>CATIUR010000003.1:112244258-114644258 GCA_949592205.1 Helichrysum umbraculigerum | reverse complement strand
CCCTCCTCCTTTTGGAACCCAAAACCGGCTCCACCCTTTCCCCCATTTCCCCATTTTCATTTCTCTTCATCATCATCATCATCATCATCTTTATTCTATCCTTTCTCTCTCTCTAAAACAACCACCACCACCAAAGAACCACCACAAAAACGCCACCAAAACTACCACTAAACGGCCTCAAATCGCATAACTCATTTAGAGAAAAACGATCACGACAACGAGGGCTACATTTCTATCTTTTCGGATTCCTCTCGCGACAACTTTGTAAGATCCCGACAATCCCGTAAACTCTTAAATCTTGCTATTTTCTTTGATATCTCATGTTTATAATACTTAATATACCATGTCTTAGTGTTTTTATAAACTGATTATGTCCAAATCGAAGCAATGTTTCTCTTTCATTTATTGCAATGATGATTCAAGACCACGTACGTTTGTTCGATATTCAAAAAGTCAATGTTTCTCTCTCATTTATTATACTAAAAATTTAAACCGTTTTCTCTTCACCCTTATTTATTTGTTTTTTTTTTTCTCTCACTTTCACAACATTAACATGGAAACCTTCATGGCATAATTGTACTCAACAAAAAAACATAGTAACTTTTGAAATTGTAAGATCGAGATTACATCCAACAAAATAGAATAACTGAAGTACACATGTGAAACTAATGATTATGTATATTCTTCCTTTGTTGGTTATTGCAAATATATACGGTATTTGGAATTAATTAATTTTACTACAGTTATTTGGAATTCAATTTATATGAATATAAAATAATTAGAAGGGGGAGAGAAAATTGAATTAGATTGACTTTTTAGAATAAATACAGAACGTGAACGGTTACATGAAAATATGTTTCATTTTTTTATTTATTAAAAAAGTAGAAAAAATAAAGTTAGTTGAAAGTTGGTTGGTATCCTTAGCCCTTAGGGCTACAAATAGCATTTTCCTTGTATATATTACATCTCTAGATAATTAAATACATGCCCCGTACATAATTAGCTTTATACATTCAAAATATTATTTTATCGAATCTTCAAGGGTTTCTTGAATCATCATTGATGGCATGTTAATTTTAATTTATCGTTTCTTCAAGAAACCAATTGTTTCGGTTCTATTTTCTTATTTGATGAGAGACGTACGATCGTAGTTCATTTACTTTTCACGGTTTGAATTTCCTTTGCAGAGGAAAGTTAAAAAAACAATGATAAAAAAATAGAGAATGGAGGAACCTTCATCTCAAAAACTCATTTTCACTTTTTTTTCAAAGTTAAATATCTCTCAAACTGTATGTCTATACATTATAAAAATTACATATTCGGAATCAGCGTTTTTTCTCTTCGATTCTAGATCTAACAAGATATACTTTCAGCAAAGGTTTTTTTTTTTCCATTTTTATTGGGTTCTAAAAATTTGTAATGTGAAATCACATGTGATTTAACACTAAAAATAATCACACCTACTTATATCTCTGATTAAACTTTAAAATTCAAATCATTGATGATTTAAAGAGATTAAAACATGAAAAACTAAGTTGTAATTACATGCGATGGAATATCAAAGTATCAATCACATGTAATTAAAGAGAAATAAAATACGGATTCTTAAATCATTTACTATAATTATATAATTAAGTTAAAATCAAGTTGAAATCATTAATGAATTATCATATCAATTTATAGATGAAAATTATATGTGATTATATACAAAATCATATGTGATTATATAACGAATCACTTGTGGTTAAATTTACAAATAACAATCAAATGTGATTTTTAATGAAAACTAATGTAATTTTTTATTTTTTATTTATAACTATTAATGTAAATGAATATCAAGTTGTAATCACGTGTTAAATAACATATACCATGAATAAATAATCATGAAATTTTTTTTATTTTTCATCATAAATCACATGTGATTATATTGTAGAATCCGGTAAAAAAACGAAGAAAAAAAATTCATCGAAAGTATAGCTAATGACATCTCTAATCGAAGAGAAAAAGACGTTGGTTCCGAATATGTAAATTTTATAATTTTATGAACTTACGGTTTGTGAGATAATTAACCGTGAGGGTAAAAATATAATTGGGTTTTGTAGAGAAATGGAGCAATCCTATTGGTTCTCACATTCTCTACTTTTTTGCATTCTCAAAAGAACTGACATTGTAAGTATTTATCGTAAAGAAGGAAAGACAACAAACAAATAATCCCACGAGAAATTGATGGGCTTAGTTAGCAGGCCTCCTTAATGGGCCTCAAATGATAGTTTATTTAAGCGGGATTGGGGTTAGAGATGAGCAAAACAGTCTAAGACTGAAACTGGTTCTGAACCGGACTGGGACTGGTCCTAGAAAAACTGGAATGGAAAAAAGACTGGACTGGTCCTAGGACTGCCTGCCAGTCCTAATTCAGTCCTACTTTTCAGACAGAAGACTGGTTAAAAACTAGACTGAAATCAGTTTAAACTGGTTAAAGACTGAAACTGGTTTAAAACTAGCAAAAAGACTGAAATGTATTATAAGCTATTTATGTTTATTTATTGTTTTTAAACTTTTTTCTCTCCTTATAAAATTTAAATTTAGGTCTAATTGTATTTGATACATTTTTATTTCTTTATTTATAAACTTTTATTTATTTTCACATCAACAATTTCAATTATATACATTTTTATTTAATCATACTTCACATTTATTAATTTTTTCTATTGGTTTTAAAATTTTGCACCATGAAATATGAAGTTATATTATTCGTCAAAAGTTTTTCGTTAAAAATTATCAATAAAATCTCGTTAAAAATAAAATAATAGTTCAAATTGTAACTATTGACCAAATTATCGACCATGAAAAAAAAGACTGAAAATGACTGAAACTGGACTGGGACTGGACTGAAATTCTAAGAAAAACTGGCAAAACTGGCAAAAAACTGGACTGAAACTAGACCAGTCCTAGAAAAGACTGGTTTTTAATTTTCTGTTAAAAAACTGGACTGTTTTGAACTGGACTGAAAAACAGTTTTATCTGGTCCTTGCTCAATTTACAAGGTTCATGAATTTATCAAAATTTAGAAAAGTTATATAAGTGGAAAGTAATTTTTTTATGGTGGTATAGTGGTTAAAATGCATTGCCAATCTTCGGAAACAATAACATAGAGTTTAGGATATAGAGGGAAACACTATTTTCCAGGTAAGCTACAAATTAATCAATGATGAATGTTAGCAAATTCCATTAATAATTATCATATGATATTATAAGTTGTAAAAATTAGTTTTTCGAAGTGTTGATTAATATTTATCGGTAAAAGATGTTTTTTACGTTTGATTATCATTCACCATGAATGAATTTGTAGCTCCCCGTTTTCACCAAAAAAAATGTTTCCCTCTTGATCCCTATCCGACGTACATGTTAAC
Organism: Helichrysum umbraculigerum; assembly: GCA_949592205.1. Taxonomy (NCBI): domain Eukaryota; kingdom Viridiplantae; phylum Streptophyta; class Magnoliopsida; order Asterales; family Asteraceae; genus Helichrysum; species Helichrysum umbraculigerum. The sequence goes on along the minus strand of CATIUR010000003.1, from coordinate 114,640,848 downwards.
AACAACAACAAAATCTGTAAATAGAAAAGAATTATACAAAATGAAGTTCTGGGCTCTGAGGTGAAAGTTGTCAACTAAAAAAAGTAAGGGGTTTAGGTTGTAGATATACACACATTTTATGATTTTATCTGTATTCGAATTTGAATCGAAGCTGGAGTCGTATTCGCATGCAACTCCAATTCTGTGGCAATCCACTCCGCTAATTACGATAATTGATCTGCTACATATATATATGCATATGCATATGCATAATTACCGATTGAAACACATAAACAACACATTACAGAAATTTAGGAGATTTAGTACGTAGCAGAAAGAATAGAACCGTATTGTGATTCGCGTGCGATTTCAGGTAATATATACTCGATTAACTTTCGAATAACTCTCAGTTTTTGGATTAACTGTTCGTGTATTTTTCGATCAACTAATTTATATGTATATCAAGCAATTTTAATTCCTTCAGTTGGTTCTGCATTTAAGATGTTGATACATTGATGTTTGTATATCTAGTTAAATTACATTTAATTTGTGCGAGCTAAAACATAATATTCGATGACCAAAATCCTTATGTAAATTTGATGTTTTTTTCATCTGTTCTAGGATTAGTTAAATAAATCATATATATCATGGATGGTAATCATGACTACAAGCAAGCGCAAGGAGTAAACCATTATCAGCGTTTCGATGGTTTTAAGTCATCGTACATAGAGTTTATGGAAGCAATTCCTGATGCGACGAAGGGTCCACAAATTATTGATAATAATAATGATGCTACGGGGAATAATGAGCATAATACGAATAACGAACCAACTGCCGCATTTTTGTTCAAAGGGCTGTTGCTTTCATTGGCAGTAAGTGCCGTTTTGGTCCTGTTTGCTCTTCTTTTGGTTCATCTAGTAAGAGACACTGCTCCATATTATTTAGAAGCAACTGATAATTATAAGATGCAGATGAAGACCAAAGAATATGGAATTGAGTTTTATGTGCAATCAATTGATAAGTTTAATGAGAAATATCCTGAAGGAACTCCGGCACGAGCCACTATTGAGAAAACTATCGTCGACGATTACATAAAAATGGAACGAATTAATTGCAGTCATGAGATTTGGTTGCACGCAGTAAACCCTGAAAACCTAACTCCTGAATGTGACAAGCTTCAAAGCAAGGGAATACATATATGAAGGCGAGAGCAATCGATCCAAGGTTTTTCTCAAGGCGAATGATTTGTAACTTTTGCTCAAGAAACCAACTGTTTTGGTTAGAACACGTGTAGTTCATTTATTTTTCATGGTTAAGTTATAACATTGGATTGTTTTGCACTTGCAAGTAATTATCGTGTTTTCAAAAAGGAAGTAACCACGTTTTGCTTCTTGCAAACCGAAAAATTGAGATTAAGTTTTTTATTGGCAAAAACTATGAAGAGGCCATTTTCAAATAAAGAATTTGCTGGGCTTAATTAGCAGGCCTTGTAGTGGGCCTCATTTGAATATCTCGTTTGTGACATCTAAGTTCTGAATGTCTCATTTTAATTAACGGCCTAACGGGTGTTTGGCTTAGCTTTTCAGCTTTTGCATTATCAAAAGTCAGAAAATTTGGGATTATGGCTTTTCAGCCCTTTAAATTCTGAAAACCTCATTCAAACTCATTCAAAATGGCTTTTTAATTGTATCATAACGCAATAGGCTAAAAAGCCCGTAAAAAAACAGGCCAAACACCCCCTAATTAGTTAAGAGGCATTTGGCTTAGCTTATTAGACCACTCGGCGTATCAGTTACTGTGTCAATTAGACTCATCCCAACAGCCGACACAAACTGACGCATCAGTTAGTGCCACATCAGCGTCACGTCAGTTTTTTTTCAAAACTGACACAAACTGCCACAAACTACCTAAATGAAAAATGAAACTACCTAAATGCATCTTGTTATATTAATTACCGTGTTTTTTATGTTAATTCATACTTTTAAACTTCAACCATACTTTATCGGGTTAATTACATATCCCCCCACTTTAAACCATCTAAATATCATATATACCCAAGTTAAAATAAAAATATCAAATATACCCAAATTTCTAATTTAATTACAAGTTAAAACCCTGAAATCATTATTTATTATTATTAAATTCATATATTACGATTATACCCTCATCCATTTCTTAATTACAGGTAACCCTAGTACGACCTTATTGAATTATCAATAAACTCAAGCCTGTAGTATATCGCCATTGTTCATTCACGGTCAAACTATTATCGATAATATCTTTTGAAGTTTTAATGGTCAATTTATTTAGCATATACGTTTCGTATTCGTTTATTATAAGTTTTGTGTGTTGTATACAAATGGGATCTGGGACCCATATCTTCATATCATTGATGTTATTTACTTGTAGATATGCTCTCGCTTTATTACATCTTCTATTCCTGGAAAAATAATGTGTATTTTTCCATAGGTTCATATAATGATTATTTTGTTGCAATGCATTTATGCTTTGAAAAAGAGAAAAAATAATAATAATAATAATAATAATAATAATAATAATAATAATAATAATAATAATAATAATAACAGAAGAAATAAACTGATACTCCGGTGGTGGACTGGTGGTTGAGTTTTGGGCTTGAGAATTAGAGATGCGAGTTCTATGAGAGAGAACTAGGGGTATAATGGTAATAAAATAGTTCATTAATAATTACTAATGATTTTAGGGTTTTAAAATGTAATTAAATTAGAGATTTGGGTATATTTGATATTTTTTATGTTAATTTGGGTATATTTGATATTTATAAGGTTTAAGGTGGGGAAATATGTAATTAACCCTACTTTATCAAACACCTATGTTAAAAAAATAAGCTCTAGCTCCAAATGGACCAAATTTCACGCTAAATATACCCCAATACCTAATATACCCTAATAGCAATACCTAACATACCCTAATAGGTATTAGGTATAGAGAAGGACTAGCAATGTGAAATTGAGAAGAGATCCCTATCATTCGCAAGACTTGGTCTTCTTCGGTTTTATGATTCCAACTCTGATAAAAAAAAAAATATGAAACGTTATTAAATGATTCAAAAGTTCAAGTTAATATAAGTGGTAACGCAGCTAGGAACAAAACTGATATACAAGTGACAAACTTACAATTGAGAATTAAAAAGGCAAAAGAAATATCTAGAAACCAAAGTTGAATCCAGGGACAGTGGATCTCACTTGACTGAAAAACTGTTACACATACAATCTACAGGTGTGCAATCTCTTTAGGTTTTCTTTAAAAAATCACAAAACTTTTTCACCAAATAGTAATTATAACAATCTGTAAGATTCACCCTCTTTATCGATTCCACTGGCAGCACCAGTGGCAAAGTTTATTTCTCCAAGATATCGAAAGTGGAGCCATGATAAAAAAAACAAACAAACTGAAGCGGAAATCCTCCTAAACATTCTCATGTATAAACCTGACACCGTAAAAGTTTAATAAAGATGCAAGAGGCATCTAAACTTTCAACCCAGAATGGATAGCCACCACTCCTCCAACAAGATTTTCATACTCGACCTTTTGAAACCCAGCATCAGCAATCATTGAAGCAAAAACCTCCTGGATAACCACCAGCAAGAAAGTAAAAAACCAAAGTGAACTTAAATTCTGTTCCAGCAATTGCAAAATATGCAATCTTAAACATTCAACTTACTACATTTGTTCAATAATCAGTTTCATGTGCGGTTCAATTCTATTCTTAGAACCCAAAAGTTGACATGATTTTTATATTCATTATTGAGTTAAAGGTGTTTGTGTTCTTTCAAAAATTACGTTTAATCTTTTTTCAATCTCTATTTTGTAGGTCCCAACTGCATATCATCCCATGTCGTGTAACACCATCAATACCATCTTCATTATGAGAGTTCTTCAGCAACATTTCCCTTTCATCAACGGAAGATCTAGTTCACGTTCTTATGTGATTTGCATACACTCACCGGTTTATTTTAATACATATGTCAATGTATAGACAACAATAGAGACAGGAGGAACATATTGTCATGCTATAGTTTTATTATGGTCTATTTACCCACGGCCATATTCTGAAGTAAGAAAACAGTAAGGTCACTTTAATTTTCATTAAGCTGATGATTGTAATTTCAAAACGCCAAAGATACCTGAGGAGGAAAACGCCGAACGCTCTCAACCAAATACTGATAAGAATTGCGATCTCCTGCAACTAGCTCTCCTAGGACTGGAATGACTGAGAATGAGTAGAAATCATACCTGATAATAAAAAAACAAACCCAAACTAAAATAAATGCACGAAAAGAAAGGGAAGTTATAGAATACCTCATTGAAAAAAGAGTTTGACTTTGGAGCCTCAAAGGTTCTAACGATACATGTGTATATAGTATATTCAAAGTTTGTCAACAGATACCATTTCAAAATTTTAATGTAGTAATCGATTTTTTTTGCTTGAAGCAACGCAAATGAGCATTAATTGCAGCATTAACAAATTCAAATGTCAACTTTTATTTTGGGATGGATGGTGTTGTAGTTATTATGCTCACAGCTACTGAAATTCAAATCCAAAGATACTTACAACTGCTTAAAAATTGGAGAGTCTACATGGCTGAGTTCAAGGCAAAGGAATCTCCCTCCTTTCTTAAGTACTCTGGTTCAGAAGTATACAATTTGTCATGATTAATATGGCATAACTATCATGTAAATTTTTATGCCATGCAACAAGCAAATAATCAAAAACCAGCACATAACATCAGGGTAATAATGTACCTGTATGCTTCAGCAAGAGCTTTTTCTATGTGTGTAACGTTCCTAATTCCAAAAGCAATAGTGTAACCATCCATTGAACCATCTTCAAAAATGAGTTTTTCTGCATCCCCCTCGACCCATACGAGGGACCCCAGATCTCCAAGACCTACATAAGTTAGAAGAAAACTGGTAATCCATGAACTTAACAGGCGTAATAATCTTGCATTCTCTCACCAACAATATATTTGGAAAATGACTTTTAATTTTACCACTTAACAATAGTTACCTCTTTCTTGAGCAGTTGAGCTCCTTTTTTACCGACATCCAACATATTTGGATTGATATCACAAACATAGATCTGTGTTTCTTGCTGCAAATAATTTTTTAAAGTGTCTTCTATTGCTCTGCGATTAACACTATTGATATTTTCCAATATTCTGAAAGCGACATCACCTGTAAAATTTCATGAACATATAATTTACTGATCAAGTAGAGCAATATTGATTCTCAAGAGTTGGAATTAGGACTATAAGTACACATAAATATCAGAGACGAACTAACCGGTCCCACCAGCTACATCAAGATGCTTCATCCCAGGAAATGGATTCAATTTTGAAACCAATCTGGAAAAAGAGCGAGCATAAAAGACAACTCTAGTAAACTGACAGAATACAGAAATGAAACTAAACTATAAACTTCACCTTTCTTTCCACAACCTATGCAGTCCACCACTCATCACATCATTCATGATGTCATAGTTTGATGCAACCTTGGTGAAAACATTACCAACAAGTTGGCTTTTCTCGTCTTCATTTACTTCTTTAAATCCTGCAATATGAGCATAGATTCATATACTAGCTTGCAGCAGCAAGACACGATGGGGCCATAAGATCGCTAGGCCCTTTTAGGTATTTAAGTATGCGTACTCAATTGGGCTACTTAAAAGCTAAAACCTTCAAATATGATTGACATTAGTGAGGCTTGAGAGAGTATCTTAGACAACAGCAGTTTCACTTATAATCCAGCGATGTTATATAACTAACAAAAGGGTAGTAACGTTGACCTACCAAAGCTAGTCGCATGGGAATGCAGATAAGCAGCAGGAGTAAACCTAGGTAACAGGTTTCTCCCCAGTCTCCGAGCAACCATCCTGACCGACATTCTTTCAGCTCTGTCAGGGTCAACAAACAAAGGGATCAAAGAGTATTTACATAGTGCGTAAAAAAGTTCTGGAATTCATTGAAGGGTAATGCAAATATTGTAACAACACAAGTATAATACTTACAGGGAGCAAAAAATGAGATTATAGTTAGTCCTTGAGACATGAACACAACAATGACCAAATGGAGGCTTTCACAATGCCCTAAAACTAGTGAATCACTTGAGATTGCAGCCAACCTTAATTTTTTATGCCGAAAGGAGACGTAGTTAATTACATAGTACGTCTCAATCTTTTAATTAAAAATTATTCAGACCTTCCTAATTTCTACTAACCTATCTTCTATAGGAAATGGGAGATGAGCATGAGCCCACGCATTTAGAAACCCATGTACACAAAGTCGATATCGCGACATGGTTCTTGTACAGATTTATATACGATTTACGGAGTATAACAAAAGTCAATCAATTAAAAGACATTAAATAATCAGCTAAAGTAGAAAATTACATAACTGAAAATGGCACACACTTAATTTACAGTGTAGCTAGCTCGGTTTCCTAATAGACATCCTTAACTCAACCTCTCAAACTAACTATAAAAAGTCGATACCTTTTGATCGAAAAGTAATACAGAGTAGCACAATTTATAAAATGTGAACCGTTTTGATGCATTTTATCAAACAGCTTACCTGCATACTGGAAAATGATCAAAATGTAAAATTCCAAACACATTTATATACATGACTAGTTTTCAAAACCGTTATAATTTATCATACAAACAAATACGGAGTACATAACAGCTTTATCTGTAAGTTAACATAAATTTGCGTATTAGGAATAAAAAATTACAAACTGAATTTATATACGGTGAGATTATTAAGATTTGAGATAAAGATATATACCGGTATACGATTCGGGAAATTGAACATGAACTGGAAAAGTATGGTGATGTTTCGTGCTGATTAATGAATGTCACCGTCACCTAGCAACTAGCAAGTGAACGAAAAAAACAGCGAGTGTGAGTTCGGTAGGTAGGATCGGGCCAAATCGTTTTTTCGGTAATAACTTCTTTCATTAAGATTATTAAACAGGGTTTATGTCGGCGATAGCTAAGAACTTTTTTTTTGTCCCGAGATCACCAATCACCGGTTTTATCACCAACAGACTTTTAATTTGTCCCGATATCACCATATGGTAACCGGTAACCGGCCAAACCGGTAACTTTTGATTTTTTAATATTGTTTCATTATTTTTAATTCCATGTTGGAAATATATTGTCCACGTGTATTATAAACCTCAAATATATATTAATATACGTATACATGTACATCCCATTTACATAAACACATTGCGAACCGCCCAAAAAAACACACACACGCAAAACACATCGCGAGCGATTGTTCAAAAATTGAAGTGCGTACATGAAGTTTGTCTGATAATTGTTGCAAGGTATGCTATAATCTTCTATTCCGTAACAGTTTTCTCTGCGTATATTAAAATCCCCAAATTTTCAAACCCTAATTTCGTACACGAAACCCTAATTTTTTAATTTTTTGTTTTTTTTTTTTTGCAGAATGTCGGAGCCAGTAGATGTATGTTTCCACCACGAAGGGGCTTTCGTGGCAAACCCATTAAGATACGAATGTGGTGAGCATGATTGGATAAGGAAGGCTAAATTTGAAACACGCTCAGTTGAGAAGGTGTTGAGAGCTATGAAAAGGTTGGTTAATCTACCCTTAAAACGTCTGTATTATTGTATTCCTGGTGTGAGCATGGAATGTGGGTTAAGAGAGGTTAAAACTGACGGCCATTTGGTAGATATAATGCAAAATGGTAATCAAAATGGTTGTAAGATTGACATGTATGTAGAACACCATGGGTATGATATTATTGGGTGGTTATCTCATCCAATTGTTGAGACTGAATAAGATGATGATACTGATTTAGAGTTAGAATATGATGTGAAATGCTATGTAGAATTGCACAATGAGGGTGAGGATGATGTTAACATCCCTTACAAAACCATTCAGGATCCATTTTTAACCAAGTTGTGTGATGGTAAATTTATTAGTTCATTTGATGAGAATGTGGTTTATGATCCTGTGGACCCTCATAGGACTGATGAGGCATTGCATGAGTTTGAACTTTTAGAAGCAGAAATAGATGAGCAATACAAGATTAAACCTGGAATAACATATCCAATTCACAACTCTTATGAACCATGGAAGGATATGAAACCTATTCTAGGAATGAGATTTGAGAGTCCAGAGCAACTGAAACAATTGATGATGAATTATAGTGTGGCCCATGGATATCAACTATGGTATGAAAAGAATGAGAAGAAATTTTTGCTAGTTAAGTGTGGTAGGAATGTTGCTGATGGTAGATGTGCCAGTAAAAACAGGAGAGCCAAGAAGAAAGAAAAGTTGTTAAGGGAAGCAGGTATGATGGGTGAAGTAGTAGAGGGTGAGAGTAGTATGCAAGGGAGGAGAAGGTCTAGTAGAACTCCTGTGAAGGGTAAAACCACACCTGTGAAGGGTAAAACCACACCTGTCAAGGTAAAGAAGAAGTTAATGACTCCAGTTAAAGGTTAGAAAAGTGGAACTGCTGGTAAAGGTAAAAAGAAGACCCCAGTCAAAAGCATCAAAAAGGGGTGTACCTTTAGACTTTGGGCTTCCTGGATGTCAACAGAGAAATCATTTCAAATTAAGTCCCTTATTCCAACACACAAATGTGTTAGGAATTTTGATCTATCTCCCTTAGTCAACTTTAAATGGATTGCAAAACACTATGCAAAGGATATCATGGAGAATCCTAAATTGACTTTTAGAGGTATGAAAGCCGAGATAAAAAAACATTTCCTGATCAATGTTAGTATAGGTATGTGCAAGAGAGCTAAGCATAGGGCTATATTTGATCATGAAGGGGGATTAAGGGAACATTATGCAAGGCTGAGGGACTATAAGGATGCTATTCTTAGTAGTAACCCTGGATCCAGTGTGAAGTTAGAAGTTGATGAAAGGGATAATGGAGAGCATTATTTTCTGAGAATGTACATTTGTTTCATAGGCATTAAAGATGGGTGGGGTGGTAATTGCAGAAGAGTGATAGGTTTAGATGGCTGTTTCTTAAAATCAACAGTGAAAGGTGAACTACTTACAGCCATGGGCAGAGATGCCAACAACCAGATGTATCCCATTGCATGGGCAGTGGTCAATGGGGAAAACTATGACAATTGGTGTTGGTTTTTGGCAAATCTACAAGAAAAAATATCAGCTTATATAATGGGGCTTACCTGACAGTTATCTCTGATGGTCACAAGGTACTTATATGCTTAATCAATTTCATTACATTATTGTTATATGCTTAGTCAATTTCATTACATTATGCTTAGTCAATTTTATTTGTGCTTTGTTGTAGGGACTTATCAATGCTGTTGGAACTTGGTTACCAGCTGCAGAACATAGACAATGCACATGCCATATATATGCAAATTTTAAAAGGAGGTGGTCTGGAGTGCACTTCAGAAGCTTGTTCTGGTCAGCTGCATCATCAGTAATTGTTAGTCGTTTTGAAGCAAAGATGGAGGAGATCAAATCACTGGATGAGGAAGCTCATAACTACTTACATGAAAGGAACCCAAATAGTTGGTGTAGAGCATTCTTTGCCATGGATAGATCATGTCCAGCTTATGAAAATGGTATCTCAGAGAGCTATCACAAGGCAATCCTTGATGCTAGACACAAGCCAATTATAACAATGTTAGAAGACATCAGAGTTTACTTGATGCAAAGGCTGGTGGATATGAGTAAAAAAGCTAGAGAACTGTATGATGAGATATGTCCATCAATTAGAAAATACTTGGAGAAAATGAAGGAAGAACAAAGGTATCTTTATAGTGTTATTTAATTTACTTAATTTAATATTGCTTTTATTTTTATGATGATATATTATAACTGTAATTATTATTATGGTAGGGCATGTACTGTATTTGCTAGTGGTCACCAAGAGTTTGAGGTTAGGTGTGGAGTAGATGCATATGGTGTTAATTTAAGTGAAAGAACATGTACTTGTAGACTATGGGATCTTAGTGGCATCCCATGTATGCATGCAGTTGCAGGCTTTTTGTATTGTGACAGGACCTGTTGAAGGGGTCAATCCATGGTTCACTAAAGCCTCTTGGCAAAACACTTACGCCTATTCTATCAAGCATGTACCTGGGACAAGTATGTGGGGTAAATCTAAGTTGCCTGAGATCCTTCCTCCAATACAAAGGAGGATGCCAGGTAGACCCAAGAAGAAGAGAGTGAAACTGTGACAATCCTCCAATTAGGGTATTTACTTAACCTAATTTCATGCATTACCTAGAGTAATTCCCTGACTAACAATTTCAAAACAAATTATGTGTTAAGTTTTGTGAAACTTACTATGTGTTATGTGATATATTTGATTGTAGTTATATGTGTATATATAATTACGTACGAAATAAATATATCAAACTCTACGAATCGAACGTAATAACATTGGTGATACAAAATAATTAATAATTCGAAAATTATTAATTACAACTATTATATAATTATATTATTGAAATAATATAATAAATTATACGTTTTATAATAAACGTATTAATCGCGAATAATAAGGTTCCGAAATGAACTTCGAAAATACTTTTGAGTAATTTTTAGTTTAAAATTTATTATATAAAAGTATTATAACGAAAAGAAAACGAAACATTTAGACGACTTTTGTCACGCGTAATACGAACAGAAATAATTTTAAAACGCGCCTAGAGGTTCCAAATAATAAAAGTATTATTTCGTAAGTTACTGTTTTAATGTGTAGAACATTACCTCAAAACATGATTTCCAAATTTGACTGAAATCTGGCACGCGTTTTCAACTATACAGTACTTTTACTGTAAACAATTTTAATGATACTTGTAACAAAGTATTTCACATTTCGATTTCAAAGTTCTAAATCTGAGATATAGAGAAACATAACGTAAAATTTTATTATACCTAAAGTACCACAAATTATACCCGTACACGAAATTAACGGGCTAAAAACTACCAATATAGTACTAAACAAAATATCTGGGCGACATATTTTTGTTCCCTCCATACCTCAGTTGAAAAACTCGACCAACCTCCTTCCCTTATACATTTCCTGTGATCTCAATAATTCACACACCCACAACACATTTCACTAGTTTTCTTCTCCCTGTGGTTTTGGTGTGTACTGGAACAAGCAGCAGGAAACAACAACACCATAATCATCTTCACCTCTTCTTCACAAAAATTAACCACATCAAACTCACAACAAAATGGTTTCTTGATTTTCATCATCATCGTTCGTCCATCATCATCATCAGGGATCAAAATCATCATCATCTTCATCTAAAACCATTGTGAGGATCAAATCTCCATTTTTATTTCATTTATATATTTTTCTTAAATTATGATATATGTTGATGATTGTTGTTATAAACTTGTTAAAACATGTTACAATAGGTTTATATAACATATTAAGGTGTTTAATCATGTTAAAATCGGTTATATATAAAAACCCGTATGTAATTGAAGTAACAGAACACGAACCAGAACCTGAAACCCAGGCCGAGACCGGCGGCTTCAGGCCTTGACCGGCGGCTAAAACCCACCCCCAACACGTCTAATTGATGAAATTCAAATGACGCGATCGTGTCATTTTTACTCTTGGACCATTTTCAGAACTACACGATCGCGTGATCTTTTATAACCTGGAAGAGGCCGGCGGCTTCAAGCCGTGGCCGGCGGCTTCCCCCCTTTTGAAACAGAAAACAGTTTTCGACTTTTATAACGCGGACAAAACTAATAAATGTTATACAAACATAGACTTACTACTTGAATATTATTGCGACAACGAGACTTAGTACTTTATACGGACACGACTTTGAGACAAATTTATATCCACGACATAATTCGATACGGACATTTAGAACGCGACAAAACTAATACGATAACAAATTATATATACATATATTAACGGACAATATATATGTAACGAAACGTATAAATGGGACGACTTAACTTGGTCAATACCAACTATATAAATGGAAGATTTATATACTAAATGACAATTTATATATATATATATATATAGAAATGGATACGCGTTTTAACAAATGTATTTATATATATATATATATATATATATATATATATATATATATATATATATATATATACGATAAACCAAAAACAAGTTATATTTTTACAACAAACGAGTTACGTTTTGAAAACCTAAACGACAACAAGGTTTTATTCGTGACTATTAACAAACGACTTATACATTCGATATAACAAAGTTATTTGATAACTAATATATTTATGTTTTTAAAACATAACCGACAACAACGACAACTACATTTATGTACGTATATTTACGCGACAATTATAAATATACCTATGTACTTATGAACTTAAACAATGACGACAATTAATATATATATTAGAATATATATATATTCAACTAATATGTATATAAATACATACCTAAACTTAACGATTATTCTAACACAAACGTCAACATCAACTAAAATGTTACAAACATTTTAACTTAACAAATAATCCGTATACTTATACAAGTATTATTATTTGCGTCTAGGTATTTGATCGACGCTGTGGGATTATTTGATAGCTGTATATTTTGTTGAAGATTGCAAAACCGTGAGTTCACAGCCCCTAACTTTTATTGTTTTAAATGCTTTTAAAACCAGGGGTGGAAAACATAGTACAATGTGATAACATGCTATATGCTTTATTGTATTGCGCTGCATGCTATTATGTGAACTGATTAACATGATCATTTTCATGCTATTAAACTTGGATTGTTAATATGAAAGGTGTTCATATTATATTGTTGAACTTGAACTATTTCGATAAAATGTTTTCATATTGATTTAACTCGAACTAATTATATGAAACGTTTTCACAACATTTTGGGAATAAGACAACAGATCTTGGTACGATCCTAGGTTTACGCGAGGTAGTTGTAGTGCACATAAAGTCCCAGTGCTTGCAACCATTAGCTAGGTGACTCTAGCCACTGAGTATACAGATAGTACTATCGATTTGACAACCCTCCCAGGATATTACTCGTTGGTCATTCCAACCCCATCGACGATAGTCGTAACGAGGAGTGTATACTTAAGATGTTACTGAGGCAACAACAAAACAACTAGTCGTGGTTTGGTTATGGTACTAGTGTCGTTACTTTAACTCTAAAGGTTTAGCTCACCTTGGAGGGATTATAGTCTAAATTTCCCACTTAAACTATACAACTACTCAACTACTGTTTTGGGAAAGGTATTCCCTGTGACAACTAATAGGGCAGGTGTTCCTACACGCACATTCAGGTCAGGAGATGTTTACTAAATTGTTAAACCCGTGTTTCCTGCAACGTTATTTATTGGAATGTTTTGCTAAATTGCTAAACTTGATTTCCTGTTAACTATATGGTGGAAAATGTTTACTTGACCGTTAAACCTGATTTTCCTATTACTAGTGAACTTGGAAATGTTTATGTGAAGTATAAACTTGTGTTTCCCGCATGACCTATCTGGAATTGTTTATCTGATTTATAAACTTGAGTTCCTGTAACAACTTGAATGGATATGTCTACTTATTTTGATAAACCTGTATATCCTGCAAACTGCATGATTAGGAAATGTTTATGACTAAACATGTGTTTCCTACACTGATGCTATTTGATGCAAGAATGATATTCTTGTCTATTTAGGAAATGCATCCTTAATTAGTATACTCGTGTTTCCTACAATACATATATACATTATGTTTGTGTACATGAATGATATATATACAAAACTTACTTTTACTACATATATACTAAACCTGTGAATTCACTCAACATTCAATGTTGACGGTTTACTATGTTTTTCAGGGAATTAGGACTCAGGTACTCCTGCATGCATAAAGGACGTAGGCAACCTGACTATTTATGATGCCACTTTTGGGACACATGGATTTCCTTTGTATTATCAATTCCATTGGTTATACTTATGAAATCCCTCTTTTATAAATATGTATTTTCAAATACTTAAGTTGTCTTTGACAACCCTACTTATGTACTACTTTATAAGTCGTATCTTTTGTAATAACTTTAAATTTATGGCATCTTAAATATATGTATGTTCTGTATGATCATATACTCTGATACAATGAATGCACTATTGAATCTGTCCGCCCCCGACGCTTAACATTTATTAAAATGCTTCCGCTAATTAACTAAAAGCTTCCGCTAAACTGTTAATAAACACGATTATCGATTTGGGGGTGTGACAGAAACATCCATCAGAAACCGATCATCAAGTATCAAGAGTGGGTAGAGTGATGACTTGTGGTAATTGTAGGCAGAAGGGACATAACAAACAGACTTGTAAAAATCCAACAGTTGAAGCACCACCAAAGGGTAATGGCAGAGGTGCAGGTGCTCCTAATGTTAATGTGGTAGCAGGTGATGCTAATGCTAATGTGGTAGCAAGTGGACATGGTAGGGGTGGTACTGGCAGAGTTACTACTAGCAGAGGTGGTACTGGCAGAGGTACTACTAGCAGAGGTGGTTATGGAAGAGGTGCTAATGGCAAAGGTGCTAATGTCAAAAAGGGGTCAAGCCTTGGAGGAAAATACAACTTAGGAGAGGTGGTGCATATGTAAATTTGTTCACTCAGGTAACCATATGTAATGACATGTATATATTTGGTTAATTTAATTGTGCATATGTAACCCTAATTATATAGTTGCAGACCAATGAAGGATCTGGACCTGTTCAAGTTGTAGATGATGTGCCAAATGAACCTGTGGATGATGTGCCAAATGAACCGGTGGATGATGTGCCAAATGAACCTGTGGATGATGTGCCAAATGAACCTGTAGATGAAGACATGGAGGAATCAGTGACACAAGAGAAGACTGCAGCTGATAAAGCATTTCAAAGAATTGGTTGAAAAGCATAGGAACAAAAGAAGGAAATCTGAAAGAATTAAGATGCAGTGGAGGCCTGTGAAGATTGATAAGAAAGGCACTGGATTAACTTTGGAAAATCCATTTGAGCTGCTGGAAGATGAGGGTGATGGTGCAGGTGGATCTGGGAAGTAATTTGGATCTGGTTGTAGTAGATTTCTTTTGATGAACATCTTGGTACTTTTATATTGCCTTAAGATTAAGTAAGTGATGAACATGTGGTGCCAACTGCTTTTTGTTGTCTGCAGTCATGGACCATATAGCAATTATCTATGTAATGGTCCCCCTTCATGATCAAATAACAACTATCTATGTAATGGTCCCCTTTTGTTGTAATGAAATGGACCTACTTGTATTATGATATTGTGTACATCCTATCTTTTATGTTCAAACCAGTGAATGGCTCTATTTTTGGTGCAAGTGGTGTGGTATTGGTAAAATACATTACTGCATAAACAAAGGGACCATAAAGGTACTTGCATTAAACAAAAAACAAACACCATTACACATTAAGGTAATTGCATACAAGTACTTGCAAAATACATTACTGCATACACCTACTTGCAGTCACTTACTGCAAAATACATTAATACATTACTGCAAAATACATTACGCACATACTGGTTATCTTCAAAACAACAACAACACAATTACACATCCAAAAACAATTGACATCATCATGTAAAACTTTGAGTTTGCTTTACTCTTCTTGGTTTCTTCTTCTAGCAGACCCACATCAGCTTCCATTTTCAGCTTGTACTCATCAAATTCACCTTCCAAACGTGTATACATTTCCCTAAGGTTCATTATCTGAATGAAATTTTCTCTTTGGTCTCGGTTCAAACATGAATACAACTCGTAAAGATTGTACTTGTACCACTCATTATCGAGTTCATCATCCAACCAATGAAAAGCTTTACACGTCTTCCATGGACACTAAAAAACAGGGAGTTCATCATCCAACAAAATTACTCTATTTCATAAAATAAATTAGAAAGTAGCAAAGGAATTACCATGGAATTTGGGCAAGTTAAAAACCTTCGAGCAGGGTTCGTGCTTGTCCATGACGTACGTTTCTTCAAAGGAAGCGACTTTTTACACTCACAATAGCCAACCGATTGGTTTGAAGATGAAGCAGACATGTCGATTTGAAGAGAAAGCGATCGATTTAGGGTTTTGAAATGGGGAGAAAGAACCAGCTAGCTGCATCTTTATAATGAGACATATTGACGTGGATGCTGCCATGATTTTTAAATTTCAATACGTGGACGCCACGTCATTAAAAATAGTGATGTGGCAATGCCACGTCAAATGGTGAATTTCGTTCACGGTAAAAAAGTATTTGGTTGGCGATCTCAGCACATAACTACAAAGTTCGTTGGTGATCATGAAAATAAAACCAGTTGATTGGTGATCTCGGGACAAAAAGGAAAGTTCGTTGGCGATCGCTGACTTAAACCCTATTAAATATGACCACCAAACTTTCAAGAGACTCACATTTTGCACACCGAAGCTTAACACTTTGCATTCATAGTTGTCGACTCGTGGCTCGTATCACAATTATTTTTCTCAATTTTTGGCTCGTGAATCGTATCGTGACTCGACTCGTAAGAGTCATAATATTATATATTTTATATAAATATATATTCATTATTTATTATATATATTATAGTATAATGTAACATCCTATTTTCGTAAGTACTAAAACTATATTATATGAAAATATATAATTGTTCTATTAATTAAATATGTGTATTTATATGTATAATTGTTATATTATTTGGTATGTGATATGTAAGAATACATATATATTATACATAGTATATGGGTATTAGTAATAATACAAATATTTGGGCTAGAAGTGTAATAAAAGAAAAACACTGGGCCTGTTTAGATAGAGATCGCGGCGCGATCTCTGGATGGTCGCGGCGCGATTAAGGCAGATACAGAAACGGGTTTTTAACCCCAGCAGCTTCCAGAAACAATTTAAGACCCAAAAATACACCCAAATCAGAAACCTAAGTAACCTATGACGAAAATGGCGATTTGTTGATATTAGAAGTGATTCCTTTCATATATTGAACTTGTTAGCATCATATTGAAAGTCTAAGTACTTCCCTAACTACATATTAAGGTATGATTACTTTCTTGTATGTTAATTTGAGATTAGGGTTTGGTGCATATGAACCCTAAGTTTATAAGATGTGTTATTTCAGTAGGTTATATGTGTCTAGATGTTATACATATGGTAATGAATCATATTGTGAAGGTTTTTATAATAAAATATGGATTAGGGTTTGAATTACTAAAACCCTAAGAATTGTAGAAATGGATAATTGATTGAACTAGTAATGATTAAGTAAATGATACATGTTAATGATCCATATTATGAAGCTTGTATGATGAATTGAGTTAGGGTTTGGAATTTGTAAACCCTAAATTTATATAAATTGTATATATACACTTATGAGTGATGGTTCTAAAATGATGTATTATATTGTGGAGAAAGAATTGATATAAATTGGTTAAAAGAATCATCATTCATATGTATATGATATAATTGATATGGATAAATATGTACAAGTGAGATTAAGATCAAACTCAAGAAATTTGATAAATTTGATAAGTGTATTATTAAGTGTAAAGTGTAATTATGTGTTATGTGCTTATGTGATTAGGTGTTAAAGAGATTGGAAAGAGTTCAAGTGATTTAATTGTGCATTCGCAAAGTAAGTCTCGATTTACATGATCATGGGTTAGGAATGGTTTCGACCATTTGCTAACGGTTTGGTGCGGGTAATGGTTGCGGCCATAGGCTCGTGTGATTGCTAGTAGTATACAACTAGCATGGGTGGTTAAGGATCCTTAGCTAAAATTTATAATAATGACATGTGAATGTACTTCGTTACTTACTAAGCGTTTTGCTTACGGTTGTTTAAATTTCTCATTTTAGGTGAAGCTAGTGGTTCAAGGGGCGATTTGGACAAGAGAACCATTGGTAGCTAGCGGTGGATGTTGTTAATTTGGGGTAATGACTCGTGTTCTTTGAATCATGCTTATGATGCCGAAACCCCAATCTCTTTTGAAACTATGAATTGTGGTTTGATAGTTCAATTTAATGCGAGTCTTTTGGTCAATACTTCAATAGTATGTAAATGAAAATATAGGTTGTGTTGTAACTAAAGTTTGTAATTGGTTTCAAACTATGCAAATATTCCAACCATATAATGTGGTAATAGTTTTGGTATTATGTTAAAGCTTTTGGTTTGGAATGTATAAATGAAGTAAAGTTATTTACTTGTGTTGCGGAATTTGTATTGTGTACAGGTTATGGTTCAAAAATGCTGTGGATATTGAGTTATGTATGTTTTGGACAGATTGTATAATCTGTCTGCACAGGGTCTGTTTTGGCATTAATCGCGGCTCTATCTGTTCAGGTTGCGACGCGATCTTGTTGAAATAGCGACGCAATGAGGAGTGATTGCGACGCGATTATGATCTTAAATTGCGACGCGATTGTTCTACATTGCGGCGCGATCTGGTCACAGATTAACAAAGTTATTTTAAAAACTAAAATAAATACACGAAAAATACTAGGGTGTTTCAAGTTGGTATCAGAGCATCGGTTTAAGGGATTCGAGTATCCACCATTAGGAGGGTACTTGAACTTAGACCACTGTAGTTGCATTTGAGCATGATAGGTGTTGTCTTTATTATTTGATATTGTGATCCGGTTAATATATTGTTATAGTTTTTGAATCAAGATGTTACGTGGGGACTTAGGCAACATATAAATGTAGTATGGTAATTAATGCGCCTGGCCAACGCAGTAATTATCATATGACATTTTATGAAACTTTTGAACCTACGGGGCATTAAGATGATGAGATTATAGTGATTGTTAACCGTTACTTGTTGTAAATTGTAATTAAAGTAGATTTGTAAAAATATAAATTGTTATATTAAATATTGATATCTACTTTCAGTATAAAGATGATCGAGGAACAACAGGCTGACCAAACAGGAGAACGACTCAAAAGAGTTGATTCTCCTGCTCGGGAAGCCAAAATATCTCTAGCTGACTTACGAACTATCGTTTCAGAAGAAGTGGGATGTGTTCAGGAAGCGACCCTTTCTTCGATGTTAGATCAAATTTCTGATGCTGTTCAGGAGGTTGTAAAGCAAGAGTTCCAAAGAAGAAATTTAGCACGAGAAGAAGAACCTCCTCATGTTGTACCACCTGTTGTACACTTGTACTTCCTCTTGATGAAAACCGTCGATTCAGTTACAAAGATTTCTCTGTCTGTAATCCCCAAGATTATCATGGCGAAATGGATCCGATAAAGTGCTACCGGTGGATTTCTGAGGTGGAAGGAGCGTTTGCCACCACCGAATGTTCTGAAAGATTGAAGGTTCGTTTTGCTGCTAATCTTTTAAGATCGGGTGCCAAGGGTTGGTGGGAAGTACAGTGTAGCACTCTGGGCGACGAAGCTATTAAACAATTGTCTTGGATTGATTTTAGACGAATGTTCCAAAATTCCTATTCTCAAGAATCTGAGCTGAATAGGATTCGTAGGGAGTTCCTTTCTATGGAACAAACTACTGAATCTGTGAATGAGCTGGTTGGTGTTTTTCTGGATCGAGCTCGCTTTTGCCCTGAGTATATGTCTAATCCAAAGATGCTTATGGGCCATTTCCATAATGTTCTGAAAAAGGAGATCCGACAATTCATATTTCCAAAAAGATGTACTAGCTTTGAAGAAATGGTTGACGAGGCTAGATTTCATGAACTTGAGTTACTTCGTGATATTTCCAAACGAAAAGCTGAAACCACTTCTACTCCTTCCAAGAAACCAAGGACTGGTGATAGTTATAAATCTGATGAAAAGCGGGGACCACCTCCTCCTGAGTGTAAAATTTGTCACAAAAGGCATTCTGGAATTTGTCGTTTTAAACCTCCTACTTGTTATAAATGTAAGCAGGAAGGTCATCTTAGCAGCAATTATCCTAATCCACTTCGAGTCTGCTATAACTGTTATAAGCCTGGTCATATAAGAGCTGAGTGTCCTGATTTAAAAGCTCAGCCCGTTCCTTTTACTCCTCGAGCTAATGTGGAGAGAAAGCCAAATGAATCCCAAATATCCAGACCCCGTTCTTTTCAGATTACTGCTGATGAAGCTCAAAAAGCTTCAGATGTATTGATAGGTACTTTCCTCGTAAATCAGAAACCAACTTATATATTAT
The DNA here is from genome assembly GCA_949592205.1 of Helichrysum umbraculigerum. NCBI lineage: Eukaryota > Viridiplantae > Streptophyta > Magnoliopsida > Asterales > Asteraceae > Helichrysum > Helichrysum umbraculigerum. Next base: position 114,620,677 of record CATIUR010000003.1, on the reverse strand, counting down.
TTGATTCCGGTGCTTCAAGATCATTCATATCTGAACGATTCAGTCAAAACTTATCGATTCCTCTCACAAAGTTAGATACCCCTTCAGATGTTGAAGTGACAGATAATAGATTTATATATGTGGTAAATGTTTTCCGTGGGTGTCAACTTGAAATCGATGATGAAATATTTGTTATAAATCTGATTCCTATGAATATGGGTGAGTTTGACGTTGTAATAGGTATGGATTGGTTAGGCCAGCATAAGGCTATTATTCAGTGTGAGAAAAAGATTATCCGAGTCAGCTCGCCTAGTGGTAAAGTAGTTGATATATATGGGGAAAAGCGGAAATCTTCTTTATCTATCTGTACCTATGCTCGTGCTAAACGTCATTTGCTACATGGGTGTCACTCCTTTTTGGCACATGTGGTAGATACTCAGAAATCAGCCCCTAAATTGGATGATATTCCTGTAGTAAATGAGTTTCCAGATGTTTTCCCTGACGAGCTACCGGGTATTCCACCCGATAGGCAAGTCGAATTTCGTATTGATTTGGTACCTGGAGCCACTCCTATCGCTCAAACTCCCTATAGACTTGCTCCCTCAGAAATGTGGGAATTGATGAAACAATTGCAGGAATTACTTGATAAGGGTTTCATTCGTCCAAGTAGTTCCCCATGGGAAGCTCCAGTACTCTTCGTTAAAAAGAAAGATGGCACCATGAGAATGTGTATTGATTATAGAGAATTGAACAAAGTAACCATCAAGAATAGGTATCCTTTACCTAGGATTGATGACTTGTTCGATCAGTTGCAAGGTGCTAGTTATTTCTCCAAAATTGATCTACGTTCAGGCTATCACCAACTAAAGGTTCGTGATGATGACATATCTAAAACTGCTTTCAGATACAGATATGGACATTATGAATTTGTGGTGATGCCTTTTGGTTTGACAAATGCGCCAGCAGCTTTTATGGATCTCATGAATCGGGTATGTCGACCATTACTCGATAGGTCTGTAATTGTATTCATTGACGATATTCTTATTTATTCAAAGTCAGCTGGTGAGCATGAATTTCATCTAAAGCAAATGTTGCAAATTCTGAGAACTAAAAAGCTTTATGCTAAGTTCTCAAAGTGTGAATTCTGGTTGCGAGAAGTTCAATTTCTGGGGCACGTAATAAATGATCAGGGAATTAAAGTTGATCCTGCTAAGATTGAAGCAGTAATGAAATGGGAACCTCCAACAACACCAACTGAAGTCGGAAGTTTCTTGGGATTAGCTGGTTACTACATACGGTTTATCCAAGATTTCTCTAAGATTGCTACTCCTCTCACTAAACTCACCCGAAAGAATGTTAAGTTTGAGTGGAATGAGCAAGCTGATCAAGCTTTTCGTATTCTTAAACAACAGCTTAGCCATGCACCTATCTTGGTACTTCCCGATGGTACTGAAGATATGGTAGTTTTCTGTGATGCTTCATATAATGGCTTAGGCTGTGTCTTGACGCAACGTGGTAAGGTAATCGCTTATGCTTCTAGACAGCTAAAGGAAAATGAGAAGAATTATCCAACTCATGATCTTGAGTTGGCAGCGGTTGTCTTTGCCTTGAATGTTTGGCGGCATTATCTATATGGCGTGAAGTGTACTATTTACACTGATCATAAAAGTCTTAAATACTTTTTCGATCAGCGGGATTTAAATATGAGGCAGCGGCGTTGGCTTGATTTGGTAAAAGACTATGATTGTGAAATTCTCTATCATCCAGGAAAAGCTAACGTTGTTGCTGATGCACTTAGTCGAAAAGCCATTCAGCCACCTTTGGTGGTCAAATCTCTCAGAATCACCGTTGTTCCGGATTTACTTGATCAAATTAAGAGTATACAATTGGAAGCTTGGCAAAAAGGCGATTTCAAAGCGAACACATCAAAGGTCAAGTTCAAAATTTTGTTGATGATTCTCGCGGGCTAAAAACAAGATATGGTAGAATCTGGGTTCCTAACTCAATCGAGTTAAAGAAACTGTTGCTTGATGAAGCTCATAAATCCAGATATTCTATTCACCCTGGTGCTACAAAAATGTACCATAATTTAAAATCAAACTTCTGGTGGCCAGGTATGAAGAGAGAAATCGTAAGATATGTCAAAAAATGCTTAACTTGTTTACAGGTAAAAGCAGAGCATCAAAAACCATATGGTAAATTACAACCTTTGGAAATACATGTATGGAAGTGGGAACATATCACAATGGATTTCATCACCAAATTGCCTAAAACGCAACGCCAGCATGATGCAATTTGGGTGATTGTGGATCGTTTAACCAAAAGTGCATTGTTCTTGCCAATCAAGGAAACTTTATCTTCAAAAGCTCTTGCGGATTTATTCATACGTGAAGTAGTAGCCCGTCATGGTACTCCTGTATCTATTGTCTCTGATAGAGATACTAGATTCACTTCACGATTTTGGACGAAATTCCAAGAAGATATGGGTACTCGTGTTAATTTTAGCACCGCCTATCACCCTCAAACAGACGGCCAGAGTGAAAGAACAATCCAAACTCTGGAAGACATGTTAAGGGCGTGTTTTATTGATTTTGGAGGTAGCTGGGATACACATTTGCCACTAGTAGAATTTTCTTATAATAACAGCTATCACTCAAGTATAAAAATGTCACCTTATGAAATGCTATATGGGAGAGAATGTAGAACTCCTCTTTGTTGGGGAGAAATCGGGCAGAGAGAATTGGGAAGTACTGATATTGTACAATTGACCACTGAAAAGATTAATCAAGTCAGAGAATGATTAAAAGCTGCCCAAGACAGACAAAAATCATATGCCGATAACAGAATGCGTCCGATAGAATTTCAGGTTGGTGACAAAGGGATGTTGAAAGTGTCTCCCTGGAAAGGAATAATTCGATTCAGAAAACGAGGCAAATTGGATCCGCGATTCATTGGTCCTTTCAAAATCCTTGCTAGAGTCGGAAATGTAGCTTACCGCCTTGAGTTACCCGACAAATTAGCAGGAATTCATAATACATTTCATGTGTCTTTTCTCCGAAAATGTTTAGTTGATGAATCTGCGTATATTCCATTGGAAGAAATTGAAGTGAATAATCAAATGAATTATGTTGAACAACCTGTCTCTATTCTCGATGAAAAGGTTACTAAATTGAGGAATAAAGATCTTAGAATGTTCAAAGTCCAATGGAAGCATCGAAAAGGTTCTGAAATCACATAGGAACCAGAAGAAAAGTCATTCATTTCTATCCCTCGTTGTATCAGGACTGGATTGTGAGGACACAATCCTAAATTGGTGGAGGATAGTTGTAACATCCTATTTTCGTAAGTACTAAAACTGTATTATATGAAAATGTATAATTGTTCTATTAATTAAATATGTGTATTTATATGTATAATTGTTATATTATTTGGTATGTGATATGTAAGAATACATATATATTATACATAATATATGGGTATTAGTAATAATAAAAAAATTTGGGCTAGAAGTGTAATAAAAGAAAAACACTGGGCCTGTTTAAATAGAGATCGCAGCGCGATCTCTGGATGGTCGCGGCGCGATTAAGGCAGATACAGAAACGGGTTTTTAACCCCAGCAGCTTCCAGAAACGATTTAACACCCAAAAATACACCCAAATCAGAAACCTAAGTAACCTATGACGAAAATGGCGATTTCTTGATATTAGAAGTGATTCCTTTCATAGATTGAACTTGTTAGCATCATATTGAAAGTCTAAGTACTTCCCTAACTACATATTAAGGTATGATTACTTTCTTGTATGTTAATTTGAGATTAGGGTTTGGTGCATATGAACCCTAAGTTTATAAGATGTGTTATTTTAGTAGGTTATATGTGTCTAGATGTTATACATATGGTAATGAATCATATTGTGAAGGTTTTTATAATAAAATATGGATTAGGGTTTGAATTACTAAAACCCTAAGAACTGTAGAAATGGATAATTGATTGAACTAGTAATGATTAAGTAAATGATACATGTTAATGATCCATATTATGAAGCTTGTATGATGAATTGAGTTAGGGTTTGGAATTTGTAAACCCTAAGTTTATATAAATTGTATATATACACTTATGAGTGATGGTTCTAAAATGATGTATTATATTGTGGAGAAAGAATTGATATAAATTGGTTAAAAGAATCATCATTCATATGTATATGATATAATTGATATGGATAAATATGTACAAGTGAGATTAAGATCAAAGTCAAGAAATTTGATATATTTGATAAGTGTATTATTAAGTGTAAAGTGTAATTATGTGTTATGTGCTTATGTGATTAGGTGTTAAAGAGATTGGAAAGAGTTCAAGTGATTTAATTGTGTATTCGCAAGGTAAGTCTCGATTTACATGATCATGGGTTAGGAATGGTTTCGACCATTTGCTAACGGTTTGGTGCGGGTAATGGTTGCGGCCATAGGCTCGTGTGATTGCTAGTAGTATACAACTAGCATAGGTGGTTAAGGATCCTTAGCTAAAGTTTATAATAATGACATGTGAATGTACTTCGTTACTTACTAAGCGTTTTGCTTACGGTTGTTTAAATTTCTCCTTTTAGGTGAAGCTAGTGGTTCAAGGGGCGATTTGGGCAAGAGAACCATTGGTAGCTAGCGGTGGATGTTGTTAATTTGGGGTAATGACTCGTGTTCTTTGAATCATGCTTATGATGCCGAAACCCCAATCTCTTTTGAAACTATGAATTGTGGTTTGATAGTTCAATTTAATGCGAGTCTTTTGGTCAATACTTCAATAGTATGTAAATGAAAATATAGGTTGTGTTGTAACTAAAGTTTGTAATTGGTTTCAAACTATGCAAATATTCCAACCATATAATGTGGTAATAGTTTTGGTATTATGTTAAAGCTTTTGGTTTGGAATGTATAAATGAAGTAAAGTTATTTACTTGTGTTGCGGAATTTGTATTGTGTACAGGTTATGGTTCAAAAATGCTGTGGATATTGAGTTATGTATGTTTTGGACAGATTGTATAATCTGTCTGCACAGGGTCTGTTTTGACGTCAATTGCGGCGCTATCTGTTCAGGTTGCGACGCGATCTTGTTGAAATAGCGACGCAATAAGGAGTGATTGCGACGCGATTATGATTTTAAATTGCGACGCGATTGTTCTACATTGCGGCACGATCTAGTCACAGATTAACAAAGTTATCTTAAAAACTAAAATAAATACAAAAAAAATATTGGGGTGTTTCATATAAATTAATTGAAATTTGTAAATCCACAAATGTTTTAAGTAACAAAAACATAAAACTTTTCACAGAACATAAAAAAATTACAAAACTATTTTATTATTGATAACATTTAAGTTCATTAATCAAGTTGAAACATTAAATATAAGAGCACAAGGAGTGGTTGATGAAGTTTCAGTGTTTAGTTCAGTGTTCGGTAGAATATTGAACTTAAACACTGAAGCTAAAAGTGAGGAGTTCAGTGTTCTTTTGATTGATTTTTTTTTTTTTGGTTAAAACGTTAAATTAAATACAAAGAAATAACAATAACTAAAAAAAAATAACATTAAATTAAAAAACACTTTCATACAATAATTAAAAAAGTTTTTTGGGTTAAATACAGGGACAATAATTAACGTGTACTATTTTGAGCCATATATTATTTAACGTATATACGGAGTGTAAAGTATATTATTTAATGTAAACAACATATATTAGAACAATAATGTCAAAGCTCACATCCAACCACTTCCACGTCAACTCTTCTTCTCCTTCACCCAGGGGCGGATCTATGTTGTTCTAAGGTAGGTCAATTGACCCACCTTAGATTTCAAAATGCTATAGAGTACCTATGTTAATTTTCTTATTGACACACCTTAAATGGAATTTGACCCACCTTAACTTTAGATCTTAAGCATAGTGATAAACAGGGGAGAAATGTTCATGAATTTGGTTTCTTCTTTCAATTTGCATAAAGATTGGGACCCTTTTTATGTTAAACATGAAGAAAATTTGGGTAATAAGGGAGGAGTTGGTGAGTTGCAGGGAAGAAGAAAGAGAAAGAAGAAGGTGGTTTGGAGTTAGAGGAATGATCGGGGGAAAATGGAGTTAATATGCAATTTCACTTGTATTGTACAAGTGAATGTTGCATAATAAACACTAGCTTTGAAATAATAACACATAGCAATATAGGTACTAGGTAGGGCTGGAGGGTTTTTTTTTTAAGTAAAATAACAATAATATTTGCTCTAAATCGTTGGTTAAGGTTGTCCATGCAAAATTGCAAAGACAAATTGCACTAAGATTTAACCAACCTAAAAATCTATAATAGTTTAAATGAAACAACTAAAAGATAATAACTAAAATATTTTTGATAATAATTTAGTTTAAATTCATAACAATACTTCACTTTTTCTCACTCTTGACAGCTTTAAGTTATAAAGTTATGCTTAAGTAAAAACCTCAATTTTTCTAAATGCATTACTTTATATTAATCTCGAGTATTTTTACCATAGTTGCAAATTAAGTGATAGCAATGTAAAATTGTCAAACATGCCTATATGAACCTTTTGAAAACCACAATTTAGTTAACCCGACCTGACTATCCCGATTCAAATTGATACTTAAGTAACTTAGTCATTTTGTAGCTTTAATAAATTTCGACCCACGTGATTTTTATCTTAGATCTGCCACTGCCTTCACCTACCCTTCTTCTTCTCTGCAATTAGTCTGCAAGTCACAAAATTTTTCCCACTCCACTTCTTTTCCACCAAAAACAAGAAAACAAATATAAAAATTAAAAAAGAAATAATGAAAAAGAAAAGAAAAAAAAAGGAGAACGTCGCTGTCTCACCCCCAAATTCGGTAATCTTGATTAGCGGAATCATTAGAGTAAGCGGGGGTGCTGACGTCAACATTGGACATTCATGCATCAGAGCGTATGATTATTGCTGAACAATAGTTAGGATGCCATCCTATTTCATCGTGGGTCGCCTAGTTCCATATGCATGCAGTCTTACTTGTGCGCTAATTCCCTGAAAAACATAGTAAAAAGGTCAACAAAATTGTTGAGTGAATTCACAGGTTTTATATTGTTTGTTAAAGCAAGTTCGTTTTGTAAATCGTTGACGTACAAGTTAATAAGTAATCAAACAATTGATTAAATCTAGTTTTCGTAATTCGTTGGAAAATTATCCAAAAGTTTTGTTGTTCAAATAATAGTTGATAAAATAGTAGTCAACCTGTGACTAAATATTTGTTAAAATAGTAGTCAACTCGTGACTAAATCGTTATTAGAATAGTAGCCGGCCTATGACTAAATCGTTGTTAAAATAGTAGTTAGCCTGTGACTAAATCGTTGTTAAAGATAGTTGAATACTCTCTTATAAATCAGTTGTTCAAATCGTTGGACTTCGTCCATTTGTAAATCGTTGAAAATGCATTTTCAATAAACAAATCGTAGAAAAACCCACAGGTATTCTAATGTATAAATGGTTTGTAGATGACCCGCAGGTGATCTAATGTATAAATCGTAGGAAACATTCCTATAAAGTTGTTATTCGTTGGTAAACATTATTTTCCAAAATGTATATAATAGTGGGAGAGCATAGACGTGATCCCTCAAAGGTTAGCTAGACCTTATGAGTTAAAGTATCGGCACTTAATCCTATAACCAAACCACGACCTCGTTGGATAAACATCCAAATGTATAAGTTTTGCCTCTAGGACTAGGTAAATATACGCTCCGCTCTTAGTTGGAGGTAGGTCATCACGATAGTACTATCCGTATATTCAGTGGCTAGCGTCACCTAGCTAATGGTTATAGTTTGCAAGCACGAGGACTCTTTGTACTACAACATGTAAAACTAAGTCCGTACCAGGATTCGTTGTCATGTTCCCGAAATAGTATGAAAATCATTTCATAATTAAGTAGTTTGCGAGTATAGTATGAAAGCATTCATAATTAATTCGTATAAAAGCATAAAAGCATTTATATATAAAGTTGTCGCATACAGTAGTAAAACATTTGCTATGTTTTTCACCCCTATTTTAAAAGCAGTAAAAACAGTAAAAAGGGGGCTGTGAACTCACCTCGTGAGCTAAAACGTATGAGTGCTAGCAAAGCGTATGCCCGGGTAAAGTCTCTAATGTCCTAAACGTATAAGACAGTAATATAAGTACTTGACTATTTATCAAACTATTGTTAATCGTTCACTCGTTGAAAGATCGTTATCGTTTGTAAATTTGTACGTTCCGTTGGTGATGATTTTGTAATAATAATTTCCAAAAAGATACTCCTATTTTTATACCCGTTTCGTTGTATACTTTGAAAAAGTATATATATAAAAATTGTGCGAGTTATATCATACGTAGATGTATACCCGTATAACTTTGTCATTGTATATATATATATATATATATATATATAGAGAGAGAGAGAGAGTTAATTGTTATGTACTTATGTACACAAAAATATTAATCACAAAAATTTGGTTGTACTCGTATTTATTCACCATTTATTTAGCACCAAAAAGTTAATATTTGAAATAATTTTTGGTGTACACTGAGTTGTACCTTTGTGACTAATTTAAAAAGCTCACCCGATCGGGTATCCACCTTCACCCAATCGGGTAACTAATCTCACCCGAATGGGTATGGTGACTTCACCCTATTGGGTATAAAACTTCACCCTAATGGGTATAAAACTTCACCCTAATGGGTATGGTTGGTTTTTGTTTTCGGCACACTTTCACAGCTTTCACCCGGTCGGGTGTCTCCACTCACCCAGTCGGGTATGGTAACCTATGTACTGCGATTCAGTTTGTGTCACAGGTTTCGATCATATTTTTCTAAGTTTTTGCTATGTTTTAGAGTTGAATCTTTCACAAAAGTTGTAGAAAACAACATTCAAACTTTTTCAAATGTTTTTATACATTTATTATACTCGTATGTTTTGCTCTATTTTTATATCAGACCGAATATTTTCATACAAAAATCATCATCACCAAGTTTTCCATTTTTGTTAGTTTTTAATTTGTTAAATTTCATGTATGATCTTTCACAATATAAATTTATTAACATAATATAACAAGTATATAACGAAAAATGAGCATAAAGGTGTTGCGTTTTTCTTACAATAATGAAGAAGAAATGATGTACAGATGTTGAAGATGAAGAGCAGAGAATGATGATGGTGATGATAGTTGATGATGATGGAGCTGAGAATGATGATTATGAAGATGTTATTGTTATAAATTTATGATGATATATTGCTGCTGCTACTCCTGCTTCTGCTTCCGATCGATGAACAGAGAGAGAGAAAATTATTGGAGTTTGGTAGCTGTATGTGTGTGTATATGAGTATGAGGAAATGGAGGGAATATATATATAAAAATGATAATGAGTTAAGTTTTTCAACGGGGGTATGGGTCGAGTATAGTAGTTATCTCCAGATATTTTAGTTGTAGTAAAAGTTTAGGTATTTAACCCGTTAATTTCGTATACGGGTCTAATTATTTTAAATATGCATTTAATATTTGTAAATTTATTTTGAAGTATTATTCAAAATACTTAATTCGAAATTTTAAAAATAAAATTTCTATTTGTTTGGATGTCAGGTTTGTTTTGTACCTTTTGTCGCGTACGATACGTTTTGTGTAAAACGTATAAATATTTTCGTTTTATTTTCATTTCTCATTGTTCGCATAATATTTTCAAACAAAGAACTATTTAAAATAGTTTCGCGTTATTTCTAAACTTTGTATCACCAACGTACGTATTGTTGTTGTCGGACTCGCTCCAATTGTTTCGCACGTAGTCACTAATAATTACTAACTTTGTAATACCTCACGTATTAATTTGTTGGGCTTTGCTAGACTTATCTCATATAAAATAGTTTGTGAATTCACTAAGTAGGGAATTAGCTCTAAGTATGCACGTGATTATTGTTCGTAATTATATCAAAAATTGAGGGGTGTCACAGTCGCAACCCGCAACGTTAAAAACTTGACGGTGGGGATGAACGGCGGTGGAGAACGGTGGGAGGGCGTGGAGAACGGTGGTGCTAGGCGTTCATGGGGGAGAACGGCAACGCCGTTCAACCCCACTCCCGGTGCTTGAATAGTATAATATAAAAAGTCAAAAGATTTTTCGGTGAATATATATGAAAATGTGGTGTGGGCTATTATTATGTGGAGTGGGCTGCAGCCCATTTTCATAACATATATTTGAACAACTAGGGTTTCTGTCTAAAAAAGTTGTATGCATCTCTTTTTCTCTCTATCTCTGTAAACGTTTCCTCTTTCTCTGCAAAAACTTTCAACATCTCAAACATATATATCCCTCTACAGTAAAGCTTTTCAACAAAAGAAATAACACAGAAAGACGAAGATGATGATTGAAACGACGTTGGGATTACTCTTTTTTGACTCGAACAAGTTCCGAGTCGAGTCATAGTGATTCTGTCTTTGATTTGAGAGTCAGGATCCGAGTCAGGGATGCTTACGAGTCTAACAACGATTCGACTCTTTTTAGGTGTAAAGTAACTCGACTCGTGACTCGTACGAGTCTGACAACTATGTTTGCATTCAAGTTAATACACAGAATTGTATTAGGCTGATAGGTTGATTTCATCCCGCTAAAGGCGGATTATGGGAATGTAAGATATAGACAATCATAACCATATCCAATCCCGTTGATAGGTTGATTTTTTAACCTCTCTAAATTAAGCTCATTTTTCCTTCTATAAACACCATCATGAATTCTTCACCAAGTCATATGAATATTCCGAATCTATAGTATAATATAAGGGCTTAAATGCTCGATATAACAGTTGGCACGCTGTTAGCTTATGTATAAGACACAAAATTATATTAGACTTGTAGAAGTTTTAATTTATCTTTTGACTATTCAGACCCATAAAAAGCTAAAACAATAGTTGTTGTTGCCTTTGAGGATTGCTATATGGACACCGGTAGGTGTTTTCATGCTATTTTCAAGATTACTTTTTTATCTTGAAATATGTGAACTTGTAAAATACGTGGTATGTGTTTTTCAACACCTAAAAAGGTGATTACTTTTGACCAACATTTATATCTCTCTTATAACTATTGGGTAAGGTTCAAATGAGACTAAAAATTTGTGTGAGAATGGAGGAACCAATGATATGATGACATGTGTACAAAGAGAATACAAAACCCATTTACCCCTTAAGTTAAATATCTCACAAACGACAAATCGAAAAATTATGAAAATTGCACCATTAGATTGAGTGTTTGATCCTCTTCGATTTGCCGTCCATTAAGGCATACTTTCGACTAGTTTTTTTTTCCATTATTTTTGGTGGGTTTCACATTACTAACACGTGTGTTACAGTGTTGCGTTTAGGGTTTAGGGTTTGGGGTTTAGGGGTTAGGGTTTAGGGTTTAGGGTTGGGAGTTTGGGGTTTCGGGACGAAACCCCAAACTCCCAACCCTAAACCCTAAACCCCAAACCCTAAACCCTAAACGCTTTATAAAACTTTAAACTCTAAATCATACTAAACCCTAAACTCTAAACCCTGCTAAACCCTAACACTAAACCCTGCTAAACCCTAACACTAAACCCTACTAAACCCTAACTCTAAACTCTAACCCTAAACCCTAAATCAAATGTACAATCAATCACTAACACATGTGTTACTAATATGTAAAACCCACCAAAAAATGAAAAAAAAAAGTTCGTCGGAAGTATGCCTTGATGGACGGCAAATCGAAGAGGATAAAACGCTGAAAAATATGGTGCAATTTTCATGATTTTTCGACTTGTCGTTTGTGAGATATTTAATTTTTAAAAAAGTGGATGAGAGAGAAAAAAGTGACACGTGGCATATTGTGGTTGGTTCCCCCATTCTCACACAAAATAAATGGTCTCAATTGAACTCTTTTCTATAACTATTTTCCATCAAATCAATTCTTGATAAAGAAAAAATGAACATAATTTTTTTCATATTTTACAGGTCATAGTGTAATCTATATTTGGCAATCCAATACATTAAAGAGAATTAACGAAATTAATAATAATTGTTAGTTGATGTTTAAACTATATTTATACAACTAAAATCTTGTAATATAGACATACTTGGAACAATCTTCCAAACTTTTTTTAAAAAAGAAGAGGAATACTGGAATAGTACAAAACGCTATCTGTTACATTTCTCAAAATACTTCCACTTCAGTGATATTATTTCCATCCCATAGTTTCGCAGCCAATTTATCTCGGGCACTTGTTTCGGTTTTGGTAACAGGTGAATATCTACTTTAGCTCGATGCTTTATGATAAAACCGTTATATTATCAGTTATATTAGTGGGTTTTAAGCTGTTAGATGGGTTCAATTAATATTATCTTTTAAATCAAATCAAATTATTATATTATGATTATTATGATTTTGCTTATGATGATATGATATGAAAAGTGTAATTAGATAATGAGGCCAAGATGATTTGATGAAACGTGTAAATACATGGCACATATATACGTTTGACGTGTACATGCGTCAAATTGCTTTAATTTGTAATACATATAAATAGAAGCTCTCAATATATCATATTATATTACTTTAATTAATAAAGTTCTTTATTATTATTATTATTATTATTATTATTATTATTATTGTTATTAAAATAATCGATTTTATTACTATACCCATAACCAATCAATTAGTCTAACTACCTTTTATTTATTTTTTCAAACAGAAGAATGTGGAATTTTTTTGAAAACTACTCAAACGAATGCGGTGAATTTTACACTAGTACATCACCTTTTTCCACTGAACAGGTACAATATTTATCATTATATTTATATTAATTTTTTTAGTTTTTATAATGATAATGATTCATCAGGAACTACTAACAAAAATTAATTCATTATTAGGGGTTCAGCTCACGTCAAGAATTGACGCAGTGTGTGCAAAACATTGGACAGTCTCTTGGTTATGTTATCGTCACTAAAAGATCAAATAAAAATCCAAGTGGGTTCGTGAATAAAGCCACGTTTAAGTGTGATCGTGGTGGTGACTATATACCTACGGGTACATCTAGAGCAACCGGCACAAAAAATTAATTGTCCATTTCAATTGGTCGGAAAATATTCCATCGAGTATGATTGTTGGACGTTGAGGGTGGTGTGCGATCAACATAGTCATCCACCTGCACAATATTTGGAAGGGCATGTGTTTGCAAGAAGATTGACTGATGATGAATATCGTTTGGTAGGTGATCTGACAAAGAATAATGTGGTGCCACGCCATATCCTCTTAACACTAAAGCAGCAAAATGAGCAGAATAGGGCTGTACTTAAAAACATATACAATGTATGCCAGAAAATTCGCCTAGACGAACATGCAGGGAGATCTCCAATGCAGGTTCTCTTGTCTATTTTGCAGTTTAATCGTTATATTTACGAGTTTACAATGAACGATACAAATGAGATGGAAAATTTATTCTTCATTCATCCAATTTTATTGGACCTGTGGCGTGCATTCCCAAATGTATTACTTATAGATGCCACGTACAAAACAAACATATACAATATGCCTTTTGTTGAAATCGTTGGTGTAACTTTTACGAACAAGACAATTTCAATCGCTTTTGCCTTTATAAATAAAGAAAGAGAAGTCAACTATAGTTGGGTGTTAACCCGTCTACAACTTTCACTAGACGAGTGTATGCAACTACGTGTCATAGTTACGGATAGAGATTTGGCTTTAATGAATGCAATGCTACGCGATTGCTTTGTCGATGGCATATTAGCCAAAACATTTTTAGGAAATGTAGGTCATATATGAGGTCACGCAGCGATTGGAAATCATTTAATTCAATGTAGGAATTATTAGAAAACTCTCCAACAAGCATATCATACATGGAAAATTACACAAATCTTCAATCAATGTTGACAAGATATCCAGGTATTTTATGTATCTTTTGTATATCTCAAGTGTTTTAAAAGTATTTTACATATCTTTTTTATGTTACATTTCATTTGTTTTATATTATGTAAATACTGTATGGTTGAACAATTATAAAGAAATGTTCGTCTCTGCTTGGATTGATCAATCTCTCAATTTTGGAAATCGCACTACTAACAGGGTTGAAAGTCAACATTCCAAGTTAAAAAAATACTTGGAATCTCCGAAATCTACTCTCGAAAAGTTTTTCGGTTGTATCGATCAAATTGTGAAGGACCAACTTACAACGATAAAAGAAAGTTTTGAAATTGCACGTTATTCAAAGCACAATTTACCAGTTTTTAATTTATTCGAGTTTGTTTCGAATGAAGCCCTAGATTTAATACTAGGAGAGCTTTAACGATCGAAAGGCCTTCAGTTGGACTCTTCCAATTGTGGATTTCAACTTCGGCACAGTTGTGGGTTACCGTGTGCATGTGTAATTTCGATGTACATGAATTCAGGTATACTGCTAGAGTCTTTTTATTAATATCTTGATATTCTAAGAATCATAATTACAATGTGTTTATAATGCAATGCAAGTGAGTGGTTTCCCTTGGATTCAATTGATATCTTTTGGAGGAAGCTTGATATTTCACCGTCAAAATATGTACAAGATGAAGAAGATATTTGTTGTAACGGAGAACTAGAGAGTTTTGCAGAACAATTCAACAAATAGTCAAAATTCGGGAAAAGAAGTCTTTTAAGAAAGCTTAAAGATTTATTTGATCCAAGTGCAACTACTCTTAAAGAACCCATAGTCCAGAAAAACACTCGTGGGCGACCAAGCTTGAAGCAACAAAAGCAAAAAAAGTATGTCGCTTCTATAAATCAAGAACCTCGTCAACATAGTTATTCAAGCACGCCAAATTTGGTTAGATCAAATTCGAACAAGGAACCGGCAAGACATAGTTCATATGTTAAAAACTTAAACGCGGAACCAACGGGATATAGTTCATATTTCAACTTTCAAACATATTATTCGCACCCGTTAATGATTGAAATTCCAAACATCTTTCATCCTTACATTACATCTATACAAAATGTAATGAGCGATGAAAATTGTGGATTTCGGGCGATAGCTGTTTGTCCTGGGTATAACGAAGACCAGTGGTTAAATGTTCGGCTTCAGTTGTTGGACGAGTTACAAAATGGATATCAGACCTACGTACATGTTTTTGATACATTATTCAATGAACTTTATGAGTCCTTATATTGCTCAGAATCGCCTGCACCGCAACGAAACTGGATGATTATGCCTTACACAACAATCCTGATTGCCAACAGATTTGGTGTTATCGTCCACTGTTTAAGTATTGTTTAAGTATTCAAGGCTGTATGACTTGTTTCCCTCTTTGTAGAGGCCCGAGAGAGTTTCAGCATCATCGAACTCTTACAATTGCACATGTACATGGTAACCATTATGCGATGGTGCAACTACACGGAGAATACCCAATGCCTCCCATTACGCCATACTGGTGTTTCTACAAAACTCCATCTGCAGCTGAATGGCAAATCGTATATGCATCGCGTCTAGAATTATATACTCATTTAAGGCATTGCATAATGATGACTAAGGGTATCTATATAGCCATATAGACGGTGTAACTTACTTTATACACTCCCCTAATATGTGATAGCCAGAAGGTAAAAACAAAGTTCTGTGGGTTTAAGGGGATGAACACCGAACATCTAATACGAGCTAGAGGTGTTTTTGAGGAGCATTAAGTAGTTAATTAGTAGTATACTCATAATAATGAGTGTGTTTGTTCAACTCTAAATCAATGCAAGTACAAGATTTTCACATTCTGAATTGCTAATAAAAACAATATTCGGTTTTCTTTGAAGCCATAATACGATATTTGCAGTTTAAATTGGAGTAATACGGTTACATGTCACATTTAAGAATTACCAACAGTGAACCATGCAATGATCCAATGAAGTAGAATCAACCACCAAAGGTACTGACAAAAAGCAGCTCAAATATATGAGATTATGATACTTTCGTAGCACCAGAATACGTATTGGGAAAGTGCAGGAAGCATATAAAAGTCGCTTCGAATGGAAAATTTTCGAATTAGTGCTGACAACGTTTACTTCTATGTTTCCTACTCTACAAAAGCTCAACTACATTATATGGTGGCTTGCTGATAATTTCAAAAAGAAATTTGCATTGTGGAGCATGGGCCATGTGTCGTTGAATTTCAGGTGCTTGATATTTTGTTATGATTGCAGATGACTAGCCAGAGGTTTTCTGTTGGTATGACACCTAAAACTTCAAGGCTTCCAAAACAAGGTTAGATATTGGTGTTTACAAGGAAAACGACATGGATGCAGTACACAGTAATATATTTTAAAGACTATATCTTCCTGTACATGTAATTTTAACTCTGCTGTATTGTTTCATGTTCCCGCATAATTGTAATATTTTCGTCTAGCTCTTGAAACAAAATTCTCACTATTAATATAAGAAACTTAATCATCAGTTACATATCTTTGTTCTTTTGATTATATTTTAATCAGCAGATACCGAGAAAGAATGAGTTGTTGCCTGCAAATTACCAGATTAGCCGGAACATAAATGTTAAAGTTACTTCACTTCCATTCTAAGCTGGACAGTGTTGTTCATTGTTTTCCATTCACATGGAATTCATATGGAATGCAGCCTGAATAACAGAGAATAATAAGTATTATGTATGATTGATCAAACTTGAGAAGTATATGGAAAATTCTGAAATAATTGAGATATCATTAACTGTATATCACTATAATCCAACTCTGGAAATTGGAGGTGACAAAACGGGTTTTTAGCAAAACATTGATAACCAGAGAGGTGAGCATCAGTTGCAAAGATAATATTATTCAATGTCTACTACAAACAATTAATGAAGTACAACAGAGGTTCGATACTGAACCCAACGACTATATGAATGATACCAAATTTATTCTGGAATACTAACAATATATGCAAATTCTTGCATCTATCCCTTGGGCATATCTGCTGGCATATTCAAATTAACTTTGGTAGTAATAGCGTCTTGATCAGCTCGTGAAGTCCCGAGTGCCCCTAAAGCTTCTAGAAAGAACCTTTTATTTGGGACAATACCATCTCTATCCATATGTTTCAACAGTTTTTGCAATAGCTCCTTCATGTTTGCTTTGGTGTAGGATTTATAAAGAAGTTTATATGTAGAAGAATCTATACGGAATATCCCGCTATTACAAGCAGTCTCAAACAGCTTATCTGCTTCAATTGGCAAACCATTCAAGCAGTAAACACTGAGCATAGCATTTAAAGTAGACACCTTTACATGCTTTTCTGACTCAATCATCTGGTTGTATATTCCCCTGGCCTTTGTAACACAATCACAACATCCATACATCGTAATCATACATTCATACGTGATGAAATTTGGTGTGTATCCCATATCTGTTATCTTCTGAAAAACCAACTCTGCTTTGTCTCTAAGCCGTGCTTTCCCATAATTTGTTATCATTGAATTAAAAGTAGAAACTGTAGGTCTTTCTTTTGACCGCAACAAGCTCTTAAATACTTGTTCCATCTTTTCAAATTCTTGCTTTCTTCCATACGAATCAATTAACAGATTATAACTAATGATATCTGGTTTTATCTGATTACTTCTCATACGGGAAAGTACCATTTCCATTTCACCTACCATTCCGTTTTTCCCATAAGCATCCATTACACCATTAAATGTGAAAATATCAGGGGTGCAAACGCTTTCCTCGAGATCTTTAAATAAAACTTCAACCTGAGCAACATTTTTTGCCTGAGCAGATGCTCTTAAAAGAATATTGTATGTGACAATACTCGGTTTGCACCGTTCTGTACCTTTCATTTTATCGAAGTAACCAAGAGCTTTAGATAAAGCTTTTGTTTTGTCTTTGGAGTGAAGATGGGCTGTGATAAGTGAATTGTATACAGAAGTATCGGGTCGGCACCCACTATTTCTCATCTCAGAAAAGAGCCACATTGCCATTCGGGTCTGTCCCTTTTTTCCCATCACGGATATCAGTTTTGAATAGACACCGTTATCTGCTACGTACCAATGTTGTTTCTGCATCCATCTAAACACCTAAGTGAAAGAAATATTATCAATAAAGCCACTAACAACATCATCCATGTCAACTTAAAGTCAACAATACTTAAGCATAAATCTATAAGCAAAAAACCTCAGTGTCAAAATCGATAATTTGATTTTGCATCTCACCTCAGTGTCAAATTTGTAGTTTATACAACAACAAACTACCAAATCTTGATGGCAAAAACATGATATAAAGGGCGTTTGGGAGTGCATATATTGAGTGTTTATAGCTCGTGAAGCACTTCTGACTGGTTAACTCTGCATTTTAGCTTAATAGCTTCTTGCGTCTTCTTCTTCTTCTTGTTTTTCTTTTTATTTTTTTAAGCTCATTGGATATGTGCTTAGTTTGAACACACTTTTGTAAACCATAGCACTATAATATATGCATTCCCAAACACAAAATTTAACAAACAAATTACTATAAAATGTATATAACCCTCTAAACAAGCTCTTAGATACTTTGTTCCACTAAACAAATAAAAGCTAACCTCGAGACACTGTAACCACTTATCAGACTTGCCAAGCTCCTCGAACAGAAGAAAACAGTGTTCAGTCCTGACTAACTTGACATACTTGTTCAATGTCGACAGCAACGGCTTGTCATAGTTAAAATTCTTTAACAGCGTGCGTACCAATTCTTGAGCCTCACCATTTTCCTCAGACTTTGATGACTTTCTTCTGGATCGAACTGTTGAACTGCAGATAACTGTGTATCTAGTAGGTTTTTGAAGAGAATTGAGTTTGTAATTTAGAGACAAAGAATTTTGAGTGAAATTCATATGGGTTGTGGGTATCGAAGGGAAACGAAGAGACCTATTACATAAATTTGCACTCATTTTTCAAGGAGGTAATTACGAGCTAGCTAGGGGTAGTAGCAGATACAGGATACTTTCATAGAGGGACAACAACGAGGGTCGCAATCTATGCCCAGGTTTGGGTCAAAACTGGTTCGTGCCAAAGGGATCAGGCTGAAATCATGTATATTCAAACTATATAGGTATTTCAAGTAAGTACCCTACATCAAACACAAAGTTGCATTGCAATAAAGTTAATGAACAGCCAATACTTTCAAGATTACAGATATGAAATTAAAAAAAAAAACAAAAAACAAGCAAAACAACACCATTTAGTGTATCAGCACAATTAATAAACATGACAAAAACAGTTTCTACAAACCCTGAGTGTGATACTTCAATAGATTTCAGATATTTAAACTAATCAAATTTTAGGTAACATATAACTGAATTCATCAATAATTATAAATATCATTAAATTAGCACATATAACATTCAAAAGTCAAATTCCAATGGAGTATAAGCTACATCAATTACTCCCAAAAAAATTCAATTTTTAGTTTCATAGATTATAGGTTACCTCAATATCAGCAATATAAAGCTCTTAAACTAATAATTAGATCAACACTAGCAGAAAAGATTAACCTAGTTTATTATTAAATGGATTGGTGCAGTTAGATCAATTGGTTGGGTAACAATCTAATTGGCAAATGATGCTAGTAGAGAACGAAAATTAAAAGATAAAGAAAAAGCTGTGGATCTCGACTCCCGCAGGTCAAAACTGAAAAGGCCTTCTAGGTAAGGCTCAAAAGAATACGTACTAATGATTATATGTTGGAGCCATAACTGCAAGCTGATTGGATAGGAAAAAGCTGATTGGATAGGAAAAAAGAGACGGGGCTGTTTACTTGTTTTTTCCATTAAGTCGCATATGCATATAGATGACATTAATCACATTATGGGTATGGAATGACTCGGTGAATGAACAATCCTGTTTACTTTTTGTGCTGAATGAATGATCCGAATGACAAAATGACTATTTTACCCCTAAGTTAAATAATTACTACGTATTTGTTTTTAATTGAATGACAAACATAATTGAAAATATACAAAATACAAACTGTCAAAAAACACAAGCTACGAAAGAACACAATATGCCCAAGCTACAAGGTGCAAATATATGACAAAATTTTTATCACAATCCATTTACTTGTAATTAAATTCATGTTACGGCAGACTACATGTAACTAAAATGATAAATCGATTTGACAACATGTTTACATCCAATCTTCAGCAAATTGTGTTGAAAACAGTAAAACTACATCCAATATACATATAGCATACGTATGGTACAACATAAATTTTAGTCATATGTCACATTTGCAATACTAACAAGACGGTGGTGACATCCGTCTTCACAGATCTTTTGGTGAACCATGTGCCATCATATTCTTATTATTTTTTTGTGTATGTCATGAATGCTCTAAAAAAAAATTGATAGCAAATCCCTACAAACTTCTTTTTATCCTCTAAAAAAATTTAAAAAAGTTACCTATCATACTTGGAATTGGATTGTACTTATATCTGTGAAATTATTAGTTTTATACAACAAGATTTAACCAGAAAATTAACAAATTACTCTGAACTTGATAATTAAACCATACATTCACAATTTGATAGCAAAAAAAATATTTGTTGAGACCAAACCCCCCAAAATCGAAAACCTAAAAACAATCCTTACCTGTAACAAAAGGTGAGACGAAGATGGGCAGAGTGATGGTTGTGGTTTACGCAGATTCAGGTGAAAGATAGGGAGGAAGGAGTTTCATGTTAAACTTCGACCACCAACTTGATCGATGGAACGGTATCATCTTTTGTGCGTAGCAGTAGTTTAAAGAAGAAAGGAGGGTAAGGTTGGAAAGATATGGGCTACATGGGGACAACAGCCTTTTTTTCGTTTGACCGAATAAGTCTTGGGCTCAGGTGGGCTTAACAAATAATCCCTTCAGACTATTAAGTCAATTAATTAATGCTTTAGTAAACAGGCTTACAGGCCCTTAGAATTTAACTATCACAATTCAAACCGGCTTAGAAAATTAAAAGGTATTATATATTTATATATATAACATAGTGGTCATGGAACCCATTTAAATCTTAAACTTCTACATATTAACACCCTTAAAAAACCTACTGGAAATGAAAAAATAAAACCTAACAGATACATATAATATTATTAAGTCTAATCTTATCTTATATTATATTATACGTAGTATATAGGTTACATCTTTATAACGTTATCATTCTAATTAAGTTCTAATTTGTTAATTAAGTCTTCTAATTTTAATAATCTTAAAATAAGATCCCTAACTTACTAAAAAAGTTTTTTTAATCAAGTATTTATTTACATATATAAAGAAATTTGATTCTTTTATCAAAACCTTATCCAAATCGATCTGTAATGTTTCTATCTTCAATTCGCCGAGTAGGAATAAAATTACTTGAAAAGATTAATATAAACTTAAAATAAATTTTTCACTAAGTTGGTTTCAAAAGATTTTAATTTTATAATCTCTACTTATATAAATCCATTTATATAAAGTAATATTATCATGAATCCAACTAAATGATTAACATATACATATTAACTTATACACTTTATTATTAGAAACAACATACTAAATATGAAATTTCATATTGCAAATCAATGGTCCGCATATGTACACGAGTTTAAAGTCTAATTAACCCTTATATTCAATTCACATAGTGAATTGGCATTTTATTATGGTATTTTGATGATTTTAATCATGATATTATCATTTAACTAAAGAATCTTTAATTTTCATGAAATATTTGTGAGTATTCTCAATATTTAATTGTTTCCTCACACTAATTATATGAGTATTGTTATTACTTTTATATGAAAAATCTTTATAAACATAAAACAATTACTTTAATAAATCATACCTTTACTAATTTACATATTACATTATTTTCTTGATACAATAGTACTCCATTTTTAATATAATTGGGTGACACTCCGAATTTCAGGAAATTATTTTCGTACGCGGATATATATTTATTATGAGGTATGGTTATATAAATGATACAATATAATAGAAAACGTAAATGATTTATCAGTTCCAGACTGTACGAATTAAAAGAGTTAAAATAAATAAGCATATATGTACGTGGGCGGTTTAGTGTTTATCTATTTTGCTCCAAAGCTTTCCAGACACACCTCAGGAAGAAACCAAAATCGCAGGGGTGATTCATGACCTCCAAAATCATTGATTTCAATTATCGCACCCCCAAATTATGATGCGGAAGCGGTTCGGGTAGGGGCGCGACCAAATACAGTAATCACAGCACAAAGATATAATGAACGACCGCTACATGCGTCGTTTTACAACTTGTATTGATAAAACAAAAGTTTACATCAAAAGTATTGATTACATTAGCTCGGTTTGAAATTGAAAGATTTACATACCTAATTAATTTATACAAAATATAATAATGCAGCTAAATCTCTGAATGTTTGCATGCTGACACGAGCTAAAGTATCTTGATCGGGCAGTCCAACCTACTGCTGAGCACCTGTGATACATGCTAAAAATGGTCAACTAAAAGCTGGTGAGCTCACAGGTTTGTATGTCAACACATATTTGGATGAACCGCAAGATTTAATTGAATTTAAAATGCAATTAAGCAAAATAAAAGTTATACAGCCATGAGCACATAGTCTGAGCCTAACTTGAGGGTCGGGTCCACATTTAAGGAATTCCGATCGAGGTGCCTCCTACGAGTGCCTAATCTACACTCGTCTACCCAAATGCCAATACGTCCGTTTGACCAGTTATTGCTTGCTAACCCAGACGAGGATTGTCAATCCTATATGATATCATATACTAACATTCACGCTACAGATGTATTACCAAACTATGTTTGTGGAGGGCTTTTAATTAATTAGTTGAAAATAACTCATGTAGTATTTGATTTTGATTGTACTTGCGTTCACATGTAAATAAATCGAGCAATGTATCACACCCCTGATGAAAAGAGTAAAATAGGGGCTACGAGACTCACATGAGTCTTGAGAGTTTAACTTAATAAACTTGAGTTGATTAGCCGAGTAGTGATATCCGAAGACTTGTAACCTGAGGGTGTCCACGACACGCGATGGCTATAACGTGAGTAGGTATCTATAAAGACTACCTTTGTAGTTGTTCGTCCAACTAGAATGTCTAAATTACTACGATTTGGTTGATTAAATTGTCCAAATTACTACGATTTGGTTGATTTGTTTGAGTATTTGGAAAACGTGTACGGTCCGTTGGTGATTGATTGTAATAATAATCTCAACATTATTATCTTGATTTCGAATGTTATACTCAAAAGTATGTTCCAATGTGTTTTAGAAGTCGTATCGTATAAAGGTTTGAGGTTATACAAGCTCGACACTTAGTATAAAAATGGTTTGTAAACATTCTGTTTTTAGCGTCACTTATAGCGGCACTAAGGGTTTAGGCGACACTCAAGAAGTGTCGCATAAAATGGTAAGTTTTGTATTGGTGGCGTCACTTGAGGAAGTGACGCATAAGAGGCGACACTTAAGCATGTGTCGGGTATGAGTGTCGGTGTAAGTGTCGGGTAGATTGCAAATCGATTTTGGGGCGTCATTTAGGTAAGTGTCGGATAAAATCATAATTTGGTTTTAGGCGGCACTTAGACAAGTGTCGCTTGGAGTGTCGGGTGGTACAGTTGCCAACACTTAAGCAAGTGTCGCAAAAAGAGGATTTTACGCAAAATGAGGTTTTTGGCGACACTTAATGCGTCACTTAAGGAAGTGACGCTATACTGGATCTGGCCGTGCGACACTTAAGTCTGTTCGATTTCTAAAGTTGTCGAAAACGTGTTTAACAACCACCATTTGGTCTGATTCTTTCACCCAACCCTTATTTTGGTTCATAGAGTTGATAAAAATTATTATTTCGAGTTGGTTGCGTTTCTAGAGTCGTTTTCTTTAAAATGACCAAAACCGACATTTTCTGACAAAGGTTTCGAAAACGAGTTTTAAACATATTTTTGGACACTACAAGCTTAGATTAACAACATACAAGCGAAATAAATGAAAATCTAAGAATTTTTCGAAAGTGTCGGGAATCTTACAAGTTAACGCGAGACGAAACCGAAAAGATGGATACGTAGCCCTTTGCGAGGTGAACGTTTTTCTTCAAATGAGCTAGATGATCCGAGGTCGTTTGACGGTGATATTTTGTGGTGGAAGGTGGTGGTGTGGGGTGGTGGTGTTGAAAGAATGAAAGAAGAAGAGAGAGAGAAAGTGTGATGGTGATGAGATGATGAAATGAGAGTGGGGAAGGGAATGGGGTGGGGTTTGACCCACTCACCCCTTTGGCCGGTTTTAGTGGGGCCCACCCCATGTGCATGTGTCCCAAATTTTGTTCCCTGTATTCGCGCTCCGTGCGGTGTTCGTTTTCTCGGTTGTTTAAACGTTAAATAATTATTTCACGCGTTTAAATATACGTTTTAAAATACGAATAGTTATTCGATATTTTTGTTGAAGCATTTCATCAAATACCTTATAATTGAGTTATAAATATAACTTAACTTTGTTTCAATTGTTTGCGCGTTCTAATATTTTAATCGCGTTGTCGTCATTTGTACGATACGAAATGTAAACGAAATATATCAAAATAATATTTTGGATATAATAGTGTTATTAAATAATGTTATGTTATTTATAAAATTGTTCACCAACGTCCGTAATAATTGGATCGAATTACATTCGATTTGAATTGCGTACGATTTAATCAAATCGCATGATTGTATATATTCAAAAATATATATTATTTGATACACAAATGAGCCTAACACAAAACTAATTACATGTATTAAAACTTGATTAGGCACTAATTACTAGCCCTAATTTGACGGGTGTCACTTCAATCTTCAATCCAAGTTCTAATCTTGAATCATTACCTTCTTCATCATCCTTAATCGTTGTAGGTAAGCTTTTCCATATTTTAACCTAGCTTTTGGGGTTTTTATGGGTTTAGTGAAATTGATGAAATTAATACGAAATTAAGGTTTGAAATCAGTAGAATTGTTGTTTACTAGTGTTGTTAAACTTGTGGGTTATCATATTACAAGTTAAAAGTGAGGAATTGTAACACCCCCAAATTTATTGATTAGCGGAAGCACGATTTGGGTGTTACGAATCAATAATCACAGCACGAAGATATACAATGAACGACCACTATATGCGTCGTTTTACATTTGTATTGATAAAACCAAAAGTTTACATCAAAAATATTGTTTACATTAGCTCGGTTGAAATTGAGAGATTTAAATACATAATTAATCTATACAAAATATAATAATGCAGCTAAATCTCGGATTGTTTGCATGATGACTCGAGCTAATTGATCCTTACTTGAGCAGTCCAACCTACTGCTGGTCACCTGTGATATATGCTAAAATTGGTCAGCGAAACGCTGGTGAGCTCACAGGTTTGTATGTCAACACAAATTCGTATGAACCGCAAGATTTACAATTGAATTTAAAATGCAATTAAGCAAAATAAATGTTATACAGCCATGAGCACATAGTCTGAGCTTAACTTGAGTTGTCAGGCCCACTTAAGGCAACCTAACTTGAAATGCCTCCTACGAGTGCCTAATCCACACTCGTCTTCCCAAATGCTAATACGTCCGTTTGACCAGTTAGTGCGTGCTAATCCGGACGAGGATTGTCAATCCTATATGATATCATATACTAACATTCACGCTACTACGTATTACCAGACTATGCTATGGAGGGCTTTAAATTGATTAGCTTGAAACTCATGTAGTATTTGATTTGATTTGTACTTGCGTTCAACTTGTAAAATAAAATGAGCAATAATATCACACCCCTTATGAAAAGCAGTAAAATAGGGGCCATGAGACTCACCTGAGTCTTGAAAGTTTGAATTAATAACTTGGATTGATTTGCCTTGAAGTGTGGTCCGAAGACTTGTAACCTGAAGGTGTCCATGACACGCGATGGTTATTAATTGTTTAGGCATCTCGAAAGACTACCTTTGTAGTTGTTTGTCCAAATTACCCCGATTTGGTTGATTGACTTGTCCAAATTACTACAATTTGGTTGATTGAATTGTATGTTTGAAAACGTGTACGGCCCGTTAGTGATTAATTGTAATAATAGTCTTGATGTTACCACATTGATTTCGAAGCGTTATACAAAAAAAAAAAAAACAATTTCCATTATGTTTGAAAAGTTGTATCGTATAAGTGTTTTGAAGTTGTACAAGTTTGACACTTGGTGAAAAATGTGCTTACGGAATCTAAGTACGGGGGTCCGGGGGCAGCGCCCCTGGTAGCGGGGTCCAAGGGGCGGCAGCCCCTGGCGGGGTCCAAGGGGCAGAGCCCCTGGCTGGGGTCGAGCTGCCAGGTCAGCTTGGAAAATTTTTATTTCTACTATATTGCTTTAAGGAAAAACGCATCTGGACTTGAATTTGGGTGAAATCAAGTGATAAAATTTTGGTCTCGACACTTAGTAAAAAATTGTAAATATTCTGTTTTATGCGACACAATATGCGACATAATAATTTGTTATGCGACACAAGGGTTGTGTCGCATAGGAGTGCGACACAAGAGCTTAGCGACACAAGGGTTGTGTCGCATAAGCGTACAATGCTGATTCAACAGCGACATAGCGATTGTGTCGCATGGTATTTGCGACATAAGGTACGACACAATATTGTGTCGCAAAAGGTCCGACATAACTGAGTTTTTACGACACAAAATACGACACAAGGGGTTTTATGCGACACAACCTGCGACACAGGCTTGTGTCGCAAAGATGAACACCAAAACAGAACCCAGCGACTGTCGAAGATTTTCGACCCAAAACTCAAATCTAACCCATTTTTAAGCTATAAAATCGTGTTTTACCCTTTGTAATGGACATATATAAACCCAAATAACCCGTAAACATGTAAAAGTAAGCTAAAACGAGAGGTTTCGGGATTTTGTCGGAAACTTACAAAGTGCCGAAACGAAAATCCAGAAAGATGGAAATGTAGATCGTGATGCGGTGGTTCCTTTTCTCTAATTACTTTGTCGATTTGAGTTCGTTTGTGGGTGTTATTTGGTGATTTGGTGATTTTTTTTTTGTGTGGTTTGTGTTTGAGAGAAAATGGAGAAAGAGAGAGAGAAAGAAGAGGATGGAAATGAAGAAATGGGGTGGGTTTCCCCCCATTTTTGGCAGATTTTCGTGGGGCCCACCCCATGTGGGTGTGTCCCAAACTTGTTCCTCGCGTTTGCGCTCCGTGTGGTGTTCGTTTTCTCGATCGTTTAAAACGTTAAGTATTTATTTATACATTTCAAAATACGAATAATTTCCCTCTATTTTTGTTGAAGTATTTTACCAAATACTTAATGGTTGCGTTATGAAATATAACTTTAATTTGTTTTGTTTTGTTTTCGCGCTTAATATTTTAATCGCATAGACGTTAGTTGTACGATACGAAATGAATACGAAATATTATAAGGATAATATTTTGGATATAATTATGTTATTAAATAATATTGTATTATTTAATAAAATTGTTCACCAACGTCCGTATTTGATTGACCGAAATACATTCGATTTTAAATTTGTACGATTTAATCAAACCGCATAATTGTATAAATATATATATATATTTAACAACAATATATATATTGATTGATACATTAATTAGCCTAACACAAAACTAATTACATGTATTAAAACTTGATTAGGCACTAATTACTAGTCCTAATTTGACGGGTGTCACAGGAATTTATCATGAGTGTTCTTGGGGTAATTATGGGGTTTTGGTAAAAGTGTGTAAATTGATGTAATTTGATTAGAAGTATGATTAATAATGTTAATAGAGTATTGTTATGATGATTTAATAAGAGATACATGAAATCTAGTGTTAAAGTAAATATGAAGATTTAAGTGGATGATTATGTTAATATGGTATTAATAATATGTTGATTAATATTCAAGTAATTAATAAAGAGTGTTGAATATGATTATGATTATGGTGATAGAGCAAGTAATTATAAATATGAAAGTTTAACTTTGGTTAATTAGTGATGGGTTAGTTAAAATGAATTATAAATAATTCTAAGTGGGGGAGGATTAGTGTTAATAGATGTTTAATTATGATGATTTGTAGTGTTAAAGTGTGTTGTTTGTTGTTTGTTGTTATGAATCATTGATAGGTGTTAAAGACGTGGAGATCGTGCGTTGACTAATTGTTGTAATTCATCGTGTTATATCTCAAGGTGAGTATTATAGGGACTAATTGTGTAATGGTTGTATGTGTTTCCGGATTGTTTCCGAGCAAAAGGATCATACAACCATGTGGAAATTAATTGTAATTATGTGTTTTAAATGGTTATTTGTTAATGCGGAAGATTACTTGTTTCTTCTACTTGTTTAATGAGTCTTGTTTCATATATTTGTATTTTGACTTGTTTCTATACGTGGATTATATGATGAAGATATGATGAGGAATATGAATGATTGTATGCGTTTCCGGATTGCTTCCGAGCAAGAGGATCATACAATCCAGTGGAAGACTACTTGTATCTAGCCTTGTTTTTTAAGCTTGGTATGCATATCGACGTGATATGGTACTAGCATAGCCTTGTTTCTTAAAGTGATATCCATTTCGACGTGATTTGGTATCATGAAGCCTTGTTTCTTACGAAGCCTTGTTTCTTATGAAGACTTGTTTCTTATGGTTGCGGATTCATATAGTGCTTGTTTCTTACGTGGTGTTATGATGGTTTTGAGTAAGATTGTATATTGTTGATTATATAATTATAGTGTTTATTGTATGATGTCATGAAGGCTTAATTAATTGCATATATGCTCACTAAGCGGTGGTGCTTATCCTTTCAATGTTTCATGTTTTTAGGTAAACCGGGTCAAAGAGAAAGGAAAGAGATTAAGAAGGATTAGTGTGGATGGCTTGCTAGTAGTGAGTTGCAAGTCTCTCTCCTTTAATTATTGTTTTGAATATAGCTTGTGTAATACGCCCCAAAGTTTATGTTTTGAAAGTCAAACATTATGTTTATGGTTTTGGTTTTAAAGTATGTTGACTTTGAAAGTCAACCATGAGGTGTAGTCATGTGTACATATTTTTGAAGAAAACCTTGAAGTTATGATGAATGTAAACTATCTAGTTTGTTTATCTGAATGAAATGAGGTAACGTGTCGTTTTGATTGGTGGGTCAATATGGAGGTTGACACATAGTCAACTATGTTGAAATTGTCAAACATGATAGTGTCAGTTGGTGTCTTGGTCAAAATATTGATATTTAGTGAAATGGGTCAAAAGGGTTATTTGGGTCAAAAGTATGCTTTTGTGTCACGGATGAATGAGGTGGTGTTACGGCAATTTGATCTAGTGTTTTAAATTTGTTTTAGCATGTTGAATAAGTGTACAAAAGAGCTAAGTTAGATTTTGTGTGGTTTGTGTTTTGGAGTGTCAAGTAAATGTGTCGTTTTGGGTTCAAATTGGTCATGGGGTCAAAATTGGCGTTTTTGAGAGATTTGGAAAAGTCCAAAAGGGAAATCTTTGTTTTGGTCATATGAAAGTGCTCGTAAAGTTTCAGGGTCTAACTAGTTATGGTTTAGGAGATATGCGTGCCGGAAACTTTTATGTTGGTAAATTGATGTGCAGGCATGCTGCTGTGCAGGGGTGTACCCGGCGGGTAACCCCTGTATCCGGCGGGTAGTCCTTATTATAACACCCCTTAATTTAATTTAGAACCATATTTATTTATTTATTTATTTATTTATTTATTTATTTTGACATATAATATATCGGAAGCGTAGATCAAAATATATATTAATTTACATCGCACAATATGTACATATCAAAAGTCGTATTGTTTCCCAAAACATTATACATAAGGTTACATTAGTATAATTCCAAAATACATCGAGCTGGGTGTTATATAATTTAAAACCAAGGTTGAAAAAGTCGGAAGTCGGGGGCGAGTCGGTTAGGACCTCCGAAGGACTAGTCGGGGACTAGTCGGATTTGACTTTTGTTGACTTTTTTTTATTTTTAAATAATAATTTTCAAAATTATATGTAAATATAGACATATTTCAAATATAAGGGACCAAAATATAACTTTTTTAAAACTTAATATTTAAAAATACACCTTTCCTTTTACTTGTCTCTTTCCTAATGTACTTTTTTCCATATCTACATTCAAGATCTGGTATTCTTCTCCATCTACTTCTACTTCTTCTTCATATTTTTTTTTGAAGCCGCATAGAATATATCCATTACCAGAAAAAAAACACACGAGAGTACAAGATAAAACCCGACCCAGACCCGCTTTTTACCCGATTTTGACCGACTTTTTACCAAAAAACCCGCCCATACCATAAAACCCTACCCAGACCGACTTTGACCCGTTGATAGTTGATCGTTGACCCGACTTTTGGGAGCGCTTTGGCTGAGGGCGAGTCGGGATGGGGATTGCGACCGACTAAGCAGCGACTAAGCGGCCGAGTCGGCCGACTATTACAACCTTGTTCAAAACACAATATTACATTATCAAATTAATATCAGAGTGAGTGACTCGGCAAACATTCCATCTAATAAAAAGCTTCTTGCCCAGCCCATCATATCCATAAACCATAACCTGCAAGAAGTAGGGTGGTGGGATCAGCACGAAGCTAAGTGAGAAAATCTCTAACCAACAGTCTAACTTAGCTTAACAAATTCGTTTACAACAAATAATCGTAAACACAAAGCTTCAAAGAGGATCGGTGGTTCTTGAGGCGCCCTCATGCCGCGGTGGCTCTCCAAGAACACTTAAAACCAACTGCAGGCCTATACAGAGGTTAACCAATAGCTGGTTGTTATCTTCACCAACACAGGTTCCTATAAACAACGCATGTACAAAGATCCTATGTTGGCCAAACAATAACAACCAAGCCCAACCCCAAGTTAACCTCTGATAAATCAGGTATGGCCAATTAGTCACATAACCATAATCTTCCTGGCAAACTAAACAGTTTATATACAATAATAATACGTTTATCCGTTGTAACCCAACTTGTTACAACTAAATTACACTGAGAGTTACAGATTCACTCACTTGAATGTCTCAGCCCAAAATCTCAGAATTCTTATATTACTGAACCTTCTGCGGATCTGAGAACACAACAGTATACAAATTAATAATCCGTTATCATAAATAGTATAACTTACTTCAATTATATAACATCAAGCTAAATGAACACCTCATAATTAGACCATATCATTCTTGCACTTTAGTAATGTTTCTAACAAGTAAAACGTAACCTATATCGATACTTAGCAATCAATCTAATAACAAGGAAAATGATTTGTAGACCTAATTTGGTATGCCTAAAAGTGGACCTACAAATTTGATTGGTTAATGTGAAAAATTGACTGGTATATATTAAGAGAGAAAAAAAATGCTACCAATCAGAACTTTAGGTC
The DNA here is from genome assembly GCA_949592205.1 of Helichrysum umbraculigerum. Classification (NCBI taxonomy): domain Eukaryota; kingdom Viridiplantae; phylum Streptophyta; class Magnoliopsida; order Asterales; family Asteraceae; genus Helichrysum; species Helichrysum umbraculigerum. Next base: position 114,589,258 of record CATIUR010000003.1, on the reverse strand, counting down.
TATTTGTAGGTCTCTGTAAGTAGTCATGTTTAGCATTACTCTAATAACAATACTAAGTTGCAAGTAACATTTATGCCAGTTTACTACTAACTAATTTCATTAAGTTAAGTTATGAAAATCAATAACTTCATTAACATAGGCTCACTCAAAGTGTAAATGGACAGGCAAAAGGATCTGCCGGATCCCTCCTTGATCCGCCGGATATAAACCTGATCTGCCGGATACAATAATTCGTGCACTTCAATTATTATTATTTTCTGGTGCTGAGTTAAAAGTGTAGAACCGACCAGATAGTACCCGCCGGATCCTACTAATTATTATTGGGTATCCGCCGGATCCAATTTGGATCCGCCGGATCCCCAGCAAAAGTCCCCGATCCGCCGGATCCCCACAGGATCCGCCGGATCCAACCCGTTCCAGACCTGCAACTTTTCTACAAAACCTTAAAGCTGAATTCTTAATCCACAACACAAGCAATTTAGGTTCTAATTCAAGCTAATACAGTAAATAACAACAACAACAACTTATAACATCAAATATCAACTTCAATTTCATACAAATCAATAACTTAACCTATTTTCCATAGAATCAAGTTCATGTATTGCTGTAAACAAGGAACACTTACAATAAAAGGAAAGAAGGAATTAAGATGCTGAAGATGATATGAACTACGGATGAGTAGAATTAGGACGGAGGAGTAGAATATTTTTAGATAATATTTATATATGTAGGTGTTATAGAGATATTTTATATAAGAGTAAATTACATTGCTCGTCCCTGTGGTTTACACATTATTACAAAGCCAGTCCTCGGGTCAGGTATTTCTCGGAGCAATGTAATTTACGGACAACCACAGGGACGGGCAATGTAATCTACTCGGCCATATGCAAGTCACATGGGATGAGATAACAAGCATATTTAACGCCCGTTTGAAGTAGGGACTGGGAGTGAAACAAATTTCCGGGTCAAGGGACTGGCTTCGAGAAATACCCGACCCGGGGACTGGCTTTGTAATAACGTGCAAACCACAGGGACGGGCAATGTAATTTACTCTTTATATAATAAATAAATACTTTTTATTTAGGGAATATATAGGTAGAATCGGGATAGATGATGCATAGTGTATCTAGTTATATAGATATTTCCAATTTGATATGTAGGTATATAGAGATGTAAAATGAATAAATAGCTTAGGTAGGGGGTAGATTAATTAGAATCATTATAGATGACGTTTCTATTACTATTATTAATATTAGTAATAGTAATAGTATTAGTATTAGTATTAGTAGTAGTAGTAGTAGTAGTAGTAGTAGTAGTAGTAGTAGTAGTAGTTGTTGTTGTTATTGTTGTTTCTCCTGCTAGCTGCAGTGGCTGTTTTGCGGTTGCTGGAAGCTGATGCGACTGCTGATGCTGATGCCGATTCCGATGCTGTTTGATGATGCTGATGCTATTGCTTTGTGGATGCTGTTGCGGTGGCTGATGTTGTTGCTGTCGATTGTGGCTGTTATTACTATTAGTTTATTTTGTATTACTTCGTCTTGCATTTTATTTGTACGTATTCGACTCTGCCGGAGGTCTTTCTGGAAGCAGTCTCTCTACCCTTGGGTAGGGCAAGGTTGTCTACATCCTACCTCCCCATACCCCGCCCTCGGCGGGATTGAGTATTGTTGTTGTTGTTGTTGTTGCATGTCTTGAGCCTGTGCAAACTGCAATTAGATCAAAGTTGGATCCATATTGGCTACTCCACTTGGCCCAAAAATTGCATGGTACTAAAAGGGCAATGATAGATGCAACACATCTTTTGATACCTACACCAAACTATATGCATTACAGCTTTGTACGGTACATACCCTAATACATAAATATTGATGTAAGCATAAAAAATGGTGGTGTATTTATCAGCTCCCGTACTAAAATGCACAAAATTGGATTAGTAAATATGGATTTTTTATTTTATTTCTGTACGACCTTTTTTTTTTCTTTTCCCACGAGTTCATTTATACCAAGCTTTATAATTGTAAATTTGTAATCCCTATAATATTTAGTAAGTTTTATTGATTAACAACCTATCAAATTAACAATATACTTGACATAGAGTTCTATGCCGTCACTTTTTTGTTATGTGTATCTTTAGTTTCAAAACAAGTTTATTTATTTTTCTACTCCAATAACTAAGTGCAGTTATAAACACTAAATAATACGGAGTACTGTACTCCGTAAGTTTTTGTACTATATATAGACATGCATTTTCTATAGTATTTAAAAAATGTTGTGAATAATAATAATTTTTATATAGAATCATAGAAGATTTGTAAACAATATGTGATTGTGTCACCACCTATAAAGTAAGGTTAGTGACAAAAAAAAAAAAAACCAATATAAAGAACAATTCAATTTGTAACTATACTATACCATTCCTCGTAACAACTGACATTTGTTAGCATTTATTTTTACAAGACAATATATGTAAACAAAGAATAATTTTACAATTCATATTTGCATGCAACTCAAATTAGTCCGTCCTGTTGTAGAAATCCTCTCCGCTAATTACGTACCCTTCAATTTTATTATCTATATAATATAAATAAACGATTAATTAAAAAAACTCATATACAACACGTAACAGGTAACACATTAGTGATTTGAGTTACATTTGTAACATTCGTTCACTTTGTCGTCACAAATTTCAGGTAATATACTCGATCAAACTTCGATTAAATGTCTGTTTTTGGAAAATACATCATTTAAATTTGATTATGTTTTTTTCTCTCTCTTCAAGGATTTGTTGAATTGATCATATATCATGGATGGTAAGTGCGAGTACGAACAAGCACAAGGGGTAAACCATTTTCATCGTTTCGATGGTTTTGAGCTAGTCATCGTACGAAGAGTTTGTGGTACGAATCCCTGTTCCGTCGAATGCTAGTACACATAATGATAGTAATCTTATTGATACTGTTACGAATAATAATCATAATAATGCCAACCAGAATGAGTGTACGAATCAAAACCCAAGTTATATAAATGAACGTGTCGCTCGAATTAATGAAAACCCGGTGACGACACAGGAATTGAAGGAGCCATTGATGGATTCAAAATTCCGTTATTCATCTTGATATGCTTCGGTTCGATTGCGCTTTTAGTTCTTTCGATTATTGCTATAGTAAACAGTGCTACATATTATTTAGATCAAGTGAGAATTATAAGATGCAGATGAAGACCAAGGAATATGGAATTGAGTTTTACGTGAAATCCATCGATAAGTTTAAATAGAAATATCCTGAAGGGACTCCGGCACGTGCTCAGATTGAGGACACTATCGTTAACGATTACATACGAACGGAACGAGGATATTGCAGTTCTCAACTTTACTGGCATTCACTAAACCCTGAAAACCAAACTCCTGACTGTGAAAAGCTTCAAAGCAAGGGAATTCATATATGAAGGCAAGCTCGATCGATCAATCTAAGGTTTTTCTCAACGTACGCAAATGATATATTACTGTAAATTCTAGAATTCAGTTAATTGTTTCGGTTATTTTGTTACTAGACTTCAATCCGTGTATTTACACGGTCTATTGAAGTTGTATTTGTCTTCTATAAGTATTTTATGTATACGCTCTATAAATTGAAACGTTTTATATGGTTAAAAATATGCAATCTTGTTTAATGTAGTATGTTTACTGCATTGAATTGTAACAGTATTTAATTATACATAACCAAATTTAACGATTCACGAAATTATAGAAATTTAGGAATCAATAGGGTTATAATAATAAAGCAAATGCTACAATCCCTAACATATACCATAAGTTGAGCTTCTTTTAATGTTGAAAAATTCCGTAGTCTATTAGTCCATTTGTCAATCTATCAAGTATGTGTTTATACAAAAATCTTTGGCGATTTGTACACACCAAAATATACGTATATACGACATCAAACATGTTTTAGTGGTATTTTACATGAGTAAAATTAGTGATAACAATTTTTTAATATATAACAAAATACTGACATATACGATATCCATTGCCGTTCTACATCAAAACAAAAGACCAATGTAATATGAATTTCAACAAATGAGACTATAAGGCTGCGTTTGTTTACATTCCTAAAAATTTCAATTCCTTTGATAAATTTTAATTCCATCAAAATATATAGCGAACAAAACCCAATGTAAATGTTAAAAGAAAACTGAAACAACCATAATCAAGCCCTTCATCAAGGCCTTCATAACTACTGAGTATTCTATTTTTCCTTCGATAATACAACTCCAACTCTTTTTACTTAACTCCAACTTTTTTGATTGACGCTTGTATTACATTATTTTTCATGGTTAACTTATATCTTTGGATCATTGCTTTGCAGTTATAAGTAATTATCACTAGTACACAAACAGATATATATATAGCAGTGAAAAAGGTCATCCGAAGCGGTGAACAGTTCGCCCCTGATACCAGAGCCACCAAAGGAGGATACTTGTTTGTAGCGGTCAAACGACTGCTACAAATTGTCATATTAGGAGCGGGTAAAAGAATAAATGAAGCGGTTAATAAGCTCCAAAATTGACGAGTAATATACAGTTTGAAGCGGTTTAGTGATAACTATTGGAGCGGTTAGTGGTGACAACATTGGAGCGGTGGTTCATGTAAAAGTTGTAGCGGTTATCTATATGATATAAAATACGTTTCTGGAGCGGTTTTACTTACTATTTGTAGCGGTTAATAAAATAATAAAATATGATTATTAAAGCGTCGTAATTGTTGGTATTTGTGGCGGTTATCAAAAAGGATATTATTAACAAAAAATTCATTTCTTGTAGCGGTGTATTAAAACGGTATTTGTAGCGCTTCACATAAAAAGAACTAAAAAATTGTGTAAATGGAGCATCGTCATTATTTAGTTTCTGTAGCGATTCTTGTAGCAATGTATTTGACTTAGCATTTATGGCGATTTTTTTAAATGAAAATATTGAAAAAAGTACTTTCTTGAAACGATGCATTTAGTTAGCATTTTGAATGGATGTATATACCGTAATGTGGGAGGTTATATAATTATTTGATTTCCTATCGTATGCTGCTGCATGCAGAATGCAAATACTAAAACAGCAGAATTCAAAAATCAAATGACCAACAATTCAAAACAAAATCTAACCTAAACATGTAAATCATGCTAATAACATAATGTATGTACAACTAAAAATATAACCTAAATATAATTTAAAATGTTTAAAATGAGTTTATTTATTTGTTCTAACCATTAAGAATGTACCTCTTTGCAAATTTAATTATGTCCTCAATTACCAACTTGTCCAAATCATCGGCTGTATAAGGTGACGAGTCGGTCCAAGCCTATAATAAATTTAAATTAAAACATAAAAGAGAGATCGAGTTTAATGCATGAATTATACAAAAATTATTACGTACTATGGACTTACATTTAGTGGGAAATTTGTTTGCATATTTATAAAGAATTGTTGCATATGCTTCATTATGTAATACATACATTCCCAACTGTCTCGTTGTTGAGGATACTGATTTGAAGCACGAAGTTAGTTAAACACATATAATTTATGATTAATCTGCAAATATCAAGTTTTTCAAACTATATTATATGCTTACCGACACCATCTTCCATTTCCAATTCTCGCATTCTCTCCTGAAAATTCCGTATTATGAAGTTAACTACAAGTTATAAGAAACAATTTTCTAATTAGCATTGTCATTCAAGTAAACATATATACTTACCCATGAACATGTTGCGTGAATTTATAAGACTTTCAAGTCTTTGTTATCTTCATCGAATCCAATATGTATCCGCAGTGCTCGACATTGTCGAGAATGATAAGCACCCAATGTTTACTACCCAAAAGTTTCAACATTTTAGTTTTAAATAATAATGAAACAATGTAAGTAGCAAATATATATAGATATAATACATACTTTACGAAATAGGAAGTAAGGAAAAAAATACTTATCATTATCAGCAGTGAACTGATATGTGAAGTTGAGCTCAATCTGTCCAAGGTTTTTCTCAATCCAAATGATTTAGAATTTTTAATTCTATAAACCAATTGTTTGGGTTCTATTTTGTAAGTATTTGAAGGGTGACACCGTACTTGTGTTTCATTTATTGTTGGATGGGATTGCTTTGTCTTTTAAGAATTTAAGTATATACTCCAAATTATTGTGTATTTGCAACCCACATATAACCATGTTTTATGTATTTTGATGGGGCGCAAAGAATTTTTGTGCTTAAATTGCATTCGTACCGAGTATTTTGCATCTCTCATTTCCATGAGGTTGTTATTAGGCGTGAACAAAAAACCCGAACCCGAAAAAAATCCGAAACCGGTTTTTTTGAACCCGGTTCGGGTTTTGGGAGAACCTGGCAGGTTGGAACCCGGCAGGTTGGAACCCGGGTTGGGTATTTAGAATTCAAAATCGGGTTGGGTTGGAAAACCGGTCAAAAACCCGGTCAAAAACCTGAAAACCGGTCAAAACCCGGTTGAAAACCGGAAAAAAACCCGGTTCGGGTTGGTCAAAAACCGGTTTTGACTTTTTTGATTAAAAACCGGGTCGGTTTCGGGTTTTGGGTCGGGTTGGACCCAACCCGGTTTTTGTGCACCTCTAATTTGTCATGCACAAAAACCGGTTTTTACAAAACCCGACCTGAACCCGACCCTAAACCGGTTTTTTTGGTCAAAGTCAACAAACCGGGTTTGACTCAACCCGAACCGGTTTCAAACCGGTTTGTTGACCGGGTCGTTGACCGGTTTGTTGACTTTTTTTGGGGTTTTTTCGGTTTTTTTCCGGGTTTTTTTTCGGTTTTTCGAACTCGAACCGGTTTCAAACCGGTTTGAAAACCCCATATCCCAAACCGGTTCCAAACCGCCGGTTTTATGAAAACCCGAACCGGTTTGGTCAAAACCGGTTCTTGACCGGGTCGGGTTTCGGGTTTGACAGGGTCGGGTTGGTCAAACCGGTTTTTTTGTGCACCCCTACCTCTAGTTGTTATGGGCAAAAAGTGTGAATACATTTTAATATAGGAGCCCATCATAATGTAAATAAGTTGATGGGCTTAGCTAGCAAGGCTCATTAATGGGCCTTACATGAGTATCTTGTGTTGATTGAGGCGGCAGACTTAGAAAATCCAAATGAAGGGTACGGAAAAAATTATTTATATTTCATTTATAGTTTTGTGGAGGTGAAATTCTTAAAATGTCAATTTAACCTTATAAAAATTTCCTTTTTACTTAATTTAAAAATTCTTATCGGGGTGGCTGCCTACACTGCCCTCATCCTGTCTCCGCCTCTGTGTTGACGTCTTGGTTTTGAATGTCTTTGTTTTTAAATTATGGGAAAATCATCGATGTATCAAACTGTATGGATTGTTTAATGTAGCAAGATATAAAGAAGAGACTAATTGTGTATATTTTTCATAAGTGCAAGGACTGAATGTGTGTATATATATATATATATATATATATATATATCTAACTTTTAGGGTAAGGCCACTCTCAATCGTGGTTGAACTACTTCCAAACCACTTCTGCCACCTTAGTGCCAAGTCAGATTTTCACAGCTGATTCAAAACTGATTCACAACTGATTACCCACGGCCATCAATGACTAACTACTTCATTGTTCTAAGCTTCATATTTACTAATATACCATCATTTCTATACACTAAAAAAAACAAAAACAAAAACACGTGGGCCCATTTTTTCCAACCGATTACAAATCGGTTATCCGATTTTACTCCCAACCGGTTTGTCCGATAGCAGGAAAATGCAAATCGGTTGACAACCGGTTTGCAACTGATTCTAGCGTTGGGACTAGCCTAAACTGCACACATATCAAATATTTTGTCAAGAGCATGTATGATATCCCCTTAATTTATATGCGGAGTATAAGCTTATGTAGTTAGCTATCTATAAGGTTCGTAAAAATGTAAAAAACTTGATAAGTATGTTCAACGGTTTACATGTTTATTGGTCTAAACGTCTGATTTAACGAAGTCCGTTAGCTCAAATTGGTAAAGCCAATAAGCCGTTAATGCGTGTGACGGTCGATTCAGATGTTGTGAATTAGTCCGTCAAAATTCGGAATCACATTTAAATTATACTACCTGTCATACTTTATCCGTATTCAAGATATAAAGAAGAGACTAATTGTGTAAATTATACTATATCGCGTTGTCCAAATAACTTATTATGGCTCAATACGGGTAGTTTTTTGTGGATTTAAAGGTAGACTAAGGTGATTGCAAGAAGTTCCAAAGCTTAAAAAAAAGATGCTATTATTCATACCATTTTCTTTCATATTTTATTTTAAACATCATGATTACTTACTATATTTTTTCTATTATTTTTTCTTATCATTGTGTACTTTTCTATACTTTTTTCTTTTTCCTTTTTTAATAAAAAATGATATAACAATTGGATTTAAATGGTATATAAAGAGTATCCAAAAAAAGCTAATGAGTATGAACTATATATATTATCGAGTCACAATTAGTTGTTCGATCACATCATGCATCAAATCAGTTTGAAATTATTGGAAGTGCAACCTTATACCCACGTAAACTTTACAAATAAAAACTTACAAAACGATGTAAATAAATAAATTGGAATGGAGGGAGTACAATAAGTCAAAATCTTTCTTCTCTCTCGTAACTCTCTCAATTTATCTTATTGATACACCTCAACGAAGAAAAATCTTTTGTGAAACTTCTCTTTACAAAGAAGTTTACAGAACAATTAAATTGCAAGAAAATATAAAAAAGTACTCCAATAAAAATGATACTCTCATACTCCGTACATTAAAGAGCAATGCTATGCTTACACACAAATGTATACACAAAATGTTAACATAATGAGTTGTCATCATCATATTGGTTTACACAAAATGTTTACTAATTCACTAAACATTTCTAAAAATAAACAGAAGTTTTTAATGTATGTCATAAAACAAAAAACTAAAAATAGAAGAATTACAAACACCAATAAAAATTTAAAACTAACAGTACCATTTTACTAAAAATAGATATAGGTTTAATCACCTTTGACAACAGTTGAAATCTCCAGCTTATCATTGGTACCTGCAGATCCACGTCGGATTTGATTTTTCTCGATTCAACCTCGGTCAAATCAATCACAAATCGAATCTGCTTCCAATTTCTGCTCCTATGATAACAAACTAAACTTCAAAATCATGGAAGACAATTTACGTGTAACTACCAATTCCAATTCCAACTCCAATTCCTTTTCCTTGTTTTATATTCCTTATAATTATCATTCCTCATTACTTCAATTTTGCCAAAATTATTTTAATTGCATTAGGTTAAAGTTGTGGATAAAATTGAGGAGGAAAATGGCGAACTAAACGAGACTGATAATGTTGTGTTGCGAAAGCTACTTGTAAGTTGAATTAATTAATCCATTGATTCATGTGTTTCAGTTTGTTGAAAACTTGCAATGACTTATTTGATGAGTTCTTTGTACACAGCGTGGACCTAGATATTTTGATCCAGATAGCTATAGGGGAAATTGTTATGATTGTGGCGAAAGTGACCATACGGTTGCCAGCTGTGCGATAACTAAGCGTAAGAAGCCGTGTTATGTATGTGCAAGTTTGGAGCACAATGGGAAGCAGTGTCAACAGGTTAGGATAAATGTATATGTATCAATGTATGTGTATGTAACGTTGTGTGGATATTAAGTATTTGTGATTGTTGTATAAGTAGTATTCATTGTAGTTTTATTGTTTTTTTGCAGGGTAAGGGTTGTTTTATTTGTAATAAAAGCGGTCATCGTGCAAAAAACTGTCCAGAAAGATCCGTTGAAGGATTTAGAAAGACTGATTTATGTTTGAAATGTGGTGATTCGGGGCATGATATGTTCACATGCAAGGCTGCATACTCCCTGGATGACCTCAAGGTCGGTCTCATTTTTGTAGGCTGTTTGCATATTCGTAAGCTAAATATGTTTGTTTCTTTTTTGTTTTATTAAGCTTTTTACCGTGAACTCCATGAAGAACAAACTCGTTTATGACAACTTAATTAACGTTTTCAGGAAATACATTGTTATATTTGTAAAAGTTTTGGCCATCTCTGTTGTTCTGACTATGGCAAAGGTCCAAGTGAGGTTTCTTGCTACAGATGTGGTCAGTTAGGCCATAATGGTTTGGTATGTAGTTACTTATTTCCTTGGATTTGCAGATAATCTGCTTATACTAAGTTGTCATTTATTATTGATTACAATACAATTGCTGAATTGCAATGTTCTACAGTAGTTCTCATTAATAGTTCTCTCGTCAAAGTTAGATAAGAATGATCACAAATGTAACTCATTATATATTTTCAAATTTAGAATGTACACAGCTCCTGATTCAGACCTTTGAAATCTCTGAGATCTAGTTAATGTTTTGTTGATTTTAATGGTTTTCTTATACTTCCGGACAAAGTTGGAGTTTATTGGAAACTTTAGAAAACTAAAAAGAAAAAGTTCCAGTTAAGTTGTTTGTCCCAGTTGTTCTGCGTTGACAAAATATGAGACATGGGTTGTCTGTATTTGAAGGAAGTGATAAAGCAAATTAGGGTATTGTGGTTGCAAATAACTTTTGATGCCTATTTTCTTGAGATAGATTTTCTTATTCAAAGGATATGAATGATGAACTAGGAAGATGGTGACTACTGGCTAGGTCCTAAGGTTCTTGGTGACAATATAGGCGGAGGGTGTGGGATTAGGCAGCGCATTTAAATGGGTTAAATGAACGGGTTATGGGAAATTTGTCGGTACATGTCAACATGGGCATGGTTTGTATCGGCTTGAGGCATCAACTCCCGTTCAGTTCAAAGCTTTTGAATATCAAAAGTAGCCAATATTTGAATACAATTATAAAAATTACTGTTTAAATCTGTAAAAAAAAAAATATAAAAAACTCACTAAAGTGTATGCTTCTTTCCTTTCTATTGCCTTTATGCCACTTATAATCCTTATTATATAATTTGCTTGACCAGTTTGAAGCGTTCCTTTATCCAAAACTTAGATACTGCCCGTTAGACTTAACTCAACATTTATTGTGACCCAAATGAATCCAAACAAGATGAAATTTTCATTTATGAAAGAATTAACCGGTATAGGCTGAATACATCCATTCATAGATAAATGGGTCAAAATTGCCACCTCTACTCGTTCTGTGAGGTTGCACTAAAGATGCTGGTCACGTGATCAGATGTTGGTATCTTAGGAAGATTTCTACACATTTGATTTTGTTTTATTTATGTACTCTTATTATTCAACAGGAGGAATGTCCAAGTTCGAGTGTACCTGCAGGTGCACAGGCAGAGACAAACAGCACAGCATCACCTAGTTCTTGCAACAAATGTGGCGAGGAAGGCCATAAGGCACATAAACGTCCAAAGGTAATACTCGTTTTTAAAACAATGCCCTTCAATTTACTAATAAAAGGACCTATTATGTTATGTTTATGCTCTAATGGGTCAAATGGTTAACATGGATTATTAACTATAGGGGTATTAGGATTTTCATTTTTGATTTTATCATCCGACTATTGTGACTTGAAGTTGCGATAATCAGTATTTTTAAGCTTGAATTAACAGATTTTTCTTCTGATGAATAATCAGTTTCAAGTGAGCTGCAACAAAATGGTTCATCTAAGAATAAAATACAGTCACTTGTATTATGGGTGTTTTAAGTTCTAACCTAATTTCAGAGAACTCTACTCCTAATTAAATAAATATCTCTTTTTCACAGTAGTATCGTTTTCTGTCATTTTAATAATTGCTTCCCTAAACAATCAAAATCTGTAAACATAAAAATATGAGATATAGTTTATTACAGAGTATAACAACTTCAAAAAGCGTAACCACATCCAAACACTGTATTCTACACCCTGTTAGGTGTAGAGTATTTCCATAATAAGACAGTTCTATAAAATTCAAGAAAATGGATCAAAAGATCAAATATGTCTTTGTGGGTTGGCCCAACCCACCTCGTTTCTGCTCACACTTACAATTACCCTTTTTGACCTATGAACCAACCCACCCTGCCCATTTTGCTACCTCTAGAAACTTTTAGTCTATCATGTCATAGTTTGTGTCAACTATCACCAAGATGGTCTAGTGGTTGGCATCTTGATATCCTTACAAGAGGTCTCATGTTCGAACCTCACTAGCCCCACGTCTTGGGGTGGCCAGGGAAAGGGTCAGAAACGGTCATGGGGTTACCCCGATTAGGCCGCATACATATAAATAGAAGTACTTACCCTCCCGGGTAACCTGAATAGAGAAAATCTCCTCCGTTTACCCGTTTATGTCACTAAAGTATTCTCATTGATTGTCCTTTTCTTGATTTAGAAACGAAAGAGGAATAATGGTAAGCATAGTCATGTAAAAGATAACAGAAACAATCTAGGGGTTAGCTCTGCACCTCATGAGCCAGGTGGGCCTTGTAAAAGGAACAAAAAGGAAAATGGATACTCTAATTCATTTCAATCCAAGCATAGGGGTGGGTGGAGCAGTGAAAATCGTGGTGTTGACACTTACAATGGTACGCAATGGGGATCACCTTTAGTTTTATCTCAACCCAAGCAAAGAGGTACGTGGATGAATGAAGATCCTGGTGAAGATCACAATGGTACCCCGTGGGAATCTCCCTCAACACAGGCTAATTATAGGACCAACCATGAAAATCATGGTGCTAGTGAGCATGATTCGGATTTTCAGTTTGAAGCCTCGGGTTCTGGTGGTATCAACACAGGTTTTCAACATCCAGATTTGGCAACTCCAGTAACTACAGAAAGCGAGAATAATGTCAGGATTGTTAGTCTTGGTGGGAGCCGTGAAAATCAATTTTCATGAATCAATCATTGAAAATCGATTGATGTATCATTGGCGGAGATGTTTTTTCCCCATATAATTTAACAGATTCATGTATTCTTCATTTTAACTTTAACAGTTAGGTAATCTGTAATCCTGTAGTTTCTCACCTTTTCTTACTAATTAATACTTAGTATATGGGCATAAAGCATTGAATATGAAATATTGTTTTGTTAAGACGATAAAAAAATGAATCATTTTCTTTTGGATTTTATTGCATGACTTCCTTAGTTACAATGTACTCGTATATGCAGTATGCTCTTCTTGTCCCACAAAATATGCCATGCTTGTTTACAGGTGGCCTAACAAAAGTAATTACTACCGAGTACGTACTAGTTTGTTACAGACCTTTCAACCATTAAACGTGAATTTATTCTGCTGGGATGGGTTTAATAGCTTTTTCATTTTTAATATGATATCTTAGATAACAGGTAATTCACTAAATTTTGACTTTTGAGTCAAATATCCTACTTCAGAATGGATGAGGGATTCATCTTTTTTGCTTACGCGGCTTTTGAGTTTTGATTCCACACACTTTTAATGGAATGAATTTCACCCCATCCCATAAACCAAACACATCATAGAAAACAAGAATAGAAAAACGAAAACAAAATAGTCGATTAAGAAACAAGAATAAAAATTAAGGCTACATTTTGTTATTGAAATGAACGGGATACGAAAGCATTGAATCTCAATTTCATTTCATTAAATGTTTGGTTCACCAATCAATAGAGATGTAAGTCATCAGATTTCCTCGTTCAAAAAAAATTCACAATCCATTAAATTTCAATTCCTTTGATGAACTACGTTTACATTAAAAAATTCCGCCAACCAAACGTAAATTAAGTCTTCTTATATTTTGACCCTGGTAATATTGACTTTATAGTTAAAATTAGTTATGATAAGTTGGACTAATTTTGGATCAAAATAATAAGTCAAAGATTCAAAGTTCTGTATCTAGAATTACAACTTCTGCATGGAGATAAAATCTACAGTTGAATCATCATCATCATCATCATCATCATCATCATCATCATCATCATCATCATCATCATCATCAACCTCTCTTTTGTCCGATCATGATCTTAACAAATGGATTGAGTAAGCACACATTTAATTCACTTACCTCATTAATTAACCATCAACCTTTTCAAACATAATAATTAATTCAATTTGATGCAATTAGGGCTCAGGATTCGTTGAAGAAGAAATTAATCACTGAAGATGATTACACGTGGAAATTACGGCAACCAGAAGACGGTAATGGGTCGGAATTATTGAAATATATAGGTGGAGTTGATATAAGTTTTTTAAAAGATGATCCCTCTGTAGCTTGTGGAACCCTAGTTGTTTTGGATTTTAATACTCTCGATGTTGTTTATGAGGGTTCGTCTATCGTTAAAATCGATGTTCCATATGTTCCTGGTTTTCTTGCATTCAGAGAGGTGTGTTTCTCAATTTTACCTCATTATGTATATTGCTATTTATGTGCAGTACTGCAGTTGGTCCTTTTAGGTTATTACTTGATGTTGGTATACTTCACCTCTTAATTAGATTAATATCAACTTGTACTTGTATAGTTATATTGCCATTAGTTATATTGAGAAAGTTAAGTAAGACTATATTTGTTAGCATGGGCACTGAATTCATTAGAATGCAGTCAATACTCAATATACATTTCTTCGATATGAATTGTCATATCTGCTTAACGTTTTCCGGTTTTCTGTTGTTGTAGAGTTCTTCATGAGTGCTTAAAGTTGACACATAAAGCTGTCTGTTGGCTTACATTGTTTACTGTAATCAGGCTCCGATATTTCTGGAACTTTTGAAAAAAATGCAGAATGGTTCACATCCTTTCTACCCTCAGGTGATGGTTGTCTTTGATCATAGTTTTTCTTTTACCGCAACACTTGTTTTGAAGTTTTAAGTATTAACTATGCGGCTGCCAATAGTTTAGTTGACATAAATTATCATGTATACCCTTGCCACATTCCTCATTAAATCTGCTCTTTGTATATTGTAAGATATTCTACAACATGACATGTATTTTTTTTCTTGATGCTCAGTTGTTGATGATTGATGGAAATGGAATACTTCATCCACGAGGTATGTGTTTCTGTTAAAATTATCTCTGTAGTCTATTCTCTGCACCATAATTGGTGAATGACTATGTTTGTTGTGTCCTCATAAATCCCTCTAAAATTGCGAGAATGAAGGGATTTTGATGTTTTGATATTTTGATGGACATAATTGCTTATCTTCCTATTTACCATGTTTGTGACCTTTCATTGATATCCTGATTACTGATAATTAAGAGCTAAAGATGGTTTATGGCAAATCACAATCCTGAACTAAATCGTCTTTTTCTAATATTAGTAGCATAGAATTTTTCAGAACGTGAATTTAGTACCTGTCATTGCTGGGTAGCATTCCTTTTATAGTTGGCTATGGATGTGACACAATAAACTTTTATTTTTGTACTACCATATTGCTATCACTCTGCAGTTGCTGAACTGTTTCATGAACTTTTTGTGTGTAGGATTTGGCTCAGCTTGCCATTTTGGGGTTCTGGCTAATCTGCCTACGATTGGCATAGGAAAGAATGTAAGTCATATCAAAGCAACTTGATTCACCCTTTGTCTTTCCTTGTTCAGCCACCCGACCTTTGAAATTGTTACTCTGAAGTTCTTGTCATTTACCTTTCGGGAATTTTAATGGTTAATATGACTTCTGTAACTATCGTCTTCTTAGCCATGAGATTCTAAAGTCTAAACATAAATTGGCGAATTAGGTACTTAATGACTGAACTTTTTTGCTATTCGAGTATTTTTCAACTGCATACCTCCTAAAAAGATTTATGATCATATACTTTTATTCTCTCAATCATATGACTTCAACGTTATTTTCATCATCCTGGTTTATATTACCAATTAAAGTCAAGATTAGAGGAGTTTAATCGGTCTATAATTGAAAGAGGGTTGTTGTTTATGACCTAATGCATATATCATTGACTTTTGGTCACTCAGATTCATGAAAATCCTTTTCAATTGAATGTAAATGATGTAATGAATACATGATTTTGGAATTCAAGTATGTGGATGGCAAATCTTGTTGAGGTATCTGAAATTCTGAATGAAAACGAAAACATGAAAATTTAGTGAACATCTTATCTTTTTTGCCCTATCAGTTGCATCACGTCGATGGTCTTACTAACTCCAGAGTAAGGGAGCTTCTGGGAGCTGAAGAGAACTTGAACGCGGACTTCATCTCCTTGATTGGAGACTCAGGGAACACTTTGGGAGCGGTGAGAGAATTAAATATATAATTTCAATCCTTTTAACCTTTGTCTTAATATATCTCTTGATGATTGTCATCTTCTTTGAAATGTGGTTGATTTGTGACTTTGTCATTGGAGAGGGCGTTAACAATTAGGTCACAAGAGATATCAATGAAGAGGGCTTTATGATTTTTCCTAATGCCATGGATTTTTTTTATGAATGAACCAGTAAGAAAAGGAAGTTTATTTATCTTTATTTTTTTTTCTATATAATTTTGTTGTGTAGGCAATGCATTCAAGTAGCGGATCCTTTAAACCAATATTTGTTTCTGTTGGTCACCGTGTATCACTTGCTTCTGCTGTTGAAGTTGTCAAAAGAACATGCAAATACCGTGTACCAGAGCCCATTAGGCAGGTAAGCCAGAGTTTTTCTCGAAGTTGTTAGTTACAAGCTCTGTGCATACAATAAGCATTTACTTGCCTTTAGTACCAAATTTAAACTATCATGTTACCTTAAAAACAATAAAAAGATTTGTTACTCATAAACAATCTGTAATTTCTTACCACATGTACAGATCTTGCAGTAAATCAATTTTGCTGAGTACATTTTTTTAAAGCACATATTAAAACTCATAATTAATGTCTTTTCGACTGTAGGCTGACATAAGATCAAGAGAATATCTTCGAAAGCATCATTGAATCAGTCTTGCTTATGTAACTACATTCTAACAACCGGAAGCCCTTCATTAGGTGATCTCATTGTATCATTTCTTAATATTTTATATTTTTGAAAATTTCATAGTTCTTACTCATATTTATCTAATTGTCTATATGAATGTAAACGCTAAGCACACGGATTTCATTATACAAAATGATGTAATAATGCATGTCCCGAACCTAGGCCAAACTGGTTGTTCTGCTTGCGTTAAGTCCATATGTTACAGTAACATTGTTTATGTATCAATATATGTATGCAACTGTTGTTCAAGGAAGGGTGTAGCAAAAGATGCTGAAATACAGTGCTACAAACATTTTCTGCAACTTTTTGTGGCAATTACTGTTGCACATTTATGTATGATTTCTGTCGCAAACATTTTCTGTACCACTATTTTATAAAGTACATGTATGTATCATTCTATACTAATGTTCCACTAGAAGCAACTTCAATAACTTGTTTTTCTTGATGTTTTTCATTTGTTAGGTGTTTCATTAAGAAGATACCTAACTACACATGGCCAATTAACTACTGCGAGTCTCCTTTCGAACGACGTAATAATGTGTGTGTACAAATTAAATAAATTATATAGTATATCCAAAAGCTATGTAGAGGATAGAGAGATAACGCGAATTTGAAAAGAAATAACAAAATTTCAAGTGTGTGCGTGTATATATAATACACTTGGCGGGTGTTTTCGGAGATAGAACGTATGAAATTCACAACAGATGGTTTATTTGATATTCCTCTTCAAAACATACCTGAAAGGATGGTAATCTTCGTCCCCAAAATTATTATATCAAAAGCGTTCGTCCCAATTATTATTGGATGGGATCAAATTACTTTTGTACTTAGATGGGATCAAATTACTTCTATATCAGTACAAAGCTTAAAAACCGAAATACAGAAATTAAAAACAGGTAATTGAAGACAAATTTAATAAACACATCTTTTTTATTTCAAAGCAAACTTTATTTTTGATACAAATGAGAGAAAAGTGCACACACTGCAGTACCTCTCGATGCTGCTTAAATAGCAGATACAAGCACACAATAATAATTACAAGGATGACTATTCGTACAAGATAATAATATCACATGGCCTACATATTGATTATTGGCCGAAATATAAGACTTCAAATTACACATGCTAGTATTTTACACCGATACTTTAATATGATATGACTAATGCGTTGATTAATGCAATATGACTTTATGACTTCCAATAACTTCCAAACTAATACACAAATTGTTAACCCGTATATCATTTTACTTAAAAAGTACCCCGTGGATGACGTGTCTAGTTGTGGTTGGTTCAGATTTCTAGCCGTTCAAATGTAATGTGAGATATGTGATTTTGGTGAGTTTCTTTCACTTTACCAATTTTTTTGTTTTTCATTTTCACCTACAGATCCATCTTTGATTCTTTTCTGTACAAATTTAACAATTATTATATTTTTTTCAGTTAAAGTAAAAGCATAGTTTGTGCATTGGACAGAGCCCACCGATGATTAAAAAAACTTGCTGAACTCATAACGAAAATTTCAGAATTTTTAATATTTTAACCACCAAAACCGTTTTGTCCACAAAAATGGTGTTCAAATTTATTGTCAAGTTGACCTTTCCTGCTCCACTGCCACTACCAACGGCATGTAGCCAGCTATGTTCTAAGTTTATTTAAAAATTCGTTAATCAAACTCAGGAAACCGCGTTATAATAAAACATAAAATACTCTTATACCAACCTAAAAAAAACAATACAGTAGCAAACAAAATTACAAAAAGAAGCTAGTTAACAATATCATTTTGGACTTATAAATAAGGAATTAGCTAGTGTCACGGGATACATTAACTTGTACCAGATGTCTAATGTGTACCTAAATTACGTTTGTGATTTTTAAGGCTCCCAACTTTTTAAGAATTGTATTTTAATGTATTATGTAGTACTTTTGATAACGTCTCATCCTCTGCGGATGATAGATCATCAAAACATATTAAATTACACTTTTTAAAAAGTAAGATGCATTATAAATAACAACCCCAGTTGAGTACACAGTACAAGTTGCAGAACAATAATCCATGTAAATAAACAAATTTAATTTATTAAATACTACTTAAAAATAACGTTCCCCTAATAAAATTATAAAGAATAAATAACAGTTAACCTATATACATTCTTACAAAGAACACACCATAACCATTCATCTCCATGAACCATATATATTAATCGAAATCATCCCAAAATCATGGCAACTAAACCATGGATAAAAATAAATAAATCAATAATATTGATTAAGGAACAAATGAACATGATTAAATTGAATGATTATAGTTAATTACAAACTATCAATTTTGAGTCATAGCAGCAAAGCCACCAGATCTCATCATGTTCTTAAACTCACTAAAACTAACTAAACCATCACCATCCACATCAACTTTCATGATCATCTTCCTACAATCGTCCGCTTTTCGCCCTTGTTTAAGCCCCAACGAACCCAAAACCGATCTCAACTCCTCAACCGCAATGAACCCGTCTCGGTTTTGATCAAAAACATTAAAAGCTTCCATCATATCCTCTTCATTCTCCTTATCATCCATTATTGTTTTATATAATTCACCAAATTCTTCGATATCAACGCACCCGTCACCATTCACATCAATCTTTTCTATCATTTGATCAAGATCATTGTCTGAAATGAATATGGACATGTTCTCTAATGAATCATTGAGTTCTTGTTTGGTTATTCTTCCGTCTCCATTCTTGTCGAACATTTGGAAAATGCGGTTGAGCTCGTCGTGATCCATGCGAGACGAACGAGGTGTTGGGGTTGGTTCGAGTAGTGGTGTAACGATGTTTTGGACTTGTTGGGTTTGGTTGTATGGTTTAGGGAGGTAATGTTTGAGTTTTTTGGGAAGTAAAGATAGGAAGATTGAGTATATGAGATTGTAGAAGAGAAATATAATTGACATTGTTGGTTTTTAAGGTTTTTGTTGTTCTGTTTTTGCAGAACAAAGAAAAAAGGTAAAAGAGTGTGGTTTGTGTTGTGAAGAAAGTGAAGGGAAGGATGCAAGTTTTATAGGAACAGAGTGAAGTTTGGTATGTGGTGGGGTTGGGGAGTAAATTCTATTGAAATTTGTGCATGTATTTCATTATCTTAATTTATAAGATTTGGAGAATCTATAAAATATTATTGCGTAACGTTAAATGGATAATGAGAAAAAGTGGGTCTTGATTATTATAAAAAAGTTTATTAAAAGGGAAAATTTAACTTGTGCCCTTAGGACACGTGTTAAGAACATTTAATGAACTTGAATTTTCTATAAATAATATAAATTGTAATTAATATAGATTTAAAATTGGAAATTAGTGAGTTTAGTGAATGAATTTTATGATATATTTGGTAAGTTATAATGCATTTAATGAGACTTATCTTGTGCCCTTAGGGCACAAGTTAGCCATACCCTTATTAAAATTGACGTTAATGTAATAATGGAGTTCGGATCGTTTGGGATTGTGTTTGTAAGAACTACTCCATTTGTAAATTTAATTATCCACTATAGAAATGTACATAATTTTGAAAAGTACATTGATAGAAGTGCAAAACTAACCTTTAATCAATTTATCTTAATCTTAATTCTCTAAGAGCACGGGGTGTGGTAACACTGTGTTTACAGTGTTTTTGATGTTGTGTTGTGAGTTAAAATTTTGGGGTGTGGTAACAGTGTTGTGGACAGTGTTTTTGAATATTTTATTATTTATTTTATATTTGAGGTCCTAAAAAAAGGTTTATGAGCCAAAAAGCATCAACATGAAAGAGACGTTTACCACTTTACCTACCTGCAAGCTTTTTACAAAAAAAAATAATAATAAAAAAATCAAAAACGCCTCTCATCCCCACGTTAAAAATCACACGGCGCAACCAAAAAGTGCATAAAAACCCTGCTCAAAACGTTGCTCCTGGGTCGAAAAAAGCTGCTCGCCGGCGTTTTTTGTGAAAAACGCTGAAAAAACGGTGACCATACCGAGAGCTCTAACAAATTATTGAAGGACAATTTTTTTGAGACGGGGAGAGTATTCACGTACATTTGCAAAATGATATTTGAGTAAAGGAATTACAAATTTAAAGGTCTTTGTGGGTAAAATGATTTTTTCGTTAAAAGTGTAATATACTTTATTTGTTAATAAAGATAGATATAAGGAATGTGTACCTTTATTATTACAATGAGTGTGTATAAGATAATTTTGAATAATCAATATTTAAGTTAAAATCAAACATCAAAATTTATTATTGAATTAATACTAAAAGCATTTATGAGAAAAGAAAGTGAATAAAAAAGAAAATATGGATATATGCATTGCAATGGTACTAAAATTTTACAAAATTATTAAATTATTGAAAGTGTGAGATCAAAGTACATCTGCATTTTAAGGGATAAGAGGTTGACGATCTTATCTGCTGGCTTTTATTATCGACGCTCCGGTTCGTAACACCGTATTTTACGTAAAATGCAGTGTTTTTAAGTTATAGTGAAATTGGGCCGTTGAACACATTAATTAACGGCTGAAATTTTCCTATCTCTTCTTCTCCTCAAAATGCAAAATCCAATCATCATCTTATCCAATTATTAGATGTGTAGCACGACCACCAATTTTTAAATACAATTTATCAAAGTAACATAAAATTTTGAAATATATATATATATAAATAACATGTCGACTCACTTAATTACTAACTAACATTTTGCCCAACAAAACTTAATACAACATTTATAAAATTTACTTGAGTATGACTTGATTTCTTGTTGCTCAACTTGTTAATGTTGTAACGTACGAATGTACGATATGAACCCATCGATCAGAGTGTCTATGCATATGATCATGTGCTATCAATATATACTTGTGTTAAATTAATTAGTGATTCTAATCTTGCTTCACTACATTATTACATTTTATTTTATTTTATTTTATATATGGTTGTGTTAATACTTAAATTAGGTATAAAATCAAATCAAATCAAATAATTAATAATGTTAGAGAAGGGGGTGGTATGTCGTGAAGGTGTGTGGAGTGTGATTATTAGTATTAGTTCATAATTAATTAATTAAATTAAAATTAAAGGTTCCTTTTATTAGCTTTGTTTGCTTTTATTTATGTTTTGGTCAATCAATAACGCGTTTCCATTATTGCGATTTGGTTATATAGAGTTGTAAATTACTCCTCCTTTTTAACGGATCTAACTATGATATATTTTATTAGAAATTATTGTTATTTTTATATAATAATAAAAATAATAATACTCCCTCCGTCCCATTACAAATGTCCACTTTGACTTTGCACGTAGTTTTAGGATTCTCCACTAACTACACTTTTCACCAATCAAATATTAAATCCACCCACTAAAGTCTTTTTTGATTGGTTAAATATCAAAGTGGACACTTGTAATGGGACATCCCAAAATAGTAATGCGGCATTTCAAATGGGACGGAGGGAGTAATATAATATTTATAAATTAATATGTAAATGTATTAAATGCTTGGTCACACTGTTTGACACCGGCTAGTGGACCAACATGGATGCAGTAATTCATAGTAACGTGTTTATACATGAAAAGAAACATAGGTATAAGTCCAGAGCTAGCTTTTATATGCTTATTAAAAGATGTACCTTGTAAGAACCTTTAATATATAAAATCTAGTATATAACTTTAAGTTAGCATTTGACAAGTAATAACTTTTTTGTTGATATAGATGTTGTTGAAAGTGATAAAAGTATGGTATAAAGTCGTTAGTTTGTGAAAAATAAGCTATAAAATGCGCGTGCAACAAACTGTTACTGAAGTTAATCGTAGTAAATGCATTCTAAAATAACATGTACGTTTTTAAATTCAACATTTCCTTATTGGGTTTGTAAGAATTTAGTATCACTTTAAGTAATACTCCACCCGTCCCATTTCAAATGTTCATAGGTCTATTTTGGTATGTTCGATAACAAATGTCCACTTTCACTTTTAACCAATCAGAAAGGGTTTAAGTGGAAGAATAAGAAATTTTTTTGGTTAGCAGTGTAATCATTGAATTTTTCTAAATCTGTGTGCAATTTGTAGTGGACATTTGAAATGGGACGGAAGAAGTAATATAATATAATAGACAAAGTCGAGTTATGTCAATATTTTGTCGTAGTTGATAATAGACAACCTAATAAAATCCCATACAAAAATTCAAAGTTCGCATACATATATCATAAGGAACCCGTGTTTAGGTGACCCAACGGATCTATAAATTAAATATTTGTATTTATTATATTTTTATATAATAATGTTGGAAAAACGCGCAATGTGTAAAAGGGGCCGGCAACATTTTTAACCAAACGACCGTTTTATTAAAATACCCAAGAGTGGAAGGTAGGACTAGGACAGGCTCATGATTCCTAACATTCATTTTTATTTGTTTTTTAATTTCTTAATGCTAAGAACGAGTACTTCATTTATGGGTGATTAGTGGATTAGGTTAAAAATTTTTCTAGTGTTCTAAGTTGTCTATCTAACTACACGTGATTGACGGTTTTATAATGGTTGAAAGAAATGACGGTTTTCTCAAGGAAGTTTGAATCTTAACCATAGTTATAATTGCTATGTCTAGCAAAATTTTACGAAGTATTCTTTATTTCTTTAGCAAAAAGGAAAATTTTGTTGCCACTTATATAATTGTTTTATAGCAAAACTTTGATTTATATTTGATTTAAGAACACTTTTATTTTTATGAGAATAAAAGTATAAACTCGTCAATAAGAATGTTACTCCAAATGATGGTTGCTAACATTTTTTTTTTAATGACAAAGTTAATTGGTGACATAGTTAAGGATATTTATCAACTAGTTATAGCTTCCTATCAATAAAAAGTTATTAGAATTCATAAAAAATCTGTATTTATTTTTATGAAAATCGATAATTACAGCTCTAAGTTTTTTTTGGAAACGGCAAATAATATATTGAAAATTGCTTCAAACTTAGCAAGTAGCTAAGAAGAAGCAACAATAAAGTACAATGAACAATTACAATGAAATAAGAAATGGAGAACGATTCCAATCGGACAACATACACGATGACTTTCTCCTATGCTTAAACCACGGAAAAGAAATGGAAATAACTTCCTCCGCTATTGTCATGGAAGATTTAAGACAATCGTTGAAAATCAAATCATTTCTTGCCTTCCAACAACACCATATCATGCCGTATATGATAGATGTGAATACTTTCATTTTCTTTGAGCAATTACCCCACTTTGCTACAAAAGTTATTAACTCAGCCACCGAATTGAGAATGGGTGCTTGAATACCGCACCACCTAAAAATTATACACCTTATTTCGATTGCACGTTGACAGTGAATAAACACATGATCGACATCTTCATCCCCAAGATTACAAGCTTTGCATCGAATTGATCCAACATCCACCCCCCCTTTCACGTAACAATTTTGCCACCGGAATTCGACCCAAACCAACTCTCCAAACAAAACAATTAACTTTTAATTGTTCAAAGAAAAGGAAAGTATTGAAGCTAAGTGCTGTCAATAAGAGAAAAATTGTGCATTTATTGAAGCTAATGTTTCATTATTTAATCAAAATTATAATTAATACACAGAAGGTTTGCATTTAATTCACAACCTTTTAAATGTGATGTACTCGTATTAATTATGATTTTGAATAATAAAAGAAACTTTAAGATTAATAATTGTCTTCAAATAGTCATTATCAATATCATTTCACTTATATTTTATTATTTGTCATTGATAAATTGTGAACTTCATGAAATAATCCAAGAAACTATAGTTTCTTTGTTAAAGGGGGAATTTGTTTCCAACGGTAAGAAGGGGCAGGTTTTTTCCTCTTAAAGTCATCATAATGAAAAGGCAATTGTAGTAGCAATTACATGTATATTTCAGTTAGAAAAACATAGACTTTGTTAATAATAATAATAATAATAATAATAATAATAATAATGATAATAATGATAATAATAATAATAATAATAATAATAATAATAATAATAATAATAATAATATTATTATTATTATTATTATTATTATTAGCTATTATTGCCTAACTTGTGCATCAAAGACAAAAGGGTTTTATTTTAAAAATTATGCTTTCAAAGAAAATATCAAAAAGTTTGAATTTGACTATAGTTCTAAATGACTTCAGCTTCATAATTGGTTTATTCGGAAATTATCATAAGTAGTTGCCTCACTGACGTCAACGAGGAATCTACTTTATAAGAAAAAAATCGTTAAATCACTGGTTCAACTCACGGTGTGAGCATGATTTAGCTCTCACGTGATAAGCCTAGATCTAACGTGAGCCGAGTAGGATCGTTTAAATATTCTAACCTTTAAATATTCTAACCTTTTAAAGAAAATATCTATAACGATTATTGATTACGATCTTACAAAATTTACCAGTAATATTTTTTTCATTTTAGCCTTTTAGGCAATAATTAAATTCCATTCCATTGAAAATTATGGTGATCACAGACAACTAACAAACGGTTGGCCTAATGCATCACACCGATACAAACAACGAAAAAACAAAACCTAAAGAAAACAGGAAACCAATTACATTAGATGGTCATTGAGTCACAAACCCTTCACAAGAAAACATCGAAACCATCCCAATCCCAATATATTATATATCAAGAAAAAGTTAAAAACCTTATGTAGCAGCATATATGAGCTCCAACAACAAAGAAGCTAGGATGTTTTAATAAAATACTTACAAAATTCATCAAATTGAAAGAGTCCTATTAACTCGTCGAGTTCTGATATAACTGATACATCAAAGATTGATGGGTCATCTATATTCGTCACTCTAATGAAGAAAAATTTCAAGGCCATCACAATTACATACGAAATGTCGCACTAATGACAAGACTTGTTGGATGGAATCTAGAATGCAGAATTTGGACATGAAGCTGTAGGAATGGGGAACATAATGAACAATTCATGAATCATTTAAAGTAGCTTCTTAAGCCTGCACTGCTTCTTGTGGGTATAAAAGTGGGACATTGAAATCCCAATTATCGATGAAGATGCAGTTCAACATTATCGTCCATAAACTAATTGAAAGTTCAATTTTACAGAGAAAAAAAGAACATGAATCATAATTATCTAAATGTTTAAATTTCATAATGTACGTAACCAAACTTCCATATTATCTTACTATTTTTCTTTAAAAATTGAACATCCAATTTATATTATTTATATTCTTTTTATGATAGTAAAATTGAATTTTCAATCCTTTTTAGAGTTAATTGCATGGGTTGTCTCCGTGGTTTACACAAAATTGCACCGTAAGTTCCTATATTTTATTTTTTGCACCGGGAATCCAAAAACTTGAAAGACGTTGCACGTTTAGTCCCTCCTTTTACTAAAATGACTAAGTTACCCTTACTTAAATCTATACAAAAAGATATTAAGGGTATGGTAGTCATTTTAGTTGGAGGAAGAACCAACCGCGCAACAACTTTCATGTTTTTGAACTGCTGGTGCAAAAAGTGAATTATAGGGACTTACGGTGCAATTTTGTGTAAACTACAGGACGAACCATACAACTGACTCCCTTTTTTATAAATCTGATATTTGCCGTGCAGAAAGTGAAGCTCCAGCTGTATATCTATCGCAACAACGACAGATAATTACCCAACTCACAAGACACGGCATCAAGTAATTAACAAGTCGAGTGTAATCATAACTTACCTCTTTACCACTTTTTAATCCATTGAAACAACAACAAAAAAAGATAGTCACATAAGGTTGCATGTTTCATCAAGTCTATGAATAACTCCTACTAGCGACACATTTGGTTGTCTAGTTTTGGCATATGTGATTGAAAACAGAAGCCCATTCCTGCTTAGCGGCCAGAGGTAGATTCCAATCACCAATGCTAGGAGACCAAGTATCCTCAGTTGCATAGGTCAGGCACCAACTAACCTTTTCTGGTGGATTTTTGAAATCGAATGTGAAAGCAGCATGAACTTTTTTCCTTGCGCCAGTCTTCTTTTTACTACGAGGTGCTGAGCCCTCAGAAGTCTGAAGAAACAACATCAATGCAATTATAATCAACTACTAAAAAGGAATGAACAATGCAACATCAAGAACAAATTGGAAGGAAAAGAAACATACTTTCAATCAATTTCTATGTCCCCTGAAATAAAAGTTGACTGAAAGTACGTTCATTTTACATATATTACCAGCCAATTCTTACTTTAAGAAACATACTCTCAGAATCAACAAGTAAGGAATGTTGTAAATTTATACCACAATAAAAGAAGGTAAACAGGATGCCGTGTTTGATTAAAAATTATAAATAGGCCTTAAATGTTGATTTTAAAACTACATTCCCTGTAATAGTAAATCTGAAAGTACATTTCTATTACATGCAATATGGTCAAAAGAGAAAACTGAGGTTTTATTAGCTTACAGGATCTTCAGAACTTAGAGTTGATGGCTGTTTTCGCTTACTCCCTGTTTCGAGAAACGTGAGTACTTCTCTCTTTGAGCGCAAACGAAGACCAGATGGTGCAATATAGTACTGTTCAAAGTGGACATGCACAATAATGAATACGAATATTTGACCTGAATGCCAAGATGAATAAACAGAAACATGGAGCTACAACATTGATTCCCATCGTCAAAAAATTATCAAATCAAATCAGAATAAACATTTTATATCTAAGATTAAGACACACAAGCTGCATGTATCTTATGGCAACTATTGATGGGAATCATAATTCGGATCATTAAATCATCATTGTACTATCACATTTCTCCTGAGGCTTCACACCCCTAAAGGCTCTGTTAGTTAGATATCAGAAATGTTGTTTATAACCACCTACTTAAAACCAAAGCATTTTTGCAATACGAAAGTAAAGTCTTACAAGTGTTACCTATGAAGTTCTTTATCATTTAGGGGGCCACTTATCTATTCCACTAACAGGTCATACAAGCACACTTACTCAGCTACATTAATTAATAGGGTAGAATGGCACGAAAGTCATCACAAGTGTATACTTAATGTATATAAGCAGGCCATGTATCCCTTGCAATTTACACACTTGCATCCTCCAACTGGTTTGTGGGACAATGGTTTTAACATGAGCTTCTATATTTGAAACTATAAAGATTGGTTGCTTTTGCTATGTGCCCAGGTCACTGAACTAGGAAACAAGGTTTCTAACCATAATCAACACACCTTGCAAATCTGGCGTTGACCAAATTTTTTTGCAAAAATCCATGGACAATTTGGGTCTTTATTAAGAGAGAACCTCATTTAGAAACAAGGTGAAGTAAAATTGACTTTGAACCTAAGTTTCACTATTGCGAGCCCAAAAAAAATGATAAAAAAAAAGGAGGGAACATGATTCGATACTGATTCATAGCAAAAGCCTTTTCTCTTTTAGGTTCAGTTTTGGACTTGCATGATATATACGTTTACACAAATATTTAGAGTTAATCAGTATCCTCAAAAAATTATGATATCTCAATCTTGGTATTCATAATTTAAGTACCAATATACTTGCAAGTTGCAGCATAGCCTTTGAGAGTTCAGAAACTCTACAGAAGGCACGTAGGCAACATATCATAACGTACAAAAGTAGCCATTATAAACCTATCAAAAAGTCAAAAACTTATGCACAAACGTCATCAATATATATTTAGAACCAAATGGAAATAACATTATATGTCAAAAATCAAGCTACTGATCACTGATATATGACTGCCATATATATGTACATTTCATATGGTGAGTAAGTTATACTTGTAGTAGTGAAAGTTCAAAACATAAGCATACACAATATATACACAGGCTGAACAGAAGGCTGACTTGTATCCTCTAACATTTTTCTCCCAATTTGATATGACAATGGCCAGAAATCCAATACTTACATCTTAATATAGAAAAATAAGACGTAATCATGCCAAAGCATAGCTTGAATTCTATATAATCTAGTAGGGTAGCTATAACGATTTCTAATAAGGTACTATATATTATACCATTTTAGGATTTATATACATGAAGGGTGACTGAAAGCGTAGCGTAAATGATCATAATCTTTTGCCGAGAAAAAGAACAATGCGAAATACCTAATTGGACTTCAATAATTGTCCTACAAACCTACACCAGTCATATCATAAAAAAGTACTACGCAAAAGCAGGTCACTACCATGATATCACAATCACATTATCAAAGAGTTATATAGTATAGTACCTGTTTATAAGAACAGAAGATTACATAAAGCATCACTTATCTAGTAGATTAAAAGCTATATCTTTCGTTATACACTCACCATCCTTAATTATCATTACATCCATAGCCAACTTTAATACAATGACAAGTTGACAACTAAGATAAGAAGCAAGTTTTACTTGGCGAACACCCTTAATATAACACATTTATTATGTCTTTCCCTAATGTAATTGAGCTTTAGGGACCAAAGGCTTGTTCAAATTCATATTTACTTAAACCGAAGTGCATACGCAAAAACTAGTACTCCGTACTTTTTATTCAACAAAAAGCTGTGCAACTACTGTTTTAGCACCCTCTTTATACAGCTCTTTCTCGGTAGACATAATGCTACCTTACTTACTACTACCAAAGTGTTATATAACTTCCAACAAAAAGGGGTACTACTTTATCTTTACACAAATCCTGTTCTTCAATGTGGTTACCGTAACTAGCGTATTTACAGAAACTTCTAAAATCTTTATCAATCACGAAAAGTTACAAGTAACTTAGTCATAAATCATGGTGTTTATAATGTAACAAATAAATACACAAACAAAGGGGCAAAACTTATAAAAACCGATTAGAAGGCCAAAGTTATTCCATCAAACCTTGTAGCCTACAACTTTGAACACCTAAAAACAACTAGAAGTATGCTTTTCAATTCAATCTTCTTAACTAGCTACATAAAGCATACAACATCATCAAAATCATATAACCAATTAAATAGGGCAAATTGCATAGAAATGTGACATAAAAATCCAAAATTTATCAAGAAAGGTGTTAAAGTTAGGATTTTTATAAACTGGAACCTTAACTAAAGAGGAAATTTTGACAAAATTAGTCTATATTTTAGAAAGTTTGAAACTGAAAATTAGAATACACCCAGATTGTAAATTTTGAATTTTATATTAGTAGAAATTTTCTTAACAATTTGCCCTTAAAATATTAAACTGAACCTGAATAAGCAGAATAGAATAAATATTACCGTAGCAGAATAAAAAAATATATATAAATAAATGGATATACTGACCCTATCAACAGTACCCAAAGTAGCACCAGAAGTACGTTTCTTCAAAATCATCTGAAAATTAGCAGGCAACCAATCAGGCCTAGCTCTTTTAGCAGCAAGATCAGCATCTTCATCACCACCGTTTTTTGTTAAATTATTAGTATTGTTGTTGTTTTCTGCAGCTGGCGTTGGTGTTTCTTTTGATTCAACATTCTGATCTTCTGCTGCTGCTGCCACTCCGTTGTTTGGAGCGATGAAAGATCCGGATCCAAGAAGTGGGTCAGGGGCAGTAAGGTGGTCTTCTGCTTCTGGTGGGGTTTTGATCGGCGTTGAAAATGAGTCGCCGTCGATGTCAATCGGTTCCGATTCGGACATGGGTGCGGCGACCGAGGTGGGGGACGATGGGAAGGCCGGAAGGAAGAGGAGGTGTGGAGAGGGCTTTGACGTTTTGGGGTTTATATATGTGTCTTGTGATTGCCTTACTCAAAGTTTATAAAATGTATTTTTTGCATCACCGGTGAGATTTCCACCATTTTTTTTAATCCATCAAATTTTTGCATTGAAAGCTTGTACCGTACAAACTGTTACTACACAGTAATGGTGGATTTATCAAAAACTTGGATGGATTTATTATTACCCTTTTTGCATAGATCAAATGAAGGGTAAACTATTTTTGTCCATGTGATTTTGGGTGTATTTGGCAAAACTAGCTTGTAGCCGGAGCTTATATTATAAGTTAGAAGCCGGAACTTATGTGTTTACAAGTGTTTGGTAAAACTAGCTGGAGCTTATTAATGTAAATTGACATAAAAGAACAAAAAATATATAATAAATAATGAAATAAGGGGTATATATGTAATTTCTACTTTAATAAGCTTGTTGCTTATTTTTATAAGCTACTTCCATTAGCGTTTTTTTCCGGAGCTTATTTTTTCAATAAACTACCAAAAAAATTTCTACCAAACAAAACTTGTAGCTTAAGCTTGTGAAAAAATAAGGTTAATCTTCAATAAGCTCTCATAAGCTAGGTTACCAAACATACCCCTTGTCATTTTGCTTATTTTGTCATTTTACTTTTTTCTCGTATTTTTTGTCCCACTGACTTTGATTTTCGCTACATTTGTCATTTTCCCGTTAAAATTAACAAATACCTATTAAGTTAGTTTAATTGACAAAAATACCCTTGTCTTTCCCATAGAACTTACTTCCCTTCTATAATTTCAAATCCTTGATAGTCGAGACAATCATTTTTTCTTTCAGAAAATAAAAACCCAAACATATCAATTAAATTCTAAACTATATTTACAAAATCTCTAGCCACCACATATATGAAACGCCCCGAAAACGCAACCATTTTTTTTTAAACCATTTATTTTATATCATAAAACACTCTCTATTGGTCCAAGTCATGATTTAAATCAATACCATACTCCAAAACTTCATATTTCATTATACCAACACACTTCAACCTAATTTAATTATTTTACTCAATCTAAATTTCATCATAAGGACATAACCATTGGAAAGTAGACTCTCTTAGCTTTTCAACGATATAAAGAACGTCAAAAACGGAGTTACGGTTCATCTTTTATGACCATTTTAAGTTTTCGAATTTCTGGGACACAGGGGAATCCGCCCGGATTCAGGGGAATCCGCCCGGATTCCCTTGCGTACTCAGCACAACTCGTGAGCAGAAGCGATTTTTAGGAATCCGACCTCGGGAATCAGCCCGGATTCATCAAAATCCGCCCGGATTCATCAGATTACAGCATACTGCAGATTTTTAATACCAAAACACAAACTTCCAACGCGCATAAAATCCAAACCGCTTCAAGTTAGACCTTAAAAATTTGCAGGCACTTCCATATCAACAAAATGAAACTTTCTACTTTTTCACTTTTCCAAATTTCCCAAAAACGTGGGATTTTGGCGTATAACTCTTTTCGGCACTAAAATGACCATTTTGAGAACATACCAATTCACAAACCATAAATCTTATGACTCTAACTCTTTATACACTATTTCAATACTTCAAAACAAACTTAAAGCAATTGAAACCCAATCCATAGCACCACCACACACTAAATTCACCATTTGACATCTTTAAACCCGTTTTGACACTATTATGACCCGTTTCATGATGTAACCACTTTTCAACCAATTCAACAATCAAAACACATTTGTTTGACCATTATAACTCTATTGACTATATGTCAACTTCACAATTGACCAACCAATCCTAATTGACCCTTTTACACTTTTCATCACTTTTAACCGAAACAAAACCACACATACAAGACTCTTTTCTCTGTTTGACTTTCAAAGTCAAATACAACATATTGACCAACATATTAAAATCCAAAAATTTTTATTTGGGCGATTTACACAATCGTATATCAAAACAACAATTCAAAGAGAAGGAGCATTATCTAACCACATAGCTAGCTCCTTATCCACTTCACTAACATAAGCACATTCTTTATCCACGTATCGCTAGCCAAACCTCAACCTACATAATAAACACTGAAACGGGTAAGCACCGCTGCTTAGTGAGTACACAGGCAATTAAGCAAGCAATTCCACATAACACTATAACACATATCAACACATAACTACTTAAACATATAATCACTGAACTCTATTTCTCTGAACACTGAACCCTGAACACTATGCTAACCGCAGTTAGCTCTTTAATCACCACAGTATCTGTACACATAATCATTTTTATCATTTCATTAACCGTAATCACAACACTAATCAACAACAATCACAATTTCTAACAAATCTTAAATACACATATAAGAAATTAATCATATATCAAACAACTTCCACCCGATTGTGTAGTCTCTTGCTCAACTGCAATCCGAATCCAACACAATCGAATCGTACACTATTCATCACATAATCACTATTTAATCCACATATAATAACAAGTAACCTTCCACCCAATTGTGTAGTCTCTTGCTCAACTGCAATCCGAATCCAACACAATTGAATCGTACACTATTAACAAATAACTTTTCCTTTACCTTCAAGCTAGTGACATACTCATTACTCACTAATGAGTAATCACTACTGACTTTTCCAAATAACATATATTCACACAACAATTTAACATAACAAATAATTAACACAATAAACTAAATTAGGCAATAAACATAATTAAACAAACATAACAATTAACTTTTCTTGATTGTGCAAACCTCTAGCCCGCGAGCTATATGGTACTACACAACCAAATCACCTATTTAACCCCCGTATCACTCACCATACTCTTTTTAGTCGATTTCACCATCTTGATCAACATAAGCTTCCATGTCTCTAATCACCTACATAATCCATACATGATACATACAACACTTAGACACTAGAAATCGTCACTTTTCAACTTTACTACCTTAAATTTATGTTCTATCTTCATAATTATACTCTATTAGCATCACTATTAACATTATTAAGCTTATTTAATAATTTCATAATAATCTAACATAAACACTAGAATTCTCATAAACACTAAATCATAATTTCATTACTTTCTATCATGTTATATCATCACTAACAATCATAAAAACACTAACAAACACTAATTAAACTAATTTCATATCATAAATCACTAGTTCATGGATTTCCATCAAAACCCCACTTTAATCATAAGCTACATATCTCAAATTAATCACTTACATGGTGATACACGGTTTATAATCATAATCAAAACACTAACTAGCACTAGTTTTATCAATTTCCAACCCTAATTTTGTAGTTAAATTCACCAATTTCACAAAACCCCTAAAAACCCATTTTCTAGGTTAGAACATAGAAAAATCACTTACAGGATGTTCTTGAAGATTAGAGGGAAGAATTAAGCAAGTAGAATCAAAGAATGGAAATTGAAAGCTTGGATTTTTAATCACTGATAATCGTCCCTGTGTTTTCTTCTTTGTCTCTGGAACATGAATGAATAAAATGGGATAAACATACATACGTACATATCTAAATAAGCCGGCTTAATTATTTTATCCTCTTTAAACTCTACAGTCTGGAACTGGTAAAAGCGTTTACGTTTTTCACTATATCTCGTTATCTACATAATACTATTTCATTATAAAAATATATCCGCGTACGATTTTAAAATCTGAAACTTGGGGTGTTACAATATCATCCTCAAAACAAGCTCGGAACCACAAAATCATCACCATAAAAATGGATAGGAAAACAGAGTGTAACCCCACAATAAATCGTCGGCCAATACACCGACGATCGAAAAGCAACCTTCGCATTCATATCTCCGTTCATGTCAGATTCTGGCAACACGAATTTAGTCCGTTTAGGTTGGATTCAGGCGGGATCTGGGGCGACACGAATCCTCAAACCCTAAACGTTTTTCGACGACGGTGACTTTAGTTCTTTCGGTCAGATCTAGAGCGATTGGGGCGGGTTAAGTCGCAATTTCGATTCATATCGCCGTTTAGGCCGCCGTAATTGCATTTCTATTACACTTGTACTACCTTCGTGCTAAACCCCTTCACCTCTCGAAGTGTGGTTGCGGCGTTGTTGACAACCACTGGATCTAGTGGTGGGGTTGTTGACACTTGGTGGACACGTGGTGGTAGCGGCGGCTGGGATCGGATCTAGGATAATCTCTTTTGTTTATGAACACGTTCAAAACGCAGGAGACGAAAGAATTACGAATTTAGTAGTGGCAGTTCATTGTTAGGGTTTTAGGTTTCAATTAGTGGTAGATTTATTGAATCTTTTTTGGTTCGAGTTAGAATTGTTGGGGACATTTGAGATGAATTAGATAGGTGGGGATGGATAAGATGTGTAGTTGGTGGTGGTAATAGATAATGATTATGGTGGTGGTTTGTTAATTAGTTGTAGCGGTTTGGATTAGGGGAGGAAATAAACATGAAAGGTAAAGTTCCTCCAACAAGATAAGGGTATTTTTGTCCTTTTACACTTACTCAACGACGTGTTTGTTAACTTTAACAGAGAAAGGACAAAAATTGCGAAAATCAAAACTACAAGGACAAAAAGTGCGAAAAAATAAATAAAGAACAAAATCAACAAAATGACAAGACCACAAGGATAAAAATTGCAGTTTAC
Source organism: Helichrysum umbraculigerum (assembly GCA_949592205.1). NCBI lineage: Eukaryota > Viridiplantae > Streptophyta > Magnoliopsida > Asterales > Asteraceae > Helichrysum > Helichrysum umbraculigerum. The sequence continues at coordinate 114,553,976 of CATIUR010000003.1, read as the reverse complement.
CCTAAAATAAATTAAATGTTAGTCTAATATGCAAAAAGTAAATAAACATAAACATTCCATATCAAAAAAATTGTAATATTGTCTTACTAAATTACTAAATTATACTTTATATTGTAATAGTAAAAGAATTTTAATATATTCTTTTGATATCAAAATTCTATTTCCTATCAAATTTGTAATTATGTAACATGTTAAAGAGTTTGCATTTATTTCATTTAAATTTAATGGAATCCGAAGGATTTTAATTTCCTATAATATATTGAAATCTGGTTACATATTATGTTGACTGATGAATATTGATTAAATAAGCTTCAATACTAAGTTGATAATTAATTCATGACATATGACAAGCTCAATGAATAGAATAACGTGATTTAAGATATATAAGTTAATTAATGTAAGGGTGTTGATAAATACAACACCAAATTTGTTTCATACAACATAGTTATGCTTCTGCATACTTGTACACTAAGCTATAACTGTTGTACAGTGTGTTGTATGAAACAATTTTGGTGTTGTATTTATCAACTCCCTTAATGTAAGGTCATACTTTGATATTTATTTAGTTATTTATTTTACGGGTTCGATTCGGTTTTTGTCAAAAATGAACCATAACCGAATATATTGGTTTTTCAGTAATCAATACTTTTCAGTTTCAATTTCATCATGATTCGGTTTTCAGTTTTAATTCTTATCGGTTATTTTGATTTATAATCGAATATTACGGTATAATCCAATCAATTGTTGAGCTATTATATGATGGTTAAACAGTAGTATAATTCATATATGATATATATATGATGAACATAGAATGTAGTGATGAAATTGTTCATTCCTTAAGTTAATGTAATGTGAAATGGTTGATGAAACTTGCAATTTAGCTAGTGATATTAGGCTAATATGTGCAACATTGACGCTTGTGGTTCCGCCGACTTGTTAAGGACTAATATGTGATAATTATAACTTTGTTATAGTTTAAGTATAAGTATTGTTTACTTGTTAATATTATGTAATACATTAAGTTATAAGAATTTGAAGTGAATGACTAACTTATTGTCGTTATGTTTTCAGATCAACAGAAAACTCAATAATATAAGACTTTTGAGTTGGAGACGGAGTTAGACAGGTGAGTGGACCTGTACTCTCAGTGTAATTTAGTTGTGACATGTTTGCTTACATTGAGTAAACGTAGATTTTAGTGTTGATAGACTATTAGTCTGATATAATTCCATGATAATTATGGAGTAGGTGATTATGTGGTATAGGGATCAACTGCGGTTGGGCTTAGTTGCTATAGGTTAGTCAACGTTGTAAATTAAACCCTATGTTGATTAACGATAGCAATGAGTTATCGGTAATACCACTGTGACGGCCTGCAGTTGGTTATAAGTGTTGCTTGGTGGGCCACCGCGGCTGAAGACGCCACAAGGACCACCAATCCTCTGTGATGATTATGTGTTTACGTGTTATTTGCTGTAAACAGATATTGTGATGCTAAGTTAGACTGTTAATACACGTCTATTCGCTTAGCTTCGTGCTTATCCCCCACATTACTCCTTGCAGGTTATGAGATTATGTTATGGGTGGGGACAAGGAGATCTTGGAAGGAATGTTTGGCAAAGATATACTCTGATGTCGTTTTGATACTTATGATGTGTTTTGCTTATATCGCCCGAATAGTTATATTATGTTTTGCAAAATGACACTTGTAATATGTAATATTTGAAGATCTTACGATTATATATATAAGTTGTATATTATTAAATTATTGGGATTAACGCTTCCGATTTACTTATAAAAAAATATGTTTCTAAATTCAGGGGTGTTATAAGTTGGTATAAGAGCATAGATTTAGGTGAATTGAATATTGTAAGGTGTTCAATCCCAAATCTAGAAATATGTTAGTCAAACATTCCAGGAGTGGGATTAGTTACAATATGAGAATTGGTTAGTATGTTTAGTACGAACAATTAACGAGCTGTGAGATGTGTTGTGATTACAGATATGGCAGATAATGAGCAACCGACTCATACTCTCAACAATACCTCTGAGACTAACGCTCCTCTAGAGAATCAGAATGAGACACATGGTCACACTTGTACGTCATTTTCGGCAGGTGGGGAAATAGACCGAGAAGAGTATGTTCTGCGATTAGAGAATGAATTGCAGGAGCTTCGAGGAATTACACATCAGTATTCACAAGATAGACAGGCCAGGTTTTCTCAGTAGCCTGTTTCGTCATATTTGCATATTACGAGTACTGCGCCTCCTATTGTGTCCTCTTTCCAAATCCCGACATCATTACCATTCATTCCTCAGCAACAGTCTTATGGTACTTATCAGACTTCAGTGCCATTCTCGTCATCTGGGCCTTCTGGTTATCATATACCTGTGTTTCCACCATTTCAGCAACAGAAAAAAGGTTTGTTCTTTTAAAACCTTTATGTCCTGTAAACCATCAAAGTATTGTGGAAGTCCAAATCCTACTGTAACATTGGACCGGTGGCGTGATGTTGAGAGAAAGTTTGAAGTTTGTCAGTGCGAGGAGGAGGTCAAAGTACCGTATGCATTGAAGCTTTTGAAAGGTCAGGCTATGTCCTGGTGGGATTCTATAACTGCAACCTTGTCTCAGCAACAAAAGAATTCTATCACATGGTCAGATTTCTATACTGAGATATGTAAACAGTTTTGTTCTGAGTATGATACATCTCGTATTAGACGTGAGTTTATGGAATTGCATAAGACTGATCAGATGACTATGGATGAACTTATTAATCAGTTTTCAGAAAAATTACGCTTTGTACAGCAGTGGGTCCCAGATGATAGAACAAAAATTGATCATTTTGTTGGAACTTTACCCCCTCATTATCGTACTACTGTGCGACTGGCAGGTTCTTTACGTCAGGCTTTTAATTTGGCTCGTTCAGTGGACAGTGATATACGGGCTCAGAACTTACAGAATAAAGAAAAGTCTTTACAGAAATCTAAAAGCGATTCTTAGGTCGAGGTAAGCAGAGATGGTAGGGAAACCAGCAAGACTGAAAATCTAATCCTGGTGGTAGCTCAGCTGACAGTTCTTATTGTAACTGGTGTAAATAAAAACATACTAGAGTTTGTACTCTTCAGATATCCAGGTGTATTAAATGTGGGGTATTGGGACATGCAGCAAAGGATTGTACCTATCCTAATAATGTATGTTGGAATTTTCGTAAAGAAGGTCACCGAGCAGGGGATTGTCCAGAGGTTAGGAAACAGGGAATGGGTATGGTCGGAGGTTCCTCATCTTCTGGCCAAAAGCGGAAGAATCCGCCATCAGCTGCGGGTAGAGCCTTTCAGATGACTGTCGATGAGGCTGTTTGTCGCACCCCCAAATTATGATGCGGAAGCGGGTCGGTTCGAGGCGCGACTAATCAATAATCAAGCACACAAGGCATACAATGAACGACTCTATATGCGTCGTTTTACAAAATACATTGATATTATAAAAGTTTTACACTGTTATAATATAGTTTACAAAAGCTCTTGGACCAAATGATAGAGATTCTATGGCATAACTAAATTATACAAAATATAGTAATGCATGACAATCTCTTGATGTCTGAATGAGACTCGAGCTAATGGGCATCCTGAGTGAGCAGACCCACTGCTGCTGCGAACATGAGAATACACGCTAAAACGATCAGCTAAAAGCTGGTGAGCTCACAGGTTTATTGATAAAGTGTAATGTATGAACCACAAGATTTAAGTATGAATATTTGTAATTAAACAAATAAGTAATTGATAAATGATGTATATAACTACCATGAGCACATAGTCTGAGCTTAACTGAGGTGTCAGGATCACAATTAAGTGCCTGAGCGAGGGTGCCTCTATGCGTGTGCCTAATCAACACACGTATGAACAAATGATAATGCGTCCATTTGACCAGTCAGTGCTTGCTAACCCGGACGGGGATTGTCAGTCCCGTATGGTACCATACACTAACATTCACGCTACAAAGTATTACCAAACTATGCTTGGAGGACTTAAATGATTAGATGATAAACCCATGCATAACATAGCGATATTTGATACTTGCGTTCACATGTAAAACAAAACAAGCATGTATTCTCACCCCTAGAGTAAAAACAGTAAAATAGGGGCTATGAGACTCACCTGAGTCTAATGACTTGCTAAACAAGTAGTGATGATAATACACAAGGTAATGATGTCGTCCCAACGACTGTAACCTGTCGGGCGTTCTAAACGCGCAAGGTTATAATAATGATTAGATGTCTCAACAGACTGAGTTGCTCATTCAACTATTAATGTCCAAATGATTAGCTTTGGATTGGTTGTGTTTTAAAACATGTACGGCCCGTTGGTGTGATTTGTAATAATTATTCCAAAATATAATTATTATAATGTTGTCATAATGTACTTATAAAGCATGTTTTATATGAGTTGGAGTCGCATCGTATAAGTGTTTGAGGTTGCGCGTGTAAGTTGTGACACTCGTTATCACTGTTTGTTATGGTTAAGGCTGTTGGTTATAGGTCTCAAAATGAGTTATGGCTGCTAGTTGTGAGTTATGGCTGCCTTTGTATGTTGCGAGCTCAGTTATGACTGCTAGTTATGAGTTATGGATGCCTTTGATAACTCGTTATTACTGCCCCTTTATAACTCGTTATTACTGCCCTTTATAACTCGTTATTACTGCCCCTTTATAACTCGTTATTACTGCCCTTTATAACTCGTTATTACTGCCCTTTATAACTCGTTATTGTCGCCCTTTATAACTCGTTATTGTCGCCCTTTATAACTCGTTATTACTGCCCTTTATAACTCGTTATTACTGCTCTTTATATTTAGGTTTCCAGATTTTTGACTCAACGACCCTCTCGTTTTCTACACTTTTTAGTCCAAACCAAGACCCACCAAAAATCACAGATGTTCCCCTATGGGTCTAGTATAAATCTGCACTTTATGATAATTTTATAAATTCATTTACTATTTTTAACAAAAATAGAAAGTGAAGCCGGTCAGATTAGGTCCAAAATCAGGTAACACTCAAAGATCTACTTCCACATTAAATTCCGTGGGGATCTGGTCAAAGTGGTAAACACAAAAGTTGTAGCCAACATCTTAACGGTCATTTTTCGTTTAGATTTCATGAGTTGGTTTCTCTTAGAACTCGAGATATTAACGATTTGGTGTGACGTGTTTTCTGGGACAGAATCTGTCTATATATATATACACATGAAAAACGTTTTTCGTTATAATTATTGGACATCATCAAGTTGTATGAACAACATATCATCTATATAAACATAATACAAGTACTTTACGAAAGTGTCGGAGTCTTACAATGATCGTATGGAGAATCCGAAAAGATGGAAACGTAGCTCTCGTTCTCGTGATCGTCTTTGCTTCAATCGACTTCGGGATTCAAGGAGATTTGATGGTGGCTTTTGGTGATGGTGTGGGACGGTTTTAGGGAGAGAGAGGGCAGAGATTAGGGAGAGAAAGGAGAGAGATGAAGGATGGTGAATGATTGAGGTGGTGGTGGTTTGGTCTTGCATTATTTAATAAACAAGATCCACATTTTGTGGATCTTGTTTTCCAAGTTTGAAAACCGGTTGGGGAGGGCCCCACCGAGGTGTGGTTGTCTCCAAATTTTGTTCCCCGAGTTTGCGCTCCGTGCGGTGTTCGTTTCCCCGGTTGTGTAAACGTATAATTAGACGTTATACATTATACGTACGTTTTTAAATAACGAATAATCCTTAGATATTTTTAGTTGTAGTATTTTATCAAAATACTTATTAATGAGTTATAAAAATATAACTTTAATTTATTTCGATTGTTGAACGCGTTTCACGTATTTTTGGTCACGTATAAGTGTTTTATATGATACGAAATACTTTTGAAATATTATCAAGATAATATTTAGAAACAGTTATGTTTATTAAATAAATTCATATTATTTAATAAAGTAGGTTCACCAACGTCCATATAAATGAATCGGAATTTGGCCGATTTTAGATAATGCACGATTAAATTTTTAATTGCGTACTGATATATATATTCATCAATATACATATTGATACATACAATTAGCCTAACACATAGCACTAATTACATGTATTACATTATGATTAGGAACTAATAACTAGTCCTAATTTTGACGGGTGTCACACTGTTCATACTGATGATGTCATTACTAGTACTTTTCTCATTAATTCTGTACCAGCACGTGTATTATTTGACTCTGGAGCAAATTGCTCATTTATAGCTGTACAATTCTGTGATAAGTTGAAATTAACTCCTTGTGTGATTGCTAACCCTTTGGAGGTTGAAATAGCTGATGGTAAACTAGTTTTTGTTACCACATCGGTAACTGGAGCTAGTATATTAATAGAAGGTTATAATTTTTCGGTGTCTTTCTTATTAATGCCAATTCTGGGTTTTGGCGCGGTCCTTGGTATGGATTGGTTGAGTCATAATAAAGCTAGTATTGAGTGCTCTAAGAAGATAATAAAAATTCCTATCTCTGATAAGTCATATGTCATGGCTCGAGGGGAACAGGAGAAGGGTAATATTCCATTGATTTCTGTGATGAAAGCTAGAAGATCTCTAGCTAAGGGTTGTGATTCTTATCTGGCTTATGTGATTGATGCTAAATTAAAAAGAAAATATGTTTCTGATATTCGGGTGGTTTCTGAATATCCGGAAGTGTTTCCTGATGATTTGCCTGGCTTACCCCTTGTAAGAGAGGTAGAGTATCAGATTGATTTAATTCCTGGTTCGACCCATGTAGCTATGTCTCCTTATAGATTAGCTTCCTCCGAAATTCGTGAAATGATGAATCAGATTCAGGAATTATTAGATAAAGGGTTTATTAGACCGAGTTCTTCTCCGTGGGGTCCTCCTGTTTTGTTTGTTAAAAAGACAGATGGTACTCTTCGTATGTGTATTGATTACCGAGAACTTAATAAGAGAACTGTAAAGAACAAGTACCCTGTGCCCAGAATTGATGAGTTATTTGATCAGTTACAAGGATCTTCTTACTTTTCAAAAATTGATTTGAGATCAGGTTATCATCAAGTGCGAGTCCGTGAGGAAGATATTCCTAAGACTGCTTTTCGCACCAGGTACGGTCACTATGAGTTTTTGGTTATGCCTTTCGGGTTAACTAACGCTCTGGCGGTTTTCATGGATTTAATGAATCGGGTATGTCGGCCTTTTCTGGATAAGTTTGTGATCGTATATATTGACGACATTTTGATTTATTCTAAGTCTGAATCTGAACATGAAAAACATTTGAGATTGGTTCTTGAGATTTTGAAAAGAGAACATCTTTATGCTAAATTTTCCAAATGCGAATTCTGGCTACATAAAGTACAGTTTTTGGGCCACATTATTTGTAAAGATGGGGTTAAGGTTGATCCGTCTAAGGTTGAAGCTGTTATGAATTGGAATACGCCTAAATCTTTTTCTGAGATTAAAAGTTTTCTGGGGTTAGCGGGTTATTATCGTAAATTCATTAAGGATTTTTCTAAAAATTGCTGGCCCGTTAACCAAGTTGACACGAAAAGATGTGAAATTTCAGTGGAGTGAACAGCAAGAAACAGCTTTCCAGACATTGAAACAGTTGTTGTGTTAGGCTCCAGTGTTGACATTACCTGATGGTTCTGAGGATTTTGTGGTATATTGTGATGCATCTTATGCAGGATTGGGTTGTGTATTAATGCAGCGGGATCGAGGTATTGCTTATGCTTCTCGTCAGTTAAAGCCTCATGAAAAGAATTATTCGACTCATGACTTAGAGCTTGCTGCTGTTGTGTTTGCCTTGAAAATCTGGAGACATTATTTATACGGTACTAAATGCGTGATTTGTACAGATCATAAAAGTCTTCAGTACATGTTTTCTCAGAAAGAACTTGATATGAAATAGCGTCGATGGTTGGAACTTATTAAGGATTATGATTGTGAACTCCGTTATCATCCGGGTAAATCTAATATTGTTGCAGACGCGTTGAGCAGAAAGGTATCTTCTGACAGAATTTATTTCATGCGTTTAGAAGTTTCTTCTGATTTGATTTATCAGTTGAAAGCTGCTCAGTTGGAGGCTTTGTTAGATCAGAACCTAAAATCAGAGATTATGTTAAAAAAGAAAGATTTATTGATTGATGATTCGCGTAGTTTGAAAACTTTTCAGTATCGGATTTGGGTTCCTTTGATTGGAGGACTTCGTGATTTGATATTGTCTGAGGCTCACAAATCTAGATTATCTGTTCATCCGGGGAGTACGAAAATGTTTAACGATTTGAAACCGTTGTATTGGTGGCCGACAATGAAAACCGATGTCGCACGAGTTGTTGAATCATGTCATATATGTTCTCAGGTTAAAGCTGAACACCAGAAACCTTATGGTTCTTTGAGACATCTTGAGATTCCCGACTGGAAATGGGAACATATCACTATGGATTTTGTCACCAAACTTCGACGTACACAACGAGGTAATGATATGATTTGGGTAATTGTTGACAGATTGACTAAAAGTGCCCATTTTTTTTGCCACCAGTGAAACTGCTTCTTTGAGTAAACTCGCCCGGTTGTATATTCATGAGATTGTCTCGAGGCATGGGATTCCTTTATCTATCGTATCTGACAGGGATTCTAGGTATGTATCTGGGTTTTGGCAGAGTCTACAGCGGGAATTGGGTACCAGAGTAAACTTGAGCACAGCTTATCATCCTCAGACAAACGGTTAGTCAAAGCGTACTATTCAGACTCTCGAGGATATGTTACGTGCTTGTGTATTGGAGTATGGTGGTTCTTGGGATTCACACCTTCCATAATTAATAGAGTTTGCTTATAATAACTGTTATCATTCCAGTATTGGCATGCCTCCGTATGAGATGTTGTATGGGCGTCATTGCAGAACTCCTACTTGTTCGTTAGAGGCTGGGGAGAAACAGTTTGCAGGTCCTGCCATTGTACAGATTACAGCTGACAAAGTTGCAATTGCTCGTGAAAAATTAAAGGCGGCCCGAGATAGACAGAAACAGTATGCTAATCGGCGTCGTCGACCTGTAAATTTTGTTGAAGGCAAATTAGTTTATTTAAAAGTTTCTCCTTGGAAGGGTGTGATTCGCTTTGGTAAGCGTGGAAAACTGGCTCCTAGGTATATTGGTCCATTTAGAATCCGACAGATAATTAATGATCAGACTGTTGTTTTGGATCTTCCTTCAGAACTGACGGGTATTCATGACACTTTTGATGTCCGTTATTTGAAGAAATGTAATGTGGAGGACCAATCACAAGTTCTTCCATTGCATGACCTACGAGTTGACCTGAGTCAGAAACTAGTAGAAGAACCTGTTTAATTATTGGATAGAAAAGTCACTAAGTTACGCAAGAAAGAAATTCCCATGGTGTTACACTAGTACAAAAATGAGATTTGGTCACACATAGCCAGAATTAAATGGCCACACATTTGAATATTTATGTGGCTAAAGGTACCATAATAAAATTCAAGTTATTAGTTAGCCACATATGAACTCCGATAATGTGACCATTCGGGAATGTATTGCCACACCTTCAAACATTTATGTGGCTAACGGTCACAACAATTTTTTGACTGATTATTTAGCCACATATGAATTGGAACGCGTGACGAATGAAGAGTAAGTTTGAAGTATTAGTCACGATATACACATAAAACGTGACAAATCTATGTCACACACTTGAACACTGTGACCAAATGCCATTATATGGTCACATGACGTAATTGTTTATGTGACTAAATCAAATAGTTGAGTTTGTCACACATGATTTCAGTGTAGCCAAAATTCGGTACATATGGTCACATAACATATTATGTGTAACATATTATGTGTGTCTAAAGTTTAGTGTGTGTTAGAATGCCAAAAACTAATGTGTATAGTCACATTAACTTTAGCACGATGATGTGACTATATGGCTTTATAATAGCTACACCATATCACAAATGTATCTAAATGATGCTTATGGCCACATTTTAGGTGATTATATGTGACCAATATATACACAATAGTCACGTTGTGAAATATTCATGTGACTATTATTAAGAGCAAAAATGGGCAAAATCGATTATCATTTAATTTGATATTAGTCATATTGAGTGTTAGTTTGTGTGTCTAAATCATGAGACTTTATATGTCAGATGAAGTAATTGTTTATGTGACTAAATCATATAGTCGAGTTTGTCACACATGATTTCGGTGTAGCCAAAATCCGGTACATATGGTTACGTAACTTAATATGCGTGTCTAAAGTTTAGTGTGTGTTAGAATGCCAAAAGAAAATGTGTATAGTCACATTAATTTGTAGCACGATCATGTGACTATATGGTTTTAGAATAGCCACACCATATCACAAATGTGTATATAAATGATGTTTATAGCCACATTTTAGGTGATTATATGTGACCAATATATTCACAACAGTCACATTATGAAATATTCATGTGGCTATTATTTAGAGCAAAAATGGGCAAAAACGATTTATCATTAAATTTGATATTAGTCACATTGAGTGTTAGTTTGTGTATCTAAATCATGAGACTTTATATGTCCAATGGAGTAATTGTTTATGTGAGTAAATCATAGAGTCGAGTTTGTCACACATGATTTCAGTGTAGCCAAAATCCGGTACAAATGAATGGTCACATAACTTATTATGTGCGTGTGTTAGATTGCCAAAAGCTAACATGTATAGTTATATAAAAAGCATTGGGTTTTTAATTACTACAACAAAATTGGTCTATTAGGACACCCATATATGTCGTAATATGGTACTTTTTAGGACATTTTATCTAATAGGACTAGAGCATGTGTGTCCCATATAAAGGCGTTGTAAAAGATTAGAGCGTCCCAATAGATCATAATAGGACGCTTTATAAACGTTGCATGATGCTATATTTGAGAACGCAAATTGGTGTCCTAAGAAATATATTTATAGGACAAAAGAAAAGGTCCTAGTAGAAATTAAATGGCGTCCTAAAAAATAGTTACATAAAGTTAGTACAGGTGTCCCAAAAAGGTTTTCTTAGGACCAAAATCTTCTACACGCACTATTAACCAATTATCATACATTCCATTATCAAAATCTACGCAATAATACATAAAGGTAAACAAAATTTTCATTATACTCCAAATGTGTCAATTTACAATGGTTTAAAAATACATAAGATAATCAACAAATATGAATCTAAGTCTTACACTTACATCCTAAAAATATTTATGAGTAAATTAAAAAAAAATACTCAAGCATCATCTAGCTGAGAATCCTAAGCATCATATAGTCCTTAAACACCACCCAATGTCTCCTTGTTGAAATAAAATGTGTTAGCAGAAACGTTCACTCTGTAGCTCCTTGGCATGATTTCCACTAACTGCAAGCAAGTAAAATCATATTTTTTTACAAAATATGTACAAATGTCACATTCGTAAATTAGTCAATCAAAAACATTATGGACACTCTAATCGCTACTAAATATTAAATTAGTAATGTCAGCATAACATTTAGATGATTTATTTGCATCACTGTGAGTTAAAAATTAATCTAGAAAGACATGCAACATCAGTGTATAGAAAATTATCTTTATAAGAAGTTAATTCAAAGTCTAATAGATGGACACTAATATATAAGATACAAACCTTTACATGTAGATAATTCTCGAACATCTTAGGTATCCCCAAGAAAGAGATGGGTATATGGTGCCCACTATTCAAATCCGATTTGGGCAGGAACATGAATGGGTCAAAATACAACTTCTAGAGACCTATTCAATAAGTAAACATGTCAAAGTTGCCACCTATATTAATTTAGTAGGGGATAATTATGAACTTTTTGATTACACATGTTTGAAATCTGACACAACCCAAGTGAATTCTACTCCATATGTGATTAAATATACGGGTCAAAATGTCTCCTAATCTGCACCTCTTTTTTTCAAAAAAAAAAGGTACCAATATACACACGTTTGAAAATCTGAACCCTTAGAGTTCTTTTTTTTAAGACAAAAAATTAGAAACACAACCAGCCTAATATCTGATTCTGATACAAGTTTAAAAGAACATTCTAACTAAATTTAACAAGTGGAACCAAAAATGTTGAAATTATATTATATGGGCTTAAGTAAAAGTAACTTTTCCTATAAATACGAGTGTTAGTGAGAGTGATTCGAATCTTACATAGCACTTGTTGTCCATGCTGTTGGAAACTATGGTTGCCCGTGAACACGCAGCGGAAGCATAAACACGTAAAGATTTACGTATCAAAATTTTCGTTCAAACCACAATTTCCACCAAGGATCAATCTACAAATTAAATTGTGAATATGTAATAGAGAAATAGATATACCTTTCAATTATGGATTGCATGAACCATTGAAAAGGATGACTGCAACGACCAAAATAGCTCGTCTCTATAGATAGTCTACACGAACACTTCAATCTATATCCGGAGATTTGCTAGATCTTAATCACCAAAAACCAAAACTCCAAGATTTCGTTTAAGATTTTTACTATGTTACTGAGAGTCAGAACCTTATCCACGGAGACTTGACTATTGTTGTGAGCTCTATTTAGCTCTCGATAATAGTTTACCAAGGAAATAGATTTAGTATTCGAGAACTTCATTCTTTCTTTCGTGGAGAACTTCTTAAAATCTTGTAGTCCACTACACGATCACTACATACTACATTTAAAAAAATTCCACATAATATAATTTACAGTAAATGCGTGGATAAGATGCTTATACTATTACGTAGTCTATTACCATAATGACAACAATTTCTCAGTATCATATTACAGAGCCTGGCATTCTGAATCATTCAACACATACTAACTAACCAAGAATTCATCTATTGAGGACTCCAAACATGTTGCTTACTTGTATTTAAACACCGATTTAATTAATCTGTAAACTTAACACGCTTGATAAAATTAGAAAGTTAAAGCAATTAAAACTAGTTAAGCAATTGTAAAAACAAAGCTGTAGAACCCGAACCTTTAATATGAAGGGAAATCATTTGTCTGCACACACCCAACATTAATACGAACGCACCTTCCGGGGAGGACTGTAGGAGATTTTGAAATCCTCAGATGAGTGAGCGTGATCAGCGTTTTCATAAATCAGACCATAAAATTTCTAACATCTCACAAAATTCATTGATATCAACAAATTGAGGAACAATAAAAGAATCAAAAAAGGGTTTTAAGGGTTTTACTGGATATAACATCGACTACGGTTGGAAGGCCAGCGGCGGTGGCTGTTTGGCCGACATATCTTGGGGCACTGCGAATGCGTGGGGGTTGAGGAGGATGGGAGAAAATTAAACGCAATTGAAATTTCGAAAGGCCCCTAATTTCACCGCCCCTAATCTCATATAGCACCAGTTGAAAAAAATAATAATGATATACTCCTTAATGATTTTATAAGAGTTTATTATTATTGTTGATAATGATTAATTGATTATTGATTATTAATTATTAACTATTAATTAATTATTAATTATATAACTAAAATATGGTTACTGTCCTTAGAGCACACGGAGTGGTGACGGCTAAAACACAGTGTTCTGAGTGAGAATTTTGTGGTGAGGATTTTGTGGAGTGGTAACAGTGTTCTGGACGGTGTTCCCAAAACTTATTTTTGTTTTTATATTTAATCTTTGTGTGAGGAAAAACAAAAAAAAAAATGAGAACATCGAAGGATACAACATTTCGTTCTAGACACTGATAGCTGAACGCCGATGAGAACATTGAGAAGGACACTGTGACGGTGTGGGAGAACACTGTGGGAGGACACTGTGACGGTGTGTTACAGTGTTCTCGTTGAAGAATTTTGATGCCAGGTAAGCCCACTCCGTATGCTCTTACAGACTATAACAATATTGGGATTATTATTAGGATAGGATATTCATTCATTGTTATAACATGAACTTAGAGAAATTATTATTATCACTTTTAATTGCGCATAGATGTTTGACAAAGCTATATTATAAGTGGTTATATTTATTATAAATCGCTTAAGCTCTTATAACTAATTCTAAGTTATAACTAATTCTAAGTGGTTGTATTTATTTCAAAATTTCAAACTAACTAAACAACTAATTCTATGTTGTTACTATTTATTATAAATTGCTTAAGCTCTTATAAGTTATACCTTAAAATTAGTCTAACGATAAATCTAACTTGTGAAAAGGTTTAAATGAATAAATAACCGTTCATTATTGTCATTAGTCTATTCACCTCAAATTTCATTCAACATCGTATATGTATATTCGCATAATATCTGAATTCTTTAGTTATATTAGAACATAAACGTTGATGACGGGATGCTGTTTGCATGTTTACAATCGTCTTAGAAAGTATTCTCAAATGACTTCCTATGTTTGTTTGATGTTCACGTTACGATACTATTGTTAAAGTAATAATAATAAAACTGTGTATACATATGGACGTTGATTGTTTATATGAAGTTTTGTATTTCGTATCTTGTTTATAATAATAATAGAGTGTAACTTAATATGTATATTAAGAGTGTGTTTGGTAACAACAGGCTGGAGCTGGAGCTGGAGCTAGAGGCTGGAGCTTGCGGTTGGAGCTGGGACTTGGGCTTCTATTCAAAACGCACTTCAAGAAGCTTCTTGTTTAAGGGCTTCTAGGTGCTTATTTTTTCAAGAAGCCCCATTGTTTTTGTGCTTCCAAACAAGATTTATGGGCTAGGGCTTATTAAAAGTAGAAGTTCAAGCCCCTAAAAGCCCCTATAAACCCTTTGCAAACACACCCTAACTATTTAGTTGGTATCATGATAATATTACTTTATATATACGAATTTATATATGTAGAGATTAGAAAATTAATTTTTTTTAATCCAAGTTAGTGAAAGAAATTATTTTTTTAAGTCCGCATTAACCTTTCATATCGATTTGGATAATGTTTTATTTAATGAATGAACTTTCATTTTATAGGTAAGTGGGTAAATAATACATTTAAATACTATAAATTATAGATTTAAATTTATAATATACAAAAATAAAAGGACTTAATTAACACATTGTTATATAATTATAATGATGATATCATAAGTTTAATAATGAAATATATGATATATGACACTATCAAAATCACATATGCTACTATTAAATTTAGGATAAAATTAAATCATCATTTTGGAATATATGACATTATCATAAGTTTAATAATGGAATATATGATATATGACATTACCAATATCACATATGCTACTATTAAACTTAGGATAAAATTAATTCATCATTTTGAAATATATGACATTATCATAAGTTAATAGTGAAATATATGATATATGACACTACCAATATTAAATGATATGGGACCCACCCAAAAAAACAATGGGTCTTTATGTCTATGGTTTCATAATATTAGAATTAGAATTGTATAGAAACCTTTTTTCTAACTAGGCAACCGGACTTTTTCTTAAAATATTTGGGGGGATTTTAATTTACAAAGTAGTAATTCACAGCAGCCTAAAGTCCTTTCATTATCCCTAAAAACCATTTCATCTCTTTCATTTCATCCTCTACCGCCGCACTACCTCTGTTAGAATTGAATTCCAATATCACACACACACACACACACTGTGGAGCATCAGTTAAAGATCTTACTGAGAATTCAAATAATACGCTAACAGTAACAACAATGGAAGAAGCTCTGAATGACAACAATGGAAGCTCGATTGCGGAGGAAGAAGAACCAATGGTCGGGCCGGGTCCCGCCCCGGTTCGATGTCAGAAACGTCCGCTCCAGTTCTAACAAGCTTATCCCGATTCACTGCCATCTGCTAACATGTATGGTTAGGGTTTAGGGTTTAATTTACTTTTTATTACTTTGAGATTATAATTTCCTTATAAATAGTTTAATTGTACTTATGTTTTATCAAATTGGCGTGATTTGTTAGATGGAATAATATTAGGTTATTGTAGTAGTGTTAGTGGTAATTAGCATGTGCTTATACAATGAAATTGAATTTGATGTGATTTGTGATTAAAATGTAGGTATGAGAAAAGTTATATGCACCGAGATGTGGTAACTCATGTTTAAGTGTATAAATATGCTTGTATCATTTTTGAGCAATAATAAAGTTATTACCTATATATATTACAATATACATATGCAAGGGTAGGATTGTGGGAACTAATCTGGACCAATCTTCTAAATTAGATGCATAAATATTCAAACTCTAGCTGCTTATTTGTAATGATTGGTCAAGATTAGTTTTTATATATATTTGAGTGCTTATTAGAACTCCTCCCTACATATGCATATACAGAGTTAGGATTAAGAATTCAAATGAAAATAAAAAATAAAAACTATTTCGGATCAATCATATTCATGTGTGGAGTTCAGATGCAATGCATCTAAACTCTAATTGCTCAGTTAAAAATAATTGGTCCATAATACGTCTTATGATTCTTACGTATATTTTAGTTGTTAATAGAACGTCCCCTAGTCCCTTGTCCATAGATATACATGTTTACAATATATTAGACTGCGTTAGGATTGAAATGAAAAATTGTTTCAGTGCTAAATGAGTGAGAATTTGGTAGATAAGAAGTATTTGATATCTGGGCTGTGTTAAATCAATTTGTTTTATTCCCATTATTTTCAGGACACCTAAAATTCTGGAAAAAAAGAGTGTTGACATTGAGTTTTCTAAGCATTTCAAATCCCATTCTGGGCCTATTGAAGGCCTGGCAGTGAGTTTTCCATATATTATCTATGCAGTAAATTTGAATTTATCTATTATATCTTAATCTTAACGCTAATATATGCATACTAGGGAATTATGTTAAGGTATTCACACCTTGTGAACTTGAATATTGTAGGTTAGTGTAGATGGGCTGCTTTGTTGTACGATTTCTACTGACCAGTAAATCAAAATATATGATGCGCAAAACTATGACATGATGGCTATGTTGGAAATTCCATACATACCCGGTGCGGTTCAATGGGTCTACAAACAAGGACGGGTTAAAGCCAAGCTTGCTATTAGTGATAGGAACTCATCGTTTGTCCATGTATATGATGCACGAGCTGGATCAAATGAGCCTTTTGTTTCTAAAGAGGTAGGTTGCCTTTGACCTGCATTGTGCATTCATTGCTGCTTGGTTCATTCTGTTATAAAAAAATAAAATGAATAAATAAATAAAATAAAATGATACTGATCTATTTGCAATTATCAAATGTAAAACTGCTGTTTCTGCTATTGAGGTAATGTATGGATTTTGTGATAATGTTTTGGAAGAGCAATAATAGCTATCTTAAAAAATCAGTTTGTGACATTAATAGTGTTTGATGTATCTGCCATTTTATTTTGCATGTGCTGCAGTTGATTGCACACAATCAAATTAATTGTCTTTTAGCTATAATGTACATGCACTCACATTCTGTAGAATAGCTGCCTTTAGTAAAAAACTACAAGTACTTATATACTTGCTTTTAGGTAAGCATGGATGGAAAACAATTTGCAATCACGTCACCTGATCGTAGAATACGCATATTTTGGTACAGAACAGGAAAGCTAAGACGTGTCTATGATGAATCACTTGAGGTAATTTTACTCTTTGCTGCGGGTTTCCATGTAGAGGTGGCAATTTCAACCCAATGACTTATGAATGGTCGCTTTGGGTTGTTAGTATAATAAGCGGGTTTAATAAAAATTTCTTATATACTCCAAACAGGTTAGTAAGAATTTAGCTTATAGGCTTCAAACGGGTGTAATAAAAATTTAGCCGAAAAGGGAATACTCGGGTGGGTTGAAAATCATAAATGTATTTGTAATGCATACAACCTCCTAAATTGAGTTTTTAAATATCTAGATTACTGTGGTTGTTAAAGTTTTATATAATCATATTTACCAAAATAATTATCTATTTTCAATAATATAATAAAATAGACAAAAGTAATTTTGGACCAACTGATGTGTAATATAAGATGAGTGACCCAACCTGCCCAGACCCACCTATCTTGCCACCTCTAGGTTCATGACATTGGCTTATTTCTTCAACTATCTTTTGTGATAACTGAACTCTCATTTGATTAGAAAGCTCAAGATCTTCAAAGAAGCGATGCTCCCTTGTACCGGCTAGAAGCTATTGATTTTGGTCGAAGAATGGAATTGAATTGTATAAATTAATGTTTTTGGTAGGTTTGTATTTGTATTAAAATGGTAACCAAATAAACATGCGTCTCTTTGAAGCCATGCTATTTCACTATGTTGAGATCTCAAGGCTACTTTTTCACGGGTGAGTGGCTTCACTTTCTTATTAACTTATTCTTTAGTTGTTTAGCTAACTAATGAAGTAACTAGTAGTTTTCTTACTTTCTAATATCTGCTTGGTCGCATATCGTACAAGTAAATAGGTTCAAAATTCCATCTGCAATAGGTGATTTTTATGCATGGCCCAATGATCAAGTGGTTTTTGATGAGGAGGTACATAGTACACGTTTTTATCGACCTACATGTATATAATTTTTCATATTTAATTTAATGTTTGATACATATGCGGCTTTTGTCTTGTACAGGTAACACCACCAACTTCTGGACAAAAGGTTGGTGATGAGAACAAAACTGCACCAGAAGTATCAAAGAAAAAGCGCAAAGCAATGGTTTTTGTATCTAGTGATACCGTGCAAAAGCAAGTGAGGACGACATTCAAGAGTCAAAAGTCCTTAAAAATGTGATGTATGATTAGTTTATTTTGATATTTAAATAATTACTTTCGGTTATTATTTTGTAAAATGTTTCAATTTTAGTTTGGGTACATGCAATTATGTACATTCAAATTTTAATAATTTAATTTGTGGTGTTATATAATTCAAACTGTTACACGAATTATTGATTTGTTATATGTGACTAAAAGATGCACTTACATAATATGGTCACACTTTGTGACCACTGTTTGATTAATTCGTTGTGTGACTAAATATTGCAAAACGCCACACCAACCTAAACTTCATGTGACCATTGGATGAACAATAGTCATACAAAATCTACGTTTACTTGACTTTAAAAAGCATATGGTCACACTTATTAACACTTTTGGTCACTTTTGCTTAATTTTATGTGACCAAATCCCAAAATAAAACAATCGTTGTGTGACTAAATGTTACAAAACGCCACACAAACATAAAATTCAAGTGGCTATTGGATGAACAATAGTCACACAAAATCTACATTTATTTGACTTTAAAAAGCATATGGTCACACTTATTAACACCTATGACCACTTTTGGCTTAATTTTATGTGACCAAATCCTAAAATAAAACACTCGTTGTGTGACTAAATGTTACAAAACGCCGCACAAAAATAAAATTCAAGTGGCCATTAGATGAACAATTGTCACACGAAATATACGTTTACTTGAGTTTAAAGAAAATATGGTCACACTTATTAACACTTTTGGTCACTTTTGTCTTAACTTTATGTGACCAAATCCCAAAATAAAACAATCGTTGTGTGACTAAATGTTGCAAAACGCCACACAAACATAAAATTAAAGTGGCCATTGGATGAACAATAGTCACACAAAATACACGTTTACTTGAGTTTAAAGAGCATATGGTCACACTTATTAACACTTTTGGTCACTTTTGGCTTAATTTTATGTGACCAAATCCCAAAATAAAACAATCGTTATGTGACTAAATGTTGCAAAACGCCACACAAACATAAAATTCAAGTGGCCATTAAATGAACAATAGTCACACAAAATACACGTTTACTTGATTTTAAAGAGCATATGGTCACACTTATTAACACTTTTGGTCACTTTTAGCTTAATTTTATGTGACGAAATCCCAAATTAAAGCACTCATTATGTAACTAAATGTTACAAAACGCCACACAAACATAAAATTCAAGTGACCACTGGATGAACAATAGTCACACAAAATACACGTTTACTAGACTTTAAAGAGCATATGGTCACACATTATATGGTTTTGGTTACTGATTTAAATGGATACGGCAACTAACTCGCTAATGTCACCGTATGTACCCTATGGTCGCTCGACCTTTCGTCACACCTACGTTAAAAAACCAAGTGTGACTATATGCATATCGTCACACTTTTTTGGTGTAACAAAATCTCAATTTTGTTCTAGTGTTAGTTAAATGGAAGCACAGTTTGGGAGCGAATCTTTCTTGGGAAACTGAGGCTAGTATGCGATCACGTTACCCTAGTCTGTTTGAGTCTAGTGAGATTTCGGGGATGAAATCTTCCTAAGGAGGAAAGATTTGTAACATCCACTCTAAGGGCTTAGGGATAAAACAGTAATTTCCCTATTTTAATTTATTATTTAATATGATAGAGATAAATATATGTTAGTTTATATGTTTAATTATGAAATTAGGAAAAGAGACCAAATATTTATTGTGACTAGTAAAATATTATTTCCTTTAAATTGTTATAGTTGTCGGTAAAATAAAATAGTTTGGTCTCACATATGGTTTTAGGTTCCAGACAATAGGTTTAAGAGGGGAATAAAATTATAACAATAATTAGGTCGGTTTAGTATAGGTGCCGACTTATGTTACTTTCCCAAATTGGCTAGCTCATTTTGCATTTGAACTACTCTTACCTACACACTCATGAAATCATATACAAAAGATTGAAACAATATAAGGGCTGTGATTGTAAGTTGACATCAGATTTCATATCATCATCTTCCTTTCTCCTTTTTGATTGTAAGTATGCTTATGTTTCATAAATTTATAATTTTGATGAATTGAGGTTGATAATGATTTATGCATAGAATTGAAGCTTGGATGTTGTTATATGATGATATTTGGTGTTACTTGAGATGTTAGTAACTTGAGTACGGAGTTTAATGTAGTTTTGATTGTGAAATTTGAGTTTGATTCGAGCTGTAGCAGGAAACCCCAAGTTGCTGGTCTGTTGTACTGACAAAGGTCGCGATGCGACCTAGTAAAATTGCCACGCAATTTGTTAATAATCGCGACGCGATTTTGGGTGGATGGCGACGCGATTTGTGGGACAACAGCAGTCCAGTTTCTGCAGTGTTACTTAACTTTGTGTGCTAATTGTATATTATATATATATTATTGGTATGCTATTATATGATGGTTAAACTCATATATGATATATATATATATATATATATATATATATATATATATATATATATATATATATATATGATGAACATAGAATGTAGTGATGAAGTTGTTCATTCCTTAAGTTAATGTAATGTGAAATGGTTAATGAAACTTGCAATTTAGCTAGTGATATTAGGCTAATATGTGCAACATTGACACTTGTGGTTCCGCCGACTTGTTAAGGACTAATATGTGATAATTATAACTTTGTTATAGTTTAAGTATAAGTATTGTTTACTTGTTAATATTATGTATTACATTAAGTTATAAGAATTTGAAGTGAATGACTAACTTATTGTCGTTATGTTTTCAGATCAACAGAAAACTCGATAATATAAGACTTTTGAGTTGGAGACGGAGTTAGACAGGTGAGTGGACCTGTACTCTCAGTGTAATTTAGTTGTGACATGTTTGCTTACATTAAGTAAACGTAGATTTTACTGTTGATAGAATATTAGTCTGATATAATTCCATGATAATTATGGAGTAGGTGATTATGTGGTATAGGGGTCAACTGCGGTTGGGCTTAGTTGCTATAGGTTAGTCAACCTCGGGTTTGTGAACATTTGTTGTAAATTAGACACTATGTTGATTAAAGATAGCAATGAGTTATTGGTAATACCACTGTGACGGCCTGCAGTTGGTTATAAGTGTTGCTTGGTGGGCCACCGCGGCTGAGGGCGCCACAAGGACCACCAATCCTCTGTGATGATTAAGTGTTTACGTGTTATTTGTTGTAAACAGATATTGTGATGCTAAGTTAGACTGTTAATACACGTCTATTCGCTTAGCTTCGTGACCCCCCACATTACTCCTTGCAGGTTATGAGATTATGTTATGGGCGGGACAAGGAGATCTTGGAAGGAATGTTTGGCAAAGATATACTCTGATGTCATTTTGATACATATGATGTGTTTTGGTTATATATCGCCCGAATAGTTATATTATGTTTTGCTAAATGACACTTGTAATATGTAATATTTGGAGATCTTACAATCATATATATAAGTTGTATATTATTAAATTATTGTGATTAACGCTTCCGATTTAGTTATTAAAAAAAATATGTTTTTAAATTCAGGGGTGTTATACTATCAGTCTATGTAGGTCTTCACAAACACTTGTGGCCTATAAATTAATTAAAGTCTAAATGTCGGCCCACCTTTAACTCAAATACATGCAGGCTCATAGTTCATATAAACTTTTATGGGGATTGGGGCCACTGATATATCTCATCCAGTTTTACATAAACCAAAAAAATGGTACCTAACTACGAGTCTACGACCCATATACAAATATCACAGTGTTACATTTAAATGCCCATAATTCTAGTAGCGCTCTAGCTTAGAATCACTCAATGTTATTCGAGCTCTTTCAATTTACAACATCATCATATCAGTTTCAAGTAGTTGTAATTTTCATGTATGTATGTCAGCATGAATTATACTCCATATCTCGCTAGAAACATAAAAGTCAAGCAGTTGTAGTGTTGTAGACTATCTTATTACTTTGTGGTAGATAAATTATACTCTACCGTTAAGTTAAAGTGCTTATTTTAAAAACGTAGGTAGTTGTAAGAAAGTTCACACACTATATTTCTACCCACTATTATTATTTCTTCTGGAAAACCAAGTACTCAAACACCACCATTACAACTTCATGCCTAAATTAAAGATTACCTCAATAATGCTAGAAAAATAGATCTTTGGTTGAAATAAAAAGTAGACACTAATTTTACAACAAAAAATATATAAAAAGTGTGAATACTTGTATTGTGATGGGAGTAATAATAATAATAATAATATGTATTATAAAAGGAACTCATTTAACCAAATGTTGAGACGTAGGCACCTAAAATGGTATCATGTGTCAACTAACTCAAATAAATAGTATAATCATAATAACAGTAATACTGATAATAAAAAAAAATAAAAAATTGAGCTTTAACTCTTAAACTTATTCCTATCTAAAAATAGTTATATATAATTTTAAAAAATATATATCTCAAACTTTCAAGAATTGACATTACCATACAACCATTATTTTAACTCCGTATAACTATCTTTCTCAAAAAAAAAATGTGTAACTAAATAAAATTAAAAAGTGATTCTATCTTTCTCCTTGTAAAATTGATTTTGAATTTTATGATTATATACAATTGAAAGATATTTTATTAGTATTATTGTCGAATGGGATTGTACAGTGTTTGGGATGTCATACTTAGGAAGTTTTTTCTTTGCATTCGAACTTTTGTTGATGTTCATTCATATAAGATTTTAAATAAACTTCTTCCTAAAATAATAGGTTGTATTTTTTACATCGTATGTTTTAGAGTGATCATGTATTTATTTATTAATTTAAGTATTGCAAAATTAAATTTCTATTAAGATGAACTACATATTTTGAAGTCATGATGCAAAAACATTATCTCTAAATGTCCTTAATAGTTTACTGTGAATCTTTCTATAAAAAGAAGCATATATGTAACACCCCAAATTTTAAAGTATTATTATGATAAAGGTAAAAGTAATTGTTTTAAATTATTATTATTTTAGGTAAAATAAAATAGTAATAATTGTAAGTCGGTTTTAAAGTTCCAGACAATTATAAGTACGGGGAGTAAAATTACTAACTTATATAGCAAACACACATATGTAAGTCGGCTTATATTCATACACATCCATACACACATACGTTCCAGATTAAACAGAAAGAAATAAAACACAGGAACAAAGTGAGAAGCAAGAATTGATTTAGTTATATGAAATTGAAGCTAGAAACATCAAATTGATCACTCCTTGATTCTCTATATCATCAAGTAAGTCATGTTCTTCAAGTTAATTAACCTAGAAATGGGTTCTTATAGATTCCAAGTAACTAGTAAGTTCAAATCCGAATTTAGGGTTTTAAATATGTTAAATTGGTGTTAGTTAAGCTCACTAATGAGGATGATTAACCTAATTTCAAGTTAGAAGTAAAGAACCCTAAATTGGTTAAATATTTTTATGATCATGATGATCATGGTAAGTTGTAAGATGAAATTAGATGACTAATTATGTTAAACTGATGAAAGTAAAGTTAGTAGTGATTGTATTTGTTGGTATTTGAATGATTTTATCGAATATGTGTCCATAAATGTGTGAGCCTTTGGGAACGCACACATCGACATTGAGATATTGCTTATTTGCATAATGTTATTAATTATTAAAAGTTAAATGTTAAAATTAATAATTAAATAACTAGAGGGATTATTGTGTAAATTATAAACTTGGGGACCAAGTTTTACCTATCTATAAATATACCTTTATAGATTAGGTTTAATGATCCCTAATTTAATTTCACAAAAAAATAATTACTTTTGGCTCTTTGTTTGTATTCGACGGCCGAACAAAAAACCTTGGGTTTTTTGGTTTTGACTTTTTGGTTTACATACAAAATCAAACAAATCAAACTAGTTGATTAAGATCGGGTATGTACTAGCATACGAGCATATCGATAAAGACGGTGTCATGTACGTGACCAAAGTAAGATCTTGCACTTAGATCTTAAGTTTTTCTTGCAAATAATTCAAGGCAATAAGGTACTACTTATCTAATTTAATTATTCCTATGTGATCCTGTTTTTCCGCTGCATGTATTGTTTGACAATGTGATTCGAGTTGTTTACCTATAGTGGTATGAGCCAAAACATAGGTTAATTTTTATTTTGGATTCAAAACATCAAAAATTGTGGGGGGATTAAGGGTTGGTTTAATAATAAAAAAAAAAAAAATTCATTCAACCCTTTTGTTGGCATATTCGTACGACGAAAAAGTAAATATAATAAAAAAAAACCCACTGACGATTCATACTTGTAAAGTAAAAACAAAGATTGTTGTTTGTGCTTTGGGGTTTCTGTCGACAAAAGAACTAAAGAAAAAAAAAAACCACTAAAGGGCTTATTAGTTATTATGTTGACATAAAGGTAAAGAAAAAAAGGTGATTAATTTTTTTTTTCCTTTTTTTTTCTTTTTCGATCCATAAATAATATAAAGGTTAGTTAAATTGTTAAAACTAATTGATTAAAAGTTAAAGGATAATTAGTTTAAACCTTTATGTTTATAAAATTAAGGAGTTAATTTGAAACCAATCTACCTTGCAATATTTGATGTTTGTAATTGTTACTCTTTGTCATATTTAATTTTTATGCAAATTATATTTGTAAAGTTACATGCATAACTTTATGGATATAATTAGATATATTGATATTGTAAAGAAAATTAAAATTGAATTAATGACATAATATTAATTGTTAATTGATTATGTGCGACACCTAAAGATTTTGGATTAATATAAATTTGTGTGTGGTTTATTTGATATATGAATTGTTCACATATTGATAGCTTACGCAATCCAAACTTGTTTATTTGAACGGATGTATGTGGTCCGTTTCCTTTGAAACGGGAGTTAATCAATATGTGAACAATGACCATAAAGACTTTTTGATTTAGGGCTCACCCAATTTGTTGCGTAGATTAATTCTTTATTTCATGTTATTATTTTTGTCAAATGGTTTTGAAAGAAATAAATTTTAATGTGACTAAAGAATTATGTAACGGATTTTATAAAACGTGTGGTTGGTAATTCATAATTAAATGCACATCCTCAGTGTATAATTCCCAACTAGGCTCACCTACATAAAGGACGATGTCTAGGAAAGTTATGCGGATGTATTCTACTCCAAATGAGGTCAGGTTTTAAGTGATGCTTTGTCATCCTCTACCCTCACATGCTTTCCTGGTCGTACCTTTTGTAGAGCTACCGAAAGGGTTTTATGATGACGATGGTACATTTGATTATTATATACACTTGGTGTATAGGAATTAGGCAATCATAGAAACACGTTTAAAAACAAGTAATAAAAACATTTTGTTTTTTAAAACATCAAAATTATGTAACGAAGTTGTATGCATGCCTCTTCGTACATATATATTTTGTCACCCATGGAATTAAGTCATATTGCTATCCATATTGCTTAGACAACTTGTACTTGCTCGTCATTCTGCGTGAGACGTGGGTGAAGGGTATCCAAGGTGGATTACCACTCATCGTGAGACGGTGGTGGACTATCTGCAATCTTCAATTGGACGACTTAAATCGGGTTATGCAGTGAGACTGTAAACGCCGATGGCAATAAGATGCGACTAAACATGATTAATGTCACGATCACCATTTTTGATGCTTGATCGAGCCATGACATTAAGTCCCATAATCTAGGAATTGCATCGATAAATGCAATTATTGAATGTCACTTACCTTTTGAGTATCATTTAGTTCCTAGCAGATCAACTGATGGAACGGTGATATGTCATTTGGATCCTAGACTTAATTGAAAGTAAACCATGGGTTTTACATTTCTATTAAGATATTAATATGTCGAAAGTACTAATGAGAACTTTCTTTCTGTTTTGTAGAAATGGCACAAAAATCCACTACCGATGAGATTTTAAATGAAACCAAAACAGCGTTAAGAAGCAATAAGCTTTCTGGACCAAACTTTAATGATTGGTATCGATCACTGAGAATTGTTCTAAGAGTGATGGAGAGACTTGATATCGTTACTACACCTATGATCGCTGAGCCAAATGCCACTGCTTCTCAAGCAGAGCGTGATCAGTATAAGGCAACTTATAAGATTCACAATGAAGTTGCTTGTCTCATGCTTAGCAGTATGACTCCTGAGTTATGTAAGCAATTCGAGAATAAATGGCCCGATCAGATGATCACTGAGCTGAGTGCATTGTATGAGAAACAAGCCGACCTTGAGCTAAATGACTTGATTCGAGATGTACATGCATGTAAACATGTATCTGGAACACCAGTGGGGACTCATGTTCTAGTCATGAAAAGCTTGTTTGATCGCTTGGATAGAATGCAATACTCATATCATGACCCTGTGGCTGTAAGCATTGTCCTCAATTCTCTTTCACCGGAGTTTGATGAGTTTACACGCAGCTATAATATGCAGGGTATGAAAAAGTCAATTAACGAACTCCATGCTATGCTAGTGGAATTCGAAAAGAGCATTTCCAAGAATAAGGTGAAAGACAACCAAATCCTTGCGATTGGTGGTGGTCAGGCCCAGAAAAAGAAGAAAAAGCAACCGCTACAAGCCAAGGGAAAAGTTGCAAAGCCTGGTAAAAATAAGCAAGCTATTGTTTATTCTTCTAAGCCTAAGCAAAACCCTCCAGCTAAAAAGGTGCAGGTCGCTAAAGATGATAGGTGTCACCATTGTGGTCAGATTGGACACTGGAAGAGGAATTGTCCTAAGTATTTATCCGAGGTGCAAGAAAAGAAGAGAGTCGGCAATGCCGGATCTTCAGGTATCTTGACTATCGAATTATTTTCTTTCTCTAAAACAAATACTTGGGTATATGACACTGGTTGTGGTACTCATATTTGTAATACCTTGCAGGGGTTTAGAGCAAAGAAGAAGCTGAAGAATGGATCCTTGTATGTGTACGTCGGCAACGGCATACGTGTAGCAGTGGAAGCCATTGGAAGTTATGACTTACATTTACCCTCGGGCATAATTCTTGTATTAGACAATTGTCATTATGTTCCTTCTATTGTTAGGGGAATTGTTTCAGTTTCAGTATTGAAAGATTGTGGTTTTAAGAATACATTTACAGATTTTGGTATTTCAGTTTCAAAGAATAATGTTCATTATTTTAATAGTATTGCTATTAATGGAATTTTTGAAATTGATTTGCATGATCGTCTTTCATATACTAATAATTCAATGTATAATATAAGCACTAAACGAGCCAAGTCTAACTTGGACTCATCCTACCTATGGCATTGTCGTCTTGCACACATAGGCAAACACCGTATCGAAAGGCTTCAACGTGAAGGGCTTTTGAAATCAAGTGATGATTCATTTGATAAGTGTGAGTCTTGTGTATCAGGCAAAATGGCAAGGAAACCATTCTCTCATGAAAATCAAAGGGCGACCGACCTACTAGGAATCATACATAGTGATGTATGTGGTCCCTTTAGGCATATGTCTAGGAAAGGAGCTAACTACTTCGTAACATTTACAGATGATTTCAGCCGTTATGGTTATGTTTATTTACTTAAACATAAACATGAGGTGTTTGAAACATTCAAAGTGTTTCAAAACGAGGTAGAAAATCAACTCGGAAAAACCATCAAGATTCTCCGATCGGATCGAGGTGGTGAATACTTAAGCCTAGAGTTTAAGGATCATCTAAAAGCGCGTGGAATTGTCCAACATCTTACTCCTCCCTATACACCACAACATAATGGTGTATCGGAAAGGAGAAATCGAACCTTGCTTGACATGGTACGATCTATGATGAACCTTACAACTTTACCATTATCTTTTTGGGACTACGCCTTAGAGACTGCTGTACGTATTCTCAACATGGTTCCCACTAAGAAGGTTGATAAGACACCATATGAAATATGGCATGGGAAAGCTCCTAATCTGTCTTACTTAAAGGTCTGGGGATGTGAGGCACTCGTTAAACGCGATGCGCCTGACAAACTCGAACAAAGATCTATTAAGTGTATTTTCGTAGGATACCCAACGGAAACGATGGGTTACTATTTCTATAATCCTTCTGAAAATACTGTGAAAATTGCTCGGTATGCTGAGTTTTTCGAAACCAGGCTTATCGGTGATGGAAACAGTGGGAGGGTTGTGGAACTTGACGAGGTTCAAGAGGAAGATACATCACCTTCTACTCATACTGGCAATCAACAATTTGGGGGGGATAGAATTGAGCCTCAAGTCATGCCTAAATCTGATCCTCAAGTTGTGATTGAGCCTCATGATATGCCTCAGTCTCAAGCTCAAATTGCTGATGTTCCAATTCGTAGGTCCGAAAGGACGGTACGTGCACCTAATAGATTGAACTTAAATGTTAATCTAGAGGAGGATGGCGTATCCGGGATTCTTGATGAACCTCGAACCTTGAAAGCTGCATTATCAGGTCCTAACGCTGAAAAATGGCTTCAAGCTGCGAATATGGAGATGCAATCCATGAAAGACAATGAAGTTTGGGATTTGGTGGATAAACCACAAAATGCTAAAACTGTCGATTGCAAATGGCTCTTTAAAATAAAGACCGACATGGATGGCAACATACACATCTATAAAGCTCGTCTCGTGGCAAAAGGATTTACTCAAGTTTATGGTATAGACTATGAAGAAACCTTTTCCCCAGTGGCAGACATTAGGGCTATTAGAATTCTCTTAGCCATAGCGGCGTTCTATGACTATGAGATATGGCAAATGGATGTCAAGACAGCCTTCCTGAATGGTTATCTAGACGAAAACGTCTATATGAATCAGCCAGAAGGTTTTATTGATCCATTACATCCCAACAAAGTGTGCAAGCTTAAAAAATCCATTTATGGACTTAAGCAAGCATCACGGAGTTGGAATAAAAGATTTGATGAAGAAATCAAAAAGTTTGGTTTCGTTCAGAATCTTGATGAGCCATGTGTATATCAAAAAGCCAGTGGGAGTAATGTTACTTTCCTAGTCTTATATGTAGATGACATATTGCTAATGGGAAACAATATTCCAATGCTTGAAGATGTAAAATCTTATCTTGGAAAATGTTTTGCCATGAAAGACTTAGAAGAGGCAACATTTATTTTGGGAATCAAGATCTCAAGAGATAGATCTAAGCGGTTGATAGAGTTAAGTCAGAATGCTTACATTGATAAAATACTGAAGCGTTTTAGTATGGAAAATTCTAAGCGTGGGTATTTACCAATGCAAGATGGACTTAAACTTAGCATCAAGGATTGTGCTTCTACACCCCAAGAGGTGGAACGTATGCAAAGGATACCTTATGCTTCAGCAATAGGGTCTATTATGTATGCGGTAAGATGCACAAGACCTGATGCTGCTTTTGCTCAAAACGTTGTTAGCAGGTTTCAACAGAATCCAGGCGAAAGACACTGGATTGCTGTAAAGAACATACTGAAGTACCTTAGGGCTACTAAAGATATGGTTCTAGTATATGGTGGAAATTCTGAGGCTGAACTAAAAGTTACTGGTTATTGTGACGCCGGATTTCAAACTGACCATGATGACACCAAATCTCAAACTGGATATGTGTTCACCATGAATGGAGGAGCAGTAGTTTGGAAAAGCAAGAAGCAATCCACTACAGCCATGTCTGCGACAGAATCAGAGTACATAGCAGCTGCTGAAGCTGCAATGGAAGCTGTTTGGATCTGGAAATTTATTTCTGGACTTGGTGTTGTTCCCACAGCCAAGTCTCCTATGGATATGTATTGTGACAACACTGGTGCAATTATCATAGCCAACGAACCTGGTGTTCAGAAAGGAGCTAGACACTTTCAGAGGAAATTTCACTATGTTCGTGAGCAAGTTAATCAAGGTGAAATTCAAGTACTCAAAGTTCACACGGATGATAACTTAGCCCTTTACGAAGGCTTTGCCAAAGACGAAGCTAACTCACTTAATTGAGGGCATAGGACTTCGCTTGTCTAGTAATCGCATGTAAATCCGTGGATTTAGTATTTGGATATATGGATGTAATAAACAATTTATTTATTGATGAAATTTTTATTGTGAAATTTTATTTTCATAAATCCTATTTTTCATGTTTTATCCTTGAATAATGTTGTGTAATATTATTCTAAATATCCGTTGTCGGTTGATCATATGGGAATATGATTGAATTAAGACAATATCTGAGTGTTTAGTCAGCTTGGCTCACTAACTCACATAATATTCATTCTGATGCATATTGGATTATCCCACATGAATTATTACTTATGGATCCTTGTCATTAAGTATAATTCATAAAGTTTATTGTCCTTAGACTTGAGATGCAAGTTGCTACTCATGTACGTAGTGCATTATTTGATCATAGTCAATACTACTCCTGGATAAGGGTGGCAAAAAGGCTATTTTTGGTAATGTTGCGAAATACGATGACTACCAGTTGTATTCAATAAAGGATTTGTTCCTTCAGTGGAAAACTGAAGTTAGATACTTACTGGGCCACTCATGAATACTTAAGATGTTTGTCTGGCCAGACCCTAATAAGTCTATAACTGTCTCGACTGTATTCGGTAATCTTAAGTGATTCGCGAAATGAGAAACAGAAGTTAAAATGGAATGACTTTGATCCATCTCCAAGTTTTTAACTAGAGTATCTGTAACAAAAGGATATAAAACTAAACATAGACTTACAGTGACTTTGGTGAAACTTCACTCGTGCATTTATGGGAACATTGATATGTTGCTAGACATTAATCAATGTTATCATATTTGTTTGAAAATTATTCAAAAGTGGGAGCTATTGGTATTTGAATGATTTTATCGAATATGTGTCCATAAATGTGTGAGCCTTTGGGAACGCACACATCGACATTGAGATATTGCTTATTTGCCTAATGTTATTAATTATTAAAAGTTAAATGTTAAAATTAATAATTAAATAACTAGAGGGATTATTGTGTAAATTATAAACTTGGGGACCAAGTTTTACCTATCTATAAATATACCTTTATATATTAGGTTTAATGATCCCTAATTTAATTTCACAAAAAAATAATTACTTTTGGCTCTTTGTTTGTATTCGACGGCCGAACAAAAAACCTTGGGTTTTTTGGTTTTGACTTTTTGGTTTACAAACAAAATCAAACAAATCAAACTAGTTGATTAAGATCGGGTATGTACTAGCATACGAGCATATCGATAAAGACGGTGTCGTGTACGTGACCAAAGAAAGATCTTGCACTTAGATCTTAAGTTTTTCTTGCAAATAATTCAAGGCAATAAGGTACTACTTATCCAATTTAATTATTCCTATGTGATCCTGTTTTTCCGCTGCATGTATTGTTTGACAATGTGATTCGAGTTGTTTACCTATAGTATTACTATTAATACAAGTTAAAGATTATAAAGTGAAAAGGTATTCATTAGTGATTATGGTAAGTTTTGTTTAAATGTTTGATAACGAGTGTTAATTCACTCTAATTGTTAAGTGTTGAAAGTATTATGATGATTAATCATAGTTAAAGTTGCAAGTTAAGTATGAAAGATTATAAAGTAAAAATGATCATGAATGTGAAAGTTATGTTAGTTGATTAGAGATCAACTTATGAATGCATGTAAAGATTAATAATGATGATCAGTAGAATTTAATCATCATGTGGTACTAAGTATATTGTTGCATTTATATGCTATGTAATAGGTGATCAGGAGTATGGCATCCATGATCAAGTGTTAAGTTGCATAATCGTCTCTAAAGCAAAGGTGAGTATTATGGGGATTAAATGGATATATAACGGTTATATGTTCCGGATTGTTTCTAAGCAAGAAGTTCATATAATCGGATGAAAGTATTGTTTATGTTATTATTAAAGTTTAATGTTGATTATATACATACATACATATATATATATATATATATATATATATATATATATATATATATATATATATATATCATTGAATGATTATGTTATTGTCTTAGCATGTGACATGTTTATACATGCTTAATTGGAAGTGTTGATGGAACTATGTGGTATAAATTTTTGTAAAGATATGATGTATATATTGCTTCCATTACTTACTATGTAAGTAGATGGATATGTAGAAGAAAATATGTGGAAGTAACTCCATGGCTTACTATGTAAGTATATATATGGATGATTGTGGAAGTAAGTAATGACCATGATATTAGCTTGATGTTTAGCCAAGTAATGATCATGACATTATCTTGGTATAAGATGTTAATTATTATTAATTAACATGTGGAAGTGGTTAAGGATCCTTGACATTGTGGAAGAGGTAAAGAGAATGATCAAGTAAGTTTATTGTGATAAGTACACTAACTTGATAAGGTAAGAAGGTAAAGGTAATGTGTTTAGCTCGGCCATGCCTTTGAGATATGGTGCATTAGCTTGATGAAGAAAAGTTTGATATAAAAAGTATTATGATTGTTGATTGATTGTTAGTGTATTATTCATTTAATTACTTATATGCTCACTAAGCTTAAAGCTTACCATTTTAAGTGTTTAATGTTGTAGGTGTTTGGTTCGGTTGAACCAATTGGCTAAGACAAGTGGATTATGGTAACAAGAAGTTGAAGTGGAAAGGGAGCTTGCTTATATGGTTAGATAAAACTCCTTCTCTTTTAAATTGTCGTTATGTATGCCATTTTGTAAATCGCTCAAAATATTTTGAAGATATACAAAGTTAAAGTGTAAAGTTGTTAATGAGTAATAATGTATACGTTTGACTTGATAAAGTCAAGGTGGAAAAGTGATCAAAGTCAAGGTTGAATGTGTAGTGTCAAAGATGGGTAAGACCTATATTGAAAAGTTATAAGTTTTGTTAAGTGTTGGAATTAAGTTTTCGGTTGACTTGAGTATTGACCTATAGTCAATTACTTTAAAATGGTCAAGTACATGTGAAATATGTAAGTGAAAGAGTCAAAGTATGGTCGAAAAGGAAAACGGGTCAAAAAGTGTCCAAATGGACACTAAACGGGTCAACGTATCAAAATGAGACATGGTACAAGTATGCAACTTGTTACTATTGGTTTAAGTGTCAAACGTATGGTAGAAAATGTTGGTAAAAGATGAAGGTCTGAATAAGTGTCGTTTGTGATTTGACTTGATCACTAAAAGTATCCGAAATGACCATAAACTAGTTATACGTCCGAAATGGGTATAAACGTGTATTTTGAAAAATTGTAAAAAGAGAGTTTTATTATGTTATTGTGGAAGTGTATGCAAAATTTCAGGTCTTAACTCTTAACGAGTTAAAAGTTATGCGAATTCAAATTTGATATTTTTATAGTAAAAGTTCAGGTCTGTAGCTGCTGGGCTGCAATCGCATTAATACGCGATCGAGTGCCTTGGCGCAGAATCACATATTAATGCCATTCACAATCGCGTTCTTTTAAAACGTTAATACGCGATCGAGTGAATTTACGCGATCGCGTATCTTAGTTGTTTTCGGTAATAGTAGCTATCCACGAGGTTAATATGCGATCCTGGAAGCTTTGGGGGATCGCGTATAATTGAAAAACACGCGATCGCGTGACGATAGGCATGATAGCGTATTATGTAAAACTTTAACAAGAATTGTTTAACAGTCTAATGTTGTGTCGAGTATAATAATCACTATAATGACAAGTGATACGATACTATGGGACATGGTTTAAGTTTAAAAAAAAAAAATTCAAATTTCGGGGCATTTCAATATAACCTTATATCATGACTATCACCACTTCATAAATTGACACATCATTGATTTTAAGTATTTTTTTTATACTCCCTCCGTCCCATTTTTATTGTCCTGCTTTGATTTTTTAACTATTTCTTTTTCAACTTTGACCTTAAATATTTTTTGTTTGTGTTATATAATACTTGATACAAAATATATGAATGGATTGAGTTTTAAATGTATTTTCATTGGGTATAATTTTCATCAGGTATTATATATTATGTAACATCCTGTTTCTGGGCCTGGAAATAAATTGTATTTTAATAAGTTTGGTTTGTTTATTTAATAATAAACAAGTAAAAGAGCCTCAGTTTTTATAGTGACTAATAAATTATTGTTTGTTTTAATTTATTAAAGATGACGGTAAAATAAAAGTATTTTGACTTACGGGTATTTTCGGGTTCCAGACAATAGGCTAGGAACGGGTATAATTTATACTAAATAAGAATTGGGGTCGGTGTGTGGACCGACTCATTCCACCAAACTCTTTTCCTTTGTTTTCTTTGAAATCCTCTCAAACCTCACCTCTCATCTCTTTGGAATTAAATCAAGAACACAAAATAGAGATTTAATCTAGCTAAAGGGAAAGTGATTTCATCATCATCTCTAGCTTCTTCTCCATTGATTGTAAGTAAATTTAGTATTCTTGAGTATATTTCATGGAAGTGGTAAAATGATGAACATATGTGATTATGTGAAATTGATGCTAGAGATTAGTTACAATATGACTAGATAACGATTGTACATGATTATATGATGTTTGAATGCTAGAAATGGTTAGTGTTCTTCATTTGTGTTCATAGCTTAGGGTTTGATGATTTTGATTGATTTGATGATGATGCATGATAGGAATTCATGATAGAATCACTTGTTTGTTGTTGTAATATAATCATAGTTGATGCTAGTGGTCTTTTACTTGGTATTTTCGAGTTTGTAAGCTGATTTTGTGGTAAATTGGGTTAGAGTTCGAGTGTGCAAGTTACAGGTCTGTGTATTGCTGAAATTCACTCGAACGCGATCCCAGAAGCCTTGCTGGATCGCGTTCCACAGTTATAATTTGATGTCGAGTCGTTTTGTTCTGATGAACGCGATCCTGAACCTCTATTCCGGATCGCGTTGCTCTTTGTATTTTGAGTCAAATTGGTTTTGTTCTTGTGAACGCGATCCCGCCTCATTTCCTGGATCGCGTTGCCTAGTGTAATCTCGCAACAGAATATTTTTATAAAGAGGAACGCGATCCAGCCACATTTTTCCGGATCGCGTTTGCATGAATTATTTTGAAGGATTTTGTAAATTTTGAAAATGCATAAGTGTTTAGAAGATAGTGTATTTAGTGGCACTTTATGCTTAGAAATATATGTTTTGAATGATGATTATAATGTGGATAATATTATGATTAATATAAGGATTCGTGGTAAGTGTTAAACCGTTACTGACTTGATGTTGTTGTTGTTTCCAGATAAGCGGACGGCCACTCAGTAAGATAAGACCTCTGAGTTGGCGATCAGACGTAAATAATTGGTGAGTGGAATTGTAGTACTCGGTTCCACCCAGTTGTAACGGGTTCGGTTACAACGGGTAAACCAGGATAGTTTATATCAGTAGGTTGTTGTTATTAGTCGTACTGGTACCAGTCTTGTCTGTTTGTTTATATTGCTAAATATATGAGTTATTGTGTGATTGTTGTTGAATTGTTGATCAGTGGTGAACAGTTGTGAACTGTTGCTTGTTGTTGTGTGTTTTTGCATTGTGAATGCAACGTGGTTGTTTTCAGAGGTCAACTGCTGTCTGGGTTGGGTTTGGGTACTACTGTGTAGTTGTCGAGGTTTCTTTGAGACACATAGTTGAGAACAAGCCTAGTCAGTGAAGGTAGTACTCAAGCTATCGGTAGATTACTGGGATTGGCTTGGCGCCCAGTAGTCGTGGTTTCTGGGTTGGATGGATACCAGGAACCGCCGGTCCTCTTGACGTTATGTGCTTATGTGTTTAATTGTTGTTGTTGCTTTGTTGTAAGACTTGTTATGAGTGGGTTGAACCGTCGGTTACGGTCCCATTCACTTAGCATTGGCTAATCCCCTCGTTGTTTAATGTTTTGCAGATTGTGGTTAGTTGATGTAGATGTAGATGTTCGGGTTGTAGATGTTGACTGGAAGTTTGACTAAAGCTTGGCGCAACTCTGACCTTTTGTGAATGTCTTTTGGAAAACGTTTTATATAAGCTCGTTTGTGTTAATATAGTTGTAAATGTTTAACTAATGTTGTCATACTTCGTAGTCGTTAAACCGGGAAGCATTGTAAGTCGGTAAATGTTTTGTTTTGGGGACTTGCGCTTCCGATTTTTGAAATATAATATATAAATGATATGTTTTGGTTCATGTAAGGATCGGGCCTTACATATTATACACAAAAATATTTAAGGTGAAAGTTGTTGAAAATGAAAGACTTCAAAAGATAAACATGACAATAAAAATAGGACGGAGGGAGTAGTAATTTTATTTAACTTTAACATGTCATTAACTTTTTCCTTTCTTCTTTCTTTAATCTTTTTCAAATATTGTCAAACATTTTTGTACTTACCTTTTTAACACTTCTACATCTTGTTTTGCGTTTTGTATTTTTTTTTTAGAAAATACTTTCACTTTATCGGTTGATAATTTTGTTTTGAAGTTAAAAATAAATAATGATCTCATATATGTATACTTGAATTATTCAACTATTTTGATGCGCCTACATCTTCTTTTTTCACTTCTTCTCGTTCACTTTTTCAATCTATCAAGAAATATGAAGATCTTTTTAGATGCACAATGGAATCACTCTTTCTAAACACATTAGCTCATTAACAATTGACACAAATCATCTCACTACGACCAAATCTTTTTTGTTTTTCTTTTTACTATAAGTAACACTAAACATTATATTGGTTTAACGTGACATGATATTGCAACATTTTTAAAATAATTAACTAAAAGAGCTAAGATGTTAGTTTCTTAGTATAAAGTGTTAAAAGAAATTTTGTAATTAATAAACAATAAAAGGAGGTACTTTTTAGTTATATGCATATAGAAAAGAACACTAACAACTATTTTCATGGATACATTTATGATGTTTAATCTAGGTTTACAATGTTTTTTCTAGTTAGATACTCTAAATCTTTTACAACAACTAGAGATTTGGTTAGTTTTCTAATTAGTTACACGTTATCATCATCATAATAGTTTGTTTCTCTTTTGATTAAGCACGAACTTTATAATTATTAACTGTTTCGAACCTGGGTCGTGCGCCCGTTAGGGGTGTTCAAATGGATGGATCGGTTCAAAACCGATCCGTATAGATGAATCCAAATGGATTATGGATTTGAAAATATGAAACCAATCCATCCAAACAAATTCAAAAACCAAACCAATCCGTCCGAATTACTATTTGGATGGATCGGTTTTGTTTTTGGATATCCAAACACATACATAAATATTTAAAATATCTAGGAAAAATATGTTAGATATTATAATAAACTTATACAGAATGGATGGTTCTCATTTGAACCTTCCAGTATATATACATGTGTGTGCAATATAATTGTATAATGCAAAACGAAACTATAAATTACCTACATATATATAAGTAAACAATTTTGTAAACTATAAACTACCTATTATATTTGGATATTTATAGAATATTAATAAGTTAGTAAACTATTTTGTATGTGCATGTGTATACATATAATGTTTGAAATATAAATATTTATTTATTATTTGGTTTTTTTTTGATAATCCGGTTTGTAATTTACTAACCAAAACCAATATGTGATCCAAAATAATAAGTTTGGTTTTGATCCGAGCCGATCCAAAAATTCAATTATCCAAACCATATGGTCCGATCCGAATTATCCAATTGGATAATCCGGTTTTATCCGAACTGTGAACAACCCTAGCGCCCGTGCACCGCTTGAAAACTTACTAGTACCTTATAGTTTGTTTCTCTTTTGATTAAGCAAGAACTTTATAGTTATATATAAAAAATCAAAATTAACTTTTTCAAATCTGGGTTGTGCGTTGCACCGCTTGAAAACTTACTAGTACCTTCACTAGAATGATAGTATAAAATTTAAAATCTACTACTACGTATAAGGTTTTTTTTTTTAAGAAAATGAGCTCTTGGTGGGTTGAAAGGGCAAATGTTGTGAAAGAATTAAGGAAAATGGTTAGTAGACCTAAACTTGTATTTTTAAATCTAGATCTAAAAATGTGATTGGTAGATGTAAAAAATTGATTGAATGAGATTATGAGAGAGCAAAAATTCAACCAATAAAAATAGTAAGTCTATTTTTAGGTCTATCTAATTAGGTTTATTTACCATTGCTCAACAATTAAAACACGAGACGTACGAACGACAAGCTGCTTATGCAGCTACTCGTACATCACCCATGTGGCCACTAAATTTATCATCGGTGGTCTCTCGTGAATGGTTTAACACAACGACCGTGTCCAATCGACACGTAGATCATACTTGTTACCCTTATACCACGCCACGTGTTGCATTTCACCACTTTCTATATAAACCCCCCAAACCCTATCCTACATTAATTTAAAACATTGCAAATAAATTACATAACAACAAGAAATAAATGAACATATCAATATCTCTTTACGCACGCCACACTACTCCCCGTTTCCTCAACTTACACAGATTCTATTCCATCTTTATCAATACATAATATATATATATGTCGATATATATTGAGATTGATCAGCTATGAAGGATAAGTTAGCTGACGGTCACGGTAACGTTGACAGTGATTGGTCGATGATGTTAAGAAATGACGTTGAGAGGTTAAGAGAGATGCAGGTATCAATAGCGGCGTCTTCTTCCGTGTTTCCCGGGTTTCGATTTTCGCCAACCGATGACGAGTTGATATCGTATTACTTGAAGAAGAAGTTACAAGGATCTGATAAATGTGTTGATATCATTCCTGAAGTTGATTTCTGTCGTCATGAACCATGGGATTTACCAGGTTATTATCATATATAATAACCATTTCTATTTGTTTGTTATGTTATGTTATTAGTTATTATTAATGATATGATATTATTAATTAATTAATAATAATAATAATTGTTGAGTGTTTGATTAAAGAGTTGGTACTATTTTACCGCCATTTTTGTAGAAAATTTAAAGCAGGTACAATATGTGTTTGTAATTATATATTGTTATTGGGCTAAGTGTCTAAAAATGTATCAAACTTTGTCAAAATATCTATTGTATGTATCAACTTTCAAAACCTCTATTATATGTATTTAATTTTCGATTTATGCTAATTGTATGTAATTTTCTACACGGCGCTTTGTGTGAATGTTACGTGGGTGCTATATATCGATGATACACAAGTCAAATCATATACAATTAGCAATAATCGGAAGTTAGATACATACAATAGAATGTTTTAAAAGTTGATACATACAATAGGAATTTTGACAAAGTTTGATACATTTTCAGACACTTATCCCATTGTTATTTGGCTTAAATTTGTTACTTTTAATATTTATTATTATTTATCTATCTGTATCTATATATTTCTATTATATCATTATACGGAGTGTAACATAATTAATTACCACTGTTATAATTGATTCATTGATTATAATGAAGTTTTGTGTCACGTATTAAGGTGCGAGATTATATATATACATGCCAGTTCTTCTTGATTACACGCATTTTGTTATTAATTTATTTATTAATATTATATGAAATGTATGTTACTAGCTTGTGTGCATGCAACAGGAAATGGATGTACCAAAAAGTTAGTTGCTCTTGATTGTGCCAAAATCCAATTGAAGAATGGTGGTAATTTATAGGACTAATTGTCTATTGTAACACATAACGAACTTTCAGCTTTGTCCTCTTTTTATGGATATATAATGTTAAGTTCCCGTTGCGCATTCAACTTTTGTCCCAATTGTACTGGCCAGGGCTTTTGTCCCTAGTTTATATCTTTTTAGCATATAAAAAAGAAGGAAGAAATAAGAAAAGAAGAAGAATGTAATTCGATAGTACGTAAAATGTTAGATCCTATTTTTGAGATTTATGATTGTTTGTACACGAAGAAATTAAAGCCGGTTTTGGGTTTTAGCATCTATAAGAATGCTACATTGATCCTTGAGCATATCCTATATGACACATATTCTCAGTACCTTTCTTGCAAGTGAAAATACAGGTTCCCTTTATGCTTGAGTTTTACTTTTTTCTTAATGTAGCAGTACGTTACATTTGCGACGTACTTATGTTACTGCTAATTATTGATTTTCAATCTTTCACCATGTTCAGAGTATTTCATATAATAAAATGGGTTGCTTAATTAGTTACGGGATAGTTGGTATCTGTAAGTTGATTAGTAGCTGTATTATCCACCAAATGTGTGGTTTTTTCCTTAATGTATGTTTCAGTCATGTACGTAGGAACGTCGAGAGATACGTAGACATTCACTATGTTTTTATTAATGCAACTTTTTTTTGAAGGGCAGATATTCACATACACAACTATTACGAATATATAGGTATATATGCACGAATTTTTAAATTTGTCACTACCCCAGGATTTTAACCCGCGCACAACCTTTGTGTTGTAAGGTCACACTGATACGGCTAGGCTAATGGCCCTTTGTAATTTTTATGATCATGGATTTAAATATTTTACCCAATTAAATGTGATTGTAACTTGTTGTCACTAGGTCTTTCGATTATTCGATCGGATAATGAGTGGTTCTTCTTCTCGGCCCGAGGAAAGAAGTATCCAAATGGTTCACAGAGTAAAAGGGCTACACAATCAGGATATTGGAAAGCCACTGGCAAAGAACGGAATGTAAAATCTGGTGCATTTACAATTGGCACAAAGAGAACACTGGTTTTTCACATGGGTCGTGCTCCTAAAGGGGAAAGGACAGAATGGATCATGCATGAGTATTGTATGAGTGACACCCCACAGGTATAGATTATTGGCTCCAATATAGAATTAACGTTGATACGAACTAAATGTTTTTCTATTGTGTTGCATTATAAGGAAATAGACATGTTGATGGACCAAAAGAATGCCAATTTTGTTTTTTTTTTTTAATTGTTATTATTATTTACTTATTTATTTGTGTAAATAAAAGGCAAGTAAGCTGGCAGAAAGGTTGAAACTTTTTCTGCAAAGAAACCTTACATCCAAAATGAGAACCAAAATTTGTCATCAAACAGTTAGTTTGGTGTTGCTTGAGCCGATCATATATGTAGTATCCAATTGTGATCATGAAATTGTGTTTGTGCTTTTTTGTTGAATGTAATTAATTAAGAAATTAAATGCATGTTTGGACCCTAATGCCTATTCAGGAATCCCTGGTGGTTTGTCGGCTTAGAAGAAATGTTGATTTCCGGTTAGCTGAATCATCAAGAGGTTCTTGCGACAACAGAAATTTGTCACCTACAGATAATGCCGACTCTGGTACGAATGAGTACGCAAATACTCAAGTTGATGGTTTTGATGATGGGAATGCTATAAAGTCATATTCGAAGGAATCTACGAGCAGCTACAGGTCTAGTTCAGTCAGACAGAATAACGATTCAGAAT
Organism: Helichrysum umbraculigerum; assembly: GCA_949592205.1. Lineage (NCBI taxonomy): Eukaryota > Viridiplantae > Streptophyta > Magnoliopsida > Asterales > Asteraceae > Helichrysum > Helichrysum umbraculigerum. Next base: position 114,511,896 of record CATIUR010000003.1, on the reverse strand, counting down.
CAGACTCTGATCGACAACTCATTCACGACTCACCGCATGGTTCTTCAACTCCATTTAAGGTTTGTATATTATCAGTTCAAGTAAAGGTGGCCAAATAGACGGGTCAAGTTGATTGAGTAATTTTTTTTGTATGGACAGAGTTGGGTTGACCTCCAAACATTATTTATCCGTTTCTCTATATTTTTATATTAATTAACTAATGTGTAGGTTATGACTAGATATATAATAACTTATAGAACAATTTAGGAAGTTGTATGGACCTAAAATGGACTTTTGATGACTTTCAACACATCCAAACCATTTGAGATAAAAGCACAACCCGAATTGACCCATTCAGTTCATAAGTAAATGGGTTGAAATTGTCACATCTAGTTTAATGTATCAATGAATCTGACTTGTGGTTTTTCTCTCAGGATGCGGACGATTGTTTTGCGGATATAATCAACGATGACATAATAAATCTCGACGAATCAGCCTCACAATCTCTTACACTCCATGGTGTCCTCACTGGGGACCTTCTATCCACAAAATGCATGCAGAAATTACCACCAGAATCCATATCATCCCAGGGAACAGCTGTCCGAAGAATTAAACTGAGACGCCAACAGGTTCGAACACAACATGAAGAGGTATCATCCCATGATCTCCAAAACCAACCATCCGAGAGCAAATCGACAGGATGTGTGATTAGTGCAACATTGGGCACTGCAAGTACTGTGCGCTGGTACCATCCTTCACATCTGATCCTGGCTCTCTTGTTGCTGCTGTTACTGTTTGTTGCTTGGAAAGGTAATTACTTGAGTTCTAAGCAACATTTGGGTGCTAGTATGGAAGTTACCAGAAGGGAGTTAAGGTATTGGCTTCATAAAGCTGCTGACAATATATAAACAATACAGGTTTGTATGTGTGTGTATACATGGCGTGCCGAGTGCCGACTATGTAAAAACAGGTTTGTTTGTAATCTTACTGGTTTCGTATACAAAGTGACGTTTAACTATGCACCTGGGTTCCTCCATATCCCGCTTATTCATTTGAAGTTTTTGGTTATTATTGATTTTGGTCAGGAATGTTAGTTTAGATGTTTTGTATGTACTATTAATACTATTTGGGATAAGTGTCCCGAAATGCTACCAACTTTGGACGAATATCTATTGTGTGTAACTAACTAAGCGATGGGTGTAAGAATGCAACCAACTTTCAAAAAGGGTGTTTTAATGTAATTTGCTGACGTGTCGATGCGTTGTCAAACTCTCCGGATGCCACGCGGCACATCCGTACGCCACGTGTCACCTTCAACGAGCGACACATCAGCAAATTACATTAAAACACCCTTTTTGAAAGTTGGTTGCATACTTACACCCATCGCTTAGTTAGTTACACACAATAGATATTCGTCCAAAGTTGGTAGCATTTCGGGACACTTATCCCATACTATTTTGAACTCAAAATCTGATGTTGGTTCCATTAGTTTGGGTAGCAGTAGAAGTTTTAGCCGTAACTAGTTGCATATTTGCCTTGTAAGAAATCGCCAGCCACGATGTGCACTTTTGTTAAGTAGTCTTGTAAGATGGTGAAACTTTGGATTGGATTACTAATATAAGAACCAAGTATGTTTTTCGCGCAATGCATGCAGTAGAATAAAAACAAATTACTAGTGGTAGTTTGGTTCAGTTATATGTTGGAAGTTGAAAAAAGAAATGAAGTTATATCATTTTATAACTTTTTTTTGTATACATTATATTTCAAATTATTATTATAACTAAAGGTGAAATTCTGAAACAATGATACATTATTTTTTGGTCCGATTTAGATCATAACTACTAGAAAAATGCTCATTACCCACGGATATTTCTCACGGAATTAATCTGTGGGTATTTTCCCACGGAACTCTCATAGATTTCTAATGATTGATCTTTCATCGTTTTATTTCGACATTTCTCACAAATTTCCCACGAATCACCCACGACACTATCCTACGTAGGAAATCGGTGAGTAATCCGTGGGAAATTTCTCACGGATTGCCCACGGACATTAAATATCCGTGGGGAAGTAAATGCGTGGGTAATCCGTAGGAATTTCTTGGCAAATGTATGATATTTCCCACGGATTTCCTACGGGTTATTAATAATTAGAGAAAATTACATAAATCATCCTTATGGTTTGCTCCAAATTTCACTCGTAGTCCTTTAATTAATTTAATTACACGGATCATCATTTCTTTTGAAACGTGTTACGACAATAGTCCTTTACGCTAACGATAGTTAATTCTCCGTTAAAAAGGACCATTGTGTAACTTTTTTTATTCTTTTCAATTTTTTGAGTAAATTTAAATTATAAAATCTAACATATGTATAGATACATTATTAAGTGTACATAACATTATTTTCATTTCCCTCATTTTATCATCATCAAATTTGATCATATTCTCCTCAAAAATATCAAATTTTATAAGCCACAAATGTATATATATATATATATATATATAGGTAGAGAAAGATTATGGTGAATTTGGATGGTGGTATATAAGATGTTTTAGAGGAGAATAGGATCAAATTTGATGATGAATAATGTGACACCCCGCAATTTCGTCATAATTATAAATGTCAATTGCATGCATTTTTAGGCTAATTTCCTAACTTAGAGTGAGTTCACAAACACATTTTAGAGATAAGTCTAGCAAAGTCCAACTAGTTAATACGCGTAGTATTGCATAATACTTAACTTGTATAATTACGTACAAAACAATTGGAACAAACGCGACAAAAATATATGACTGTTGGTGATCAAAATTATTTAATAAAATGAAATTATTAAATAACGTTATTATTTATTAATTATTATGTCGATAATATTTACAAGGTGTTCGTATCAAACAAAACATATTCTGCGCGACAAAACATATCCGTAAAACTGGAACAAAACAAAGTTAAACTTTTATAAACAAAATAAATTAATTTTTATAAAAGTTCTTCGCTTAAAAATGTTACGAAAATTAGAATTTAGAAATTTCTTAATTAAAATATTATAACATTTAATAATCGGGGAAATAAACACCACACGGAACGCAACCACAGAAGACGAAAAAGGGAGACAAAACCCCTCCTCATCCCCTCCTTTCTTTCATTTCTACCTATCTCTTTCTCTCTCTTTACCCTCATTCCTCTCATCTCTCTCTCTAAACACACTCCCACCACCACCCACTTTGACCACCGAAAACTACCACGAAACGACCTCAAATCACATAACTCATTTAGAGAAAAATGATCACGGAGTCGAGCTCTACGCAACCATCTTTTCGGATCTCTCTCGCGACAACTTTGTAAGATCCTGACAATCCCGCAAACTCTTAAATCTTGTATTTTCTTTGATATTTCTTGTTTATGCTACTTAATACGGAGTACATCATGTTTTAGTGTTTATATCACCTAATTATGTCCAAAACGAAGCTTAAATCTCGATTTTTCAAACTGATCCACGAACAGATCTAAGTGACGCATCGGTGCCAAAAACAGTGTAGCGACACTTAAGTGACGCACTAAGTGTCGCATAAAACCCTCTTTTCGCGTCACTTACTCAAGTGACGCCACAAACCCTCTTTTTGCGACACTTCGTTAAGTGTCGGTAATTCCTTAGATCGTCACTCTATGCGACACTTACCCAAGTACCGCCCAGGACTCTGCACGTCACTTAACCCGACACTGACCCAAGTGACGCCTAAATTCAATTTCTACTCTGTCCGTCACTACCAACAAGTGACGCATAAAACTATTAAATAATATTAGCGACACTTACGCAAGTGACGCTACCCTATGGCAAGTGACGCCTCAAGTGACGCTAAAAACAGAAAGTATACAATTTTCACTAAGTGTTGAATTTAACCGGAAATGAATATTTTTCATACGAAACGATACACGAACTATGCAAACATTACAAAGACACTTATATTATTGAAATTGTGATTTCAAACGTCACCAACGAGTCATATACATTTTCACAACTATGAAATACAAACGTACGTATTTAACAAACGCTTTGGACATAACTTGGTTGTACGAACACTAGCATGGGTGGTCGACTTAGACATCCACATACTTATTAAATCTCATACGTTTAGGGCGTTAGGAGATTCAGGACTATACTTGGGCTTTAGGCTTTGCTAGCACTCGCACATTACTTAACTCAACAGGTGAGTTTACAGCCCCTACTTTTACTGCTTTACTACTTTGAACAGGGGTGGAAAACAAGTCAACTCTTGAAACGCCCATAATTTTTTTGAAAGATTTTTTTTTATCAGGTCCCACAGCTCGGTCCCACATCTCAATACTGAATACTGTATGGGGACACCCAGGAATGATCAGTTATGAAATTGGGTTTACACAGGTGCATCATAATGTAATTGTAAGTGCATCATTGGGTAAAACCCAGGTGCATCATAGGGTAAACCCAGTAGCATCACTAGGTAACCCAGGTGCATCATGCACTACCAGCTACATTTTTAGGCTAACGCGCATAACTTCTAATCCGGGATGAGTTAGGTCCTCAAATTTTGCAGACATCTTCATTTGACCAAAACGAAAGTTTTACTTTTAACACTTTTTTCGAATTTCACTAATAACGTAATTTGAACTTATAACTCTTTTTTTTTTGACACTTCCTGGACACTTTCCATGGACAACTCAAAACACGATTCACTCCTTTATAATTTTCAATCTTTTGTATATAACTACTACCTGCTAAAACAAACTTAAAATGATCAACCTAAGCTCCATATCTTAAGTCTATTTCATTTCACACCCTTGGGTCATTTGGAACCCATTTTGACACCTACGACCCGATTGTGATTACGGGACTGTTTTGACCCATTCAACAGCTAACTCAAGTGCAAAATTAACAAATCAAATTATTAGACTACTTATTGCAATCCAATATGACCCGGAACATATTTTAACCATTTAACACCTTTCTAATATTCATAATCCATCATTTCTACATAAACTTGATAAAACATCATTCAACATAATAACACTCTCATATGTACTCGGTTTTGACTTTTAAAAGTCAACTACTTCAAAACAACATGTTTGACATTTTTACATCATTAGATTTCCAAAACATGTCAAGTGAGCGTATTATACAAGTTAGCTACATAACGATAAGTCATAAGAGAAGGACTTGTTATTCATACCCAAAAGCAAGCTAATCCACTTCACTCTTTCTTAATATCTTTCCCTTCCCGATGCCCACTTGTACCTACATAATAAACCACATAAAGAGTAAGCATATTTGCTTAGTGAGCTTATGAGCAATTAATGAAGCAATCCACATAACCATCATTATATTACAATATCATCAACAACATAAACCTAACCACATAACTAATGGGACAATAGGTAGAGATTTAACTCTGTGTGGATCCACGGCCAAAACTACATAAAGGCTTGATACCATACCACAACGATATGCATAACAAGCATAACCACATAAAGCTAGTAAAACTAGCAAATCTCTACACTATGTCCAATCCACATAATCACAACATATTACAAAACAAGGATAAGATCCAATTACCATAACAACACTTGATTATGCAAACCTCTTGCTCGTAAGCAATCCGGAATGCACAACCATCACTTAATTAATTCTCATAACACTCACCTTGATATATGCTTGATGAACACAACAATTGATCACAATTTGTAGTCACTTCTTTATCACCTATCATAACACATATCATAACACAACATGTTTAGCATCCTAGAATCATGATATCTATATTAATCCACTTTCATTTGCCTCCCCCACTTTGATTAATCTAGCTAAGTTATAGCTAATCAACTAATCAAAGTTGAAGTCTTTGGTTATTTTACTCTAATTCTCATTATATCATCACAATTATATCATAATTATCCTGCTATTAGCACTTAAAAGTAATTTATTCAACTTGTAAAACTTTTGATACAATCACTAACTTTAATTAAAACCCTAACTTTTGATTTCATCAATTTCATCATGAACTATGTTTACTAATGATCATAACTCTATTAATTAACCCTACTCTAACTAATTTCAAGCCCTAATTTCGGGTTAATTTCATCAATTATACAAAACCCATGAAAACCCATTTTCTATGATAATAATGATGGAGAATTCAACTTACAAAAGATGAAGGATGATAATAAAGATAATTGATTGAAGATTATAAGCTTGAGTGAGAATTAATTTGATGGATTGAGGTCAAAGATGGCTTCCTGTGATCTTGTTTCTCACGTATGAAACCTCTGGAAGTTTTAAGAATGAAACTGATCAGAACAAAGTCATACACGTGGGAGTATATAATTAAATCTCTCCATTTTTAATTTGTACAGTCTAGAACCGAGGAACCATTTACGTTTTATATCATATCTTATTATTAAATAATTACAAATCATAAATTGTATATTTTAAGTATACTACAATAATACCTCGAAAACTGGGGTGTTACAACTCTTTTGCTACGGGTGCAAACTTTTATATAACTGATTTAATGTAAACTATAGAAACTGTTTATGACTGCGGTCAAACTGTTACAACTTTTGCTCATGAAATGGTATTTCATACGAAAACTAAATTGGTACTAACTGGAGAACGACCAGCTACACATCTTCGTTAACTATCTTTTATGAAACAGCATTTTCATAAACACAAGTAAGTCCCTACGACTTGGGCAAACACACAGAAAGTACCTACGACTTGGGCAAACACACAGAAAGTCCCTACGACTTGGGCAAACATATACAGAAAGTCCCTACGACTTTGGCAAACATTGAAAGGTCCTACTTCTTGGACAAACTTTTAGAAACTGTACTTTTGGGCGACATCCCAACAACACTTTATGTTTGATGAACATTACTTAAACTGTTATGGCTAAACGTTACAAAAATATTAGTTGATCAAACTTTATACGTAAACATAAAACCTGTGAATTCACTCAACCTCGTTGTTGACTTTTACTATGTTTTTCAAGGAATTAGCTGCACGTAAGAACCGCCTGCACATATGGAACTCTAGGCGACCCGTGAAGCTTTTAGGATGCCAACTTTTTGAAACATATGGATTTCTTTTGTATAACTAATCTGTTTTTAGTCATATTTACGAAATCCACTTTTGTATAACTTAACTACTTGTACAATTCGATGAATCGTAAACTTTGTAACTATTACTCTTGGCATCTTAATATATATATGTTCTGTTGTAATCATATGCTCTGATATGTATGCGTGTACTTTGTATACGTGGCACCCCCAGCTTATACCAATGCTTCCGCTAACCGAAATCAACGAATCTGGGGGTGTTACAAATAAAATAATAGAAATGAAAATAATGTTATGTGCACCTAATAATGTATCCACACGTATGTTAGATTTTATAATTTATACTTTACTTAAAAAATGTAAATGAATAAAAATTTTTACATGTATGGTCATTTTTTAACGAAGAGTTAACAATCGTTAGTGTAAAGGACTATTGACGTAACACGTTTCAAAAGAAAGGATTATCTGTGTAATTAAATTAATTAAAGGACTGCGAGTGAAATTTGAAGCAAACCATAAGGATGATTTATGTAATTTTCTCTAATAATTAAATATTTTTAGTCATTTTCGAACATTCGTGGGTAATGGGTGGGAAATAGTTATGTAGTGTTATGGATTACCCACGCATATTTGTAAGTATTAAATTACTTTTTTGTGGTGTAACTTTTTTTTATTGATTTAGAATTAAATAATTACACGATATATATAGTTGCATAATATATTAAACTATACCTATTGAAATAAAAAATGGTCTATTGACTCTATTTTTCTAATTACACGGCTAATCAAACACTAACTAAAGTTAAATTGTTGAATGTGAAAAAAAGCTCGTTGAACATAACTTGCTAAGTACCTCTGACTTGTCGCATTTTCATTAGTGAAGTACGTACTTTCATTAAATGCAATGCCATAAACTTTACGCCAAAGGATAAAAGTATAAACAATGTTGACAACTATTCATACATTTTGCAGGTCCTTATGTATTTTATTGCATACAAACATACATACACTATAAATACCGGTATACAATAGTAAATTAGTTCATAATGTAAATATGGAAAATCAGAACTAATATCAAGATAACAAACATAGTCGAATGATAAAAGTAACGATAATCAAACCGAATTAGCAAACAAATCTTCAAACAATTGAAAGCATTCAATTGCTTGATATTCTCTCTTCAAATCGTCCAGAAAACTCCTTGAAACAGCCTCTTATTGAATGTATCTAATTTGTATTGAAACACACAGATACAGGATGTGTACACTTTAGAAGTGGTAGTGTTAGATGCCATGTTAAGACACTAAAACATAAATATTACATTGAGGCAGTAAGAAATCCGGTGGCCATCTTTCTAATTTATAATGCATGATGTTTCATACTTCCAATTCATGATACAAGCTTTTAGTTTGAGATGATTATTACTCCGTATCTTTTTTCACTGAAACATTTTTTTATCTCTCTTAAATAAAATTTACAGTGGAAAGGATGGCAAAACAGTTACGCTTCAAACTGTAAGGTTGTAACTCTCATTTGACATATATCTAAAATATTCAATCTTTAGCGTTGTTGGCATGTTACTTTACGTTTAATGTCTTAAGTACTCGTAAACCGTGTACTCATGAATTTTTGTTCCATGTCATCAGTCTGCCGCACATTGTAATACTATACGGTGTTACTTCTCGGCAAGAATGTTTAAAGGCAGTCATGAGCACCTATTATCTTTGGAATTTTCAGCATTTGACTCAATACACAACTCAAGTTGAAGAAAAAATAGCCGATAGGTAACTTTAAAGATAAAATCTTATGGCAAACTTTCAACCCATTGTAAAGTTGAAGTATTTGATATGTTGGATGATTTATTCTTTGTAGCCATATGACTCGAATCAAACTACTGTATAGATTGGATTTGATGAATGATTAATGCAATTCCACACTTTTAGACATTGTTACTTTTGTATGAGGCTTTTGTAATCTGTAAATGCAGAAATTTATTACTACCTCCGTCCCACCCCAAGTGTCCTACTTTGACTTTTCAAAGTCTTTCCTTTTCAACTTTGACCGTAAATATTTTTGTTTGTGTTATATAATACCTAATGAAAATTATAACATTGAATATACATTAGAAACTCAACTCATTCATATATTTTGCATCAAACATTATATAACACAAACAAAAATATTAAAGGTCAAAGTTGAAATGGAAAGACTTTGAAAAGTCAAAACAGGACACTTGGGGTGGGACGGAGGGAGTAGAAAAATGCAGTTATATATATATATATATATATATATATATATATATATATATATATATATATATATATATGAGTGTGGGTAACTCGTGGGAAACCTGTGGGTATGTATTACATGGGAAATCGGTGGGTAATGTTCAAATTACCCACGGAATGTTTTAAGAGACTAAATCGATTTCCCTATGGATTTTCTATGGATAATTCCGTCGGAAAAAATAGGTTCCCAAGGATTTCCCACGGAAGCAAGATTAGCCACGCCCATTTTAGCTTGGGACCAAATCCGTGGGAAATCCCTAGGTAACTGTTTGGGGCTAAATTTTACAGTCAGGATACAGGATCCTGAAGTCTTTTGTTACTGTTGAAAAGTATATCTAGGATCACGGATATATTCAAGATCCAGTTAAGACTAGGGATCCCGAGATTGTGTATTTATATGATGCAGGTTATCAAGATCTTGGATATATTCAGGATCTCGCTTAGATCAAGGATCTCGATTATATATGAGTATTTAGGTACATTTAGGATCCTGAGTACTATAGAAATCTCAGATATACTCAGGATCTCACATATGTTTAGTATCTTGAATGCTCAGGATCCCGAATATGTTAAGTATCCCGGGATCAGATGTTATTAATCTTTGTTTATCAGTTATATGTTCAGGATCCTGGATGAATAGGATCCCAGATGATCAGGATCCCGGATATGTTAGATATCCTAGAATTAAATGTTACTAATCATTATTTGTCTGCTTATGTTCAGGATCTTGGATGATTCAGGATCCCGGGTGATCAGGATCCGGGATATATTCGGTATCCCGGGTAAAACGCCACTAATCTTTATTTGACCGTTGTGTATCTTAACCAAGTCTTGCAGGGTTAAAACGTGGGTCAATCATGCCACTAATTTCGGTTCAAGGCTTAGTCAAGTCGTGGAGGAGTCAAGGAAAACGTGGGATAATGAGTCAAAGTGGAAGACTGGAGGATCCCGAAAATCTCGGGATATCCCTGATTTTTAGGAAAGTTAGTTATCTTGTATTTACTATATAAATGAGGCAATGTGATCGTTAGGAACAGACTTTTAACACCTTCAACACTCTGCAACTACACCATTTCACGATCAAAACACACTTTTACTTCATCTTCTTCACCGATTCTTCACTTTCATCACTAAACACCCTTTAGATCGATCATATTGTGCTCTTTCATTGTATTATCCCGAATTTCAGCAATAAAATTAACAAAGGAAAGGAACGATTGTTCCTTCCCGAGGTTTTATGCCGGCGATCTAACAAGATCAAGGGCTTTCCTCGTACATCCTTGTGTCGATCGCATTTATTTTACGTTTTTGTTACTTAATTTGCATTACATTGATCTTTTGATCATATATTCTGCACTATCCTAATTTTATCTTATATTTATCGTAAATATACGTATTTATCTTGCTTGTAATCATCTTTTTATCATAAAATCTGCATTTACTTCATATTTACACGGATAAATTCGTATTATATCAACTTTTTATCATTTAATCAGCATTATCCCGAAATTGCTTTACATTTTACTTAAACTTTTGCATTAATCCCGTTTACAAACACTTGTCCTTATTATTAATCATCTCTTTAACAAGGATCAACATTTATATAGATATAAACCATATTTTTCATTCAAAATTATCATTTACTCATATAGATAATCGTGTTTCTACGTAATTAGCTTGGAAGTAACTACAAGCACACTACCTCACTTTACTGATTTGATCACTTAATTGCCTAGGGTAATTTTTTGACCAAAACAGTAACCATGTTTACCCACAAATTTCCCACGGATTTGACCGTAGGCATTTCACAGGTTTCTTGTAGTGATAGGTCGATCAACTATAAATACAACATAAATTTTTGTCAACTCATCAACTTATATGTTCTATTCAATTAAATAGGTTATGTGAATTAGGGGTAAGAATTCGTACCCGAATCACCGATTCCGTACCCGTACCGTACCGGTACCGTACCGAACCGGTACCAATCAACTTCAAACGGCTCGGTATTCGGTACTCACTTTAAGGCCAAAAAGATAACCGGTACTGTTTTGACCAAAAATTACCTAAGACAATTTAGTGATCAAATTAGGTTTGTGAGGTAGAGTGCTTGTTATTATTTTCAAGATAATCGAACAAAAATGTAAATTTATGGTGAAATAATATGAATTCCATAATGCAAATATGATCGTGGATGGTATAAATGTAAAACTTGCCAAAAATGTAACTAAAGGTTTAAAGAACACTGATTTTTATGAAATAAATGTTTATCAACAAGATGAATACAAAAGTTTTAAGTAAAGGGTTTAGGGTCCGGAAATGTATCAAACTTTGACCAAATGTCTATTGTGTGTACCCAACTTACATTTGCTAATTTTAATGCACCCAACTTTCAAAAAGGGTGTTTTGATGTACTTTGATGACGTGGCAAGCGCATAGCGTGCCACGTGGCGTTAGGAGAGAGTGACACGTCATCGCTACGTCATCAAAGTACATCAAAACACCCTTTTTGAAAGTTGGATACATTAAAATTAGCAAATGTAAATTGGGTACACACAATAGACATTTGGTCAAAGTTTAGTATATTTCCAGACCCTAATCCCTTAAGTAAAATGCAAAGTAATTTCGGGATAACGCTAGTTATGCAACAGAATTATGATTATGATCAATGAAAATGCTTGAAACAGATTGATAATGCAAATTTTATGATAAAAATGTGATCGCAAGTGAGATAAACGTGAATACTAGTAAAAAATACAAGTAAAAACTAGGATAATGCACGTTTTATGATCAAAAGATCAATAAAATGCAAATTAAACGACGAAAATGTAAAATTAATGCTATCGACACACGGATATACAAGGAAAGCCCTTGATCTTGTTAGATCGCCGGCATAAAACCTCGGGAAGGAACAATTGTTCCTTGCCTTTGTTGATTTTATTGCTTTAAATCGAGATAATACAAAGAAAGATATAACACCCCACATTTATACTCAATTTAATATAGTAAATCGGAAGCGTAAGTCCAAATAACTAGTGATAGTTTACACCATTTTTTCAACATATAAAATTCAACCTTTTAAAAACATAACTTCTCGACATAGGTGTTATATAAAAACATGTTAAAACATTATTTTATACAATTCCACTATCAGAGTAATGCCTCAAGGTCAAACATTCCTTCTAGTCCAACTTCTTGCCCACCCAATAAAATAGCCAAAACCTGCAAGAAGGGGGTAATGTGGGGGATTAGCATAACGCTAAGTGAGCAGATAACTAATCAACAACCTAACTTAGCTCAACAACTTTGTGTACAACAATTAGCACTAAACAAGCAAGTACACAATACAACACATCAACAATGCATCAGTTCAACAATGCAACAATTCAACTAATCAACAACACCATAATGAGGATCGGCGGCTCTGGGGATAACCATAACCCGGGTGGCTCCCCAAGAACACTTACCCAACCATATCCGTATGGCCATACGGACGAGACCGATAGCTAGTGATTATCTTCAACCAACACAGGAGATGTGTTAAACATTGGATAACCAACTAGCCCAACCAACAGTTCAACAACTCGTTGCCTCATTAACAACTGATGCCCGAAGGCCAATTAATTCAAGTGATCACGAATCAACAAGTCACATATTCAACTAGTCAACATATCAACAGTGTTATCACCGCAACTAATAAAGTAATAACACGTTACTTGTTGTAACCAAACTTGTTACAACCAAGTTACGATGAGGATTAGAGATCCACTCACCGACCACCTCAGGCATCCACTCAGTAGTCTAATATCACTGAGCCTTCTGCACATCTGACAATATAATTAAACAAAATGAGTTAGTAACTCATTCATAATAATTAACTCATGTTAAAGTCATACAACATGATTCGTAATCTCTATTTCATTGAGTTATTACTCATTTCGTTAATCACTTAAATTGTATCATTTCAAGATTATGAATAATCACTTTAATCATCTCAATTCACAATCACTTAATAAACTATGATCATCTTTCAACATCAAATCAAGTAAGTTTCCAAGATTATGAATAGCCATTATAAACATCAATATTCATAATCAATTACCAAATTATGATCATTAGTATCACATTCTCACCTTTATCCATCTTAATCATTGTTAACTAATATAATTAACCCATTAACAAGATTAATAACATCTAACATCAACAATTAATCAAACCCCTCATAATCATCTTCATGAATCAATCATAATCACCATGAACACCTAATCAACTTTACACAATTTAGTTTGAATACAACTAATCATCATCATGTATCAACTCTAACATGATCACTAACAACAATTATCAAACATACACTAATTACACAAGCTTATAAGCTTTGATCATATCATAATCAACTAAACCCTTTAACTTTATTAATGATCATATATCAAATTCACCATTTCTAAACTAGGTTTAGATTATAATCCACATATAATCATCAACTAACAACTATATGATCATTACAAGCTTCAATTTTATATTAATCAAACAACTTTTATCTTAATCATCATCAATATCAAGAACACTCAATCAATTCATAAACCCTAGCTTCATTGATGTTAATCATCATCATTAATAAGCTCAAATAACATCATTTTAGCAACCTCAACCCTTGATTTCGAATTTAATGTCACTAATTTGCTAAAACCCCAAAACCCAAATTCTAGGGTTTATGGAATTCAAGAATTTGAAACTTACATGGTGATTAATAGGATTAGAGAATGATAATCCATGATCTTGAAGCTTTAATTCCAATGCTAGAGCTCCAATTTGATGTTAGGAAGTGATTTTGATCTAGGGTTTCATGTATGTATGGATGTATATGATCGTACGTATGTATATATGTATATAGATATGTTTAAAACAAACACCGACTCAAAGTTTAAGTCTAGCATATAATTACCCAAATTTTTTTCCCCGTACTTATCATTGTCTGGAACTTAAAACCAATTGCGGGGGAAACATCATTTTATTTTACCGTCAACTAAGTTAATTTAAAACAATTAATAATTTATTAGTCACAATAAATTATTTGACTCTTTTACCCATTTATTTTCAAATAAATCACTGAACCTATTTTCTGACATATTAAATAATAATTCACAGTCAGAAAATATTAAAATACTACTAAACCCGAGGACTGGGTGTTACAAATCTCTCCCCCTTAAAGAGATTTCGTCCTCGAAATCTGATCACACTCAATCAACCTAGTGAAATAGAATCACACATTGCATTTCACTAATACTATACTTTTCATACAACTTATACATCACATGAACACAAAATGTATCTATATATCAACATATACTTATATAGGTATATATATTTCATCAACCAACACACTACCAGTGTGTATTTCAACTGAATTCATTTAAACACATGAGTTGTGCTTTGTACTCTAGTTAATTTGCTAACACAAGATGCATTATTCATCAAAATATAGCATCTTCAACTATATAATCACAATTACACACATCAAACGTTATTCCCATGAGCAACTTACAATTACCGATACACGTTTTCAATTCTTTCCACATTCACATATCCAAATGTAAATGTTTCTATCATTTCCCCCTACACAAATACTATGCGTATATCCTGTCTCTAATATGTTAATCGATCTCTTACATGACCATTCACACTTAGTCATGTAAACAATTAAAACACATAATTACTGTTTACAACTGTAACACATATCCAGGTGAACATTTCAACTTTACAACTATAATAACCACACTAACAACAACAACAACAACAACATCATCAATAAGTGGTACTGACTACTACAACATACCCATTAACAACTAACAACTTAGCTAACAACTATATATTTCTTTAGCTATCAACTTGCTGTGAATTTTCACTTTTGCAACTAGTTAATTACAACCTTACAACTTGTAATTATAAACACGACTAGGTTATATGAAACCCTTTACTTGACAGTAATCTACAATCATTTAACCATCAACAAGTAAGAAAATCAGTAAGCAATAGGTAGAGGTCAATTTATTTTATTGTTACAACCAGTTTCATATAATCAACTAGCATCCGTTCACAACAACTTGGATGCTAACTCAACACCTGTTAATACCAAACATCATCATTGGTATCTCAACAACACAAGGTGCTGACATTAGTCATCTATTCAACAATATTAACACAATATTATTCATATTCAACTTACTTCTACTTTGCTTAAATCAACTTTTAACTCTTACTATTGACAATGAATCACACATACACATCAAATGTGCCATAGATATCACATTAGCAACAACAACTTAGTGATTTATTACTCTTTCATATTAGTTCAACATTGACTATTTATCAATTACAGGTCAACATATCTTATCTGTGATTTTAAAACCACTTAACTTTATATGGTACTTAGTAACCTCAACAACTCCATGTGAAATGGCATAATATAAATACGTTGGCCAGACGTCGTCATATTATGTCAGTCACACTTTATTCTCAGGTCACTTCATACCATTCATTTTCCTAAGTAATTATCTTTACTCTCACATATTGCTCAACAGTAATATCAACACTTTACACAATTACAACAACCTGTAATAGCAAGTAGATTCCCAATTATTAACTTGTTACTATTTTCAACTTATCACTTTTAATATGAACTACTCATATTATCATGTATCTATAAACAATATAAGCATACTACACCAATGTCTGACATAAATACATCAATCAACTTCTTTATTACCCGATTCAATATCAAGTATTATTTATATAACTTAATACTTATAGTACATTTAGTACTAAACAATTCATCAATATTATGAATAATATTCAACACATAATAGTCAATCTATATACCTTTAATCAAATCTCAATTGAGTATTTCATGCTCAACTATTACATCAATATAAGCTCCTATGCTTATTTCGTAATTTCTTAAAACGCTTAATTCAACATTTTATAATACTCTAAGTAATTCAACTTCTTCATCTCATTTCAATTAGTCCACATAATATAGTTCATATGATTATCTAATCAATGTTTACTAATTCTTGCTAGTAGCAATCAACAATACCATTTACTGGTATATTTTGCAGTTAAATAAATGCCTACAACCGACGCATACACCATAAAATATGTGAACCTCTTAAATCAACTTTTAATGTTGTATATAGTCACAGGAATGATCTCTGGGCTCAATGAAACAAAAGCCCAATACAAAACGTAAGCTAAAAGTTCGAAATAAGATTCGAAAAACAATAAAACGCGATTTTCGGGCCCCAAACGACCCCGAAGTGCCGAAAACTGACAGGGCTCATAGCAACACATGAGCTTTGACCGTTGGCCCGTTTTTGAGTGGACATGTAAATTTCGTCTGAATCGGACACCGAAATTTTCTAGCGGAATTTTCTACGTCAAACGTTACGTCGAACGTCGAAAATCGTAAAAAAATTTATTTTAATCCTGTAAATACCCACAAACCGCCGGCTTACACCCTCCAGCCGCCGGGTGAATTAAATTTTTGCCAAACAGAAATATTTTGCCTTATTTGGTCTATAGCAGCCGCCGGCTTGGGTGACCAGCCGCCGGTTTTGTACCACTAGCCGCCGGGTCCCCCATAAGACCCGCCGGGTCCCTTGTCTGCACAGCAGCCTGCACAACTTAGTGCAAAAATGCGAAATTCAAACGTGCATATCTCACAAACCGTAAAGAATTAGGGTCTGAAATTTTGCAGGCACCTTTATATAATCAAAATACAACTTTCCATTTTTCCACTTTTTCAATTTACTCGTTTTATGAGAAAACGGACGTATAACCAATTTTAGGCCATTTTGAGCCATTTTGGTGGACACGTCAAAATCCAATCCACATGGTTTCTGACTTTAACCTTTTAACAACATGTTTATACATATAATTATGACGTGTAGGCACATTCATCACTTTCATATACTCATTATATCATGTTTTAACTAGTCGACCCGTTTAGGGATCCAATTGGGCAATTTCAACCAAACAACCACATTGACTACCCAAAACACTTTCAACGCACTTTGTTACTATACTTATGAATTAAAGTCACTTTAACGCTCATCATATACGAACCACAACTCTTTTCAACCATTAGTGGCATACTATAACTCTAAAGCACCAATTCATGTTAAAATCACTATATTTAGACCGATCACAACAAGTTTTCCAATTTCATGATCACTTTGACTTTTCACCACTTGTCAATACATATAAGTTTGGTTAACCACTTCGACTTCATCATTTTACCACTTTTAGTATATAGATCATAATTCAATTACAATCATGATCATTATTAAACACATAAAAATCTTATCATATTCATCACTTTATGGTATATATTACCAAATTGGACCTTTCCACAATCGACTTTGACTTTTCCAAATCAACGACACACATTCCAATTAATGGACACCTTCTAATTTGAACATCAATACAACTCCATATTACTTCAATTGAGATATTCCAACATCTCTTTTCACTACATGGAGTCATTTCAACTTTGTTTATCAAAATTTACTACTACACTTAATCATATTACTTCCAAATTATTATTTCACCTAACAATTCATACAACCGATTTCATATTTCAATTTCATATTGTAGACACAATTAAATCCACATAATACAACTATTACACCTTATTCAACAATGTATCTACACAATTCAATTACTTCAAGTTCATTCAATCATTACACATTAATATTTCTATCATCTTATTAACAAGTAATAATCATCAACGACTCACAACTGGGGATTCATATCAATCTAACTCGATTAATTTTACTACTACTCATACCATAGCAAGTAAACAATTCAAGCTTATTTAATTACACTAAGCTTATCGAAAAGTACCTGATACATTTAGGCCCACGAGTATTGAGGAATCATTGAGAATACCAGACGGTTCCTCATGTTCCTCCGTCTCTGCAACCAAAACAACAATCTTGCAACTGATTATAGGTTAGTACACATTCAATAACAACTTTCTCATACAACCACTAATCCCCACCCCTGGAATGTTTGACTTGACACAAATCTAGGTTTGGGATTGAACATCTTATAATGTACAATTCACCCAAACCTATGCTCTGATACCAACTTATAACACCCCACATTTATACTCAATTTAATATAGTAAATCGGAAGCGTAAGTCCAAATAACTAGTGATAGTTTACACCATTTTTTCAACATATAAAATTCAACCTTTTAAAAACATAACTTCTCGACATAGGTGTTATATAAAAACATGTTAAAACATTATTTTATACAATTCCACTATCAGAGTAATGCCTCAAGGTCAAACATTCCTTCTAGTCCAACTTCTTGCCCACCCAACAAAATAGCCAAAACCTGCAAGAAGGGGGTAATGTGGGGGATTAGCATAACGCTAAGTGAGCAGATAACTAATCAACAACCTAACTTAGCTCAACAACTTTGTGTACAACAATTAGCACTAAACAAGCAAGTACACAATACAACACATCAACAATGCATCAGTTCAACAATGCAACAATTCAACTAATCAACAATACCATAATGAGGATCGGCGGCTCTGGGGATAACCATAACCCGGGTGGCTCCCCAAGAACACTTACCCAACCATATCCGTATGGCCATACGGACGAGACCGATAGCTAGTGATTATCTTCAACCAACACAGGAGATGTGTTAAACATTGGATAACCAACTAGCCCAACCAACAGTTCAACAACTCGTTGCCTCATTAACAACTGATGCCCGAAGGCCAATTAATTCAAGTGATCACGAATCAACAAGTCACATATTCAACTAGTCAACATATCAACAGTGTTATCACCGCAACTAATAAAGTAATAACACGTTACTTGTTGTAACCAAACTTGTTACAACCAAGTTACGATGAGGATTAGAGATCCACTCACCGACCACCTCAGGCATCCACTCAGTAGTCTAATATCACTGAGCCTTCTGCACATCTGACAATATAATTAAACAAAATGAGTTAGTAACTCATTCATAATAATTAACTCATGTTAAAGTCATACAACATGATTCATAATCTCTATTTCATTGAGTTATTACTCATTTCGTTAATCACTTAAATTGTATCATTTCAAGATTATGAATAATCACTTTAATCATCTCAATTCACAATCACTTAATAAACTATGATCATCTTTCAACATCAAATCAAGTAAGTTTCCAAGATTATGAATAGCCATTATAAACATCAATATTCATAATCAATTACCAAATTATGATCATTAGTATCACATTCTCACCTTTATCCATCTTAATCATTGTTAACTAATATAATTAACCCATTAACAAGATTAATAACATCTAACATCAACAATTAATCAAACCCCTCATAATCATCTTCATGAATCAATCATAATCACCATGAACACCTAATCAACTTTACACAATTTAGTTTGAATACAACTAATCATCATCATGTATCAACTCTAACATGATCACTAACAACAATTATCAAACATACACTAATTACACAAGCTTATAAGCTTTGATCATATCATAATCAACTAAACCCTTTAACTTTATTAATGTTCATATATCAAATTCACCATTTCTAAACTAGGTTTAGATTATAATCCACATATAATCATCAACTAACAACTATATGATCATTACAAGCTTCAATTTCATATTAATCAAACAACTTTTATCTTAATCATCATCAATATCAAGAACACTCAATCAATTCATAAACCCTAGCTTCATTGATGTTAATCATCATCATTAATAAGCTCAAATAACATCATTTTAGCAACCTCAACCCTTGATTTCGAATTTAATGTCACTAATTTGCTAAAACCCCAAAACCCAAATTCTAGGGTTTATGGAATTCAAGAATTTGAAACTTACATGGTGATTAATAGGATTAGAGAATGATAATCCATGATCTTGAAGCTTTAATTCCAATGCTAGAGCTCCAATTTGATGTTAGGAAGTGATTTTGATCTAGGGTTTCATGTATGTATGGATGTATATGATCGTACGTATGTATATATGTATATAGATATGTTTAAAACAAACACCGACTCAAAGTTTAAGTCTAGCATATAATTACCCAAATTTCTTTCCCCGTACTTATCATTGTCTGGAACTTAAAACCAATTGCGGGGGAAACATCATTTTATTTTACCGTCAACTAAGTTAATTTAAAACAATTAATAATTTATTAGTCACAATAAATTATTTGACTCTTTTACCCATTTATTTTCAAATAAATCACTGAACCTATTTTCTGACATATTAAATAATAATTCACAGTCAGAAAATATTAAAATACTACTAGACTCGAGGACTGGGTGTTACAAAAGAGCACAATATGATTGGCCTAAAGTGTGTTTGGTGATGAAAGTAATGAATCGGTAAAGAAGATAAGTGAAAAAGTGTGTTTTAAACGTAAATAGTGAGAGTGTGAAGTGTTATCAGTGAGCCGATTGTGTTTCCTATCGATCATATGCCTCATTTATATACTATATACAATATAACTAGAATTCCGAAAATCTCAGGATCCTCCTATATTTTCGGGATCTGACCTCCCATATTGACTCAGCCTTTCACACTTTTTCCTTGACTTCTTTTTGACTTGAATAAGTCTTGATCTGATAATAATGGTAGAATCAACCCACATTTAACTCCTGTCAGACTTGGTCAAGATACACAACGGTCAAATAAATATTAATAGCGTTTCGTCCGGGATACTGTACATATTCGGGATCCTGATCATCCGGGATCCTGAACATAAACAGACAAATATAGATTAGTAACATTTGATTCCGAGATACTTAACATATCTGGGATCCCGACCATTCGAGATCCTAAACACATGTAAGATCCTACATATATCTGTGATCCCGAACGTATCCAAGATCTTGGTTATAATTTTAAACACTAACAACAAACTTCAAGATCCTGTATCCTGGCTATAAAATTTAGTCCCAAACAGGTACTAACCGGTTTGGTACCAGTATTTTCTCACTTTTCCGCTTTGGTATCATATCCGAAATATACATATTTTTTTTGTTATGTTATAGATCGCTAAATTCTTTCTATACTTTATTAAGATTTATTTGAGACATCATTTTTATGATCGTATGATATGTCTATGAATACAAAAATGATATTTTTTGAGTGATTAAGAAGTACAAAATTAGAGTAATACTCTCACGTATGAATACAATTGTAATTTTATAGAAGTCTAGCTAGTATTCTTTGTCATACAAATAATCAAGTTTTTAGCACCCTGTTAAATCGAATACCAAACTTATTGTTAATATAAAACTAAGGATCGTGACTTGCAGGGGCGGATGTAGAGGGGGGCATGTAGGGCAGTTGCCCCCAAGAATTTTCAAATCATGTAAAAAAGTAATTTTTTTAAGGGTAATTATAATATTTTATAGGTTTTGCCCCCCCAAAGATGAGGAAATAATTAAAAAAAAAAAACTTTTTTGCCCTCCCAATATATAAATCCTAGCTCCACCCCTGGTGACTTGTGATATTACCAAATCACTTAACTCGGTACAATAACGTTGTTGTATATATATGTTTTTCTTCATCACTATCCATCTATGTCATTAAATAATGATTTTTTTTTATTTGAGATTCATTGATGTTTATCTTCTTTAAATTTAATAGAGTACAAAATAATAGATATGTTTACTTATCATTATATTATATTTTTTGTACCAAAGCGGTATAGTACCACTTTTACCCATATCGGTACCGGTATCGTCCCGCTTTAAACGGTCCGGTATTCGGTACTCACTTTAGGGCCAAAAATATATCCGGTACCAACCTGTTCTGTACGGTTCAATACTTGTTCCGTCCCATGCTCACCCCTACATTGTGAATCGTGTTTGAGCCAAACATTTTTGACCCATTAACCCATTTATAAAATCAGTTCGAATTTAGTTTTGAACTTTGGATCGCCTTAAAGTTCAAAACAAGCTACCTTGACTCGATTCGAATTACAACCATGACTATAATAATTGAAAGTTTATAAGAAAGACTAAGATACGAATTTTTAATCTGGCATTAACTTTTATAATCAAGTAAATGTCTTCACAAAATAAATAAATAATAAATAATAAATCATAGCTTACAATGCAATTTGCATGTTAAGTATTAAGATAGTAGAGAATAGTAACTTATCTCGATCTTTTGAAAACTATAAAATGACCAATATTTACATAGTAGTGATTAATTAACTTTTATAATTATTAAATTTAATTGATTTGAAGTGTTAAATTGTTAAATAACATATTTACTAGGGTAATAAATAAAACTTATAGTATCTCCGTATAAAAGCTTAATATATGTATAAGTTTTCAAACTTGTAATATATATATAAAGAAGAAGATAAAGATGATTATATTCTGTAAAAATATTATACTTCTATCAAGACAATTATAACTGGTTTTGTTAATATGTATCAATATATTATGTCAGTTATATAAGTTATAAAAAATAAAAAATTTAGTCACATAGTTTTGAAACCGAAATTATTTATGTAAATTAAATATAATAATTAATTAATTTCATTGATTTAAGTGTCAAATATAAATTGATTACGAGAAATCAAAGAAGGAGAAGGTAAAATAGTAAAAACTACTTCTCATTTTAAGACTTTGGGTCAAATGTATTACTATCTCCGTCTCACCCAAAGTGTCATGTTTTGACTTTTTGAAGTCAATCTTTTTAAACTTTGACCTTAAATATCTTTGTTTGTGTTATATAATACTTGATGCAAAATATATGAAAGAGTTGGGTTTTAAATGTATTTTCATTGGTATAATTTTCATCATGTATTATATAACAAAAACAAAAATATTTAAGGTAAAAAGACTTTGAAAAGTCAAAACATGACACTTTGGATGGGACAGAGAGAGTATAAGGTAGTATATATATAAGTTTTCAACTCCTCATATTTTATTAGTATAATAAAGATTAAGATAAAGATAAATATAATTATACTCTGTAAAGATATTATATATCTATCGAAACATTTGTGATCGACATTGTAAATATGTATCATTATATTATACGTCAGTTATATAAGTTATAAAAAAGTAAGAATTTTTAAGGTTACATAGTTCTGAAACCGAAATAAATTATTGTATATTAAATATAATATAATTAACTGCATTGATTTCAATGTTAAATACTCCGTATCAGATTGATCACGATAAACCAAAGAAAGAGAGTGTAAAATAGTAAATTACTACTTCTTCTTTTAAGTTTTAGGTCAGAAGTATTATTAAGTAGTATAGATGTATTGAAGTTTATATTTTTTTTTATGTTTGTTTTACGTATATGGGTGCTTACTCATATACGTAGTACTTTTTATTGTGAGTTGAAATACTGCATCGTTATGGTGCTTATGATTATTACGGGTGTGTTTGGCGCGTAGCTTGTAAGAGCTTATGAGAGCTTATAGCTTATGCTTTTTTTTTTCATAAGCTTCGTTTGACAACCAAAATTTTGAGTAACTTATGGTTTCCATAAGCTCCAAAACCATAAGCTACTTGAAGTAGCTTTTCAAAGTAGCTTGTAGCTTATTGAAAATGAAATTACATAAATACCCTCCAAGTGATTATATATCATCTTTTAAAATTAATATATTGTCTATGTCATTTTACATTCGTAAGCTATAAGCTTCAGCTACTCTGCCAAACACAAATATTACCAAAAGCTCCAGCTACAAGCTACCAACTACAAGCTACCAGCTACAAGCTCCAGCTCCAGCTCCAGATACAAGCTACCAGCTCCAGCTATAATCACGTTGCATCGTTATATAGAGGAACTCCATTTTATTCCATGCGATTGTACTCAAACTTGACATGTGCCTTATATATACTTTTAATCCCGAAGATAAAAAGAAGAGTAAATTGCATCGATAGTCCCTGTGTTTTACACACATTCTCACCGTTGATCTCTATACTTTATTTATTGCATAGGTAGTCCAAAAAGTTAAAGATTGTTGCACTCTTGGTCCTTCTCTAAGTGAATTGACTAATATATCCTTATTTCTTTTTTTATTCATTTAAAATTGTTAATATGTTTTCATAAAATAATTTCTATTATATATTTGTATAAATAATATCTGATTATCTCCTTCATTTATCTAACCTAACCCGAATGTGTTATCATCCATGGCATTAGCCATAAAATTACCACACTCCCCATCTATAAAATCGCCACCATCCACCACCATGTAAACCGCCACCAACCATTCAATCACCACCACCCATTAATTTGCCACCATCCACTACCACCCGCCACCACCTAAACCGCCAAAAGTCGTCATCCATTAAATTGCCACCATTCACTGCCACTAAAATCACCACCGCCTAAAACGCCACCATTCACCACCTCCCAAAACCCAAAACCCACTGGAATCGTCGCAAACTAGGCCAAATCGGCCAACGTAACCGCCGTCGTTATTTTTCAGGCCACAACTTCCCTGTAATTCGTCGCTAAAATTAGATCTAGATCTAGATCCGAAGATGGTGTACAACTGTACATCAGAAATGCGAAGGTTTTCTAGTGTGTTTTGTTTTATTTAAACTAATCAAAAGGTGATGATGAAGCTCCCATGGACTTTTATTTTTGCTGTGATAAGAGTGGTCGGAAGATTGGGAGGGGGGGGGGGGGGGGGGGGTAGATGTCGGTGTGGTGATGGAGGTTGGTGACCAGATGTTTTGGGAAGAAATGTGTGACAACCGTCAATTTAGGACTAGAATTTAGTGCCTAATCAAGTTTTAATACATGTAATTAGTTATGTGTTAGGTTAATTAATGTATCAATTATCATATATATTGTTGAATATATATCTACACAATTATGCGGTTTATTTAAATCGTACGAGTTTCAAATCGAATGAATTTCGATACAATAAATACGGACGTTGGTGAATAATTTTATAAAGAAATACAAATATTATCTAATAACTCAATTTTATTCAGAATCTCATTTATTGTAATATTTCGTATCCAAGTTTTATTACACAATTAATGTATACGAGATTAAAAATACAAACGCGCAAACAAATAAAACGAATTTCCCTTTTAAATATCATAAATAGATAACTGGTAAAATTTTACAATAAAATATTTTATAATAATTTATAATTTAAAATGGAAAATTTAAACGAATAAAATAAATATTTAACGTTAAATGACTGAGAAAACGAACACCACGCGGAGCACGGGACGGAGACTGCGAGGTGAGGCTTTCACCTACACCCCACCTCTCCTTCATTCTTTCTTTCATTTTCATTCTCCAAAAACACACACACACCAAAAACACTCTCACCAAATTCATACAAAATTTCGGAATCATCAAATCCGACAACAAAACTTACATTTTCGGAACCACCATCAAGTGAGGAACAAGATTAACAAAAGCTCTACCATCGTTTTCGGCCTCCATCTTCTTCGATTTGCATTTGTAAGGAAATTTTCTAAAAACTTAGATTTGTTTAGTTTTATGTAATATTTTGATGTTTTGATGTTTACACAACTTATATATGTCCATTACAAAGATTAGAACACAGTTTTATAGCTTAAAAACGAGTTTAAATTGAGTTTTGGCCGGAAAAATCGCGAACAGCCGGACTTTCTGGGCTGGTGTTCATCCATGCGACACAAGCCTTGTGTCGCATGTTGTGTCGTATTTTGCCCTTTATGTCGCACCTTGTGTCGTATAAATCCTTTAGTGTCGTAACTCATGCGACACAATATTGTGTCGCACTCTATGTCGCAAACTATGTCGTACTTCTATACGACACAACCACTATGTCGCTATTAAATTAGCATTTCGTATTCGATGCGACACAGTCCCTGTGTCGTATCCTTGTGTCGCATGACGTCTGCGACACAACCATTGTGTCGCATGTCAAATCTTTGTGTCGCATGTTGTGTCGCAAAACACAGAAAAACCAGAATTTTGAAGTCAAAGTTACTGTTCAAAAAAAAAAAGTCAAATTTACTGTAGCAGTACTGTAGCAAAGTCAACATTTTAGAATTATTATTATTTCAACTAAATCACCAACGGGCCGTACACGTTTTCAAAACTTACTTCAGAATCAAACAAGTCGTTGTAACTTGTATAAATTCACTCAAACAAGTCGTTGTAACTTGTATCAATTAAATCAAACAAGTCGTTGTAACTTGTATCAATTCAATCAACCAAATCGTAGTAATTTGGACATATATATATATATATATATAGTTGTATAACAACTACAAAGGTAGTCTTTCGGGATACCGGTACAATTAATAACAATCAAGTGTCGTGAACACATTCAGGTTTCAAGTCTTTGGACATCAATTCACCGCTAATTATTTCGAGTTTATTAAATTAAACACTTCAAGACTCAGGTGAGTTTCATAGCCCCATTTTCACTGCTTTACAACTAGGGGTGTGATATTACTACTCGATTTTGTTTTACAAGTAGAACGCAAGTGCCAAACTTCAAATACTACATGAGTTTCAAGCTAATCAATTTAAAGTCCTCCATAAGCATAGTCTCTAGTATTTTATAGCGTGAATGTTAGTATATGATATCATATGGGATTGACAATCCTCATCCGGGTTAGCACGCACTAACCGGTCAAACGGATGTATTAGCATTTGGGAAGACGAGTGTTGATTAGGCACTCGTAGGAGGCATTTCAAGTTAGGTTTCCTTAAGTGGGCCTGACAAATCAAGTTAAGCTCAGACTATGTGCTCATGGACAGTATAACTTTTATTTTGCTTAATTGCATTTTAAATTCAATATAAATCTTGCGGTTCTGACAACTATACATTGACATACAAATCTGTGAGCTCACCAGCGTTTTCGCTGACCCATTTTAGTATTTATCACAGGTACCCAGCAGTAGTTTGGTTGCACAAGCAGGAATTATTAGCTCGAGTCAGCATACATACAACTAGAGATTGGACTGCATTATTATATTTTGTAAAAGTAATTATGCTATGTAATCTCTCAATTTCAGGAAACGAGCTAATGTAACTATATTTTGATGTAAACATTTACTTTATTTATACAAGTTTAAAACGACGCATACAGTGGTCGTTCATTATATCTTATGTGCTTTGTATATTGATTAGTGACACCCAAATCAAGCTTCCGCAAATCGTTAAATTTGGGGGTGTCACAGATTGGTATCAGAGCCTAAGGTTATAGTGAACTAGGTTGCATTTAGTGGGCCTAGACTATGACCGTTAGGCAACATTCCTTATTAGTTATGACTAGTTCAGGGATTACATCATACGACTTTAATTTAACATAGCCTGATCAACTATGTACAATTAGAGAAAGATGATGTGAAATCTAAAAGAGTTATGTTGAACAGGAATGCATTATTTGACTCTGACCTCGAGAGAAACGGGACTCAAAACACGTCTGTGCTAGACACTCAATAGGTTATTATGTGATATACATATATTTACATAAGTAGACCTCATTACAACTTTAGGCTATATTATATTATATGAATATAGGCCTCTTTCTCTCTAACGCTTTGTCTCGAAATGACAAACACACCACTAGTTCATCATACTCGGACTAGTATCTTATTTCATTTCCTTGTTCTTTCTTACTCAGCATCATGCCTCCTCGTCGTCAAATTACCCTTAGCGAAGCTGAGATCGCGGGAATAATTGCCCGCAGTGTGACCGAAGCCTTGGCTACTCGAACACCACCCGGTAGCGAGGACACAGCAACCAATACTCCACCACCCAAACCTTGCTCCTATAAGGACTTTCTTAGCTGTAAACCGCTATACTTCAAGGGCACGGAAGGTGCCATTGGCTTAATCCGTTGGATTGAGCGCATGGAATCTGTTTTCAGTCTCTGCGATTGCACTGAGAACAACAAGGTCAAATTCGCTGCTTACACCTTTCAGGAAGGTGCACTCACGTGGTGGAAAACCCACGCAAACTCCGTAGGCCTTGAGGTTGCAAACCGACTTCCTTGGGCCGAACTGAAAAAGAAACTGACAGAAAAATACTGTCCTGAAGAGGAATTGCACAGGCTGGAAGAAGAATTCTGGCATCTGGAGGTGCAGGGAAATGATGTTGCTGATTATACCACTAAATTTCAGTAGTTTGCTTTATTATGCCCGGGTTTAGTCGAACCAGAAAGTAAGGGCATTAAGAAATACATTCGTGGACTCCCCGAGAACATCCAGGGCAACGTCACCTCATCCAAACCAACTACTACTGAGAGTGCCATTCGATTGGCCCACGAACTCATGGCTCTAGTTGTCAGCCGTGAGACCTCCAACACCTCATCCTCTAACAACAACAAACGCAAATCCACTGAACACCACCATAACTCAAACAAGAAAAACAACGCCATCCAAGTCTACACCTCAAACTCTGAAACCACCCGCAGCTACACCGGGGACAGACCTTATTGTCCCAAGTGTAACTATCACCACTTTGGTCAGTGCAATACCCCTTGCAACAACTGCAGGAGGTACGGGCATTCGACTAAGGATTGCCGAGCTCCCAAATCCAACAACAACCCCTCTGACAGAAATACCCGACAACCTAAGTCCTGTTATGAATGTGGAAACCCAGGACACTTCAGGGATTCTTGCCCAAAATTGAAGAATAAGGGCAACAACAACAACAACAACCACCGCAACAACAACAACACCAAAAGTAGCGCCTTCTTGATCAACTCAGGGGACGCCCGTCAGGACCCGAATGTGGTCACAGGTATGTTCCTCCTCAACAATTTAACTGCTTCCATTCTGTTTGATACTGGTGCCGATAGGAGTTTTATTTCCGATGAATTTTGCCCTCTACTTGACATTACACCTGTTGCTTTAGACGTTAAGTACACCGTAGAGCTAGCAAATGGCAAGTTGATAGAAACCAATAGTGTGATACCTAATTGCACCTTAAATCTAGCCGACGAAACCTTCTCCATAGATCTTATGCCTGTTGAGATAGGAAGTTTCGATGTCATCGTAGGCATGGACTGGTTATCCAAACATCGTGCCGAAATCATCTGCTATGACAAAATTGTTCGCATACCTCTCACTGTCGGTAGAACCCTAGTCATACAGGGGGAGACCGGAGGGACGAGGCTTAACATCATATCTTGTCTTAAAACCCGGAAATTTCTGAGAAAGGGTTATCCATCAATCCTCGCGCACATCATGGAGAAAAAGTCGGAGGAGAAGCGACTTGAGGATGTTCCAATCGTCCGAGACTTTCCAGAAGTCTTTCCTGAAGAACTACCTGGTCTACCACCACCAAGACAGGTTGAGTTCTCAATCGATCTTGTACCAGGTGCTGCGCCTGTGGCTCGAGCACCATACCGTTTAGCTCCATCCGAACTTCAGGAGCTGTCCACCCAGTTACAGGAACTCCTGGAACGAGGATTTATCAGGCCGAGTTCTTCACCTTGGGGAGCTCCGGTCCTATTTGTTAAGAAGAAAGATGGTTCTTTTCGAATGTGTATCGACTATCGAGAGTTGAACAAGTTAACTGTCAAGAACCGGTATCCACTCCCTCGAATCGATGACCTGTTCGACCAACTTCAAGGGTCGAGTTGTTATTCAAAGATTGATCTCCGATCCGGTTATCACCAATTGCGTGTTCGCGATGCCGATATTCCAAAAACCGCTTTCGGAACCCATTACGGGCATTACGAATTTCAAGTGATGCCATTCGACCTAACCAATGCACCGGCGGTATTCATGGACCTTATGAATCGGGTGTGTAAACCTTACATTGATAAGTTTGTCATTGTCTTCATCGATGACATTCTCATATATTCACGAAGCAAAGAAGAGCATGCGCAACACCTCAGAACCATCCTTGAACTACTTAAACACGAGGAGCTCTATGCCAAGTTCTCTAAGTGTGAGTTCTGGATCAAAACCGTTCAATTCCTTGGTCACGTGATTGACAGTCAGGGGATTCACGTCGACCCGTCAAAAATCGAGGCTATCAAAGACTGGCAATCGCCAACCACTCCGACCGAAGTACGGCAGTTTCTAGGACTGGCCGGATACTATCGACGATTCATTGAAAATTTCTCCAAGATAGCCATACCACTCACGACGCTGACCCAGAAAGACAAAAAGTTTGACTGGACTGATAAACAAGAGTCGGCATTCCAACTCTTAAAACAAAAGCTTTGCAGTGCTCCTATCATATCTTTACCTGAAGGCACCGATGACTTCGTGGTATACTGCGATGCTTCTCATCAAGGTCTCGGTTGTGTGCTCATGCAACGGGACAAAGTCATAGCTTATGCTTCTCGACAGCTTAAGATTCATGAAAAGAATTACACCACCCACGACCTCGAGCTAGGAGCTGTCGTTTTTGCCCTCAAAATCTGGAGACATTACCTTTATGGTACCAGGTGTACAATCTTTACCGACCATAAAAGCCTTCAACACATATTCGATCAGAAGGATCTCAACATGAGGCAACGTCGATGGGTCGAGTTGCTTACCGATTACGACTGCGAACTCAAATATCATCCAGGCAAAGCAAATGTTGTTGCTGACGCCCTCAGTCGAAAAGAGCGAGTGAAACCACTTCGGGTTCGAGCCCTCAGTATGACCATTCACAACAATTTAAACATTCAAATTCTCACTGCTCAACTCGAAGCCTTAAAACCCGAAAATGTCAAAGATGAAGCCTTGCGGGGCATGGGTAAACAATTCGAAATCAGACCTAACGGGATTAGGTATTTCTCAAACCGAATCTGGTTGCCTAAATATGGGAACCTACGAGACTTGGTGATGGATGAAGCTCACAAGTCCAAATATTCTATCCATCCGGGATCCGACAAAATGTACCACGGTATCAAGGACTTCTACTGGTGGCCGAACATGAAAGCCGAAATCGCCACCTATGTCAGCAAGTGCCTTACTTGCTCCAAAGTCAAAATCGAATATCAAAAACCTTCTGGTTTACTTCAACAACCCAGTCTTCCTGAATGGAAATGGGAACAAATTGCCATGGACTTCATAACCAAGCTACCCAAATCCTCGAACGGTTGCGATTCCATTTGGGTGATCGTGGATCGTCTCACAAAATCTGCTCACTTCCTGGCAATCAAGGAATCTGACAAAATGGAACGCCTCACCAACATTTATCTGAAGGAAATCGTGACCAAACACGGTGTTCCAATCTCAATTATCTCCGATAGGGATAGTCGTTTCACTTCACAATTTTGGCAATCACTTCAAAAATCCCTGGGTACTCGACTGGATATGAGTACCGCATACCATCCTCAAACCGACGGTCAAAGTGAACGAACCATTCAAACACTTGAAGACATGCTACGGGCCTGCGTAGTAGACTTCGGTGTAAACTGGGAAAAACATCTACCATTGTGCGAGTTCTCGTACAACAACATTTATCATACCAGCATCAAAGCTGCACCCTTCGAGGCACTGTACGGTCGTAAGTGCCGGTCACCTATCTGTTGGACCGAAGTTGGGGACAGCCAACTTACGGGTCCAGAAATCATTCACGAGACGACCGAGAGAATCGTAGAAATTCAAAACAAACTCAAAGCCGCGCGTGATCGTCAGAAAAGTTATGCTGATGTGAGACGCAAGCCACTCGAGTTCCAGGTTGGGGATCGAGTTCTACTCAAAGTATCGCCTTGGAAAGGCGTAATCCGATTTGGCAAACGAGGGAAGTTAAATCCCAGATACATTGGACCATTCGAGATCCTCGAAAAGATTGGTCCAGTGGCATATCGATTGCAGCTGCCATCCGAACTCAGCAGCGTGCATCCACATTTCATGTTTCAAATCTGAAGAAGTGTCTGTCTGATGAGACACTTATCATTCCACTCGATGAAATTCGAGTTGACGAAAAACTTCACTTTGTTGAGGAACCCGCTGAAATCATGGACCGTGAGGTCAAACAACTTAAACAAAGTCGTATTCCTATCGTCAAAGTTAGGTGGAATTCGCGGCGCGGTCCGGAATTCACTTGGGAACGGGAAGACCAAATGCGACTCAAGTATCCTCAACTCTTCACTGATTCAACGTCAAACACGACTTCAACATAAATTTCGGGACGAAATTCTTCTAACAGGGGGAGAATGTGACAACCGTCAATTTAGGACTAGAATTTAGTGCCTAATCAAGTTTTAATACATGTAATTAGTTATGTGTTAGGTTAATTAATGTATCAATTATCATATATATTGTAGAATATATATCTACACAATTATGCGGTTTATTTAAATCGTACGAGTTTCAAATCGAATGAATTTCGATACAATAAATACGGACGTTGGTGAATAATTTTATTAAGAAATACAAATATTATCTAATAACTCAATTTTATTCAGAATCTCATTTATTGTAATATTTCGTATCCAAGTTTTATTACATAATTAATGTATACGAGATTAAAAATACAAACGCGCAAACAAATAAAACGAATTTCCCTTTTAAATATCATAAATAGATAACTGGTAAAATTTTACAATAAAATATTTTATAATAATTTATAATTTAAAATGGAAAATTTAAACGAATAAAATAAATATTTAACGTTAAATGACTGAGAAAACGAACACCACGCGGAGCACGGGACGGAGACTGCGAGGTGAGGCTTTCACCTACACCCCACCTCTCCTTCATTCTTTCTTTCATTTTCATTCTCCAAAAACACACACACACCAAAAACACTCTCACCAAATTCATACAAAATTTCGGAATCATCAAATCCGACAACAAAACTTACATTTTCGGAACCACCATCAAGTGAGGAACAAGATTAACAAAAGCTCTACCATCGTTTTCGGCCTCCATCTTCTTCGATTTGCATTTGTAAGGAAATTTTCTAAAAACTTAGATTTGTTTAGTTTTATGTAATATTTTGATGTTTTGATGTTTACACAACTTATATATGTCCATTACAAAGATTAGAACACAGTTTTATAGCTTAAAAACGAGTTTAAATTGAGTTTTGGCCGGAAAAATCGCGAACAGCCGGACTTTCTGGGCTGGTGTTCATCCATGCGACACAAGCCTTGTGTCGCATGTTGTGTCGTATTTTGCCCTTTATGTCGCACCTTGTGTCGTATAAATCCTTTAGTGTCGTAACTCATGCGACACAATATTGTGTCGCACTCTATGTCGCAAACTATGTCGTACTTCTATACAACACAACCACTATGTCGCTATTAAATTAGCATTTCGTATTCGATGCGACACAGTCCCTGTGTCGTATCCTTGTGTCGCATGACGTCTGCGACACAACCATTGTGTCGCATGTCAAATCTTTGTGTCGCATGTTGTGTCGCAAAACACAGAAAAACCAGAATTTTGAAGTCAAAGTTACTGTTCAAAAAAAAAAAGTCAAATTTACTGTAGCAGTACTGTAGCAGTACTGTAGCAAAGTCAACATTTTAGAATTATTATTATTTCAACTAAATCACCAACGGGCCGTACACGTTTTCAAAACTTACTTCAGAATCAAACAAGTCGTTGTAACTTGTATAAATTCACTCAAACAAGTCGTTGTAACTTGTATCAATTAAATCAAACAAGTCGTTGTAACTTGTATCAATTCAATCAACCAAATCGTAGTAATTTGGACATATATATATATATATATAGTTGTATAACAACTACAAAGGTAGTCTTTCGGGATACCGGTACAATTAATAACAATCAAGTGTCGTGAACACATTCAGGTTTCAAGTCTTTGGACATCAATTCACCGCTAATTATTTCGAGTTTATTAAATTAAACACTTCAAGACTCAGGTGAGTTTCATAGCCCCATTTTCACTGCTTTACAACTAGGGGTGTGATATTACTACTCGATTTTGTTTTACAAGTAGAACGCAAGTGCCAAACTTCAAATACTACATGAGTTTCAAGCTAATCAATTTAAAGTCCTCCATAAGCATAGTCTCTAGTATTTTATAGCGTGAATGTTAGTATATGATATCATATGGGATTGACAATCCTCATCCGGGTTAGCACGCACTAACCGGTCAAACGGATGTATTAGCATTTGGGAAGACGAGTGTTGATTAGGCACTCGTAGGAGGCATTTCAAGTTAGGTTTCCTTAAGTGGGCCTGACAAATCAAGTTAAGCTCAGACTATGTGCTCATGGACAGTATAACTTTTATTTTGCTTAATTGCATTTTAAATTCAATATAAATCTTGCGGTTCTGACAACTATACATTGACATACAAATCTGTGAGCTCACCAGCGTTTTCGCTGACCCATTTTAGTATTTATCACAGGTACCCAGCAGTAGTTTGGTTGCACAAGCAGGAATTATTAGCTCGAGTCAGCATACATACAACTAGAGATTGGACTGCATTATTATATTTTGTAAAAGTAATTATGCTATGTAATCTCTCAATTTCAGGAAACGAGCTAATGTAACTATATTTTGATGTAAACATTTACTTTATTTATACAAGTTTAAAACGACGCATATAGTGGTCGTTCATTATATCTTATGTGCTTTGTATATTGATTAGTGACACCCAAATCAAGCTTTAGCAAATCGTTAAATTTGGGGGTGTCACAAAATGGTGCTCTGAAATGGTTTTTGATGAGTAGAAAAAGGGATGGGGACGAAGCATCTACAAGGATCTGGTCTTGGTTTAATATACTTATTTTAATTTTAATTAAATTATTATAAAAGGGTAGGGTTCAAATGAGAATAGGAATTTGTGTGAGAATGAGGGAACCAATGATATCAAGCCATGTGTACAAAGAGAATGTTCCACATGTACAAAACCCATTTACCCCCAACATCAATTATCTCACAAACGACAAATCGAAAAATTATGAAAATTGCACCATTAAATTCGTCGTTTTCTCCTCTTCGATTTGCCGTCCCTCAAGACATACTTTCGAAAAGTTTTTTTTTTTCATTTTTTTGGTGGGTTTCACATTTACTAACACATGTGTTAAAGTGTTGCGTTTAGGGTTTATGGTTTGGGGTTTAGGGGTTAGGGTTTAGGGTTTAGGGTTTGAGGTTTGGGGTTTCTCCCCGAAACCCCAAACCTCAAACCCTAAACCCTAACCCCTAAACCCCAAACCCTAAACCCTAAACCCCAAACCCTAAACCCTAAACGCTTTACAAAAAGCTAAACCCTAAATCTTTCTAAACCCTAAACCTTGAACCCCTTCTAAACCCTAAACCCTTATAAACCCTAAACCATAAACCCTAAACCTAACCCTAAACCCTAACCTTAACCACAAATTAAATGTACAACTAATCACTAACACATGTGTTACTAATTTGTGAAACCCACCAAAAAATGAGAAAAAAAAAGTTGTCAAAAGTATGCCTTGAGGGACGGCAAATCGAAGAGGAGAAAACGCTGAATTTTATGGTGCAATTTTCATGATTTTTCTACTTACCGTTTGTGAGATATTTAATTTTTAAAAATGTGGAGGAGAGAGAATAAAGTTTGGAGGAGAGAGAATATAGTGACACATGGCATAAATCTGTTGGTTCCCTCATTCTCACTCAAAATTGATGTACTCATTTGAACCTTACTTTATTATAAAATATTAACTAATTTTGAAAACCAATTAAATAACTTAATACATGAATGAAACATGAAATAAGGGTTAATTAGTCAATTTACTTAGAGAAGGACCAAGAGTGCAACAATTTTTAACTTTTTGGACTACCAATGCAACAAATAAAGTATAGGGATCAACGGTGAGAATGTGTGTATACCACAGGGACCATTATAACACCCCTCGTTTTACAACCATTTTAAATATAATATGTCGGAAGCGCAAGTCCAAATAACCATTAATAATTTACATTATATAGTCAACATATAAAATCCAACTAATTTAAATCATAGTTTATCAAAATGGGTGTTATTTCAAAACCAAAAGATAACATTGATTTATACAATTCAAATATCAGAGTTACGCCTAGTTGTCAAACATTCCTTCCAGTCCAACTTCTTGCCCACCCATATTATGTCCATAACCTGTAAGAAGTATTAATGTGGAGGATTAGCATAACGCTAAGTGAGTGAGTAATTAATCAACAGCTCAACTTAGCATAATAAACCTGTGTACAACAATTAACCTTAAAACACATAAGTACACAATACAACTTTTCAACAATACAACAATCAACAATATCACAACTCAATAATGAGGATCGGTGGCTCTTGAGAAACCCTACTGCCGCGGTGGCTCTCGAAGAACACTTATCCAACCATATCCGTATGGCCATAACGGACGAGACCGATAGCTAGTGGTTATTATCTTCAAAACAAGTTCTACACACAACGAATGAAGCAAAACCCTGTGTAATTCACACAATAACCAACTAGCCCAACCAACCAGTTCAACCCGTTGACATCATTAACAACTGATGCCCGAAGGCCAAATATATCAAGTGATCACATATCAACATATTCAATCAGGTCAACATAGCAGACTAAATAGTCTATCAACAATATTATTACTATTAAACCAAAATCATCATGGCAAACAAAAGCAGTAATAATACGTTTACCCGTTGTAACCAAACCTGTTACAACTAAATCACACCGAGGATTAAAGATCCACTCACCGAATACCTCAGTCATCCACTCAGTAGTCTAATGTCACTGAGTCTTCTCCACATCTGAGAATACAACAGAATAACACAAGTCAGTCACTTGTCTCAAAATCTATATAACGTCACTCCAATAGATTTACACTAACAATTTCCAAATTACTCAATTCATATAAATTAACACAATCACCACCATTATTAATATGTCAACACATTTAGTAACTATAAACTTCATAGTCACTAATCACAATCATATTTAGTAGCTACACATGATACAACATGATATTTAACTCAATTATCCAAGTAAATGAATATCACTTAATCCTGATTAATTATCATAATGATCACTTTTCAACTTCAAATCAAGTAAGTTATCACTTACTTAAATCCATTTAACACAATTAATTCCAAGATTATGATCATGTTTATCACAACATCACTTTAACCAACTTTGATTATCACTAAGTAACATAGTTAAACCCTTACCAAGGTTATTAACCTCTAACATCAATAATTCATCAAACATCTCATAATCAACATAATCATCATGAACACTTAATCCCTTTTTACATTTTAGTTTGAATAATATCCATTATCATCATTATTAATCAACCGTATGTTAATCATTAACAACACTTATCAATTGATGAAGACACCAATCTTTCTAGCTTCAATTTGGATTTTGAAATGATTTGATGAACTTAGTTAGGGTTTCATACATACATGTACAATACGTACGTATGTAGGGATATAAATCAACAACCGACTTAACATTTGGGAGTGTATTAGAAGTGTTTAAATTTCATTCCCCGTACTTATCATTGTCTGGAACTTAAAAACCATTTACGGGGAAAAACTATTTTATTTTACCGTCAACTATATTAATTTAAAACAAGTAATAATTTACTAGTCACAATAAATTATTCATCTCGTTTCCCCATTTATTTTCAAATGACAAAACAAACCTATTTTCTGACACATTAAATAATACTTCAAAGTCAGAAAATATTAAAATATTACTAGACCCTCGAATGGGTGTTACAACCATCGGTGCAATTTACTCTAAAAGGAATCTTTTGAACCACATATTTTCAAGATCATATCGTATTTTCTACCGTTCTAGAAATTTTCTGAAAAATTACATGAGCACCACACCAACATACCGATGGAAATCAGTTTGATTTGTTTACTACGGTGTAGGGGTGTTAATCGCGTCGATTTACGATTTTCTTGGTTCAATCGGTTTTGAAATTTTTTGGAGCAAAACCGAAACCGAACCGAACACCGAATTCATATTCTAAACCGAACTGAAAACCGAATTCGAATTCGGTTCGTTTAAAACTGAAAAACCAACAAAATTATCATTTTTTCAAATACACCATTTAGTATACAAAACTACGAAATATGCACGATTATAAGATACATATGATATAAATCTAACTATTCATAATTGTTATTTGTTAGCCAAATTGGAGTTTAGAAAGTATAAAACTGTCAACGTACGTGAATTTAAATGTAAAAAAAATATATTTATTTTTCACAAACACATGGTAACTAAAAAATCTAAGTTTTCAAAATGTTTATCTTTTCATGTCTTCAATTGAATTTGAAAAAATCACATAAATATAATATATTTATTAAATCGAATTCGGTTTGAATTCAGTTTTCGATTTAACCGAATTCAAAAAATTCAAAATCGAAAATCGAATTCGGTTTTCAGTTTAACCGAATTCGAAAAATAAAAAACTGAAAACTGAATTCAAATTCGGTTCGGTAACCGGATTAAACAATTTCAAACCAAATATTTGAACACCACTGTCACGGTGGAAATTGTGTCTCGCACTGTATGCTCCAAAAGTGACACACAATTCAAATAGTCGTCAATTAAGTTAGGTTGTGAAACTTCAAAAACACAATAAATCATATACCATATTTATCAAATTTTATTATAACTTCATATACTAAATGAAAAACAAAGGTGATTTGAAAATTCCCTTTGCCATGTCATCCTACGAACAAATTCTAACTCATACAGTATCTTACAGTATATATAAGAAACATGTTATGATATCATCAAAATTTCAATTAATCAATCAAATTCTTTAATTATATTCAATTAGCTAAAATTAAGGATGCAATGATGCCATCAATATTAATTATTAATTTAAGTTTTGTGTTTATTATTATTATTATTATTGTTATTATTATTATTATATTATATTTTAATGAATTTCTTCTACGAAGGGATATATACAAACACTACAGATTACATGTGGCAGATTAGTTTAAAGTTAATTAGGACACTTATAAAAACATTTATTATTAATTTTAAATTATGATAAGCACCTTACATTAAATTATGTACATATTTGTTTTGTAACCTTACTAGGCATTGAGCCCGTGCGATGCACAGTCGTTTGAAAAGTGCAGTTATGTAGTAATTTGTAAGTAGCCGAATATATTAATGGGCTTATAATCAGTGTTATCGATAGCACAATTAATTCGTGGTGTTGACCAATTACTTTGCGTTTACTTCAATATTTTTCATATATATCATTCGTTTACTTTTCAGCATAAAGTTATAAACCAAACTTCTTTGCAAACAATGTTCAAGAGTTTATAAATTAGTAACACGTAATCGTTAACTAAAATAATACGCTCATATAGGTAATTAAAAAACTTTATTTTATATATAAAAATTAAACATTGAGCCCGTGCGATGCACGACTATTTATATAATACCATTAAATTAGTTTGTATGTTATTATGTTTAAGTTTGAATACATAATTCAAGTAACTTACTCGTAATTTGTAAGTTATTATGTTAATTTTAATACATTTGTTGAGTCTATGAAATACAAGGTAATTAAAAAAATAAAAATAAATCATATGTTTTTTGGGTTTTTAACTGTATCTTAATATTGTTGGAAGTTAAAAATTTATTACTGAAATTCAATAATAATATATATCAAAGAGTAGGGTTCATTTGAGTACACCCTTTTTAAGTGAGAATGGGGGAATCATTGTGAGCCATCAGATCAGTGAAATAAAGGGTCCATATTAATCCATCATTTTTTAATTAAAAAAATACAAATAAATAAGATTTTGGGCGGAAGGGCATTATGGTAATTTTACCATTTAATTATTTCCATCAATTTGATTCACTCTCATTTGAACATTACTGGAAAATTATCCCCTTTCTCTTTCTCTCACGAGCACCAAAGATGCATAAACCCTAACTAAAAAAACTTCACAAATCATCGATTTGGTGTTTCATTCATCTAATTACTTATCAAAAATCATCGTTTTCTTGCATCACAGTTGCTAGGTTCATCATTCTCTCTATTATTTTTACCAATTTTGGTTGTGCGAAACCCTAAGTCGGTAAACCTCTGTAATACACTGATTATAGCTTGTAACCTTCGTATGAATGGATGTTCGTGACAAGATTGTTTCAGAAACAACATCGTCAAGGCGATAGCTTCTAGGTCTCTTCGACCCGTTCCATTCCGTAAGTTATTTTGAAGTTTTATGTTTAGCTTTTAGTGTTAAATATGTGATATTTTCGTTTTTAGTTAGTTTTGATCTTGTATGACAGCCTGGTATTTGTGTTTATGTATTTTTGTTTGAATTTAGGGTTTAGTAACACATGTGTTAGCTGCGTTTGGTTTGTATTTTACTGTATGATGATACAAGTGTAGTGAGTCTGTATATAGTTACATTGAGTATGAATATCATGCTTATGATTAGATATATGTGTGATCAAAGTGAATTTGTGCATTCGGAATAATTAAAGTAAACTTGCATATAAGGTGTTCGATGAAATGTCTCAATGAAATATGAATCAACTTTTGTCGTTATAGTGATTGATTAGCATGAAAATTTAGCATATGAAAATATAAAATTACAAATTCTGAAGAGTTTTGCTGAAAACAAGGATTGATAGGAGTTACTATCAAATGTGGTATTGTATTGTATCACAAGTGTTAATATACTGTTATTTACATTTGCACTTTGTTGGTTTAGTAACACATGTGTTAGCTGCATATGATTTGTATTTTAGTGCCTGGTGATACAACTCTAGCGAGTCGGTTTTTTTTTTTGAAGTTACACACTTGTTACTTATGCATGTTGATGTGGATAGTGGTAGTTTAGTATCTAAATGTTTGATGTTGATGTGGATAGTAGTAGTTACACAAGTGTTGCTACTAGAGTTTATATAGAATGTGTCTATATATGTGATATGAGTTTATTGATATATGAAATGTGTTTACAGAGAAGACCGCGGCTGATAAAAAGGTTGT
This sequence comes from Helichrysum umbraculigerum, assembly GCA_949592205.1. Classification (NCBI taxonomy): domain Eukaryota; kingdom Viridiplantae; phylum Streptophyta; class Magnoliopsida; order Asterales; family Asteraceae; genus Helichrysum; species Helichrysum umbraculigerum. The sequence continues at coordinate 114,470,606 of CATIUR010000003.1, read as the reverse complement.
TACCGAGGAGGCCAAAAGAAAGAAAGTTGTTAATCTGGAAGAGAAGAAAAAGAAGGCCGTAGAAGAAAAGGTAAAAAGGAAAGAAAGTTGCGAATGAGTTGAAGAATAAGAAAGCAGCATAGGAACAAGCTAAAAAGAAGAACCAGGATAGTAAAAAAGATGAGAAAGATAAGAACGTTACCGACGAGCTGAATAAGAGAAAAGTGATATTCTGATGAGAATGATACATTGTAGTTTGACTGTGAATTTCTAGAATTTTGTAATGAAGTCCAATTGTTCATAACAGTATTTGGTCATTATCTTTTGTAATCATGGGGTGTTAGCCACGATGTACTCAAGCACATTTTGTTCATAATAGGTTGGTCATAGTTTTTTGAATCGGGTATGTTCGATATGATACAGTCAAGCACATTTGGTTAAATGAGTATGGTTTATGTTTTTTTAAGAGATTGTCTGTCTGTTGGCATTTTTCATTATATCCTTTGTTTACTTCTGCTGTATGTTACGGAACCCTAACACTTGGGTTACTACCACTAACACTTGTGTTACATACCACTAACATTTGTGTTACCTACCATTAACACTTGTGTAATCTGCCGCTAACACTTGCTTCACATGATACTAACACCTATGTTACCAACCTCTAACACTTGTGTTACCTACCACTAGCAATTGTGTTATCTACCACTAACACTTGTACCCGTCACTAACACATGTGTTAGATAACACTAACGTTAGTGTTAGCTATCACTGAGAATTGTTATTCTCACCACTAACAGTTGCTTTACCTGATACTAACACTTGTATTATCAAACTCTAACACTTTGTGTTAACTACCACTAACACTTATGCTAATAGCCTCTAACATATGTGTTAGATAACACTAACAGTTTGTGTAAGCTATCACTGACACTTGTTATTCTTACCACTAACACTTATGTAACATGAGGCTAACACATGTGTTACCTGCATCTAACACATATGTTACCTGCAGCTAACACATGTTACCTACTACTAACACATTTGTTAGGTAACACTAGCACTAGTGTTAGCTACCCCTGACACTTGTTATTCTTTCCCCTAACACTTTTTGCTACCTGTTCATAAAACATGTGTTAGGTAAAACCCACAATAGTGTTACCTATCACTGTCAATTCTTATTCATACCAAAAACATTTGCTTCATCTTATGCTAACATCTATGTTACCAACCTCTAACACGTGTTATTCTAACCTCTAACACTTGTGTTACCCGCCTTTAACACATGTGTTATTTAGTACTAATAGTTTTATGCTAGCTATCACTGACAATTGTTATTTGTATCACTAACACTTACTTTCCATAACACTAACACATGTGTTAAATACAGATAACACATGTGTTAAATACTACTAACACATGTGATAAATACTACTAACACTTGTGTTACCTGACACTAACACATTTGTTAGTTTACCAACACTTATGTTACCAAATATGCACACTGCAATTTTAGCAATACATAACAGAAATAAGTATTACTTCCAGCATATGAATAGTAATAAAATTGTTTTACTGATAGTAAAAAAAAATAAAAAAATAGTTACCCAGTAATCATGTTAAAATTTAACGGAACACTACACACTTGTTCAAAAGTTTCAATTTTTTTAATCTAAAAATCACTTTCCACTTTTCATCTATTCATTTTGTAACATCCTCGAAATTGGACCTAGTTGTTTTATATTATTTCTTGATTTAAATAAGTATTTAAATGTGTTTGGAAATAATATTGTTTGAAGTAATTGAAATAATTGGGATAGGAGTTAAATATTCCAATGTGATAAGTGAAATATTAATTGTTGTAAATTAATATAGTTGTCGGTACAATAAAATGTTTGGACTCGCAAATGATTTTCGGGTTCCAGGCAATAGATTGAGATGGGGTATTAAAGTATACCCGTATATTGAAGGCGGTTGGATGAGCCGACTTATATATATCCTTTCCTATTTAGGAAAGTTATTCATTTTATTCTGAAACTCACAGAAACTCTCTGAAAACCTCCAAATCAAACTAGAAATCAAATCAGGAAGTTGTGATTCTCGTGAAACTTCATCATGATCAGATTATCATCATTATGCTCTTCAATCAGTAAGTATTCTTGTGTATTTAAGAATTTGATTTTCATTGAATTTGGGTAAATTGATGATTTGAGAGATTTGGATGTTAGAAACAGGTTATAAGTATTACATATTGATTATGTGATGATATTTGAGGTTTATAACCGTTTAAAAACCGAGTTTTGATGATTTGGTTAAGATTTGCGGGTTAGGGTTTTGAGCAGATTCGCACAGGCTGGGACGAAGGAGGAAGCCGGCGACTTCGTTCCCAAGCCGGCGGCTTGTGCGATGTTGGTTGAAGCCGGCGGCTTCGTGGGGCAAGCCGGCGGCTTGAGTGGTCTGGCAGGGACCCGACGGGTCTAAACCCGACCCGGCGGTTGGTATATGCTTTAAAACGTAGTGTTGTTCTGTTAACACAATTGGTAAATTACCCGGCGGTTTGGAAAGGGGAGCCGGCGGGTGGTGGATTGAAGCCGGCGGCTTCTAGGTGGAAGCCGGCGGCTTGAAGGGCTGTTTCAGCATTACTTGTTTGATTTCGATAGTAATGTGCTTGATATATGTTATAGGATAATATATGATAATGATTATATTGTAAATCATTAATACACAATTAGGAACTAGTAATTGTAATGTTAATTATGTTAAGTTCCTAAATGTTAAAGATTGATATAAGTTATGTATTGATGATCTGGATTACTAACTTATATTTGATATTGATTCTCAGATGTGGAGAAGGCTCAGTGATATTAGACTACTGAGTGGAGGCCTGAGGTAGTCGGTGAGTGGATCTGTAACCTCAGTGTGATTTAGTTGTAATGATTTGATTTACAACAAGTAATTATAGTCTTACTTTGATAGAATGTAATTGTTGAGATATCTTGCCATGATAGTTTGACTAGTTGCTTACTTGGCTGTTTGAGCTAGTATGTAAGATTCTGAGGTCAACTTGACTTGACAGTTGGACTTGGTTGTTATTGTAGACGACAGGAGATCTTGAAACTTGAAATGTTGGTTTGGAGATCTAGGTCGTGTGTGATTAACAACTGGTTACCGGTAATTCTGTATAGGCCAATACAGATGATTGATAAGGGTTCCCTGAGTACCAAACCGGTATTAGGGTATCTCAGGAGCCACCGGTCCTCATGACGATTTATAATGTTTGATTGGTGTAGCTTGACATTGATTGGATGTCGAGTGAATGATTGATTTTCTGTTTATTGTTATTTGATGTAAACAGATTGTTATACTAGGTTGTACTGTTGCGTATAGTTTCATTCACTTAGCTTTATGCTAACCCCACCACAGTTCTTCCTGCAGGTTATAATAGAGGGGACATATTGGGCAGGGCAGGAAGTGTTTGGAATTGATAGAATGTTTGACAGGCTGTTACTCTGATGTTATTTGGATAACTAAAGAGATGTTTTGAATTATATAACACCGAGTTTGTTGAAATGTCATGTAATAAGTTTGAAAAAGTTTATTGACATTTTGAGTACATTGATAGTATGTTTTAAATATACGCTTCCGAGTCGCCATTATTATATTAATTGTTTGTAATGAAACGAGGGGTGTTATACATTTGCTATCTTCTCAGCCTCCGTTTCTGCTTTTTCCCTCTTCAACCTCTTTTGAGTTGAGCTTCTAACTCCAAATCTTTCGGCATTCGCATATCTTAAATAGTATACGTATGCATCATCAAACTCTTTAAAACCTGTCCAATGTGTGATTTTAAGTCTTCCAACACCTCTGATATCCATAGTGTAGTCCCTCCCGGAGTTTCAAACTCATTTGGAGCGCACTGCATGATTGTCGGTGTAGCTAGTGGTCCTGTAAAAGTGTTTTGCAGTTTATGTTAGGTTCTGTAACTGTTAACACATGTGTTAGCCAACGACTAACACATGTGTTAGTCAACTCCTAACACATGTGTTAGTCAACTGCTAACACATGTGTTTTCTGAAGCCCACAAATTCCAGTGCAACAAGTGAGCACGGTTGTAAATGTGTACTCGTTTGGCTCACTACCTAATTAAAAAAGCATAGACAATTTAGTAAACACACAATATGACGAACTAGTTTGTGCAAGAAATTTGTTGTTACCTAATGCTAATATAAAATTTGAAATAATGATAAGTAACAAGTGTAAACCATGTGAATATAAACATGATAGGTGTTATAGAATAGTTATAAAAATCTAATAGTCTGTAGATAAATATAATTACGCATATATACTAGTTACTCTTTATTGTAATTAAGTCATGCTTATATGAGCTCAACCACATTCCTACATTGACAATTTGAATTCTCGTAAAATAGATCATATACATGTATACCTGATCTTAACATCTTCACAAGAAGATCCAAGGATTCAGAACCATACGCTATCTTCGAATAGGCCGACATCATGATCGTCCAAGAAACCACATTTCTATCAGGCATTTGATCAAATACCTGGCGAGCATCCCGTAAACAATCACATTTATAATACAGTTCAAGCAACCTTGTTCCAAGATACAATGGCAATTAACAACGAAACAGATAGACCACAGATACTGTAATGCTACTACTACCATATATGTTAGTAACACAGACTTTGATAATCATCATTCGATTTTTGCACGGTGATTTGATTATGCATTTTTGAAAAACAATTAATCTGCGAATCATCGAAATCATATTTATGATCATCATTTGTCTTAAATTTTTCTATTACTACCCATTTTAGTGTTCTGCACCTGTATTATTGAAGTAACACATGTGTTACTTAATAGAAATTCATGACCTGTAACCTTTTTTCAGCTGATTTTTATGATTTTTAAACACATCAATCGAAAGAAACGAATTACGAAAGTACTAAATCTTCAATTGATTCTAATAACACATATGATACCAAAGTAATTTTAATAGTGTCATGATCCTCATAATAACCAATTTTTAATTGTTCAAATTGAAAGATGAAACTCTTGAATTGATTGATGAATCAGAAGAAATATGTAGAATAATGCGTTTTCATAAATCACACTCTAAATACGAAATCGTATAAACGTAATATTCGCACTAATTCGCAACATATGATTGATAAAAATCGCTATGAAAAACTTGATTAAATCGCATGAAATATACAGAAATTGACAGTTTATTGTTTCAATTGAGATGTTAGCTTTGAATTCATGTAAGTCGTACCTTCAATTTTGTGGATGTTGAGAGCTAAGCTGCAGATTGTAATAAACCCTAGGAAGAAGATGTACGTACGTATGATGGATTTGTAAGTATGTTTTCTTTTATTTTCTTTTTAATTTAATTTAATTAGTGAGAATGTATAATGACCATAGTACCCTTCCACCCCTAAGTGATATGGATCATTGTGATTGGTTCTCTCATTCTCACTTAAAATCCCATTCTCATTTGAACCCCACCCATATATCAAAATGTACAGAAAATAATCTATTTCAAATATCTTTATTAAAACTAATTTTCTTAAAACATAGTAGTTGATGATGATAATATTTGTTAATTGCAATGTATAATTTTCTTAAAACATGGTAGTTGATGATGATAATATTTGTTAATTGCAATGTATAAGATATGAATTAGAAAATGAATTTTTTTTTTTATGTAGGTAAAAATTGTTATATATCAAATACTACGTATAATGTAGGAATTTTAAAGGCTAATATAATAAAGTATAATTGATAAATAATAGTCTTTGTAAATTATTAATTAAGATTTTTAAGGAAAAAATAATATGATGATGTGGCAAGTTAGGAGACTCTAAAGAAAAGGAAATGTTATGATGTGGCATGTCTAAAATTCATGGAAAAATCTTTGTTTTATATGTATAGATATATAGATAGATGATTATCACAAACATCATTAAATTAAATTATTATATACAAATATAAAAATCATTCAATTATGCATAATAGCTTATAAAATCAAACATCAATTTCATGACCCGTGTGTATACACGGGTTTGTAATCTAGTTTTACATAAGTAAAACATTTTGTCTGATGGAGAGGCAAGCAAAGAAGAAAAAAAAAAAAAAAAGCAAAAAGAAAAAGAAAGTATACCGAATTGACCCGATCCGTCGAGTCAAAATTGCCACTAAACGTTGACCATATAGAGCGGCAGAAAACTGTATACACATCTCGATCTGATTATATCTCTACAGACTACAATGGCTGAAATCCTTCTTTCTGCATTCCTCACAGTTCTGTTTGAGAAACTCAGCTCTTCAGCTTTCGAAAAACTTGCTCGCTACGAGGGAATCAATTCCGACGTGAAGAAATTGGAGCGATCATTATTACAAATCCGAGATGTACTTACTGATGCTTCTGATAAACAAATAACTGATCAGTCTGTGAAACGATGGCTCAACGGTCTTCAACATTTGGCTTACGATATAGACGACATACTCGACGATTTAGCAACGGAAGCTATGCACCGTGAGTTCCACCACGAATCTGTTGGCATCACCAGCAAGGTAAAAAAGCTCATCCCAGTTTGTTGTACAAGTTTCTCTACAAGTACTAGTATGCGCGATAAGTTGGATAATATTACTAGTAAGTTACAAGAATTAATAGAAGAAAAGAGTTCGCTTGGTTTGATTGTGAAAAATGGAAGATTAAAAAATATGAATAGAAGATATGATACCTCTTTAGTAGATGCATCTAGTATTGTTGGACGTGAAGGCGATAAGGAGGCATTGGTTCACAAGCTATTTAGTGATGAAAAATGTAACGAGAATTTTAGCATTGTGCCAATAGTTGGTATGGGTGGGATAGGTAAAACAACTCTAGCTAGACTTTTGTATGATGATAAGGAAGTGAACGATCATTTCGAACTCAAGGCATGGGTTTGTGTTTCGGATGAGTTTGATAGTTTTAATATAAGTAAAGTTATTTATCAATCTGTGACTGGGGAAAACAAGGAGTTTGCAGATTTAAATCTTCTTCAAGTAGCTCTTAGAGATCAGATTATGGGGAAACGATTTTTGTTTGTTTTGGATGATGTATGGAGTGAGAGCTTTGAGGATTGGGAAAACTTAGTGGGCCCGTTTCTTTCAGGTGCTCGTGGAAGTAGAATTATCATGACAACTCGAAAGCAACAATTGCTTAAAAAATTGGGTTACAATCATCCACATGATCTGCAAAGTCTTTCACATGAGGATGCTTTGTATATGTTTGCTCAACATGCTTTGGGTGTGAATAACTTTGATTCACATTCGACACTTAGACCATATGGTGAAGGTATTGTGAAAAAATGTGATGGTTTGCCTTTGGCTTTAAGAGCATTGGGAAGGTTATTGAGGACTAAAACTGATGAAGAAGAGTGGAAAGAGGTGTTGAATAGTGAGATATGGAGGTTACAAGATTGTAATGGAATTATTCCAGCTCTTAGACTAAGTTACCATGATCTTCCCGCACATCTCAAGCAGTTGTTTGCATACTCTTCTTTGTTTCCCAAAGACTATGTGTTTAACAAAGATGATTTGATTCTATTGTGGATGGAAGAAGGGTTTTTGTACCAACCGAATTCAGGTAAGCTAACTGAACGCTTGGGTCATGAGTATTTTGAAGATTTGGTATCAAAGTCATTTTTTCAACGTGTTCCTAATGAGGAATCGATGTTTATGATGCATGATCTCATGAATGACTTGGCCACATTGGTTGCTGGATACTTTTTTGTAAGTTTAGACAAACAGATGGAGAAGGAAGCTTTGGGAAAGTACCGTCATATGTCATTTATTCGGGAGGAATATGTAGTTTACGAGAAGTTCAAGGCATTCAAAAGGGCTAAAAGTTTGAGAACATTCTTAACGGTGTCCGTTGGGGTGGAAGAAAGTTGGCAACGTTTCTATTTGTCTGGTAAGATTCTTGTTGACTTACTTCCAGAGTTACCATTATTAAGGGTTCTTTGTTTGAGTAGTTTTGAGATAACCGAGGTGCCAGAGCCCATTGGTAGCTTAAAGCACTTGCGGTATCTTAATTTATCTCGAACTCAAATCACACATTTACCGGAAAATGTTTGCAATCTTTATAACTTACAAACATTGATTCTTTTTGGCTGTGGCAGTTTAACTAAGTTGCCCAACAGCTTCTTAAAGCTTAAAAATTTGCGACATTTTGACATCAGGGATACTCCGCTTTTATATAAGATGCCATTGGGTTTAGGTGAGTTGAAAAGCCTACAAACTCTCTCCAAGATAACTATAGGAAGAATTAATGGCTTTCCAATAATTAAGTTAAAGGACTTGAAGAATCTCCATGGAAAAATATCTATTAAGGGGCTGGACAAAGTGCAGAATGCAATGCACGCACACGAGGCGAACTTATCACAGAAGAGGCTTAGTGATTTAGAGGTAGAATGGAGTGATGTGTTTGATAATTCTCGAAAGGGAACACTTGAAAAGGAGGTCCTCAGTGTGTTGAAACCTTGTATTGATAATTTGAAGAAGCTTGGGATCGTGTCATATGGGGGTATAGACTTTCCAAATTGGGTTGGGGATCCCTTGTTTATTCAGTTGACACATGTGTCAATACGTGGCTGTAAAAATTGTACATCTCTACCGCCACTCGGGCAACTGCCATCACTTAAGGAGTTGTTTATTCAAGGCATGGATGGGATAAAAGTTGTGGGCTTGGAGTTATTTGGGACTGGTCAATCATTCCCTTCACTTGAGGTTCTAAGTTTTAAAGATATGCAGAGGTGGGAGGTATGGTCAACCAACATTGGGGTTGCAGATGCTTTATTTCCATGCCTTCTAATGCTACATATCGAATGTTGTCCTAATTTAATTAATGTATCACTTGAAGCACTACTATCACGTAGGTTTCTAAAAGTGACCTCATGTGGCCATGATGTGTTGAGAAGTTTCCTTCATGCAGCTTCTTTAGTCACCAAGTTGGAAATTTGGTGTATCAGTGGGCTTACCGATCAGGTGTGGGGAGTTGTTATAAAGTATCTTCGAGCAGTTGAAGAAGTAAGCATCAATAGGTGTGATGATATAAGATACTTGTGGAAATCAGAAACAGAGGCAAGTAAGGCTCTAGTGAATCTAAGAAAGTTGGTAGTATCCTCTTGTGAAAATTTGGTGAAATTAGGGGAGAAAAGGGAGGATGATTGTGGGAGCAACCTATCATCTCTTAGGATGTTGGATTTAAGGGGTTGTAACAATCTAGAAAGTTGCAGTTGTCCGTGTAACATTGAGACATTGAGGATCATGGATTGTACTTCAACTAAATCTGTCTCTTTTCCATCAGGAGGAGGGCAGAAGCTCAAGTCACTTGTTATTAACGGATGTGAAGAAAATGAGTTGTCGTTAATGCTTATGAACTCAAATATGCCAACTCTTCAAGGTTTATACATAGGCGGTTGGCCATATCTAAAATCGATCACTAAATTGAGCTACTTCATTCATCTCTCACGGTTAATACTAAGAGGTTGTCCAAGTATGGAGTCATTTCCTGACCATGAGTTGGCGAATCTCACCTCCTTAAAATATAGGGCTTAGTGTCTGGGAATGTATCAAACTTTCACCAAATCTCTATTGTGTGTATCCAACTTACAAAACTCTATATTAATGCACTCAACTTGTAAAAACCCTTATATTGATGTACTTTGATGACGTGTCACGCACATAGCATGCCACGTGGCACAAGGAGAGAGTGACACGTCATCAAAGTACATCAATATAAGGGTTTTTACAAGTTGAGTACATTAATATTGAGTTTCGTAAGTTGGATACACACAATAGAGATTTGGTGAAAGTTTGATACATTCCCAGACACTAAGGCCTAAAATATATGGCAATAGAGGATTGTCCAAGTATGGATGATTCGTTTCCTCGTGGGCTTTGGCCTCCCAAATTGGATTACCTTAGAATTTGGAGGTTAAAGAGGCCGATCTCAGATTGGGGCCCACAGAACTTTCCAATCTCACTTGTCCGACTAGAGTTATGGGGTGGACCTTCAGAAGATTTGAGTGATTGTAGTCAGTTGTCCCAACTTCTTCCTTCATCTCTTTCTTATCTTTTTATAAAAGAATTCGAGAAATTGGAATCACTTTCAATGGGACTCCAACACCTGACCTCCCTCCAAAATCTCTTCATTTACAAGTGTCCAAAGATGAAAGATCTACCAGAAATGTTGCTGCCTTCACTTTTGAGTTTGACAATCTATGGATGCCCAGATCTGAAAGAAAGGTTTAGTAGAAGAGCCTCCTACTGGTCCCTTGTCTCTCATATTCCCTGCATCGACGTAGACTGAGGAATTTTGGAGATGAAGGTATGTCCCTCTCTCTACTGAATTTGATTTCATTTAAATAAAATGTTATAAGTACGCATTTATCATCAAATTTCATCGTCTCAATATTTGGTTGTTTACATTGACATACTTATTGATCTTTTGGATTTATGGTCTTTTTATTTTATTAATGAATATGACTAGAGTTGTCAACATGGAAAATCCATGTTTTAATTGACAATGGTTAAATTACTTTCATCTGGAAGTTATGCGTGTGTGTGTGTTTTTTTTCATTTTTAATTTTTAATTTTTTTTTTTACAGAAATTTATATTCAAATATCGAATAACCATGAACTAGGATTGATCTTAAAATTTAAGTTAATGTTGTACACCATAAAATTTGGATCATAATTGCAATTATAGTTTAATATAGTACAAGTGAACTCACTGATAATGTACAAATCATGAGTCATTCATATGAGATTTGCTACTTATGCTGTGCCCAGTTGATTTGACACTGCCACTTAATATGCAGCTTATTCATGACTCTGACCCGCGATTAATATCCATCAAACCCGTTGAACCTGTTTATATGTTTATGGAATGGCTGTGGATATAAATCTTGTTTATTTTTTGATGTTTACATATGTTAGATTTGTTTTTTGAACAATGTCTGACATAAATTTATGTCTTACAAATCAAATTTATGTGTCTTCTTAATTAAATTTGATTGGATAACAATTTCGAGTATCATCTCTGTAAAAATAATTTGCAAATTAGTATGCTGTTAGGTGAATTCACCTATTAACTTAACATAATTTTGTCGTGTGCAGTCATTGTTCAGGGATTCACTCAAACTGGAGAAGGGTTGAATACAACAAGGCTAAACACAAAATTTGGAGCTACATCAGCATATCTCATTACTCTAGATCTCTTTAAGTAGTTGACAAACTAAAAAGATCTTGAACCCCTTCGGTTCATCTTTATTTCTTGATAATTACAAGTAAAAAAGACCTGGGATTGACAGTTTACAGTATCAAAGTGCTCTTCAAAACAAAATTTCTTGAACCTTTTGAAAAGGCTAATCTGAATGCATTCTATATGCACATCACTTTAAAAGATCATAGTGGTATTTGAGTACTCTGTCTTTCTCTTACAGAATCTCTCAAGTTGTCTGTTATTCTCGTTGTCCAAATATATACTTTCCAAACTTTAATTATATACAGATTATGATTATCTTCACTTCCATTGATTACGTTCATCCTTCTTCTCTTGAGGGCGAATGTAGAAATTTCTTTGGATTGACCTTGATATCTATTTTATCTTTTTATGATTCATTGTTCATTTCTGTTTCTTTGTAATTTAGTAAACTGCTAGCTGAACTGTGCTTATTTTATTTTTCACTGACGTTATTCATCGGTTATTTATTTATTCTTTTTTACTTTTTTTGCCGACACCCACAACCCCATCTTTGGACTTTTCTTGTGATTCAGGATATGTCATTTGATCATCTCACATTTCCCCAACGGTTACAGCCAGATAATGACAGATCAAATGTTGGTGGGTGCAATCAAATTTTATTTGTAGTTATGAGAAAAGTAAGTCATGCCACTCATTATTTACTCGACCCATTGTACCATGGTTTTTTTATCTCTCAAGTGCACAATCATGATACTGAATTGATTAGAGGGGTTCTAAAAACAACTGATGCATCTCATAATAATTAATCAAATAACTGATAAAAATAGTCTTCATGCCACTCATTATTTACTCGACGCATTGTACCTTAGTTTTTTGTTGCATCGGTTAAATACTATACTTGGGTATTGCAGTCTTCAAAAACTCCAAAGGGTTTATGCCGTTATGGTTTGGAGTAAGTGTGAAATTGAACAAAGATGATTTCATTTGACGCTCGTATTGTCTACTTGTCACTGTTTAACAAGTACATTTAAAAAAAAATATGAAGTTATGGTACCGAATCTGGTTTTGTAAATTTAATTATCATATAAACAACGAGCTTCTTTCTTGAGTTCTTCTTCAGGTTCTTTTTTATGGTGTTTGGAAGTAAAATAAACAACGCCCATTGCTTTGTAACTTTTTGTAACATCATGTTAGTGTTTTGTTTGCATAGAAATATAGAATGATAGGAAATTAGAAATGGAGGTATGAACCAAATATCATGTGAATGGGGTACTTTATTCTTGGTATGTACCGCATCTGTAGAATAGTATAGTGAAAATTGTTAAAAAGGATTATTGGTTCCGGATTAAGTGATTTTGAAAGAATTCATAAAAAATTTAATGATAGTGAATCTTAATTACAGGTGGCAAAATGAGTGGGTCGGATGGGTAGGATTTGGGTGAAGATTTAATTACCCCTTACTTGTAGCCTTCAATTAAAGATTTAAAGGTGATATTTTCAGGACTGAATCCTTATAAATTTGTGTGTTTATCACTTCATTTGCAAGGAAAAAATGAAAAGGGACTAAACCTGCATAGTAAAGTTTAACTATGGAATTAGTAGTACAACAGATGCTGGAAATAAGGTCTGGAATCGGTGATATTTGTTAATCCATCTAAATAATAGAAAAAGAAAGTCTGAAGGTTAAATCTTCCCTCACTTATAGCCTCCCAGTTAGGGGTGTTAGTTTTAGGACCAAATCGTTATGAATTTAACTATTTAGACGTCAACTGCAAGGAAATAAAGGTAATGGACTAAAGCTGGATATTGAGGACTACTAGACACAATCGGTTGACTAACTGCCTAATTTAGCTATTTGGATATGTTAATATTTTATTTATTTTTAAAGACGTTTGAGTTTGACCACCATAAATGGCTGAATTATTTAGCTCATTTGAATATTTTTTATATTAAAAAGCAATTCTACCAACTGAGTATTTTTTTTTTTAATTAGTGTTAGACTGTTAGCTGCCTGGAATGTGCAAACAAATTATTCAAACGTTGACTAAGACAATGGATGAAATTAATTATTAAAAAGGGTTGATGAATTCATTCTTTGTATGCACCAAGAGGTGGCGACCATTCTCAAGAACCAAAAAGACTGAGCTGAGCCAGAGTGGGCTCAGCAGTCGGCCTATCTTTCCGGGCGCACGCATAAAGGCATGATTAGTTCCACAAATCTCGCTGCACTGACCATAGTAAACTCCTTCTCGTTGTACCGAAATAGAGGTTTGATTTAAACGACCAGGTACAGCATCACTTTTTACACCTGAGGAAGGTACAGCTATCATCCACACCTCTGCTATATCCTATTATTTTTGCTTGATCTAACCATAATCAATGGCTGAAATCGTTCTTTCGGCATTCCTCACGGTCGTTTTTGAGAAGCTGGCTTCTACACCTTTAAAGAAACTCGCTCGCTCAAAGGGAATTCAATCCGAGTTGAAGAAATGGGAGAGATCATTATACCAGATTCAAGATTTACTAGATGATGCTTCTGAGAAGGAAATAAATAATAAAGGTGTGAAACGGTGGTTGAATAGTCTCCAACATTTGGCTTACGACATAGATGACATACTTGATGAGTTGGCAACCGAAGCTATGCATCGAGAATTGACAGACCAATCTATAACCACCACCAGCAAGGTTAGAAAGCTCATCTCAACTTGTTGTACAAGTTTCACATCAAACAGTACTAAGATGCATGATAAGTTGGATAATATTACAAATAAGTTACAAGATCTAGAAAAGGAGAAAGTTACATTTGGCTTGATTGTGAAAGATGGAAGGCCAAAAAATATTAGAAGGAAATATGAGACTAGTTTGCCGGATGAATCTGGCATAGTTGGACGACAAAATGAGAAAATCGAATTGCTGCAAATTTTGCTAGGGGTAGGGGATGATGAATCATGTAATCGAAACTTTAGTATCATACCGATAGTTGGTATGGGTGGGATAGGAAAAACCACTCTTGCCCGAACTTTGTACAACGAAACACAAGTAAATGACCATTTTGAACTCAAGGCGTGGGTTTGTGTTTCTGAAGAGTTTGATATCTTCAAGATAAGTAACACTATTTTCCGGTCTATAACTGGGGGAAACAAAGAATTTGCAGATTTAAATATGCTTCAACTAGCTTTAAAGGAAGAAGTTTTAGAGATACGATTTTTACTTGTTCTAGATGATGTATGGAGTGACTCGTATGATGATTGGGTGATCCTTATGCGTCCATTTCATGACGTTGCGCCTAAGAGTAAGATCATCATGACAACTAGAAAGCAACAATTGTTGAAACGGCTAGGTTACGATAACCCGTACCATTTGCAGATATTGTCACATGATGAGGGTGTACGTTTATTCACTCAACATGCATTAGGTGTAAGTAATTTTGATTCACATCCGACACTTAGACCATATGGTGAGGGTATTGTGGAAAAGTGCAATGGCTTGCCATTAGCATTGATAACCCTTGGGAGGTTACTGAGGACTAAAACAGATGAAGAAGAATGGGAAGATGTGTTGAATAGTAAGATTTGGAGTTTAGAAGATACGATTGTTCCGGCTCTTAGACTTAGCTACCATGATCTCTCCGCATCTTTGAAGCAGTTGTTTGCATATTGCTCCTTGTTCACTAAGGACTATATGTTTGATAAGGCTGACTTGATTTTATTGTGGATGGCGGAAGGTTTTTTGCACCAATCAACTCCAACTAAGTCAACCGAAGAACGCTTGGGTCAAAAATGTTTTGATGAGTTATTGTCACGATCATTTTTTCAACTTGCACCTAATAACGAATCATTGTTTGTGATGCATGACCTCATGAATGACTTGGCCACCTCTATTGCGGGAGATTTCTTTTTAAGGTTAGACAATGAGATGGAGAAGGATGTTAGGAAGAATGCCTTGGAAAAGTATCGCCATATGTCATTTGTTCGTGAGAAATATGAAGCTTACAACAAGTTCAAGGTACTCAAGAGTTTTAAAAGTTTGAGAACCTTCTTAGCATTGTCGAATGGTGTGAAAGAAATTTGGAAAAGGTTCTACTTACCAAATAGGATTTTGGTTGAGTTACTTCCCGAGTTACCGTTACTAAGGGTTCTATGTCTGAGTGATTATGAGATAAGTGAGGTGCCAGAGTCCATTGGTACTTTGAAGCACTTGCGATATCTTAACTTATCTCGAACTAGACTCACATACTTACCAGAAAATTTATGCAACCTTTATAACTTGCAGACATTGATCATTTTCGGTTGTCGTAGATTAAGTGAATTGCCTGTGAGCTTCTCAAAGCTTGAAAACCTGCGGCATTTTGACATTAGGGATACTCCGCTTCTGAAGACGATGCCCTTAGGGATTGGTGAGTTGAAAAGCCTACAAACTCTCTCCAAAATCATTATTGGAGGAAATGATGACTTTGCAATAACCAAGCTTAAAGACTTACAGAATCTCTGCGGGGAAATTTCCATTAAGGGGCTGGATAAAGTGAGAAACGCAATGCACACACAGGAGGCGAACTTATCGAAAAAGAGGCTTACAGAGTTGGAGTTGGAATGGAGTAATGTATTTGATGGCTCTCGAAAGGAAACACTTGAAAAAGAGGTCCTAAGTGTGTTGAAGCCTTATACTGATACATTGAAAAAGCTCACGATTGTGTCATATGGAGGTATAGAGTTTCCAAATTGGGTTGGGGATCCTTTGTTTCTCCAGTTGGTTCATTTGTCGATACATGGCTGTAAAAAATGTAAATCTCTACCGCCACTTGGGCAGTTACCTTCTCTTAAGCAGTTGTTTATTCAAGGCATGCATGAGGTGAAAATTGTTGGTTTAGAATTACTTGGCACTGGTCGTGAATTCCCTTCACTTGAATTTCTAAGTTTTCATGATATGAAAGGGTGGGAGGTTTGGTCGACCAATAATCGGGTTGTGTTTCCTTGCCTTAAAGAGCTTGTCATCGAAAGTTGTCCTAACTTGGTTGAAGTCTCAATCGAATCATTTCCTTCACTTAGGGTTCTTGAAATAAAGAGATGTGGTTATGGTGTCTTGAAAAGTCTGGTTCATGTAGCTTCATCAGTCACCAAGTTGGAAATAGAATCTATTTTGGGGCTTACCGATGAGCTATGGGGAGGTGTTGTACCGTATCTTCGGGCAGTTGAAGAAGTACGAATCCAGGCTTGTAATGAAATACGATACCTATGGAAATCAGAAGCAGAGACGAGTAAGGTTCTTTTTAAATTTAAAGAAGTTGGAAATATGGAATTGTAATAATTTAATAAGTTTAGGAGAGAAAGAAATGGAGGATAACGGTGGGAGCAACCAAACCTCTCTTAGGATGTTAGAGGTGTGGTATTGTAACAGTATGGAGCGTTGCATTTGTCCTCGTAGCATTAGAAGTTGAAGGTAGATAGTTGTAGTTCAATTACATCTATTTCGTTACCTACAGGAAACGGGAAAAGGCTCAAGTCTTTGGTCATTCGTGATTGTAAGGAACTACTAGAAAAGGAGTTGGTAGGACGAGGGGAGACAAGCACGGTACTTATCAAAAACAGAAGCATGGTAATGCTTGAAAATATAAGTATAAGGGGTTGGACGAATCTGAAATCAATCGTTGATTTGAGTTACTTCATTCACCTTACAGAGTTAACGATACAAGATTGTCCAAATATGGAGTCGTTTACCGACCCTGAGTTTTCAAGTCTCGCCTTGTTAAAACGTGTGACGATAATAGATTGTCCAAATATGGATGCTTCCTTTCCTCGTGGGATTTGGCCTCCCAATCTGTATTCGCTTGTTATAGGGCGGTTGAAGAGACCAGTCCTGCAATGGGGCCCACAGAATTTTCCAATCTCACTTGTGCATCCATCTTTATTTGGTGGATCAACAGAAGATGATGTGAATAGTTGCAGTCAAATATCTCACATATTTCCTTCATCTATTACTTCTCTTCACATACATAAATTTGAGAAACTGGAATCACTTTCAAAGGGACTCCAACACCTCACTGCCCTCCAACATTTGTCTATTGACAGCTGCTTGAACATTAGAGATTTACCAGAAATGTTGTTTCCGTCACTATTGAGTTTGATAATATCCGGATGCCCAAATCTGAAAAAAAGTTGCAGCAGAAGAGGTTCCTATTGGCCCCTCATCTCCCATATCGCCCACATCTCATTTGATAGTCACTTTTTCCATTAACGAAGGCCTGCACGCATGCCTCACCATTTTAGTTCTAAATGTAAGAATTCATTCGTTAATTTGTTTGGATTTCAGTCCAGCCGTTAGTTGATGAATACGATTGGATCTATCAACATAATTAGTAGGAAGTAGTTATTTCGTTTGATATAATCTCTTTGATTGAAAACATTCAATTTGCAAACTAAAAGAATACTAATCAATGGTTTACTTATAATCTCTTTTGTTTTGTTTTTTTCTTCACACATCTTCTGATTGATTTATTAGGCATAATAAAGTATGTATTTTTTTATTTATGATTATTATTATTTCTTTAAACTTAACGTGATGGCATTTCAATATTTGAGGTTTCAATCTTTCTGTGTTAGATATCATTATTGTAAGATTAAAGTGACACTCAGCTCAAATTTGTTGTGGAAATAATCGTGACTTACTCCCCCGAACGAGTAAAGCTCGCGAAAGATTAAACTAATAGATTTTAAATGGGGAAAAGAATTATTTTGATAATTTACTAGCACAATAGATCACAATAACGATACCCCAAATAATACTATTGAAAATAAACAATACACGAGAATACCAGATATTACCGAGGTTCGGCCAATTTTTGCCTACATCAGAAGAGAGCACAAACAACTACTAGAGATTGTTGCTGTGCTTTGGTGCACTACTTCTCAAAGCAAAGGGATGTATTTATAAGGGCTTAGTCCCTTGAAATGCTACGAACTTTGCCCAAAAGTCTATTGTATGAGACCAACTTATGGGGAGGCATAAGAATGCAACCTACTTGAAAAAGTGAGGTTTTTGATGTAACTTGCTGATGTGTCAATGAGTTGTCAAACTCCCCGTAAGCCACGTGGCACATCCGTACGCCACGTGTCACCTTCAACGAACGACACATCAGCAAGTTACATCAAAAACCCCACTTTTTCAAGTAGGTTGCATTCTTATGCCTCCCCGTAAGTTGGTCCCATACAATAGACTTTTGAGCAAAGTTCGTAGCATTTCGAGGGACTAAGCCCCTATTTATAATGATTTGAGATGCCATCAACTTGCAAAGACTTGTCTAACGTGATCACTCACAATCAAGTGCAAAATTCATGCATCTTCTCCAAACATGTGGCTTAATATAACACCACATGAATTAAACCACTTGAAAGAGAGCCACATCAACAAAATTACTTTATTTAACAAAGATTGGCACATACACAACAAACAGTTCATAAAACTTGAAAAGAAAAATTCATGAACCAAATTAAAGGAATGGCTAATATAGTTGCAAAGCTTGTAGTTATACCTTCACCTGAACTTGGTCATATCATGTCTAACATCGCGTTCCCAAAGTTGCTTGTGAGTTGTGATCAACACCTCTCTGTAACCATCCTTGTCATTAAGACACCTAGTGCACGTTACGGTTCTGATTTAGCTATCAACACCTATATTGAATCGTTAGCTAACAACGCTATGGATCGTATATCCTTCACTCAACTCCCTCAAGAAGAAACCATGTTCGACCCGAAATCTCCTAGGAATTCCTTCATAAAATACATCAGTCACTGTAAATATGTTAGAGATGTTGTGGCTGACTTGATTGGTCAACCGGAGTCTGGTAGGGGTTGGGTTTGTCGTCGATATGTTCTGCATAGGCATGCTAGATGTAGCAAATGAATTAAATGTTCCAATCTCGGATTTCAATTACATATCCAGACACTCTATGACGATCAGAACCAAGACGTTATAGAGTTGAGCAACTCGAATACTAAGATATCGGTTCCAAGTTTCGTCAAACCTGTGCCAACGAGTGTCTTCCCTTCCTTGATCCAGACTAGAGATGGGCTTGACTTTTATCTATGGTGTGCCCGGAAAATGAGAGAGGTCAAAGCAATCATGGTTAACACATTCTTGGAATTGGAAACACACACAATCAAGTCGTTGTCTGCTGACATCAGCATCCCTCCTGTGTATACAGTGGGGCCCATTCTCGACCTAGAAAATGGTGCCAGTACCGGAAAACCCTTTGATAACGATGTCATCACCTGGTTGGACAGTCAACCGCCTTCCTCCGTGGTATTTTTGGGTTTTGGGAGTATGGGAAGTTTTGAAGAGACACAAGTGAAGGAGATAGCATATGCTTTTGAGAAGAGTCAGCACCGTTTCGTGTGGTCCCTACGTCGACCACCTTCAACAAAGCATACAACAAGAGCCACTGTAGATTACGAGGATCCAGGAGTAGTATTTGTAACAACCGGCAAATTAGGACTAGAATTAGTGCCTAATTCTTCGTTAATACATGTAATTAGTTCTGTGTTAGGCTAATTTATGTATCGAATTATATATATTGTTAAATATATATGAAAATGCGATTTGGTTAAATCGTACGCAAATTAAATAGAATGAAATTCTATTCGGTTAATACGGACGTTGGTGAACAAATGTTTAAAAACTAAAATAACGCAATTATGACCGAAATGCTATTTTATAATAGTTAGTAACTGCCTTGTACTACCCGATTTAAAACTTACACGATTTAAAAACGAAAGTACAAAAATTTATTCAAACCATATTATATTGCAAATTATTAAAGATTTAGAGAAATAATTTAAATAAATTATTTAACAAAAGATTCTGGATTTTATAAAATATAATTAAACGCGTAAAATAAATAATCTAACACAAAACGACGGAGAAAACGAACACTGCCCGGAGCACGGAGCGCGAACTGAAAGGAGGAGGTTCCACCCAAAACCCCCTCCCTTCTCTCATTTCTTCTTCATTTTCATTCTCACCTTTCTCTCTCTTTCTTTCTTTTCTCTCTTTCTTTCCCTCTAACTAAAAACCACCACCATCCTCACAAAATCACATAAAACTACCATCAAACGCCATCGGATCGCACTACTCGTTTGAAATAAAAGCATCACCATCTCCCGATCTACCTTCCTATCTTTCCGGATTTTCGTTTCGGCATTTCGTAAGTTTCCGACAAATCCCGACATCTCTCGTTTTTGATCATTTTTACTAGTTTATGGTTTAAATAGGCTTATTATGTTCATATAAGGGTTGGGTAAAAGATTTGGACCCAACGGAAACCGGGAAACTCGTTTTCGACAAAAATTCCGGCCATCAGACCGCTACGTCGCACCTGGCCAGGGGCCTCTGCGACGTCGCGGCCTACGTCGCACAAAAATCCCAACGTCGCACTAGCGACGCAGCCCCTTACGTCGCATTAATTTGCGGACGTCGCACGTAGCGACGTAGACTTTAACGTCGCAAACCGAAGCAACGTCGCATTAGCGACGTCACCCCCTACGTCGCATTGATTTGCGAAGGTCGCATCATGCGACGTACCTGCCTACGTCGCACCTTACGTCGCATGCTACGTCGCACAAACCAGAACCTTGAAAACTCACATTTTCACTAAGTGTCGAACTTTTACAACCTCAAATCCTTATACGATACGACTTATAAAACACTTTGGGACACTTTTGTAAGTGCAAAACATCAATAATTTGATAATAATACTTAAAGTTTATTATTCCAAACTCGTCACCAACGGGTCGTACATTTTTATACAAACGATAACAAACCAACATTCGGACACATTGGGTTGTATGAACAACTAGCCTAGATGATCTTGCGAGACATCTACTTACTTGACATTACGTGTTTAGGCATTTGGAGGTTACGGGTTCGGAGAACCTACTGTTGATACTACTTACTCGTTTATTGATATAAACGCACTTGCAAAGACTCAGGTGAGTCTTACGGCCCCACTTTTACTGTTTTAACTTATTGGGGGAGATACATGCTACTGATTTTTCTTGAACACAAGTACTAAACTGTTTACTATACCAAACGGAATTGCATGAGTTACTTACTATTTACTGAAGTCTCTCCATCATATATCGTTAGTTATGTACTTAAGCGCGAACAGTAGTTAATGGATCCATTAGGGAAATGACCCTCCCCGCCCGGGGTAGTAGCGCTACCACGAACCGTTATGTATAAACGGGCGACTATTATTTCGTTACTTATGCTTGCTCAATTTCGAGCATGTCACGGGAGCAACTGATTATTTACGGGTTAAGCTTCGATTATGAGCCTCATGGCAACGGTATAACTTGATTACTTTACTTTTGCGAGACTTGCAAATGCTTGATATACGCCTACGGGCACTACTGATGAAATCTTGTGTTCAAACTGATTATTTACTGATAAACCTGTGAGATTCACCAACCTTTTGGTTGACCCTTTTTAGCATGTATTCTCAGGTACACTTACGGAGTAGGATCACTCCAGGATTACTAGCTAGAGTCGCATGATTTCCAAACTGCATTTAACGGAGATTCTTTGGCATTATCCTTTTGTAACTATGGTTATGTAATAGAATCTCCCGCCACATACGCGGACTCTAGGCTTACATATTTTTGTAAAGAAAACTATATGTTTTCAAACGATTTAATTATGAAAGGTAATTATTTTACAAAACGTCTCATTTAGAGGTCGTTTGCTGTATATCTTGTGCTTTGTATATTGATTAGTAACACCCAAGTATGCTTCCGCAAATCACTAAATGAGGGGGGTGTTACAGATTGGTATCAGAGCCTAAGGTTATAGTGAACTAGGTTGCATTTAGTGGGCCTAGACTATGACCATTAGGCAGTATTTCCTTACTAGGCATGATTGGTTCAGGAATTACATCATACGACTTTAATTTAACATAGCCTGATCAACTATGTACAATTAAGGAAAGATGATGTGAGGTCTGAAATGGTTATGTCGAACAGGAATGCGTTAGTTGACTCTGACCACGAGGGAACCGAGACTCTTACTTGTTATGTGCTAGACATACACTAGGCTATTATGTGATATACGAGTATATACATACATAGGCCTCACTCACTGACTATACTACTAGGCTATTATATATTGAATATATATGAATAGGCCTCGCACGTAAACACACTCGCTATAGAGATAGCCGACGTTTCTCTGATGACACTTACGAATTTCTCTCAGCGGTTTGCACCGACCATGACAGACTTGATTGCCGTCACACCACCTTGTGGCGCACTCTAATGATTTTATGAAAATCACATCTAACACCCGGAAGCAACGTACTTCCAAGGACTAAAATCCTCTCTCTGTCATTTCTATAGAACTCAAAGCCGCGAATTCCCAAATGGACGACTACATGTCTGATAGTGACCAAGTCCACGAGGAACAAATCCAGTACACGTATCTCGATGAGGACATCGTACCAGAAGAAGAAATCATGCTGGAGGGAAACGAAAATCAGAATTTCGGAATGACTGGCATCGACATCGAAGAATATGAAAGAGTGCGAGATCAGGCCGTGGGACTAGACGGCCGAAATTGGGCACTTAAGCGTAAGTGCATAGACTATGAACAAAGATTGAGAATCTCAAACCGATCTGTCCCTACACGAATCAAAGATAAGATCCGTTACTGGAAGAAAGTGGCCACCAACCTAACCCGTAGGACCAAAACATGGATCAAACGTTTGGGCAGGAAGTCAACGGAGGAGACTAGGTACCGCTCCACGACTCAAAGATACAGGGACATGCTTGAGGCACGCTACCACCCACACGACCTGAACCTGGAGTCGGAAGACGAATCCGAAGGCCAGGAACCCTAACTAAGAATGACCCAACGACAACCAGAATCAAATTTTGTTAAACCCATGTACAGCGGATGTGTAATCGCGATGTATCGTACTAGAAACTCTATTCTGATGGCTATATAGTGATACCATCACATTTTGTATTAGGTTCCTTATGTTCAACCGGATGTAACAATTCCCGGAGCATTTTGTAAACTCTAACGTTTGTAATCTGCATGTAAACGGATTATAACCTATTATGTATAACCTATCGATATTTCATGTTTTGACACGTTTTCCCAAAATCTACACAACTGTGATAACCGTATCTTTCATGCGTTCCCCCGTACCATTATCAAAGACGTATAAAAGTCACATGAATTAAACACGACTAGACGGATAGATGTACCATCACGAACAAAACCCAACGCTAGCAGTATTATAACTGATGCACTCTTCATTAAGACACGCCATCGTATTGACACCCCCCCAAGGTTATTGGTCAACCACAACCCCTACGTATTGGAAACATCTTCCAACCATTGGACGAAACCCACCGGTTAATATTTGACTCGATTCGCAATTTAATTGTTCAATTCTCAACTGGATTAGTGCCGTGAGGGACACTCACGATGACTAAGGCCACCACTATTCCCACGACAAATCGATCATTCTGATCACTATGGCAATAAGGACTTGCCGCGACGGGACTACTCACTACTCATACCGAACGTTTGTTCACCTCGAAATAGTAACACGGTCGCAATTCACTACTTTTCAAACACGATCCGATCATTGATATGTCTACGTCTAACCAAATTTACAAAACGTAAGTTCGCTACGACCCCCATCGCTGCTGATCAAAACACCTATTTAAATCTCACAATTTACTCATATACAAATTTGAAATACCTAAACAAAAATTTTCAGTACAAACATACTACCCAACCCTTGTTATGATATTCGCTTTTAATTCCATCACTTCATATTCTCCGTATAACAAACAACAACTAGCTAGTAGCGGGATACAAAACACGACGACGTTCGAACCTTCATTCACCGTTCCTTTACGCCAATTTCCCCGTTTTACCGCCAACAACACCCGACAACTGCTTTTCGAAAGACGGCAGTTTCCCTACGTAGTAATCCACTCACTTTGGTACTGATCGACCCTACAAACCGGATATCTCGCAAACAAACTCGTCATCGTCGAATATGGATTGATATCCAAGCATCGTGACATGAGCCCCTTACCGACTAGCCCCATCCGAACTTCAGGAGTTGTCTACTCAGTTACAGGAACTCCTGGACAAGGGATTTATTCGACCAAGTTCCTCACCTAGGGGAGCTCCGGTCCTGTTCGTGAAAGAGAAGGACGGTATCGACTATCGTGAACTCAACAAGTAACTGTCAAGAACCGTTACCCACTTCCTCGTATTAATGACCTGTTTGACCAACTTCAGGGGTCGAGTTTTTATTCCAAGATCGATCTACGGTCAGATTATCACCAACTCCGAGTTCGTGACGAAGATAATCCTAAAACGGCCTTCCGAACTCGTTACGGGCACTACGAATTTCAAGTAATGCCCTTTGGCCTAACCAACGCACCGGCTGTATTCATGGACCTTATGAATCGGGTGTGCAAACCATACCTCGACAAGTTTTTCATTGTTTTTATCGATGACATCCTTATCTATTCGCGAAATGAACATGAACACGCACAACACCTCAGAACCATCCTAGAACTACTTAGACACAAGGAGCTCTACGCCAAATTTTCTAAGTGTGAGTTCTGGACACACACCGTTCAATTCCTTGGACACGTTATCGACAGTCGGGGAATTCATGTAGACCCGTCAAAAATCGAGGCAATCAAGAATTGGCAAGCTCCAACCACTCCCACCGAGGTACGCCAATTCTTGGGATTGGCCGGTTACTACCGCCGTTTCATCGAAAACTTCTCAAAAATTGCCAAACCCCCTCAAAGTGCTGACTCAGAAGGAAAAGAAATTTGATTGGACCGATAAACAAGAGTCGGCATTTCAGCTGTTGAAATTCAAGCTTTGCAGTGCACCCATTCTATCTCTACCCGAAGGCACCGATGACTTCGTGGTATACTGTGATGCTTCTCACCAAGGTCTCGGTTGCGTGCTGATGCAACGAGACAAGGTCATTGCTTACGCCTCCCGACAACTTAAAGTTCACGAGAAAAACTACACAACTCACGACCTCGAGCTGGGGACCGTGGTATTCGCCTTAAAAATCTGGAGACATTATCCTTATGGTAACCGCAGCACTGTATTCACCGACCACAAAAGTCTCCAACACATTTTCAACCAGAAAGATCTTAACATGAGGCAACGTAGATGGGTTGAACTACTCACTGATTACGACTGTGAGATCAAATATCATCCGGGCAAAGCAAACGTGGTTGCTGATGCTCTCAGCCGTAAGGAACGAACAAAACCACTCCGAGTCCGGGCACTCAGTATTACCATTCATAACGACCTCACCACCCAAATACACCTTGCCCAACTCGAAGCCCTGAAACCCGATAACTTCAAAAACGAGGCCTTGCAGGGCATGGATAAACAATTCGAGATCAGACCTAACGGAGTTAAGTATTTCTCTAACCGAATCTGGTTGCCTAATTTCGGGAACCTTCGGGACTTGGTGATGGATGAAGCTCACAAGTCCAAATATTCTATCCACCCGGGATCCGACAAAATGTATCACGGCATCAAGGAGTTTTACTGGTGGCCGAATATGAAAGCTGACATTGCTTTGTACGTCAGCAAATGCTTAACTTGTTCCAAGGTCAAGGCCGAGCACCAAAGACCTTCTGGATTGCTCCAACAACCTGAAATTCCTCAATGGAAATGGGAGCAAATTACCATGGATTTCATAACCAAACTACCTAAATCGGCGAGCGGTTGCGATACCATTTGGGTGATCGTCGATCGTCTCACCAAATCGGCTCATTTCTTGGCAATCAGAGAAACCGACAAAATGGAACGCCTTACACAAATTTACATCAAAGAAATCGTTTGCCAACATGGTGTCCCTCTCTCGATTATCTCTGACAGGGATGCCCGTTTCACATCTCGCTTCTGGCAATTACTCCAAAAATCACTGGGTACCCGTCTCGATATGAGTACCGCGTACCATCCTCAGACCGATGGCCAGAGCGAACGAACTATTCAGACACTGGAAGACATGCTACGAGCCTGCGTAGTGGATTCCGGCACAAATTGGGAAAGACACCTACCGTTGTGCGAGTTCTCGTACAACAACAGCTATCACACCAGCATTAAAGCTGCACCTTTTGAGGCACTGTACGGTCGTAAGTGCCGATCACCTATCTGTTGGACTGAAGTGGGAGAGAGTCAACTCACTGGTCCTGAACTCATACATGAAACCACAGAGAAAATCGTTGAAATCCAAAACCGACTCAAAGCCGCGCGTGATCGTCAGAAAAGCTGTGCTGACGTGAGACGCAAGCCACTCGAGTTCCAAGTTGGGGATCGAGTACTCTTAAAAGTATCGCCTTGGAAAGGCGTAATCCGATTCGGCAAACGCGGAAAAATTAAACCCCAGGTACATTGGGCCTTTTGAGATTCTCGAGAAGATAGGTCCAGTGGCATATCGACTGCAGCTGCCCTCTAAACTCAGCAGCGTGCACCCTACTTCTCACATTTCTAACTTAAAGAAATGTCTGTCTGACGAGACACTTATTATCCCCCTTGACGAGATTCGCATAGATGACAAACTACATTTCGTTGAGGAACCTGTCGAAATTATGGACCGTGAGGTCAAACAACTGAAACAAAGTCGTATTCCAATCGTCAAAGTCAGGTGGAATTCGCGGCGCGGTCCGGAATTCACTTGGGAACGGGAAGACCAAATACGACTCAAGTATCCCCACTTATTCACCGATTCTGCCCCTAACGCGACTTCGACTTAAATTTCGGGACGAAATTCTTTTAACAGGGGGATAATGTAACAACCGGCAAATTAGGACCAGAATTAGTGCCTAATTCTTCGTTAATACATGTAATTAGTTCTGTGTTAGGCTAATTTATGTATCGAATTATATATATTGTTAAATATATATGAAAATGCGATTTGGTTAAATCGTACGCAAATTAAATAGAATGAAATTCTATTCGGTTAATACGGACGTTGGTGAACAAATGTTTAAAAACTAAAATAACGCAATTATGACCGAAATGCTATTTTATAATAGTTAGTAACTGCCTTGTACTACCCGATTTAAAACTTACACGATTTAAAAACGAAAGTACAAAAATTTATTCAAACCATATTATATTGCAAATTATTAAAGATTTAGAGAAATAATTTAAATAAATTATTTAACAAAAGATTCTGGATTTTATAAAATATAATTAAACGCGTAAAATAAATAATCTAACACAAAACGACGGAGAAAACGAACACTGCCCGGAGCACGGAGCGCGAACTGAAAGGAGGAGGTTCCACCCAAAACCCCCTCCCTTCTCTCATTTCTTCTTCATTTTCATTCTCACCTTTCTCTCTCTTTCTTTCTTTTCTCTCTTTCTTTCCCTCTAACTAAAAACCACCACCATCCTCACAAAATCACATAAAACTACCATCAAACGCCATCGGATCGCACTACTCGTTTGAAATAAAAGCATCACCATCTCCCGATCTACCTTCCTATCTTTCCGGATTTTCGTTTCGGCATTTCGTAAGTTTCCGACAAATCCCGACATCTCTCGTTTTTGATCATTTTTACTAGTTTATGGTTTAAATAGGCTTATTATGTTCATATAAGGGTTGGGTAAAAGATTTGGACCCAACGGAAACCGGGAAACTCGTTTTCGACAAAAATTCCGGCCATCAGACCGCTACGTCGCACCTGGCCAGGGGCCTCTGCGACGTCGCGGCCTACGTCGCACAAAAATCCCAACGTCGCACTAGCGACGCAGCCCCTTACGTCGCATTAATTTGCGGACGTCGCACGTAGCGACGTAGACTTTAACGCCGCAAACCGAAGCAACGTCGCATTAGCGACGTCACCCCCTACGTCGCATTGATTTGCGAAGGTCGCATCATGCGACGTACCTGCCTACGTCGCACCTTACGTCGCATGCTACGTCGCACAAACCAGAACCTTGAAAACTCACATTTTCACTAAGTGTCGAACTTTTACAACCTCAAATCCTTATACGATACGACTTATAAAACACTTTGGGACACTTTTGTAAGTGCAAAACATCAATAATTTGATAATAATACTTAAAGTTTATTATTCCAAACTCGTCACCAACGGGTCGTACATTTTTATACAAACGATAACAAACCAACATTCGGACACATTGGGTTGTATGAACAACTAGCCTAGATGATCTTGCGAGACATCTACTTACTTGACATTACGTGTTTAGGCATTTGGAGGTTACGGGTTCGGAGAACCTACTGTTGATACTACTTACTCGTTTATTGATATAAACGCACTTGCAAAGACTCAGGTGAGTCTTACGGCCCCACTTTTACTGTTTTAACTTATTGGGGGAGATACATGCTACTGATTTTTCTTGAACACAATTACTAAACTGTTTACTATACCAAACGGAATTGCATGAGTTACTTACTATTTACTGAAGTCTCTCCATCATATATCGTTAGTTATGTACTTAAGCGCGAACAGTAGTTAATGGATCCATTAGGGAAATGACCCTCCCCGCCCGGGGTAGTAGCGCTACCACGAACCGTTATGTATAAACGGGCGACTATTATTTCGTTACTTATGCTTGCTCAATTTCGAGCATGTCACGGGAGCAACTGATTATTTACGGGTTAAGCTTCGATTATGAGCCTCATGGCAACGGTATAACTTGATTACTTTACTTTTGCGAGACTTGCAAATGCTTGATATACGCCTACGGGCACTACTGATGAAATCTTGTGTTCAAACTGATTATTTACTGATAAACCTGTGAGATTCACCAACCTTTTGGTTGACCCTTTTTAGCATGTATTCTCAGGTACACTTACGGAGTAGGATCACTCCAGGATTACTAGCTAGAGTCGCATGATTTCCAAACTGCATTTAACGGAGATTCTTTGGCATTATCCTTTTGTAACTATGGTTATGTAATAGAATCTCCCGCCACATACGCGGACTTTAGGCTTACATATTTTTGTAAAGAAAACTATATGTTTTCAAACGATTTAATTATGAAAGGTAATTATTTTACAAAACGTCTCATTTAGAGGTCGTTTGCTGTATATCTTGTGCTTTGTATATTGATTAGTAACACCCAAGTATGCTTCCGCAAATCACTAAATGTGGGGGGTGTTACAGTATTGCCAGAAGGATTCCTTGAGCGCACGGCTGGAATAGGAAAAGTGATCGGGTGGGCCCAACAAGTGACATTGTTGGCTCACCCGGCAGTTGGAGGGTTCGTGTCACACTGCGGGTGGAATTCGTTGTTGGAAAGGTTGTGGTTTGGTGTACAATCAGCGACATGGCCGATATATGCTGAGTAGCAGGTGAATGCATTTCAGATGGTGGTCTGGGATTGGCAGTGGAGATCCAGTTGGATTATAAAAAGGATTTGTTTAATCCTAAAGCCGACACGGTCACTGCAAAAGAGATAGAAAGTGGGATACGGTGATTGATGGAGGATAACGGGATTAGAACGAAAGTGAAGGAGATGAGGGAGAAGAGCAGAGCTGCGGTGGCAGTGGGCGGTTCTTCTTATACATCTGTTGGCTTTAAGACTTTTTAAAATACGTCTCCTGATCAATTCGACTTTTGTTAATTGTTCATTTAGGAGAATTTAAAGGTCACTTTTCAACAATTGGTTAATAACTATAGTTGTTTCACCCTTATGTAAATCTCTTTATATTTCTCAACATTCTGACCATAATAAAATGGTTGTAATTTAATTAAGAGTAGAGGGGCTTAAGTCCAGGAAGCATTTTATTACAGATTAATCTAATGATGTGTACTTTGATAAAACGGTTGTTGGTTTGGGCATTTACTTTGGGAAATCAAGTTTTGGCTTTGTATAGTTATGTTTATAGAAATGATTTGAAATTGTACCGAATTGTTCAAGGTTTTGGACGTGGGTGCAGCTGAACTTAATTTAGTCCATCGGATGGTGGAGGTTGTTGTAATGAGAAGGGTACCATCTTTATGAGTGTGGATTCAACGAGAATTCATGGGAATGGGATTCAAAGAATGGAAGTAAGGTGTATTTTTGTAATGTGTTGATGTAAGAACTAAGAAGGCCTAAAATCTTTTTTTTTATAAGTCAACTAATTGTTTATGAAATTAATTGTATATTGTTTTCTCTATAAAATTATGCTACTTAAATAGATTGAATTTAGTTATTAAACAGTAAACATTCCATAATTAATTACCTATTTAATAAAATCAATTAAAAACATAATGTATGGTTGGAAATTGTATATATGGAAAGTTAATGATACATTAACTGTTTAGAATTTATTTTAAGAAAATTTAACCACTATCTTAATCAAAACCCATCTATTTATTATATCTATCTATCTATTCTATACATTAATAAGAAAAGTAATGGAAGAATAATAATAATTAGATTGTGATCAACAATAAAAATCTAACATTTAATTTATTTAGGATGTACTTAATCCCATTTTTATGTGATTAAAAGACTAATATACCTTTCTATATTTACAATATACATCCTTCTATATTTGCAATATAAATCCTTTATTAATTCCTTAATTTAAACCGACAAGCATAAGTTTTACTCCGTAACCATTTTACCTCGAGGAAAAAAAGTGTTGTACACAATTAAATGCATAAAATAAGAAGTTTTAGAAAGTTTTACATCATACGATGCCATAGATGATTTAAAAGTTGAGACTATAGTATAGCAACAAGTCCAAAGTTTAGCATCTAACGAAACAATAAATCACGTATAGATCTACTTATATACATATAAAATTAGACATAGTTCACTTTTTTGTTCAACATTTTATTATAATTTGAATTTTACACATGCTTTACTCATTAGATCTAGTTTTAAGTTTATGTAGGTAGTTCTATTTATCATTTTATATTATTCACTTTTATTACTCAAATCCTTGTATAGTTAAGTATAAAGGGTTAGAGGCCGGATAACTTGTTAAACTTGAGTATTATATTAATAAGGGTAAAAAATATCAATAAAAGAATATGGAATGATCTAGAACGATAAAAGTGTTACATATTCTATTTTTCACAATAAAAAAGTTCGCGTTATATTATGTACAATAAAGTGTTTGTATGTTCTATTTTATGCTTCATTTATATGTTTAACAAGTTAACTTGGACGCTTATTTGGTGGAAGATATTTCTATTTTTTTTCCACGTGTTAAACAAGATATTTCTTATTTGGAGTATATAATATAACATGTAACTCTTTTATTATGCAATATCATTTTATATTTTCCTTATCGATCATTTTGTTATATCATGTTCTCAATAATTAAATTTGTTTAATTTATTTAATAGAAAGCTATTTATAATTGAAAGATAGGAGTTTAAAAACCATAGTTAATCTGTAAAGATAAACTAATAAGAAAATTAAGTTTATGAAAAATACTTAGTTAATTAAAAAAATTTGTGTTTGATTAAAAAAAAAAAGATGTTTGTACTCTAAATATAAAAACACAATAAAAACTTGGGCCAGATATGATATTTGCGATCTAGAGGTTAGTGATATCCAAAATTTGATGTAACAGGTGGTTGGCACTACAAGTCGATCCAAGGTTCGGCCGTGATTCCACCGCTTGACCACTATCCAAAACTCAATCTTGTTATTGCGACGCACATTTTCATGATTTTAGATAAATATTTAATTCTACTAATATGCACTTGCATATACTTTTAATATTGTTATATTATATACTCTATTAACTAAGGGTGTGTTTAGATGAGAGGATTCTGGGGGCTTTTGGGGCCTCAGCTTCTATTTTTTATAAGCGCCAGCTATAAGCCTTGTTTGACCACATAAAAAAAATGAGGTTTCTTAAGAAATAAGCCCCATAAGCCCTTAGGGTGTATTTGGATGAGGGGATTTTAGGGCTTTTGGAGGCTTGAGCTTTTATTTTTTATAAGCCCCAGCTATAAGCCTTATTTGATAACATAAAAAAAATGGGGCTTCATGAAAAAATAAGCCCCTAAACAAGAAGTTTTTTGAAGTGACTTTTGAATAGAAGCCCAAGCCCCACCTCCAGCCCCAAGCTCCAGCTCCAGCTCCAGCCCCAGCTCCAGCCCGTTGTTACCAAACACACCCTTAAACAAGAAGCTTTTTGAAGTGGCTTTTGAATAGAGGCACAAGCCCCAGCTCCAGCACCGAGCTCCAACCCGTTGTTGCCAAACACACCCTAAATACTATACCTGCCAATTGAGTCGGGGTGGGTCACGGGTTGAAACGGGGTTGGGTCAAAATGGGTCACGGGTCGAACGGGTCACCTTTTGAATCGGGTCGAACAGGTTGGGTCAAGATCGGGTTTGGTCGTGTCGGTCGGGTTCGGTCAAGCCTATAATCGTTTGCTTTTTCATTAAATTTATACAAGTTTTTGCTTTTTTAAACAATGAACTTAAGTTATGAATAGTTTATCAGGCTAACTCACTATTAAAGTATATTACTGTCTAATGATGTTGGACTTAAGGGGTTTTAACAATCTGGAAACTGGTAGTTGTCCATGTAACATTGAGACATTGAGGATCATTGATTGTACTTCAACTAAATCTGTCTCTTTTCCAACATGAGGAGGGCAACAGCTCAAGTCACTTGTTATTAACGGATGTAAGGAAACCGAGTTATTGTTAATGCTTATGAACGCAAATATACAATGCTACAAGGTTTATAGATAGGCAGTTGGCCAAATCTAAAATCGATCACTAATTGAGCTAATTCATTCATGATATGCAAGGGTGAGAGGTATGGTCAACCAATAACGGGTTTATGTTTCCATGCCTAAAAGAGCTTGTTATCCAAAGTTATCCCAACTTCCATGAAGTCTAGACCAACGCGTTTCCTTTACTAAGGGTTCTTAAAATAAAGCGATGTGGTTAAGATATGAAGTGTTAACAAGTCTGGTTCATGTAGCTTCATCAGTGACCAAGTTGGAAACAGAATCTACTTCGGGGCTTAAAAATGAGATGTCGGGAGATGTTGAAGAGTATCTTGGGAGCAGTTGAAGATGTAAGAATCCAGGAGTGTTATGATATAAGGTACCTGTGGAAATCAGAAGCAGAGGCAAGTAATCTTGTGAATTTAAGGAAGTTGGAAGTCTGGGATTGTAGTAATTTGTTAAGTTTAGGAAAGTAACAGGAGGGCGATAATGGTGGGAGCAGCCTAACGTCTCTTTACTGTAACAGTATGGAGTGTTGCATTTGTCCTCGTAGCATTGAAAAGTTGAAGATAGATGGTAGTAGTTTGATTATCTCTGTTTCGTTACTACAGGAGGCCTGAAAAAGCTCAAGTTTTTGGTCATCCGTGATTGCAAGGACCTACTGGTAATATAAGTATAATGGGTTGGACGTATCTGAAAGCAATTGAGTTGAGTTACTTGACTCACCTTGTGGAGTTAAAGCTACAAGATTGTCCACTTATGGAGTCATTTACTGACCATGAGTTTCCAAGTCTTGCCTCGTTAAAACATATGAGAATCATAGATTGTCCAAGTATGGATGCTTCCTTTCCTAGTGGAATTTGGCCTCCTAATTTGTATTCCCTTGTTATTGGGCGATTAAAGAGACACGTCCTATAATGGGGCCTGCAGAATTTACCAGACTCACCTTGTTCATCTATCTTTATTTGGTGGATTAACAGAAGATGATGTGAGTAGTTGCAGTCAACTATCTCATATATTCCCTTCATCTCTTACTCCTCTTCACAAACATACATTTGAGTATTTTGGATCACTTTCAAAGGGACTCTAACTCCTTAACATGTATCTATTGACAGCTGCCTGAACATGATGGATTTACCAGAAATGTTGTTTCCATCACTATTGAGTTTGATGTTTTGATCCAGATGCCCAAATTTGAAAGAAACTTGCAGTAGAGGAGGCTTCTTCTGGCCCCTCATCTTCCATATCCCCGAAATCTCAATTGCAAGTCATTTTTTCCATTAAAAGAAGGCCTGCACGGCTGCACGCATGCCTCACAGTTTTAATTAGTTCAAATATGTATGCATTCAATCACTTATTTTCCGTTTAATAAAGATTCTTTTGATTCGTTTGGATTTCAGCCCCGTTAGTTGATGAATACGACTGGAGCTATCAACATACTTACTAGGAAGTAGTTATTTTCATATGATTCAGCTATAAAATGGAGTCATCTACAGTCAATGTGCAAACTAAAAGAATACTAATTAATGGTTCAATCTCACCAAATTAGAAACTTGTTTAAAACTTCTGACTGTGACCCTATTAGGTGTCTTTTTTGTTTGTATCTTTCTTAACACATCTTCTTGATTTATTAGGCATAATAACGAATTATTTATTTATTATTTTTTTAACTTACGAGGGTCATGGCATTTTAATATTTCAGGTTTCAACCTTTCGGTGTTAGATAGTATTATTGTAAGATTAACGTGATGCACGTTCATGCTGCCAGCAATGAAATGGTCACATCAGTTCAGTTCAACTCAGCTCAAATTATCTTTATTTAACAGAGATAGGCACTTAAACAACAGTTCATAAAACTTGAAATAAAACATTCATAAATCAAATTAGAGAAGATGGCTAATATAGTTGCAAAGCTTGTAGTCATACCTTCACCTGGACTTGGTCATATCATGTCTAACATCGCATTCGCAAAATTGCTTGTGAGTCGTGATCAACGCCTCTCTGTAACCATCCTTCTCATTAAGCCACCTAGTGCACGTTTCGGTTCTGATTCTGCTATCAACACCTATATTGAATCGTTAGCTAACAACGATATGGATCGTATATCCTTCATTCAACTCCCTCAAGAAGAAACCGTCTTCGACCCGAAATCTCCTAGGAATTCCTTCATAAAATACATCAATAGTCACGGCAAATATGTTAGAGATGTTGTGGCTGACTTGCTTGGTCAACCGGAGTCTGGTATGGTTGTTGGGTTTGTCGTCGATATGTTCTGCATAGGCATGCTAGATGTAGCAAATGAATTAAATGTTCCAACCTACTTGTTCTTCACTTCGAGTGCTGCTTATCTCGGATTTCACTTACATATCCAGACACTCTATGACGATCAGAAGCAAGACATTATAGAGTTGAGCAACTCGGATACAAAGATATCGGTTCCGAGTTTTGTCAAACCGGTGCCAACGAGTGTCTTCCCTTCCTTGATCCAGACTAGAGACGGGCTTGACTTTTATCTGTGGTGTGCCCGGAAAATGAGAGAGGTCAAAGCAATCATGGTTAACACATTCTTGGAATTGGAAACACACGCAATCAAGTCGTTGTCTGCTGACATCAGCATCCCTCCTGTGTGTACAGTGGGACCCATCCTCAACCTAGAAAACGGTGCGGGTACCGGAAAACCCTTTGATAATGATGTCATCACCTGGATGGACAGTCAACCGCCTTCCTCCGTGGTATTTTTGTGTTTTGGGAGTATGGGAAGTTTTGAAGAGACACAAGTGAAGGAGATAGCATATGCTTTGGAGAAGAGTCAGCACCGTTTCGTGTGGTCCCTACATCGACCACCTTCAACACAGCATACATCAAGAGCCACTGGAGATTACGATGATCCCGGAGTAGTATTGCCAGAAGGATTCCTTGAGCGCACGGCTGGAATAGGAAAAGTGATCGGGTGGGCCCAACAAGTGACTTTGCTGGCTCACCCGGCAGTTGGAGGGTTTGTGTCCCACTGCGGGTGGAACTCGTTGTTGGAAAGCTTGTGGTTTGGTGTACAATCAGCAACATGGCCGATATACGCTGAGCAGCAGTTGAATGCATTTCAGATGGTGGTGGAGCTGGGATTGGCAGTGGAAATACAGTTGGATTATAAGAAGGATCTGTTTAATCCTAAAGCCGAAACGGTCACTGCAAAAGAGATAGAAAGTGGGATACGGCTATTGATGGAGGATAACAAGGTGAGAATCAAAGTAAAGGAGATGAGGGAGAAGAGCAGAGCCGCGGTGGCAGTAGGCGGTTCTTCTTATACATCTGTTGGCTGTTTCATTCACGACATTATAAGAAACATCTCCTGATCAATTCGACTTTTGTTAATTGTTCATTTATAGATAGCTGCATTTGTTTCCGACTGCAGTTGTTTTTCTTTTATATACCTTATATTTTCCGTACATAACTTAGAGAAATTGGAATGCTGGCAGTACATGTAATTTTACGTGAGATGTGTACTACTGACAACATTGATCAGATCCACGATCCGTACAAGGGTACAATTTATGACCTTAAAATAGAAATGACAATGACCCACTTTACCCAATGGAAATAATAATCAGCCTCATGAGGCGTTTACATACAGATAATCTAATGTATGCATTCCAAACAACAGAAACAGATGCTGGTACGGGCGTTTGGTGAGCAGTTGGTGGGCACACCCGGTTTGACGTTATATATGTAAAATAGTTGAGATGGTACCGAATTGTTCAAGGTTTTGGATGTGGGTGCAGCTGACCTTTGGTCCATTAGATGTAAGAGAGTTAATTCTAATGCAGAAAGGTATATCATGGGTCACTTTTAACAAGCTTAGGCGAATACCACCATTTAGCGACCAATGCAGATACCAATCATACCATACCACACATCCACACCTAAATTTTTTGACGTTTTAATTCTTAATAATTGATATACTTTGAATAAAATACAGATGTTGGCACAAAGTCTCCATGAACTAGGCCCATGGGCATTATTTTTAATATAAAAATGGTCCCATGGCCATGGGTAATAGATTTCACATTAATACTGATGCTGCCAGCAATGCAATGACATCACCTCACTTGATTTTAATTTATCTACAGGTAGTCAAAACGTACATAAAACTATACAACACTGACTTCAAATTTCAAATTTTAAAGGTCTTGTTCCAAACCAAACAAAATGGCAAATGCAATGGCAGAACTTGTATTCATCCCTGCACCAGTTATTGGTCATCTAATATCAACAATCGAGATCGCAAAACTACTCGTGAATCGAGCTCAACGGCTTTCCATAACTGTCCTCATTATAAAGCCGCCTTCTGGCTCTCGATCTGGCTCCGCTATAACCACCTACATCGAATCATTAGCTAATAAGGCTATGGAACGCATACATTTTATTGAACTTCCACAAGACGAAATCCTACCCAATCGCGACCCCAAAGCTCCCATGACTTTTGTCAATGATTTCATTAACAGTCATTGCAAATATGTTAGAAATGTTGTGACTGACATGAAAACTAAACCTGGGTCAGGTCAGGTGGCGGGTTTTGTCATTGATATGCTCTGTACTGGAATGATAGATGTAGCGAATGAGTTCGATGTTCCAACATATGTATTTTTCACTTCTAATGCTGCTTATCTTGGCTTTGAGTTCTTTATCCAGACACTCTGTGATGATCAAAATCACCAACATGTAATTGAGTTGAATAACTCAGATACCGAGATATTGGTTCCTAGTTTTGCAAAGCCAGTGCCAACAAAGGTCTTTCCTTCGGGCTTCGACACTAAA
Organism: Helichrysum umbraculigerum; assembly: GCA_949592205.1. Taxonomy (NCBI): domain Eukaryota; kingdom Viridiplantae; phylum Streptophyta; class Magnoliopsida; order Asterales; family Asteraceae; genus Helichrysum; species Helichrysum umbraculigerum. The sequence goes on along the minus strand of CATIUR010000003.1, from coordinate 114,432,809 downwards.
GAAGCGCTGGACTATGTTCTATTGACTTCCCGGAAAATGAAAGAGGTCAAAGGAATCATGGTTAATACATTCTTGGAATTGGAACCGCGTGCAATCGAGTCATTATCTTTTGACAGCAGGATACCGTGTATATATCCGGTGGGGCCCATACTCAATTTAGTTGGTGGTCTCAGTGTTAACTCACGTGATGATGTCATAAGTTGGTTGGACGAGCAACCGTCTTCTTCAGTGGTGTTCTTGTGTTTTGGAAGTTTGGGAAGTTTTGATGAAGACCAAGTGAAGGAGATTGCAAATGCTTTAGAGAAAAGTGCACACCGTTTCTTGTGGTCCCTACGTCGACCACCTTCACCAGAGCATACATCACGAGCCACTGGAGATTACGAGGATCCAGCAGTAGTATTGCCAGAAGGATTCCTGGAGCGCACGTCTGGAATGGGAAAAGTAATCGGGTGGGCCCCTCAGGTGGTGGTCCTGGCTCATCGTGCAGTTGGAGGATTTGTGTCCCATTGTGGGTGGAACTCGATATTAGAGAGTTTATGGTTTGGCGTGCCATTGGCAGCATGGCCAATATACGCTGAGCAGCAAATGAATGCGTTTGAAATGGTGGTGGAATTGGGATTAGCTGTGGAGATTAAGTTGGACCATAAGAAGGATTTGTTTGATCCAAAGAGCGATATTGTTACTGCAAGTGTGATAGAGAGCGGAATAAGGAAGTTAATGGAGAATAACCAAGTTAGAGAAAAAGTGAAAGAAATGGGCAAAACGAGCAGAGCGACTGTGATAAAAGGTGGTTCATCGTACGCTTCTGTTGGTCATCTAATCGACGATTTTATGAGTAACATATCTTGAGTTAAATCATTTCAGTGTATTTGTGCTTCTGCCTGGATTTAAAGTGTCTTTCAATGTTTCAAATGTTGATGTAACAAGGCCTTAAGTTAATTTAAAAGTCAATTAATTTATTTAAGCTAACAGTGCAAATTATACCGAACACAATACATTGAATCTATTTCAACTTCAAGCAGTTATTTTCTAAGCTTATTTTTAAGTTAATATAATCAATCAATCAATCTGACGCACGTCCTTACGTAATCACGATGCTCGCTCATATCCAAACCTTGGTTTTGTTTAAACTATAAACAAGATCATGCCATAGCTATTTTAGTAATACACGTCTCTTTCATGTGGGCTATTAAAAAATAATAAAGTAGGGTCACCAAATTTGGAGAATGGGTCGCAGTAAGAGAAATGACATAAACAGATGATATCTAAGCACCAAAGCAAACATTCATGAACCAAATTAAATTAACGACATGGCAAATACAGCTGCAAAGCTTGTAGTCATACCTGCTCCTGGGCTTGGTCATATCATGTCAACCGTGGAGATCGCAAAAGTGCTCGTGAATCGTGATCAACGCCTTTCCATAACCGTCCTTGTTATTAAGCCTAAGAATGAGCATTCTGGCTCGGCGATCACCACCTACATCGAATCGTTAGCTAACAATGCTATGGATCGTATATCCTTCATTGAACTCCCTCAAGAGGAAACTCTACCACTGTTTGATTCTAAATCACCCATGATTTCCTTTACGGAATTCATCAAAAATCAGTGCAAATATGTAAGAGATGTTGTGACTGACATAATTGGTCAACCAGGTTCCGGTCGGGTTGTCGGGTTTGTCATAGATGTACTTTGCCCCACCATGATGGATGTGGCAAATGAGTTTAATGTCCCAACTTACGTGTTCATCACTTCTAATGCTGCTTATCTTGGATTTAAATTATACATACAAACACTATGTGACGATCACGGGCAAGATGTTATTGAGATGATGAACTCGGATACTCAGATATCAATTCCAAGTTTTGACAAAGCGGTGCCAACGCATGCTTTCCCTTCCCTTATGCGGACTAGAGAAGGGTTGGACTTTACTCTATGGTCTATTCGTAAACTGAGAGAGGTCAAAGCAATCTTGGTTAATACGTTCTTGGAATTGGAAAAACACGCGGTCCAGTCATTGTCAGCTGACGTCACCATCCCGCCTGTGTATGCAGTGGGACCCATACTCAACTTAGAAGGTGGTGGTGGTTCTGGTGCTAAAAAATCTGATGATGATGTCATTAGCTGGTTGGACCGACAACCGCCTTCCTCTGTGGTGTTTTTGTGTTTTGGAAGTATGGGAAGTTTTGAAGAGAGACAAGTGAAGGAGATAGCTTATGCTTTAGAGAAGAGTGGGCACCGTTTCGTGTGGTCCCTACGTCGACCACCTTCAAGAGAGCATACAACAAGAAGAGTCACTGGAGATTATGAGGATCCAGGAGCAGTATTGCCAGAAGGATTCCTTGAGCGCACAGCTGGAATAGGAAAGGTGATAGGGTGGGCCCAGCAAGTGACGTTACTGGCTCACCGTGCAGTTGGAGGGTTCGTGTCCCACTGCGGGTGGAATTCGTTGTTGGAAAGCTTGTGGTTTGGTGTACCGTCTGCAACATGGCCGATGTATGCTGAGCAGCAGATGAATGCATTTGAAATGGTGAAGGAGCTGGGATTGGCTGTGGAGATCAAGTTGGATTATAAGAAGGATATTTTTAATCCTAAAGCTGATACGATCATTGTCACTGCGGATGAGATAGAAAGTGGGATAAGGCGATTGATGGAGGATAACGAGGTGAGAACGAAAGTGAAAGAAATGAGTTTGAAGAGCAGAGCTGCAGTGACAGAGGGTGGTTCATCTTATGCGTCTGTTGGCAGTTTTATTCATGACATTACAAGAGACGTCTCATGATCAGTTCAACTATAGTTTATTGTTCATTAAGCAGAAGTTAAAGGTCTCTTTCCAAGAATTGGTTTTTAACTCCAGTTGTTTCACCCTTATGTAAATCTCTTTATATTTCCTCAACATTCTGACCATAATAAAATGGAGTACCGAGTATATGTCAATGAACCTTCTGCCTATCCAAACAATTTGTACTTGGCCAGAAGTCAGAAGAGACCTGGTTGTAATTTAATTAAGAGTAGAGGGGTTCAAGTCCAGGAAGCATTTTATTACAGATTAATCTAACGATGTGTACCCTTGATAGTTGATAATTTACTCAAACAGTTGGTGGGCAATCAAGTTTTGGCTTTGTATAGTTATATTATTTATAAAAAAAATGAACTGAAATTGTACCGAATTGTTCAAGGTTTTGGACGTGGGTGCAGCTGATCTTAATTTAGTCCATCGGACGGTGGAGGCTGTTGTAAGGCCTCTCCCAACCGTGACACGAACTGACGCGTCAGTTGCCTGCCAGCTCAGCGCCACGTCAGACTGACACAAACTGACACACAACTGACACACCCCTGCCAACAGCAACATCACTTCCCTTATTTTCAGGGCCCCACACACTATTTAATCTATTTATTTGATACAAAAACTTAAATAACACATTTAAATTAAAACTAAAAACATTACATTAATTAAAAATAAAATATTACAAATCCTAAAAAATAAAATGTTACAATTCCTAAAAAAAGAAAAAAATTACAATTCCTAAAAAAATAAAATGTTACAAATCCTAAAAAAGAAAAATGTTACAAATCCTAAAAAAGAAAAAAATACATTTATTGAAAGCTTAAAAATACAACTAGTAGTCTACTCGGATTCGTTGTCGTTTTCGTTGTCGTCTTCATTGTCGTCCTCGTCTTCATCCGTTTCCGCCACTTGAGTAGAACCCGCACCCGCGTCGTGACCAAAGAACGTTTTGTAGTCCGACTCATAGTTGTCAACCAAGGTTTTTCTTACTTCCTTGATCATTTTTTTCTCCTTGCCTTTGAGAAACGACGGGACAGGCTGCATAAGCATTTTCCACGACTTAATGATCGTTTTTTTGGCCGCGGCTTTTCCGATTTGCACCATTGTACGTTCGGCCACTGATGCGGCTCGTATGTTGGCCAAACGTTCTTGTTCTCTCAAAGAACGCGAAGAAGTGGCGGCGTCACTGGAACCCGAGCTTTTTTGGCTTTTTCTAGAAGACGAACGACCGGGCGGGCGACGAATGGGGTCGTCGGTGAACAAATGTTGCATGTTAGCCGTGAGAGGGTCGGAATAAGGCATGTCGTCTCCAAGATTGATGGGTTCGAGCTCGGGTTGGGATGGTTCTTCGCGGTTGCTCATGACACCAAACGTTGCCAAAAATTTTGGATGGTCTTTGACAACGTTCCAAGAAGTTTCATATGTGAAATCTCTTTTCATTCGGGATTTGAACCTCTTATGACTTGCTTTCAAAATGTCTTCTTCTTTGGCACCGCTCGGACGAGGATTTGTAACCTCCTTGTAAATTCCTATGAAGATCTTGCAATCCGAACAGATCTTGTTCCATTTGCCTTGAAGTTGGCTCTTGGAACGGTATTGGGGAGCCACCTTGTTGTAGTCCTCCACAACTTTAGCCCAAAATGCTTCTCCAGCTTGTGCAGCGCCTTCCTTGTCTTTTTCTGACCGGTGGATCCATCGTTGCGCCAACAAAACCGCCTCGTCGTCGGACCATCGTACTTGCACCCGGCCAGTGTCCACGGCTTTTCCTTTAGATCTTCCTCTTTTTGGAGCCGGCTCGGGTTCGGGTTGGGTTTCGGGTTCGGGTTCGGGTTCGGGTTGGGGTTGGGGTTGGGTTTCGGGTTCAATTCGGGGTGGAGTGTTGATGTTTCCGAATTGTGGGTAGTTGATTGGTGTTGGTGGATATGGGTTAAAAGCGGAAGGATGAGCTTGGTGCATGTAGTGTGGGTTTCCGAACGCCGCGGGAGATTGATGATATGGGATTGTTGGTGAAAAACCTTGATATGCCAAGGGTTGATACATTTGGTATGGAGCGGATGGACTTTGGAAGGTTCGGGTTGGACTTGCGTATGATGAAAAACCGGGGGGTTGGCTAGGTGACGAGTTGCTCGATTGAGCCGAGAAAGTGGATGGTGGTGAACCTTGATTAACCGGCGGAGGCACGTAGTTGAATAAGTTGTTAAACATATCGTCGCCGGTGGAGTTGGAATTTCGCCTCATTTTTTTTTGTGTATAGAGGTGGTGAATTGAGAGTGGTTAATTGAAGAAGTTGATAAAATTTTATATAAAAGTGGTGAGTTTTATATAAAAGTGGTGAATTGGGTGTAAAATAATGTGGAAAGTTGGTTGAGAGTGGGGAATTGGAAAGAATATATTGTATAAAAGTGGGGAATTGTATATAAAAGTAGTGAATTGAGGAGTGAATGTTGTGAAAAATGGGTTGGATTTGGTTTGAATTTATAGAGTGTAAAAAGGAAAAAAAATAAAAAATTTAAATTTTTTTTTTGACCGTTTCACACTTTTTAATTTTTTTTTTTTTTTTTTTTTTTTTTTTTTTTGTATAAAGGAGCCGGTGGACCCCAGCCCATACCTCTCTCTTCCTTCGGTTCCACGACGCAAACAACCGACGCGGCCGAACCGACGCCCCGTGCCAACGGCGTCGGTGCGTCGGTCCAACCGACGCCCCCCACCGACGCGTAACCGATGCCCCGTTAGTAGTAATGAGAAGGGTACCATCGTTATGAGTGTGGATTCAACGAGAATTCATGGGATCAGATTCAAAGAATCGAAGTAAAGTGTATTTTTGTAATGTGTTGATGTAAGAACTAAGAAGGCCTAAAATCTTTTTTTTTATAAGTCAACTAATTGTTTATGATATTAATTGTATATCGTTTTCTCTATAAAATTCTGCTACTTCAATAAATTGAATTTAGTTATTAAACAGTAAACATTCCATAATTAATTACCTATTTAATAAAATCAATTAAAAACTTATTGTATGGTTGGAAATTGTATATATGGGAAGTTAATGATAAATCAACTGTTTAGAATTTATTTTAAGAAAACTTAAACAGTGTCTTAATCAAATCCCATCTATTTATTCTGTCTATCTATTCTATATATTATATGAAAAATTATGGTAAAATAATAATAATTAGATTGTGATCAACAAGAAAGATTTAACCCTTAATTTAATTAATGACATACTACTCTTCTATATTTACAATATACACCCTTATGAAATATTATAACAAGTTTGTGTCTTTTTGTAAATAATAGAAGTTCAGGGACTAATTTGTATTTATTACAAATTGTTAGTTAGGCGGTTAACTCTGATAGTTAGGTTGTTAATATCGTTTTTCTTGTATATAACAGAATGTAAACTTCATTAGTTGTTAATGAAATCTGTAGAAGTTCTCTCAATCTTGTTCTTGATTTCATGATCTTCATTTGTGAAATTGAACATTTGCTTCCGCTTCTCATGGTATCAGAGCACATGTTGCTCGTTTGATCCACACGTTTGCCCTAATTCAATCGATTTGCCCTAATTGTTGGAATCGATTTGACCTAATTCAATTGATTCATTTTTCTGCTACAATCGATCAATTCTTGAATCGATTTGATCTTATTCTACTCTACTATTTCTTTAATTCATCAATCTCGCAATGGTTATTCCAAGTAACAATTCCAGTTCGCAACCACACATGAATCCAGAAATTAATGTTCAATCTATTCGGAATCCTATCAATGATCCATTACACATAGCGAATTCTGATCATCCAGGAATGGTATTAACAAACACTCCATTCAATGGCATGAATTTTCACGGCTGGTGCAGAACAATCAAAATGGCGCTAGGTGCAAAATTAAAATTAGTTTTTATTGATGGATCGTGTCTCAAGCCAGATGTTAATGATGAAAGCTTTCAGAGGTGGACAAGGTGTGATTACATGGTAACATGCTGGATTCTGAACTCTATGATTACAGAGTTATCTGATGCATTCTTATATGCACATTCTGTTTTTGAATTGTGGAAAGAGATTGAAGAAAGGTATGGTTAGAGTAATGCTCCTCTCATATATCAACTTGAAAGTGAATTAAATAAAGTCACTCAAGGAAACCTTTCTGTTGCTGCTTATTTCACTAAAATGAAACGGTTTTTGGATGAGTTACATAATCTGAATGGTATTCCTACATGTACATGTGGAAAAATGAGAGAGTGTGCTTGTGGAATTACTGAAAAATACTTAGAAATTGATAGTAGAAACAAGCTAATGCAATTTCTGATGAAACTCAACGATGATTTTGAGTTTGTAAAGAGTCAAATCTTGTCTATGGATCCCTTACCGAATGTGAATAGAGCATATTACATAGTGCAGCAGGTTGAAAAGCAGAAACAGGTTACTAATCAAGTTGGAGATCCATCTGCCTTCTTTGCTAATATGAGCAATAAAAGAAATACCATTAACAACATTAGAAAAGATGTTAAGAATACTAAGTATGACACTAGAAGTGAGAAGAAGTATTGTACTTTCTGTGAGCAGGATGGTCATGTGTATGATCAATGTTTTGAAAGATTAGGCTATCCTGATTGGTATAAAGGGAATAAAGGAAAGAAACCTAAAAGATTGGCTGCTCAGGTGACTGGATTTGATGATGGTAACAGGGATACTCCTTTTGACATGGAGTATGAGAATGAGTGTGATGGTGAGTATAAAGGGGGATTTGATCAAAGACTAGTTGCTGCTGTTTGTCAAGAGATGGCTAAGATGTTTAGGGGCAAGAACATTGTACAAGATACTGGAGGTACATCACATGCAGGTTCTTCCATGAATAATGCAGGTATATCTCTTTGTACATATGCTCATGCTTTGTCTGCCAGTAAGAGTCTAGATCTAAAGCATGAATGGATTGTAGATACAGGAGCTTCTGATCATATGACACCTCACAAAGACTTATTTCAATTCACCAAATCATTACCCAATCCTATTCTTGTCAAGTTACCTGATGGAACTAAGAAACTAGTGACTATTTATGGTCAAGTTAAACTTAGCTCTACTCTGACTTTGTCTCCTGTCCTTTATGTACCAGACTTCCACTTTAACCTTCTTTCAGTTGGAAAATTACTTGTTTCTCAACATCTTCTAGCAATATTTCATCCGAAATGGTTTGTTTTTCAGGACCTTTCAACTAGCAAATTGGTTGCTGTTGGAAAAGGAGTCAGGGGCTTGTATACTTGCAAGGCTGCATCTGACCTTAATTCAAAGTCTTGCAAGGCTGCATCTGAGCTCCACTCCAAATCTATTCAATCAAAGTTGTTTCAATTTCCTGTTCATAATAATGTCAATAAAGAGTTTACTTTTAGTAATCTTGTAGATACTAAAGTGGATATTTTCCATAGTAGACTTGGACATACATCTGTGTCAAAGCTTGTTCATATCAATGATTGTAAGGTCAATGCTTCTGAATTCTTTTGTGAAACTTGCATGTTAGCCAAAAATCACAGATTACCTTTTACTAGAAGTAATTCTTTGTCTTCTCATCCTTTTGAATTGTTGCACATTGATCTATGGGGTCCTTATAGAGTTGCTGCTCTAAATGGAGCTCATTACTTTCTTACTATAGTAGATGATAAAACTAGAGCTACATGGACTTATCTTATTCATTCTAAAGCTCAAGTTTGTTCTACATTGTCTACTTTCCTTGTCTATATAGCAAATCATTACAAAGCTCATCCAAAATTCATAAGGACTGATAATGGGACTGAGTTTGTAAATAACAATTGTTTATCCTTGTTACAAACTCATGGCATTATTCATCAGAAATCCATGATTTACACTCCACAACAAAATGGAGTTGTAGAAAGAAAACATACGCATTTATTAGATACTGCAAGATCACTAAAAATACATGCAAATTTACCTCATTTCTTTTGGGGAGACTGTGTGCTTGCAACAACTTATCTAATTAACAAAATGCCTATGGAAATCTTATCTTGGAAAACTCCTTATGAAGCTCTTCATGGTAAACCTCCAACATATGACAATTTAAGAATCATTGGTTGTCTATGTTTTGCAACAAATACTACTCCTCATAAGGATAAACTTGCTCCCAGATCTTCTAAATGCATCCTCATAGGATATCCTCCTAATCAAAAAGGTTATAAACTTTATAATCTAGAGACTAAAGAGGTATTTCTAAGCAGGGATGTCATATTTCAAGAAGATAGTTTTCCTTTTAAATCATCTTCTTTTCCATCTGATTCTTCTTCTAATTCTCAAGTTCCTTTTGTACCTCAAACATCTCCTGTTTTTGATGATGAGTTTCCTATTTCTTTACATCCATCATCTTCATCTGCCTCATCTCCTATCTTACCTACTGTTTCAAGTCCTACTGTTCCTATTGCTCAACCTTTTGCTTCTGTTCCTACTGCTCCATCTACACAAACTGTCCCTAATGTTCCACTTAGAAGATCTTCAAGAACTTCTAATAAACCATCATGGTTTAAAGATTTTATCACTCCTGGTTCTATGGCTGCTTCTGTTACCAAGTTACCTACTTACCCTTTATTTCATCATTCTGACTTTATCAACATCCCACAACATTATATAGCTTTTCTAGCAAATGTATGTGCTGTTTCTGAACCAACTAGCTATTGGCAAGCTAGTCAAAATAGCATGTGGGTTGAAGCTATGAATAAAGAACTTCAAGCATTAGAAGACAATGATACTTGGGAATTAACTAGCTTACCAATGGGTCATAAAGCCATTTCTTCAAAATGGGTGTTTAAAATCAAGTATAATCCCGATGGTACTGTGGAAAGATACAAAGCTAGGTTGGTGATAAGGGGTTTTAATCAGCAAGAGGGACAGGACTATAAGCATACTTTCTCTCCAGTGGCTAAATTAGCCACTGTTAGAGTTTTGATAGCTATTGCTACTGCCAAGGAATGGCCTTTGCATCAACTTGATATCAATAATGCTTTTTTGCATGGCTACATAGATGAAGATATTTATATGAAACCACCTGATGGTTATCATAAAGCCAAATCAGATCAAGTGTGCAAATTGGAAAGGTCCTTATATGGTTTAAAACAGGCTTCAAGGCAATGGAATCATGAGTTTACTAAGTTTTTAGTAGCTTTAGGATTCCACCAATCTAAACATGATTATTCCCTTTTTGTCAAGGTAGAAGGAGATAAGTTTACTGCAGCCCTAGTGTATGTAGATGATGTTCTATTAACTGGTAATTGTGATGGTGAAATCCAAGCTACCAAGGCCGCTTTGGATGCTAAGTTTACAATTAAAGATCTTGGCTTAGCAAAATATTTCTTGGGAATTGAGATTTGTAGAACAAAAGAAGGGACTTATCTTAATCAATGAAAGTATATTCTGGATTTGTTACAAGATATTGGTCTTACTGCAGTTAAGCCTACACAGTTTCCTTTACCTCAGAATTTAAAGCTTGCATTGAATAAAGGTGTGCCCCTTTCTAATCCTGATTCTTATAGAAGGCTAGTGGGTAGATTACTCTATCTCACTATGACTAGGCCTGATATTTCATACTCAGTGCAACATCTCAGTCAGTTTGTTTCTAAGCCTACAGATTTGCACATGCAAGCTGCTTTTCATCTACTGAAATATCTTAAAGGTTCAATTGCCAAAGGGTTATATTATCCTGTTCAGTCCCATCTTAAGCTCACAGGTTTTACAGATGCAGATTGGGCTTCTTGTCTCATGACTAGGAAGTCTTTAACTGGATACTGTATTTTTCTTGGGCATGCTTTGGTTTCCTGGAAAACAAAGAAGCAAGCAACGGTTTCTAAGTCCTCTACAGAGGCTGAGTACAGAAGTATGGCAGCCACAACTTGTGAATTAATGTGGTTGTCTTACTTATTGAAGGATTTACACATTAATTTTCAGTTGCCTATCACTCTTTTTTGTGATAACAAATCTGCACAACAAATTGCAGCTAATCCTTGTTATCATGAACGCACCAAACACTTGGACATTGATTGTCATTTTACAAGAGAAAAAGTGAATGATGGTTTTCTACAAACAACTTATATTCCTACTTCATTACAGTTGGAAGACGTTATGACCAAGGCTTTGGGCAAGGTTCAACATTCTTTTTTGACTCACAAGTTGGGTCTTTCTGACCCTCCAACTTGAGGGGGGAATATGAAATATTATAACAAGTTTGTGTCTTTTTGTAAATAATAGAAGTTCAGGGACTAATTTGTATTTATTACAAATTGTTAGTTAGGCGGTTAACTCCGATAGTTAGGTTGTTAATATCGTTTTTCTTGTATATAACAGAATGTAAACTTCATTAGTTGTTAATGAAATCTGTAGAAGTTCTCTCAATCTTGTTCTTGATTTCATGATCTTCATTTGTGAAATTGAACATTTGCTTCCGCTTCTCAACCCTTCTATATTTGCAATATAAATCATTTATTATTTCCTTAATTGGAACAGACAAGCATAAGTTTTACTCCGTAACTATTTTACCTCGAGGGAAAAAAGTACCGTACACAATTAAATGCATAAAATAAGAAGTTTTAGAAAGTTTTATATCATACGATACGATAGATGGTTTTAAAGTTGAGACTAACTATAGTGACAAGTCCAAAGTTTAACGTCTAACGAAACAATAAATCTCGTATAGATCTACTTGTATACATATAAAATTAGACATAGTTCACATATTAGTTTAACATTTTATTATAAATAATTTTACACATACTTTACTCATTAGATTTAGTTTTAAGTTTATGTAGGTAGTTCTATTTATCATTTTATTTTATTTACTTTTATTACTCAAATCCTTATATATTTAAGTATGAAGGGTTAGAGGATAACTTGTTAAACTTGAGTATTATATTAATAAGTGTAAAAAATATCAATAAAAGAATATGGAATGATCTTGAAGGATAAAAGTGTTAAATATTCTATTTTACACAATAAAAAAGTTACGCGTTATATTATGTACAATAAAGTGCTTATATGTTATATATTTTATGCTTCATTTATATGTTAAAAAAGTTGACTTGGATGCTTATTTAGTGGAAGATATTTCTATTTTTTCCACAAAGATAACAGGTAACTCTTTTATTATGCAATATCATTTTATATTTTCATTATTGATCATTTTGTTATAGAGTAAGGTTTAAATGAGTATAGAAATTTTTGTGAGAATGAGAGAACCAATAGGAATGCGCTATGTATCACTAAATTTTCTTTCCTTCACGTTTTTAAAAATTAAATATCTCCCAAACGGTAAGTCGAAAGATCACAAAAATTGCACCATAAAAATCAGCATTTTAGCGAGTAACACATATGTTACCAGTGAGTAACACATGTGATAACAACTAGTAATACATGTGTTACTAATTTTGTACAGTTTGTAAAACCCCAAAAAAAGTCGCCGAAAGTATACCTTGTGAGATGGCAAATCGAAGAGCTGATTTTTATAGGGTAATTTTTAGAATTTTTCGACTTACCATTTGTAAGATATTTGATTTTTAAAAACGTAACGAAAATTAGTTTTATGACATGTGATGGATTCTTATTGGTTCCTCGATTCTCTTTGAATTTGTTTAATTTATTTAATAGAAAGCTATATATAATTGAAAGATAGGAGTTTAAAAAACCATAGTTAATCTGTAAAGATAAACTAATAAGAAAATTAAGTTTATGAAAAATACTTAGTTAATTATAGAATTTTGTGTCTGATAAAAAAAAAAAGATGTTTGTACTCTAAATATAAAAACTTGGGCCACATATGATATTTTGCGATCTAAACTTCTAAAGGTTAGTGATATCCAAAATTTGATGTAAGAGGTGGTTGGCACTTCAGTCTAGGCGTGTTCAAAAATATCGGTATCCGAAAATCCGCAAATTCGATTCAAAACTATCCGAAATTTCGGATATCCGAAAATTCGGATACCCGAATTTCGGATATCCGATGTTTCGGATTCGGATACCACTTTTCAGAAAATTCGGATAGTTCGGATATCCAAACTATCCGAAAATTTGTTTTTTTTGTCCGAATATTATTAGTTTTAGGCAAGGTACAAAATATATATATATATATATAATAAATAATACTTAGTCAATAAGAATAAACAGACAAAAACAATACTTTCCCATTTCCCAATCAAACAAAACGTGCTTTTCATCCTTTTCTTCTCTCGTGTTTTCAAGAAAATATTCCACCACACAAAACTCAAGTCTTGGTCTTCTACACTTATCTTGGTTTCTTCTACTTTTCTCCTATATTTTCTCCTTCATCTTCTTGTTTCTTCAATTTCTTTATCTATTTAAACTCCATCTTTTTTGTTAGTTGATTTTTGTTGCTGAGAGCTTATGATTTTGTCTTTTATTCCGTTGCTTTCTTTCATTTTGAATCTGAAAGTCAAAGTACTATGTAATTTGTATTTATATGTTTTATCCACTTGTTTTTGGTTGCAGCTTTTTTATACGTATTCTGGAAAATACATAAACGCAACGGATTGAAGTTTTTACTTATGTTCTTCTATTTTTTAAGTCGATTTCATCATATGCTTTTGGTATTTTCGGATAATCGGATATCCGAGTTCGAATATCCGAATTTTGGATATCCGAATTTTCAGATATCCGACTTTGAACAGCCCTACTTCAGTCGATCCAAGGTTCGGCAGTGATTCCACCGCTTGACCACTATCCAAAACTCAATCTTGTTATTGAAACGCACATTTTCATGATTTCAGATAATTATTTAATTCTACTAATATGCACTGGCATATACTTTTAATATTGTTATGTTATAATTGGGTCGAGAGGTGAACAAAACCGGGTATTCGACCAACCCGACCCGACCGGTGACCCGAACCCGAACCGGTTGGAAGGGGAAAAACCCAACCCTATAGTAACCGGTTTGTACCGGTTTGGAACCGGTTCGGGTTGAAAACCCGGTTTCAAACCGGGTACCCTCTACCCGCCGGGTACTAATGCATAACATCTAACAAAAAGTGATCTCCGTCGGTGACTCGGATATAAACCAGCAGCCCGGGAACCGTGAAACCCGGTATTTGCACAAAAAAAAAAAAGTCAAATCGCGATTTAGTAGCAAAACTTCCAAATTCAAAAGTATAAACAGAAGCTAGTGAAATGAGTTGTTTGCCGGCGGTTGATTTCCGTCGATTTCTCTTAGATGGTCAGTTTTCGATAATCACTTCCGGCAGTCGAAAAGCTACTAAATCAATAAGCGATAGAGATAATCTTTTTTATATCTCAACCAATGCAAATTATCTTGAAGTATGAGAGTGGGTGGTCATGGTTGTGGATATGAGAAATATTTTAAAGTTGCTTCGAAGTGAAAGATTCATCGGTGACTGTAAATCTAAGTGCAAAAGAAATGGATGAAACATGGGGAATGAATTTGATAACGGAGGAGAGATGTTCTTGAGTCTTGAAAAAAGAATAAAGAAATTAAGTATTGAAAATGGGAATTTGACGAGAGAAGATTTTTAACATGTGTTAGTTGCTATGTTACTCGCTGCTAACACATGTGTTAGCAGCGAGTAATACATGTGTTAGCAGCGAGTAACATAGCAACTAACACATACGTTAACAGCTAGTAACACATGTGTTACTAATTTTGTAAAACCAAAAAAAAAAGTTGTCGAAAGTATACCTTGTAAGATGGCAAATCGAAGTGAAAAAAATGTTGATTTTTATGGTGCAATTTTTATGATTTTTCGACTTACCGTTTGAGAGATATTTAAGTTTAAAAAACATGGGGGAAAGTGGGTTTTGTGACACGTGGCACATTCTAGTTGGTTCATCCATTCTCACCAAAAATTTCATTCTCATTTGAACCTCACCCTCTATACTTATATATAAAGTATTTCTACCTTTTGTCTTAATTCTCAATTCAATAATGTCTATCGTCTAATTTACCCTTTCAAGAACTATTTATAGTAATGAATTAATTCAATAGTTTGTAAATTCAAATGGTATAAAAAAAATCAATTCAAATCTATATATCCCATAATTAATCTTACCATTTAAAATTTGAACTCTAAAAGCCTAAATAATTTTAGTCCCACAATTAATATGTATGTAGGATTTTTGTATTAAATTAACGTCATCATGTGATATAGCGTACATACACATTCAATTAAGTTAATACTTGATTCATGTATTTAAACTTACAAACCTTTCAACGCGAATCAAACAAAATTATTAAGCTTAAGAACCGAATCAAAACTTATAACAAACTAATCACCCGCTGCGATGCGCAGACACTATGCTAGTATATTAATATTTGTAAATCACCAAACCGGTTTGACCCCGGTTGATTTGGGTTGACCCGGACCCGGTTAAAGTGCCGGGTTGTTTTAAAACCCGGGTTTTAAAACATTGTGCATGTGGTTGAACTGAATTTTAAAGAGCATATAAGATTTTTAAAAATAACCATCATTTTGTTTCCTAAAACATTATATAGAAGCGTTTTAAAGTAAACTTGAATATTTGATGATACTACTAATTTTGAAGTCATTGGTTGCATGTATGATGATTATAAAGTTTAAAGATTTTTTTATTATTTGAGAAAACAAATACAATTCAAACATAAGTTAGGTACGAAGATTAGACAACCCAAATAAGTCAAAAAGGAGAAAAAGAAAAAGTTAAGTGGTGAGACCCACTTGAAAGAAAAAAAGAAAACTTGCTTTTTTTTTCTTTATGTTTTCTTGATGTAAACACGGTCGAAGAAAAGTCACGGAAGCAGAAAACATGGAGTAAAATATTCGGACGGTGCACGCGTATTAATTTTTAGTGCTGTACGCGTAGAATGAAACAAATGGCTAGTTAAAAAACCGGGTTTTCAAACTGGGTTTTGTACCCGACCCGGTTCCAACCCGGGTACAACCCGATTTCAAAAGCCAAGAAGGGTACCCGGTTATGTACCCGCTGGGTATTTTAGAAAACCCGAACCGGGTAGGGTCAAACCCGGGTTTGACCGGGTCGGGTTTTCGGGTATTCGTCAGGTCGGTTTTAAAAACCGGTTTTTTTGAACACTTGTAATTGGGTCGGGTTGAGTCACGGGTCGAAACTGGTTGGATCAAAATGGGTCACAGGTCGAACGGGTCACCTTTTGAATCGGGTCGAAGGGGTTGGGTCAAGATTGGGTTTGGTTGTGTCGGTCGGGTTGGGTCAAGCCTATAATCGTTGCTTTTTCTTTAAATTTTTATAACTTGGGCGCGTTTAGTTACAGAAAACTCCCCCACTTTTCCATAAATTTTTCTAAAAAAACTAGAAAATTAGAAAACTTGATCAAATCTGAGTTTTTCACAAAACTTTTTTAGGGAAAGAAAAATCTCTATTTTCCATTTTAAACCATTAAAATGAAAACTATTTTCAATGATTTTTCAAGTTTCCATTTTTACACTCTCTTGGAAAAGGAAAACTCCACCCCTCACATTTGAACGTGTTATCTAAGTTTTTATTGCTTTACTAGAGAAGTAAAACGCTTCTCAATTTCTACTAAAATAGAAAAGGAAAAATCAGGAAATTTTTTCCGTAACTAAACGCGCCCTTAGCTTTTTTAAACAATAAACTTAAGTTATGAATAGTTTATAACGGTAACTCACTATAAAAGTATATTACTGGGTTTTAACAATATGGAAACTTGCAGTTATCCATGTAACATTGAGGATCATTGATTGTCTTTAACTAAATCCGTGGGCAACAGCTCAAGTCACTTGTTATTAACGGATGTGAGGAAACTGAGTTATTGTTAATGCTTATGAACGCAAATATACAATGCTTCAAGGTTTATAGATAGGCAGCTGGCCAAATCTAAAATCGATCACTAATTGAGCTAATTCATTCATGATATGCAAGGGTGAGAGGTATGGTCAACCAATAACGGGTTTATGTTTCCATGCCTAAAAGAGCTTGTTATCCAAAGTTATCCCAACTTCCATGAAGTCTAGACCAACGCGTTTCCTTTACTAAGGGTTCTTAAAATAAAGGGATGTGGTTATGATATGAAGTGTTAACAAGTCTGGTTCATGTAGCTTCATCAGTGACCAAGTTGGAAACAGAGTCTACTTCGGGGCTTACTAATGAGATGTCGGGAGATGTTGAAGAGTATCTTGGGAGCAGTTGAAGATGTAAGAAAAAGGAGTGTTATGATATAAGGTACCTGTGGAAATCAGAAGCAGAGGCAAGTAATCTTGTGAATTTTAGGAAGTTGGAAGTATGGTATTGTAGTAATTTGTTAAGTTTAGGAAAGTAACAGGAGGGCGATAATGGTGGGAGCAGCCTAACGTCTCTTTACTATAACAGTATGGAGCGTTGCATTTGTCCTCGTAGCATTGAAAAGTTGAAAATAGATAGTTGTAGTTTGATTACAGGGGTTAGTGTCTGGGAATGCATCTAACTTGTACTCGATGTCTATTGTGTGTATCCAACTTACGATTGCAATTTTTAATGCATTCAACTTTCAAAATGTGTGTTTTAATGTATTTTTGTGACGTGTCGCTCGTTGAAGTTGCCACGTGTCATCCGAATAGTTTGACACGTCATCAAAGCGTCACCAAAATACACTAAAACACATTTTTTGAAAGTTTAATGCATTAAAAATAGCAAATGTAAGTTGGGTACATACAATAGACATCGGGTACAAGTTAGATGCACTAACCCCTTGATTATATCTGTTTCGTTACTACAGGAGGCCGGAAAAAGCTCAAGTTTTTGGTCATCCGTGATTGTAAGGACCTACTGGTAATATAAGTATAATGGGTTGGACGTATCTGAAAGCAATTGAGTTGAGTTACTTGACTCACCTTGGGGAGTTAAAGCTACAAGATTGTCCACATACGGAGTCATTTACTGACCATGAGTTTCCAAGTCTCGCCTCGTTAAAACATATGACAATCATAGATTATCCAAGTATGGATGCTTCCTTTCCTTGTGGAATTTGGCCTCCTAATTTGTATTCCCTTGTTATTGGGCGATTAAAGAGACACGTCTTATAATGGGGCCTGCAGAATTTACCAGACTCACCTTGTCCATCTATCTTTATTTGGTGGATTAACAGAAGATGATGTGAGTAGTTGCAGTCAACTATCTCATATATTCCCTTCATCTCTTACTCCTCTTCACAAACATAAATTTGAGTATTTTGGATCACTTTCAAAGGGACTCTAACTCCTTAACATGTATCAATTGACAGCTGCCTGAACATGATGGATTTACCGGAAATGTTGTTTCCATCACTATTAAGTTTGATGTTTTGATCCAGATGCCCAAATTTGAAAGAAACTTGCAGTAGAGGAGGCTTCTTCTGGCCCCTCATCTTCCATATCCCCTAAATCTCAATTGCAATTCATTTTTTCCATTAAAAGCACGGCCTGCACGCATGCCTCGCAGTTTTAGTTAGTTCAAATATGTATGCATTCAATCACTCATTTTCCATTTATTAAAGATTCTTTTGATTCGTTTGGATTTCAGCCTCGTTAGTTGATGAATACGAATGGAGTTATCAACATAATTACTAGGAAGTAGTTATTTTCATATGATTCAGCTATAAAATGGAGTCATCTACAGTCAATTTGCAAACTAAAAGAATACTAATTAATGGTTCAATCTCACCAAATTAGAAACTTGTTTAAAACTTTTGACTGTGACCCTATTGGGCTTAGGTCACCGAAATGCAATCAACTTTGGCCCGATGTCTATTGTGTGTAACCAACTTAAGGGTGGGTGTAAGAATGCAAATAACTTTCAAAAATGGTGTTTTAATGTAATTTGATGACGTGTTACTCGTTGAAGGTGCCATGTGGCGTCCGGAGGTGTCAAGTGGTATCGTGAGAGTTTGACAACTCAATGACACGTCATCACATTACATTAAAACACCATTTTTGAAAGCTACTTGCATTCTTACACCCACCCTTAAGTTGGTTACACACAATAGATATCGGACCAAAGTTGGTTGCATTTCGGTGACCTAAGCCCGACTCTATTATGTGTCTTTTTTGTTTCTATCTTTCATAACACATCTTCTTGATTTATTAGGCATAATAACAAATTATTATTATTACTATTATTATTTTTAATATTTCAGGTTTCAACCTTTCGGTGTTAGATATCATTATTGTAAGACTAACGTGAAGCACGTTCATGCTGCCAGCAGTGAAATGGTCACATCAGTTCTGTTCAACTCAGCTCAAAGTATCTTTATTTAACAGAGATAGGCACATAAACAACGGTTCATAAAACTTGAAATAAAACAGTCATAAATCAAATTAGAGAAGATGGCTAATATATTTGCAAAGCTTGTAGTCATACCTTCACCTGCACTTGGTCATATCATGTCTAACATCGCATTCGCAAAATTGCTTGTGAGTCGTGATCAAGGCCTCTCTGTAACCATCCTTCTCATTAAGCCACCTAGTGCACATTTCGGTTCTGATTCTGCTATCAACACCTATATTGAATCGTTAGCTAACAACGATATGGATCGTATATCCTTCATTCAACTCCCTCAAGAAGAAACCGTCTTCGACCCGAAATCTCCTAGGAATTCCTTCATAAAATACATCAATAGTCACGGCAAATATGTTAGAGATGTTGTGGCTGACTTGCTTGGTCAACCGGAGTCTGGTATGGTTGTTGGGTTTGTCGTCGATATGTTCTGCATAGGCATGCTAGATGTAGCAAATGAATTAAATGTTCCAACCTACTTGTTCTTCACTTCGAGTGCTGCTTATCTCGGATTTCAGTTACATATCCAGACACTCTATGACGATCAGAACCAAGACATTATAGAGTTGAGCAACTCGGATACTAAGATATCGGTTCCAAGTTTTGCCAAACCGATGCCAACGAGTGTCTTCCCTTCCTCGATCCAGACTAGAGACGGGCTTGACTTTTATCTGTGGTGTGCCCGGAAAATGAGAGAGGTCAAAGCAATCATGGTTAACACATTCTCGGAATTGGAAACACACACAATCAAGTCGTTGTCTGCTGACATCAGCATCCCTCCTGTGTATACAGTGGGACCCATTCTCAACCTAGAAAACGGTGCCGGTACCGGAAAACCCTTTGATAATGATGTCATCACCTGGATGGACAGTCAACCGCCTTCCTCCGTGGTATTTTTGTGTTTTGGTAGTATGGGAAGTTTTGAAGAGACACAAGTGAAGGAGATAGCATATGCTTTAGAGAAGAGTCAGCACCGTTTCGTGTGGTCCCTACGTCGACCACCTTCAACACAGCATACAGCAAGAGCCACTGGAGATTACGAGGATCCCGGAGTTGTATTGCCAGAAGGATTCCTTGAGCGCACGGCTGGAATTGGAAAAGTGATCGGGTGGGCCCAACAGGTGACTTTGCTAGCTCACCCTGCAGTTGGAGGGTTTGTGTCCCACTGCGGGTGGAACTCGTTGTTGGAAAGCTTGTGGTTTGGTGTACAATCAGCGACATGGCCCATATACGCTGAGCAGCAGGTGAATGCATTTCAGATGGTGCTGGAGCTGGGATTGGCAGTGGAGATCCAGTTGGATTATAAGAAGGATCTGTTTTTTCCTAAAGCCGAAACGGTCACTGCAAAAGAGATAGAAAGTGGGATACGGCTATTGATGGAGGATAACAAGGTGAGAATCAAAGTGAAGGAGATGAGGGAGAAGAGCAGAGCCGCGGTGGCAGTGGGCGGTTCTTCTTATACAGCTGTTGGCTGTTTCATTCACGACATTATAAGAAACATCTCCTGATCAATTCGACTTTTGTTAATTGTTCATTTATCGATAGTTGCATTTGTTTCCGACTGCAGTTGTTTTTCTTTTATATACCTTGTATTTTCCGTACATAACTTGGAGAAATTGGAATTCTGGCAGTACATGTAATTTCACGTGAGATGTGTACTACTGACAACATTGATCAGATCCCAGATCCGTACAAGGGAACAATTTATGACCTTAAAATAGAAATGACAATGACCCACTTTAATTTACCCAATGGAAATAATAATCAGCCTCATTAGGCGTTTACATACAGATAATCTACTCATGTATGCATTCCAAACAACAGAAACAGATGCTGGTATGGGCGTTTCGTCGAGCAGTTGGTGGGCACACCTGGTTTGACATTATATATGTAAATAGTTGAGATGGTACCGAATTGTTCAAGGTTTTGGACATGGGTGCAGCTGACCTTTGGTCCATTAGATGGTAGAGTTAGTTCTAATGCAGAAAGGTATATCATGGGTCACGTTTAACAAGCTTAGGCAAATGCCACCATTTAGCGACCACTGCAGATACCAATCATACCATACCACACATCCACACCTAAATTTTTGGACTTTTTAATTCTTAATAATTGATATACTTTGAATAAAATACAGATGTTGGCACAAAGTCCCCATGAACTAGGCCCATGGGCATTATTTTTGATATAAAAAATGGTCCCATGGGACATGGTCACATGGGTAATAGATTTCACATTAATACTGATGCTGCCAGCAATGCAATGACATCACCTCACTTGATTTTAATTTATCTACAGGTAGTCAAAACATACATAAAACTATACAACACTGACTTCAAATTTCAAATTTTCAAGGTCTTGTCTCAAACCAAACAAAATGGCAAATGCAATAGCAGAACTTGTATTCATCCCTGCATCAGTTATTGGTCATCTCATATCAACAATCGAGATCGCAAAACTACTCGTGAATCGAGATCAACAGCTTTCCATAACTGTCCACATTATAAAGCCGCCTTCTGGTTCTCGACCTGGCTCCGCTATAACCACCTACATCGAATCATTAGCTAATAAGGCTATGGAACGCATACATTTTATTGAACTTCCACAAGACGAAATCCTACCCAATCGCGACCCAAAAGCTCCCATGACTTTTTTCAATGATATTCATACACAGTCATTGCAAATATGTTAGAAATGTTGTGACTGACATGAAAACTAAACCTGGGTCAGGTCAGGTGGCGGGTTTTGTCATCGATATGCTCTGTACTGGAATGATAGATGTAGCGAATGAGTTTGATGTTCCAACATATGTATTTTTCACTTCTAGTGCTGCTTATCTTGGCTTTGAGTTCTTTCATGTGGGCTATTAAAAAATAATAAAGTAGGGTCCCCAAATTTGGAGAATGGGTCGCAGTAAGAGAAATGACATAAACAGATGATATCTAAGCACCAAAGCAAACATTCATGAACCAAATTAAATTAACGACATGGCAAATACAGCAGCAAAGCTTGCAGTCATACCTGCTCCTGGACTTGGTCATATCATGTCAACCGTGGAAATCGCGAAAGTGCTCGTGAATCGTGATTAAAGCCTTTCCATAACCGTCCTTGTCATTAAGCCTAAGAATGAGCATTCTGGCTCGGCTATCACTACCTACATCGAATCGTTAGCTAACAATGCTATGGATCGTATATCCTGCATTGAACTCCCTCAAGAGGAAGCTCTACCACTGTTTGATTCTAAATCGCCCATGATTTCCTTTACGGAATTCATCAAAAATCAGTGCAAATATGTAAGAGATGTTGTGGCTGACATGATTGGTCAACCGGGTTCCGGTCGGGTTGTCGGGTTTGTCATAGATGTACTTTGCCCCACCATGATGGATGTGGCAAATGAGTTTAATGTCCCAACTTATGTGTTCATCACTTCTAAAGCTGCTTATCTTGGATTTGAATTATACATACAGACACTATGTGACGATCAGGGGCAAGATGTTATTGAGATGATGAACTCGGATACTCAGATATCAATTCCAATTTTTGACAAACCGGTGCCAACGCATGCCTTCCCTTCCCTTATGCGGACTAGAGAAGGGTTGGACTTCACTCTATGGTCTATTCGTAAAATGAGAGAGGTCAAAGCAATCTTGGTTAATACGTTCTTGGAATTGGAAAAACATGTGGTCCAGTCGTTGTCAGCTGACATCACCATCCCGCCTGTGTATGCAGTGGGACCAATACTCAACTTAGAAGGTGGTGGTGGTTCTGGTGCTAAAAAATCTGATGATGATGTCATTAGCTGGTTGGACCGACAACCGCCTTCCTCTGTGGTGTTTTTGTGTTTTAGAAGTATGGGAAGTTTTGAAGAGAGACAAGTAAAGGAGATAGCATATGCTTTAGAGAAGATTGGGCACCGTTTCGTGTGGTCCCTACGTCGACCACCTTCAAGAGAGCATACAACAAGAGTCACTGGAGATTATGAGGATCCAGGAGCAGTATTGCCAGAAGGATTCCTTGAGCGCACCGCTGGAATAGGAAAGGTGATAGGGTGGGCCCAGCAAGTGACGTTACTGGCTCACCGTGCAGTTGGAGGGTTCGTGTCCCACTGCGGGTGGAATTCGTTGTTGGAAAGCTTGTGGTTTGGTGTACCGTCAGGAACATGGCCGATGTATGCTGAGTAGCAGATGAATGCATTTGAAATGGTGAAGGAGCTGGGATTGGCTGTGGAGATCAAGTTGGATTATAAGAAGGATATTTTTAATCCTAAAGCTCATACGGTCATTGTCACAGCGGAGGAGATAGAAAGTGGGATAAGGCGATTGATGGAGGATAACGAGGTGAGAACGAAAGTGAAAGAAATGAGTTTGAAGAGCAGAGCTGCAGTGACAGAGGGTGGTTCATCTTATGCGTCTGTTGGCAGTTTTGTTCATGACATTACAAGAAACGTCTCATGATCAGTTCGACTCTAGTTTATTGTTCATTAAGCAGAAGTTAAAGGTTTCTTTTTCAAGAATTGGTTTTCAACTCCAGTTGTTTCACTCTTATGTAAATCGCTTTAAATTTCCTCAACATTCTGATCATGATAAAAGATTGAACGGAGTACATGCCAATGAACCTTCTGCCTATCCAAACAATTTGTACTCGGCCAGAAGAGAACTGGTTGTAATTTAATTAAGAGTAGGGGGTTTAAGTCCAGGAACCATTGTATCACAGATTAATCTAATGATGTGTACTTTTGATACAACGGTTGTTGGTTTGGGCATTTACACAAATAGTTGGTGGGCAATCAAGTTTTGGCTTTGTATAGTTATGTTTATAGAAATGATTTGAAATTGTACCGAATTGTTCAAGGTTTTGGACGTGGGTGCAGCTGATCTTAATTTAGTCCATCGGACGGTGGAGGCTGCTGTAATGAGAAGGGTACCATCTTTATGAGTGTGGATTCAACGAGAATTCATGGGAATGGGATTCAAAGAGGTGAAGTGTCTATTTTTTCTAGGTGATGTAACAAGTCCTAAAATCTTTTTTTCTAACTCGAAGATGGTGGCCGGAGAGATTGTAACTTGAGATGTTTTTCAGTAATCCATGCTATAATTTTGGGGAGCTGATTTTGGCAAGTAAACTTTTACTTGTCACAAGGAAACAGTAACTAGTTGTACTATATGCATAAACAGTTGTACTGTTTCCTTGTGACAAGTAAAAACTTGCCAAAATCAGCTCCCATAATTTTGTTGCCAAAGGGGGAATAGGGGATTGAGATTATGAAAACAAGGAGCTCAATCTCCTATAATCCCTTAAAATGTATGTTGTTTCTTCTATAAAATTATGCTTCTTAGGTGCGTTAATTATTGTCGACAACCAATAGAATTTCATTTATACAATTTTTAAACTTTTAATTGGTTGATTTTGAAAGATGACATTTATTTTGAGATATACCGAAATGGAAATATAGACAAATAAATTAACACAGAAGGAATATAATATAAAAAATCATTAAAAGGTAACTTAAAAGCACAAAGCTACTAAAATAAGCTATAGAAGATAGTGTACGTAAAGATTCATTCAGACAAATCAAACAAACGCCCATATATCAATAATGGCAAGTGATTCGTATATCATCAAATATGATAAATTATTGTACTATACCATATTATAAAACATATTTAGTAGTTTACAAATAAAAACTAGTGATATATAAACAATCACCCATTAACAAATAATTTGTTAATTAATAAATCTTACGCACGCCCTAACATAATCACTATGCTCATATCCAATACCTTTGAAACTATGATAAAAAATAAGGATCCTGCCATATTTTGTTTATTCATGTGGGCCATTCTATATATGGTGATTAAAACTAAAAACAGGGTTCCATAAATGGAGACTGGGTCAAACTACCGATTTGCACTTTCTTGCTATATATATAACGAATAGAAGTTGACATAAAATTTGACTGTATTTTAGGTTTTAACCAATCGATGCATGGTGGATATTAATTATTAATTAATATTATGTACATAAGATTTAACGTCCTACATGTTGAATATGACATCAGCTCAATTGCATTCTGTCTGGCACATAACCAGATGTACGTTATTATAAAGCCAACATTAATTCATGAAACAAATCAACGAAATGGCTAATACAGTTGCAAAGCTCGTGGTCATCCCTGCCCCGGCACTTGGTCATGTCATGTCAGACAGTTGAGATCGCAAGAGTGCTCGTGAATCGTGATCAACGTCTCTCCATAACTGTTCTTATCATTAAACCTACTAGTGCAGGTTCTGGTTCGGCTATCACTACCTACATCGAATCGTTAACTAACATCACTATGGATGGTATATCCTTCATTGAACTCCCTCAAGAGGAAACGGGTCAAATTTTTTACAACAAATCTCCCATAAATTCCTTAAAGGAATACGTCAACAGTCAGTGCAAGTATGTTAGAGATGTTGTGGCAGATATGATTGGTCAACCGGGTTCCGGTAGTCTTGTGGGGTTCGTCGTCGATTTGTTCTGTATCAGCATGATGGATGTGGCAAATGAGTTTAATGTTCCAACGTACCTGTTTTTCACTTCAAACGCTGCTTTTCTTGGATTTAAACTTTATATCCAGACACTCTGTGATGATCAGCGCCGAGACGTTATTGAGTTGAGCGACTCTGATACTCAGATAGAGGTTCCAAGTTTTGTCAAGCCCGTGCCAACAAATGTCTTTCCTTCTATCATCCAGAGTACGTAAAGAAGGGTTGGAATTTAATCTATGGTCTACCCGGAAAATGAGACAGGTCAAAGCAATCTTGGTTAATACATTCTTGGAATTGGAAACATACGTGATCCAGTCATTGTCTGCTGATATCACCATCCCGCCTGTGTATGCAGTGGGACCCTTACTCAACTTAGAAGGTGGTGGTTGTTGTGGTGCTGAAAAATCTGATGATGAAGTCATTAGCTGGTTGGACAGTCAACTGCCTTCCTCTCTGGTGTTTTTGTGTTTTGGGAGTATGGGAATTTTGAAGAGACACAAGTGAAGGAGATAGCACATGCTTTAGAGAAGAGTGGGCATCGTTTCGTGTGGTCCCTACGTCGACCACCTTCAATAGAGCATACAACAAGATTCACCGGAGATTATGAGGATACAGGAGCGGTATTGCCAGAAGGCTTCCTGGAGCGTACAGCTGGAATAGGGAAAGTGATCAGGTGGGCTCCACAGCTAACGTTGCTTGCTCACTGTGCAATTGGAGGGTTTGTGTCCCACTGCGGGTGGAAATTGTTGTTGGAAAGCTTGTGGTTTGGTGTACCATCAGCAACATGGCCGATATATGCTGAACAACAGATCAATGCATTTGACATGGTGGTTGAGCTTTGATTGGCTGTGGACATTAAGTTGGATTACAAGAAGGATTTGTTTGATCCTAAAGCTGATATAGTAATAGTCACTGCGGAGGAGATAGAAAGTGGAATACGCCGTGTGATGGACAATGAGAGGATGAGAACTAAAGTAAAAGCAGTGAGTGAGAAGAGCAGGGCAGCAGTGGCAGAGGGCGGTTCTTCTTATGCTTCCGTTGGCCATTTCATTGAGGACATTTTAAGAAACGTATCATGATAAGTTCAAATTTCATTTATTGTTCATTTACCGAATGTTAAAGGTGATAAGGTCTCGTTTACGAGCGTTTGTTTCCAACTACAGCTAATTTCCTTTCACATAAATCTCTTTATGTTTCCACAACATATATATCTATACAGTATAATGCATTAGATTTCATATCTTATAACTTGAAGATCAATAGCCCCTAAATAATGGAAAAGGAACTTAAATGTTTTTCTCTATCAATGGGGGATCAATTCTTCTATGTAGGTTTGAATAATAATTCTTAGGTGGGCTGGTTCTTCAGCTAGGTTAACGTGACAAACTGGCCCGTGTGCAACGGGCTGTCAGCATGAGCTTTTCTTGTGCTGACTATAACTATGGTATATTAGAAGCATGTTATACTCCAGTTGTTATGAAACATGTTTTAAGCCCTTGTTTAATCCATCATTTTGAAATTTTCTCAACCAAAGCCACCCAATTCAATGAGCTAAACCAAAATAACCATGCTAATTGAAATTAACTGCCTTGGTTCAACCATTTTGATGATTTAAATTAAAAAAACTGTTCTAATTACTACAACAAAAATGGTCTTACAAGACACCTGCAAGTGTACTAAAATGTTACTTTTTGGGACCTTTTTTCTTATAGGACAAAAATCTAGGAGTTTCATGTAAAGGCATTGTAATAAGTCCTAGGCGTCCCAATATACATTACAAAACATTTTTATTGGTCCCATAAAATGTCTAATACGACACAGGTGGCGTCCTAACAAACCACACTTTTTATTGTTCTAAATTATTTTACTTACTTACCTATTATCATGTATTGGGCACACATAAACGTCCTAAAAAATCTAATAGGATGAAATCTGTATGGTGCATTAATACTCATATAAGGACCAAGAAAAGGGTCCTAATACAAAGATTTTTGTTATGACATTCAATAGACATCGAGTACAAGTTGGATACATTTCCAGACACTAAACCCGTCTATATAAGTTGGCAAAACTATCATAAGGTCTGATAATAAACTCTTTGCTGGAGACCTTAGAATTCAAGTCTCAAATTAATATGAAACTTGGTCTATGTTATAAACAACTAACCATTTGGTTTAAGCTCCTTCAGCCAAAGTATGCACATCCTTACTTAATCTTTTACAGATGCCATCTAAAGCACGTAATTCCACATATTATAGATATTTAAAGCATCAAAACAAGACTACAAGAGATAATGCAGTAGTGGAACATGCTCTTGTTACTGTCAACCCTAAAAGCAACTAAGAAAACAGCAACAAGACAAATAAGCGACTAAGTTGAGAACAAGAAGACGAGGAATTGTAGATATTTGCTTTCTCAATATACTGTGAACCACATAATATCATTTCATAATTGATTATGAATCGATAAAAAAATCAAGTAATTTTGTTTTCATATATGTGAACATGTGGTGTATGAAATGCCAAATAGCTAGGTTTAAAATAGACACTTAAAATGTAACAAAGACATGCAACGTTTGGTACATGTATTTCACTAATTCTGTTATGTATATATATATTTTTACCACTAATTTACCGTAAAGTGAGATTCCACGTGATACACGTTCATGGTGTCAGCAATGAATTGACATTAGCTCAGCTCAATGTTATTTAACAAAGAATGACACATGAACACAAGTTAATCAAGCTTGAAATAAAAATATTTATAAACAAACTTACAGAAATGGAAAATGTAGTTGCAGAGCTTGTAGTCATCCCTGCCCCTCTACAGGGTCACATCATGCCAACCATCGCGTTCGAAAAATGCTGGTGAATCGTGATCAGCACCTCTCCATTACTGTCCTTATTATTAAGTCACCTAGTGTAGGTTCTAGTTCGGCTATCTCCACTTACATTGAATTGTTAGCTAACAACGCTATGGATCGCATATCCTTCATTGAACTCGCTCAAGAGGAAACTCTACCAATGTTTGATTCTAAATCACCCATGGTTTCCTTCAAGGAATTCATCAACAGTCATTACAAATATGTTAGAAATACTTTGGCTGACATGATTGGTCAACCGGGTTCTACTCAGGTTGTTGGGTTTGTCATAGACGCAATTTGCCCCATCATGATGGATGTGGCAAATGAGTTTCATATTCCAACCTATGTCTTCTTCACTGGTAACACCGCTTTTTTTAGTTTTAACTTACATATCCAGACGCTCAGTGATGATCAAGGCCGAGACATTTTTGAGGTAAGCAACTTGGATACTAAGATGCCCATTCCAGGTTTTGTCAAACCACTGCCGACAAAAGGCTTCCCTTCCATGATCCAGAACAGAGAAGGATTGGACTTTCATCTGTGGTCTGTCCGGAGAATGAGAGAGGTCAAAGCAATCGTCATTAATACATTCTTGGAATTAGAAACACACGTGATTTAGTCATTGTCTGCTGACATCAACCTTCCGTCAGTGTATGCAGTGGGACCCATAATCAATCTGGAAGATGGTGCTGGACTGTTGGCACTGGAAAACCCTTAAATGATGACATCATCAGCTGGTTGGACAGTCAACCACCTTCATCCGTGGTGTTTCTATGTTTCTGGAGTATGTGAAGTTTTGATGAGGTCCAAGTGAAGGAGATTGCATATGCTTTAGAGAAAAGTGGCCACCCTTTTGTGTGGTCTCTGCGTCGACCCCCATCAGATCAAATATCAAAAGACACTGGTGATTATGAAAATCCACGAATGATATTACCAGAAGGATTCCTAGAGCGCACGGCTGGAATAGGAAAAGTGATTGGATGGGCTCCACAGACGACGTTACTGGCTCACTGTGCAGTTGGAGGGTTCGTGTCCCACTGTGGGTGGAACTCGTTGCTGGAAAGCTTGTGGTTTGGTGTTCCATCAGCTACATGGCCGATATACGCTGAGTAGCAGATGAATGCATTTAAAATGGTGGTGGAGCTGGGATTGGCTGTGGAGATCAAGTTGGATTATAAGAAGGATGTCTTATATCCTGAAGCTGATACGGTCATAGTAACATCACAGGAGATAGAAAGTGGTATACGACGTTTGATGGACGATGATAATGTGAGAACGAAAGTGAAAGAGATGAGTTTGAAGAGCAGAGCGCCAGTGGCAGAGGCCAGAGGGTGGTTCATCTTATGAGTCCGTTGGCTGTTTTATACATGAGCTTATAAACAACGTCTGCTGAACAGTTGGACTCTTGTCTATAGTTCATTTATCGAAAGTTGAAGGTCATGTTTTCAAGAATTGGTATCCAACTGTAGTTGTTCTCCTTTTATATAAATCTTTTTATATCTCCTCAGTCCTCACCGGGTAAGCTGGAGTCCTTGAATTTTTAAAATAACAGAAGCACAACGAAATATTACGCGAGACCTCATTCAGTTATGTCTATCATACAAAATATAAATTACTACTGTCTACTAGGATAAACTTATTACCTATCCAAATATATTACCTCGGGCTGAAAAGACTTTTACTTGCCACAGTTGTTGGTCTGGGCATTTCATCGAACATTTGGTGGTCATGCTAGTTTCTCCATTAAACCCAGTTGTTGGTCTGGGCATTTCATCGAATGTAATGAGGTTCCGGACGTGGATGCAAGGAGTATGGGTTAAAAGGCGCCAAGTTGATGAGTATGGGTTCAAGCAGAGTGACTGAGTGACGATTGGATGGTGGGGGTAATCGTCATGTTGAAAGGCGCCATCTTGATGAGTATGGGTTCAAGTAGAGTGACTGAGTGACGATTTTATCCTTATTTTTTTACACATCTACTTACTCGTTTACTTTTTAAAGTGAACAATTAATCTGAAAGACAAAAAAGAACTATCGGTATTAACAATCAAAATATCATTATCTCAATTCTAAATTCAGCTAAAATGGAGGTGTAATTCATTTTGTTGTAGACAAGCTAGACATTCTTTTTTATTATACGAAGTGAAATGATAGGAGTGTGGTTTGCTTTTCATTATGATTTTATTTCTCCCCCCGTCTCAATCAAAGTGTCCACTTTAACTTTGCACACAGTTTTAGAATTATCCATTGATTACACTTTTTACCGATCAAATTACATATCTACCCATTAAAATCTTTACCGATTGATTGTAACATGAAAGTTGATACTTATTTGGAACAACCAAAAATAGCAAAATGAACACTTGAGGTAAGAAGATACTCCGTATAAGATAAGAATGTTCTTTTCTTGTATAAACATACTTATGATGTTATAAAAATATACAAATAAAAGGTTAAGGAAGATTTTAATATTAAGTTATCATTTAATAGCTTCATGTGACCATACTTCAAGTAGCAGCTATCTCAAATTATTTAATTTAATCCTACTATTTATGTATCTTTATTTTTTGCCTTTTTGTTTTACCTACAAAAGTAGTGTGCCAGTGTCTCCCCTCTGTTAAAATGTTCAGTGTTCACTCATCGATTCACCATTGATCATCAAAATAGTACGGAGTATCTGTTTGCTGTGTTAATAATCCCAATCTCCTAATTGCTGATTAAGAGCTCACTTGCTGATGATTACATACTAAAAGCTCAGTTTATGGTAAATGCATCTTCTCCTACCTTTCTTCTATCTTGTTCTACTTCACACTACAAAAATTCACTTTCCGATTTATATGTGATTCACCAGAATTTAACTTTTGGAACAATCGTACAGTTGATTAAATTCACTAGCTGAAACCACTCCTAATTTGATCTTGAATTATGAGGGTATTTAAACTAGGGTTGTGGAATTGCAGTAGTGATCTTAATCAGAGTAAGAGAAACATATAATTAAGCAATAATGGAATTTCATGTTTGTTTCGGTGATCGATTTTCTTAGGGCATGATTAGAAGGACAAGAATTACACAAATAGTATAATGAAATATATAGTTAATTGATTGATAAATTTTAAAGCTGCGGGTGATTAGTTGAATTTGTATTTTGCAACTTTTCATAGCAGCTCCTTGTATGTTTATTCCATTTTTGTTATTTTGACTGTCTATTATTTAAGTATCACAATGGTGGCAATATCGACTCGTTTTCTTATAAACGGGTCAATCTGCGTAGTGTTTATCTCCAATGGTCAAATGGATGAGAAGCACTAGCATAGTATGAAAAAGGTCAAATGGGTTGAAAGTCATCCAAGTAGTGCTTCCGGTTCCATAAAATTTTTAATTTAATTATTAAATTTTGTGTAAATTAGACATAACTCACTAATTACCTATGAGAAAGTAGAATTTTGGACAAAATAGTGATGGGTCAGTATGGCTCATGTCGACCAGCATTTAAAAATGACCCATTTTTAACCGGTTATCACCCCCAACCCCCCAAATAGTGTGTCTTCTTCTTTTGACTGTTATTTCTAGGCTCTATGGCTAATGTGAATTGATGACAAATTTTAACCTATAACATGTTGAAACTGGGTCTGAAGCCTGATTAGCCTGACCAAGGCCTTAGTTTACTCTAATACCTTTTAAGCCCCTATCTAATCTTTTACTTTACATTATTCTTATTGGCCTGTTAATAACAATGTAGATCACCGTTTGGTTTGAAGTAGGATCTTTGTATTGAGGTAGAGAGGTACCATGAATTGTGTGCCCGATGACGATGTGGTTGTGGCAGAAACTGATAGATTAAGCAGCTTGCCTCTTGATCTTATTCATCACATTCTTTCATTGATGGATATGAAATATGCTGTTCAAACTTGTGTCTTGTCTTCTAGTTGGAAGTGTATATGGACCTCACTTCGCCATATCAAATTCTCAACTTCAGAATTTGAACAACTAGGCCAATTTTCTAGATTCACAAGGCACGTAATAGCAAACCGTGATGATCAAACTGATGTTTCATCAATTGAACTCACTTTCGGTGGAACGCTCAGCCAGATTTTGATCAAAGAGCTTCTAAATTACGCGGTGTCTCACAATGTTCACCAGATAACTATTTACACTTCTGAGAGAGACCGAAAACTCCCGATTTGTATCTTCGAGTCCCAGACTCTCGAAAACTTAACCCTGATGAACATTGAGGAATATTATTGCATTGTACCACAGTATCCATGGGATCTTCCTAACTTAACAACTTTAAATCTTAATCAAATCGTACTTTCTGATTGGAGGTTTGAAAACGAGAAGTCCCTTGACCTCTTCGCGAAGTGTGTAAATTTAAAGAATTTAAATTCAACCGAGTGCTCCATGGAAGCAGTAAAGGTTTTTAATTTATCCGCTCCTCGACTTGAGAGTCTGAGTATAAAAAATTGTTTGGTCAACAAGATTTCCATCTCAGCACCCAATCTCTCGTCTTTTGGATATAATAGTGAGTACCCTTTAAGCCTGTTGACAAGCGGTTTTGAGTGTTTAGAAAAAGTGGATCTTTATCTACGTGTGCCTACTCCTCGTTCTACTTTCGATGAAGAAGATGCTCGCCAGCTCTTCAAGTTGCTCAAGAGCTTCTACAGTGCCAAATTTCTTAACATTTATGTAGATGTCATCGAGGTATGCTGATGAGAATCAAAATTTCCTTTTTGACATGTTTTATGATCTTCTGTAGGCTTACTTTGCAATTTCATACAGTGTTTTGTGGTCTGCTGTGCTTAACCGGCAAAAAAATAAAATAATTTATTATAGCTTTTTTCTGATAAAAATGGAACTTATATGATTCAATGCAGTGCATTAAGATTGGATCAGTCACTGATTGAAGCAGCAAATGATTTCTTATCTAAAATGTGTTGTTTTCTCATGAAGCACCCGTGAATGCTTTGATGAATTCATATTAATGCCTTGTAGGAAATTACATAAACTTGATGATATATGATGCTTATTGGCTCGTATCTAATATAGATACTTCATTTGTCTTGTTTCATTTCTGTGTGAAGTCGCTATCCTTGTATACAGATCTGTTGTCATCTCAACCTTCACCATTCCACAGCTTGAAGCATCTAAACATATATGAAGTGTTTCAGAAAGAAGAAACCAAATTTACAGTGCCAAATTATGTCAGAAACTACTTCCTGCATAGCTCTCCAAGTGCCACTATTGCAACGGAAGTACTCAAGGTATTTTTACATGGATTTTATGTTGTTTCTCGATTATAGATTATATTGTGTAGGTCAGGGAGCGTACACAGTAAAGGTGACAAAAGGGGTGGGTTGGGTGGGTTGAGTTGGCTCAAAATGGTTATTTTGGTATGGGCCGTAACATGTTGGGTCAAGTTAAAACGACCCCAATCACTTTATTGTCTAAAAAGTATAAATTATATATTTAGTGTGTTGATTACAAAAGTTATATTTTTACAGTATTGATCTCTCTCTAAATAGAATGATATTAGAGGTTTCTTGCATTAAAAATACACTTTATGCGACTTTCAACTCGTCTGGCTCGTCTAACCAATTTGACCTGTTTGCTTTTAAGCTGAATCTTTTCAACCAGTTTAACCTCTCAGAGATAGATAAATAAATAAATAAATAAAAGAGAGAGCCAATCAACCTTTATATAAATAAATGGGTCAAAACTCTAAGTTTCCAATATGTATAAAAGATCTGTCATTTTAGAATGAAATGGATATAAGGATGCTTGTTTTACAGATCAGGAAAGAGCAATGGGAATTTTGCCTTTCCTATGTTCAAGATTTTTACCAAACGATAAACGAGGAAAAGAAAAACTTATATTCAGAAATTATACACTCCATGCTCGTCTTTTCCAACACATATTCAATGGGGAACAAAATTAACTTAATCTATAGATCAACTATCTCATATACTTAATAACCCCTAGTGTCAGCAACAATACTTTATCTTCTGCATTTTTCTTTCGTTATGTTTATCTAAGAAATATGTGAACATTTGAACTCATATGCTTTTACACTTTTTCTACAAAGTGACATGCAATGTGAATATCCTTATCATTGCAGATTCATGAGCTAGGTACTTTGGTTCGTTATGTTGCAAATGAAAGAATCATTTTCGATTGATGTTGTCCTAGAATTTGAAAACATGCTTGGTAAGATCATTTATTCCATTCTCGAGTTTTAAGCTTTTTTCAAGTAATTAACATGAACAAGGAAAAGTATTGCATTATAGTTGTTGTTCAGCTAGAACCTAGACCACTATACTAAAAGTAGTCAATACACTAGGCATGTTGCTAGAGGTAGCAAAGTGACGATAATACGATTTTATTACATCTGTTCAAGGCGTTGCTTGGAGGACTTTTTAACCACTCGACCAATTTGGCCCCTTTGTTTCCAGTTATCTTTTTTCAAGCGACAACCCGAATTCACAATTTGCATACATGTAAAGTTGAAATGGCCACCTGTTATGTGACTTTTATACTCCCTCCATCCCATGATTATTGTCTAACAGACAAAAACACACACAGTTTAAGAAAAGTGCATTTATTACCGTTGACCACCAATAGAATTACATCTTCACCATTTATAAGCATTTTGATTGGTTGATTTGGGAAAAGGACAATTATTTTGGAACATATCAAAATGGAAAGTTGGACAAATAAATTTGGACGGAGGGAGTAGTACAATGACAGAAAAGAAAATTGTTATATACTCGAGTGAGTAATAATTTTTCCATCGTTGTGTAATATTACACTTACAAAGTTTTTCTCT
Organism: Helichrysum umbraculigerum; assembly: GCA_949592205.1. Classification (NCBI taxonomy): domain Eukaryota; kingdom Viridiplantae; phylum Streptophyta; class Magnoliopsida; order Asterales; family Asteraceae; genus Helichrysum; species Helichrysum umbraculigerum. The sequence goes on along the minus strand of CATIUR010000003.1, from coordinate 114,397,539 downwards.
CTTTGACAGAGAGAGAAGATGTTTGACATTGTCACTTTGGAAGCTTGTATTATTCGATATGCAAATGTGTTTGCCTTTGTATATAAATTTCCATTCAAAGTCATGTAGTTTTTTATTAAATCATAATTAGATTTTGATTGTTTATTATGGAGTATGATATAGTTTTCTGGACGAAATAAACATATAATGAATATCAAATTTTATTGAAGATTCTTTTTTCATTAAAGTTAGGATTTTGCTATGCCTTTTGATTGTAACCGGGCATAAAAAAAATTTTTTTGCCAACCCCCGGTAAAAATTGGCAACTACCGTGGAATCGTCTACTAATTACAGTTAAACCGTCAACCAATTATACTTAAATAGTGAACATTAATCAACTAAGTTGATTTTTAACCACTATTTTCCAACACATGAATTTTGGGTTGTTAACCATAGCTTCAAAGGCTAACCCATGAATTAGCAAAATCTTACTTTCATTATTTACAAAATTTAGGCTAAAAACCTGATTGTGAATATAACGTATGTGTATAGTTGCACTTGATTTTTGTTTATTTGTTATTTACACGTACATATCTAAATTCTAAAAACCTGGTTGTGCATCCCTGTAATTCTGAAACAAGTTAGGCTAATAAAAGAGTTAAAGTTTTTGGTTACGAACAAGTTTTATGATTCAATTATAATTTATAAGTACCGTCTAACTAATAACGTAGTAGAGATCCATTCCTATATTAACTAACCTTTTTTTTTTTTATATTGTCAATATGACCAATTCAGTTAAGACACAATTGATCGGTAAGTCGAGTTTTGTGATTTGTGTTAGATGTTTGTTACGTTTTGCATTTTAAAAAAAATTTGTTTACGTGATGAAAGTGATAGATGAAATGTTTGATCACAAAAATTGGAAGTTTTTAAAAGATTTATCAAATTTCGAGGAACGACCAACCCCTAAGATATTTCAGACAAAAATTTCCTTTCAATATCCATGTATCTATGTTCTCTGAGTTTTTCAAGAAAGAAAGAAATTGACGACCAACGCCTATGTTTGTTGTTGCTCCTTTGTGTGGGATTTTAGTGTCGGCATAGGCGACATGTATGTGATTATCTTCTACGACGACTAGTAGAAGATCTTGATGTATGAAACTTGCTTCCATGGGGTTCTTCTGTTTGGCAGACTACACGAAACCAGTTGTCTAACGCGTTTACTAACTCCCGATGTGAAATGGGGGCAGGGGATATATTACACCTTTATTGGTTTCATTTGATATTAATTTATACTCATTGTCGTTGAATCGTAAAATAGATGCGAAAGTGTTTAATTGGGTTGATATAAAATTTTATTGGTTAAAAATTTAATCATTGGTATACATTTACGCAATGGACAATTAATGTTGGTGCATATTTAGTGTGTCTATCAGTTGGTTTCAGTCTGTAATTGTTTTGTTATGTAATTACGTCTTGTTACGAAGTTAGAATTATATAAGTAATTACAATTTTCTATTTGGCGACACAGTCTGTGTCGCTTGTGCGACACAAGGCTTGTGTTGCATAAGTCGGTCTGGCGACACATCTTGTGTCGCAATAGGCAGATTAGGTTTTCGGTATAAATACTTAATTTCGGCTCAGAAATCAAGGTTGACGAATTTGTGGTTTTAGAGAGCAGTCTGTGTGGTATCTTTGTATTCAAGCTAATTGGCTATTCGTATAATATAAGGATCGTTTGTTATTATGATTCGTGTTTTAATCGTTTACGTATTATTATCAGTTGTTGTTTTTCGCGCTTCAATTGATTCTTAGGATTCGGGTTAGATCTGTATCTAGGGATCTACAATTGGTATCAGAGCCATAATCTTAGGATTTGGCGTTACCGAGTCGTTTTGATACGTTTTTGGTTGAAATCATATAGATTTTGGTGTTAGATCTTCATAATAGGTGTTAAAGGATTGTTTTCTGGAGTTTTCTGAAGATCTTTGAAGGTTAATTCGTCATCCGATCGTCAATTTTCGTTAGGGTTACGAAAATTTTCATTTTTAGGGTTTCTGGCCGCGGCTGTCTTCGAAGTTGCGACACAACTTTTGTGTCGCGTTTAGGGTTTCTGCAACATCAAATTGCGACACGAACTCAGTGTTGCGACATTGGCTTGCGACATTAGCCTTTTGTGTTTGTGATTGTTGCTACATAACGTTGCGACACAAGTTCTCCTTTGCGACATCTTTTGCGACATCTGTTGCGACACTTATTGCGATATTAGTTGCGACATAAGAACACGGTTTTCTTCCTTTGCAATTCGATTGCGACACAACTCTTGTGTCGCTATACTTGTCTGTTTGATTAAGTTTGCGACATAACTTTAGTGTCGCCATTTGTTTTGCGACCCAACAATAGTGTCGCATAACCAATACTTGTGTTTTTGTTTTTTGTTCTTTTGCAAGTGATTCTAAAATGTCTGCTTCTACGTCATCTTCTATCCAGCAAGTTGGAGCTATGTTAAAGCATAACAGCGAAGTCGGTGGCACTAATAAACCACCAATGTTTACTAGTGGTATGGACTATCTTACATGGCGTCAACGGTTCGAGGCATTCGTTGCTTTTAATGATCCTGACATGAAAATTTATTTAGAAGAAAGATATGAACTTCCTCTTAGAACTGGTATTTTCGATGGACCTTCTCCTGTTAAATCTATCAAGGCCATGTCTCCTGAAGAACGCAAGGCCTATGATATCGAAAGAAAAACACATTCAGCGATTACCATGGTGTCGCACCCCCAAATTTAGTCAACGATGGTTAGCAGAAGCATTTGGATCAAGTAAGGGCGCCGACGTAAACGTTGGACATTCACGCATCAGAGCGTATGATTATTGCTGAACAGTAGTTAAGATGTCATCCTATTTCGTCGTGGGTCGCCTAGATTCCAAAATGCATGCAGTCTTACTTATGCAGCTAATTCCCTGAAAAACATAGTAAAAAGTCAACAACAATGTTGAGTGAATTCACAGGTTTTATAAGTGTAGTTCATTGTACCAAATAGTTTATAAATTTGTTGACACAAAAGTCAAATAGTGTTTGCGTTGGAATGTTATCCAAATATATGTTTAGTTGGGATGTCCCCCAAAATATATGTTTGAAAATATGTAGCTGGTCGTTCTCCAGCGAGTTCACAGTTAGTACCGGTCGTTCTCCGGTAAGTTCACAAGTTAGCACCGGTCGTTCTTCGGCGAGTTCACAGTTAGTACCGGTCGTTCTCCGGTAAGTTCACAAGTTAGCACCGGTCGTTCTTCGGCGAGTTCACAGTTAGTACCGGTCGTTCTCCGGTAAGTTCACAAGTTAGCACCGGTCGTTCTCCGGCGAGTTCACAGTTAGTACCGGTCGTTCTCCGGTAAGTTCACAGTTAGTACCGGTCGTTCTCGGGTAAGTTCACAAGTTAGCACCGGTCGTTCTCCGACGAGTTCACAGTTAGTACCGGTCGTTCTCCGGTAAGTTCACCAATTAGTTTACACAAATGTAACAGTTTATAGTATGAAAACACTATTTCATAAACAATAGTTGTATAGTATGAACACAATCATAAACAATTTTAATAAAAGCATAAAATTAATTATATAATAATTGCATATGTAGCAAAAGAGTTGGCTATGTTTTTCACCCCTATTTAAAAAGCAGTAAAACAATAAAAAGGTAGGGGCTGTGAACTCACTTGGTGAGCTAAAAGTGTGCGAGTGCTAGCAAAGCCTAAGCCCAAAAGTACTCCTAGTCGATAATCTCCTAACGCCCTAAACGTACGAGATTATAAGTATAAGTATGTGGATGTCGTAGTTGACCATCCATGCTAGCGTTCATTATCTAGATATGTCCAAAGTATTCATTTGTCGTTTAGTTTTGTAGTTTAGAAAACATGTACGGCCCGTTGGTGACGGTTTCGTAATAATAATTCTCAAAGTGTTATTATTATTTTTGTTTTGTTTATTTACTTGTAAAATTATACATTTTTGTTTAAGTGTTTTAACACGTATATCGTTATCCGTAAATATCGTAACATCGTTTTTGTTCAAGTTTCATTATAACACACCTAAAACATTGTTTCGAGCCAAAATCTACATTTCGTTTCACGTTTTTCGTACCGAGGCTCGTTTCGGTTGACTTGTTCAAACGTGTTCGGTTTGACCCGAAACTTTTACAAAAGTCTTAAATATGTTAAATAAACCTTAGAAAATTATCGTTACGTTTTATGGTCGGTCCAAAGTGTCGGTTTTCATAAAAGTGTCAAAACAGTCCAAAAGTTGTGTTTTCGGTTTTGTCGGTTTGTTTCGCCACACATTTCAACTAGTTTTGGTCCAAATCAAGGTCCACAAATTTTACCAACTGATCTTCTACTATTCTAGTGTCTAACATAAAATTCCTAAGATTTATAGTGTCCATTTACATAGGTAAATAATTCCGCGTAACTACCGAACATATTTTTTGACAATTTCAAGACCAGTCTCAAAGATTAATTCGTAGCTAAAAATGAGTACATTTCTGGAAGGAGCTATAGAAGAACTTTTTGTAGATCTTTTCAATACGCAACTTTTAAAAAAAATTCGTTGTCTAACTCATCCTAGAACTCAAGATATGATCGTTTTAGTGAGCTGTGTTTTCTGGGACAGATTCATTATCTTTATATATACACTTCAAAAACGAGTTTTAAATCATAATTTGGACATAATCTAGTTTGATGAGCCATAAAACATGTAAGTAACTAACATGCAATCAGATCTAAAGAAAGAGTATGTGTTCTTACAAAGAAATGATGAAGAGAGGAAGAAAAGAGCTTCAATAGTGTATTTTCTCGATTTTCCGACGAGCGGTCGATTGCGGTTTATGGTGGTCAAAGGGTGATGGATGGTGGTCAATGGTGGTGGTGTGGTGGTGTTATGGTGGTTGTTCTCCAGATTTTAGAGAGAGAAAAGGGGGGTTAGAGAGAAGGTTGAGAGAATTTGGTGAAGTGTGTGAAAGAGTGAAATGAGAGAAAGTGAGTTCTTGCATGTATGTTTAGTGGTTAAGTGTAAAAGGTGATGATGATGATCACATGGGCTGGTTTTTAGTGGGTCCCCCAAGGGGTTTGTGATTTAATTTTTGATTCTCAGTCTGTGTTGCGTACTGTGTTCGTTTACCCGTTATTTTCGTTAAATGGTTAAATCGCGTAACGTTTTCTTGCGTTGTTTTAATTCGTAATATATTTGGAATTATTTTCCATTGAAGTATTGTTAAAATACTTTATTTTGATTTGTCAAAATATTTATCGAGTTTCATTTGATTACCGAATGCAATTCGCGCATTTTCGTTGAGTTAGAGACGTTTTAACCAAAACGTATAGGTTTTTCGTGTATTATTATATCAAAATAATAATATAGAATAAATAACTACTAAAAATAGATTTAAGTTATTTATAGAAATGTTTTCACCAACGTCGTATATTTTTGTAGAGTTTGTTCCAAATGTTTTGTACGTAATTACAACTAATTACGAAATGTATAATTCTACGCGTATTAACTAGTTGGGCTTTGCTAGACTTACCTCTAAAATTTGTTGTGAATTCACTTAAGTAGGGAATTAGCCTAAAATTCATATGTTTAGTGTACTTAATTGTATTCAAAATTGCGGGGTGTCACACATGGCTTTACCACAATCACTTCTGAGGCAACTCAGACATCATGAGCTAGCTTTTGATTTATGGAAAGCATTTGAAAAGAGATGTGGTGGTAGTGAAAAATACAAGCAAAACAAGTTAGAGCTCATTAAAAAACAATATGAGGTGTTTGACATGTTGCCAAATGAATCGTTAGAAGACTTGTGCTCTAGATACTCACTTCTTGTAAGTGAGTTAACTGAAGGAGGAGTCAATTTGGAAAGAATTGACATAAATAAGAAACTTCTAGGTTCTTTACCTAAGAAGTGGAACACCCGTGTGCTGTTAATGAAGAATGATGTTGATGTCATGGAAATGGCACTGGATGACTTAATTGGACATTTGGAAGCAACGCTGTTGGACATGCAGCGTAAGGAGACGAAGGCTACATCAAACGTTCTGTAACACCCCCGGATCTACTGTTTAGCGGAAGCAAGCTTTGGGGTGCTACTAATCAATAATCAAAACACACAAGGCATATAATGAACGACTCTATATGCGTCGTTTTACTGATACATTGATAATATAAAGTTTTACAATGTATAACATTTACAAAAGCCCAATAATTACAATGTTTAGAGATTATGTGACATAACTAGGTTACAAAATGTAGTAATGCAAAATAATCTCCTGCTGTGCATGCTGACTCGAGCTATGGGCATCCTGAATGAACATGTCTACTGTTGTTGCGTACCTGAGAACACATGCTAAAAGGGTCAGCTAACGCTGGTGAGCTTACAGGTTTGCATATAAATATGTAAGTAAGTTGTGAACCACAAGATTTAGTAATAAGCGTTTGAAATGAATCAAATAATGTATATGTCTACCATGAGGTCATAGTCTGCGCTTAACGTGGGTGTCAGGATCACAATAAAGTGCTTGATCGTGGGTGCCTCCGGGCGAGTGTCTAATCCACACTCGTATGAACAAATGCTAATGCGTCCGTTTAACCAGTCAGTGCTTGCTGACCCGGACGAGGATGGTCAGTCCTATATGGTACCATACACTAACATTCGCGCTACATAAAGTATCACCAGAACTATGAACGTAGAGGACTTAAAAGTGATTAGAAAACGACTCATGCAGGATATAGCGAGTTTTGTACTCGTGTTCACATGTAAAACAAGGTAAAGCATGTATTCTTACCCCTGGGTTTAAAAACAGTAAAAAGAGGGGCTATGAGACTCACCTGAGCCTGCAGAGTTGCAATGAAGCAAATGTGGTGAAGTAAAATGGGGTGTCCGAAGACTGTAACATGCCGGACGTTTATAACGTGCAAGGTTAAATAAAATAAGTAGGTATCTGAAAAGATAACCTAGGCTAGTTGTTCATCCAACTAGTAATGTCCAAATGGTTTGATTTTATTTTGCTTTGAAAATGTGTACGGCCCGTTGGTGATTTGTTTGTGATAATAATCTCACATTATTATTTTGATTTTCGAAGTGTTATACTTTAAAAGTATGTCCCAATGTGTTTTAGAAGTCGTATCGTGTAAGTGTTTGAGGTTATACAAGTTCGACACTTAGTATAAAAATGAGTTACAAACATTCTGTTTTCTGCGACACTTGAAGCGACATTTAATAGTTTTCGGCGACACTCAATCAGTGTCGCATAAAAATGTGAATTATGTATTAATGGCGACACTTAGTGAAGTGTCGCAGATGGTGGCGACACTTGGTTGCGACACTGAAGGCAGTGTCGTATAAAGTATAAATGAATTGTAGGCGACACTTAGACAAATGCCGCAGGTTTTGGGTTTTCGATTATGGCGACACTTAAGTAAGTGTCGCTAGTGTACAGTTACGAAAATAGGTGTCACTTCGATGAAGTGTGGCTGGGAAGTGTCGGGTTTTGAATTTGCGACACTTAGGCAAGTGTCGCGAAAAGAGGGTTTTTACGCGGCACTTAGGCAAGTGACGCAGAATTAGGGCTTTTACGCGACACTTAGTGCGACACTTAAGGAAGTGTCGCAAAACTGCAGCGACGCGTGCGACACTCGAATCTGATGGCCGGATTTTGAGTCGAAAATGAGTTTTCCGGTTTCCGTTAGGTCCGATTCTTTTACCCAACCCATATTTGGACATTTTAAGATTATCTAAACCGCAAATAAGCAAAATAACAAAGATTTGAGAGTTTTCGAGAATTGTCGGAAATCTTACAACTTTACGCCGGAGAAATCCGAAAAGATAGCGTTGTAGATCTCGACGCGGTGGTTCTTTTTCTTCAGACGAGCGAAGTGATCCGAGGTCGTTTATTGGTAGTTTTGTGGTGATAAGTGGAGGTGGTGGAGAGAAAAGAGGGAGAAGAGAGAGAAAGTGGAGTGGTGAAATGAGGAGGGAAAAAGGGGGAGGTGGGGGTTTTGGGTGAAAGCACCACTTTCAGTCCCCGCCCCGGCGCCCCGTGCGGTGTTCGTTTTCCCGATCGTTTAAACGTTTAATTAATTATTTAAAACGTTTAATTATAAGTTTTAAAATATGAATATTTGTTAAATATTTTACTTGAAGTATTTCATCAATTACTTAATAATTGGGTTATAAAATGTAACTTAACTTGTTTCGTTTCGTTTGCGGGTTTATCACTTTAATCGCGTAGACGTTTATTTGTACGATACGAAGTAATTACAAAATATTATCAAAATAATATTTTTGGATATAGTAGTGTTATTAAACAATGTTATATTATTTAGTAAAATTGTTCACCAACATCCGTATTAAATTGAACCGAATTACATTCGATTGAAACGTGCACGATTTAGCCAAATCGCGTAATTGTATATATTCAACAATATATATTAATTGATACACAAATTAGCCTAACACAGACCTAATTACATGTATTACAAAATGATTAGGACCTCATGACGAGTCCTAATTTGGCGGGTGTTACATTATCCCCTTCTTAAGAGAATGTCGTCCCGAAATTTGAGTCTGTGTAGTCGCGTGAGTGGAGTCGGAGAAAAGTTACGGATATATATTTGAGTCGCATCTGATCCTCTCGTTCCCAGGTGAATTCCGAACCACGCCGCGAATTCCACCGGATCTTAACGATAGGAATACGACTTCGTTTAAGCTGCTTGATTTCGCGGTCCATGATCTCCACTGGGGTTTCGACAAAATGAAGTTTGTCATCGATTTGAATTTTCTCGAGAGGAATGATGAGTGTTTCGTCGGATAGACATTTCTTTAAGTTAGAAATGTGGAATGTCGGGTGTACGCTACTGAGTTCGTCTGGGAGTTGTAATCGATATGCCACCGGACCAACCCTTTCGAGGATTTCAAAAGGTCCGATATACCTGGGGTTCAGTTTTCCTCGTTTACCGAAACGGATAACGCCTTTCCAAGGTGATACTTTGAGTAATACTCGGTCTCCAACCTGGAATTCGAGCTGTTTGCGTCTCACGTCAGCATAGCTTTTCTTACGATCACGTGCGGCTTTCAGTCGTTGTTGGATTCCAACAATTTTCTCTGTTGTTTCGTGAATAATTTCGGGGCCAGTGAGTTGGCTGTCTCCCACTTCGGTCCAACATATGGGTGATCGGCACTTACGACCTTAAAGTGCCTCGAACGGTGCAGCTCCAATACTGGCATGGTAGCTGTTGTTGTATGAGAATTCACACAACGGCAAGTGATGTTTCCAATTGGTACCGAAATCAACTACGCAGGCTCGTAGCATGTCTTCCAGTGTTTGAATTGTTCATTCACTTTGACCGTCGGTTTGTGGATGATAAGTGGTACTCATATCGGGGCGAGTACCCAATGATTTCTGTAATGATTGCCAAAAGTTTGAAGTGAAACGACTATCCCTGTCAGAAATAATCGAGGTAGGAACGCCGTGTCGGGATACGATTTCCTTCAGGTAGATTTGGGTGAGGCGTTCCATTATGTCGGTTTCCTTAATGGCGAGGAAATGTGCAGATTTGGTGAGACGATCGACGATTACCCAAATGGTATCGCAGCCGTTTGGGGTTTTCGGGAGTTTGGTGATAAAGTCCATGGAAATCTGCTCCCATTTCCATTGAGGTATGTCCGGTTGTTGAAGCAAGCCGGAAGGTTTCTGATGCTCAATTTTGACTTTTGAGCATGTGAGACACTTACTGACGTAGGTGGCGATTTCAGCTTTAATGTTTGGCCACCAGTACAATCCCTTGACGCCATGATACATCTTGTCTGATCCAGGATGTATAGAGTATTTGTATTTGTGGGCTTCGTCCATTACCAAGTCTCGGAGATTCCCGAAACAAGGTAACCAGATTCGGTTTATGAAACATTTAACCCTGTTGGGTTTGGTTTCGAACTGTCTCTCCATGTTTCGCAAGGCTTCATTTTTGATATTTTCAGGTTTCAAAGCTTCGAGTTGAGCTGCAAGGATTTGAGTGATAAAATCATTGTGGATTGTAATACTGAGGGCTCGGACTCGAAGAGGTTTTGGGCGTTCCTTTCGGCCGAGGGCGTCAGCAACGACATTTGCCTTGCCAGGGTGATATTTGATCTCGCAATCGTAATCGATGAGCAACTCGACCCAACGACGTTGCCTCATGTTGAGATCCTTTTGGTCGAATATGTGCTGGAGGCTTTTGTGGTCGGTGAAGATCGTACATTTAGTGCCGTACAGATAGTGTCTCCAGATTTTGAGTGCAAACACCACGGCTCCCAGTTCAAGATCATGCGTGGTGTAGTTCTTTTCGTGGGTTTTGAGTTGCCGTGAGGCGTAGGCAATGACTTTGTCTCGTTGCATCAGCACACAACCGAGACCTTGATGAGAAGTGATGTCGTGTAAACGGGGCTTTAGTTTTTAAAAGAAATTACCTTACTTGCTAAAACACAACTCAGGCAAGAATACCTGATCGTATAATAGTATAGTATGATAAGTCCAGATCGAACACAGGGAACGGATGTCAATTTCAATAAAATGGAAATTGTTACAAAATAATTAAAGCTGTAAATCAGTGGAACGTTTTAGTTTCTTTCGAACAATTGACTGACAATTATGAAAAGTGATTTTTATAAGTAAACTTAAATTAAAAAGAAATAAACGATAAAACAATTAATTAAATAAAATATTTGATTCAAATGATAAAAGATATGCATTTGTTTAGATTACTTTCCTCAGAATACGATTATCACTTTATTGAATTGCTGACATATGGATTTTATTGTGATATGACATATATTACCACTTATCCTTACAATATCAATTGATTAAACACAATTAAGAAAGATACAAAGTTGTTTTCAACACGTTAACAGTTCAATTTAACGTTATCCACCAAATTGTATTACAAATTAAACCTACACCGTTTATATGATTTACTTTTGCAACTTGAATCAACAAAGTTTATAACTAATAAATAGTTATCACATTCATTAATGATTTTTAATGATTATTTATCCCAACCTATCAAACTCAATATGTCTAGTGATAATTATCAATTAAAACCAACAATCATCAATAATTATTCATCAATAGAGAAATCAATCTTAAATCAATAAATAACCACGTTGGGTAATCATCAACAATCAATAATTAAACATGGATCCTCAAGTAAACATATAAACATTCATAAAATCCAATATAATCCGCAATTCAATAATCAAATCATCATCTGAGTATTATCATCTAAACAAATGCATTAATAACTTAGCCAATCATATTATTACAGAACGAAAGTGAAACCGAAATCATAATCAAATGAACAGGATTAATGTATTCGAACCAAGAAACCGAAAAAATGATTGAACTAATGAAAACCATCAAGTCTTCTTGCTTCTTATCCTTCAAAATGCTCATGGAATGAGTGGTAATTGACTGGAAATCGGCTGGAAGAGAATGATATGTGATAACCCTCAAAATGAAGCTAAAATGAGGTATTTAGGGTTTCTGTCGAATCAATCCATACGCCGTATGGATTTCCATACGCCGTATGGATTTCCATAGGCCGTATCGATGAATAAAGCCCAGAATCCAAGCCCGCGTATCTTGTAGCCCGGCTCACACGATCCATACGCCGTATGGATTAAAAATTGCAACTTTTCAGCCACTCGACTTTTATTCTTCACACTTCAACCATGTTAGCTTCTTTTCTTCAATACTAGCTTACTTTCTGCTTCTTTTCCGACTCAAGCTCCAAATAACTCCTAAATGCAAATATGAACGAAATGAGTATCAAATTCAAATAAAATGCATAAGAATTTATCTAAACAAGGGGGTAATTAGTACTATAATATAGTACATTTTGGCGTTCATCAAACATCCCCCACTTGAATCCTACTTGTCCTCAAGTAGAGCATCTATTAAAAACTTTAAAACTTCCTATATGAACGGCAAACAAAAGTGCAAAAGGACTTACATACTACACAGCATTTGACAAACCAAATTCTTATCCTAAAATTGATTCTACCTTTAGGCTTAGCAATCAAGAAACTTTCTAAGGGAAACAACTTCTAATACATTATTATTAGGCATAAAAGATAATTCACCCAGATTACCAATATTGTTGTCCACTTAAACAATCTAAATTTCAGAAATTGAGTTCAACTTATTATTATTCTAGCAGGCCTTACCCCTGATTCTCAATGGCAAAATACTCTCATACAAATAACATGTCACAATTCTCCAAATAATGAACAACCCAATAAATCATTCATTTTTCAAACCAAGACATTGGTGACAGGTCTGTACCTCAGTACAACAAAGCGACATATCTTGGCTTTGGTTTTTCAATTCATGAGTCCTTTGTACTCTTATCTTTTTATCTTTTTTTTTTTATCAAAATATACTGACGGAAACCAGGTCTGTACTTTCGTACAACAGAGGAGTCAACACCCAGTATATTCCCAAAAGATGATAATTAGGATCCCAAAAGTATGGATTATAACACGCTATCGAATAAGAATTAAGACTAAGGTCATACCTTGCTGAAAGATCCTCTTGGGATAATTCCTACTTTATTGTATTAAATTTCTTAGCAGCTCAATAACTTACAAATAGATTGCCTATCGATACATCACATAATGAACTATCTAATATTTAAAAATTAAATTCATTTCATCCATTGAATTCCCAAAATATGTTACAAGATTCGCTAAACTTTAACGCAGAAAACAATATTAAAAGAAAAATTTGGGCTGAAAAATGACTAACACGTAGAATGCCCTTTAGCTTTAAAATTTGCCAATATTTACCATTCATAACTTAAGGACAAACAGACTTCTTTTCCCCCATCCCCACTTAAAAGTATGCAATGTCCTCATTGCAAAAATGAACAATAATATAGGGAATAGAAAAGAAGTGAACAGAAACTCCCCTGAGCTATCTTCAATATATAAACTAGAATGAATTCCTCCAACAACCAGCATCCTCTTCCAAGAGCTTTATTAACACACTGAAAACAAAACAAAATAAATAATTAAGAAAAACAATGGGTTGTCTCCCGAAAGCGCTTTTGTTTATCGCGTCGGTAAGCTCGACATTGTGCTTCATTACTTAGTTGAGATTCATCTCCAAATCACGCTTGGAGTCCCTTGCATCACCATAATACTTCTTCAACCGACTTCCATTAACCTTGAAAGTTTTTTCCAGAATGACCTTGGAAATCCACAGCACCAAAAGGATAAACTTTCTCTACCACAAAAGGACCTGTCCAGCGTGTTTTCAACTTACCTGGAAATAAATGCAACCGAGAACTATACAGGAGAACCTTATCACCTTTCTCAAATGTGTTATTTGACTTAAGCCGAGAATCATGCCATTTCTTTGTGCATTCCTTGAACAATCGTGAATTGTCATAGGCAGTCACCCTTAACTCATCCAACTCATTTAACTGTGCCATTCGCTCTTTCCCAGCGGCATTATCATCAAGGTTGCATTGCTTTAAAGCCCAGTATGCTTTATGTTCCAACTCAAAAGGCAAATGACAAGCCTTCCCATAAACAAGACGATAGGGTGTTGTTCCAATTGATGACTTAAAAGCTGTCCGTGCCACCCATAATGCATCATCCAACTTATTCGACCAATCCTTTGTGTTTCCTTCAATTGAACGTTCTAAAATACGCTTCAATCCCCTATTGGTTACCTCTACTTGACCGCTTGTCTGTGGATGATAGGCAGTTGAAAACTTGTGGTTAACTCCATACTTCCGCAGCACTTTTTCCAATTGAGCATTTGTGAAATGTGTCCCCCGATCGCTAATTAAAGCTTTCGGTGCTCCAAAACGCGAAAACAGCTGCTTTAAGAATTTCACCACTATCCTAGCATCATTTGTGGGTAGCGCCTTTGCTTCGGCCCACTTAGAAACATAATCCACAGCCACAATGATGTACTTATTTCCATTGCTAGGTGGAAACGGGACCATAAAGTCTATCCCCCAGACATCAAAAATCTCACTAACCATTATTGGATTTTGTAACATCTCATCTTTCTTAGAAATTCTACCAGTGCGTTGGTAGGCATCACACTCCTTCACATACTCAAATGCGTCCTTGTAAACCGTTGGCCAATAAAAACCTGCCTCAAACACCTTTCGCGCGGTATAGTTAGGACCATGATGTCCTCCAGCCGGACCATCATGACAATGCCTTAAAATTCTGGTACATTCTTCTCCAGCTACACACCTCCGAACAATTCCATCAGCACACTCTCTGAACAAATATGGGTCTTCCCATAAATAATGACGCAAAGATGAGAAGAATCTCTTTCTTTGGTTGAAATCCATTCCAGCCGGAAGAGTGTTTGTAACCAGAAAGTTTGCATAATCAGCGAACCATGGGAATTTATTCAAAATTGTCTTCATCAAATTTTCAACAGGAAATTTATCTTGAATTTCCGATTCATCTAACTTATCCAGTTCTGGATTTTCCAATCTTGATAAATGATCTGCAGCTAGATTTTCCGCTCCTTTTTTATCTCGAATCTCGATATCGAACTCCTGCAACAACAAAATCCACAGATTCAGCCTCGGCTTTGCATCTTGCTTGCTAAATAGGTATCTCAATGCGGAATGATCGGTAAAAACTACTATTTTTGACAGGACCAAGTAAGAGCGGAATTTGTCAAACGCAAAAATAACGGCGAGCAATTCCTTCTCAGTCGTAGTGTAATTCTCCTGTGCGTTCGTTAAAGTCTTGCTTGCATAATAGATCGGTTGAAACTTCTTATCAACCCGCTGACCTAATACTGCCCCAACAGCATAGTCGCTGGCATCACACATCAATTCAAATGGGAGATTCCAATTTGGACTAATCATGATCGGCGCGGATATCAGCTTCTCCTTTAAAAGATTGAATGCATCTTGACATTCCTTCTAAAACTCAAACTTAGTTTCCTTCTCCAGTAACTTATTCATCGGGCGCGCTATCTTCGAAAAATCCTTTATGAATCTTCTATAGAACCCAGCATGTCCTAGGAAGCTTCGTATTCCCTTAACATTTGTTGGATGCGGTAGCTTTGCTATGGCCTCAATTTTGGCTTGATCTACTTCAATACCAACACTTGAAATCTTATGTCCCAATTCAATTCCTCCAGGTACCATAAAATGGCACTTTTCCCAGTTCAAAACAAGGTTCGAATTCTCACACCTTTGCAACATCTTCTTCAGATTTGCTAAACACTTATCAAAAGAATCACCAAAAACGGAGAAGTCATCCATGAATATCTCCATACTATCTTCCACCATGTTATCGAAAATCGCCATCATGCACCTTTGAAATGTTGCGGGTGCATTGCACAAACCGAAAGGCATCCTTCGATAAGCAAAAGTTCCGAATGGGCATGTGAATGTGGTCTTGTCTTGATCATTTGCATCTATCGGAATTTGGAAGTACCCTGAAAAACTGTCTAAAAAGCAATAGTATTCTTTTTCGGCTAGACTTTCGAGCATTTGATCGATGAACGGCAAAGGAAAGTGATCCTTGCATGTAGCATCATTCAAATTCCTATAGTCTATACAAACTCTCCATCCAGTGACTGTTCTCGTAGGTATTAACTCATTCCTCTCATTAGCAACTACTGTCATACCTCCCTTCTTGGGCACAACATGAATAGGGCTAACCTATGGACTATCAGAAATTGGGTATATCAACCCAGAGTCAAGCAACTTAATGATCTCCTTCCTTACCACATCAGTCACTTTAGGATTTAAACGCCTCAGCGGTTGCACCACTGGTTTGAAATCAGATTCCATAATAATCTTTTGAGTGCAGTAAGAAGGACTTATTCCCTTGATATCACTAATCGTCCAAGCTATAGCCTTCTTGTGCTCCTTCAAAACCTTCAATAAACTTTCTTTCTCGTTAGCTGATAGCTGAGATGAAATGATAACTGGCAGGTCCGACTCTCCTTGCAAGTATGCATATTCCAAATGGGTGGGTAAATCCTTCAACTCTAACTTCGGTGGTTCTTCAAATGAAGATTTTACTGCCAACACCTCTTCTCTTGAGCAAGGAATCCCATGCATAGTAATGCGAGTCTCTTTCTTAATTAAAATGCCATTAGTCAAGACTGACTCTTCGCTCTCCATCAGCTTATTTCCTTCACTCTCTAACTCCTCATCACATGTGGTTTCTATCTCCTCAAGCAACTTATCGAATTCTTCGATATCACGGATTTCTTCTAGACTTCCCGTCCATCCTTCAAGAATCATGGGATCAAGATCTTCATCTTCCATGAGACTTTGTAGAAATTCCTCATCATCGGACATTTCTCTAGCACTAACAAAGTAACAAGTATCATCAACTGCAGCAGGATATTGCATTGACTTGTTAACATCAAATACTACTTCTTCCTCTCCTACCCTCAGAGTGATCCTTCGATCAAAAACATCAATCAATGCCCTTGCAGTGGTTAGAAAAGGTCTCCCCAAAATGATAGGTACCCTTGAATCTTCAACCATGTCAAGAATCACAAAATCACAAGGGAAAAAAAACTTATCTACTTTGACCAAAACATTCTCGATCATCCCTTTAGGATATTGAATTGATCGATCCGCTAACTCAATGCACATTCTGATTGGCTTTGGTTCCCCTAACTTGAGTCTAGCATACATAGTATACGGCATTATTGATATGCTTGCCCCCAAGTCAGCCAGCGCATGAGTGATGTCTAAACTTCCAATAAGACAAGGAAGAGTAATACTCCCGGGATCTTTCATCTTAGGTGGTAGTTTGTTTTGCATTACCGCTGAGCATCTCTCATTCATTGTCACCGTGGTTGCCTCCTTTAGTTTGCTCTTGTTGGTCAACAATTCCTTCAAGTATTTTGCATACTTGGGCATTTGAGGAATTGCTTCCACAAACGGAATATTGATATGAAGCTGCTTCAAGTTTTCTAAGAACTGATGGTACTGAGCTTCATCCTTTCCTCTCCTTAAGGTTGCTGGGTAAGGAGGAGGTGGAACATGATCCTTCACGTATTGCTTATCCCTAGCAATTTTATCAGCCTCGGTGTCCACCTTAGGACCTTCAACAACTTCTACTTCCTTCTCTTTCTCAGGCAGGGGGTGAGATAAAGGTTTCTTCTTGACTATCGGATCTTCATGAACCTTTCCACTTCTAGTAATTACAGCCTTTGCCTGATCACGTGGATTGGTTTCAGTAAATCCGGGAAGAGTTCCAGGAAATCTCTCTTGGAGAACTTTAGCAATGTAGGAAATGTTTCCTTCAATTTGCTTAATGGCAGCTCCTTGATTTCTCACTAATGCTTCCGTAGTGTCCATTCGTAATCCAGAACTAGCAATGAATTTCTCATTAGTGGTCAGGAACTTTCCCATCATCTCCTCTAAATTAGTCTTCTTCTCGGGGAAAGGTGCAGCAGTTTGCTCCTTGGAATAGAGTCCGGGCTGAGCCTGGCGGAAATGCTGTCCTCCTCCCTGATATGGTCTCCTGAAAAAGGTTCCACCACCTTGGCGGAAATTTCCTTGAGCCTCTCCAAATTTAACTTCCTCTTTTGCTTCTCCAGACTCCATCTCAGGGTAGTCCTTTACCAAATGCGTTCCTCCACAGTTGTCACACCCTACTTGGATTGCATGAACAGTCTCGGTTACCTTCTTTATGTCTCTTCCCATACTGTCAAGCTTAGCAGTAATGGCGGAGAGACCATCATCATTGCTCACTGACCTTTTTCTTCCAGAAGTGCCATCGTCCCAACGTTGGGAATGCTTGGCTTGATCATAAATGGCCTCTAAGGCGTCCCTAGGAACCTTCTTTGGGATAGATCCTTGAGCATCAAGTTGCTGTCTTGTAGCATGATCCACTCCTTTGTAGAATACCATAATGATTTGTTGGTCGTTTAGATCGTGTTGTGGACACTTATGCATCAAGTCCTTGTACCTTTCCCATGCTTGATGAAGCGACTCATCGATGTCTTGCTTGAAATTCCGAATTTCATCGATCATCTTTGACGTCTTGGACGGTGGACAATACATCTTGAGAAATTTCGTGCGAAGATCTTCCCATGTTGTGATGGATCCGGCAGGTTCATTTGAAATCCATCGTTTTGCGGCTCCCTTAAGTGTTATCGGAAACACTCGGAGCATGACTTGATCGCGTGTAACGTTGGGGACATTAAACATATCAGCAATCTCCAGGACTTTCTCAACGTCCTCGTTAGCATCTTCCGAATCTTCTCCTTTAAAAGGAGTCTCTCTAAGCTCCTTGAGGAATTGTCCATTGATTTCGAATTCCACTTCTCACGCAATAGCGGGCCTCACTACTCCTAGCCCAAGATCGGTGCGCATTCTGCTAGAGTACTGCTCTAAGGTCATGTTGGCGATATCTTATGCCATTATGTTATCTGGTTCTAATTGATCGCTAAAAAGGAATTGTAAATACTCCCCGAAGTCGCTTTCTAAATACGAATGGTAGTTGCGGGTTCGCGGGGTGAAGAGGTTATTGGTAAAAACCTCGTAATCGTCGACAAGAAAGGTGTTAATTAACGGCCAGTTAGGAGGTGCGGAAGCAACGCGTCTTCTTTGATGAAATATGCGTTCGGGTTCTTCGAAAGGATCGGTAGGGTCGGGCTCCGTTGTTCGGGTCATAAACTTCCTGCAAATAACTTATAAAGTTAGCAGAACAAGCAACTCTGACAACCCTGAACAGAACAACTCAAATTAATATTCACAATAGTAACCTAACAGACAAAAGTTGAAACGAAGCTAATAGCTACTAAATAAATAAAATAAATAAACAACTAAACAAACTCCAAATTATTGAATCAAAACAAACCGCTCCCCGGCAGCGGCGCCAAAAACTTGATGTCGTGTAAACGGGGCTTTAGTTTTTAAATGAAATTACCTTACTTGCTAAAACACAACTTAGGCAAGAATACCTGATCGTATAATAGTATAGTATGATAAGTCCAGATCGAACACAGGGAACGGATGTCAATTCTAATAAAATGGAAATTGTTACAAAATAATTAAAGCTGTAAATCAGGGGAACGTTTTAGTTCCGTTCGAACAATTGACTGACAATTATGAAAAGTGATTTTTATAAGTAAACTTAAATTAAAAAGAAATCAACGATAAAACAATTAATTAAATAAAATATTTGATTCAAATGATAAAAGATATGCATTTGTTTAGATTACTTTCCTCAGAATACGATTATCACTTTATTGAATTGCTGACATATGGATTTTATTGTGATATGACATATATTACCACTTATCCTTACAAGATTAATTGATTAAACACAATTAAGAAAGATATAAAGTTGTTTTCAACACGTTAACAGTTCAATTTAACGTTATCCACGACATTGTATTACAAATTAAACCTACACCGTTTATATGATTTACTTTTGCAACTTGAATCAACAAAGTTTATAACTAATAAATAGTTATCACATTCATTAATGATTTTTAATGATTATTTATCCCAACCTATCAAACTCAATATGTCTAGTGATAATTATCAATTAAAACCAACAATCATCAATAATTATTCATCAATAGAGAAATCAATTTTAAATCAATAAATAACCACGTTGGGTAATCATCAACAATCAATAATTAAACATGGATCATCAAGTAAACATATAAACATTCATAAAATCCAATATAATCCGTAATTCAATAATCAAATCATCATCTGAGTATTATCATCTAAATAAATGCATTAATAACTTAGCGAATCATATTATTACAGAAAATCAGAAACGAAAGTGAAACCGAAATCATAATCAAATGAAAAGGATTAATGTATTCGAACCGAGAAACCGAAAAAATGATTGAACTAACGAAAGCCTTCAAGTCTTCTTGCTTCTTATCCTTCAAAATGCTCATGGAATGAGTGGTAATTGACTGGAAATCAGCTGGAAGAGAATGATATGTGATAACCCTGAAAATGAAGCTAAAATGAGGTATTTAGGGTTTCTATCGAATCAATCCATATGCCGTATGGATTTTTATACGCCGTATGGATGAATAAAGCCCAGAATCCAAGCCCGTGTTTCTGGCAGCCCGGCTCACACAATCCATACGCCGTATGGATTAAAAATTGTAACTTTTCAGCCACTCGACTTTTATTCTTCACACTTCAACCATGTTAGCTTCTTTTCTTCAATACTAGCTTACTTTCTGCTTCCTTTCCGACTCAAGCTCCAAATAACTCCTAAATGAAAATATGAACGAAATGAGTATCAAATTCAAATAAATACATAAGAATTTATCTAAACAAGGGGGTAATTAGTACTATAATATAGTACATTTTGGCGTTCATCAAGAAGCATCGCAGTATACCACGAAGTCATCGGTGCCTTCGGGTAACGATAGGATAGGTGCACTACAAAGTTTTTGCTTCAGAAGTTGGAATGCTGACTCTTGTCTGTCAGTCCAATCGAATTTCTTTTCTTTTTGAGTAAGAGTTGTGAGAGGCTGAGCTATCTTTGAAAAGTTTCCAATGAAACGTCGGTAATAGCCAGCGAGACCTAAGAATTGGCGTACCTCGATCGGTGTTGTCGGTGCTTACCAACCTTTGATAGCCTCGATTTTTGATGGGTCAACGTGAATTCCCTGACTGTCGATCACGTGTCCAAGGAAATGTATGGTTTGCATCCAGAACTCACACTTAGAGAATTTGGCATATAGCTCTTCGTGTTTGAGAAGTTCTAGAATGGTTTTAAGATGCTGCGCGTGTTCCTTTTCGTCGCGCGAGTAGATTAGAATGTCATCAATGAAAACGATGACAAACTTGTCAAGATATGGCTTACACACTCGGTTCATAAGATCCATGAATACAACCGGTGCGTTTGTCAAACCGAAGGGCATGACTTGAAACTCATAGTGTCCGTAACGAGTTCAGAAAGCAGTTTTCGGAATGTCAACATCGCGAACTCGTAGTTGATGGTATCCGGATCGTAGATCGATCTTGGAATAGAAACTTGACCCTTGAAGTTGGTCGAATAGAGCATCAATGCGGGGGAGTGGATAACGGTTCTTGACAGTTAACTTGTTTAATTCTCTGTAGTCGATGCACATGCGGATAGAACCATCTTTCTTTTTAACAAACAGGACCGGAGCTCCCCAGGGTGAAGAACTCGGTCGGATGAACCCCTTGTCGAGGAGTTCCTGTAATTGAGTGGATAACTTTTGAAGTTCGGATGGGGCTAAACGGTACGGAGCTCGTGCCACGGGTGCTGCTCCGGGCACAAAATCAATTGAAAACTCGACCTGCCTAGGTGGTGGAAGGCCAGGCAAGTCTTCGGGAAAGACTTCGGGGTGTAGTCTTGGACAATTGGCACATCCTAGAGTCGTTTCTCGTCTGACTTCTTTTCTGTGACATGTGCGAGGATTGCTTGTTAACCCTTCCTCAAGAACTTGCGGGTTTTCATACATGAAATGATGTTCAATCTCGTCCCACCGGTCTCCCCTTGTATGATTAGTGTACTACCGGAGGCGAGAGGTATGTGGACAATTTTATCAAAACAGACGATCTCGGCACGATGTTTGGATAGCCAATCCATACCGATGATGATGTCAAAACTTCCGATTTCGACAGGCATGAGGTCGATGGAAAATAATTCGTCAGCGAGGTTTAAAGTGCAATTGGGCATCACACTATTAGTTTCAATGAGCTTGCCGTCAACTAACTCTACTACGTACTTAGCGTCTAACGCGACGGGTGTGATGTCAAGCAATGGGCAGAATTTATCGGATATAAAACTTCTATCAGCACCAGTATCAAATAGAACAGGAGCAGTTAAGTTGTTGAGGAGGAACGTACCTGAGACCACATTCGGGTCTTGGCGGGCATCCTTTGAGTTCAGCACAAAAGCTTTACCTTTTGCGGTGTTGGTGCCTTTGTTCTTCAGCTTTGGGCATTCATTCCTGAAGTGCCCTGTATCACCGCACTCGAAGCAGGCTCTAGGTTGGTTGGTGTTGGAGTTGGCAGTGGTATATTTGCAGTCCTTGGCCATGTGCCCAAATCTCTGACAGTTTGAGCGTTGAGTACCGCAAGGACCCTCATGATGGTGGCTGCACTTAGAGCAGAAGGGCTTGTTTCCAGAGTTTCCCCTTTTTGGCTCAGACCCAGAAGAGTAGGCCTTGATGGTGTCAGGTTTCTTGGATGATTGAGAGGTGTTGTTGTTGCTGTTGTTGTTTCCAGACCACTTGCGTTTGTTGTCCCCAGTTTGGTTTGAGTTATTGGCGGCAGGTGTTCCTCGGCGATTCACTTGGGCCATAAGATTATGTGCCATACGAACGGCACCCTGAATGGTTGTGGGGTTGGAGGCAGTGACCAGGCCCTGAATGCGTGGGGGAAGTCCCCAGATGTAACGCTCAATCCGTTTGTATTCCGGATCTACAAGGGATGGGCACAACAGTGCCAGTTGGTTGAACCTGGTAGTGTATCCGTTAATATCATTGCCTTAGGTGATGAGGTGCCAGAACTCGTGCTCCAATTGTTGGATTTCATCCCTAGGATAGTACTCGTCCTTCAGCATTCGCTTCAAGTCTTCCCACGGAGTCAGATAAGCAACATCGATGCCCACAGTCTGAGCATAGGTATTCCACCAGGTCAGAGCACCATCCAGAAAGGTGCAGGTGGAAAATTTGACCTTGCAGTCCTCCGGGCAGTTGCATATGCGAAAGACTGACTCTACCTTCTCCAACCAGCGCAATAATTTGATGGCACCCTCGGTGCCTTTGAAGTCCAGCGGTTTGCAGTTCTGGAAGTCTTTGTATGAACAAGGCTTGGGCTGTGGCCCGTTGGCAGCAGTGTCTTCGCTACCAGAAGTTGGTGTTCGGGTAGCCATAGCTTGTGCCACACTCTGAGCGATGAGTTGGGCGATTTCGGTTTCGTTGAACGTGTATCGTCTCGGAGGCATATTGCTGAGCAAGAGAAGAAAAGACAAGTGAGCTATTTGTACGACATCATGATATATCACAGATGTATATGTGGTGAAATATACAATGACAGCATGATTTGATAATCATAATTCATTCAGACAACTCAGTCGGATACATGGTACTAGTTTTTTTAGAAGGTTACATAATATAAGAGTTACAAAAGATGCCGGGAATTGTTACGTCCGGTAGAATTACAATGGCTTTACATAGATAGCTTGAAAAGTTACAAAATAAAGACTACACTAGTCTTGACGTAGGTTTATTTGTTCCATCATTGTAACGAGCCGATCCACGGTGGTTGCTAGTCTGCTGGCCTGTCGGGCGTTGTCTTCTGCCAAGGCCAGTCGTTGCACCAATCCGCGGGCGTATTCTTCCGCTTCCCGTGAGCGTTGCTCACATTCCTCCAGTCTGTGTCGCAAAAGGGCGACTCCCACAGTTATCTCTATCACCTTGTTGTAAAGGACGTCCATGTTGTTGACGGTGTTTTCATGGTCCTCAGCAACTCCATTGATACGTTCCATTGCGGTGAGTCTCCAGTGCTCTCGAGTTTCCTGCAGTTCCAGATTCATGTCGTGCAATTGTCTCTCGTGTCGATGCACTCGAGCGGTTAATACCGGTACGGTCAGGTGTGTTGGTTCCTGGGTGTAAGGGGAAAAATCCATAGCGGTATATTCTCGGTCATCAGTGAGAATCTCTATGTTTTCCTCGATTCTCCAGGTGGCAACAGCCAATGGTAACCAGCTCCATCGGTGGGCGATTTCCCGTCGGCAATTGGTAATGAATGTGGGTCTGGTGATGGTAGGATTGGGGTATAGTCTAGCTCGGAGTGAGCTGCGAGTGTGTCTAGCCACGAGTGGTTCGGTGTGGCTGCGACGTGGGCGAGAGGGAGATGATGAGGCGCGCGTGGTTTGTCTAGACGATGAGTCGGCCATTTCTGTGGCAAGAACAGTCAACAAGTGAGGCCTATCATATACATATATACATATATCATATAATAGCCTAATGTATCTATCACAAACAAGTATAAGTCCTGGTTTCTCTCGTGGTCAGAGTCAACTAGTGTATCCCCGTTCAACATAACCATTTCAGACCTTACATCATCTTTCCTTAATTGTACATAGTTGATCAGGCTATGTTAAATTAAAGTCGTATGCTGTAATTCCTGAACCAATCATGCCTAATAAGGAAGTACTGCCTAACGGTCATAGTCTAGGCCCACTAAATGCAACCTAGTTCACTATAACCTTAGGCTCTGATACCAATCCGTAACACCCCCGGATTTACTGTTTAGGTGAAGCAAGCTTTGGGGTGCTACTAATCAATAATCAAAACACACAAGGCATATAATGAACGACTCTATATGCGCCGTTTTACTGATACATTGATAATATAAAGTTTTACAATGTATAACGTTTACAAAAGCCCAATAATTACAATGTTTAGAGATTATGTGACATAACTAGGTTACAAAATGTAGTAATGCGAAATAATCTCCTGCTGTGCATGCTGACTCGAGCTATGGGCATCCTGAATGAACAGGTCTACTGTTGTTGCGTACCTGAGAACACATGCTAAAAGGGTCAGCTAACGCTGGTGAGCTCACAGGTTTGCATATAAATATGTAAGTAAGTTGTGAACCACAAGATTTGGTAATAAGCGTTTGAAATGAATCAAATAATGTATATGTCTGCCATGAGTTCATAGTCTGCGCTTAACGTGGGTGTCAGGATCACAATAAAGTGCTTGATCGTGGGTGCCTCCGGGCGAGTGTCTAATCCACACTCGTATGAACAAATGCTAATGCCTCCGTTAAACCAGTTAGTGCTTGCTGACCCGGACGAGGATGGTCAGTCCTATATGGTACCATACACTAACATTCGCGCTACATAAAGTATTACCAGAACTATGAACGTAGAGGACTTAAAAGTGATTAGAAAATAGCTCATGCAGGATATAGCGAGTTTTGTACTCGTGTTCACATGTAAAACAAGGTAAAGCATGTATTCCTACCCCTGGGTTTGAAAACAGTAAAAATAGGGGCTATGAGACTCACCTGAGCCTGAAGAGTTGCAATGAAGCAAATGTGGTGAAGTAAAATGGGGTGTCCGAAGACTGTAACCTGCCGGGCGTTTATAACGTACAAGGTTAAATAAAATAAGTAGGTATCTTAAAAGATAACCTAGGCTAGTTGTTCATCCAACTAGTAATGTCCAAATGGTTTGATTTGATTTTGCTTTGAAAATGTGTACGACCCGTTGGTGATTTGTTTGTGATAATAATCTCACATTATTATTTTGATTTTCAAAGTGTTATACTTTAAAAGTATGTCCCAATGTGTTTTAGAAGTCGTATCGTGTAAGTGTTTGAGGTTATACAAGTTCGACACTTAGTATAGAAATGAGTTACAAACATTCTGTTTTCTGCGACACTTGAAGCGACATTTAATAGTTTTCGGCGACACTCAATCAGTGTCGCATAAAAATGTGAATTCTGTATTAATGGCAACACTTAGTGAAGTGTCGAAGATGGTGACGACACTTGGTTGCGACACTGAAGGGAGTGTCGTATAAAGTATAAATGAATTGTATGCGACACTTAGACAAGTGTCGCAGGTTTCGGGTTTTCGATTATGGCGACACTTAAGCAAGTGTCGCTGGTGTACAGTTACGAAAATAGGCGTCACTTCGATGAAGTGTCGGGTATTGAATTTGCGACACTTAGGCAAGTGTCGCGAAAAGAGGATTTTTACGCGGCACTTAGGCAAGTGACGCAGAATTAGGGCTTTTACGCGACACTTAGTGCGACACTTAAGGAAGTGTCGCAAAACTGCTGCGACGCGTGTGACACTCGAATCTGATGGCCGGATTTTGAGTCGAAAATGAGTTTTCCGATTTCCGTTAGGTCCGATTCTTTTACCCAACCCATATTTGGACATTTTAAGCTTATCTAAACCGCAAACAAGCAAAATAACAAAGATTTGAGAGTTTTCGAGAATTGTCGGAAATCTTACAACTTTACGCCGGAGAAATCCTAAAAGATAGCATTGTAGATCTCGAAGCGGTGGTTCTTTTTCTTCAAACGAGCGAAGTGATCCGAGGTCGTTTATTGGTAGTTTTGTGGTGATAAGTGGAGGTGGTGTTTTTAGAGAGAAGATGAGAGAAAAGAGGGAGAAGAGAGAGAAACTGGAGTGGTGAAATGAGGAGGGAAAAAGGAGGAGGTAGGGGGTTTTGGGTGAAAGCCTCCACTTTCAGTCCCCGCCCCGGCTCCCCGTGTGGTGTTCGTTTTCCCGATCGTTTAAACGTTTAATTAATTATTTAAAACGTTTAATTATAAGTTTTAAAATATGAATATTTGTTAAATATTTTACTTGAAGTATTTCATCAATTACTTAATAATTGGGTTATAAAATGTAACTTAACTTGTTTCGTTTCGTTTGAGGGTTTATCACTTTAATCGCGTAGACGTATATTTGTGCGATACGAAGTAATTACAAAATATTATCAAAATAATATTTTTGGATATAGTAGTGTTATTAAACAATGTTATATTATTTAGTAAAATTGTTCACCAACGTCCGTATTAAATTGAACCGAATTACATTCGATTGAAACGTGCACGATTTAGCCAAATCGCGTAATTGTATATATTTAACAATATATATTAATTGATACACAAATTAGCCTAACACAGAACTAATTACATGTATTACAAAATGATTAGGACCTAATGACGAGTCCTAATTTGGCGGGTGTTACACGTTCAAAATCCTAAGCTATATGGGGCTGATGTTTTTGTGTCCAAAATTGAAACAACTGGTTCTGCGTTCTTGGCTGGTGGAACTGGTGGGTCTGTTTCTGCAAGTACTACTACTATTGGTGCTTATGTTAATCTGCAAGGAACTTTGTCTGCTGCAACTGAAGAACATGATGTAGTCTTTTCAGCTTATGATGATTTTCTCTCTAAAAAGAATAGTACTATGGACTTGACCGAAGAGGATTTTAGTCAAATTGATGTAGATGAATTAGAAAGAATGGATTTGAAGTGGAACATGGCGACGCTGACTCGAAGAGTAAAGAACTTTTTAAAGAAGATGGGAAGGAAGGGGGTGAATGATCCAGATGATAAGGGCTTGGGATTCAACAAAAGTAAAGTTAAGTTCTACAAGTGTCATAACTATGGATGAATCTTAACTAATATATATTATTATATAGTACTGAATGTTAAATTATGATATTCATTAATATAAATAACATATATAAGTTAATATTCATGATAAATGAATGTTTATGTATATTAAATTGTAATTTGATTAACATGCTTTTGAAATGCATGTTAACGTGTTGGGAGGTGATTTCAAGTTATTTACAAAAACACCACCGCGTTGACCTTTGAGTTGACCAGAATGTGTGGCTGAGAATAGCTTCCCTCCTTCCCCCATTTTTTTACTTCCCTCTTGATCATATATATATATAGTTAGAGGATCAAAAAAGAAGTAAATTTTGGTGGAGAAATGGGAGAAGCATTTTGGACCACTCATTTAAAATTAGGGTTAAAGGGTAGAATTGACATTTTGGTTTTGAATTAATTAATATTTATGTTAATTAGTAAATAAGAAATAACGTACGTGAGAGTAGGAGATGTTACTTACATATTTTGTGGAATAATAATGAATCTCCCACGTGCAAATGACTACATCAGACAAAATCTATGTTTTCTTAATATCAATTACATTTCTTTTTATTTCACACACAAATATTGGATTAATAAAAGATGATAACCTACGCCAAATTAGGAGTCATCTATAAATCTCTCTCTTTTCAAATATTAGTTATTATTGTCCCTCTCAATCAACTATCTAATCTTCATTTTAGCTTCATCCCAATCAACCACCGATATGAAGGTAACATTTTGGCTATGATTTCCACTTTTCTAAAGGAGGTTTTATCTTGAAAAATCACATGATTACAAACAAA
The DNA here is from genome assembly GCA_949592205.1 of Helichrysum umbraculigerum. NCBI lineage: Eukaryota > Viridiplantae > Streptophyta > Magnoliopsida > Asterales > Asteraceae > Helichrysum > Helichrysum umbraculigerum. Next base: position 114,369,566 of record CATIUR010000003.1, on the reverse strand, counting down.
TGTTACTGTAATAGAATTAAAAAAGAACATTATACCATTTTAGAGTTTTGGCAAATTGATTTGTAATTTATAACATTGATTCGGTAAATTAGAAAATTGATTCAGTATGTTATAATACTGATTCACAAAATTTTATCATGTTAATTCACATTCCATATAACGTTGATTCAGAAATTCCAAAGCATACAAAAGGTTAAAATCTAATGAATCATGTGTTTTGACAAACTGTATATGTTATAACACTGATTCACAAAATGTTATCACGTTGATTCATATTTCGTATAACGTTGATTCAGAAATTCCTAAGTATACAAAAAATTAGAATCTAATGATCATGTGTTTCAACCAACTGTACGTATGTATTTTCATCGGTTTGCATCATTATCTCAAAATGAGAACCCACGTATTTTAATTTATTCCTTTTTTAAACTTTTTATGGAACGAAACAAAACAAACTCAAATGACACTCCATTTATTTAATACACACCTAGTTCCTAGGAGACTTTATAGGAATGATCTGAACTTAACGGTTACAAAGAAAAAATTGAATTTAGGTGGACAATTTTACCCTCCAACAGTCAAATAATATGGCAATTATTTACAATTTGTGCCATCCAACCTTTGAACCATTGATCAACTTAATTAAGGGTCCAGATTGCTTCTCCATCTTCTCTCAATAATTTTCCTTCTCCATGGATCCTAATCCTATATATATATGTTTTGAAAAAAATGGGTATATATCCGTTGAAAAACGGATATAATCACATGGGCCCCACCCCAATCCTTCCTTCCTTTCATCGCCAAACGGACACAACAAACCGATGAAAGAAATTGAAGAAAGGGTGCCAATGGCATCATTTTGCCAGCGTTTCATCGGTTTGGAACCGATGAAACTGTTGGGACACGCCTATGATCAATTTTCTATATTTAATATATATTTAATTATTTCAAATAAGACAAAAGAGTTATTATTAATAATAGTTCAACGATTGATACTAAGGGATAACTAATATGTATTTTATTTATTTCAAATAAGACAAAAAAGTTATTATAATATTATTCATAATGACAATTGATATTAAAAGATAATAATTTGCATCAATATTGCTCATCATTTAAAGCAAATGAATTTATATGAACAATTTTTTCTATAAAAATAAATATTTCAATTATTTTAAGTAAGACAAAAGATCGAGTTAAAGTTCATATTAGTTCAACAATGATATTAAGAGATAACTAATATATATTTCATTTTTTTTTTTTAAATAAAAGAGTTGCTATTTATAATAGTTAAATAATTGATATTAAGAAATAATATAATGTAGTATCAAAGTGAACAAATATGTAGATATGTATAAAAACCACAATACGTAACCACATATGAATAAAAACCAATATTGTATTTTGGGAGCCAAACCATGAATCAACCCTCGATGTTCAAGAAAATTACTACGCATACTACTACATATCTATCTATAAATCTATAAACTATACTTAAAGCAAAATACCATGGTGTAATCCTGGCCCTTCATTGGATTTTTCAAATTGATCCGATGATTGAGATTAAACCTTAATAGTTACACTTACCACCCCTAAAACCCCTAAATATTATATGAATTAATTAATAATTAATATTAATTAATTAATATTAATATTAATATTAATATTAAATTAAAAATCATAAAAAAAAAATAAAAAAAATACGGCAATTGTATATTAAATAGCAAATAAATAGGAAAGGATTCTTAAAAACTTCCATCGGCTAACAATATAATAAATAATAAATAAATATAAATTATTATAAATATTCAATAAAAATAGATGATATCAAAAACTTAACCACGCAGGACATCTTCGTATTACTCAACGCTTTTTCTATAAATTTTCTCAACCCTATTTTCCATGAATCTGTAAGATGATTTTGTACAAAATTATAGTTTGACATGTAAGTTTATCATTATATTGTGTTTTCTTGACAAGTTCATCAATTGATATTGATTAGGGTTTCAATTTTTGGTATCATCACCTCTCTTACTTTGTTTGATATTTTTGTTAAGGTTTTTATTTTCGTTAATTTATTGATTTTGTTCGTGATTTGTGCAGGTTATATTGTTTTGATATATGGTTACATTTTTTGTAAGTATTCTGGATGATCTATTTACATTCTGATTTCTGATATTTTCTTAAAGCTCTATGATTTTTATCTTTATGAACTTTGTTTTGTAGTTTGATTGTTTGAATGTCGATTTTGGATTCAGTGTGTTATTATAATCCTAATGGAAAGGTTTGATTTACATTCAAGTTTGTATTGACATGTCTTTTTTACCGATTCAATTAATGTTTATAACATTTCATTAACGTATGGTTTTCTATTAGGTGATATTTTACAGGTAACATGGCTTATCTTAAGAACAATTTGAATCAGATGCTTATGTGTTCTTTATAGGTATGACTTTTTAAAAAATTTTTTTTTATGGTTTTATCAATGGATGTAAGATACTCTAAAATTTTAATGTTTTTTTTACTGCAAAATTAGGATAAGTTGAGATGACATTATAGTTTTGTGCGATGATGAGATGTATTTCATCGACTTAAGTAGAATGTTGTTTTGTTCAGTTTAAGATTTGGTTTTGTATTATTTATTGATGATAACACATGTTTTTGTATTTCTATGTGTATCTGGTTGTAGTGTTAACCAAAGAAGAAGAGGACAAGGTAGAATTTGATACTCCATCCTAAATGAGGTAAGATAAAAATGTTATTTTTATTCAGTATCTCTAACCTTGATTATATGTTAATATTGAGAAATGAGATATTCGGTTCTATGTTGTTTTTAACCTTGATCCATTGAGATAAGCGTTATGGTTGTTCTATGCACACCAATTGCTCAATGAAATACATGAACGAAATAGTATGTCATTTGGGATTATTTCTATTTTGATTCATAGTTTACTGATTTTGCGCACTCAAGGTTTGATTCATACTTGGATTCAGTCGTGCAATTACCCATTCTTTTCTTCACCTTATTTCGTCATTTTATTATTTTCTATATCTATTTGATTAATTAATTTGTTTTTTCTTTTTGACAGATATATGATTTGAAAACTGTTGTGTATTCTATTTTCTTTTAGGCACATATATTTTCTACCTTAACCACAAAATACTTATCAAATAGCAGCTGGGCCAACTAACTGCACCAAAAATATTGTGTAGACGTGTACTATGATTTCTTCAACAAATCTAACGTGCTCAGGTTCGTAGTAAATCAGATACTGCTCTTACGTGTGTTTTAATTACATAAATTTCATACTCTGCATATGATTTTAGTTATTTACGTGCCTTATTGTACTTGGGGGTTGAGATGTTACTAAAGTTTTAATAACAGTAGGTATGACATATTTCCATATGTTTTTCTAGCCTAACATTTTCCTATGTCTTCTTCTACCATATTTATTAAATGCAGGAAGATGCTAGCCCAAAATGATGGACTGATGGTTGACTCAAACTATAAGTGGATGAGCCAATTGATATAATGTTCTTTTGGGTTTGTCATATGTTACAAGTACTCTTTTATCATATGATGTACTGATTTGTGATTTAGAGGTAAAGGTATTTGACATTCCCATTGTTATATTTCGATTTTACAACCGTGACCCGTTTAATTGTGTGATCCGATCTCGAATGTCTCCTTTTAGCTAGAACGGTGATGGGTTGTACGTATTTTCTGAGTATATAATATTGGCGTATTGCATACAAGTAATAACCTCTTAAATCTCATTGAGTAAATAAATACATCTAAACCCTTTATTATATTAAATTTTGTGTCGGTTTACGTGTCTCCACCAAATTGGGTTATTTTAAGTGACCAATGTGTTGAATTATCTTCATATATATTTCTCATGGAGGTAATCGAAATAGGTGGTTGCTAAGTTTTCTTAAGAAATTTTTTTTTTAATTTTATAGAGTCGCATGTTCCTTTTTTCTTACAGTAGTAAATATTAGATTTACGTAATAAATGCTAGTTAAAAACATTATGCAATTGTCATGTTTGCTAACAATGTTACGTTTTTTTTAGGTAAAAATGGCAGTTGATGAACTATTAGTTGCTACCATGCTTATGGTAATTGATTGTTTGAATATTACAATTATTTATAAATTGTGTACAACGTACCCTATTGGTTCAAAATAGTAGTCAACTACAATGTTTCAAAAGTCATAATGGGAAATTGGGAATAATCAATTGCATCTAAGTATACCTCATTAATTATATCTAAATTTTATGCTTTGCTGTTTTAAAGGTTCCAAATCTACATGACTACTTATGAAAACGTACACAACAAAAACCTACCTTTGAATGTGAATTATAATATGACCACAACTCCACAAGTAGATACTAACGTATTTTTTGCACCACCGGTCGAAACAAAACATAATTTATTCTATTACCTTTTAAGAAAATTTTAAAGCCCCATATTATTAAAAATTTTAAAAATACGGAAACCATACATGGATATGTACATGGATACTACAACACTTAACATCTTATAAAAATATATACACGCTAATATAACATAATACATAAAACTATACATATACAAACTTCAAATCAATCAAATATATATATATTTATATATATATATATATATATATATATATATATATATATATATATATATATATAGAATTTAAAGTCGCCCGCGTTATCGCGGGTCTTGTATCTAGTTAGATAGGTATATTATAATAGATGGCCCAAACCCGGTTGTGGGCTTAATTAGGGTCCATTAAGGCTAGATTAGGAGGGTTGCTTTGTATGCTATAAGTAGTCGTCAATGTAATACATCATCTTCACGGGGTTTCATTATTTAACATGGTATCAGAGCCCTAGGGTTCTACCATTTCTTCTTTTCCGCTTTCTTACTCTCTTTTTTCCGCATTCCCCGTCCGCGATTGTATACTATTCAAAATGTCTTCCGTTTATTTTCTAATTTTATCATCCTCTTTGTTATCTTCTTTTACGTATACTACTAGTTGAAGGACCCGCGACAGCGAGGGTGTTTTTTATTTTATCTTTTTATCTTTTTATAATATTTTAAAATTTTTATTTTTTTATTTTATCGTTGTGGTTCTCCTTATAGTTTTTAAATGAATAGCCGTTTAATTATTTAGTTTAATAAATGTTCCTCGTTAAGTTTGAGTATCAAAACGTCTATTTACAAATTTTAATGTCTTAAATCTTTTATTGGCATATTTCATTTGTGTTTGTTCTATATAAATTAGAACAAATAACATACGTAGGGTATACATAAAGTATATATCAATGATTGATATAAATTGTTTTCCAAAAAATAAAAGATAGTCATAAATGTTTAGTGGCTACGTACTATCATATCAATAGAAGCAACAACGTTTTGGTTGTTCCGGAAGTATTGTCTCCACATCATAGGCACTTGAACTTTTATTTGCCAGTCTTCTTTATTGCCATAAATGTCACGTAAATAATGGAATTCTTGAACAACAGCCATTGGGAAGATTTTTCCGGGTGAAGAAATTTTATGTCGCTATTAAGAAGAGGTGGTAATTTTAGACCCATTGATTAATTATGGGTCAATTTGGTTAATTTTTAGGAGGGGATGGGTTTGTTGAGTCTCCTTCCCATTTTTTGGATGAGTCTAAATGGGTTTTTCAATATAACCTCTAATTGTGTAACAATTAACCAACGGGTTTAGACGGGTCTAGCGGGTAAATTTTTTTTTTTTTTCCACCTCATTTCATTTTTTCCATTTTTCACTCAATTAAAAAAAAAAGTTTGGTGAACCCGATGACCCGGCACGAGACCCATTTGACCCGGACCCATTTAGACCCATCCTTCTAAATGACCCATCTAGACCCGGACCCATTTAGACCCAAACTCATCTAGACCAGTGACCCGACCCGACCCATTCATTTTGCCACCTCTACTATTAAGTTTTGAATATGTGAATGTAAGTCGCGTATAGAGGGGTGTATATAGGTAAAAGGTGGCTGAGTTATTGGTATTTAATTATGATCGAAATTCATTAAGATATATATTAAGTATCTAAATTTTTGTTTTTAAATAGGATATTAGGGGATTAATTTTTGTTTATATTATATATGTTTTAATTAATTTAAAGTGTGTAACACCTGGTCAAAATTTTCAATTTTCGCGCCAAATTTTAAACTTTCATTTCACATACTTGGTACGCATTACTTTAAATAATGTGTTATTATTTTAAATAAACATTATTTACACGAAAAATATTAAACTATTTCAGAACATAATTCGTTTTGTTTAAAACGTATTTGTCGCGACGAAACCATATAAAAGGTATGTCAAACAAATCCAAAACAGAGTTATATTTTTATAACTCGAATAAAGTATTTTTATAAAATGCTTCGAATAAAAACATATACGATTTCGTATTAGCAAAATTATGATTTTAAAATAAGTTAATATTTAACGATCGAGTAAATGAACACGGGTAAAATAACACAAGTTGGGACAAAGTCCCCTCCTCATTTTGGAAGAACCAAAACCGGCCCACTCCCCCATTTCCCTTTTCATTTCATTCTCATCATCATCTATGTCACTCTCTCTCTCTCTTTCAAAATAATCCACCACCACCACCATCACAAACCACACTCAAACTACCATCAAACGACCTCCAATCACCTCACCCGTTTAGAGAAAAACGATCACGGAGTCGAACTCTACACAACCATCTTTTCAGATTCTCCGCGCGACGACTTTGTAAGATCCTGACCATCCCGCAAACTCTTAGATTTTGATATTTCTTTGATATTTAGTGTTTATAATGCTTAATCTACCATGTATTAGTGTTATATCAACTTATTATGTCCAAAAACACCTTCGAAAATGCTTTAAAAGTCGAAATTTGCATAAAAATCGCTGAACAGCCAATCTCGCGAGCTGAGATCCAAATCTGATGGATTTCGCGAGTCGAGTTTTAGACTTGCGGGTCGACTTGACTTGCGGGTCGACTTGACTTGCGAGTCCACTTGACTCGTGGATCTCAACTCGACTCGCGAGAAATCTCAACTCGACTCGCGAGAAATCTCAACTTGCGAAACTCAACTTGCGAAATCTCAACTTGCGAAATCTCAACTTGCGAAATCTCAACTTGCGAAACTCAACTTGCGAAACTCAACTTGCAAATCATTTTTCCACTAAGTGTCGAACTTAACCGGAAACGAATACTTACACATGATACGATATACGAACTGTAATGACATTTCAAAGAAACTTATTTTATTGAAATCGTGATTTCAAACTATTACCAACGAGTCGTATACATTTTCACAACTGCGAAATACAAACGTAAACGTTAAACAAACACTTTGGACATAATTTAGTTGCGTGAACACTAGCATGGATGGTCAAACTTAGACATCCACGTACTTATTAAATCTCAAACGTTTAGGGCGTTAGGAGATTTCGGACTAGACTTGGACTTTAGGCTTTGCTAGCGCTCGCACTTTGCTCAACTCAACAGGTGAGTTTCATAGCCCCACTCTTTCAACTATTTTACTGTTTTCGGGGTGAGACGCATGCTCAATTACTGTTTTTGAATTATAATAATAATCTTTTATAATTCACACTCATCTATATTACTGTTATGTAATACGAAATGTGTAATACTTAGGAATTACACCCATTATATTGTTGTAGAACAATATCCCTATTTGACCTAGATAGGTTACCATTGTACCCTATTAGATTGTGGAAAAACAATTACCAACACATAACATAATTAAGTTATCACTATACTTTGGCCATATTGTCGCGGGACAATATTATCGAATATACTAGAACTGGTTAGTTCTACCTTAGCTGGACAACAACTATACTTGTTACAGGATTAGTTTTCCTTTTAAGAAACTAAGACTACCTACACATTCCATGATTACTAGGGTGGACTTGTACTTAAGTGAACATCAACCACCGATCTCAATATACTTGCTAGGCTGAGACAAGGGTATACGTTAATAACATACATTAGTATAGACTCTTCATACTAATACAAACCAACTAGGTGATGACTGATCATACCTAGGCTCAATGTGTTACAATTTATATCTAAGTATTGTACATACATATTTAGATACCATATATTACTTCATACGTGGCATGATACACTGTTACTTGTGTTTGTAGATTTGACTTATATATATATGTATATATATATATATACTCATACACTATATCAAGCACTTGGTGCTTCTTACAATTTACATATGCATATTGGCATACATACACTTATACAAACACAACTACTCAAGTCAGGCGGGTCGTAGTACGGCTGGCTCTCATTTACTTAGCTAGTCTGTCGTAGTACAGCTGGCTCTACATTTCACCAGTCGGGCTTGTCGTAGTACAACCGGCTCCATTACATATTTTGCTTGCGAGCAATACGGACGATGTTCCAGAAGGGACACACAACGATGCCACGGTATTGCAGTGGGCACAAGGACGTATTCGCGGTAAAGCGATACACTCACGGATGGGCGGGCTTGTGCTCGTGATCCACAACAGTTAACGGGTCGGTGAGATTTCACGCGAGGTCGTTAGCTCAGTATTTGATTAAATACTCTATCGTAGTTCTACGGGACTGCACGGTTACTAATACTCAGCAACGGATCGGCGAGCTTATACTCGAGATCGTTGGCTTAATTTACGTTGCCGGAGGCAACACTACATGCCAGATAGGCATGCCGATTATTACTCAACATCACATGACGTAGTCATACATTTACTTGGACTATACTCAGGCAGGTTTTGCCTCGCATTGGGTTATTTCACTTATACCAGATAGGTATCTAGGCATGGATTGCCACACCCTCGGTATGACGGAGTCATACACTTGATAGTATTTAGGCATGTATTGCCTTACGATTGTAGACTCACTATACCTGATAGGTATCTAGGCTTGGTATGCCTCATTCCTTACGTACTTAGGTACACACCGCTACTTTTAGGGTAGGAAATACCTAGTGAAATGTATACACATTGGTGTTACATCTTTAATACAATACAAATCAAATTACAAGGATTTCGAACTACTTTTCAAAATATACAGGATTTACACTTTATGTTTTAAACTAACAATCCTATGAACTCACCAGCTTTATAGCTGACTCGTTTTAGCATGTGTTCTCAGGTGCCCAGCAGGATTAGGATTGCTACAAGATTATGCTAGCTCGAGTCGCATAATTTCAAATAACGGGATTTTTCTGCATAACTTTTGTATTACAAATCATGTATTGAAATTGTTTTTGCGAACTCGCAACTTGTATACAATTTTATTTTGAAATATAATAACTATTTTCAAACGTCTCATTTAGAGGTCGTTTGCTATGTATCTTATGCTGTGATATTTGATTTGGTAACACCCGACCCGACCGCTTCCGCAACCCGAAATTTGAGGGTGTTACAGATTGTTATCAGAGCCTAAGGTTGTAGTGAACTAGGTTGCATTTAGTGGGCCTAGACTATGACCGTTAGGCAGTATTCCTCATTAGATATAACTGGTTCAGGGATTACATCATACGAGTTTAATTTAACATAGCGTAGCTAACTATGTACAATTAAATAAAGATGATGTGACATCTGAAAGGGGTTATACTGGATCAGGAATGCACTAGTTGACTCTGATTGTTTTGTGCTAGGCATCCTAGGCTATTATATGTACTGTAGGTATATATTAATAGGCCTTACATGTATACTACTGCTATGTATCAAATATATACTGGGTATATACAACTCAATTCCGCTGTACCATCATTTACTCGTGAAGAGGCACATCGCCGTCTTCCTAGCTATCACGAGTCGACACTTTTCTCCATATGTACGCGTAGGAGAATATCACCTATATCACTAAACCTCGGGAAGGAGGTACAAACGTTATCAATGGGAATGGAAACCCGCACATGCTAAACATTCACGAAATTTAAAACAAACTGACAATTTTTCAATCTTGACTATAAGGGTCACCATTGAATTAGTGTTGACTAAGTCCACAAAATCATCTCAATAACAACTTGATTATTTAGATTATCACAAAACAATACCTCGGTGTTAGCCTTCATACTACAATGAGAAAATTTTGAAACATCAACGTATTTGAGCCTTAGGGCTACACTTGAACAACACACAGCACGTGGTGCTGCATTACACGGTATGTTGATACAGCAATTTGGCACATTAGTGCAACACTCACAGTATGTTAATACTGTAATCGGCACGTTGGTGCTACACACACGGTACATGAGTATTACAATTACGGTGCTTTGGCACTACACTTTAGCACTAGGTGCTACTTTCAATATATATGTAGATTTGTTATAGTTACATGTACGACTTATATATACATATACACTTACTTAACTGGGCACGAGTTGCCACACATGACTCTTACTACGCGCATATACTTGTATAGTTACGTGTACACCATATATGTATATACGACCACTTAGGCATGTGACGCCTCAACCGATGAATACACACTGATATTACCACATACATGGGTTATGATTGGTGGACCTCGTTTCAACACCGCACGTGACACTGTGGGTGTCACACTTACGGCATAAATGGCCACATAGTATTTCGGTACTGCACAATTGTCCATAGAACTACTCACGACGACATAGCCTTGGTTGACTACTTTAGGTACACAATTTGGTCGTCATTACGACTACGCTTTGAGACTACAACCAAACTGGTCACAACACTCGGAAAACGTGAAATACAAGACAACTTAACTAAGGTTAACTCGACTTAAACTGTCGTATCAACACCACAAAAGGGCAGAAATATGTCTGTCACTCACGATATCAAAACTTCAACATCAAGGATCATAGGATCCCGTGTCCCACAATTTAAAACTCAAGCGAACTATTCATGTCACTGTAATAATTATCATCTTTCAATAAAGATCTTACATTTTGTCGTTTCGTTTTTGTTTAAGAATCATGCCGCCTAAACGACAAACATACACTCAAGCTAAACGCGACCAATTTGCCGATCAAAGAGTGGCTGAAGCTCTAGCTACGCGAAACCGAGCACGACCATGGACCTATAAGGAATTCCTGAACTGTAACCCACCAAACTTCGTTGGAACTGAAGGGGCTGTCAGATTAATCCGATGGATCGAGAGAATGGAATCTGTATTCCACATTTGCAACTGCCCCGATGACTGCAAAGTCAAATACTCCACCTACACTCTCCAGGGTAATGCCCTTACCTGGTGGAATTTCTACGCCCAAACCGTAGGGATCGATACCGCTCACAAACTTCCTTGGGAGGAACTGAAACAACTAATGAGGGACGAGTATTGTCCCAGTGAGGAATTACACAAACTCGAGGATGAACTTTGGCACCTCACTGTAAAGGACAACGACATCATGACATACACCAACCGTTTTCACCAACTCGCACACCTTTGCCCAACTATCGTAAACCCTGAGAGCCAACGAATCGAGAGGTACATCGGTGGACTCCCGTTGCTAATCGAGGGAATGGTCACTGCCTCTAAACCCACTACTATTGAAGAGGCTATTCGTATGGCTCACAAACTCATGGCACAGGTGGTTCGACGCGGAACACCTGCAACTGAAAACAACCAAGGAAAATGGAATGGAGATTCCAGCACTAGTCATGACCCAACTAACCAACCCGAACCATCGAGGCCCTACGCCGCCGAACCTAAAGAAAAACGAGGCTATGCAGGGAATAAACCATTTTGTCACGGCTGTAAGCGTCATCATGATGGCTCATGTGGTTTACCCTGTGAAAGATGCCAACGATTTGGACACAAAATCTGGGATTGCAGGGTTCCCGCCAATCCCAACTCTCAAAGGATATGCTTCAAATGTAAAGAACCCGGTCATTACAAGAAAGATTACCCAAAACGGAAACGCAAAATTCACCTGATCGGCTCTGAATGAACCGAACAGATCTTCGACAATGATGTAGGTACATCCTTTCTCTAAAACATAACCCTTCGATCTTTGTTTACATTGAGCGTGTACTTCTTACTCCTTGATATCACTTTATCGACTTGATGCCGAGTGCATCATAAGGCTAGTTAACCTAGGCCCCATGAGACTCAAAGTTTGCTTTCAGCAGACTAATTGACTGAACGTTTACCAACCACTTAGTCATGATAGGACTACTCACCAAACGGTCACCTCGTGACAGCTAACTAGTCCTGGATGGACTACATCGTAAATGGTTACCCCGTAACAACAATAAAACTACAACTCGAACAAACAAAATAGTCAGTAATGTGACTACAATAGGAAACTGCGACACTGTCATAGGTTGACGGATATACAACCTCGTCATAGACATTTTACGTCTACAAGTTAATTGACAAACTTCTCGTACGTACATTCCCCAGACCCCATGCGATCACGACTTCATTCGAAATTTCAGGACGAAATTTTCTTAACAGGGGGAGAATGTAACACCTGGTCAAAATTTTCAATTTTCGCGCCAAATTTAAAACTTTCATTTCACATACTTGGTACGCACTACTTTAAATAATGTGTTATTATTTTAAATAAACATTATTTACACGAAAAATATTAAACTATTTCAGAACATAATTCGTTTTGTTTAAAACGTATTTGTCGCGACGAAACCATATAAAAGGTATGTCAAACAAATCCAAAACAGAGTTATATTTTTATAACTCGAATAAAGTATTTTTATAAAATGCTTCGAATAAAAACATATACGGTTTCGTATTAGCAAAATTATGATTTTAAAATAAGTTAATATTTAACGATCGAGTAAATGAACACGGGTAAAATACCACAAGTTGGGACAAAATCCCCTCCTCATTTTGGAAGAACCAAAACCGGCCCACTCCCCCATTTCCCTTTTCATTTCATTCTCATCATCATCTATCTCACTCTCTCTCTCTCTTTCAAAATAATCCACCACCACCACCATCACAAACCACACTCAAACTACCATCAAACGACCTCCAATCACCTCACCCGTTTAGAGAAAAACGATCACGGAGTCGAACTCTACACAACCATCTTTTCAGATTCTCCGCGCGACGACTTTGTAAGATCCCGACCATCCCGCAAACTCTTAGATTTTGATATTTCTTTGATATTTAGTGTTTATAATGCTTAATCTACCATGTATTAGTGTTATATCAACTTATTATGTCCAAAAACACCTTCGAAAATGCTTTAAAAGTCGAAATTTGCATAAAAATCGCTTAACAGCCAATCTCGCGAGCTGAGATCCAAATCTGATGGATTTCGCGAGTCGAGTTTTAGACTTGCGGGTCGACTTGACTTGCAGGTCGACTTGACTTGCGAGTCCACTTGACTCGTGGATCTCAACTCGACTCGCGAGAAATCTCAACTCGACTCGCGAGAAATCTCAACTCGACTCGCGAGAAATCTCAACTTGCGAAACTCAACTTGCGAAATCTCAACTTGCGAAATCTCAACTTGCGAAATCTCAACTTGCGAAACTCAACTTGCGAAACTCAACTTGCAAATCATTTTTCCACTAAGTGTCGAACTTAACCGGAAACGAATACTTACACATGATACGATATACGAACTGTAATGACATTTCAAAGAAACTTATTTTATTGAAATCGTGATTTTAAACTATTACCAACGAGTCGTATACATTTTCACAACTGCGAAATACAAACGTAAACGTTAAACAAACACTTTGGACATAATTTAGTTGCGTGAACACTAGCATGGATGGTCAAACTTAGACATCCACGTACTTATTAAATCTCAAACGTTTAGGGCGTTAGGAGATTTCGGACTAGACTTGGACTTTAGGCTTTGCTAGCGCTCGCACTTTGCTCAACTCAACAGGTGAGTTTCATAGCCCCACTCTTTCAACTATTTTACTGTTTTCGGGGTGAGACGCATGCTCAATTACTGTTTTTGAATTATAATAATAATCTTTTATAATTCACACTCATCTATATTACTGTTATGTAATACGAAATGTGTAATACTTAGGAATTACACCCATTATATTGTTGTAGAACAATATCCCTATTTGACCTAGATAGGTTACCATTGTACCCTATTAGATTGTGGAAAAACAATTACCAACACATAACATAATTAAGTTATCACTATACTTTGGCCATATTGTCGCGGGACAATATTATCGAATATACTAGAACTGGTTAGTTCTACCTTAGCTGGACAACAACTATACTTGTTACAGGATTAGTTTTCCTTTTAAGAAACTAAGACTACCTACACATTCCATGATTACTAGGGTGGACTTGTACTTAAGTGAACATCAACCACCGATCTCAATATACTTGCTAGGCTGAGACAAGGGTATACGTTAATAACATACATTAGTATAGACTCTTCATACTAATACAAACCAACTAGGTGATGACTGATCATACATAGGCTCAATGTGTTACAATTTATATCTAAGTATTGTACATACATATTTAGATACCATATATTACTTCATGCGTGGCATGATACACTGTTACTTGTGTTTGTAGATTTGACTTATATATATGTATATATATATATATATATATATATACTCATACACTATATCAAGCACTTGGTGCTTCTTACAATTTACATATGCATATTGGCATACATACACTTATACAAACACAACTACTCAAGTCAGGCGGGTCGTAGTACGGCTGGCTCTCATTTACTTAGCTAGTCTGTCGTAGTACAGCTGGCTCTACATTTCACCAGTCGGGCTTGTCGTAGTACAACCGGCTCCATTACATATTTTGCTTGCGAGCAATACGGACGATGTTCCAGAAGGGACACACAACGATGCCACGGTAAAGTGGGCACAAAACGATGCCACGGTATTGCAGTGGGCACAAGGACGTATTTGCGGTAAAGCGATACACTCACGGATGGGCGGGCTTGTGCTCGTGATCCACAACAGTTAACGGGTCGGTGAGATTTCACGCGAGGTCGTTAGCTTAGTATTTGATTAAATACTCTATCGTAGTTCTACGGGACTGCACGGTTACTAATACTCAGCAACGGATCGGCGAGCTTATACTCGAGATCGTTGGCTTAATTTACGTTGCCGGAGGCAACACTACATGCCAGATAGGCATGCCGATTATTACTCAACATCACATGACGTAGTCATACATTTACTTGGACTATACTCAGGCAGGTTTTGCCTCGCATTGGGTTATTTCACTTATACCAGATAGGTATCTAGGCATGGATTGCCACACCCTCGGTATGACGCAGTCATACACTTGATAGTATTTAGGCATGTATTGCCTTACGATTGTAGACTCACTATACCTGATAGGTATCTAGGCTTGGTATGCCTCATTCCTTACGTACTTAGGTACACACTGCTACTTTTAGGGTAGGAAATACCTAGTGAAATGTATACACATTGGTGTTACATCTTTAATACAATACAAATCAAATTACAAGGATTTCGAACTACTTTTCAAAATATACAGGATTTACACTTTATGTTTTAGACTAACAATCCTATGAACTCACCAACTTTATAGCTGACTCGTTTTAGCATGTGTTCTCAGGTGCCTAGCAGGATTAGGATTGCTACAAGATTATGCTAGCTCGAGTCGCATAATTTCAAACAACGGGATTTCTCTGCATAACTTTTGTATTACAAATCATGTATTGAAATTGTTTTTGCGAACTCGCAACTTGTATACAGTTTTATTTTGAAATATAATAACTATTTTCAAACGTTTCATTTAGAGGTCGTTTGCTATGTATCTTATGCTGTGATATTTGATTTGGTAATACCCGACCCGACCGCTTCCGCAACCCGAAATTTGAGGGTGTTACAAAGTGGGATATCCTAAAATTGTTTAAGATATTGATTAAGTTACCAAACATTTTAGTCGATGAATGTGAAACGGTTTAGGTGTGGCTGTTGTTTTTTAATTTAAGTATGATTCTAATACCAATTAATTAAGATATACATTTTAGTAATTTTTTTTTCCTGAGATATATTAATACGGAGAAAGGATACATCATATTAATATTATGAAATATACTATTAATTAAAACGTAATTTAAGAAAATAAAGAAATATGCACAATTTATTCCATTTTAGATATGTTTTTTTTTTTTAATTTAAAGTAGGATATCCATAATATTTTATTTATCTTTAACCTTCCCCTCTTTTTATTTCTAGTAAATTCGATAATATATTAAAATTATAATTATAATTTAAAATATAAGTATCTAAAATAATTTTATATATAAATTAAGTATTGAAATATTTTTTCATTGATAAAAGAAGGATTTTAATATATTTTAAAATATATTAACTTTCGATATATGGAAAAAAAAGAAGTTAAACCATCATAGATATCGTCATGAAGATGAAGAAGTATTTATGAATTTGTTTAATATATTTTTTAATAATGTGTAAAATAATCAAACAAACACAAATTTAGAAGGATTTAAAGGATACTGAAATATGAACAACAACACAAGGAATGATCGAGGCAGTGACTACAAATCGCTGGTGATAGTTTATCTCAAGTCTCCAAAGATCGTTCATGTGATTCCCCATGAGTTTATGACCACTGTCCAACAACTTATCGAAAAATTAATTACTTCGTCTTCACATAAAAATCATTGATGCACATTCTCGAATTAAAATAATTTGATTTTTTCCCCTCTTAGTGGAAGTAACATTGGCTTAATAACATAACAAAGATTAGGATACAATTTTATGTAAACCCAGAAAGTGTATTAATGTATAAAAAGAAGAAGGTGACATATATGAAATCATCGTAATAGGTAAAATAGCGAGAAAGACGTAAACATTTGTCTTTAAAGCAATATATAATAGGATGGATCATTAAAAATAATATTTCAAACATCAATTTGTTATCCAAAAAGTTTAAATCCACGATGCAATCGTCATCGATTTCATATCCTTGAGAACGTAGTTCTTTGATTAATTGATCGGCTCTTACAATCCTCTCGATGACATGTTTAATAGCTTCGTCACCACCATTGTCATCAGGAACATTGAGCTTAATCCATTCGACAAAAGCTTCTTAATTAAAATCACCTACGAATAAAAAGATAAAGAGATTATGAACAAAATTAAATTTAAAGGGAAGAATATCTTTTCTCAAGAGAATTATTATATCTTCTAATTTGTTAGAGATGTTTGGATCTTGTGAAGCATCACTTTTTGGATCTACACAATAAAAATATTGTAAAAATGACCAACGTAGAGTAACAACTTTAGGATTTGGAAATATACCTTCATCTCGTTTTGGATTTTTGGGTTTCTTTTGAATTTTTGGGTTTCTCTCGAGCAGATTGATTGATGTTTGATGAAAATCCATGGATAAATTTTTTTTTTAGGTATAATGGGGATAATAATATGAGAGGATTTGGTGGATTAATGCATTGTATGTATAAGTTAGAGGCTTGAATTAGGTATTTAATTTTTATTTTTATTATATTATTTTTGGTTGTTAGCAATTCCTTCATTTGTCCTGATCAATAAGCTCGGCGGTTTTATTTATATATGTTATTATTTATGTATTATGTATTTATATATTATATATATATATATCCGCTTATATATAAAATAAAAGATAAAAGATTGGGTTTTTTGCCGAAAAAGGAATTAATAATTCTTATTTTTGGGTTTTGGGGTATTAAATATTCCTAACTTTTTAAAATGAATAACTTATTTGAAAATTATGATTAAAGGATATCGGTACCAAATTAATCGACCGTTCTTTACCGAAAAATGAGTCAATAATTCTCGTTTCCCAAAGAAGCGTTTAACCATTCTCCGATCTATGTCATATTAACCGATTCACCGACATTAGCGTGTTTTTGGGTATCAAATATTCCGAACTTTTTAGCCTTATACCCTTTAATCATAATTTTCAAATAAGTTGTTCATTTTAAAAAGTTAAGAATATTTGATACCCAAAACACAAAAATGAGAATTATCAACTCCGTTTTCGGCAAAAAAAACCATAAAAGATTATAATAAATAAGAAATTTTTTAATTATTATTATTAGGGGTGTTAAGTGTACACATTTCAAACTAATTAATATAAAGCCATTGATCTCTAACTAGGGAGCCTAATCGAGGGTTAAAATTCCTTAATGGTATCCTCTTTTAACTATATATATAAAAGATTCAAAATATCTTCCATTTATTTTATAATTTTATCATCCTCTTTGTTATCTTCTTTTACGTAAAAAAAAAAAAAAAAGAACACCAATCGCCGATGTAAAAAAATCATGATTATGCCGTTTTTTTAATGGTTGCAACAATAAGATCACGTCTATCTTTATACTCTAGCTTCTCGATCCCATTATAGCTAATTATTACTATTACTATTATTATTATTTATATTGAGTAAGGATCAAATGAGACCATGATTTTTGAGTGAGACTAATCAATTATCTCAAAACACATTTACCCCAAACATCAATTATCTCACAAACGACAAATCAAAAAATCATGAAACTTACACCATAATTTTCAGCGTTTTATCCTCTTCGATTTGCCGTCCCTCAAGGCATACTTTCGATAAAAAAAAATATTCGGTTTTTTGGTGGGTTTTATAAATTAGTAACACATGTGTTAGTAATTGATTGTACATTTTATTTACGGTTATGGTTAGAGTTTAGGGTTAGATTTTAGGGTTAGGATTTAGCAGGGTTCATTGTTTAGGGTTTAGGTTTAGGGTTTATTAGGGTTTAGGGTTTATTATGATTTAGGGTTTAGAGTTTTATAAAGCGTTTATGGTTTAGGGTTTGGGGTTTAGGGGTTAGGGTTTAGGGTTTTGGGTTTTGGGGTTTCTCAAACCCTAAACCCTAAACCCCAAACCCTAAACCCTAAACGCAACACTCTAACACATGTGTTAGTAACATATAAAACCCACCAAAAAAGTGAAAAAAAAAAAATTCTTCGGAAGTATGCCTTGAGGGACGGCAAATCGAAGAGGATAAAATGCTGAAAATTATGGTGCAAGTTTCATGATTTTTTGATTTGTCGTTTGTGAGATAATTGATGTTTGGGGTAAATGAGTTTTGTAGTATGGAACATTCTCTATGTACATGTGGCATGATATCATTTGTTCTCATAGTCTCACACAAATTTTTAGTCTCATTTGAACCTTACCCTATTTTTATTTTCTAAAAATTTGATAATCAAAACATCACGTGTTCCACTCTCTCTCGTCTTATACCCTTCAACTCCACTTTGGCATTGTAAAATTCTTGCTGCTTGCTTAAAAATATATCTCATCAAAATCTTCTTTTTATTCTAATTTAGTGTCATCAAAATCTTCTTAATTCACATCTCTATTTTCTAATTTATATGATCTACTCCTTAATCTTTATCTCATATCCCCTCCTTAAATAAATAAATATTATTTTGTATTTGCGGCTGATGTTTGAAACATTCGCTTTTGCTACCGCTTTATTTTGCTATTGCTTTATTTTGCTATTGCTAACGCTGCTTTGCCTTTATTGCTGTCGAATATCTTCATCAATAAAATAGTTCTTGCTTCTATTTGACTTTGCTACCGCATTGCTTTTATGTTTTTGCTGTTGCTGTGGTAAGATTCACATCCGCTTACTATCAGATATTGTAGCACCCCCAACTTTAATGATTTGCGGAAGCACGATTTGGGTGTTACTAATCAATAACAAAGCACAAAGATATATAGTAAACGACTCTATATGCGTCGTTTTAACAAAAATATATTGACATTGAAATGTTTACAACATTTATAGCTTTACATAGCTCGAGTTTAAATAAAAAGAGATTTCAGTACATAAGTACTTGTACAAAATATATACTAATGCAAGAAAATCTCAAACGTCTGTATGCTGACTCGAGCTAAAAGTCCTGAAGCAGAAACAACCTACTGCTTGGTACCTGCGATACATGCCAAAATGGGTCAGCTAAAGCTGGTGAGCTCACAGGTTTGAAATCAAGTAGTATAGTATGAACCGCAAGATTTAAATAATTGAATTGCATCCAGCAATTGATAATGTATATGTATACAGCCATGAGCACATAGTTGAGCTTAACTCGTGGGTCAGGATCACAGCCTGAGCGTTTTTGCCTCCACGAGTGCCTAATCAACACTCGTCTTCCCAAATATTAGTACGTCCGTTTACCCGGTTAGTGCTTGCTAACCCGAACGAGGAGGGTCAATCCTATATGGTACCATATACTAATATTCACGATACAAATGTATTAACAACTATGCTGTCGGAGGGCTTTAAATGATTAGTCGTGTATAACTCATGTAGTATATGAAAAGTTGTACTTGCGTTCACATGTTGAAAATAAGCATTGTATCACACCCCTGAGTAAAACAGTTAAAAGAGGGGCCATGAGACTCACCTGAGTCTTGCGAGTTTAACTTAATAAGCTTGAGTTGATTAGCCGAGTAATGAAGTCCAAAGACTTGTAACCTGAGGGTGTCCACGACACGCGATGGTTATAAATATGTTTGGGTATCTCAAAAGATCACCCTTGTAGTTGTTCGTCCAACTAGAATGTCCAAATGTGTAACACCCCCAAATTTGTTTAGCGGAAGCATTTAGTTTAAGTACTGGGGTGTCACAATAACAAAGCATGCATACGTATCAGAGCTTATGATTACAACAGAACATAATATATTAAGATGCCAAAAGTGTTAATTACAAAGTTTACGATTCGTCGAATCGTACAAGTTAAGATAAATAAGTTTACAAAAGTAGATTTCTGAAATATGACTAAAACATCTCAGTTATACTAAAGAAATCCATGTGTTTCCAAAAGTTGGCATCCTAAACTTCACGGGTCGCCTAATTCTCCATGTGTGTTGGCGACTCTTACATGCGCAGCTAATTCCCCGAAAAACATAGTAAAAGTCAACAACTAGGTTGAGTGAATTCACAGGTGTTATGTTTGCAAGTTCAGTTGTGATAAACCACTGTTGTTTATAACGTATCGTGGGAATGTCGCCCAAAAATAGTATTCGTAACACCAAATATGTTTTCAAATAGTTGTTTGTAGGAATGTTCGTATCCTATTAGTTGTAGGAAAAACAGTATCCTGTGTTCAAGTATGTTTTGTAGGATTATACGTATCCTAATCGTAGATATGTTTTGTTGGGATATTGCCCAAAAATATAGTTCAAGTTATAGTAGGAATGTAAGTATCCTATTAGTTGTTCGTAGGTGTAACACTCCCCTAAGACCCGTATCTGGACCACGTGCGGCAGTGTTACAATCCTAATCGTTTGGTGGGTCCATGTTAGTAGGAAACCCATTGCCCATGTCAGAAGGGACTTTTCAATAGTATTGCCCATGTCAAGTAGGGACTTTTTAGTAGTGTTGCCCATGTCAAGTAGGGACTTTTCAGTAGTGTTGCCCATGTCAAGTAGGGACTTTTCAGTAGTGTTGCCCATGTCAAGTAGGGACTTTTCATTACCCAGTCCGTTATATAAAGTGTTGCTGGTTATCCTCCAGCGTTCTCAAAACTTGTTTATGTGTTTACAGCGTTGGTAGTATGAAAATAATATGTAACACCTCCCCTAAGACCCGTACCTGGACCACGTGCGGTCAGTGTTACATATGTAGAAATCGTCAGTTTGTTTATCAGTTTACCAGTTCCATGTACTCCACTTGTTTGATTAAAATAGTATACAACCATGTTTGTATAAAAGTGTTTGACTATGTTTTCCACCCCTGTTCAAAGCAGTTAAAACAGTAAAAGTAGGGGCTGTGAACTCACCTGTTGAGTTAAGTAGTGCGAGTGCTAGCAAACCTAAGCCCAAGTACAGTCCGAGATCTCCTAACGTCCTAGACGTATGAGATTAATAAGTATGTGGATGTCTAAGCTAATCATCCATGCTAGTGTTCGTACAACCAAGTTATGTCCAAAGTATTTGTTAAACGTTTACGTTGTATTTTGTTGTTTGTGAAAATGTATACGACTCGTTGGTGATAGTTTGAAACAATAGTTCTAAAATGTTATTATTTCAATTGCTACAGTACTGCTACAGTAAAATTTGACTTTTCTACAGTAACTTTGACTTTTTAAAGTGTGTTTTTAGGGTTCTGACTTGTGCGACGTAAGGTGCGACGTACGGGTCTACGTCGCATTCAGGTTTTTGCGACGTCAAGGGTTGCGTCGCATAGGCGATGTTCGCAATTTAATGCGACGGAACGGGTTGCGTCGCTATCTGCGACGTGGGGATGATTATGCGACGTAAAGGCCTACGTCGCAGTACTGTTTTTGGGCAAAATGCGACGTAGTCGCCTGTTCGACGAACAGATCAAAAACAACGAGTTTTTGGGCGATTTTGGACGTTTTTGGATGCATAAAACACTAAAACATGTTAATCTAAGTATATTAAACAAGAAATATCAATTATAACTTCGAAATCTAAAGATTTGCGGGATTTGTCGGAAACTTACGAGTGTCGGATTTGAAATCCGAAAAGATGGAAAGATAGATCGTGGTCTCGTGGTCGTTTTATTCCAAAGGAGTAGGGTGATTCGGCGTCGTTTTAGCGTAGTTTTGTGGCGTTTTTGTGGTGGTATTTGGTTGGTGGTGGTAGTAGTAGAGAGAAAAAGAGAGAGATGAGAGAAAGAAGATGAAAAGAAATGAAAGAAAATTGGGAGGTGGAAGGTGGTTTTGTTCCACTTTCTGCCTCCGTGTTTTAGTCCCGTGTTTGTTTACCCGATCGTTACATTATTTTAACTAATACATTTTTAATTACACATTTCATTATATTTTTAATTAAAATCTTTTTATGAAACCAAATTAATTAATTTTATAAATTTCTAACTTTGTTTCATTTTGATTATACAAGTTAACGTTTTGCGTTATAAAATGATATGTAAATATTATCGACATAATATTTAATTGTTTACGACGTTATTTAATAATTTCGTTTTATTAAATAATTTGTTCACCAACAGTCGTATGTTTTTATCGTGTTTGTTTTCAGATTGTTCAGTACGTAATTATAAGTAATTACGAATACGTAATACTACGCGTATTATCTAGTTGGGCTTTGCTAGGCTTACCTCTAAAATATGTTGTGAATTCACTCAAGTAGGGAATTAGCCTAATAATGCAAGTGATTAACGTAATTAATCGCGTTTAAATTTGCGGGGTGTTACATTCTCCCCATGTTAGAGAAATCTCGTCCCGAGATTAAAAATCAAGTCGGATCGCCCGCGGCGTATGTTCTCCGAGTGAGTCACGTCGTCAATAATAGTACCAAATTGTGTGGCGTTCAATTGTTGCCAGAAAAGTTTTAACGATTCAGTATACTCGCGGTATAGTTTAAATAGTTATGCGTTTGATAGTAGTCGAAGTTTACCAAGCGTTAAGTTTGAATAGACATTCAAATGAAACATATGTTAAGTCGTAGCAACAGCTGTTAAGTCATACCGTGTTAGCCGAGGTCTGCAACCGTTTCCGGTGCACGGAGAATGTATGCGCGGCTTGGGGTGTAGCCTTTGTTAACGGCGCGGTTGTTGTCGTTTTGATTGTTGCGGTTGTTGTTCTGATTGTTGTTCCCGGGGTTGTTCTGGTTGTTGTTATTTTGATTGTTGTTGAGTTGGGGGCACTGATTTCGGTAGTGTCCCGGGTCGCCACATCGGAAACATCCAGTGTTTCGTTGTTCGTGGGGTGAGTTCTACAAGCTTCGGTTCTGTGTCCAAACCGGTTGCAGTTATTACAGAAGAAACAATCCCCTTCGTGGTGTTTTTCACATTTTCCGCATTTAGGCCTTTTGCCTTGGTATGCTTTCGGTTCAGTGTTGGTGATTACAGCATAAGCTCGGGTGATCCCCGGGTTTACATTTTGTTGACCCTGACGGTAGTTACCATCGTTGTTCCATTTTCGCTTGTTGTTTCCAGAGTCGCCCGCATCAGTACGGGTAGGTTCAGTTTTCCCTGTAGTAGTCTTCAGGGTTCCAATCAAGATTGCGTCGTCAGTCAGACTTTGAGCCAGATCCACGGCGCTCCTAAAAGTGGCGGGTTTGGAGGACATAACCATGCCTCGGATTTGTGGGGCTAAACCCTTGTTGTAACGCTCGATGCGTTTGCTCTCGGGTGTCACCATATGAGGCACAAGACGTGCAAGTTCCTGGAATCTAGTGGTGTAACCGGTAATGTCAGCGCCGATCATCTGTACGTTCCAGAGTTCGTTTTCAAGTTTCTGCATCTCGTTGGGAGGGCAAAATTCCTCCATCATCATCTGTTTCAGAGTTCCCCAGGTCATGGAGTGAGCAGCTGGGCGTCCCATAATCTGGACTTGAGCGTTCCACCAGGTCAATGCTTTGTCAGCTAAGGTACACATGGTGTACTTCACGATTTTGTCGGTGGCACAGTCGCTGATGTCGATGACTGATTCCATCTTTTCAATCCAGTGGACCAGGCCAATGGCCCCTTCGGTCCCGGTGAAGGTACTCGGTTTGCAAGACTGAAAGGTTTTGTAGGAACACCCCTGCTGGGCATTGTTTGGAGTTTCGCTGTTAACTGGGGTGGCTCCACTATTGTTGGTTAAGTTTTCACGATTTCGGCTGGCCTCGTACTGAGCAATAGCCTCAGCCACGCGGCGTTCGATTATTTGTTCGGTTGTTTCTGGAGGCGGAGGTGGAGTATTTCGTCGACTGTTTCGAGTCTTTCTTTGTTTAGGCGGCATGCTGACGTTCTGCGATGAAAAGATGCAGAAGTCAATGCCAATGAAAAGTATGTGAGGAATGAAGTTTCACATATTTCAAGTTTTCGAGTATCAAGAAAATTGTCGAATCCCCGTCACGTATCTTACGACTATGAAACACCCATATGTACTCAGTATAATATAATCACGTTGGCCAGGCGTCATTATATGATGCTAAATACATACTTCTTTTCATCAACCGTTTAATACGATCAGGTTCATATGAGGTCTGAGTACAAGGAACGAGTCGAATGTGGTGAACAGTTCACGCGTATCGAGGTGTCGTAACGATAGTTTAGATGTATGCAAATGTATGTATGCATGTGCGTTCTAGCCAAGGCTATAGTCTAGGTCTCTAGGTCGCTAAGTCACCTAAAGTTTCCTAGTTCGTTATAACCATTGGCTCTGATACCAATCTGTAACACCCCCAAATTTGTTTAGTGGAAGCATTTAGTTTAAGTACTGGGATGTCACAATAACAAAGCATGCATACGTATCAGAGCTTATGATTACAACAGAACATAATATATTAAGATGCCAAAAGTGTTAATTACAAAGTTTACGATTCGTCGAATCGTACAAGTTAAGATAAATAAGTTTACAAAAGTAGATTTCTGAAATATGACTAAAACATCTCAGTTATACTAAAGAAATCCATGTGTTTCCAAAAGTTGGCATCCTAAACTTCACGGGTCGCCTAATTCTCCATGTGTGTTGGCGACTCTTACATGCGCAGCTAATTCCCTGAAAAACATAGTAAAAGTCAACAACTAGGTTGAGTGAATTCACAGGTGTTATGTTTGCAAGTTCAGTTGTGATAAACCACTGTTGTTTATAACGTATCGTGGGAATGTCGCCCAAAAATAGTATTCGTAACACCAAATATGTTTTCAAATAGTTGTTTGTAGGAATGTTCGTATCCTATTAGTTGTAGGAAAAACAGTATCATGTGTTCAAGTATGTTTTGTAGGATTATACGTATCCTAATCGTAGATATGTTTTGTTGGGATATTGCCCAAAAATATAGTTCAAGTTATAGTAGGAATGTAAGTATCCTATTAGTTGTTCGTAGGTGTAACACTCCCCTAAGACCCGTATCTGGACCACGTGCGGCAGTGTTACAATCCTAATCGTTTGGTGGGTCCATGTTATTAGGAAACCCATTGCCCATGTCAGAAGGGACTTTTCAATAGTATTGCCCATGTCAAGTAGGGACTTTTCAGTAGTGTTGCCCATGTCAAGTAGGGACTTTTCAGTAGTGTTGCCCATGTCAAGTAGGGACTTTTCAGTAGTGTTGCCCATGTCAAGTAGGGACTTTTCAGTAGTGTTGCCCATGTCAAGTAGGGACTTTTCAGTAGTGTTGCCCATGTCAAGTAGGGACTTTTCATTACCCAGTCCGTTATATAAAGTGTTGCTGGTTATCCTCCAGCGTTCTCAAAACTTGTTTATGTGTTTACAGCGTTGGTAGTATGAAAATAATATGTAACACCTCCCCTAAGACCCGTACATGGACCACGTGCGGTCAGTGTTACATACTATGTAGAAATCGTCAGTTTGTTTATCAGTTTACCAGTTCCATGTACTCCACTTGTTTGAGTAAAATAGTATACAACCATGTTTGTATAAAAGTGTTTGACTATGTTTTCCACCCCTGTTCAAAGCAGTTAAAACAGTAAAAGTAGGGGCTGTGAACTCACCTGTTGAGTTAAGTAGTGCGAGTGCTAGCAAACCTAAGCCCAAGTACAGTCCGAGATCTCCTAACGTCCTAGACGTATGAGATTAATAAGTATGTGGATGTCTAAGCTAATCATCCATGCTAGTGTTCGTACAACCAAGTTATGTCCAAAGTATTTGTTAAACGTTTACGTTGTATTTTGTTGTTTGTGAAAATGTATACGACTCATTGGTGATAGTTTGAAACAATAGTTCTAAAATGTTATTATTTCAATTGCTACAGTACTGCTACAGTAAAATTTGACTTTTCTACAGTAACTTTGACTTTTTAAAGTGTGTTTTTAGGGTTCTGACTTGTGCGACGTAAGGTGCGACGTACGGGTCTACGTCGCATTCAGGTTTTTGCGGCGTCAAGGGTTGCGTCGCATAGGCGACGTTCGCAATTTAATGCGACGGAACGGGTTGCGTCGCTATCTACGACGTGGGGATGATTATGCGACGTAAAGGCCTACGTCGCAGTACTGTTTTTGGGCAAAATGCGACGTAGTCGCCTGTTCGACGAACAGATCAAAAACAACGAGTTTTTGGGCGATTTTGGACGTTTTTGGATGCATAAAACACTAAAACATGTTAATCTAAGTATATTAAACAAGAAATATCAATTATAACTTCGAAATCTAAAGATTTGCGGGATTTGTCGGAAACTTACGAGTGTCGGATTTGAAATCCGAAAAGATGGAAAGATAGATCGTGGTCTCGTGGTCGTTTTATTCCAAAGGAGTAGGGTGATTCGGCGTCGTTTTAGCGTAGTTTTGTGGCGTTTTTGTGGTGGTATTTGGTTGGTGGTGGTAGTAGTAGAGAGAAAAAGAGAGAGATGAGAGAAAGAAGATGAAAAGAAATGAAAGAAAATTGGGAGGTGGAAGGTGGTTTTGTTCCACTTTCTGCCTCCGTGTTTTAGTCCCGTGTTTGTTTACCCGATCGTTACATTATTTTAACTAATACATTTTTAATTACACATTTCATTATATTTTTAATTAAAATCTTTTTATGAAACCAAATTAATTAATTTTATAAATTTCTAACTTTGTTTCATTTTGATTATACAAGTTAACGTTTTGCGTTATAAAATGATATGTAAATATTATCGACATAATATTTAATTGTTTACGACGTTATTTAATAATTTCGTTTTATTAAATAATTTTGTTCACCAACAGTCTTATGTTTTTATCGTGTTTGTTTTCAGATTGTTCGGTACGTAATTACAAGTAATTACGAATACGTAATACTACGCGTATTATCTAGTTGGGCTTTGCTAGGCTTACCTCTAAAATATGTTGTGAATTCACTCAAGTAGGGAATTAGCCTAATAATGCAAGTGATTAACGTAATTAATCGCGTTTAAATTTGCGGGGTGTTACAAAATGTTTTCGATTTGGTTGATTTGTTAAGTGTTTGAAAACGTGTACGGGCCGTTGGTGATTAATTGTAATAATAGTCTTGATGTTATCACATTGATTTCGAAGTGTTATACTTGGAAAGTATATTCCATTATGTTTGAAAAGTTGTATCATATAAGCGTTTTGAAGTCGTACAAGTTTGCCACTTGGTGAGAAATGTGCTTACGGAATCTAAGTACGGGGGTCCGGGGGCAGCGCCCCTGGCGGGGTCCAAGGGGCTGGCCCCTGGCTGGGGTCGAGATGCCAGGTCAGCTCGAAATTTTTTTATTTCTACTATATTGCTTTGGTGAAAAACGCATCTGGACTTGAAATTGGGTGAAATCAAGTGATAAAATTTAGGGTCTCGACACTCAGTGAAAATCTGTGTTTTCTGGTTTGTGCGACGTTGGGTGCGACGTCGCAGGTCCCGACTGCGACGTTGAGCATGGCGTCGCTATGTGCGACTTTCACAATTTAATGCGACGTTGTTCGTGGCATCGCTATATGCGACGTTGCTGATTTCCGCGACGTAAGGGCTTGCGTCGCTAAGTGCGACGTCGGTCAATTAGGGCGACGCAGTGACTGAATTCGCTAAGTGCGACGTCGTGATGTGCTTTGCGACGTCGCAGCTGACGTCGCATAAAGTCTGGGGCAAATGCGACGTTGCGGTCTGATGACCGGAGTTTGTGTCAAAAACGAGTTTTCCGGCGACCATTCGGTCCAAATCTTTTACCCAACCCATATTTGGACATTTTGAACGTATGTAAACAATAAAAACGTAAAAATGAGTAAAAACGGAGAGTTTCGGGTTTTGTCGGAAACTTACAAAGTGTCGGATTGAAAATCCGAAAAGATAGCGTTGTAGATCGTGAAGTGGTGAACGTTTTTCTCCAAAGTGGTGCTATGATCCGGTTGCGTTTTATGTGGTTATTTTGAAGATTTGTGAGTGGTGGTGGTTTTGGTGATTTGAGAGAAAAGAAGAGAGGAAAGAGAGAGAGTTGAGTGATTATGAGGAAAAAGGGAGGGAGGTGGAGGTTTAACCTCCTCCTTTTTCAGTCTCCGTCCTTGCTCCGTGCGGTGTTCGTTTTCCCGTTCGTTTAAACGTTAAATATTTATGTTAAATATTTAATTATAAGTTTTAAAATACGAATTATTACACGATATTTTTATTGGAGTATTTTACCAAATGTTTTATATTTGAATTATAAATCTAACTTAGTTTGTTTTGTTAGTTTGCCCGTTTAACATTTTAGTCGTGTAAAAGTTTATTTGTACATTATAATACGAGTTTGAAATATTACAAGGAATTGTTTTTAAGTAAAAATTGTGTTGTTAAATAGTAATTAAATTATTTAATAATTTGTTCACCAACGTCCGTATTTAATTGAACCAAATTACATTTGATTTAAATTGCGTACGATTTAATCAAATCGCATTTTCGTATATATTCAACAATATATATTTCGATACATCAATTAGCCTAACACATAACTAATTACATGTATTAACATATGATTAGGCACTAATTACTAGTCCTAATTTGGCGGGTGTTACAGATATCTTCATCAACAAACTAATTATAGATTTTAATGTTTTTTTGTTTTAACTCCAATCCGACTTTTCGCAATTTCGCCGCTCGGATTGCAGTGGAGTATTAGATAGGTATATTATAATAGATGGCCCAAGCCCGATTGTGGGCTTAATTAGGGTCCATTAGGGTTAGATTTATGATATAAATAGTCGTGAATGTAATACATCATCCTCATGGGTTTCATTATTTAACACTACATACATAGTCAACATTTTAAAAGTTGATCAAACTTTTAGAATTATTAAAACTTCAATATTTAGTTTGTTGCTCTTCCCTATGTTACCACATAAACATGTATCCAGTGGCGGATCCAAGATTTTGAGTTACCCGTAGCAATGGTATCTCATTATTTCTTAACCCATAGCACAAACAAGAAATAATGCAGCTAAAAATGTTATTTTTCAATAGAAATTACACTGCGTATTAACAATGGACCCGTAGCAACTGCTACTCCTACCTTTGACATGGCTCCACCCCTGCATGTATCCTCTTATAATGACTCTTTTAGTTCATTCCCACTGCTGTATACTCACCGCCATAACCCCGTTGCATCGTCGGAAACGATTTAAGTTGTGGATACGTTGTTAGTTGACTCTGCATTAGGGGACGGCCGGCACCCACTCCTGTAGTTTTCCATTTCGGGCCTTGTAAGGGGGGCCTAAGTAACTCCGCGAATTCAAACATCCTCGCACCTAGTAAGCTCACAACGCTTCCAAATATCCAAAATTTGCTTCCCAAAACAATAAATAGAACTATTGATCCCACAACGGCCCCAAGTAATAACGATATAACAGCTTTTAAAGGGTTTGAGGTTGCATACGTTTTAAACATGGTAATGGGTGTGATCAAAGACTCCCACCAATTTAGGCGTAGTAGTTCAATTTCTTTAAGTTGGTCTAACACCATGATGATTTCTCTAACAATTTCATCGATAAGAAGCGTCTCTCTCCTGAGAATTTCATTTCAATTAGATAATTAAATCAATATAGCTATGTAAAAGATGGGATAAGTACTATAATTCTATCTAACTATGACCTAATCTATTGTGTATATCCAACTTCATTTTAGTATATATGTGCAGGGGCGGATGTATATGTATTTTAGGGTATGCACTTGCATACCCTTGGGTTCTTATGTGTAGTATTTTTTTTACATGTGTTTAGTAGAGTTT
Organism: Helichrysum umbraculigerum; assembly: GCA_949592205.1. NCBI lineage: Eukaryota > Viridiplantae > Streptophyta > Magnoliopsida > Asterales > Asteraceae > Helichrysum > Helichrysum umbraculigerum. Next base: position 114,338,925 of record CATIUR010000003.1, on the reverse strand, counting down.
CTACAAAATGCATACCCTCAAAAAAGGAGGTGAACACCCTATTACTTCATCCTTCCCACTTATATTGTATATTTGTCCACTAACTTTTTTGTTGGATTTAAGATAGATCAGAAAAATATCAGTTATACCCTTATATTTAATGTAAGTTTAATTGAGAATTTTGTTAAAATAAATGAATGATAGTAATAAATGAGTGTAAAATAGAGAATTTAATGATTTTTTACAAAACTAGTAAGGTGTACAATATAAATGAGACGGAGTGAGTAATAATTAATTCATATCCAAGTGTATAGATGTTACAATTTTGTTACTATTCTATGAGCCGGACTTTCAAAAACTATATTGTACGTATTTAAGTTTTGTAACCATATTTTCGTACGTTTTTAGTTGTGTTTCCTACATATAACTTTTTTTTGTGAAGTTTTATACATACAATGGTAAGAAAAATGCTTCAATAAAGCTTTTAAAACCTAACATATATAATACGAATTTTGAAATATCGTCTCATAGAGTCATAGGATAGTAAAAGGTGTAAAATTTAATTGATTTTGAAACAATAAATTTCAATTTTTATACTAATTTATCGTATGATTAATAGTCTTCAAAAATTAGAATTATAAGTTGTAGCTAAAACAAATTCGATTTAGGCGTTTGGTTATTTAAAATCAATTTAGCTGGTTAGCCAATTTAAAAAAATTACCGAAAACTTGAATTGAAGAATCGAAACTTGACCCGGTAAACACCTCTAACTTTCTCCTAAAAAAATCCGTCCATCTAGCTAGTGTTTTTATGCATACCCAATCTCATATTCTTAAATCTGCCACTGTATATGTGTAACAATCTTTTAAGTTGTTAATATTGTATGCATCTGGCCTGCTATTACTTGTAACTGCCGATGTGATAATTGTTTTTTATGACGTGGTGATAATGGTGTTGGAAAATTTAGTGAAACCGTGTGAGTTTTCACTAACTTTGGACACATAATTTTATATGTATGTGTATTACATATATATATATATATATATATATATATATATATATATATATATATATATATATATATATATATGTTTACGTATTTGTGTTCTCCTTGATGAGAGCTTCGATACAAGATATTATGTGTCCAAATCGAAGCTAATGTGAATGAGATATCGATTTTCAAAGTTAGACATTTGATGTATAGTTTGGTGGGTTTGAGTTTGTCCCACATCGGTGGGTGAACCAAACCTACATGTACCAACCAAACTATAAATAAAGGTGTCTAGGCTCTATTCTAAAAACACACAAAAACACAACCCTTTTTCATTAAAGGAGATACAAATATTCTCCGATGAAATCTCGGGCAGTGAGTCAAGTCCGGCAGTACAAGCTGCTTCGGCTGTTGTACCCTGGAAAACAGATGACGTGTAGACGGCGAATCTGTTTTAAGGGAACTGTGTCTAACATAGGCCTCGGTTATAACACCCCTCACTTATACATTCATTTTAATATAATAAACTCGGAAGCGCAAGTCCAGTGTAAATATTTATGATTTACAATATTTAATGACCACGAAATCCAACAAATTTAAACCATAATTTATCAATCTGGGTGTTATATAAAAACCAGAACAACACTGATTTATAAAATTAAATATCAGAGTATCACTTGGTAGTCAAACATTCTTCAGTCCATTCCCTGCTCAGTCCAAATCATCTCAAGACCTGTAAGGGTATATAGTGGGATTAGCACAAAGCTAAGTGAGTCAACCTATCACAATCAGTACAACTCAGTATAACAACACTGATTATCACAATATCACATAGACACTGACACAACATCACCAAGAGGATCGGTGGTCCTTATGACACCGCTCAGACCCGGGAGGTGCACCAAGCGACACTTACAACCAACTGCAGGCCAATACAGTGGCATTACCGATAACTGTTTGCTACCTTTAGTCAATATGTGCTTCATTTTCAACACATGATCACAAATCTCACATTGACTAACCTGTAGCAACCCAGTCCAACTAATCAGTCAAGTTGACCTCCGAATCACAGAATGCTCAAGGCAACACATCACTTATTACACGTGTATTTCACCTTATCAACAATCACAATCACAATCACAATCACAATATCACTATGTTCACCTGTTGTAACCAATTATGTTACAACTAAATCACACTGAAGGTACGAGTCTACTCACCGAATACCTCAGTCTCCACTCAGTAGTCTAATGTCACTGAGTCTCTTGTTTATCTGAAAACATCACAAACAACACAAGTTAGTAACTTGCCTCAATAACAAACTCATGTTATAATTATATAACATATCACAGTATCTCAAATTGTAGCATCAAACAATTATACTATCCAGTTACAATATTTATTATGTCACTTCACTCACTAGTCGCCGCTAACACGAAAGGATCGTTTGAAATAAGGTTTATAACGAAAAAGGTCATTTTCTGCCTTGGGGCCATTTAGCCGCCGGCTAATTAGTTTGACCGCCGGCCAAACCGGATTTGTGACCGCCGACCCAAAATGAACTCCTGACCGCCGGCCAAAAGGCTTGACCGCCGGTCAGAGGTCAAAGTCTCAAACCCTGTTCTTCATGTTCTTCGTTTTCAGTTCGTAAATTAAATCCAAATCCTCAAATTCAGCTATTTAAACGAGTTTTAAAGTATCCTAATCAACCTACAACATCATATAACATCAAATAACATCAAATAACAAACTTTCAAACATTAATTTCACAATCAATCACTAACTCCTATGAATTTAAGTATAATCAAAATCACTTACAATCTTGATCCTGAACAATCTAGTGATGTTATAATCTGATAATGATGATGAATGAATTCAATCCACAATCACAACTTCAAGCCTCTTTCTAATTTTGATTTGGTATTTGTTTAGTTTGAAAATGTTTAAAAAGAATGAAGCAGGAAACCATTTAAATAAAAATAGGTCGGCTCCCAAACCGACCTTCATATATACGGGTATAATTTAATACCCCTTCTCAACCTATTGTCTGGAACCCGAAAATCATTTGCGAGTTCAAACCTTTTATTTTACCGACAACTTTATTAATTTAAATCACTTAATATTTTACTAACCACAATAAGTCCTGAAACTTATTTCCTATTTAATTTCAATAAATTCGACAATATTATTTTCAAACACATTAAATATTATTTTAGAATCAGAAAATAATATAAAACAACTAGGTCCGATTTACGGATGTTACATCGGTCTTCTTCAAATAAGTTTTCGGGGCGTGCCGATCTTCTTAAGATAAGTTTCTTTTACTTATTTCTTATGTTTTATTATTTCTTATTATTCGTTTTTCTATTATTTATTATTATTTATATTTATATTTGTAGTTGTAGTAATTAAATTAGAATTGCTACATTTGTATACTTCTTGTAAATAATAATAATTAAACTATATTCGGGTACGTATATTTTTACCTACAAATGGTTACTTGTATGGTTGTTACGTCATAAAAAAATGGCTACCGGATAAACAGGTCATTCGATGCATACAATAGCGATGATTTAAAGTTTAAAGTCTACGTTTACCGGCTAGACGAATTCATCCCTCTTAATAAAGAAACTTCCGTAAGTGCTTCCTTCCATAATTCTAGTTTATGCGTTTGTTCCATCTTCTTAACAGCATCTGTTTCTGCATCCATCACACGTTCATGCTCTATGAATGCTTCTCCAAAAGTGTTTTGTAGATTCCTAACATCAGAGGGTTGGACACCGTAGAATATGGGGATTACAGTATGGTGACGGATCCTACGTTGCTCAAGGATCAATACAAGTTCATCAAGACACCAAGTTGAAGCCGCATAATTTGGGGACAGAACGACAATAGAAACCCTGGATGCTTTAATTGCGTCCTCTAATTCTGGTGCTAATTTTTCTCCATTCTGAATACCTCTATCATCCAAAAATGTGTTGACACTCTTCTCAACAAGGGCCCTGTCTAGGTGATCAATAAAATTAAGACGAGTGTCTGCGCCTCTAAAGTTCAAAAATACATCATATCTATCTTTGGTGGTTGATGAAGATCTATTTACAATTTCGATATTAATAGCCATCGTTAATATAGAGGGAAGAGAAGTATGAAATCAATATAAAACGGAAATATAAGATGAAACAAGAAAACAGAGCTGGCTTTATAAGAGAAAAAAGATCACAGTCATCACTTGAACTTCCACGAAAGTCTTGCTTAGCTTCTTATTCGTATTATAATATATAAGGAACCATTTTTTTAATATGTAACACGTAAGGTTTTTCAAGTTTTTATTCATCATTTGATTTGCTAAATTAAAGTGACATTAATTTTATGTCACACTATAGATTTGATGAGAAAAAGTGTAAACTGATTAGGAAACAATTAGGGGTGAGCGTGGTACCGTACCGGTACCGAACCGGTACCGACCGGTTGGTACCGGTTTCTTTTTTGTCTCAAATCAAAAACCGAATACCGTACCATTTGTATCGGTTGGTACCGGTTCGGTACCGGTCCGGTGCGGTTCCGGTTCGGTTTAGGTATTTTGGTGTGCATGGTACCAACCGGTACCGAACCGGTACCGATCGATTGGTACCGGGTTTTTTTTTCCCCCAAATCAAAAACCGAATACCGTACCATTTGTAATGGTCGGTACCGGTTCGGTACCGGTCCGGTGCGGTACCGGTTCGGTTTCGGTATTTCGGTTTTTTTGCTCATGCCTAGAAACAATAGTTGAAATGCTTGCAAGTCATATATTACTACTGCTATACAAGTGTTTCTATTGCTCGAGTAATTGTTTCTATTGCTTGAAGTATTCCTAAGTTTCTACTGCTAGCACAAAAGATACTACGGCTTTATGAAGTTAAGTGTTAATGCTGCTCTTGGAGTTCCTACTGTCTTCGTAGTTACTACTGCTAGAAGAACTTCAAAGTTAGTACTGCTAGAGTATCAAGTGTTAGTACTGCCGGGCAAAGCTTCAAAGTTAATACTGCTAGAAGAATTACTAATGTTCTTCATTGTTACTACTGTTAGTAGTATTTTAGTAGTTACTACTACTCGTGGAAATATAGTAGTTAATACTGTTAATGCAAATTTCAGTATTACTACTGCTTAGTGGATTAGGTTGTGTCTGTCACCTAATCTGTAAAAAGACAAATAGATTTGTTTCCAAACATTAATTAGGGAAACTTATAAAATACTCTATCTTTTATAAATATAGAGTTCTTTACCTTAGAAGTATGGTGTGTGTGTTCTTGTGACCTGGAACATACCCCAAAGATATAGAAATATCCCTAAGGTTGTAAACCCCGATACATAGAAGTTGTATCCGTCTTGTTAATTTTATTAATAATCTTCTTTGTGTTCTTCGTATTGTTCTTCCGTGTTTTAATTCTTTTGCTTGGTGTTAATTGGGACTACACAATTTGAATATAGTAATTTTTTCTTTTCTTATTAATTATTTCGTGAAGTTTGAATCATGCTATTTTTTTCATTCTTCACCATTCAGATTTTGTAAGTGACGGCTTAATTAACTACTTATCATAGCCTTTTTTTTTCTTTCTTATTTATTATTTTTACTAGATTTTAGACCCGTTTAGACACAAAAGTGTAGCGTAAAACGCAAATGTAATTTATATGTTGGTTATAACGTGTAATATATGTATATCATGTCTGCTTTGTGTGTTTTATACGTTGATAATTAGATTAGATAAGGATTTATTAAAAGGTGTTGTTTAGAAGAGATTGAGTATGAACCATAACTAACAAGGCACGTACTGAACTCGCACCTAAATTAAATAAACCTGAGACAAAAACATTAACTGTCTCTATATATCTTCTTAGACTTCCAGAAGCTTAGACCTAAATTTCGTTATTTACTAAAATGATTGGTAAGTAAGTACAAGAAATACAACACATTAACTTGTATATAATATTTAGCGCGCGTTGGATTTTTCTGAAGAAAATAATCAAATTATTGGCCGGTTTACAGTTTTATACAACCAAACGTGCTGTATTGGTGAATGGTGAAGAGACTTTGACATAGTAAACGTCAGCTCAAATCAGTATATTGTAATCAACTAATTTATTTGAATATAATGTTTGATAATTTGAATTTTGTAATGAGCTGAAACGTTGATTTAAATGTTTTGGGCTTAATGTCTGACATACCTCGATGTTGACAGGTAACTCTATCATTTATAATCATAATTTGTTAAAGTTATGAGTTAACAATTTGATAGGGTTGAAGTGTTCAAAAGTAGATTATCAAGTTTTGCTGTTGTATTAACCGATACGTGAATTATTTGTGTTTCTAATGTTAGGTTTGGATGAGGCCTGCACAGAAATGATGCTGACCCTTGTTGAGAAGGCGATATGGGTGGGTTGCTAGTTGTTGGTTCCTTGATGGTGACATATATAAAGCAGCCAGCTTTGCTCATAATCTGAGGCTCATTTATTAATCTAATGTCCCTTTGATGATCATCTTCATTGTTAGCAACTTGAGTTTAGCATGCACTGAACTTTTAATAGTTAAAAAAAACCCACAGAAGTTTGCTTTTTCGGGTCACATTTTATAAATACAAGGCAAGATCCCGATAACAAATCCTATCCAACAGATATATCGCATTTTTAGTCAAAAAAGTTCAATGTCATAACACCTCTGAAATTCCTTAGACCTCAGCAGCATTGTTGCGATTTTAATATGAACGTGAGCTTAATATGAAGGTGAGTGGTTTATACAATAGAAGTAAATTATGCGAACACAAATTGCATAAACAGATGTGAGGACTTGATTGTTTAGAACAAGGGTCGTATTGTTGTTTTATTGGGCCCTAAAATTTGATGGGCTTTCATAAAACAAATAGGCCTAGAAATAATTAGAAAACATCATTTATTTATTTACACTGGGCTACCCAATTTTGAGGCCCCTGTTAGGTGTGGGCCTATGCGGCTGAGCAACCTGCACAGTTCCATCACCGGGCCGTTGAACTGGTCGATATATTGTTTATTTAAACATCAAAAACCTAACTAATCGAAATCAGATTTTGAATGAAGTCTTGAACAAATTGAGCAAAAAACTACGTAAAAAAGGCATCAAACTAAAAAAAAAATAAAAAATAGAATAATCGAACTGAACAATCTTTAGAGAAAAAAACTCTGAGTAACCACACATACAGATATTTTGGGAAGCTCAAACAATGAATCCACCACCTTCAATGTTTAATAAAAAAAGATATACAATACTGATTCAAAACTATTGAGCATACTAAGAGTTTAATAGACTCTCACATCACCACTCCATTAACTCTTGCAACATTATTTTTAAACACTCATGATCCATAAAACTCTACAAAGTATGATAATTTTATCCAACTAATTCATCACATAATGAAGAACTTACATTTAGTAGGAATTGCTAAATTTTACTATTAAATATCTTTACATCAAAAGTGGTAACTTTTCCTCCGTTATGGAACATGGAATAACACATCTCATACTAAGACTTCAAACTGAATATCTTCATATGGTGGGATGTTTTGTTCGGCCAAACGACATAGTTCAGTCAAGACATCGAATCATTGAGTTACTATGGATGGGGATTAAAAAGCATGTTAAGTTTCAAATGGCACGTTGGATAGTTATAAGATCTGACTACAATGAGTACAATTTGTTTGAACCTGACTTAAAACACCTGAGCACCAACGATCTTGAGTTTTTGTACAATGAAGTCAGAAAAGAAGTTGATAGTAGAAGAAAGAAGTGTTACACAATCAGAAGATCAGTTGAAGTATTGGTTAGATTCATGAAATATCGAGTAACTAAGGCACACTTCTTTGATTTTCAAATGGGTTTGGAGCGAAACGGTTACCTGATAAATCTTACCAAGCCAAATCGGAAAAGAGATCAAATTGAGAAAGAAGAATTGTCTATCGTATTTGAAAAACCTGATTTTGGAGTGGTGTATAAAGATGACAAGGGAGAGAAGAAGTTCATGAGAAAATATGAAGTGGCTAAATGTTGTGATGGAATGTTGAATAAAGTAATCGTTGGATTATCTTTAATGTTTGAAAGGCTGAAGAGGAAAAGACTTGAAGAAAATTCTCAATCTCAGCTTGTGTTTACAGAATCACTTGGTGAAATAATTGTTAGAAAAATGATGAAGGAGATTCAAGTCAAATTGAATTAAAGGATTTTAATTCGAAGGATTGAAGTGATACTAAAGATGAGATCGGAAGAGATCTAGTTTCTTTTAATTCACTATGCTTAATTCTAAGGGGAGATTGTTAGTCCAATTAAAAATGAATTAAGAATTAGCATGGTTAAATTTAGTCAATTTGTATTTTCAAGTTCATGTATTGTAATTGACTATGAATGAAATAAAACGTACCAGAGATTGGAATATAGTATAAATACACAATTACTACATTCCATCTCATAACTTTTGCCCTAATATTTGCTTAATCTCTCTCAACCTCTCTCTACATTCTCTCTCTAAAACTTTATTTAGAAACACATTTTAATCATCAAATTCATCAATCATTCTAGTGATTCTAGGATTACAAACATGAACAAGGAGAAGTATTACATTATAGTTCTTATTCAGCTAGATACTTAGACCATTATACTAAAAGTAGTCAAACCACTAGGTATGTTGATAGAGGTAGCAAAGTGAGAATAATATGATATCTTTTAGGGCTTAGGTCACCGAAATGCAATCAACTTTGGTTCGATATCTATTGTGTATAACCAACTTAAGGGTGCGTGTAAGAATGCAAGTAACTTTCAAAAATGATGTTTTAATGTAATGTGATGACGTGTCATTGAGTTGTCAAACTCTCATGATGCCACGTGGCACCTCCGGACGCCACATGGCACCTTCAACGAGTGACACATCATCAAATTACGTTAAAACACCATTTTTGAAAGTTACTTGCATTCTTACACCCACCCTTAAGTTGGTTACACACAATAGACATCGGACCAAAGTTGGTTGCATTTCGGTGACCTAAGCCCTATCTTTTATCACATCTGTTCAAGACGTTGCTTAGAGGACTTTTAACAGTTCGACCGATTTTGCGCATTTGTTTTTAGTTATCTTTTTTCAAGAGACAACCCGAATTCACTTTTCATACATGTAAAAGTTGAAATGGCCACCTCTTTTCTAACTTTTATACTTTAATGACTAATAAGGAAGTTGTTATATACTCGAGTGAGTAATAATTTTTCCATTGTTGTTTACACTTGCAAAGTTTTTGTATCTCTGACAGAGATTGAAGATGGGGCTTATATCAACTAAGAATTTACGATGTTTGGCATTGTCACTTCGGAAGCGTGTATCATTCGATTTGCTAATGTGTTTGCCTTTGTATATAAATTTCCATTCGAAGTCATGTAATTTTTCATCAAAACAAAATTAGATTTTGATTGTTATATAGCCTAGTGGTAAGGGCAGTCTATGACTTCCTAGAGGTCATGGGTTCGAATCCTGCCATGAGTATTATTAATCATAAAGGTACCTACCACCAATGAAGCGCATGACCCACAACGTTAAGGCTTAGTCGGTGCGAGTTTCGGCTCGGACGTTGTGGTATATGTGATGGAGGTGATTTGCCTGGCGATGTTGGACCTTGTGGGGGGTTCGGTCGTGCTCCTTTGAAATATGGAGCGGCTCCAGTGGGTGGCCCAAATACCCGTTTTTTTTTACTTATATTACGGAGTATGAGTTTTCTGGATGAAATAAACATATACTCCTAGGCAATGAATATCAAATTTTATTGAATTTTCGTTTTTCTTCCGAAATTGTCAAAAAAGTACACCATACTTCGATTATATATTCAATTAGGTACATTTACTAATTTTTTGATTGAAAAAGTAACTCAACTATTAGATAATATTCGATTAAGTACATCGACTAATTTTTTGATTGAAAAAGTCACTCAACCATTTAATAGTACACGATCTTTGTCGAAAGAAAATATTTGATGTTTTTTTTTTTTTTGCGCTTTTTAAAGCTCTTATATAACATATTTAGCATGTAAGGCTGTCTAATGCGTCCTTACTAATATTCTAATGACGCATGTATGCCAGCTTACGATTATCAGATACAAAAATGACTCTTTTAGTAAAAGATATATGTACGTTTGAATTAAACAAAAATAGTTAGGGGACTTTATCAATTACAAAATAGTGTGAAGGGATTTAATTGTATACTACTCCCTCCGTCCCAATTTTATTGTCACCAGACAAAAAGACACGCAGTTTAAGAAAATATAACTATCTCTCTCTTACTTTTTGATAAAATGACAGTTTTACCCTCTACTTTTTACCTATTTTTTTTGTCTTACATATATACACTAGGGGTAAAAAAGAACTTTATTTCCTTAAACTTTCTATTTATGGAAGTGGACAATTAATTTGGTACACCCCAAAATGGAAATAATGGACAATAGAAATGGGACGGAGGGAGTATCAAATAGTTGGGTGACTTTTTCAATCGAAAAAATAGTTAAGGTAGTTAATTGAATATTATCAAAGAGTTAAGTGACTTTTTCAATCAAAAAAATAGTAGAGGTACTTAATTGAATACTAGCATAATACTCGTGTAATGTAGCGGAGTATAATCTATTATAACTCAATTGTAGTTGTATATATAATTGTGTTTACTATTTGCTGATGTATTATTTAAGATGATGAATCAATAACGATAATTTAGCATGTAGAGGTAAAGATTCATATTAAGAAGGGGCTTAAGAGTAAAAAATTAGATAGAAGTTAATACAATATGAAAATTAAACTTTTTAAATTTAGAAATGTTGAGTACCAAAATTTTAAGATTTCTATAAATAGAGTAGTAAGATAGTTTATAAGTAGTAGAGATATACTGAAAGTAAGTTGTACTTCTTCAACAATTTCCATTCTTTTTTTCATTATGTATAAATAGTTAAGATGAACGTTTGGATTTTGCTATACTTATTATTGTAAGACCACTCCCAACGCCATCGTCGCTTGATCGTCGGTTGCAACCGACGATGGCGACACCGATGGCACCATCGCGTCAGTTGCGTCGTCGGTTGCAACTCATCGCCTGGCCGACGCTCCGTCTCTTTGTAAAAAAAAAAAAAAGTAACCGTTTGAATGCAATTTTTTTTTTTTAAACCAAACGGTCATATGGCCGTTGGTTTTTAAATTTTTTTTTTTTAAATCTAACTTTTACCTATAAATTAACACCACATTCCATTCATTTTTACATACACTTATTTTCAAACATTCATCACACCAAAAATGTCAAAAAACAACACTTCCAAATCCAAAACCAAATCACACCAAAATGAGCAAGAACAAGTTTGTCACTATACGTGACAAAACTTGTTAAACAATCCGACACCCAATCAACCTCCCATTCAACCTCCATTTCGGGATTTGCTAGTTTCGCACCAAGGAATTACCAACATCCCGGGTGGTACCAAAACCCCCAATTTCCACCGTCAGTTGATTGGTCACCAAACACATACTACGGAACTACCTCCTCAAACCCGCTCAGGTACCGACAAACACCTTCCCGTCTCTCACAAAACACATCTAGCCAAACCTTTACGCCCGAAAGTCAACATCAACACATACTAGAAAGTTCGGATGAAACCGAGCTCGGATCCGAGGCCGAACCCGAGACCCAAGCCGAGCCCGTGCAAGAGCCGAAAAAGGGCAAAAAAAAAGAAAGCCGTCCAACCAAAAAGGGTTTAAGTTAGGTGGACCGACGACGAAGCAAGAATCTTGGTGGAACGGTGGATACATTGTTCCGAAAATGGCGTCATCGGTAACAACCAAACAAACGAAAGTTTTTTGGAAAAACATCCATTCGGGTTACAATTCGGTAGTTCAAACGAAACGTAACCTCAATCAACTAACGGGCAAATGGAACAAAATATCTCACGATGTAAAGACTTTCGAAGGCATTCACAATAAATTTAGAGAAAGTTGCCATCAAAGCGGTGCCGGAGACAACGACGTTTTAAACGCGGTGAGAAAAGGGTTTCTCCAACAAGTGAAACGAAAATTCATTTACGAGTGTTGTTGGGATGTTCTTAGAGATTACCTGAAGTTTTTCACCGAGCAAGGCGTCATAAGCAACAAACGTCCATTTCAACCCGAACCCGAAGCAATCGATCTTGGTGAAAACGATAACCCAATGACATCGTCTCTAGAAGCAAACATGAGAACCTTGTTCCGCGACGACCCGATACGTCGTCCGATAGGCCGAAAAGCGACAAAGACTTCTCGATCCTCGGATGCCGGTTCGTCTTCACGAGGTAGTATCTCGTCCGAGAAACTTGAGACCCTTGAAGCGGTTAAAACACAAGCTCTAAAAGCCACCGAAGCGCTAGAAACAATTAAAAAAAACAATATAAAAAAGCGGCGTTTAAGGCGTTGAGTTTTCTTTGCAAAAGTCTTCCAAAACGGGCCTCAAAAAAGGAACTAAAAGTTATCAAATTGGCTCGCAAAGAAGTCGTTGAAGAATATCAAAATGTCTACGGCTCCAACAATTCGGATGAAGACGAGAACGGGAACGAGGCCGCGAACGAAGACGAAGAATCAAGCTCGGATTAGGCTACTTTTATTTTCAGTAATTGTAACTTTTTTTTATTAGTGTAATGTTTTTTTTTTTAATTATTGTAGCTTTTTTTTATTAGTGTGATGTTTATTTTAATTATTGTAATGTTTTTAATTTGAATGAGATGTGTTTTATTTTAATTAATTGTGTATTGTTTAATTAAATTAATAGTTGTGGGTCCCTGAAAAAACAAAGTGACGCAGGGGTCCGTCAGTTTCTGTCAGTTTGGTGAAAAAGCTGATGTGGTGCTGATGTGACGCGTAAGTTTCTGTCAGTTTCTGTCACTGTTGGGAGTGGTCTAACCGGGCGTAGAAAAAAATAAATGCCAACCTCCGGATAAAAATGGCAACCACTATGGAATCGTTAGCTAAACTGTTAATCAATTAGAGTTAAATAGTAAATGTTAATCAATTAAGTTGTTTTTTAACAACTATTTTCCAACAACCCATTTATTTTGAGTTGTTAACCATAGCTTCAAAGGTTAACCCATGTATTGGAAAAACCTTACTTTCGTTATTTACGAAATAAATAAAAAATAGTACAAAATTTAGGCTAAAAACCTGATTGTGTATGTATATAGGTGCAGTTGATTTTTGAGATTTTTATTTGTCATTTACACGTACATATCTATATTCTAAAAACCTGGGTGTGCATCCCTGAAATTCTGAAACAATTTAGTCTAATAAAGAATTTAAAGTTTTGGTTACGAACAAGTTTTATGATTCAATTATAAGAACCGTCTAACTAAACACGTAGTAGAGATCCATTTGTATATTAACTATAACCATTTTCTCATATTTTCAGTTTGACCAATTCATTTAAGACACAACTGATTTGTGTTAGATGTTTGTTTACGTTTGCATTTAATAAAAAATTGTTTGTTTGCGTAATCTATCACAAAGTTAGATTACAAAAATGAAAGTTTTTAAAAGATATATCAAATTTCGAGGATCGACCAACACCTATGATATCTCAAATAAACATTTCCTTTCAATATCCATGTATCTGTATTCTCTGAGTTTTTCAAGAATGAAAGAAATTTAGGGCGCGTTGAAATGATCACAATGTTGTCCGACTATGTTTGTTGCTGCTCCTTTATGTGGGATTTTTGTGTCGACAGAGGCAACATGTATCTGATGATCTTCTATGACTAGTAGAGGATCTTGATGTACGAAAACTTGCTTCCATGGGGTTCTTGTGCTTGGCAGAGTACATGAAACAGGTTTTCAAACGCGTTTAGAAACTCCCGATGTGAAATGTGGGGCAGGGGATAGGTTACACTTTAGTTGGTTTCATTTGGTATTAATTTTAACTCATTGCAGTTGAATCGTAAAATAGATAAGATAGTGTTTGATTGGGTAGATATAAAATTTTATTGGTTAACAATTTAAGCATCGCACTTTTCTAACTCTTTATATATTTACATATTTACGTAATGGATAATTAAATTGAAACGAAAAAAATATCTATTACTTATCGTTATAATATATCGAACGAATAGAAAGAACAAAACAAAGACAAACAAATTCAAAACTGAAGCTCATATCACATCCAATACAAAATTCCAAAAACTAATCATCCTTATTTATCGTATAAAACTAGCAGAACTTACAAAACAAACCTTTGAGTTTAATTCACTTTCAAACACTTATAATAAGGGGTTAATAAAGATATGATTCAAGTACTGAGGTGGTTGAATTTATGAAAGGCTTAACTATTTTTGAAAAGTCTTATACACGAAAATGACGTTTCCAATTTTTATTGTTATAGTATAGTAACGGGATGGTGATTTATTTGTGTTTTTTAATGGTTGTTTAAGATGAGGTTGGCGGGGATGTTGAAGGCGACCCTTGCTGAGAAGGTGATTGATTAGTGGTTTTCCTGGTAGTCGGTTCTTTGATGACATCGATCACGACATAGAGCAGCAAAGTTCTCTCGTAATGTGAGGTTCATTGTTGCTTTCAACGACTTGACTATAACACTGATTTTATTTAATATTTATATAAACCGGTGAATTTCGACTTCATTCACATCTTAAGTTAAATATAACATAAGAAGCCGTGTTATAAAATCATCAATTAAAATCAGATTCAATTATTAAATTATGTCCTTCTAAGCAGTGTTATGAAATCTTCAATTAAAATCAGTTTCATTAAATCAGTTATGTTCTATTTTAATTAAATTAACATGTTAAAGCTCTTTTTAAATCAAACAATTAACACCCCGCATTTATACACGAGTTTGATATCTATTGTTGAGAAATGATAGTACCACATAAATTTACAAATAAAAGTTTACAAAATGAGGTGGACCAATAGCATATGAAGAGACAAGTATGAGAGAGAAACAAAATTTGAATATGATTGTACCATTTCATGATCCACATCACTTTGTGAGCTCTTGTTTGTAAAGTTTGTGTGATTCTAGCATTTTGCATTGTATCAACACAAGGCATGATCTTTAACGAATTATATTCAATAATATATATTGCCTTTTGACCTAAAAGTTCAATTTTGCAACACCCTTGCAATTTCTCAGCAGGGTTGTTTTGATTTCAGCTTTTTCTGGAGGAAACATTAGTTTCGTAGCAGGGCCAATTCACAGCACTCCTGTTGCGAAACCGAGTGCTATTTTATGTGTAATCGATTATCAGATTTTGGGGTGAAGTCTTAAACTAATTAAAATAAGTTAGAAAAACATCAAACTTGTATTTTGGGAGCTAAACCATTAATCAACCCTCCATGTTCAGGAAAATCACTACACGCATATTACCACATAAACGTATATAATAGTTGGTCAACATTGTAAAATAGTTGGTGCTCTTCTCTCTATTACCACATAAACATATACAGTACTTTACACAAAACGCATACATGACACTTATAAATTGCAAATAAACATGCATCCTCTCTTATGAATTACTCTTTAACATCATTGCCACTGTTATATAATTTTATGTTAGGACATGTTAGTGTGACAACAGATCTAGCTTGTAATAGGATTAGTGATAATTGTAATCAAAATTGTATAATTGGTTTTGAATTGTAATGAAAAATCACGTTTTTATGAAACTGCGGTTCGAACCGAGTTGGGTTCGCAGAGCAGGTCTGCGAGACGCGACGAGACTTGCTGGGTCAACTGGGCTGCGAGATGAGTTCAACTCGCAGAGCCCATCAGGCTGCGAAGTGAGTCGAGTTAAAATCTATATATACAATATTAGGTTTAAAACGATTAAGAACTTTTGCCTTACAAAATTTCCAGAGATTCTAAGCAATTCTAAGCATTCTAACGGCTAGGTATTGATCGATTAACATTCGTTATAATCAATACAAAGCATATTAGTTGATTAATTCTCTAATACTTGCGAATCAAACCGTTCACAATCCGTGAACTTAGTATTAAGGGATTCCGCACCTTAATACCTAAAGATAACCTCGTTATCGATCCTAATACATACGGACTTACAATTGGTATCAGAGCCTACGGCTAGATACGCGTAGGTTCGAGGTTTTTCGGATAATAACGGTTGATTAAGAGTTGTTGGTACGTGCAATAGTGAGTAAAAACGATCATAATCAGTCTCTGGAAGTTATTAGGTTCGTATTCGTCCGAAATCTTAGGGTTTAGGCGATTAAAAACCTAAAATTTTCGTTTTTGGGGTTTTCAGCCGATTCTGCGAAACTGAGTTTGAGTCCTGCGAACCGAGTTCTTGTCCCAGCGAACTGAGTTTGTTCTGCGAACTAAGTTTGAGTCCTGCGAGTTGAGTTTTCTGCGAACTGAACTTTCTGATTTTTGTGGTTGTTAATTTCTGAAACTAACAAAATGTCTGACTTAACTAAAACGATCGAGATGGAACATGAGGTTGGAAAATCTAATGTTCCGCCTAAATTGTTGAGAGTTGAAGACTACTATAACTGGAGGGATAGATTTAAATCTTACTGTAGATTTCATGATCTGTCAATCTGGATGTGTATCAAAGGTGGATACACTGCACCTACTGCTATTGTTGAAAGCGTTGTGGTTATCCCTTACAACCAGATGAGTGAAACTCATAAAAGGGATTTTCAAATTGAAAGTACATCTCATTCTTCAATTAAGATGAGTTTACCTAAGGAGCTCAATCATCAATTAAAATCTTTTCATACTGCTAAAGCGCTCTGGGAAGCACTTGAGAAAAGATGTGAGGGTAGTCCACAAGTTAAGGCCAGCAAGAAGAATCTCCTTAAAAAGCAGTTTTCCGTGTTTAAAGCTTTAAAAGGAGAAGATCTTGATACTTATACCACCAGATATTACCACTTGCTAAGTGAGCTAGACGACCATGAGATTGTTACTACTAGGACTGAGAAAACCGACAAGTTTATTGAGGGTTTACCGTCTAAGTGGGAAATGTATGGTGTAATGCTCAAGGATAATGATGAGAGGTATGCTACAATGACCTTAGAGCAGGCAATTGACAAGCTGAGAGGTTATGATTTCACTAAGAAATCAAGAGATACAGATTCTGATCAGGTTCAGAATCTTGGGCTATATCATGGAAAAACACATCTCTCTCGACTTCTTCATCAAGTTCGACCACTGCATTGCTAGTTGGTGATACTGATGAAAAAGGTGACATGATTACAGATGATATATGCTTGCTTACATCATCTGGCAATGAAGCAAAGGGAAAACCTTCTGAGAAGTCACCTCAAGAGCATCAGAAGATGCCTATGAGCGTGAAATCTGCTGAACATCAACTTTCTGTTCTTGCTTCTTTTGTTGCTTCATATGAAAACTATATTCAGGGTAAAATCAATGATCCTATTCCGTTTGATGAAGATTATGATCAGATAGACCCTGATTATGTTGAAGAATTGGATCTTCAAGATCAATTGGCTATGCTTTCCAGAAAAGTAAAGAATTTCTTGAAGAGAACTGGTAAGAAAGTGGTGGGAAATCGATCAGGGTTTGACAAGTCTAAGATAAAGTGTTTCAACTGTCAAGGTATTGGACACTTTGCTCGAGAATGTCAATGACCAAAGATGGATTCTGGCAATAGCAAACAAGGCTCGGGAAGTTCTTTAGCTTCCAAAACCTTAGTGGTACAGCAGTTGGACGGGTCTTATGATTGGAAAGCTCAGTCTGAGGAAGCACTCATGGCTGAAATTGATGATCAAGAGAAAACTGCTGAGTCTATAACCTATATGCCTACTGATGCAGGTTTTCAAGCAAAGGTGCCAGAGTTTCAGGAGAAAGCAATTAATGAAGATGTGCTGTATATGGATTCAACTAAGGATATGAATCCAGAGGACTTTGTCGCACGAATGGCTGAAGTGCAAACAGACAAGAAAAGGGTATGTATTGACACTCTTACTCTTGCTGATGTCTGTTAGTTAGTTACTGATTTACAGTCATAGGTTAGTGTTTTACTTGAATCTAATAAGAATTTGACATCTCAAGTTAGCATATTGACTGAATCTAGTAAGACTGTGTTATCTGAGCTAGAACTTGCTAAAAGTGATGTGTGTAGGTTAAGTGCAGATAAGGTAGATCTTAAAGAAAAGATTAAGTCCGATGATACTGATAAAATTGCACTTAGAGATACCATAAATGAAAAGGCTGTAATCATAGATGGTCTCTATTTGAACTTAAAGGACTTAAATCAAACAATTGCTAATAAGGATAAGGAGTTAGTTGAACTTAAGATGAAGTTAGTTGAGCAAAATCGTAAGATAGAGAATTATAGAACCTCTGAAATGGACAAAATGCTAGATGCTCAACGTAGTGTAAAGGATAAGACTGGATTAGGTTACACTGATGTACCTCCTCCATTCAATTCAAATTACACTAAAACTCCTGTAGATATTGAGATGACTGAAGCTAATCCTGAGACAATAGTAACTAAGGAGTCTGAAAAGTCAGAGGTACAGAAGAATGTTATTAAGAATCCTTCATCTGATAATAGTAAGAATATTTCTTTCACTAAAGTACAGTTTGTCTCGAGTGGAATGATTAATGATACTAAGACAGGTGATGAGATTAATAAGGAACAAAAGATTGATCCTTTAGTATCTAAGACTGAGAATGCAAAAGTTAGTAAGTCACGGAAACAGATGTCGTGTTTCAAATGTCACCAAAAGGGGCATGTGGCTTCTTGTTGTCCTAACAAGAAGTTAGAAACATCACATAAGTTAGTGAATACTGAAAAGACACCAACCAACTCTAGTTCAATTGTAGATAGGTTAGGCTCTAAACCGGGATTAGGCAGCAAACCTATAAACATTTTGAAAAGAGATGGTAATCATAGTGTCTCCCTACCTAAACCTAAACGACCTTATTCTCAATCTGATAATGCTTTCAATAAACCTAGAGATAAGACACCGTTGATATTTAGGACCCCCAGTAGAAACCACAGTTAGTTTGATAGTGGTTCTACTTCACGTGCACAAGGAACAAGTTATGTGCCTAGGAGGTTTTCTACTCACTCTCCTCTTCGACAGAAGACTACTGATCATCAACAGCCTCAAACTCCTGTGAAAGTTACCAAGACTCCCGATGGGAATAGTTATGGTTATTTTAAGGAGGTCCAGATTGTTGATGATAAGGGACAAACCAAGACCGTAATGGCTTAGGTCCCTCTTGAAAACTAATTGTGTACAACTCGTCATGTGCAGGAGCAGACTATGAACAAGGACAGCTGGTGGTATGTGGACAGTGGATACTCAAGACACATAACAGGAGAACGAAGTCTACTGAAGGACTTCAAGGATGGTCTCAAGCAAAGAGTTAACTTTGCAGGAGACAAAGGATGAGTAATTACGGGAAAAGGAAAAGTTTCAAATGGAACTTTGACTCTTGAGGATGTGAACTATGTTGAAGAACTAACTCACAAACTTGTGAGTGTTTTACAAGTCTGCGATAAAGGTAATCCAGTTCATTTTAATGAAAAGGAGGCTTTAGTCCTGAAGCCAGGTTTTGTAATTCCTGAAAAATGGATTTTGATGAGGGAACCAAGGAAGAAAGATATCTATGCTATAAACATGGGTGTTCCTAACTCTTCAATGGTGTCTATATGTTTATTATCCAAGGCTTCTGAAGCAGACACTTTATTATGGCATAGGAGGATGACACATCCGAACTTTAGAAAGATGAATTTTATAACCAAAAATGGGTTAGTTTTGGGTGTACCACAAAAACGTTTTGAGTCTGAAGATAAGTGTATTTCTTGCATGAAAGGAAAGCAGCATAAGAAACCACACAGATCTAAGACTGAAAACTCAATCTCCATGCCATTTGATTTAGTACACATGGATCTCTTTGGCCCAATAAGCAAGAGAAGTCTAGGTGGAAAATGGTACCGTTTAGTTGTCACAGATGACTACTCTAGATTCTCATGGGTATTCTTTTTGAGATCTAAGGATGAAACTCCTGGAATTCTTATAGAGTTCTTAGATCTAATTGAGAATATCTATAAAATGAGAATTAAGCGTATTCGTAGTGATAATGGAACAGAATTCAAGAATTCAACGTTTAATATCCATATATGCGTATGAACGACAAAGGGAACTTTAACAGTGGTATCAGTGCACCTTATGAACCTCAACAGAATGGTGTAGCTGAAAGGAAACATAGAACATTGATTGAAGCTGCTAGAACAATGCTTGCAGATTCAAGGCTTCCGGTCATATTTTGGGCAGAAGCAGTGAATACAGCATGCCATATTCTGAATAGAGTCCTCACAGTTAAAAAGCAGAACAAGACTTGTTACGAGCTTTTGAACAATAAGAAACCAAACTTAAAAGGGTTTGAACCCTTTGGAGTTTCATGCACCATATTAAGGACTGGACATCAAGCAAAATTTGGTGAGAAGGCAGACGAAGGATTTTTCCTAGGTTATATGCCCAATTCGCCATACAAAAGAGTTTTTAATAAAGTCACGGGATGTTTGGAAGTAGTTTATAACATTGAAGTTACGAGCTACTCACCTGATGTACATAAAGGAGTTGATTTGCAATTTGATTATTCAGATCTCTTTGCATCATTTAAAGTCCCAATCAAGGATTATGTCAGTGATTTAGAGATACCTGAACATTTGTTGTCTGGAGATGTGGATACTGGCTATACTCCAACATCGAGTGTTCCAACTTCTGAAATCAAGACAGTTGTTGATCCAAATGAAGCTTCTTCAAGTGTTTCACAACAACCATCAGTGGACACTCCTCTAGTTGATGATAGACTGACACAACAATCAGCGGATAACATTCTTCATCCATTAAGAAAGTTAAGAATATCTACTGATATTGATAATTTGAATATGTCTAGAGAAGGTGTACCAGATTTAGAGGATATACCTGAAGAACATAGTACTTATGAGGAGATAGGTACTAATTTGGATGATGAGTTACAGGTTGAACCGGTAACGGAAACTCGAACTAGTAAGAATCATCCAGTTGATAACATCATAGGTGATCCTGAAATCCCTATGTTTACTAGAAGTCAAGCTAAGGCTAATACTTCTAAGTATCAAAGCTTGTATACTGATATGAAAGAGACAGGGATTCCTAATCAATGTCTATACTCATGCTTTATCTCACAAGTTGAGCCGAAAAATGTGCAAATGGCTCTAAAGGAAAGTTCGTGGGTGGAAGCAATGCACGAAGAACTATCTCAGTTCTCAAAATTACAAGTTTGGGAGTTGGTTGACTTACCAAAGGGAGAATATCCAATTGGAACTAGATGGGTCTTTAAGTGCAAGAAAGACGATCGGGGAATCGTAACTCGCAATAAAGCTCGTCTAGTGGTTCAAGGTTTTAATCAATAAGAAGGAATAGACTACAACAAAGTGTTTGCACCAGTTGCTAGGCTTGAAGCAATTAGGGTATTCTTAGCATTTGCATCATTCAAAGAGATAAAAGTTTATCAGTTGGATGTTAAGAGTGCCTTCTTGTATGGCAAAGTGGAATAATTGGTGTATGTTTCACAACCGCCTGGGTTTGCTGATCCTGAGTATCCAGATAGAGTATAACGATTGAATAAGGCTCTATATGGATTACATCAAGCACCTAGGGCATGGTATGGAACACTATCAATGATGCCTGTGAAAGATTCTAGTTTTATTATTTATAACTGAAAATACCTTATTACTACTATCACACAACCAGGCAAGAATACCCGATCGGAATAGTATAGCTATGTTAAGTCCAGGTTGAACACAGGAACACAGGAACGATGTTATTCAGTTAAATTGGAATTATTGATAAAGCAGTAAAATAGGGGTTACGTTTTAGTTCCGCACGAACGTTCAAGATGAACTAATTAACTAAACCAAACAACATAAAACAAGATAAGAGGAACAGATAAACAATTGGAGATAGACATGTAATTGCTTAGAGTCTTCACACTCAGATTCATATTATCCGATTCATAT
Source organism: Helichrysum umbraculigerum (assembly GCA_949592205.1). Taxonomy (NCBI): domain Eukaryota; kingdom Viridiplantae; phylum Streptophyta; class Magnoliopsida; order Asterales; family Asteraceae; genus Helichrysum; species Helichrysum umbraculigerum. Next base: position 114,316,905 of record CATIUR010000003.1, on the reverse strand, counting down.
GTTTTGATTACCTGATTGTGATTTCTTTTATATTAACTTAGTTACTAATCAAAGAATCCAAGTTAAATGTATATTAGTCTCCGGTTCTGGTTAACTAATATCTACAATCTAAAGTCCCGCATTAAACATCGATCCGACGTCGCAAGAATGTTGCTCTATTGCGTGTTTTTCCCTAGATTGTGCATTAAGTGTTCACGACTTGTTATGATTGATCCTCGCGGTATGACTCAACTATACCTACTAATAATCTCTTATTAGCTTGCTTATTTTAGATTGATTAGTTACTATTCTCTTAACCTATCAAACTCAATATATTTAGCAATGACTATAAACCTAGATTCATAATCATCAATAATCAATAACATCAAAGGAATTCAATCTCAATGACACTATTGACCACGTTAAGTAGCAACTAATAATCACCAATAAACAAGGATTCACGGATAACATAACAATCTTCAATCAGACATTTGATCCATAACACAATTATAAACATCAAATAATCATAATCCAAAGTTATTAAACTAAACAATATACATAAAGTCTAATCCATCATTCAATTATACAAAATCAGTTTCATGATCTCAAACAAAACACATAGACGATGTTCGAATTGAAATCGGAAAAAGATATGCAAACCGAATCATAAACCTAATGAAGTAGAATCAATAGGAATTGATCCCAGCCTTTTCCGCCTCCGAATCGCCATCGATTCGCTCCCAAAATGAGGGAGAAACCCCCTCTGGTCGACTGGTTTTCTGTGGTTTTTGGTTATGCAAAAGTTAGGGTTAAAATGAGGCAAAATGAGGTTTTTAACCTAATCTGCCGAATTGATCCATCCGGCGGATGGAAATTCCATCCGGCGGATGAATTGAAAATAAGCCCAGCCCAGCTTCGCGTAGCCTGGGCCTCCACCTCCTTGATCCATCCGGCGGATGAAAAATCTATCCGGCGGATGGATTGATTTTCAGGAATTTTTCCATCTTTTCTTCATTTAATCTTCCGGCTTCGACAAATTGATCATCTTTTACTCCGATCCAATCTTCTCTTGTCTAATGTTTTATTCTCTTAGCAACTTTTCTTCGTAATAAGCTCGTTTTATGTTACTCCTAAATGCAAATATGAACGAAATAAGTATCTTATTCATACAAAATGCATTAGAAATCTACTGAACACGGGGGTAATTAGTACTACAATATAGTACATTTTGGCATTTATCAATCAACGTATCTACTTGAGAATGGATTTACAAGAGGATCGATTGATAGTACACTTTTTGTAAAATGGAAGAAGAAAGACTTTCTCCTTGTGCAAATATATGTTGATGACATTATCTTTGGATCTTCTGATGAGAGGATGTGTCAAGAATTTGAGAAAGTCATGAGAAAAAGGTTTGAAATGTCTGCAATAGGAGAGTTGTATTTCTTCTTAGGGTTACAAGTTGACCAAAAGAAATTTGGATTCTTTATTCATCAATCTAAGTATACACATGAGCTATTGGAACGCTTTAAGATGGATGAAAGTAAGATCTACAATACTCCTATTCCAGTCAATCATGGACTAGGTCCAGATACATCGAGTGATAGCGATGTGGATCCAACTCTTTATAGAGCCATGATTGGATCACTAATGTATCTAACTGCCTATAGGCCTGACATAACGTTTGATCTTTGTATATGCGCAAGATATCAGGCTTGATGCGTGTGAAAGCGTCTAGTTTTATTATTTATAAAGTACAGGATATACCAATCAATACTATCACACAACCAGGCAAGAATACCCGATTGGAATAGTATAGCTATGGTAAGTCCAGGTCGATCACAGGAACACAAGAACATAGGAACAATGTTATTCAATTAAATTGGAATTATTCAGAAAGCAGTAAAATAGGGGTTACTGATGTCGCTTATGAAAGCGCGTCTTGTTTTACAATTTATAAATAGAAATACCTAATAAATACTTTCAAGCAACCAGGCAAGAATACCCGATCAATTGTAAATATAGATTTGGTAAGTCAGATTCGAACACAGGGAAAATGGTGGAATATTTAAAATAGAAATTAACAATTAACTAGAAAGCAGTAAATATGGGGGGCGTTTTGGTTCCGTACGAACATTTTAGAAAACATTTAATTTAAAATAAACAAACTTAAATAAAACTTTTAAATTAAAATAATAAATAAATAATAGCAATAAATCCTAATTGGAAGGAATAAGTAATTGTATAGTTAATGTCACTTAGATTCATATTTCCCGATTTATTACGTATTGATTATCTAATTGTGATTCTTTTAGATCAACTTAATACCAAATTCTTCAATGAATACTAAGTCGAATATGAACTAGCCAACGTTTCGGGTCCAACTAATTCCTATAATCTAGGGTCCAACATGAAACACTGGTTCCAATGTCACAAGATGATCAGTCAATTGTGTGCCTTTCCCTAAATTATGCATTAAACATTCACAACTCGTTATAATTAACTCTATTGGTATGACTCAACAATACCCAATAATTAACTTATTGTCTTGTTCATTTTAAAGTAGATAATTATTGTATACTCGACCTATCAGACTCAACGTATTTAGTGATAGTCCAAAACCCTAAGGTAGTACTAGCAATAATCAATAATCTTAAAGGAACTCAATCTCATTAAAATTATTAATCACGTGAAGCAACAATGATAACTAGTTACCAATAAACAAGTGTCCACGAGCAATATAACAGTTTTCAATTAAATAACTTATTCAATACGCAATTATAATCGTTCAATAATCATAATCTAAATTAAATCAACTACACAATCACTTTAGATATTCAACTCATCATCAAAACAGAAATAATCAGATTATTCAATAACAAATTCTTCAATGAAATCGAATAAAAGAATTATACCGAATCGAAAACGATGAACTACAACGATCCGCGATGAATAAACTTCAATCCCGAGCCTTTGTACCTCCAAAATACTAAATAAATTCGTAAAACTAACCTAGGAACCGAATATAATGGTCTGGAAACAAAAATATATCGAACACACTGATTTTAGGGTTTTTTCGCGACTTTTATATTTCTGGAATTTTGATCCATACGGCGTATGGATTTCCATACGGCGTATGGATTGAATTCAAGCCCAGCCCATGTCCGCGTAACCTGGGCCTCCACTGCTGCAATCCATACGGCGTATGGAATTCCATACGGCATATGGATGACTTTTCCAGCCGAATTTTTGATTTTTCTTCTTTTATTCTTTTCTTCGACTTTGGCTTTACTTTCTTCTTCAAATATGTATCATTTAGCTTAACTATTGACTGTTTTCCTTCCTTTCTTCATAAACGCTCTATTTCCACATCTAATTGCAAATATGAACGAAATCAATATCTATTCTAAACAAAATGCAATAAAAACATTCAAGAATAGGGGTAAAATACTACTGAAATATAGTACTTTTGAGCGTTTATCAAACATCCCCCACTTGAATCCTTCTTGACCTCAAGTAGACTATAATCAAATTCTTAAGAAAACAGTCATCTCTATTAATCTAAATAACTAAAGTAGGAATTACACAACATCACCCATCTTCAACTCAAATGCTTAAATTTAAAAATCTGTTAATTCTAAAAACAATTATTAAGAAACTATGAGATTTACAAAAACTAATCTACACATAGAGTTATTATTCTTAAACATCAAATAGTTCACAATGATTACTGATATTGTTATCCACTTAAACAATCTATATTTGAATACTCGAGCTCAACTTATTATGATTCGTGTAAATATTCCCTTAGACTCCCAAAAATTATATACTTTTATACTCATAATATGCCGATATTACATATCTTGAAATTTAATCAAAACAATCATTTTTCAAATCAAGACAGAGGTGACAGGTCTGTGCCTCAACACAACAAAGCAACATAACTTGATTTTGGTTTAGCAATAATGTCTTTAGTCAAACCATTGGTGACAGGTCTGTACCTCAGTACAATAAAGCGACTTAATTTGACCACATTTTAAAATTATGAGTTATTAAACACTTTTGCTCTTTTTCATTAGATATACTGAGGGAGACCAGGTCTGTACTTTCGTACAACAGAGGAAACAACACCCAGTATATCCCCAAATGATATTAATTAAATTCCAAAAATATGGCATATCACACATTACTAATATGAAAATTAAGACATACGTCATACATAGCTAAAGTTCATCTAAAAGGTAATATCCACTCCTTAATTATCCTTTCTTAAAAGCTCAAAAATTCTCATATAAATCGCATATCTATACATCATATAATGAAGCTACATAATATTTTTAATAGCTTTAGTATTTAATTAAAAGTGTAGAGAATTTTAAATGTAACCTACATAGTTACAAAATAATTATCTCTAGAAAACAAAAATTTAAATGCAAAAATTTGGTTGAAAATTGGGCAACTCATAACCTCCTAGTTACTTATCTTAATAAAATAACTATTAATCAAATTACAAAATCATCTACTTATTAACAGAACAATTATGTGGAAATTAAACTTCTTTTCTCTCCCATCCCCCACTTAAAGATGTACAATGCCCTCATTGTACAAATAATGAAATACTTAAAACTGGAAAAAGAGAAAAGAACTTAGAACAGAAAAACTCCCCTGGAATAGTGTGCAGTTTAATGACAAAGATGATACGAATTTCCCACATCCTCGCGATTCAATTTTTTCGTTGCGCTGAACTTACTGCCAGCATGACACGTACTCACAACACAATTCTGAGGGATCAATCAACAAACATAATTAAATAATACCATATTAAAACATCCTAAATAAAAATAACTACTACCAAATCCTAAAACTACCAATCCAACACAATTAATAAAACCTACAAATAAAAACAGTCATAATAATAATAATAAAACAATAATAATAATAGTGTCTGGAATCATAAACCAAATAGGATGAACATCATCCTAGTCACTGTCATCATCCTGGCGGTACTGGTACTGATGAGAAGGCGCTTCATACTCTGACTGTGGTGGTGGTGGTCGTGGCATGAACTCTGGTGGCATCTGGTACTGGAATGGCTGATACGCGGGTCCAGAAGGAAACTGACCAAACAGCTGCTCAAACAAGCCATCCTGGTAGTCCAAGTGTGCACTGGTCTGATGGAAATGCTGTCTCTGCATAAGATATATCTGATCAAACCTCTGAGTCTGATGTAACTGCATCTGGTGCATCTGCTGAGACAACTGATCAAACTCCGTAGCATAACCTCTGTTACGGCCTCGTGCCGTACCTCGACCTCTATCACCTCTATCACTGCCACTCGTACCTCAACCAAAAACTTAATGTCGCTTATGAAAGCGCGTCTTGTTTTATAATTTATAAATAGAAATACCTAATAAATAATTTCAAGCAACCAGGCAAGAATACCCGATCAATTGTAAATATAGATTTGGTAAGTCAGATTCGAACACAAGGAAAATGGTGGAATATTTAAAATAGAAATTAACAATTAACTAGAAAGCAGTAAATATAGGGGGCGTTTTAGTTCCGTACGAACATTTTAGAAAACATTTAATTTAAAATAAACAAACTTAAATAAAACTTTTAAATTAAAATAATAAATAAATAATAGCTACAAATCCTAATTGGAAGGAATAAGTAATTGTATAGTTAATGTCACTTAGATTCATATTTCCCGATTTATTACGTATTGATTATCTAATTGTGATTCTTTTAGATCAACTTAATACCAAATTCTTCAATGAATACTAAGTCGAATATGAACTAGCCAACGTTTCGGGTCCAACTAATTCCTATAATCTAGGGTCCAACATGAAACACTGGTTCCAATGTCACAAGATGATCAGTCAATTGTGTGCCTTTCCCTAAATTATGCATTAAACATTCACAACTCGTTATAATTAACTCTATTGGTATGACTCAACAATACTGTGACACCCGTCAAATTAGGACTAGTAATTGGTGCCTAATCAAGTTTTAATACATGTAATTAGTTCTGTGTTAGGCTAATTTGTGTATCAAATAATATATTGTTGAATATATACAAGTATGCAATTTGATTAAATCGTACAAGTTCCAAATCGAATGTAATTCGGTTCAATTAAATACGGACGTTGGTGAACAATTTTATTAAATAATATAATATTATTTAATGACACAATTATATCCAAAAATCTAATTTTTATAACATTTCGTATCGTACAAATAAAAGTTACGCGATTAAAACGTGATCGCACAAACAAAATGAAACAATTTAAATTATATTATATAACTCAAATATTAAGTATTTGGCTAAATACTTCAATGAAAATATTGGATAATTATTCACATTTTAAAACGTATGTTTAAATGCGTATTAAATTAATTTAACGATTAAACGATCGGGAAAACGAACACCGCACGGAGCACAAACACGGAACGAATAAAGTGGAGACCCACACCTCGGTGGGCCCCCACCGAATCAGCCAAGATGGGGAAATCCCCCACCTTTTTCCCATAATCAACATCATCACCATCTTCTTTCTCTCTTTCTCTCTCATTTTCTTTCAAAAACAACCATCAAACCACCACCTTAAATCTTTAAATAACACCATCATACGACCTCAAATCATCAAGATTTTCAGAGAAAAGGAACCACCACGCAACGATCTACATTTCTATCTTTCCGGATTTTCATTCCGACACTTTGTAAGTTTCCGACAAAATCCCGAAACCTCTCGTTTTAGCTTATTTTTACATATTTATGGGTTATCCAAGTGTATATATGCCTATTAAACAAGAGAAACACGATTTTATAGCTTAAAAATGGGTTAGATTTGAGTTTTGGGTCGAAAATTATCGACAGTCGCTGGGTTCTGTTTTGATGTTCATCTTTGCGACACAAGCCTTGTGTCGTAGGTTGTGTCGCATAAAATCCTTTGTGTCGTATGAAACCCTTTGTGTCGTACCTTATGCGACACAATATTGTGTCGTATTTTATGTCGTACCATATGTCGCAAAAACCATGCGACACAATTGCTATGTCGCTGTTGAATCAGCATTGTACGCTTATGCGACACAACCCTTGTGTCGCTAAGCTCTTGTGTCGCACTTCTATGCGACACAACCCTTGTGTCGCATAACAAATTATTATGTCGCATATTGTGTCGCATAAAACAGAATATTTACAACTTTTTACTAAGTGTCGAGACCAAAATTTTATCACTTGATTTCACCCAAATTCAAGCTCGACCCCAGCCAGGGGCTCTGCCCCTTGGACCCCGCCAGGGGCTGCCGCCCCTTGGACCCCGCTACCAGGGGCGCTGCCCCCGGACCCCCGTACTTAGATTCCGTAAGCACATTTCTCACCAAGTGTTGAACTTGCACAATTTCAAATACTCGTGCGATACGACTTCTAAAACACATTGAAACATACTATGCAAGTATAATGTTTCGAGACCAAAAATTTAATGATGAGATTATTATTTCAACTAAACCACCAACGGGCCGTACGCGTTTTCAAAACATACTTCAAGATCAAACAAGTCGTTGTAACTTGTAACAGAACAATTAACGAACCAAATCGTAGTAATTTGGACATATATAGTTGTATAACAACTACAAGGGTAGTCTTTCGAGATACCGGTACAATTAATAACAATCAAGTGTCGTGAACCCATTCAGGTTTCAAGTCCTTGGACATCCATTCACAACTAATTACTTCAAGTTTATTAAATCAAACACTTCAAGACTCAGGTGAGTTTCATGGCCCCATTTTCAATACTTTTATCAGGGGTGTGATATTACTGCTCATTTTGTTTACAAGTAGAACGCAAGTACAAACTATCGAATACTACATGAGTTTCAATCTAATCAATTTAAAGTCCTCTATAGCATAGTCTCTAATATTTTAGCGTGAATGTTAGTATATGATATCATATGGGATTGACAATCCTCATCCGGGTTAGCACGCACTAACCGGTCAAACGAATGTATTAGCATTTGGGAAGACGAGTGTGGATTAGACACTCGTAGGAGGCGAACCAGTTAGGTTTCCTTAATTGGACCTAGCACTCAAGTTAAGCTCAGACTATGTGCTCATGGATTGTATAACTTTTATTTTGCTTAATTGCATTTTAAATTCAATATAAATCTTGCGGTTCTTACCACTATACATTGACATACAAACCTGTGAGCTCACCAGCGTTTTCGCTGACCCATTTTAGTATGTATCACAGGTACCCCGCAGTAGATTGGCTGTATAGGCAGGGACTATTAGCTCGAGTCAGCATACATACAACTAGAGATTTGAGTGCATTATTATATTTTGTAAAAGTAATTATGCTATGAAATCTCTCAATTTCAGGAACCGAGCTAATGTAACATTATTTTGATGTAAACGCTTACTTTATTAATACAAGTTTAAAACGACGCATATAGTGGTCGTTCATTATGTCTTATGTGCTTTGCATATTGATTAGTGACACCCAAATCGAGCTTTCGCAAATCATTAAATTTTGGGGGTGTCACAAATACCCAATAATTAACTTATTGTCTTGTTCATTTTAAAGTAGATAATTATTGTATACTCGACCTATCAGACTCAACGTATTTAGTGATAGTCCAAAACCCTAAGGTAGTTGAAACGCCCTGAAAATCTGAACATTTCTTTCTTTCTTTTTTTTTTTTATACTGAAACATATTTCTATTGGTCCCACTATCTGTATTATCGTGTTTGTATTCTATTCTGTTTAATCGTATTGCTTTTAAAACTTTAATTTGAAATCTGCTGAAATCAGTCTCTACCCGCCGGGTAGAAGGGTTACCCGCCGGGTACCCTGAGCTAGCCGCCGGGTTCATACTATTGACCGCCGGGTGAATTAACTTTTGGGGTAACAGAACTTAACCCCCGTTTAAAGGCTTGAGAAGCCGCCGGCTAGGCTTAAGAAGCCGCCGGCTAGGCTTAAGAAGCCGCCGGCTTGTTCTTGGTTTTGGGTTTACCCGCCGGGTACACCGGCTACCCGCCGGGTACTCAGGCGTCTACAGCACCTGCAGTTTACTTTCAAACTATTTACCATTTTCCAAATTTTGGACTTGCATATCTTTCAAATGACAAAGAGTTAAAACATGAAATTTTGCAGGCACCTTACTATAGTAAAAATGAAACTTTCTATTTTTGCACTTTCTCAAATTTCTCATTCTATCGGGATTTGGGCTTATGGGTCATTTTCGGCTAAATTTCAACATTTTTCTAACATACCAAGTCTCAAACCATTGAGGCTTAGGAGCTGAGACTTTAGGCATACATTTCTACTATCAAAACCAACTTGCAAGACTAATCATCATGCTTCCAATCTTCGTCTAACTCAAATTTGTTCATAAGCGTTATTAGTACCCGTTTGGACCCATTTTAACCTGCTGATCCAAAAGAGCTAATTCGACCCATTCAATGGCTAAACACACTTCCAAATTGACTAATAACATCATTTGACTTTCGTTAAACTTTCAATATGTACATAATCAAAATATCACTTCTATTACAACTTATAACTTAACACTTTTCAAACATTATCTACTAGTCTTACACAACTTTACACTATTACACATAATCGATCTAGTCGTTACTTTCATAACCAAAACATGTCAAAACATTGTTTGGGCGATCTTTCAAGGTTCCAAAACAATAATTTAAAGAGAAAGCTTGTGTAACTTACAACAAGCTAGCACTCCACTTCTACCCTTTCGCAACTTCTTTACCCCTTCCGCTTTCACTTGTACCTACAACATAACTAAACTAATTAAGCAATTTGCTTAGTGAGAATATGAAACTACTCAATACAATGCATTATTAACATAATTCAATAATGAACAAAGTAAAGAACTACTTCCCTTTTCTTGCAACTTCACTTTCACAATTCTAATCATATGTGCACATAACTAATCAATGTTTGGCTAACATAAGTTAACCACTAATCGAACAAAGCTAACCTTGGTTAGCTATTCTAATCAAAATATGGCTAATAACCATTAACCATTCTAGTCACAAACTTTCATCATAATCATGATATAATCATAAACTAATCACAACAAGTTACATGATCATGATCTATTCAATTCATAAACTCACCTTGGTTTGTAGCACAATTTGAAACAAGATGATCAAATGATGACAATTCTTCTTTAGCACCTATTACATACACATAGCACATAATCAACAACTAATTCACACTTTCAATTACTAATCATCTATTTTCTTTCTCCCCCACTTGAGATTTACTACTTTCTAATAACTACTTGATTCTACTAACATATCAAAAATATTCTTTAAACTAAACTACATGATTCATGAAAAATCTCATAAACCTCATGAACACTAATCATGACCTATTACTTCTAATATGAAATTAGGATTCTAATCATTGTTTATATGTTATACTAACACTAACTAATCAATTACCAATCCTAATTTCGGATTAAATCATACCAATTTACTAAAACCCCATAAAACCCAAGTTCTATGGTTCTAGGAGAAATTGAAACACTTACAAAGATTAGATATGGATAGAAGAAGATGATTTCACTAGTTTGAAGCTTGAATTCAAGATTGAAACTGAATTCTCCTTGATTTTTAGTCCCCTGCGATTTTTACTCTGTCTATTTCTAAACTTCTGGATGAAATGAAGATACTGGAGGATAAGTACGTACAGTGTTCTTATCTTCTTTTAATTTCTACACTACACAGTCTGGAACTGGACAACTAATTTGCATTTTCTATTATATCTCATTATTTAGAGATCTAAAATTAAAAAGATGTATATTTTATTGTACACTAAAATAATACTGTAAAACTGAGCTATAAAAACTTATTTTTATTTACTAAAATAATACCTTGAAAACTGGGGTGTTACAACTCTCCCCCACTTATTCTGTTCGTGTCCTCACGAACCATTCTTGGTGTACCGCAGGGTAGTATATCATCATCCACTCCTCCGGTTCCCAAGTAAATTCTGAACCCTTCCTATGTTGCCACTGAACTTTAACTATCGAAACTAATTTATTTCTGAGCTGCTTTACTTTCTGATCAAGAATTTTAACTGGCTCTTCTATATAACTCAACTTATCATTTATTTCTATTTCTGTCAGTGGTACATAAGAAGCCTCATCAACTAAACACTTTCTGAGCTGAGACACATGAAATGTATCATGTATACTACCAAGTTCTTCTGGTAATTGCAATCGATATGCAACCTTCCCAACTCTATCAATAATTTCAAAAGGTCCAATATACCTTGGACTCAACTTTCCTCGCTTTCTGAAACGTATAATACCTTTCCAAGGTGAAACTTTAAGCATCACCTTATCACCTACTTGAAATTCAATAGGCCTTCTGCGCTTGTCTGCATATGACTTTTGTCGATCTTGTGCCATCTTTAATCTTTCTCTAATTTGATCAATCTTTTCAGTAGTCAACTGTACTATATCTGTACCCCCAAGCTCTCTCTGACCAATCTCACCCCAACAAATTGGAGTTCGACATTTTCTACCATATAACATTTCGTAAGGTGGCATTTTAATCGAAGAATGATAACTGTTATTATAAGAAAACTCAACCAGTGGAAGGTGAGTATCCCAACTACCACCAAAGTCAATGGCGCAAGCTCTAAGCATATCCTCAAGAGTCTGAATGGTACGTTCACTCTGACCATCAGTCTGAGGATGAAAAGCTGTACTAATATGCAACCGAGTTCCCAAGTCTTCTTGAAATTTATTCCAGAATCGAGAAGTAAAACGAGTATCTCGATCTGAAACTATAGAAAGTGGAACTCCATGCCTAGCAACAACTTCTTTAACATAAAGATCAGCTAACTTCTCTGAAGAAGAAGCTTCTTGAATAGGAAGAAAGATAGCACTTTTCGTCAATCGATCCACAATCACCCAAATAGTGTCATGTTGCCTAGGAGTCTTTGGCAACTTGGTAGCAAAATCCATGGTGATGTGTTCCCATTTCCATACTGGTATATCCAAAGGTTGGAGTTCACCGTATGGTTGCTGGTGCTCTGTTTTAACTTGCAGAAAAGTGAGACAATTCTGAACATGTTTAACTATATCACGCTTCATACCTGGCCACCAATAGTCACGTTTCAGGTCACGATACATCTTGGTAGCACCAGGATGAATTGAATACTTGGATTTGTGAGCCTCATCTAATAACACTTTCTTTACTTCACTCGTTCTTGGTATCCAAATTCTACCATAATGAGTCTTTAAACCTCTGGAATCATCTACTAATTCAGAAAATTGACCCGTTAAACGTTGGTTATTTGAGTCATTAGAGGTTAAAACTTCAATCTGAGCAGCTTTAATAGAATCAAATAACTGGGGAAGCACAGTCATTTGAAGAGATTTCATTGAAAGAACAGAATGGCTAACTTTTCTACTAAGAGCATCGACTACAACATTCGCTTTGCCAGGATGGTAAAGTATGTCGCAGTCATAATCTTTGACTAAATCTAGCCATCTTCTCTGACGATTATTCAAATCACGCTGATCAAAGAAATATTTAACACTTTTGTGGTCTGTATAGATAAGGAATTTAACACCATAGAGATAATGGCGCCAAATTTTAAGAGCGAAGACCACAGCTGCTAACTCAAGATCATGAGTGGGATAGTTCTGCTCATGTGACTTTAACTGGCGTGAAGCATAAGCAATGACTTTCCCACGCTGCATAAGAACACAGCCTAATCCATGTTTTGAAGCATCACAATACACCACCATATCCTCATTACCCTCGGGTAAAACAAGAATAGGGGCTTGACTAAGCTTTTCTTTCAACATCTGAAATGCTTTAGCTTGCTTATCTTCCCACTTCCATTGAACGCTCTTTCTAGTCAACTGAGTTAGAGGAGTAGCAATCTTTGAAAAGTCTTGGATAAAACGACGATAATAGCCAGCTAGGCCAAGAAAACTCCTGACTTCAGTAGGACTCGTAGGAGGGTCCCACTTCATTACTGCTGCTATCTTAGAAGGATCTACTTGAATACCGTGAAGATTGATCACGTGTCCAAGAAATTGAACTTCCCGTAACCAAAATTCACATTTCGAAAATTTGGCGAATAACTTTTCACGCCGAAGTGTTTCTAGAACTTGCCTGAGATGTGCTGCATGCTCAGTTTCATTTTTAGAATAGATAAGAATATCATCAATGAAAACTATAACAAAGATATCAAGCATGGGCCGACAAACTCTGTTCATCAAGTCCATGAATGCAGCTGGAGCATTAGTTAAGCCGAATGGCATAACTGTAAACTCGAAGTGACCATAACGAGTACGAAAAGCAGTCTTTGAAATATCTTCTTCCCTTACTTTTAACTGATGGTAGCCAGAACGAAGATCAATCTTTGAAAAGAAACTGGCACCTTGTAACTGATCAAATAAGTCATCTATTCGAGGCAAGGGATATCTGTTCTTAATGGTCACTTTATTTAGTTCCCGGTAATCTATACCCATTCTTAAGGAACCATCTTTCTTCTTGACAAACAACACTGGAGCTCCCCAAGGTGAACTACTAGGACGGATGAAACCTTTATCTAAAAGTTCTTGCAATTGTTTCATCATTTCTTGCATTTCAGTTGGAGCTAACCGATAAGGAGTTTTAGCAATTGGAATAGCTCCAGGAATAAGATCAATTCGGAATTCCACTTGTCTAACAGGTGGAATACCTGGAAGTTCATCAGGGAACACTTCAGGAAATTCTTTCACAACTGGAATACTAGAAAGTTCTGGTACAACTTTAGAATTATCAACCACATGCGCCAAAAAGGCTTGACACCCGTGTGACATAAATCTTTTAGCTCGAGCAAAAGTACAAACAGGAATGGATCTACTAGAACGTTCACCATAAACAACAATCTCCCTTCCGCTAGGTGCTTTCAGCAGAACTATCTTTTCATGGCAATTTATCATACCCTTATTCTTTCCCATCCAGTCCATTCCTATAACTACATGAAATTCCCCCATTTGCATAGGAATCAAGTCTATTTTGAATATTTCACCTCCTATTTCAATAGTACACCCTCTATAAACATCACTAACAATAACTAATTTGCTATCGGCAATTTCAACTTCCAGAGGGCGTTCTAATTTAACAATAGGAGTATTCAACTTTTCACAAAATGATAAAGATACAAAAGACTTGGTGGCTCCAGAGTCAAATAAAACATGGGCAGGTATAGTATTAATTATGAAGGTACCTGTCACCACGTCATGTGACTCCTTTGCCTCATCTGCTGTAATCTAAAAAGAACGACCTTTAGCTTTCTGTCCGCCCGCTTCTCTTTTCTTTTCCGCTTCCTTCTTCTGTTCATTTCTTTTCATATCTTCTAGTTTGGCAGGACAGTTAGCTTGTAAGTGGTCATCCTTATAGCAATAAAAGCACATTTTATATGGATTAGGGCAATTAGCAGCGATATGCCCTTGCTGACGACACTTGTAACAAGCTGTACTCCCTAACTGACATTCTCCTGGATGCTTTCTACCACAATTATTACACTTGGGAAATTCCCAAGTGGGAGCTTGAGATTGCCGGTTTGATTGTTGAGATTGTGACTTCTGTTGTTGTGGTTGTGATGACTGTTGCTTTCCAAAATTTTTAAATTTCTTAGATTGCTGCGATTGAGAAGAAGATTGTTCTGCCTTTCTCTTATTGGCTCTATCCTCAGCTTTCGCTTGCAACTCTTTCTCTCGAGTCAACCCTTTATTCATCATCTTAGGAATAGAATCATAAATAGTCGGATCAACTGCTTCTTTAATATCAATGTTCAAATGTCGGTAATAATGGTCCTTCATTAACCCTGGATTCGAGGTATATTCGGGACAAAACTGAGATTTATCATAAAACATGTTAGTGTACTCAGTCACCGACATTTTCCCTTGATTGATGGCTAAGAACTCTCCTTTCAATCTTTCTACTTCCGCCATTGGAGTGAATTCTGCTATAAACTTTTCCTTAAACATACTCCAAGAAAACTTCGCAGCTTCTGCAGCACCATGTGTTTTAACTTGAGTACCCCACCAATCCCGAGCACTATCTTTCAACTGATGGGCAGCAAACAACACCCGTAGCCTTTCTGGACAGTCACAAAGTAGAAAAGTTTCTTCTATCTTACTAATCCACCTATGACTACTAATCGGGTCTCTTTCACCATGAAATTCTGGGGGACTACAGTTTGCGAAGTTTTTATATTCAAAACGTTCTTTTTCTTTGTTCATTTGTTGCTGAGCACTTAACATTTCACTATTCAACTGAGGGTTAACTAAGACAGGATTCTTCTGTTCAAATTCTACTAATCGTGTATTAATAATTTGCTCCATTCGAGTATATACCTTAGGAGCAAATTCTTGTAGGGCTTGCCCAATCACATCTTTTAATAGCATCCGGTCCTCGGGATCTAAACTTCTTTCTGAAACATTCTCCTCCTGGTTGGGAGAACGTACATTTGAACCCTCAGCTTCTTTATTTGGTGTGTATTCCATTTACTAAACAATATAAAAACACAATTAAAACATAAGAAATCTCTACTTTAACTATTAAATAATGATTGCCTTCATCTTCACATATTTAACAACTTTGAATCTCCCACATGCTTTAGCAAAATATAACCTCGTTGGCCAGACGTAGTTATATTAACTAAATGCATGTTTCTATTCAAAATTCTTAAATATATTCCAATTCCAAACAATCATTCTTACTCTAATCATGATCTACTAATCATATGCAAAACATTGCAAAACATAACTGAAATTAACTACTACACATTTATAAGTGGTTTAAGTTTAGGCAATCCTACTGTGGATTGCTTAAATCTCTTAAACCATCGCTCTGATACCAACTTGAAACGCCCTGAAAATCTGAACAATTTTTTTTTTTTTGTTCTTTTTTTTTTTATACTGAAACATATTTCTATTGGTCCCACTATCTGTATTATCGTGTTTGTATTCTATTCTGTTGAATCGTATTGCTTTTAAAACTTTAATTTGAAATCTGCTGAAATCAGTCTCTACCCGCCGGGTAGAAGGGTTACCCGCCGGGTACCCTGAGCTAGCCGCCGGGTTCATACTATTGACCGCCGGGTGAATTAACTTTTGGGGTAACAGAACTTAACCCCCGTTTAAAGGCTTGAGAAGCCGCCGGCTAGGCTTAAGAAGCCGCCGGCTTGTTCTTGGTTTTGGGTTTACCCGCCGGGTACACCGGCTACCCGCCGGGTACTCAGGCGTCTACAGCACCTGCAATTTACTTTCAAACTATTTACCATTTTCCAAATTTTGGACTTGCATATCTTTCAAATGACAAAGAGTTAAAACATGAAATTTTGCAGGCACCTTACTATAGTAAAAATGAAACTTTCTATTTTCGCACTTTCTCAAATTTCTCATTCTATCGGGATTTGGGCTTATGGGTCATTTTCGGCTAAATTTCAACATTTTTCTAACATACCAAGTCTCAAACCATTGAGGCTTAGGAGCTGAGACTTTAGGCATACATTTCTACTATCAAAACCAACTTGCAAGACTAATCATCATGCTTCCAATCTTCGTCTAACTCAAATTTGCTCATAAGCGTTATTAGTACCCGTTTGGACCCATTTTAACCCGCTGATCCAAAAGAGCTAATTCGACCCATTCAATGGCTAAACACACTTCCAAATTGACTAATAACATCATTTGACTTTCGTTAAACTTTCAATATGTACATAATCAAAATATCACTTCTATTACAACTTATAACTTAACACTTTTCAAACATTATCTACTAGTCTTACACAACTTTACACTATTACACATAATCGATCTAGTCGTTACTTTCATAACCAAAACATGTCAAAACATTGTTTGGGCGATCTTTCAAGGTTCCAAAACGATAATTTAAAGAGAAAGCTTGTGTAACTTACAACAAGCTAGCACTCCACTTCTACCCTTTCGCAACTTCTTTACCCCTTCCGCTTTCACTTGTACCTACAACATAACTAAACTAATTAAGCAATTTGCTTAGTGAGAATATGAAACTACTCAATACAATGCATTATTAACATAATTCAATAATGAACAAAGTAAAGAACTACTTCCCTTTTCTTGCAACTTCACTTTCACAATTCTAATCATATGTGCACATAACTAATCAATGTTTGGCTAACATAAGTTAACCACTAATCGAACAAAGCTAACCTTGGTTAGCTATTCTAATCAAAATATGGCTAATAACCATTAACCATTCTAGTCACAAACTTTCATCATAATCATGATATAATCATAAACTAATCACAACAAGTTACATGATCATGATCTATTCAATTCATAAACTCACCTTGGTTTGTAGCACAATTTGAAACAAGATGATCAAATGATGACAATTCTTCTTTAGCACCTATTACATACACGTAGCACATAATCAACAACTAATTCACACTTTCAATTACTAATCATCTATTTTCTTTCTCCCCCACTTGAGATTTACTACTTTCTAATAACTACTTGATTCTACTAACATATCAAAAATATTCTTTAAACTAAACTACATGATTCATGAAAAATCTCATAAACCTCATGAACACTAATCATGACCTATTACTTCTAATATGAAATTAGGATTCTAATCATTGTTTATATGTTATACTAACACTAACTAATCAATTACCAATCCTAATTTCGGATTAAATCATACCAATTTACTAAAACCCCATAAAACCCAAGTTCTATGGTTCTAGGAGAAATTGAAACACTTACAAAGATTAGATATGGATAGAAGAAGATGATTTCACTAGTTTGAAGCTTGAATTCAAGATTGAAACTGAATTCTCCTTGATTTTTAGTCCCCTGCGATTTTTACTCTGTCTATTTCTAAAGTTCTGGATGAAATGAAGATAATGGAGGATAAGTACGTACAATGTTCTTATCTTCTTTTAATTTCTACACTACACAGTCTGGAACTGGACAACTAATTTGCGTTTTCTATTATATCTCATTATTTAGAGATCTAAAATTAAAAAGATGTATATTTTATTGTACACTAAAATAATACTGTAAAACTGAGCTATAAAAACTTATTTTTATTTACTAAAATAATACCTTGAAAACTGGGGTGTTACAGTAGTACTAGCAATAATCAATAATCTTAAAGGAACTCAATCTCATTAAAATTATTAATCACGTGAAGCAACAATAATAACTAGTTACCAATAAACAAGTGTCCACGAGCAATATAACAGTTTTCAATTAAATAACTTATTCAATACGCAATTATAATCGTTCAATAATCATAATCTAAATTAAATCAACTACACAATCACTTTAGATATTCAACTCATCATCAAAACAGAAATAATCAGATTATTCAATAACAAATTCTTCAATGAAATTGAATAAAAGAATTATACCGAATCGAAAACGATGAACTACAATGATCGACGATGAATAAACTTCAATCCCGAGCCTTTGTACCTCCAAAATACTAAAGAAATTCGTAAAACTAACCTAGGAACCGAATATAATGGTCTGGAAACAAAAATATATCGAACACACTGATTTTAGGGTTTTTTCGCGACTTTTATATTTCTGGAAATTTGATCCATACGGCGTATGGATTTCCATACGGCGTATGGATTGAATTCAAGCCCAGCCCATGTCCGCGTAACCTGGGCCTCCACTGCTGCAATCCATACGGCGTATGAAATTCCATACGGCGTATGGATGACTTTTCCAGCCGAATTTTTGAATTTTCTTCTTTTATTCTTTTCTTCGACTCCGGCTTTACTTTCTTCTTCAAATATGTATCATTTAGCTTAACTATTGATTGTTTTCCTTCCTTTCTTCATAAACGCTCTATTTCCACATCTAATTGCAAATATGAATGAAATCAATATCTATTCTAAACAAAATGCAATAAAAACATTCAAGAATAGGGGTAAAATACTACTGAAATATAGTACTTTTGAGCGTTTATCAGTTACGTTTTAGTTCCGTACGAACGTTCAATATGAACTAAATAACCAAACCAAACAACATAAAACAAGATAAAAGGAACAGATAAACAATTGGAGATAGACATGTAATTGCTTAGAGTCTTCACCTCAGATTCATATTATCCAGTTCATGTGTTTTGATTGTCTGATTGTGATTTCCTTTATATTAACTTATATACTAATCAAGAGTCCAAGTTAAATGTATATTAGACAACGTTCCGGGTCCAACTAATATCTACAATCTAGGGTTCCACATTAAACATCGATCTGATGTCACAAGGATGGTGCTCTATTGTGTGCTTTTCCCTAGATTGCGCATTAAGTATTCACGACTTGTTACGATTAATCCTCGTGGTATGACTCAACAATACCATCCAATAATTACTTATTAGCTCATTCATTTTAGATTAATTAATTACCATGCTCTTAGCCTATCAAACTCAATATATTTAGCAATGATCATAAACCTAAGTCCATCACCATCAATAATCAATAGTATCAAAAGAACTCAATCTAAATAATCCTATTGACCAAGGTTCTACGAATAACGTAACAATCTTCAATCTAACAATTCATTCAAAACACAATTATAACCTTCAAACATTCATAATCAAAGATTATTAAACTAAACAATATACATAATCTAATTCATCATTCAATTATACAAAATCAATTTCAAGATCTCAAATAAAACACATAGACCATGTTTGAATTGAAATCAGAACAAGATAAGCAAACCGAATCATAAACCGTTCAAAGTAGAATCGATAGGAATCAATCTTAGCCTTTTACGCCTCGGAATCGCCATCGTTTCGCCCCCAAAATGGGGGAAAACCCCCTCTGGTCGTATGGGTTAGGGTTATGTGAAGTTAGGGTTAAAATGAGGCAAAATAAGATTATAAGTGTTTTCTGCCGAATTGATCAATCCGCCGGATGGATTAATCCATCCGTCGGATGGATGCTAAAGCCCATATCCTGATTCCGCGTCTGATCCAGCTTGGCCCAACCAATCCATACACCGGATGGATTAATCCATCCGCCGTATGGAATGAAATTTACAACTTTTTCCTCACTTCGACTTCTCTTTCCGATTCAATCTTCTCTTGTCCATTGTTTTAGCAACTTTTCTTCACAATAAGCTTGTTTTCCGTTTCTTTTCGATCCAAGCTCCAAATAAACTCCTAAATGCAAATATGAACGAAATAAGTATCTTATTCACACAAAATGCATTAGAAACCTATCAAACACGGGGTAAATTAGTACTATAATTTAGTACATTTTGGTGTTTATCAAATATCCCCCACTTGAATCCTACTTGTCCTCAAGTAGACTATCGATTTAAAACTTATAAACGACAAAATTTAGTATGCAGACAATAGCGCATTGGGACTTACATACTAGCTAGCATTTCGCAAACCAAATTTTTAGCTTAAAAATAATTCAACTTTAAGATTTAGCTATCAAGAAACTCTTCTAGAAAACCCAATTTTCTCATGCATTATTATTACGCATACAAGATGGCTCACAATGATTACCGATATTGTTGTCCACCTAAACAATCTATACTTAAGTAATTGAGCTTGACTTATTATTATTCTAGCAGCTTTACCCTTGATTCCCAATAGCAAAATACCCTCATACATATAACGTGCTAATATTACACATATTATGGATATCCAATTAAAATAATCATTTTTCAAGTCAAGACATTGGTGACAGGTCTGTGCCTCAACACAACAGAGCGACGTAACTTGACTTTGGTTTAGCAATAATAAATTTGTAGTCAAACCATTGGTGGCAGGTCTGTACCTTAGTACAACAAAGAGACATAATTTGACTACATTTTAAAATCTTGAGTTCGTTTAAACTCTTTTTGCTCTTTTTCATTAAATATACTGGCGGAGACCAGGTCTGTACTTACGTACAACAGAGGAAACAACACCCAGTATATCCCCAAATGATATTAATTAAATTCCAAAATTATGGCATATCGCACGCTATCATATATAAGAATTAAGACTAAAGTCATACATTGCTAAAGTTCCTCTCGAAATATTGCCTACTTCTTACATTAATTTTATTTAATAGCTCAACAACTTATATATAGATTGCCTATCGATACATCACATGACGAACTATCTAATATTTTAAAATTTAAGTTCAAATTATCCCTTGAATTTCCCAGATTTGTTACAAGATTTTCTAAACTTAAAGTGAATACATTTTTAAAAGAAAAATTTGGGTTCAAAAATGACTAACATAGAATGCCTTACACCCTTAGTCTACCAATATTTATCGAATTATAACTCAGGACAATCAAACTTCTTTTCCCCTATCCCCCACTTAAAATAAAGCAATGTCCTCATTGCAAAACAAGGAATCGTAAAATAGGGAATAGAAAAGAAGTGAACAGAAAACTCCCCTGATCTTGAAGAAAAATGCTTTCTTGATCTGATTTTGAAAATATACAACAGCACACTTCCGTAGGCATCACGGTTGCATTTAGCATATGCAAAAGCCTTTAAACCCCCCGATATCCCGAGTGGACGAGTTATAGTCTCGTGAGGGTTTCCAGGGAACACACCCACAAAGTTCAAAACTGCAAAAACAAAGAAAATCAAAAAGTAGAACAAGAAAACGAAATATAAAATAATTAAAAGTTAAAACTACTTATTAACAAACAGAGCAGACAACAGAATCTTGTCGCAAAAACAGCCCTTCCAACCGCCGGCTGGTGCGCACAACCACCGGTTGAGAGTCTGTGCAAACCAAATTCAAAATTTTCGCTCCATTAAATATTAAACTATATAACAAGCATATACATATAATTAACATATAAACAATTTTATACAAAACATTTTTTTTTAATATTTAAATTTTTTATTTTATTAATTTTTTTCTCTTTTTTTTTTTTTTTTTTTTTTTTATAGTTTCCAACTTAATCGAATAAGCACCCGTTCCCCGATAGAACATCGGTCCAACCGGTTAAATGTTCCCCGGCTGAACAATAATCCAACCGGTTAAGTGTTCCCCGGCAGCGGCGCCAAAAACTTGATGCGTGTGAAAGCGTCTAGTTTTATTATTTATAAAGTAGAGGATATACCAATCAATACTATCACACAACCAGGCAAGAATACCCGATCGGAATAGTATAGCTATGGTAAGTCCAGGTCGATCACAGGAACACAAGAACACATGAACAATGTTATTCAATTAAATTGGAATTATTCAGAAAGCAGTAAAATAGGGGTTACGTTTTAGTTCCGTACGAACGTTCAATATGAACTAAATAACCAAACCAAACAACATAAAACAAGATAAAAGGAACAGATAAACAATTGGAGATAGACACGTAATTGCTTAGAGTCTTCACCTCAGATTCATATTATCCGGTTCATGTGTTTTGATTGTCTGATTGTGATTTCCTTTATATTAACTTATATACTAATCAAGAGTCCAAGTTAAATGTATATTAGCCAATGTTCCGGGTCCAACTAATATCTACAATCTAGGGTTCCACATTAAACATCGATCCGATGTCACAAGGATGGTGCTCTATTGTGTGCTTTTCCCTAGATTGTGCATTAAGTATTCATGACTTGTTACAATTAATCCTCGTGGTATGACTCAACAATACCATCTAATAATTACTTATTAGCTCATTCATTTTAGATTAATTAATTACTATGCTCTTAGCCTATCAAACTCAATATATTTAGCAATGATCATAAACCTAAGTCCATCACCATCAATAATCAATAGTATCAAAAGAACTCAATCTCAATAATCCTACTGACCACGCTAAGTAGCAATTAATAATTACCAATAAACAAGGTTCTACGAATAACGTAACAATCTTCAATCTAACAATTCATTCAAAACACAATTATAAGCTTCAAACATTCATAATCAAAGATTATTGAACTAAACAATATACATAATCTAATTCATCATTCAATTATACAAAATCAGTTTCAAGATCTCAAATAAAACACATAGACCATGTTTGAATTGAAATCAGAACAAGATAAGCAAACTGAATCATAAACCGTTCGAAGTAGAATCGATAGGAATCAATCCTCGCCTTTTACGCCTCGGAATAGCCATCGTTTCGCCCCCAAAATGGGGGAAAACCCCCTCTGGTCGTATGGGTTAGGGTTATGTGAGGTTAGGGTTAAAATGAGGCAAAATAAGATTATAAGTGTTTTATGCCGAATTGATCCATCCGCCGGATAGATTAATCCATCCGCCGGATGGATGCTAAAGCCCATATCCTGATTCCTCGTCTGATCCAGCTTGGCCCAACCAATCCATACGCCGGATGGATTAATCCATCCGTCGTATGGAATGAAATTTACGACTTTTTCCTCACTTCGACTTCTCTTTCCGATTCAATCTTCTCTTGTCCATTGTTTTAGCAACTTTTCTTCACAATAAGCTTGTTTTCCGTTTCTTTTCGATCCAAGCTCCAAATAAACTCCTAAATGCAAATATGAACGAAATAAGTATCTTATTCACACAAAATGCATTAGAAACCTATCAAACACGGGGTAAATTAGTACTACAATTTAGTACATTTTAGCGTTTATCAAGGCTAATCCGAAAGAGTCACACATGCAAGCTGTTAAACGAATTTTTCGTTACCTCAAAGGGAAACCGAAGCTGGGACTTTGGAATCCAACTGATGGAGACTTAGATTTAGCAGTTTATACTAATTCGGATTATGGAGGTTGCAATCAGAATATGAAGTCTACAACTGGAGGATGTCAATTCTTAGGAGGTAGATTAGTGTCTTGGCAGTGCAAGAAAGCGAAGCTCGGTAGCCATTTTCACATGTGAAGCTGAGTATGTTGCAGCTGGCAGCTGTTGTTCACAAATTCTTTGGATACAGCAGCAACTGCGGGACTATGGGTTGAAGGTAACCAGTACTCCTATGATGATTGATAACGAATCAACAATGTCGATAACCAATAATCCGGTGAAGCATAGTAAAACTAAACACATCGATATTAGACATCATTTTATTAGAGACTATGCTGAGAAGAAAATGATAAGGTTAGTTAAGGTTCCGACTGCGGACAACTTAGCAGACCTTTACACGAAGGCATTCGACAGAGCTCGATTTGAGACGTTGGTTCAACTGAACGGAATGAGAAATCCAGAGTGATTAGTCTTCCAAAGGGTATTTATGTAATAGTTAGTAGTTTTATGTATTAAAAAAAAACGTGGAGGCGTATGGCATTAATTTGCTTGTTACCTAAGGGGAATCGCCTTCATTAAAAATACAAAAATATAAACTCAAAATGTTTAAGTTTTTGTCTGCTAAATGGGAAATGATAGTACATTAAGAGAATAAGCTTCATAATAAAAAGCTTAAGTCCTAAGTACGATGTGTTAGTAGGTTCAACTAAAGCTACATTAAAACTGCGGCTATTTTATCAGGTATGTATTTATATTTATTTGATTATACACCTTTTTCCACAAGTTATAATTTGTCTGTTTTATTTAAAGTCTAGATGGCTTCATCATGTGATGTACTGGTAGGCAAATTATATAAAACTTTCTAAGCTTTTAAGAAGTTTTAATATATTTGATTATTATCTAGTGTATCTATTATATGGTGTATGACATAAGTCTTAATTGTTGAATGATAGTATTCACATACACTTTAATTATAAAGCTATAAAAATGACAAATGATAGCAACATGGGTATTTGCTTAACTACTGGTGACTTTGTTGTACTGAGTACCAACCTGAAGCCATTAGTTAGGCCAATATTCTCAAGTGTATTTTGTTCATACTAAGGGTTTCTCTGTTGTACTGAGTACAGACCTGCGACCACTAGTATCTTCAAGGTATGTTTGATATTTGTCTAAACTTAAAACATTCAAGTGTATGTTACACTAAGTAACCACTACCTTGTCTTAAAATCAGTGTTATGTGTTTTACTTGAAATTCTTCAGTATGTCATATTATAGGAAGCACTTGATAATATTCACACTAACAATAATAAGTTTGCTTAGAAAGTCGAGTATAATTTGTTTATGTGGATCATAATACCGGTAATCATCTTGAACTATCTATAATTAAAAATATTCACTTTCATGTGAATAATGTGTTTTTCAAAATTATGCTATGTGGATAAAGGTATCTAAGATATAATTTTATGAATATAAGTGAATAAATGATAAAATAAGTGGGAATTTTATTATAATTTATTTGAATTTCATGAGGTATGTATACTAACAATCTACTTAGACTATTTAATAAATTTAATTAGCTTGTTCTTCCTAATATGATCCCTCCGCAGATAATTTCTTATTTAGTTGATATATGTACTTCATTTTATTTTTATTTAATGTGATTAATAAAATGGTACCTGATACCACTGTTTGTTCTATGACATTGTGTTCTTTGCTTTATTTTATTTTAATTTTTAGCTATATGTTTTAAATAAAGTTTTTATTTTTATAAGTACTTACCCTTTTTGGAATTAAATTATACTGCGATATTTCTGTCTGTGTTGAAAAATCGTTACAATAACAAGTGAAAAATAATTTTATTTTAGACTTGTATAAAGTAAATGGGTTTTAATTTATACTTAGTATTAACTTCACATTTTAAATTAAACTTGCAAGTTTGACTAGTCAAACCTGCGAAGCGAGTTAAAATGTGCGAGTCGAGTACAGGGTATAAAAGGGACAAGTCAACGAGTCCAACCCCTCACTTTCCAACATCCTCTGCAAACCGAAATCAAACCCCTCTGCGAAGTGACTTTTGGCGAACCGAAACGAGTTTAGATCTCGTTTGATTCTCGATTTTCTAGGAAAGAGGAACGATTTTCACTCTGTGGATATTATTCAACTTTCGATTGTGAATCTTTTGAAGTAAGTTTCACACGATTTCACCAAGTATTTTGCAAGCAATCGATCGTTTTAAGTTCTTGAATATTTCGGTTTAGTTTATCACGGATTTAAATAAAATTAGTGATTTAGAAAACCTAAAACAAGTTTCTAATGCTTAATCGATGCTTAATGTTCATGTTTCAATAGTTAATTAGTTCAAAACGTGATCGATCATTGATTTTGTTCTTAAAATTGATAAACCGATGCTCCTGCGAAGTGAGATTCATCTCACCTCGCAACACGCTCCTGCGAAGCGAACTGTCTCAACTCGCAGACACTCTTGCGAAGCGAGTTGAGATAGTTGACTTTCGTTGACCAGAGCGAGATGAGTTTAGGCCTTTGACTTGAGTTGACCGAAGCGAACTGAGATTCAACTAGCAGTCCATTGTGCGAAGCGAGTTTAAACCAGTTGACTTTTGTTGACTCTTGCGAAACGAACTTTAACTTTAACAATATTTGACTTTGCGATCCGGAATTATTAATTTTGGTTGACTTTGTAGAATAAAGTTAAATTTATAACTTACAGACTATAACTTGTTTTTGATTTGAGAATCTTATGGTTACAAATATACTACAAGTTACTTTCTTATACACGTTTAGACTTAGAAACTTTTGTTTATAAGTCGAATATGTGTAATACTTTAATACTTTGAGTTATTTCATATCGAAAGTCTTCCGACTCATAGCGTAGTCTAGCGGCGTGTTCCGGTTTATATCGGCGGTCAAAATTTCTATGATAACTATTTTAGACTTGAGAGTTTGTATAACTGACAAGTTAAAAATGTAATATTTCTAACTAGACAAATGATATATACTTTAAAAGATAGAATTGAAAGTTAAGTTTTTGGTAATATAACAGTTCAATTAAGCCTTTGAAATTGTATAAGTTAATTAAATTGTAAGCATTAGGGTTTAAATTTATTAATATTTGTTAAGTATTTTTGATATAAGACTTTTGAAATCTTAGTTTGATTCAGGGTAATCAATAAAGATTTATAAGTTATATAAAATGTTTATATATATACAATTGAGATAATAAAGAAATTCTTAGACTGATTCAGAGAAATCAATGGAAGAATTTATATTATTAATTTTATTTGTATAGGTTTGGAAATGCTAGATTTGAGTGATTCTGGAAGTGATTTTCTTGATGAAATAGATGAAGAAATAGATTATGATCTTGAAGAAGTTGAATTTATACTTCCTGATGATTGGATTTCAGTTTCTGAGTCGAAGATACATGACAATGTAGACCCAGATATTAATATTGATGAACATGTCGTGAGTCCATCAAAGACAGAATTTGTTTTCAGAGATGAAGATGGAGAGTCTGTTATTGATTTAGATGCATTTGAGAATGAATCTACAGATTCAGATACTGAAGATACGGATGAGATTGATGAAAGATATAAACACTTAGTTGGTAATCCAATGTACATCCAGGAAATGCTGAAGAAAAAGAAAGACAAGAAGCCACGAGTTATGAAAGAAGTTGATATTACTGGAAAGCGTGAGCTTAAGACTGGAATTATCGGTTGGTACTATGATTCAGAGTTGAAACTTTTTGCTATCAAACGATATGATGGAGTTCAGTATTTTGAAAGGAAGTTAGCTGTATTTAGTTCTTTACCTAAATATGAAGTTCGAGATTTGGCTAGATTGGATTTAGTTAACCCGAGTAATGAGGATTATGCTAATCGTGTTGAAAGAATAATCAGAACTGAGGTTAGGACAAAGAAATATGATAAAATTAAGCCAAGGAATGGAAGAACTATTAAGTTGAAGGAAAAGAGTCAGCGAACTGGTAGGAGAAGAAGACAGAAAGTTTATCCAGCGGTTAAGTGCATCCAGCAAATACCTATGAAGATTATGCCTCAGAATATTTTGAGCAAAATGAAAAGTTGGGGTGTAGATTCTAAAACTAGTGAAGCTGTGATGGTTAAGGCTGATGATGATTATCCTACAGGTGAAAAAGAGATTTTGCGAATCTATGATAGACGTCACTTGATGAATCTCTCTAAGAGTGATTTGATTATGTTGTACAAAAACAAAATCATGTCTACTTTTGAATGGGGAGATGTTGCAAGAGATTATCAGAAAATGGTAAAAACTTGTATCAAATTGAAGATTTATGCTGGAAGTAAGATTTACAAGTGAAGATCAAAGACAACTTGAAGACATAGATGCTAGAGTTATTGTCAAGGGGGAGTCTGTTGGGACATGTTAGTGTGACAACAGATCTAGCTTGTAATAGGACTAGTGATAATTGTAAACAAGATTGTATAATTGGTTTTGAATTGTAATGAAAAATATCACGTTTTTATGAAACTGCGGTGCGAACCGAGTTGGGTTCGCAGAGCAGGTCTGCGAGACGAGACGAGACTTGCTGGGTCAACTGGGCTGCGAGATGAGTTCAACTCGCAGAGCCCACCAGGCTGCGAAGTGAGTCGAGTTAAAACCTATATATACAATATTAGGTTTAAAACGATTAAGAACTTTTGCCTTAAAAATTTCTAGATATTCTAAGCAATTCTAAGCATTCTAACAGCTAGGTATTGATCAATTAACATTCGTTATAATCAATACAAAGCATATTAGTTGATTAATTCGCTAATACTTGCGAATCAAACCGTTTCCGTGAACTTAGTATTAAGGGATTCCGCACCTTAATACCTAAAGATAACCTCGTTATCAATCCTAATACATACGGACTTACAATTCTGTTAGAGTCCCTGTCGTGCACCCGTCCGTCGGTTGGGTTTTTACCCCGAATCGTTGCTCCAACCGTAACAGAGGCGAACGACTGTTGAAGTTTTAAAAATTTATATTTGCTGGGCTCAAACTGTTGGTGCATTTTGTGTGTCAGTCAGTTGGACAAACTATTGTAATTGTCAAAGTCAATTAGTCTGCGCATGTAAGTGTTTAGTGTGTATATTCGAGTTTGTAAACGAAATGTAATTATAGAATATACATAGAATACTAGGCGACATTGGTCTTGACGTCGCACTACCGACATTGTCGTTGGGCTTGCGACGTTGGGTCAGATGTCGCATTGGGCTGGACTTGCGACGTTGGGCCTAACGTCGCAGGGTCCAATAGGTCGACTATAAATAGAGAGTCAGAATTCGTTTTAGGGTTGATCAAACCCTAGAGAGAGGAGAGCCGTTTTTGTGGTGAGAGAGACAGAGAAAAATGAGTTTGTATTCTGTAATCGTTTATATTTCAATTGTGAATATATACAAGATTATAGAGAATCGTTTGTGTGTTCGTGAATCATTATCGTTTGTTATTCATTGATTAAGCGATCCGATCAGATCTATACGTGTAAGGGACTATCACAAACTATGCAAGCTACCTACCTTGTGGGTAAGGCGGCAAGTATAACTCGAGTGTCGTCCAAAATCGGAACGAATTGAATTGAATTGGAACCTACCAAAGATAACTTGACGATATGATAGGTTTTAGAACAAGGTAGGTATGGTTTTGGTTTTATCTAATCTAATCTAAAAACAGAAATTAAAATGCAGAAAAGTAAACGAGAATATAAGCAGCAGGAAGAGAGTGATTGCTAAAACTTCGACGATTAGGGTTTCAGGATGATATTATATTGATGATAGGTGATTACTCTGGTTAAGAATCTTCTAAACGGTTGGTGTAAACACTAGGACCCTACGTCTAGGTGTAACCCTAAAGCATATGTCACTGAATCCTAGGCTATCCTGATTCTGGTCAGATGGGACTGTCTTCAGACCCACCTCACCGTCTCTTTCGGAGACCAAGCGACCCTCTGAATGGGGTTAAGGAATAAGGCGACAGTCCACGACACTGACTTTTCTTACACCTATGTCTATCCAATTTTAACCGAGTAATACTGGTTGTATGCTGAATAAGTTAAACTATCGGTTAAGTAGAGTTTAGGGGTTTTAAGCATCTGGGAACACAGCCGGCATCCTTACTTTCATTTCCTAACTCATGTTTTATCTGTTTAAGTTCTAATACTTCCGTCGTGGATTAGACCCTCCTTTGCCATCGGTCGTTCATCTCTAGGCATGTGTACAGTGTATAGTGACCTTATTTTCCACAGTACTCTAACCCTAGGTATATCTACGGTGTTTTAAAGACCTATTGTATCTTTACACAGCTTTATAACCAGAGGTAGTTTAACGGTGTACTATAGCATTTTCACGGCTTAACAAGACCTAGACCCGTGTCTGGAAGGGTTGCTTCCAGGTAATCCACGGTGAGATAGTCCACCGGCATTTCCTTGGCTTCCACGTATTTTTACTCTACCAGTGGTATTTCTAACGTTATACCAAGTATTCTGCCGTATTACGGTGATCCCACAGTTTCATACAAACAGGAGATAACTGTGTATTCGTAGTTAGGGTTGATCAGATCCTATCCTAAGGCAACAATCACGTGAGAGACCAGAAAGGGTGATTAGTTAAATCTATATCCAGGATAAGTCTAAACATGTATGCAGCATAACAACTACCGATCATATATAAGATATATTAATTAAACATCATCCCTAATCCTAACATCTACATTTCAACAATCACATATTAATCTAGCTAATCAGCATGGCAACAATCATAGATCGTACTGAAATAATATGCAAAGTAAACATTATAACAGTAAGAAAGTAAGATAATATCACCGGATTAGAAGAGTAATACTGAGGATTACAACAGTCTGACTTGAATAACCTTGCTACAGCTTGATTACCCAATTACAACTTTCCTCTAGCTCTAACCGCTAACTTATATCTCTCTAGTTCTCCTCTAACTCCTAAGAGTAGTGCTAGAGAGAGAAACTAGAGAGAGAACTAACTACAAGAACAATTCTCCTCTAACTCTTAAGAGTAGTGCTAGAGAGAGAATTCTAGAGAGAGAAAGAGAAGTATGGAAGAATGGTGTAAGGTGTGTTTGGAAATGGTGAAATGAGTGAGGTATTTATAGGAGAAGCTAGTTGGCATTGGTACAAGTTTTGAAGCACGAAATACAAGCATCAAAGCAGCATACGGGGCGAGCGGACTAAGGGGGGGGGGGGGGGGGGGGGCAAACGGCACCTCACAAGCCAACCAACCCCGTATACGGCACCCTAAGGGCCGTATACGGCACTTAAGGTACCATATACGGTACCTAGTGCCAATGGGGGGGGGGGGGGGTTGGTGCTTGGTTTGGCCTCCACTGACTTCTCAGTTGCTTGGTTCGTCCGTATCTTCTTCGTTTGGAGTCCGATTTGCTTGATTCTTGCGCCGTTGGCTTCGTTTTTCCGTTACGCTTCTAATGACACTAAGTTTTCCAATTTTGGAAGTGTTTGAATTTTGCGTGTTCCGGATGACGATCAGTGGGCTTCCAGACTGCACATCTTCTCCATTCTTCACCCGTTTCTCTTGATTCTTTCACCACCAATCTTGGATTTTCCTATTGAATCATAAAATATGCATTAAGATCTAATTTGATAGGATAATCAAAAATGGAATATTTAAGGTGATTGTTTTTGCCTCGGTTTACGTGCAAAATGGATATTTTAACTGATTTTTGTAGCAACGCCCGTATTTAGACTACCTTGGTGATTTTTGATGATAAATGATTGTTTTGAAATGTTTTCACCAAAGAATAGTCCAAAAAGTGTGGAAATAAGTACTTAAAAACATGACTTTTTGGGTCACATCAAGTATCCCACACTTAAGCGTTGCTTGTCCTCAAGCAACACTCAGTTGTGTCCCGTGAAAACATTTTATAGATTTTGGGGGAGTTAAAGCACCTCCAAAAAGTTACCACTTTGTCATATGGGAAAATCATTTAGAGAACATAGGGAAAGCTACGATGATCCTTTGAAAAATAAGTATTGACTTTCCCAGGCATACTTTCCAAATCTCGTGATCTTGGAGTATACATGACTAGGCGACTTCACTAAAGGTGGTCACTCAATTCACTCAGAGTGTATCGGGTTTCCTATCAATCTAGCACAATCGAAATCGCTCAAATAGCCAGTCATGCAGCACTCATCATC
This sequence comes from Helichrysum umbraculigerum, assembly GCA_949592205.1. Lineage (NCBI taxonomy): Eukaryota > Viridiplantae > Streptophyta > Magnoliopsida > Asterales > Asteraceae > Helichrysum > Helichrysum umbraculigerum. The sequence goes on along the minus strand of CATIUR010000003.1, from coordinate 114,284,968 downwards.
ATAAGCTTGGTCGAGAATCGGATCTCCACCACTTAGGAAGAGGACGGTGCTAATTATCCCAAGACATTCGAGTGGGTTGTAGTGTTTGTGAGGGTCAAGGGGTATGGATAGTGGTGATTTTTGGTTGTAAGGGGTTGCTTATCTTAGGCATTCTAAGAATCATGAAAAACTTATTGTAGAACGGAGAAGATAGCTACTCGTATTTCATTGGATCTTTCTTTGAAAGATTGATACTCTGAAGCACTTTAGCTTTATTTTCTTTCCTTTTTCTTTTCTTTCTTTTTCTGCTTTTTATTTTCTTTTCTTTCTTCAGAACTTCTTTGCCAGAGAACTTCCAAGGATATTTTTGATTTTCTTTCGGAAATCTCTTCTTTCTTAACACGGACTACTTCAAGTCTTTTCTTCTGGTGCCAATTTTTCGCACCCTTGATTTTCTAGTTTTGGTGAACACGGAGGAGTAGATCAATTCAGAAAGAGATTCTTCAAGATGTTTTTAATAACCTTAGAAATTCCAAGATAAGTTGTTGGGAATTTGGGAAAAGTGGTTAAAGATATAGGGTTTTGAAGAAACAAAAGGTTTAGGCTCAACAGGGTTTTCTAGGCGGATCATCGATACTAAAAATGTGTATCGGAAGGGTTTTGGGTTTGAAAAGGTATGTAAGAATGGGTTAAATCCTAAGGAATTTCGAGATCATCTAATTGCACCTATACCGCGTACGGTACTTTCCAATGTGGTCTCGAAACGTATGTCAGGAACAAGTTCTAATTTAGAGATACTAGCATTGGCACACACAAGAAATGAACAATGCAGCATTCAAAGTGAATGCTTTTAAGGCTCAAAACCTCACTGCAAATTTGGGTTTGTATGTGCCTAGCCATGCTCCTTAGATTGTTAATACTTATTTAAGAAATTTCTACCTTAATTTCCCTAATATTCTTGAATAACTAACTCATATTAGAAATGGTTCCTTTTCGAAAGAAATCATAACTCAAAATAGTAGAGCTAATCGGATGATTTGGCTCATACTTTATTATTTTTGTTTAAAAAGTTTTGAAAATTTTGAAAATTTGAGGAACATTTTCTGAGTAAAGCTATTTGGTCATTAAAATCTGTAAAACATCTAATTCAAGGTATTCTATACCTGCTATCCCACACTTAGAGGAACATTATCCCTAATGTTCTCTTGAGTTGAGATTATATTTGTAAATATAATCCCACACTTAGAGTTTGAACATATAGAAAATGTTTCTCAAGTGTTTGGTTTGGGCTGGAATCCCACACTTAGTGATAAGTTTAAGATAGAGTATAGATTACTTTGCATTCCTAAGCTAACAAAATGAATCAAGTTATGAAAAATGAGGTGAAAGGTAAGAAACTCCCCAGATGATGATTAGACGTTTAGAGGCGAAAGCTGAGGATTCGAAGATCTTCATTAAGAGTGATTCAGCTCCGCATGTCCTGATCTGGTGCACAGCGCTTCTCATTCATGCTTATCTAAGAGTCGATCCATAATGTAAGTGGAAATTCTTATTAATGAATTTCACACTTTTTGTGATTTAAGATTTGGAGACGATTCTAGCTAAGATGTCTTGGAGCATGGGTTGAGATCCCACACTTAGATCTTTGAAGAGTATGCGGTGCATGTGCGAGTTTCAGAAGAAGATAGACCGAAGCTCCTCTCCTGAGATGTGTGTAAATTCCGCGGTCTGCAGTTGTGAATTCCTTGGTTGTCTGCCTTTTACTCCACGGTTTCTTTTTCTTGAAAGCGCGTCATCTCATACGAGCTCATTTCTTATTCATCACACATTCAATCACTTATTCTAAAATAAAGAAACAAACATAATAAGTAAATACGATAAACATAATAATAAAGCTCAACCATATAGGTCGAGAAATATCCCAAAAGTTCAACCAAGTGCAAGATAGAGATCACTGTAATCAATACAATACAGAAGTCAGTGATATGAAATATAAATCACAAGATAAGTAGTCTAGAATGGAGGATCCTCTGCTGGTATGTCATCAGGCTGAGCTGCGGGTCCTGCGACTGACTGCTGTCCACTGGACACTCTCTGCTCATCTGGAGGTAGTAATCCTCTCTGAATCAATATCTGCCTGAGGGTCATCGCTGGAAGTGCCATCATATCATCATAACCCTGTGCGAGCATGTCCGCAGTGGTAACACCTGCCGTCTGTAACATATCAAGGTAGAGCTGCCTGAGAGTGCTCTCAGTAGGAACCTGATCTGAGAAGATGGGGCCCAAATCCAAGTAAGGGCCGATGCTACCAGTGAACAATGCATCGGTGCCAATGTAGAGCAGATCTGGTCTATATGATGTGCTAGCCTCTGGATGCTGGTCATGGGTCGGAATGGGTATAGTCGGACGAGGCAATGATGCCTGCTGACGGGCTGGTGATGGTATGTGTACTGAGTAGACTCTAGCTATATCAGATGTGGATCTGTGAGTGGGTAATGATGCGGAGTATGTGGTAGGTGTGCGAGGGCGTCTATATGGATGTGGTGGCTGAGTGGAGGTATGTGGATGTGGTGGAGGAAAGGTAGTGTATGGGCGAGTGGTGGCATATGGGTGAGTGGCGGTATGGGTAGTGGGTGGCGGTGGTGGTCCACATCTATATAGGAAGTGATCAGGCTCAGGGGTACCATGTCTCCTAGCTGTCAGACCTGCTGATCACGGATAACCTGTAAAGCATGTAATAGATAGTACTGAGTAAGAGGAGTGACCGGATCCCTGTGATGCACAATGGCCTGTGTAGGCAGTACTGATGTGTCTGCTCCTCGTGCTGGCTCAGGTATCTCTGCTGCTACTGGTCTCTGTGGCTGGGGACCAACATCTCTATCCTCTGTAGTCACGCGCTTCCTGGTCATGAAGCATCCAGGAATGGGCTGCTGAGTATGATACCATAAGCTATGTCTCTCAGGTCCCTCATCAATCATCATGATCAACTTGCAGTACTCTAGATCAAACGGCTGCGAACTAGCATGATGGGTGTAATCCTCATGGTGACGCTCAGTGAGAATCCCCATGCCGACTAACAATCTCGTGATAATGGCTCCCATGAATACGTGGTGTTTATCCTCTCTCTTCTCCTTCCACAATCTATCTGCTATGATGTATGCGACATTCAGGTTCTGCTTCCTTATGATCACATCCATGAACTTAAGCTCTTCTGATGTAGCAGGTCCAGCATCTCTCTTTCCAAAGATAGTACAACATAGGAGCTTGTGAAGAATGTGATGAACTGGTCGGGTCATGAGTGAAGCTTTCACTCCATTCCTGAAGGTTGTCCCCGTCAATCCTCTCCATATCTCCTTGTGATCCCGTGACGGTAAACTGGAGATAGACTGGAAACTGCTGGTGAACCAATCAGAACTGGCCTGTGACTGTGTGTAAAGGCCAAGGTATACCCCGAAATCTCCCACTGTCATACGATACTTCTTCCCACGATACCGAAAAGCGATCTTCTTATCAGTGACCTCCAATCTCTCTCGGAACTCGTAAGTCATCATAAACTCAGTGACGACCTCTCGGTATATAGCCTCATCAATGGAGAAAAGATGGCAAAATGCAGCATGTTCCTCGCCATCTTTATCATACTTTATCAACTCTTCCAACTCATCCCTAATACCCAAACATCTCATATCCGGCCACATGATGACTCTGTTTGACCCTAAGTATCGTCTCATCCATTTCTCAATATCGTCCATATTCTCGGGGGATGAAGCAAGCTTCCTCAACGAAGGGTTTGATAGATCCATCTGTTGACAAGGAAATGAGATGCATAAGTAATAACAAATTGCTAAGTACATTTCCAAATTTTAAACAAAAATTGGAAATGTAGGCTTTAAAATATGAATAAATCCGCAATTTATTTTAAATTAAACCTAGGCCTAACCAATCCTCAATCCACAATTTTTCGCAACCATAAGTGTCTAACCTATTCCAAGGGTATTAAAGCAATAATAATACTAGCGTTTAATCTAAGTGAACTCGTCATTTTAAACAACTTAGCAAATATTTCTACTTTCATTCATGGCAACTTAATCTAAGTGAGCATCACCATGTAATTACCTCAAATATATCAAGTAAACCAAAAGGAGCATAAACTAATTTATTCATGCAAATACCATATGGTTAACGACACGTGTTAACTTATTCGGTTACTTTTAACAAATTTGCAAGATTTAAAGATTTTGATAAATGAATGACGGTAGCTTACGTGTGATGGTCATATTAAAAATATTCAACACTTTATTAATTAAGGTGGTGAATAATTAAAATAATCAAGGACCAAAAGCTAACTAATGATTTATTGAAAATCTAAGAAACTTGCCATGATTTAATTAACACAAGTACCATTAAAAATTGAATATTTAAAATAAAGTATGATACTTGATTAATTCTAAACACAACATGCTTACTTTAACTTTCAATAATTCTAGGTGTCGCACCCCGCCAAACGGTAATTACAATTACGTAGAGTGGTTTGCGGAAGCTTAGTGACGTGGCGGGGGTGCGAGCAGTAATACACAACCAACAGATACATACATACTCAGAGCATATGGTTATCGCAGAACGAAATAGATTAAGATGCCATTAGTTAAAGTTTTACAAAAGATTACCACTTGAGAAGTGGTAACAGTAATAGAAATAGTTGAAATCAGTATTTCATAAAATACATAATATCAAAAGTAGATTTCATAGGTATGACTGCAGTAGTTGCAGTTATACAGAGGAAATCCATGTGTCCCAAAAGTAGTGGCATCCTAACAAGTCCAGGGTAGTCCGTCCTGATATGCATGCAGATCTTACTTACGCTGCTAATTCCCTGAAAAACATAGAGTAAAACGTCAACAAAATTGTTGAGTGAATTCACAAGTTTGTTTGTTATGTAGGAAACACAAGTTAATCATTTAAGAATAACATTTCCAATTAAGTGTTGTTTGTCAAGTAGGAAACACAAGTTATAAACAAATAACATTTCCTAAATCAGTTATCAGTAGGAAACACAGGTTAACCTAAATAAAGATTAACATTTCCAATTCAGTGTACGTAGGAAATCCTTTCCAAATCAATAGTTTAGTGCGTGGGAATATTTAGACGGTGATCCCTTGAAAGGTGAGCTAAACCTGTCAAGTAAGGTAACCCGATCTAACCCTATAACCAAACCACAACCCTAATCTGTTGTTGTTTGCCATGCTGGACAATTAAGTATACGCTCCCAAATCCGTAGGAGGGTCGTCACGGCGATAGTACTATCCGTATACTCAGTGGCTAGAGTCACCTAGCTAATGGTTATAGTCTGTAGCCATAAGGTCTTTTATGCACTACATCGTTCAGCCTAGATCTGTACCAAGATTCGTTGTCTAAATTCCCAAAATAGTATGAAAACATTTCATAAATCATAGTTCAAGTAGTTGTGTGAAATACCCTTTCACAAACAGTCACGTATGAAATACCCTTTCATAAACAATCAAGTAAATACATACAGTATTTAAAGCAGTTGTCACATGCAGTTATACATACGATTTCTATGTTTTCCACCCCGAGTTTTAAAAGCATTAAAACAGTGAAAAGGGGTTTGTGAACTCACTGTAAGTGCTCGGATGTGAATGCTAGCGAGGAAAGATAGCGTAACCCAAACGTAGTCAACCTATACACAATAATGTATTAACCATAAGTACATAGTTTACTTACGTTAATAATTCGTTTGCTTGAAGAGATTATCAATTTCTTAAGTTTGTGTATGTCGTTGATGATTGTTGTTTGAAAATAAATAATATTTTCCCAAGTTTTGTTTGTTTGTCGAATCATTCGAATGTGTAAGCATTTATACATATATACTTATATAGTTGCATATATATATTCTCGCATATATATATTATTGTTCGTACGAATTAAATAAGTCCAATGTCCGTAATCATAGTTTGTCTCGTTTTATAGTGTCATTCAACAATTTATCATGTCTCGTATATGTCTTGTACAATTGTAGTCGTTAACGGAATTGTTTTGTGTTTTAAAATAAAAGTCAAGTGTTTTATAGTTTGTTAGGCTCGGCCCGATTTGTTGGCCCATAAGCAATAATGTAACTTATTTGTTCAGACCTTGGTCCAAGCCCAAAGTCTCAGCCCAAGAAACGTCCGGCCCAGTTCGCGACTAAAGCCCAATCTGCAGCCCAGTAGGTGAATCCGCCGGATTCTATTTGAATCCACCGGATTCTCGTTAATAAGAAAAGTGTTGCCGGATCTTCGGGTCAAGCCGCCGGGTCGGGTCAATATTAAGTGAATCCGCCGGATTTAGTTGAATCCGCCGGATTCTTTTGTGTTTTCAAAACGTTCATATTAAGCTTGGGAATCCGCCGGATTTAGGTGAATCCGCCGGATTTGAGCGTGTCTTTTACTCGTTCACAGATGTTTAAACCGATTACGGGGTGTGCGAGTTTCATAGGGGAATCCGCCGGATTCATCATGAATCCGCCGGATTCATTCTGTTCTCAGAACCTGTTCGAACAGGGCAAAACACAAACCCGATTTTCTTGGTTCCAAATCGTTTTTACCTCAATACCAAATGTTTATATAAGTAATCAACAACATTATAACAACTTAACAACTCTTTTTAACTAGTTTTCATGTATCGATTTTGTATTTGAAGTTTTGGGTTTTAAAACCATTTTCAAGAATCACTCATCAATCTTCAAATTTGTAATGTTATGTAGCTAGTTTATGATGTATATACAAGTAATATATCGAAATTTAAACAAAGAGATCAAAGATTATAGGTTTTCTTACAAAGATGAAAATGGTGAGAATGATGATGAACGGACGATGATGATGATGATCTTGGTGTTCCCCTTCCACTTCCTGCTGCTAGCTTGATGTTTTGATTCTTGTTAATTTGATTGTGAAAGGGAGAAAGAATTTGGTGATGAATTGGTGTGGTGTGTGTTGAAGATCCAGAGAGAAAAAGAGAGGGAGACGGGTATGGTTTTAAAACCAATCTGTCTCCTGCATTATTGAAGGTTGGTGGGATTTTAGTCCCACCAATCTCGAGTACGGGTATAATTATAGCAATATAAAATTTAACATTTTATATTTTTATTTTGTAGATGCTCTCCTGGTTCGTAATATGTTTTCAGAATAATGAGGTTATCATTATTTTTGATAGTTGTACATTTTTGTACATTTTACTGCGCGCAGTTAATTGAGCGCCAATTTTTAGTAAATTTAGGATTTCATATTTTGAAGTAATGTTCTAACTTCTTCCAAACGAACGAGAAAATTTGTATTTTTATGATTCGACGTCGTATGCGCGTTTTAGAATTGTTTCTGTTCGTGTTATAATACGTTTTATGTTAAACGTATATTTAAACCCTTTTGTCTATTCGTTATAGATATATAAGTACTCGTAATTAATAATTTCATTATTAATTATTTTTGTGTCACGAAACTTTTGTTATTTATTTGTCGGCTTCGTTCCGATACGTTCGTACGTAATTTATAAATAACTACGTATCATGTAATACTTTTAGTATTATTGTTTAGGGCTCGCTAGACTGACATCACATCATAAGTTTAGTTTAAAACAATTGCAGGGAATTAGCGTAAGAAATGCATGTAATTAAGTATAATTATATACCTAATTTGGAGGAGTGTCACATTCTCCCCCCGTTAGTGAAATCTCGTCCCGAGATTTAAGTCGAGCCGTGAGTCTCGGTCACGCTCTCAAATAGGTTAGGGTATTTCTTTCATATTTCATCCTCTCGTTCCCAGGTAAACTCTGGGCCATGTTTCGAGTTCCAACGAACTTTAACCAGTTTGATTCGTTTGTGTCGAAGTTTCTGCATTTTAGAATCCATAACTTCAACAGGTTCCTCCACAAAGTTAAGTTTTGAGTCAATGAAGACTTCGTCAGGAGGAATGATAAGTGTTTCATCAGAAAGACACTTTTTGAGGTTGCTAACGTGGAAAGTATCGTGTATGCTACTAAGCTCTTGCGGTAGTTTAAGCTTGTAAGCGACAGGACCAATCCTAGCAAGGATTTCAAATGGTCCGATGTATCGTGGGTTCAGCTTTCCTCGTTTGCCAAATCGTGCTACTCCTTTCCAGGGAGATACTTTGAGTAGGACTTTGTCTCCTACTTGGAACTCAAGAGGTTTACGGCGGTTATCAGCGTAACTCTTTTGTCGATCTCGGCCGCTTTTAGTCGGCTCAATACTTGAGTTATTTTGTCAGTGGTTTCCTGGACAAGTTCGGGTCCAGATAGTTGTCTGTCGTCTAACTCTGCCCAACAGAGTGGTGATCGGCACTTGCGTCCATATAACGCCTCAAATGGTGCCATCTGTATACTCGTGTGATAACTATTGTTGTAAGAAAATTCAGCTAGAGGTAGGTGAGTATCCCAGTTACCTCCAAAGTCTATCACACATGCTCGCAACAAGTCTTCGAGCGTTTGTATCGTTCGCTCACTTTGGCCGTCAGTCTGCGGGTGATAGGCAGTACTCATATCAAGTCGAGTACCCATCGCACGTTGTAATGTTTGCCAAAAGCGAGAAGTGAATCGTGCATCTCTATCAGAGATGATAGATAGTGGCACTCCATGCCGAGAAACAATCTCTTTAATATAGATTTTTGCTAGTTTCTCCATTCCATCCGTTTCTTTAATAGCAAGAAAGTGGGCTGATTTCGTCAATCGATCGACAATCACCCATATGGCATTTGCTCCAGACGCCGTTCTAGGTAACTTCGTAATGAATTCCATTGTTATTTGCTCCCATTTCCACTTGGGCAGTTCAGGTTGTTGCAAAAGTCCAGACGGCTTTTGGTATTCCACCTTTACCTTCGAGCAAGTTAAGCATTTGCTCACGTAGGTGGCGATGTCACGTTTCATTCCAGGCCACCAGTAGAAGCCCTTCAAGTCATGGTACATCTTGTCTGCACCAGGATGTATTGAGTAATTGGACTTATGTGCCTCGTCCAAAATCAGCTTGCGTAACTCATCTACGCATGGTACCCAAATTCGGTTCATGAAGTACAACACCCCGTTGTCCTTTTTCTCGAGTTGTTTTTCCATTCCCTTCAAGGATTCATCTTTAAGACGTTCGGGAGTGAAAGCAAGTTCTTGAGCTTCACGAATTTGAGTAATGAGATTCGAATGGATTGTCAATCCCAAAGCTCGAACTCTTCGAGGTTTGATTCGTTCCTTACGACTCAGGGCATCTGCTACTACGTTAGCTTTACCCGGGTGATACTTTATTTCACAGTCGTAATCGTTAAGTAATTCGACCCAACATCGTTGTCTCATGTTAAGTTCTTTTTGGTCGAATATATGTTGTAGGCTCTTATGATCAGTGAAGATCGTACACTTTGTACCGTATAGGTAGTGTCTCCAGATCTTCAGTGCAAAAACAACGGCTCCCAATTCCAAATCATGAGTCGTATAGTTTTTCTCATGCACTTTTAGTTGTCGTGATGCATAAGCAATGACCTTTTCGTTTTGCATCAGTACGCAACCTAATCCCTGATGCGATGCATCACAGTAAACAACAAAGTTATCTACTCCTTCGGGTAGTGATAATATGGGTGCGCTGCTCAGTTTCTGTTTCAATAGTTGGAATGCATTCTCTTGCTTCTCATTCCACTCAAATTTCTTGTCTTTTTGAGTTAATGTGGTAAGTGGTTGGGCTATCTTTGAAAAGTTTGCGATGAATCGCCTGTAATAGCCAGCTAGACCAAGAAATTGTCGTACTTCAGTTGGGGTTTTCGGTGCTTCCCAGTTGTTGATTGCCTCAATTTTGGATGGGTCCACGTGAATCCCCTTGTCATTTATCACATGACCAAGGAATTGAACCTCTCGTATCCAAAATTCGCATTTAGAGAACTTTGCATAAAGCTTCTCTTTTTGTAGTAGTTCGAGGACAAGCTTCAGATGTTGCTCGTGATCTCCTTTCGTTTGTGAGTATACCAAGATGTCGTCAATAAACACAATGACGAATTTATCCAAATAGGGTTTGCACACTCTGTTCATCAAATCCATGAATACTGCTGGTGCGTTGGTCAGCCCAAAAGGCATGACTAGAAACTCGTAGTGACCGTAACGAGTCCTAAAAGCAGTTTTCGGTACATCCTCTTCTCGTACCTTAAGTTGATGGTAACCAGATCGTAGGTCAATTTTTGAATAATAACTTGACCCTTGCAGTTGATCAAACAGATCATCAATGCGTGGTAACGGGTATCTGTTCTTGATAGTTACCTTGTTCAGTTCTCGGTAATCTATGCACATCCGCATAGATCCATCCTTTTTCTTGACAAATAGAACCGGAGCTCCCCAAGGTGAAAAGCTCGGACGGATGAATCCCAAATCTAGGAGTTCCTGCAGTTGTGTTGATAACTCCTGCATTTCCGAGGGAGCTAGACGATAAGGTGCTCGTGCGATAGGTGCGGCTCCTGGCACCAGGTCAATGTGAAACTCAACTTGTCGTGGGGGTGGCAATCCCGGCAACTCATCAGGGAACACTCCTGGATAGTCGCGTACAATGGGTACATCATCTATACATCGCTCCTCGGATTTCTTTTCTACAACGTGTGCCAAAAATGCTTGGTATCCCTTTCGGAGATACTTACTGGCCTTCAAGCACGAAATCATTTTTGTGGCACTCTTTCGTTTCTCGCCTTGAATCACTAAAGTTTCTCCTGTCGGTAATGGTAAACGAACCATCTTATCATGACATATGATCTCGGCGCGGTTCTTAGATAACCAATCCATACCGACTACAATGTCAAAACTTCCCAACTTAACCGGTAGTAAGTTTATTTCGAAGAGATGACCTTCTAACTCCAAGGTACATCCCGGTACTATTTCTCCTGATTCGATCAACTCACCATCGGCTAATTCTATGGTATACTTGTTTTCTAATTTACGGGATTCAAGTTCTAATAGTGGTCTAAACTCAGTAGACACAAAACTTAAATCAGCACCCGAATCAATTAACACAGAGGCATAATGGTTGTTTACGAGAAACGTACCAGTGACGGTGTTGGGGTCCTGGCGTGCCTCTTGTGCTCCGATCACGAATGCCCTTCCTTGAGCTGGTTCATTGTTGATGTTGTTGGCTCGGTTATTGTTGTTACCGCGGTTATTGTTGTTGTTGCGGTTTTGGTTGTTGTTGTGGAGCTTAGGGCATCGGTTGCGGTAATGTCCTTGCTCACCACATTCAAAACATCCCTGGTTTTGACGCTCAGTGTTTGCCCGTGGGGGAGGGTTAGTTTTGCATTCTCGGGTTCTGTGTCCCCATGCCTTACAATTTCCACAATACCCACACCCACCTTCGTGGTGTCGGTTGAACTTATCACATTTGGGTTTGTTACCCAGGTATGGTTTCGATTCAGTAGTAGTGGCAACATATGCTTTCGTATTTCCAGAAGGTTTCTTGTTCTGCTGACCCTGACGGTCAGTGCCACTACCGTTCCACTTTCGCTTTGCACCACCAGAACTACTAGCATCAGTACTGTTCGGTTCACTTTTTCCCGACACAGCTTTCTTAGTCAGATTTCCCATCCTGACCGCCTCATCAGTCAAACTTTGTGCTAGAGTAACAGCACTCCTGAATGTGTCCGGTTTAGATGATGTCACCAGACCGCGAATTTGCGGTACCAGACCGTATATGTAGCGCTCTATACGCTTATACTCGGGTGTCACCATATGTGGCACTAGACGTGCAAGTTCCTGAAACTTAGTGGTGTACCCAGTAATATCAGCACCAATCATGGTGATGTTCCACAACTCTGTTTCTATTTTCTGCATCTCACTACGAGGGCAGAATTCCTCCAACATCAAATTTTTAAATGTCCCCCATGACATTGAATAAGCAGCTGGTCGACCAAGTGATTGGATCTGACTGTTCCACCAAGTGAGCGCTTTGTCAGCCAAAGTGCAAGCAGCATACTTCACCATACAGTCAGGCGAACAGTCACTAATTTCCAATACTGATTCAGTTTTCTCTATCCAATGAATCATACCAATTGCACCCTCGGTGCCACGGAAGGAAATCGGCTTACAAGCCTGAAATGTTTTGTATGAACACCCTCGGTTAGCATTCACGGGTGTCTCAGTATTAACAGGGGTAGATCCACTGTTGTTAGCTCCAGGTTCACGACTACGGCTTGCCTCATATTCAGCAATACCTTCAGCTATTCTTCGTGCGATCATTTGTTCAGTGGTTTCAGTAGGTGGTGGTGGTGGAGGCGTAGTCGTCTTTTGACTTTTTCTAGTGACTCGTCGTTTGGGAGGCATGATTCAGCTCTGCGATGAATAAAATGCAGAGTGTTAATGTTGAGATATTGAATGTGAATAGATCAAAGATTCACATTTGATAGAAATGAATGACATGAAAAGATGAATGAACAGGGTTTTACAACACGTGCCATACAACTTTGAAACACCCATATGTACTTAGCATAATATAATCACGTTGGCCAGGCGTCATTATATAATGTCCAATACATATTTCTTTTCATTGTCGTTTAACACTGTAAATTTCAGAGGTTCTCAAGAATAATCAATCATCAAGCTGTAATATGTTTCAGGGTTTACAAGAATTGATCACAAAGTGTCGATAAAGTATAGGTTTAATCACAAGTCGACAGTTGTAAGAGGAAATAATATGGTTGATAATAAGCATAATGAACACGAGATGTAAACCAAGCATACATTATATATTAAAGATCATAACGCTGTTACATGAGTTTAGTACAAAATGAGATGGGATTTCTAATATACCCATCGATGGTTAGCGTCATACAAAATATGATGGGTTTCCTATACATATACCCATTCTACTAACAAAGTTTCATCCAACATACAGCTAGTCCATAACTAATACATACATATATTTCCCCAAAAGTAATAGTCTAATATGGTGTAGGCGCAACCGCCATACACAGGCCTAACGGAACCAGGGTAAATACATCCTAACCGCAACCATCACTGCTGCAGTCATCACACAAACACTAGCAACAATCTCTGACACCCTAGCACGCCTCTCTAAAGCTGCAACGCGTGCACGGGTGGATGCTAGACTCTGCCAGTCTGTTTGACGGTGAGTCTCCACAAAATCCATCCTCTGATAGAGCATAGTCATATCCATATCAGTGCGGGAGGCATCGCTCAGTAGCTCCATCACATCTCTGCTCCTGCTAGAAGATATCCTAAACATGGTGTGGACCACAGCCACAAGGGTAGGCACAGTGAGCTCCAGAGGCTCACCAGTGAAAAGTGCAGATGGTGGTGAATGGGAGGACTCTCCAATCTCAAAGGTCGAGGGAATACCCTCTAGTGATCTCCACTCTCTCAATACTCGAGGCATCCAGTCTAGATGAGAAGGTCGGAGCCTCTTCTGTGGCGGCTCGACAACTGGAACCTCAGACTCAGTCACTGACGCCTTATCGCGCGGCGTGAGTGGTCCCCTGGGAAAATCCCGAACACAGATCCTAGCTGTCATCCTAGGTACAGGCACACGAGAGGTACCCGTAACAGGTGGTGTAGGGGTAGGAGTGACCACAGGTGCGGTCGGAGGTGGTACTAAGTAAGCATCACTAGAGTCATCAGACATGGCTCTCAAATGAACGGATGACTCATCCTCTACCGGGATCGCTGGACCCTCAAAGGTAGCCTCGGTCGGCTCTTCATCCGAAGCATAAACATGGTAAAGTGATTGACTAGACATACTGTGACAAAAGAAATTGGGAGTGGCGTGTCAGTCGTATGTTAGATGTATGCAAACGTAAGTATGTATGAATGCACAAATGTTCTAGCCAAGGCTATAGTCTAGGTCTCTAAGGTTTTCAGTCACCTAAAGACTTCTAGTTCGCTATAACCAATGGCTCTGATACCAAGTCTGTCGCACCCCGCCAAACGGTAATTACAATTACGTAGAGTGGTTTGCGGAAGCTTAGTGACATGGCGGGGGTGCGAGCAGTAATACACAACCAACAGATACATACATACTCAGAGCATATGGTTATCACAGAACGAAATAGATTAAGATGCCATTAGTTAAAGTTTTACAAAAGATTACCACTTGAGAAGTGGTAACAGTAATAGAAATAGTTGAAATCAGTATTTCATAAAATACATAATATCAAAAGTAGATTTCATAGGTATGACTGCAGTAGTTGCAGTTATACAGAGGAAATCCATGTGTCCCAAAAGTAGTGGCATCCTAACAAGTCCAGGGTAGTCCGTCCTGATATGCATGCAGATCTTACTTACGCTGCTAATTCCCTGAAAAACATAGAGTAAAACGTCAACAAAATTGTTGAGTGAATTCACAAGTTTGTTTGTTATGTAGGAAACACAAGTTAATCATTTAAGAATAACATTTCCTATTAAGTGTTGTTTGTCAAGTAGGAAACACAAGTTATAAACAAATAACATTTCCTAAATCAGTTATCAGTAGGAAACACAGGTTAACCTAAATAAAGATTAACATTTCCAATTCAGTGTACGTAGGAAATCCTTTCCAAATCAATAGTTTAGTGCGTGGGAATATTTAGACGGTGATCCCTTGAAAGGTGAGCTAAACCTGTCAAGTAAGGTAACCCGATCTAACCCTATAACCAAACCACAACCCTAATCTGTTGTTGTTTGCCATGCTGGACAATTAAGTATACGCTCCCAAATCCGTAGGAGGGTCGTCACGGCGATAGTACTATCCGTATACTCAGTGGCTAGAGTCACCTAGCTAATGGTTATAGTCTGTAGCCATAAGGTCTTTTATGCACTACATCGTTCAGCCTAGATCTGTACCAAGATTCGTTGTCTAAATTCCCAAAATAGTATGAAAACATTTCATAAATCATAGTTCAAGTAGTTGTGTGAAATACCCTTTCACAAACAGTCACGTATGAAATACCCTTTCATAAACAATCAAGTAAATACATACAGTATTTAAAGCAGTTGTCGCATGCAGTTATACATACGTTTTCTATGTTTTCCACCCCGAGTTTTAAAAGTATTAAAACAGTGAAAAGGGGTTTGTGAACTCACTGTAAGTGCTCGGATGTGAATGCTAGCGAGGAAAGATAGCGTAACCCAAACGTAGTCAACCTATACACAATAATGTATTAACCATAAGTACATAGTTTACTTACGTTAATAATTCGTTTGCTTGAAGAGATTATCAATTTCTTAAGTTTGTGTATGTCGTTGATGATTGTTGTTTGAAAATAAATAATATTTTCCCAAGTTTTGTTTGTTTGTCGAATCATTCGAATGTGTAAGCATTTATACATATATACTTATATAGTTGCATATATATATTCTCGCATATATATATTATTGTTCGTACGAATTAAATAAGTCCAATGTCCGTAATCATAGTTTGTCTCGTTTTATAGTGTCATTCAACAATTTATCATGTCTCGTATATGTCTTGTACAATTGTAGTCGTTAACGGAATTGTTTTGTGTTTTAAAATAAAAGTCAAGTGTTTTATAGTTTGTTAGGCTCGGCCCGATTTGTTGGCCCATAAGCAATAATGTAACTTATTTGTTCAGACCTTGGTCCAAGCCCAAAGTCTCAGCCCAAGAAACGTCCGGCCCAGTTCGCGACTAAAGCCCAATCTGCAGCCCAGTAGGTGAATCCGCCGGATTCTATTTGAATCCGCCGGATTCTCGTTAATAAGAAAAGTGTTGCCGGATCTTCGGGTCAAGCCGCCGGGTCGGGTCAATATTAAGTGAATCCGCCGGATTCTTTTGTGTTTTCAAAACGTTCATATTAAGCTTGGGAATCCGCCGGATTTAGGTGAATCCGCCGGATTCGAGCGTGTCTTTTACTCGTTCACAGATGTTTAAACCGATTACGGGGTGTGCGAGTTTCATAGGGGAATCCGCCGGATTCATCATGAATCCGCCGGATTCATTCTGTTCTCAGAACCTGTTCGAACAGGGCAATACACAAACCCGATTTTCTTGGTTCCAAATCGTTTTTACCTCAATACCAAATGTTTATATAAGTAATCAACAACATTATAACAACTTAACAACTCTTTTTAACTAGTTTTCATGTATCGATTTTGTATTTGAAGTTTTGGGTTTTAAAACCATTTTCAAGAATCACTCATCAATCTTCAAATTTGTAATGTTATGTAGCTAGTTTATGATGTATATACAAGTAATATATCGAAATTTAAACAAAGAGATCAAAGATTATAGGTTTTCTTACAAAGATGAAAATGGTGAGAATGATGATGAACGGACGATGATGATGATGATCTTGGTGTTCCCCTTCCACTTCCTGCTGCTAGCTTGATGTTTTGATTCTTGTTAATTTGATTGTGAAAGGGAGAAAGAATTTGGTGATGAATTGGTGTGGTGTGTGTTGAAGATCCAGAGAGAAAAAGAGAGAGAGACGGGTATGGTTTTAAAACCAATCTGTCTCCTGCATTATTGAAGGTTGGTGGGATTTTAGTCCCACCAATCTCGAGTACGGGTATAATTATAGCAATATAAAATTTAACATTTTATATTTTTATTTTGTAGATGCTCTCCTGGTTCGTAATATGTTTTCAGAATAATGAGGTTATCATTATTTTTGATAGTTGTACATTTTTGTACATTTTACTGCGCGCAGTTAATTGAGCGCCAATTTTTAGTAAATTTAGGATTTCATATTTTGAAGTAATGTTCTAACTTCTTCCAAACGAACGAGAAAATTTGTATTTTTATGATTCGACGTCGTATGCGCGTTTTAGAATTGTTTCTGTTCGTGTTATAATACGTTTTATGTTAAACGTATATTTAAACCCTTTTGTCTATTCGTTATAGATATATAAGTACTCGTAATTAATAATTTCATTATTAATTATTTTTGTGTCACGAAACTTTTGTTATTTATTTGTCGGCTTCGTTCCGATACGTTCGTACGTAATTTATAAATAACTACGTATCATGTAATACTTTTAGTATTATTGTTTAGGGCTCGCTAGACTGACATCACATCATAAGTTTAGTTTAAAACAATTGCAGGGAATTAGCGTAAGAAATGCATGTAATTAAGTATAATTATATACCTAATTTGGAGGAGTGTCACACTAGGGATCATTCAAAATGAACTAGCAATCATGTAAACATGTTTATCAAATCATACTAAGCATGCATTAATCAAAACAAGTCAAAAACAAGCTACTAGTTATCAAAAGTCAACAAATCAAGCAACTTTGACCACTTAAAGTCAACACTTGAAGATCAAAGTCACAAATTATCAAGTAATCTACTCAATCAAGCATGCAATCATGTTAAGCAACTATGCAAGAACACTTTTGAACCATAAGACACAAGATTTCACCATGAATTTCATAGATCAAAAGTTGAAACCCTAACTTTTAAAAAGTTAATGAAATTTAAAGATTTGAGTTAGGAATTACCTTGCAAGTGATGAAATGATGTTATGTATGCAAGAGAGATGATAAAATGAAGAACTTGAAGCTTTAAATCATCAAAAATGGTGGAAAAATGAGGGTTTGGTGATGGTGATGAGAGACCGACGGTTTGCAGGAAGGGGAAGGAAGAAAATTTTTGATTTTTTGACTTTTTATTTGTAGTGGATCCCTTCCTCTTGGTTTAAATACGTTTCGATTTAAAACGCGAAAGATACGATACGTACGATTGGTTTTCGAAAGGTTTTAAGATTTTTAATAAAGTAACCAAAAGTAAATACGAACCTTTATAAAAAAATTTAGCGAATTAAAATTGTGTTTTAAATCGCGCGCGAAAAGTTCCTTGCGTTTAAACTGAAACGAGTTTATTTTAAAACGAAACATTATTTTTGTGTACTTTAAACTTTAAAGCAAATCCTAATTAATTTACCAAAATTTTAAAATTAAAACTTTGTTAAATTTTTCTGAAAAGTTCGAACTTACGCAAATCGCGCGAGTTTAAAGTTTAAAGGACGTTTTCTTGATTTTTAAACAAAAGTGTTAAAACGAAAGATTAATTTAAACTAAAATTAATACTAACTAATATTAATTAACCTAGATAGGCTTGGGGTGCCTCCCAAGAGCGTTTTGTTAAAGACGAAAGCTCGTCCATATCAGACTTACTGTTTTACCGGATAGTGTCCGAGATGACACTTTTGGATACTGTTGAAGCTTTGGATAGAAACAAGGTATAGCGGGAAATAAACGTACCTCGGAGAGCTCGGATGACATAGTAAACTAAATCAGCAGGATTTATGAAATACCGTTCAAATTCTGTTAAGAATTCTCGTTCTTCCTGACTGAGTTGTAACAATGCATCGACAAAACGATTAAATTCCCGTTTCACATTTTTCTGGTTTGAAATGCCATCCCTAAATCCTATATCTAGATAAGACAGATCATAGAGCAGTTTTGAAAGTAAATCCACAAATTCCGTTTCCTCAGAAGAATCAGGATTTCCGTAAGTAGTGTGAACTGCTTTCGAAAGCTCTTTGATATAAATCTTCTGTTGGTTAGTAAACGGGAATTTGGTTTTTTGGAATAACTGGATTAGCTGGATATGGATCTGTTTCCTTTTTGCAAAGAAAGCAGCGTCCATAGCTTCCTCAGTTGATTCGGGAAAAATAGCTCTAAAAACCAAAGAATGGAATATCTGCAAGAATCATGTCAGACTTGATAGGGCTTCTTTCTATCCAAAATTCAAGCTCGTCAATCAGGAACGCAACATAACGATTAATCCTAGGTTGTGAATCAGAGGGATAATCGGTGCGCTGGCAAGTAAATCCATTAGAAGATCTAACTCTGATTTTAACAATAGCTCGTCTTTTCTACTGTGTTTAGCACGAAGAAGTCTAATTATCCTATCAATCTCAACAAAGGACTTTCTCTGCTCATATGTAAATGGAAAATCATATATTTTAAGATATTTCAGAAAGTTGGCATGGATATCTATCCTCCTATTGGGCTTGAGAGAATTTCCTAAGTGATGGTCTGTTTCTGATTCGGGTAGATGATTCCTAAATTCAATGTTATTAGGGCTTGGTGTTTTTGTCCTAAGTTCATTCTCAACCTGATATTGGAGACGCTCTTCCTCAACAACACTTGAATAAAGAGTAGTGGGGTGGGCTCGCAAAATATCTGGGAGATCGTACTCAAAGTATTCATCTAAACAATGCAGACGCTCATTCAAATCCATCCAAGGCATGGGTGGATAGAAGAACACTTCGATTCCAAAGGGTTCATCATCAGGTAAAGTAGTAGGTCTAATATAGTGTGGATACCTAGACAAAATTGATAGAATCGCAGGGTCAAGTGTGGGTTGACCACTTAAAGCAATATTAAAGAAGCTGGAATCTTCTGCTGAGATTCATCAAAACCTAAGTCTAAGCTCGATATTTTTGGGTTCTCAACTTCATGGTTAACACAGACCTCTCTAACGTCAGAGGAGTTTGACTCATATTCTGGACAGTCAAAGAATTCCGCATCTACCAAAGCCGTCATCTCATCCGTCATCATTTGATTGAGAGGAGAGATGGGGTTTGAAGGAGAATTAGGGTTTTTCATTTTTTAATTTTTATGTATTTTCTAGGGTTTAAGAACTAATAAAGCGGTTAACTTCCTAAGTAATGATAATCTTAAGGAAGGATCTCCTAAAGCTAATTATCTAAGGCAGAATTCAATTCTTGACGAAACCGATCCCCGGCAGCGGCGCCAAAAACTTGTCGTGCCCCCGTCCTTCGGTCGGGTTTTTACCCCGAATCGTTGCTCCGACCGTAACAGAGGAGAACGACTGTTGAAGTTTTAAAAATTTATATTTGCTGGGCTCAAACTATGCAAGCTACCTACCTTGTGGGTAAGGCGGCAAGTATAACTCGAGTGTCGTCCAAAATCGGAACGAATTGAATTGAATTGGAACCTACCAAAGATAACTTGACGATAGGATGGGTTTTAGAACAAGGTAGGTATGGTTTTGGTTTTATCTAATCTAATCTAAAAACAGAAATTAAAATGCAGAAAAGTAAACGAGAATATAAGCAGCAGGTAGAGAGTGATTGCTGAAACTTCGACGATTAGGGTTTCGGGATGATATTTTATTGATGATAGGTGATTACTCTGGTTAATAATCTTCTAAACGGTTGGTGTAAACACTAGGACCCTACGTCTAGGTGTAACCCTAAAACATATGTCACTGAATCCTAGGCTATCCTGATTCTGGTCAGATGGGACTGTCTTCAGACCCACCTCACCGTCTCTTTCGGAGACCAAGCGACCCTCTGAATGGGGTTAAGAAATAAGGCGACAGTCCACGACACTGACTTTTCTTAACACCTATGTATATCCAATTTTAACAGAGTAATACTGGTTGTATGCTGAATAAGTTAAACTATCGGTTAAGTAGAGTTTAGGGGTTTTAAGCATCTGGGAACACATCCGGCATCCTTGCTTTCATTTCCTAACTCATATTTTATCTGTTTAAGTTCTAATACTTCCGTCATGGATTAGACCCTCCTTTGCCATCGGTCGTTCATCTCTAGGCATGTGTACAGTGTATAGTGACCTTATTTTCCACAGTACTCTAACCCTAGGTATATCTACGGTGTTTTAAAGACCTATTGTATCTTTACACAGCTTTATAACCAGAGGTAGTTTAACGGTGTACTATAGCATTTTCACGGCTTAACAAGACCTAGACCCGTGTCTGGAAGGGTTGCTTCCAGGTAATCCACGGTGAGATAGTCCACCGGCATTTCCTTGGCTTCCACGTATTTTTACTCTACCAGTGGTATTTCCAACGTTATACCAAGTATTCTACCGTATTACGGTGATCCCACAGTTTCATACAAACAGGAGATAACTGTTTATTCGTAGTTAGGGTTGATCAGATCCTATCCTAAGGCAACAGTCACGTGAGAGACCAGAAAGGGTGATTAATAAAATCTATATCCAGGATAAGTCTAAACATGTATGCAGCATAACAACTAACAATAATATATAAGATATATTAATTAAACATCATCCCTAATCCTAACATCTACATTTCAACAATCACATATTAATCTAGCTAATCAGCATGGCAACAATCATAGATCGTACTGAAATAATATGCAAAGTAAACATTATAACAGTAAGAAAGTAAGATAATATCACCGGATTAGAAGAGTAATACTGAGGATTACAACAGTCTGACTTGAATAACCTTGCTACAGCTTGATTACCCAATTACAACTTTCCTCTAGCTCTAATCGCTAACTTATATCTCTCTAGTTCTCCTCTAACTCCTAAGAGTAGTGCTAGAGAGAGAAACTAGAGAGAGAACTAACTACAAGAACAATTCTCCTCTAACTCTTAAGAGTAGTGCTAGAGAGAGAATTCTAGAGAGAGAAAGAGAAGTATGGAAGAATGGTGTAAGGTGTGTTTGGTGTGTTTTGAAATGGTGAAATGAGTGAGGTATTTATAAGAGAAGCTAGTTGGCCTTGGTACAAGTTTTGAAGCACGAAATACAAGCATCAAAGCAGCATACGCGGCGAGCGGACCAAGGGGGGGGGGCAAACGGCACCTCACAAGCCAACCAACCCCGTATATGGCACCCTAAGGGCCGTATACGGCACTTAAGGTACCGTATACGGTACCTAGTGCCAAGGGGGGGGGGGGGGGGTTGGTGCTTGGTTTGGCCTCCACTGACTTCTCGGTTGCTTGGTTCGTCCGTATCTTCTTCGTTTGGAGTCCGATTTGCTTGATTCTTGCGCCGTTGACTTCGTTTTTCCGTTACGCTTCTAATGACACTAAGTTTTCCAAATTTGGAAGTGTTTGACTTTTGCGTGTTCCGGATGACGATCGGTGGGCTTCCAGACTGCACATCTTCTCCATTCTTCACCCGTTTCTCTTGATTCTTTCACCACCGATCTTGGATTTTCCTATTGAATCATAAAATATGCATTAAGATCTAATTTGATAGGATAATAAAAAATGGAATATTTAAGGTGATTGTTTTTGCCTCGGTTTGCGTGCAAAATGGATGTTTTACTGATTTTTGTAGCAACGCCCGTATTTAGACTACCTTGGTGATTTTTGATGATAAATGATTGTTTTGAAATGTTTTCACAGAAGAATAGTCCAAAAAGTGAGGAAATAAGTACTTAAAAACATGACTTTTTGGGTCACATCAGTCCCCATGTCATTCATACGCATATATGGATGCGTACGTGGGATCCGATTACTAGCATACGAGTGCGGAATCCTCGTAAACTAATCATTGAGATTATACACAATATGTGAAATAATACGAACAAAATAACGAATATGAATAGAAAACAAGCACAATACAAATATGAATAGGAGATATAATACTTTGGTAAAAATAAATCATTCATTAATAAATCAATTGATTACAACAAATCATTTATAAACAAATGATTACAATAAACTAATGAATACAATACCAAAGGAGTATACGTCTAAGTTAATCCAAGATTAAAACTAACCTTCGATTAATATCAAGACTAGCCTAAGATATGCCAATATCATATCTTTAGCTCTGCGATTATTTATTATCGATATTATTTAAACTTCGATAAAAAATCATCGCATGACAAAAAACTAAGTTCGGCCGTCACTATATTTTTTGTCTGACATTCTGTTATTTTCTTTTTCTTCGAATGAACACAAAGAAAACCACAGATTAATGTTTTGTTTTGTCGCCCCCCCTCTGCCGACTTCGCATGCATTAAAATTTAACTTGCCAACATGCTTTTAATTCTTGTTTCATACGTACATATACATGAGGAATTTCTAATTGGGCTTGGCCCCCAATTAGCCCACTGTCAACATATATACCAAAACATGATCAGATGCTTGCTGGGCGGCTTTTGGGCCATGACTCAGCTTTGGCCCAATACAAAATTACTAACCACGTATATTGGGCTAATACATTTAACATTAATGATTACAAATTATCTAGGAAGCTGTTGTCACAAAACATGTCTCAACAGAATCCCCCTTGACAATAGCTTCTAGATAACTTTTTGATGTCTTCTAGATATCTTCGTTGATCTTCCAAATGTCTTCGTGAAACCTCTAGAATCGATTATCACATAGATGTACCAACATTTTACCACCATAACCCCGTTAAAATTGGGTGTATTCCCCTTGAATCATTATTCTGGATATCACAAGTATAAATATACGCATTGGAGGTACTAGGGTGGGGGCAATGTAGGCCCTTGCCCACACAAACATTTTTCGAACTAGCTATATATATACAATAAGTTGAAATTGTAAGATCTTGCCTACTTAGTTTAGTGGTTGTGACTTTGGATTTTAAATGAGTGGTCACTGGTTCTATTCCAGCTTGACTGATTTTTCTTAAGGGTAAATTGATTTTGTCAGCTATGTACCCCCCTGTTTGTCCCAAGGTCGGCAACTTACCCTCTAAAATTCCAATGTATGCTATCTAACCTTATATTATGTGCTAGAATCTCTTAAAAATTAAGTTTTATCGTTTGGGCTTTTAATTGCTTACTGAGCAGCCATGTGTCAGACCACGTGTCACATTTAGTAATCGTCCACGTCGTCAATTTAACCCGTTGTTCCGGTCACAAGTTACCATCTTACCTACATCGATACAAACTTTACCACTTGAATGCAGACATTGGAACTTTAGAGGGTAAGTTGCCGACCTTGGGACAAACAGGGGGGGTACATAGCCGACAAAATCAATTTACCCTTTTCTTAAATGTTCTTTTTACTATTCTATTTCCCCTTCTTTTCCATTTTTAGTGTCCTTCTTTATATATTCTTTAACTGATTAACTTATCCATTTTCAGTGTACTTCTAATTTAAAAAATCCTATCATGACAAGAACAATTATTAGCCATTTAATTTTAAATAGTGACAATTTTTCTTCATTTCTTTTTATTAACTAAGTTGATAAAGTATATCTATAAAGTAAATGCATTCTTGAGAATTACTCCGTAGAATAGTTTAAAATATTATCAGAGACGAACTTGTGAACAGAAGCACACATGATTACAAGCTTTGTTCACATTTTTAAATTATGAACATTTGGTATGTTATTTTGTGTTGAAAACAAATTAAGTTGAATCTTTTTTTTTTCCGGTTTGGTTGAATTCATGTGACTTAAGTTTAAGTTGGTTTAGTTTGACATATTACTTGAAGAAAAAATCTCAATTCGAAACCTAAAACTTAAGTTGTTGAACACTATAAAATTTGCCCCCTCAAAGAAAAAGTTCTGGTACCGCCCCTGAATATACGTAAAGTACATGAAGCCCTAGACTGACTATACATGTTGGGCTAAGGTCACATGGGCCAATATGATGTCGCTTACGAAAGCGCGTCTTGTTTTACAATTTATAAATAGAAATACCTAATAAATACTTTCAAGCAACCAGGCAAGAATACCCGATCAATTGTAAATATAGATTTGGTAAGTCAGATTCGAACACAGGGAAAAGGTGGAATATTTAAAATAGAAATTAACAATTAACTAGAAAACAGTAAATATGTGGGGCGTTTTAGTTCCGTACGAACATTTTAGAAAACATTTAATTTAAAATAAACAAACTTAATTAAACTTTTAAATTAAAATAATAAATAAATAATAACAATGAATCCTAATTGGAAGGAATAAGTAATTGTATAGTTAATGTCACTTAGGTTCATATTTCCCGATTTATTACGTATTGATTATCTAATTGTGATTCTTTTAGATCAACTTAATACCAAATTCTTCAATGAATACTAAGTCGAATATGAACTAGCCAACGTTTCGGGTCCAACTAATTCCTATAATCTAGGGTCCAACATGAAACACTGGTTCCAATGTCACAAGATGATCAGTCAATTGTGTGCCTTTCCCTAAATTATGCATTAAACATTCACAACTCGTTATAATTAACTCTATTGATATGACTCAACAATACCCAATAATTAACTTATTGTCTTGCTCATTTTAAAGTAGATAATTATTGTATACTCGACCTATCAGACTCAACGTATTTAGTGATAGTCCAAAACCCTAAGGTAGTACTAGCAATAATCAATAATCTTAAAGGAACTCAATCTCATTAAAATTATTAATCACGTGAAGCAACAATAATAACTAGTTACCAATAAACAAGTGTCCACGAGCAATATAACCGTTTTCAATCAAATAACTTATTCAATACGCAATTATAATCGTTCAATAATCATAATCTAAGTTAAATCAACTACACAATCACTCTAAATACTCAATTCATCATAAATCAGTAATAATCAGATCATTCAACATCAAATACTTCAATGAAATCGAAATAAAGAAATTATACCGAGTTATAAAGACGAACCACGAATGATTTAGATGAATTATCCTCGTTCTTCACCTTTCGTACCTCCAAACTACTCCTAAAATTCGTAAACCTAACCTAAAACTCGACTGAAAACGTCTGGAAACGAAAACCTCCAAAAAAACTATCGAAATAGGGTTTAAAACGCGTTTTTATACTTCCTGAAATTTTGATCCATACGGCGTATGGATTTCCATACGGTGTATGGATTGAATTCAAGCCCAGCCCATGTCCGCGTAACCTGGGCCTCCACTGCTGCAATCCATACGGTGTATGGATGACTTTTCCAGCCGGATTCTTGATTTTTCTTCTTTTATTCTTTTCTTCGACTTCGGCTTTACTTTCTTCTTCAAATACGCACCATTTAACTCTTTTATTGACTGTTTTCCTTCCTTTCTTCATAAACGCTCCATTTCCACATCTAATTGCAAATATGAACGAAATCAATATCTATTCTAAACAAAATGCAATGAAAACATTCAAGAATAGGGGTAAAATACTACTGAAATATAGTACTTTTGAGCGTTTATCAAACATCCCCCACTTGAATCCTACTTGTCCTCAAGTAGACTATCGATTCAAAAATCAAATTATTCGGAAAACAGTCATCTCTATTAATCTAAATAACTAAAATAGGAATTACACAACATCACCCATCTTCAACTCAAACGCTTAAATTTAAAAATCTGTTAATTCTAAAAACAATTATTAAGAAACTACGAGATTTACAAAAACTTATCTACACATAGAGTTATTATTCTTAAACATCAAATAGTTCACCATGATTACTGATATTGTTATCCACTTAAACAATCTATATTTGAATACCTGAGCTCAACTTATTATTATTTGTGTAAATATTCCCTTAGACTCCCAAAAACTATATACTTTCATACTCATAATATGCCAATATTACATATCTTGAAATTTAATCAAAACAATCATTTTTCAAATCAAGACAGAGGTGACAGGTCTGTGCCTCAACACAACAAAGCAACATAACTTGATTTTGGTTTAGCAATAATGTTTTTAGTCAAACCATTGGTGACAGGTCTGTACCTCAGTACAACAAAGCGACTTAATTTGACCACATTTAAAAATCATGAGTTATTAAACTCTTTTGCTCTTTTTCATTAGATATACTGACGGAGACCAGGTCTGTACTTTCGTACAACAAAGGAAACAACACCCAGTATATCCCCAAATGATATTAATTAAATTCCCAAAAATATGGCATATCACACATTACTAATATGAAAATTAAAACATATGTCATACATAGCTAAAGTTCATCTAAAAGAAACATTTACTCCTTAATTATCATTTCTTAACAGCTCAAACATTCTCATATAAATCGCCTATCAATACATCATATAATGAAGCTAAATAATATTTTTAATAGCTTTAGTATTAAATTAAAAAGTGTAGAGAATTTTAAATTTAACCTACATAGTTACAAAATAATTATCTCTAGAAAACAAAAATTTTAATGCAAAAATTTGGTTGAAAAATGGGCAACTCATAACCTCCTAGTTACTTATCTTAATAAAATAACTATTAACCAAATTACAAAATCATCTACTTATTAACAGAACAATTATGTGGAAATTAAACTTCTTTTCTCTCCCATCCCCCACTTAAAGATGTACAATGCCCTCATTGTACAAATAATGAAATACTTAAAACGGGAAAAAGAGAAAAGAACTTAGAACAGAAAAACTCCCCTGGAATCGTGTGCAGTTTAATGACAAAGATGATGCGAATTTCCCAGATCCTCTCGATTCAATTTTTCGTTGCGCTGAACTTACTGCCAGCATGACACGTACTCACAACACAATTATGAGGTATCAATCAACAAACATAAGTAAATAATACCAGATTAAAATATCCTAATTAAAAATAATTACTACCAAATCCTAAAACTACCAATCCAACACAATTAATAAAACCTACAAATAAAAACAGTCATAATAATAATAATAAAACAATAATAATAATAGTGTCTGGAATCATAAACCAAATAGGATGAACATCATCCTAATCACTGTCATCATCCTGGCGGTACTGGTACTGGTGAGAAGGCGCTCCATACTCTGACTGTGATGGTGGTGGTGGTCGTGGCATGAACTCTGGTGGCATCTGGTACTGGAATGGCTGATACGTGGGTCCAGAAAGAAACTGACCAAACAGCTGCTCAAACAAGCCATCCTGGTAGTCCAAGTGTGCACTGGTCTGATGGAAATGCTGTCTCTGCATAAGATCTATCTGATCAAACCTCTGAGTCTGATGTAACTGCATCTGGTGCATCTGCTGAGACAACTGATCAAACTCCGTAGCATAACCTCTGTTACGGCCTCGTGCCGTACCTCGACCTCTATCACTGCCACTCGTATCTCCTCTAGCCCTAGTCTGCCTCGACTGCAAAGTCTGTCCTACCGGAGTAATCAGAACCCAGTAATACATCTCTGCAGGACCACCATAGGCAATGCATGGCTCAATGAGAGCAAACGCCTCCAACCGGCGTGCAGTCAACCATCCCATACTAGGCTGAACAATCGTGCATGAGCCCATCTCATCCTGAGTAGCCAAACCAAAGTATCTCACCAATCGAGTAACAAAGTGACCTCCACACAAACTACTACCATCTTTAGTACCAGTAGCTCTCTTCGACATCCACTTAGCCAACCTCCAAGGTACATTCACTAACCTCTTCCTGATAATCGAGCTCAAATAAAACAAATCAGGCCTCGAAACTTTCTCAGGCCCCTCCTTGCGACCAACAATGGTGTAAGTCAACAATCTGTGAATGAGTCAATGACGAGGATCTCGAATACACGTGTAAGAAGGTGTCGAACTTCCATAACTACCCTGGGCAATAAACTGCCACTCCTGCTCAACTTCCAAATCAGTAAGCTTCTTCACAGCACCTGCAGAAATGTGGTTTAAAAAGTGAGGATTATCCAGCTCATTGGGCTCATAAAGCCCCAATCCCAAAGCAAACTGAACCAAGGTCATCTGTCTGGGCTGTCCCCCTAGCTGGAAGAAAATGGAGTTCTCAGTCCATTGAGTCGACCTGGCATCAAACGTAAAAGTGCTATAAAACTCAACAACCAGCTCTCTGTAGATATCCTCCCTGATACCGAATAATCGTGACCAAGCATAGGAAACAAATCCAATGTTTCCATCCTCTAGTACATATGGAACAGCAAGTAAATTCCTAATGGCTTCAGCACCATTAGTAAACCCCTCTCTAGCAATCACATGCTCCAAAACATTCCAGTTAACAGCATCAAACACCTCAATTGACTGGCCAATATTAGAAGCCAGACGATCTCTAAACTGCATCCTAGCAGTCTCAGAATATGACCCATGAAAAGTAAGATATCTATGAGCTCTAATCAACGGGTTTCCCAAAGTTTCACCTCCTCGTGCTCTCCTGTTAGACATGATAACTGCTAAACAAAATAATTGTTAATAATACTAAATAAGCAGTTAATTGCAAAAAGGTTACTAAAAATTTCGGCAGCATTTCGGCTTAAAATTGAATAATCCACCATAAAGGTTTAGCCTAAAACTACCGCAACAACCAATTTCATAAACCTAAATTGCAATTTTTAAACAAAAACTACTCAATATGCATACATGTATATACTTAATTAAATATCACTGACAATTGCCTAATCAAATGTATTATGATAACTTGGTACCATTTTGAATATACGAAATTGCACAATCACTAAACTCGAGTATTAGCAACTTAGCAAACATCCATACAATCTCAAAATGAATTATTGTAACACAATTAATCAAAATAACAACTTATCACATAACCGTAATCACAAACACTTGTGTACCAAACAAATATTTGCATTAATCATCATGTGGTCAGAAAATTAATAAGCAGTAAATTAAAACATAGCATAATTGAGTTTCTCATATTCACAACTTATCATCACGAACGAATAATTCGAATAACACAAAATATGCAATACAATCGAAAAACGAACATGACATTGCAATGTATATAGCAACTAGAACATATATCAATCAAAACATGCTAATAATCATACGCATATCCGAAATACCCAAAAAATCTACAATAAACCCTAACTTCCAAACGAGTGATTTAACCAACGAAAATAAAAACGGGAAGTTATACCTTGTAGAGGAAAGTGCGTGTAACACGAATACGCAAAAATGGCGATGAATGCGTGGCCGGAATTTCCGTCTGGGGGTTGTGGGTGTGAAAGCCGTAGGTGGTTTTGAAGAAAACGGTTTTGGGTGAAATATGAGGAAGAAGGGGGCTGCTGGCGGTTTTCTGCATTTTTGATCCATACGGCGTATGGATTAAGCAGGCCCAGGTCAACTCATTAAACCCAGTCAACGGCCCGGTCCAGCGGCCCAACCAATCCATACGGCGTATGGATTCCATACGGCGTATGGATTGAAAATTCAGAATTTTTTCAAAAACGATTTTCAAACCCATTTTTAACCCAAATTCATCACTAACTTTATATAATTAAATCTCAAACCTGGAGGATAATCACGACTTCAAAATCTTCACAATTCTACACTATAAAATAAATAACAATAATTAACAAACATTAAAAAGAATAATATTCAAAATAATACTTAATATTCAAATCACACATTCAAAGACAAAAATCCAAAACAAACACAAGTCTAACATAATCCAAAACAACCCAGAATGTTAGAAACAATCCAATAGCATAAGAAATATAAAAGGGATGATACGATGAAATTAGTTCAATGAATAGAGGACAAGGAAACTCTTCATCATTTCAGTGACTACATTTTCAACCACATTACCAAAAGTCGCAAAACTTTCCAAGTGCCCATTGGCCACATGCTGAAGATAGACCAAGTCCCAGCTAATTCCCTTTATCACCTTATTAGTTACTCCCTCAGGTGCCAATACTAACTTATCACCTACCAGCTTGTACTCACGGTCGGGATGATTCTTCTCAAACTCACTCATAAACTCCAAACAATCTGCCACTATCCCAGCATGCTTACTCAGAAACGGTTCTTTCCTTAAACTTCTTATTCTAGTTTCAATCCCTGCAATTACCTCATTCTGAACACAAGTTAGTTCTAATCCTGAATCTTTGAAGATTTCAACCAATTTAGTATATATTTCCACCATCCCATAGTGGAAATGCTCCCTCATAGTTAGAACCTTATTATTATCAACTAAAACATCCAAGTTCAGTACCACATAAGTAGCCAAATCAATATCAAAATGAGGATGTATGAACTCCGGGTGAGGCCTTTCTTCCTCTTCCTTAGCATAGCGATCCATTTTTGTCACCATTTCATGAAGATAGTAATGAATAGTACTCGTAACAATGAACCGATGAGGTGTAATATCCGTCAAATGGTCATCTGAATGTAGCAATCGAACCAATTCTCTTAAACCAAACCTAAATTCCTTGTCTGCTTCTGCCTTTGGATGACCAGTAACCTCGTACAAAGCCCTAAGCATACGGCCAAGACACGCGGTCTGATTTGCCGAACAAGGAAATGCAGAATGCCTCAGAATCTCATAGATCTCCGTGTATCTTTTCTTCTGAGTAGTGTAGAATTTCTCTTCCTCTTTAATCCTAGTTTCTAGAGATTTCCCAAAAGTAGTGAGGGCAATATAGAATTGCCTATCAATCCCATACTGACTCTCAATCTAAGCTGCTTCTAACACATCATTTACCAAAACCCTCTGACTATCAGTAAAATCCACAGTGGACCTGCTAATAATCTCAGAACTGAACGGAATATCCCCTCTAAACTCCTCAAGTGCCGATAGCAACCCCTGACAAGATGAAGTAATAGGAGCGGGAATACGGCCTAATTGGGTATAAGGAAGCACCCTCTCGGCGGAACTAGCATCCGAATTAACAGACTGATCCCTCTTAACCATGTTATTATCATTTGCATCACTTTCAAAGCTCCTCGCCATTGGACAAACCTAAATAAAAATAAATCTGAAAATACAAAACACCACTAACGAAAAACAAGTTAGTTCACACAAAATAAACAAAAATTAAATAACATGTACAACTTTAAATAAATGGAACTCCAACCGGCGGACGGATTCCCATCCGCCGGTTGAAACTAAAACCCCACAAGTTTAACCAATTAAAGGATAATTAGTTTCAACCAATGAATTAATGAAAACTTTGTTACACAATTACTTAATTCACTTTAAACAACTTCACAAAATTATTCGTTTAATAAAATTATTTCAGAAATCAAAGTTTACAAACAACTAACTCCTATTTAAATAATCACAACCGCTTTTCCCCGGCAGCGGCGCCAAAAACTTGATGTCGCTTACGAAAGCGCGTCTTGTTTTACAATTTATAAATAGAAATACCTAATAAATACTTTAAGCAACCAGGCAAGAATACCCGATCAATTGTAAATATAGATTTGGTAAGTCAGATTCGAACACAGGGAAAAGGTGAAATATTTAAAATAGAAATTAACAATTAACTAGAAAACAGTAAATATGGGGGGCGTTTTAGTTCCGTACGAACATTTTAGAAAACATTTAATTTAAAATAAACAAACTTAATTAAACTTTTAAATTAAAATAATAAATAAATAATAACAATGAATCCTAATTGGAAGGAATAAGTAATTGTATAGTTAATGTCACTTAGGTTCATATTTCCCGATTTATTACGTATTGATTATCTAATTGTGATTCTTTTAGATCAACTTAATACCAAATTCTTCAATGAATACTAAGTCGAATATGAACTAGCCAACGTTTCGGGTCCAACTAATTCCTATAATCTAGGGTCCAACATGAAACACCGGTTCCAATGTCACAAGATGATCAGTCAATTGTGTGCCTTTCCCTAAATTATGCATTAAACATTCACAACTCGTTATAATTAACTCTATTGATATGACTCAACAATACCCAATAATTAACTTATTGTCTTGCTCATTTTAAAGTAGATAATTATTGTATACTCGACCTATCAGACTCAACGTATTTAGTGATAGTCCAAAACCCTAAGGTAGTACTAGCAATAATCAATAATCTTAAAGGAACTCAATCTCATTAAAATTATTAATCACGTGAAGCAACAATAATAACTAGTTACCAATAAACAAGTGTCCACGAGCAATATAACCGTTTTCAATCAAATAACTTATTCAATACGCAATTATAATCTTTCAATAATCATAATCTAAGTTAAATCAACTACACAATCACTCTAAATACTCAATTCATCATAAATCAGTAATAATCAGATCATTCAACACCAAATACTTCAATGAAATCGAAATAAAAAAATTATACCGAGTTATAAAGACGAACTACGAATGATTTAGATGAATTATCCTCGTTCTTCACCTTTCGTACCTCTAAACTACTCCTAAAATTCGTAAACCTAACCTAAAACTCGACTGAAAACGTCTGGAAACGAAAACCTCCAAAAAACTATCGAAATAGGGTTTAAAACGCGTTTTTATACTTCCTGGAATTTTGATCCATACGGCGTATGGATTTCCATACGGCGTATGGATTGAATTCAAGCCCAGCCCATGTCCGCGTAACCTGGGCCTCCACTGCTGCAATCCATACGGCGTATGGATGACTTTTCCAGCCGGATTCTTGATTTTTCTTCTTTTATTCTTTTCTTCGACTTCGGATTTACTTTCTTCTTCAAATACGCATCATTTTACTCTTTTATTGACTGTTTTCCTTCCTTTCTTTATAAACGCTCCATTTCCACATCTTATTGCAAATATGAACGAAATCAATATCTATTCTAAACAAAATGCAATGAAAACATTCAAGAATAGGGGTAAAATACTACTGAAATATAGTACTTTTGAGCGTTTATCACAATACAATACAAGAGTACAATATATATAAATACAATCCACTAATACGCCCTCGCAGTTTGAGCGGGGGATCTTCGAACGCGCAAACTGGACCTGAAATCAGCAAATAATGGGAACGGAAGACCTTTGGTGAAGATATCCGCATACTAGAATCGTAAAGGAACATGGAGAACTCGAACACGTCCTACAGCTACTTTGTCTCGAACAAAATGGATATCAATCTCAATGTGTTTTGTGCGCTGATGTTGTACTGGATTGGTTGACATGTAGACGGCACTTACATTGTCGCAATATACCAAAGTAGCTGTGTATAGGGGCATATGTAACTCTCGAAGGAGGTTGCGAATCCAGGCTGTCTCGGCAATAGCATTAGCAACCCCTCTGTATTCGGCCTCAGCACTAGAACGAGACAACGTGTCCTGGCATTTGGAAGACCATGTCAGTAAGTTGTCCCCGAGAAAGACACAGTAACCAGAAGTGGAACGACGGGTGGTGGGGCATCCTGCCCAGTCAGCATCAGAGTAAGCAGTGAGCTGGGTGGTGGATGACTGAAAAAACTGAAGGCCAAGATCGTGGTGCCACGTAGATAGCGTAGGACACGCTTGAGAGCGTTGAAATGCGGCTCTCGTGGGTCATGCATATAGAGACATAACTGCTGGACTGCATAAGAAATGTCAGGTCTAGTGAACGTGAGGTACTGAAGGGCTCCTACAAGGCCGCGATAGAGAGTCGGGTCATCAACAGGAGTTCCCTCAGGTCCAAGTTTCTTCTCGCTATCAGCCGGAGTCCTGCTGGGGTTACACTTAAGCATTTGCGCCCGTTCAAGAATGTCAGTGGCATATTTGGACTGCGAAAGGAATAGACCAGTTGAAATATGAATGGCAGATATGCCAAGAAAATAGTTAAGCTGGCAAAGATCTGTCATAGCAAACTCCCCATGAAGAGATGAGATAATACGCCGTAAGAAAGCAGAAGAAGAAGCTGTAAGAATAATGTCGTCCACGTAGAGTAGAAGGTAAGCAGTCTCGGCTCCCAGAAGAGTCAGTTTTACTATGTTGAAAACCGACTCGTGTAGAATAACTAGTGAAGCGCTGAAACTATGCACGAGGAGCCTGCTTGAAGCCGTATAGAAACTTTTGTAGGCGGCATACATAATCAGGATGAACAGGATCAGTAAAACCTTGTGGCTGATGCATGTAGACAGTCTCAGGCAAACAGCGAGGCTGAGAATAGTTCGGATAGTTGCCAGTTTGACAACTGGACTAAACGTCTCATAACAATCAATACCCTATTGTTGACTGCGGCCATTAGCTACAAGCCGAGATTTATATCGATTGAGAGACCCGTCAGCATTAAACTTGTGTTTAAATAACCACATAGAGCGCACAATATTAACATTTTGTGGACGCGGAACAAGTACCCACGTACCATTTTTAATTAAAGCATTAAATTCGTCTTTGATAGCATTTTGCCAATAGGGATTTTAAAGAGCTTGGTGAGGAGACTTAGGGATAGGGGAGATAGTATCGACATGAAGTGTGAGACACTAAGTTGGTTTAGTCGTTCCTTCTTGAGAGCGACTGACCATGGGGTGATGAAGAGGGACAATAGCGCGACTGGTAAGTGATTGGGCTCCGGACTGAGGCTGTTGGGCCTGTTGGTTGGTGTTGTAGGCTGACAGAGGCTGTTGGGCCTGTTGTTGAGTGTCTTGGGCTGAACAAGAAGGTGTTTGGGTTGTGGTGAGAATAGGGGGTGGTTGTTAGGCTGGTGATGTTGGGCCGAGAGGTGAAGTAGTGATGTTGGGCTGGTGTGTGGTGGTGGTGTTGGTGTTGGGCTGTGTAATGGCAGTGGTGGTGTCAGGGGATTAGGTTGGAG
This sequence comes from Helichrysum umbraculigerum, assembly GCA_949592205.1. Lineage (NCBI taxonomy): Eukaryota > Viridiplantae > Streptophyta > Magnoliopsida > Asterales > Asteraceae > Helichrysum > Helichrysum umbraculigerum. The sequence goes on along the minus strand of CATIUR010000003.1, from coordinate 114,249,877 downwards.
GCTTATGTGGTGTGGTGAGGAGTTTAAGTGCAATTGGAGATGGTGTTTGGTCATGGTCTAAAAATTGGTATGATGGTGAAGACGTGGGAGTCATTGAGCCAAATGGAAATGTGGTGTCGTCAAAGTTTACATGTCTCGAGATGATTATTTTATTTGTGGCTAAGTCTAGACATCTATACCCACGGTGATCCGTCGGGTATCCAAGAAATACGTACGGAGTTGATCGAGGTTGGAGTTTGTGAGTTGTATGAATATAAGGATAACACAAGCACCAAAAAACTCTAAGATGTTTATATGTAGGCTGTTTGTTAAAAAGTTTTGTAAATGGTATTTCATATTTAATAGCTGTAGATGGTAAAATGTTTAATAGGTGAGTGGCCATAAATAATGCCTTAACCCAATATTGAGGTGGGAGATGTGCTTGAAAAAGTAATGTCCTTATGAAATTATTTATGGTTCTAATCATGCGATTGGATTTCCCATTTTGTTGTGATGTTTTGGGACATGAAAAAGGGAATTGAATGCCATTTGTTTTTAAAGAGTGTGTGTTGTTGAAAGTTTTCGAACTCGCCCCCGTGGTCACATTGAAATGCTTTTATTTCTTTATTAAATTGCGTTTTTACATAAGCACGAAATTGTAAGAACTTATTAAATGCATCAGATTTCTTTTTAAGCAGATAAACCCAAAAGAAATGCGAGAAATGATCTAAGAAAATAACATAATATTGAAAACCACCAACACTCGGAATTGGAGAAGTCCACAAGTCCGAATGAATAATATCAAAAGTTTTTGCAACATTGGAACTAGAAAGATAAAAAGGATGCCTAATATGCTTACCAAGTTGGCAAGCATGGCACAAAGTTGAAGACTTGGTATTATTACACATAATAAATTTATTGGAAACTAAAAAACGTAGTACGTCATCCCCGGGATGCCCGAGTCTTTTGTGCCACGTAGACAGACTTAACGATAAGAGAGTAGTAGGTGGTGTGTTGGTGGATGAACAGAAAGGAAAAACATCTCCACGGCTATTACATCGAAGAAGCAGTTGACGAGTCCAATAATCCTTCACAGAAAAACCATATTCATCAAATTCAATACTACACTTATTATCACGAGTAAATTGCCAGACAGAAATGAGGTTTCTGATAATGTTTGGCGTGACAAGAACGTTTTGTAAATATAAAGGACGAAGTAGAGATGGCAAAATGCTACGATCGCTGTTAGTAACGGGGATGTTTGCCCCGTTTCCAACAACTATAGAAGAAATTAAGCTTCTATTAAAAATAGTTGTGAGATTACCTGTGTCCGTGGAGAGGTGAGATGTTGCTCCCGTATCCATATACCACCCGGAGTCTTCACTGTTGTTTGCATAACGGAAACCCATAGCATTGAAAGCTTGAGGGAGAGTAGTTGCCTAATCGCCATATTCCCAATAACCTATACTGGACCCTGGACGTGGGCCTGATGGGCCGTGGACAGAACTTGGTGGCTGATTAGGAGCCCGCCCAAGTATGCTTCCAATTGGGCCAAAAGCTCTAGCACTATTATGTCGTGATAGACCATTTCATGTTGGACCCAAGGCAAAGCTGTGATTGGGCCTTGTTTGGGCCTGTTGACCGCGATAACCATTATTTTCGCACACTGCCCGCGGCGGAAGACACGTCAGGGCAAGACTAATCTGGATCATTACATACAGTTACATCGAACGACCTCTACATGAGTCATTTTGAAAATACATTTCAAAAATACATTGATTGAAATAATGTTTACAACCTATTACATAAACCCTAGAGTTCTCATGTAATGTCGAGAGATTCTAATATATAACTAATTTTACAAAATTCAGTAATGCAAGAAAAATCTCTGTTGTAAGCTGTTGAAAAATATGCGACTCGAGCTATTGCTTCCAAAACAATCCTACTGCATCTGTGGACCTGAGAAATACATGCTAAAAAGGTCAACACTAATGTTAGTGAGCTCTTAGGTTTAATAGTTAATTAAAATCGTAGTATGAACCACAAGATTTTCGTAGTAGCACGAATGCCAAAATAGTATATACAATTACCATGAGCTCATAGTTCGAAGCTTAACCGTAGTTATTGCCTCTAACAAGTGCATAATCCAGTACACTCGTAATAAATAAAAAATTATGCGTCCTTTTGCCGAGTTAGAGTGGCAAACCTGCACAGGGGTGTCAATCCCCTATAGATCTATACACAATTGTTCACGCTTAACAATAATTAACGAACCATGATAGAGAGGACTTTTAGTGGATTAGAGTATAACTCATGCAATTCGTATAAGTGTTTTCAGTACTTGTGTTCATAAAAAGTTAAGCAATGTATTCTCACCCCAAGGTAAAAACAGTAAAAGTGGGGCTATGAGACTCACATGAGTCTTGTAAGCTAGCAGTTTCTAAGGCAAGTTGTTGTCCAATCAGTAACCTTCTAGCACCCTAAACGCATAAGGTTATATGTAAGTAGAGTGTTAATGGTCCACTTATGCTAGTTGTTCACTCAACTAGTTTCTCCAAGTGTTTAATGTATTTAAAAACGTGTACGGCCAATTGGTGATGTTTAGTAATAATAATTCCTATTGACATTAGTATTATGTTACGTCTTTGTATACTTGGTAAAAGTATATACGAAGTTTCCTGAGTTGTATCGTATGTATTCCATTTGTTGTTAAGTTGAATTGAACAAGTTGTGAAAATATGTTTTCAATCAGACCGTAAATTGCGACACTAGATGCGACACTCAGATGAGTTGCGACAATGAGGTCAATGTCGCAAGTTGTGTAATTCAGAAAGGGGGTTGCGACACTCGAGTTAGTGTCGCATATCGTGTTGAGACACTCAGATTAGTATCGCATAGTGTGATTTAATAAGGGTTGCGACAATGATGTCAGTGTCGCAGATTGTGAGTTGTGACATTCGGTTATGTGTCGCAGGCTTCCTTGAATTGTGATTGTTGTGACACTAAGGTTAGTGTCGCAAGATGTATTAGTACTGCTAGTGGAGCTCGTGGGTCACGATCCGGATACTTGGGCCAAAAGTCAACCCAGCCGGCGGCTGAAACATCCAACCGGCGGTTGGAACCGTGAAGCTGAAAACTATAAATAGAGACCTCGGCCAGACCATAAACGATGCGATTTCAATATTCAAAAGTCAATTCTAGGGTTTAAGAGTCGATTAGGGTTACGATTTTGGAGGCTAGGAAGCTAGGGTTTGAAGGTTTTCAACCCTACGAAGAGTTAGTTCGTCCATTGGTTCGATTCTTGATCCTTGTAACTTCACTAATGTTTATTAAGTATATTATGGATCTTGTTTACTTGTTTTCAGTTATGAACTAAAATTTTAATTGTGTTTATTTAGATGAATATTACTTGAATTATAGTTTGAATTTATGTTTATGTTGGTATTGATTTATTGAATGTTTATTATGCTTAAATCAATTATTGTGTTAATTATATGATTAAGTTGTTCTTAACATGATTAATTAATTTATATCACAAACTGACGTTTTTATAAGTTGATTAGTTGTGTATAATTATTTACTTGTTTAATAATTGCGGCTTGACACTGTGACTAGTGATAGATTAAGAACGTATAACTTATGAATTATAACTAATGTGGTAACTATAAACTCTTGCTGATGCAAAGTTTCCCTAATAAGTCATAATAGATTGTTGATTAGTTTAATAGAATAAGCTATAAGTAAGCAATATTTACATAGTGAATTCTATAGTATTTTTGTACCGAATCTCGTGTTTTACTTAAATTACTTATAAGAAAGTTAACTTTTATTAGAAACTGTTCTACATTTGTTAATTCACCAATAAATCAACCAACAATAAATAAACATAATGGAAAACTAGAATTTAAGTAAGACTAATCTAAATAAATATAATCTTCTATCCATCTGATTATCTCTAATTGTTCTTAATTGCTTTAATTGTTTTTAGTTTATTTTAATTTAGTATCAATTAAATTACTTTCGTATGGAACTAAAACGCCCCCTTATCGGTAATATTAATTGTAAATAAAGGATTAATTAATTATATTAAATACACCATTCCCTGCGGTTCGACTCGGACTTACCAAAGCTATATTATTATAAGAACGGGTTATTCTTACCTGTATTGCGTGATAGTATTATTTAGTATTTCCACTATTTAAAACTTGTTATTTTTAAAAGACTACTCAACACACACCAAGTTTTTGGCGCCGCTGCCGGAAAGCGGTTGAATTTAAAATTTTTAATTTTCCCTGTAAATATATTTTTGTACATTGTCGTTCAATCGAAAAATCGGCTCACCTATTGTGAATACAACATAACAGAGGTATAAAGAGGGTCGCTCTGCTTCCCTAAAGGGGGTAGGTTTTTAATACGCATACCGCTGACTTATTTCTCCGCTTTTGTGTATGATTATTGGAGCTACCGAGGACTTTTGATTAGCTTTGGAAAATAAATGATTATTTGAGATATTTAATTATTTGTTAATATGCATTATTTGTTTTATTTTCATTTTTTGTTTATATTATCTTACCTATGTGATAGTTTCTATGTACAGAAAGAATTAAATACTAGTAAAATGGAAAATATGCAATTGGATGTAATGGAAATCAAGGATATTGAAGTAGATGAGTATTCTGTTAAGCAGAATGAGACCATGAGTTCATCAGAAGATAAATATTCAGCTCAGTACCCTCCATTTGTCTCAGATATAGAAGGGATGTGTCATTATTTGGAATATCACCAAGATGAGGTTCGTTTTAGTATGGCTATTATCAGAACAGCAACTTTGGAATTTACACCCAATCAGAGGGTTATCATTGAAAACATGGAACGTGAATTTGCCGCTTGGTGCGCTTCTAATGAAACAAGAGATACTGATGTCTTTGAAAGTGATAAAAGCCAAAATGTACTATATTGTAGTACTAATTTCCCCCGTGTTTGATAGATTTCTAATGCATTTATATGAATAAGATACTCATTTCGTTCATATTTGCAATTAGGAGTTAAATCGAAGCTTGGATCGAAAAGAAATAGGAAGCGAGCTAATATTGAAGAAAAGAAGCTAAAGAATTGAAGCTAGGCAAAAGAGAGTTGGATCGATTGGAAGAAAGAAGAGATTTTACTTCCAACCGCCGGTTAAATATTCCAACCGGCGGTTGGATTAAATTCTTGGGCTGACAAGCTTCGTGGGCCGGACCAGTTGGGAATTTGCATCCAACCGGCGGTTGGATGAAGTAGGCAGAATTAGGTTAAAATCCAATTTAATCTCATTTTAGGGTGATCACTCAAACTTTTCACCACTTCACCACAGCCGACTAAAGCTAGTTCCAGAGGCTTTTTGATGGCATTTTGGAGGTACAAAGATGCTAGGATTGATGCCGATTGATCCTACTTCGCGTGGTTCACGATTCGGTTTGCATATTATCTTCCGATTTTAATTTAAACATATCTATGTGTTTTGTTTTGAGATTATGAATCTGATTTTGTACAATTGAATCATGAATTAGACTTTATGTATATTGTTTAGTTTAAGAACCTTGGATTATGATTGTTTGAAGGTTATAATTGTGTTTTGAATGAGTTGTCTGATTGAAGATTGTTACGTTATCCGTAGAACCTTATTTGTTGGTGATTATTAATTGCTACTTAACGTGGTCAATAGTGTTGTCGAGATTGAATTCCTTTGACATTGTTGATTATTGATGATTATAGACTTAGGTTTATAATTATTGCTAAATAGATTGAGTTTGATAGGTTAAGAGCATAGTAATTAATTAATCTAAAATGAATGAGCTAATAAGTGATTATTAGAAGGTATAGTTGAGTCATACCGCGAGGATTAATCGTAACAAGTCGTGAACACTTAATGCACAATCTAGGGAAAAACACGCAATAGAGCAACATTCTTGCGACGTCGGATCGATGTTTAATGTGGGAATCTAGATTGTAGATATTAGTTAACCCGAACCGGAGACTAATTTACATTTAACTTGGACTCTTTTATTAGTAACTAAGTTAATATAAAAGAAATCACAATCAGACAATCAAAACACATGAACCGGATAATATGAATCTGAGTGGAAGACTCTAAGTAATTACATGTCTATCTCCGATTGTTTATCTTTTCCTCTTACCTTGTTTTATGTTATTTGGTTTAGTTATTTAGTTCATATTGAACGTTCGTACGGAACTAAAACGTACCTCTTATCTTACTGCTTTATTAGTGTAGTTAATAATCCCAATTTAATTGAATAACATCGTTCCTGTGTTCGACCTGGACTTACCATAGCTATATTATTCCGATCGGGTATTCTTGCCTGGTTGTGTGATAGTATTAATAAGGTATTTTCATTTATAAATAATAAAACATGACGCTTTCACACGCATCAAAAAGATGTGTACGTGGTAGAGCTTAAGGAAGATTTGGTTGAGCGAGAGATAGTTGATCCGGAGTTTTTTTAAGAGCAAAGGCTTAAGTATGCTTATATTCATCGGATATTTGAGAGGTCCTCATTTCCTTATTCAGAAAAGCAAGTAAATCTATTGGAATTACTTAAGCATGACATACAATTGGCTTCTGGAAATTTAAGTGATATGCATGATATGGGGTTATTAGAAGAAATTAAAGATTTTCTAGAATTAATGAAGGCTAAGGATCATGTTAACTCTGAAAAGTTTTATGTGGATTGCACAGTGGAGTATTATGGTCAAGATATAATTGATGAACTTTATTATGCAGAGTGGGATGAAATGACTAGGAGCATTCCAGAGTACTTTTTGGATGAACCTATGGCAAATCTGGCCACCTATGTGCATAAGCAACTAATTCCAGCCTACAATGGAGTCCATTATGAATCACATGTACGTCTCTTTCATCTAGGGTTGTCAGAAATTTATTACCGTCTGATAGATATCTTTAAGTTTACTGGGTTACTATCTGATCAACAAAAGGTATTGCTTACTGGTATTTTTAAAAAAGTAGGAGATGTATTTCTATACCCAAACACTAGGATGTATGAAGATTTACACTTAGGTTTTTATGGATTCATGGATTGTTTAAGACGTGATCATCAGAAACGAGAAACTAAGGTTGAAGATGGGTATAAGGTTAATGATGAAGATGGAATTATTGCTAAGAAAGATCAAAAGATAGTAAAAGAATTAATTGATTTAGAAAATGCTGAAAGGACACATCATGAGAGTTTTCCTGAATATTCATCAACAATTCCCGAGATCACTAATATAATGTTTCGTCATTTCCGTCATAATTATCCAGAGAATTATGTTGAACCTGTCACTGTTATGCTACCTAATGGGTATTATGCTTCTGCTTTATCTCACAAATGGTTTAACCCCACATAAGAGAATTACCACATCTGAAGACCACTTGCATTTCATTTTATTATCAGTTATGATTTCTATTTTTAACGTCTGTTTCTTTTCTTATTAACGTTTGTTTCTTTGTCTTATTAATTGTTAAGTGACATTTATTTATTAAGTTGAATTATTAATGATTATGTTTGTTATTTTGGTTAATGTTTATTTGTATGTGTTAAAGATTGTTGGAAGCTTGTTGTCTATTTTAAGGTGAGTGTTTCGATTCAATTTATAAAGTTAAATAAAAGATTATTAGTATTTATATAAAAATATTTAAATTGTAAAGTTTTTAAAAATTAAACCAACCGTCGGTTGATGCTTTCAACCGCCGGTTGGATTTCAAACCATACGGGCTTTTAAAACGAAATGGGTTAATGCAGTGGACCGAGTTGGGCCTCATCCAACCACCGGTTGGAAGGTCCAACCGCCAGCTGGATTGTCTGGGGGTTAACACCCGATCAGAGCCTCTTCTTCTTCATTTTACACCAAACACTTCTACAAAAAACACACACAAGCTCCGGCCACCATTCGCCATTCCGAGATTTCGCATTTTTCTCATATAAATTCGTTGTTAATTTTTCAAGGGGACTTATTATACTTTCTTTACTCGTTAATTTATGTCTTTAATTTTTGCATTGCGAATGTTTGACTAGGGTTTCACATTTTGGGGTTTTTAATTCCGAATATTGTTACATTTTTTGTGTGAATCTCTATGATGCTATTACGATGTTAGATTTGTTTCTTGATAAGGATTCGAATTAAAAAGATACAATTATGCGGTTAGGGTTAGTTTTGTATACTTTGAAGGTTTTTGCATGAACTTTAGGAGATGAAGTTGATATATAGATTAGTATGCGGAAATTGAATTAGTTGGTCGGGGTATGGGAAACCAAATAACGGCGGCCGTCGGTCTGGTGGTTCAACCGCCGGTCGGTGTGACTAGCCGGCAGCTGGAATCATTTTTACAGAAATCACTTTCTCGATTTATGCTTAGTATTTGTTTGATAATAACTGTTTCGTTCTGGTATATGTTTTAATTAGCTTTGACTAAAAAAATTTGTAAAAATTTAGATTAGTTGTTATATAATTTTTGCCTATGGTCGTTATAATCCTATATATATATATATATATATATATATATATATATATATATATATATATATATATATATATATTTTATGTACTAAGATATATAAAAATAATTATGTATTACTTTTAGTTGTTGTATTAGATTTAGTATGTACTGTTATTATTTGTATAAATTCTAGTTTAGCACATTGTTAATTTTTGTTAGATTAAAATATATTTTGACTAACGTTTGACTTAGGTTGACCATCTTTGACTATTTTGTAACGCTTTAACCATATAGTGGGAGGTTCAAATGAGAACCACTTTAAAGTTGAGAACTGTGAGAACCACAACGAATACGTGTTTCTTCACATGTGATTAACTTCAATCATATGTGAACATTGATGTACGTTTAATTGAAAAAGAAAAAAGTCAAAAAAAAATCTTAAATTTACGTCTTTAAACGCATTTTAACCGATTTGTTCACATTATCGTTCACATGTGAACATGTATTTGTTTTTTGCGTTTTTCGATATGATTTTAAGATTTTTTTTGACTTTTTTCTTTTTCAATTAAACGTACATCAATGTTCACATATGATTGAGGTTAATCACATGTGAACAAACACGTATTCGTTGTGGTTCTCACAGTTCTCAACTTTAAAGTGGTTCTCATTTGAACCTTCCCCCATATATATATATATATATATATATATATATATATATATATATATATATATATATATATATATATATATATGTTTGTCGGTTGTATTATTATATTTGTAATATTATATATGTTGTTAAAGGTATTAGATTGGGACTTTATGGATAGAGTGTTGGATCCTGAGACTAGAGAGACTGGTACCCAGACTCTACAACATTTCTTAGCTACTAGGTATACTTTACGTGATGGTAGTATTGGTTTTGTTTCATATGCCTGGAACCGCTTATTCAATGTTCATGAGATTATCTTTAAGGAGTTAGTGGTCGAGTTTTATAGTACTGTACAATTTGATGTTGATGTTGATGATATTCGACACCATACTTTGAGGTTTATGCTAGGAGGAGAGCCCCGTGTTCTGAGCCTTGTATAGTTTGCTCAGGCTATAGGGTTATATACTTTGGATGAGGAAGCCAATCCTCATTTTCTTGATTTTATTACAGCTGGGCGTATAGAGAGTTATGATAATTTGGAGGTTGCTGCATTTTGGAGATATATTGGTAATGGAGATTTTGGTGCTAGAGGGCCAAGTGATATTCTTGTTAGGAGTCCTATTGTTCACCGCATGTTGGCACATTCTATTGTGGTAAGGAAGTGGCCAGAAAGGCAGAAAAGGTCCATAAGCCAGATTTTTCTATCTTTATAGTATTATCCAAGGAACAAATGTAAATGTTCCTTGGCGCTTGGCTTATTGGATGGCTCATAAGGCCACAGGTACGAGAGCTATGAGTGCTACTTGTGGTGGTTAATATGTGACTAGGTTAGCTTGATGGTTCCACTTTTCGGATGCTATGTCTTGCACACCAGTTAGTCCCAGTATGCAGTTTTTGGGCGAGCATTATTTGCTGGACATTGATATTATCAGGAGACCCATTGAGGGGGATTATTTTTTATGGGCGACACCTTTAGCAGGGTGTTTGTGACACCCGACTATTTAGGGTTACTGATTAACATGTTAGAAACCTTAATTACGTGTGTTTAATTTAGTATTAGGCTAAATACTTGTAATTACTTCTAACTATTTGTATATTTATGTGAATATACACTTCCGTAATTATTTTATATTACGCATACGTAATTAGTTGTAATTACGCGAAACAACCGGACGGAGTCCGACCCACTATAAATACGGACGTTGGTGAACAAAATATTAAATAATATGAAATTATTTAATAAACTCAAAAACTCGTAAATATTATGTTGATAATATTTAACACGTTAGTTATATCGTATAAAATAACCCAAACGCAATAAAAACGCGCGGAACGCGCCCGACAACCCGACGAAACTAAATTTTATATTTAATGATTTTAAATATATTATTTCAAGTAAAACTTTCATTTAAAATATCGTATCTTGATTCGATAACAAAAACGCCCTATTTAAACCTTACGCGATTTAACACCCGTAAGATAAATGCGCAAATCGAGGCCGACGAATTAACGGAACATTTTTATAAATGTTTTTAAGCATCTAGATAAAATATTTCAAGTGGAAATATCGAAATTAAAATTCGTCACTTAAAAACGCGTATAAAATATTTAACGTACGAATAAACGTCAAAACAATCAAGTAAACGAAAGGAGAACGTAACTAATTAAATGGGAAATGAGAAATGACCAAAATAACCTTTGTGGGGCCCCTCTATGGGCCGGCCACCACCTCCCACCCTACCCTCTCATATCTCATGCAATGTAATGATGATATTCCTTAACCCTACAACCATTTACAAGCCATGCACCACTTACACCCTCATTTCTTACACTCCATCTTTTTCTTCATCTCTCTCTAACCCAAAACACTCTCAAAAACACTGAGATTACAGCCACATTCATCATCAAGAATCATCATTTAAATCACCAAGAATCAAGAACAAGAAGAAGGGAAGCAAGGATCAAAGCCTATCTACATCATCTTCATCCTTTCTTCATCATTTCTAAGTATGAATACACATTCTCTCTCTCTAAAACTGATTGCATGATGTTTATTTACATGTTTTGTAGCTCATCTAACACTAATATGTCCAAATCAATGGTTAAAAATCGTTTTTATAAAGTATACATGAACATGCAGATTCTGTCTTCAAAAAGTCAGATTACAAAAACGATCATATCTCGAGTTCTAGGAAGAGTTAGACAACAAAGTTTTTTTTAAAAGTTGCGTATTGAAAAGAGCTACAACTTTAGTATTTTACACTTTTTCCAGATCTGTACGGACTTTTGTGAATAAACCCATCTTTGAGCCTGGTCTGAACATTATCGAAAACCGAGTACGGTTCTTACGCGAAATTGTTTAAATATGTAAATGGACATTATAAATCTCAAGAAATTTATATTATGAACTAGACACATAGATGATCAGTTGGTAAAAGTCTCAGACCCTAGTTTGGACCAAATGTTGTAGAAATCTAGTGGCGAACCAAACCGACAAAGTCGAAAATATGAAAATCTTGAAGTCTTAGGTTGCATGTTAAAAACCGACACTTTGGGTGAACTCCGACACGAACCGACAAATTGTATGGACTCTATAAACTGATATATGGGTTGGGTAAAAGTTTCGGGTCAAACCGAGTCAGTTTGACCAAGTCAACAAAGACGGCTCGGTTTCTAAAAACGACAAAACTTACTATTTTTGGAAAGTGGTAACAAAAATGGGTTTGGGTGACTTAGTAACTTTTACCAAAAACTAAACTTAGAAAGTTTCCTGAATGGAAAAACCGACACTTAGAACACTTGGATTAAAAATTGGAAAGCTGATCAGGCACAAGTGTCGCCTAACCAGCGACACTTACCCAAGTGACGCCTAATTCAGCGTCACTCATCCAAGTGCCGCACCTTAATTTTAAATTGAACTTGTTTAGCGTCACTTACCCAAGTGACGCCTAATCTAGCGTCACTTACCCTTAGTGCCGCCTAAATTATTCAAATTGCTTATTTAGCGTCACTTGACCCAGTGCCGCCTGAACTAAATGTCGCCTATAGCGACACTTACCCCAAGTGCCGCTGTCAATTTAAAAATCACATCTAACGTCACTTAACCTAGTGCCGCTAACCAACCAAGTGTCGCCTATAGCGACACTTACTTGAGTGACGCTACCCAATCGAGTGTCGCCCCTAAGTGACGCCTAAAACAGAAACTACAAAACTAGTTTTCACACTAAGTGTCGAACTCACACAACTTCAATACTTGTATACGCTACAACACACGAAACATATACTTGGATAGTATACAATGAAACAACACATAATAATAATGGTTTAAGATTATTATTACAAACTTTCACCAACTGGTCGTACACGTTTTGACAAACAAACTGGAATAACTTATTTGGACGTACTAGTTGATGAACTAGCTCTAGGTGGACTATAACCCTCCACCTACACGATTGGCTTAAGTGGACATTAACCCCACTTATACAATCGCTATAGATGGTCTTTTGAGACATCTACTTACCCAACCTTATACGTTTAGGACGTTAGAAGGTTGCGCTTTAGACTTTGCTTGCTATTTGATTATGTGACAACCGTCAATTTAGGACTAGAATTTAGTGCCTAATCAAGTTTTAATACATGTAATTAGTTCTGTGTTAGGCTACTTAATGTATCAATCATTATATATTGTTGAATATATATCTACAATTATGCGATTTGTTTAAATCGTACGAATTTCAAATCGAATGAATTTCAATACAATAAATATGGACGTTGGTGACAAATTTTATTAAATAACGTTGTTATGTCAAAAATATGATTATAATAATACTTCGTATTTATCGGTATCGTACAAACAGAAATTTCACAATTTAAAATGTTAAAAACACGCAAAACTAAATAAACCAACTTACATTTATAACTCAAATATAAACTTATTTGTAAAATAACTAAATAAAATATCGCGTAATAATTTGTATTTAAAATGTACCAATTAATGTTCAAAATAATTATTTAACGTTTAAACGACGGAGCAAACGAACACTACACGGGACGCGGGGCGAAAGTGGGGATAAACCCCACCTCCACCTTTCATTTTCTTCATTTCATTTCCCATTCCTCCCTCTCTCTTTTCTTTCCCCTCTAAACAAACAAACCACCAAAACTCACCAAATCGCAAAATACTACCACGAAACGCGACCGAATCACAAATATTTTTAGAGATTCACGACCACCTCGCGACGATCTACAACGCTATCTTTCCGGATTTTCATTTCGGCAAATTGTAAGTTTCCGACAAAATCCCGAAATCTCTCGATTCTTAGTATTTTTCACTTGCGGTTGTTTAGATAACATATATATGTCCATTACAATGTATAGAATATGATTTCATAGCTTAAAAACGGGTTTAAAACGGATTTTTGGCCGGAAAAAGTCGTGACAGCCGGATTTCTGGGCTGGTGTTCATCCATGCGACACAAGCATTGTGTCGCATGTTGTGTCGTATTTTAGCCTTTATGTCGCATAAATTCCCTTATGTCGTACCAAATATTTTGTGTCGCCAGTTCTGCGACACAACCACTATGTCGCATACCCCATACGACACAATCACTATGTCGCTGTTGAATCAGCATTTCGCATCCATGCGACACAATGCTTGTGTCGTATGGACTTTGTGTCGCACTCCTATGCGACACAACACTTGTGTCGCATAACCCTTTTTGTGTCGCATTGTTATGTCGCATAAAACAGCAGGTTTTCAAATCTCAATTTCACTAAGTGTCGGAACTATATAACCTCAAACCCTTATACGATACGACTTATAAAACACTTTGGGACACATTTTCAAGTGCAAAACGCCAATTACAAGATAATAATACTTAAGGTTTATTATTTCAAATCCGTCACCAACGGGCCGTACGCGTTTTCAAAACATACTTCAAAATCAAACAAGTCGTTGTAACTTGTCACAATTCAATCAACCAAATCGTAGTAATTTGGACATATATATATAGTTGTATAACAACTACAAAGGTAGTCTTTCGAGATACCAGTACAATTAATAACAATCAAGTGTCGTGAACACATTCAGGTTTCAAGTCTTTGGACATCAACACACTGCTAATTACTTCAAGTTTATTAAGTTAAACACATCAGGAAGCAGGTGAGTTTCATAGCCCCATTTTCACTACTTTTACCAGGGGTGTGATATTACTGCATCATTTTGTTTTACAAGTAGAACGCAAGTGACAAACTTCAAATACTACATGAGTTTCAAGCTAATCAATTTAAAGTCCTCCATAAGCATAGTCTCTAGTATTTTATAGCGTGAATGTTAGTATATGATATCATATGGGATTGACAATCCTCATCCGGGTTAGCACGCACTAATCGGTCAAACGGATGTATTAGCATTTGGGAAGACGAGTGTTGATTAGGCACTCGTAGGAGGCAAATCAGTTAGGTTTCCTTAATTGGGCCTGACAAATCAGTTAAGCTCAGACTATGTGCTCATGGACAGTATAACTTTTATTTTGCTTAATTGCATTTTAAATTCAATATAAATCTTGCGGTTCTGACAATTATACAGTGACATACAAACCTGTGAGCTCACCAGCGTTTTCGCTGACCCATTTTAGTATTTATCACAGGTACCCAGCAGTAGTTTGGCTGCACAAGCAGGAATTATTAGCTCGAGTCAGCATACATACAACTAGAGATTGGACTGCATTATTATATTTTGTAAAAGTAATTATGCTATGTAATCTCTCAAATTTCAGGAATCGAGCTAATGTAACTATATTTTGATGTAAACATTTACTTTATCAATACAAGTTTAAAACGACGCATATAGTGGTCGTTCATTATATCTTGTGCTTTGTATATTGATTAGTGACACCCAAATCAAGCTTCCGCAAATCATTAAATTTGGGGGTGTCACAGATTGGTATCAGAGCCTAAGGTTATAGTGAACTAGGTTGCATTTAGTGGGCCTAGACTATGACCGTTAGGCAGTATTCCTTATTAGTTATGACTAGTTCAGGGATTACATCATACGACTTTAATTTAACATAGCCTGATCAACTATGTATAATTAAAGAAAGATGATGTGAAATCTGAAAGAGTTATGTTGAACAGGAATGCATTAGTTGACTCTGACCTCGAGAGAAACGGGACTCAAAAACACTTCTGTGCTAGACACTCAATAGGTTATTATGTGATATACATATATTTACATGAATAGACCTCATTACAACTTTAGGCTATATTATATTATATTATATGAATATAGGCCTCTTTCTTTCAAACGTTTTGTCTCGGAATGACAAACACACCACTAGTTCATCATACTCGGACTAGTATCTTATTTTATTTCCTTGTTCTTTCTTACTCAGCATCATGCCTCCACGTCGTCAAATTACCCTTAGCGAAGCTGAGATCGCGGGAATAATTGCCCGCAGTGTGACTGAAGCCTTGGCTACCCGAACACCACCCACTAGTGAGGACACCGCAACCAATACTCCACCACCCAAACCCTGCTCCTATAAGGACTTCCTTAGCTGTAAACCGCTATACTTCAAGGGCACGGAAGGTGCCATTGGTTTGATCCGTTGGATTGAGCGCATGGAATCTGTTTTCAGTCTCTGCGACTGCACTGAGAACAACAAGGTCAAATTCGCTGTTTACACCTTTCAAGAAGGTGCATCCACGTGGTGGAAAACCCACGCAAACTCTGTAGGCCTTGAGGTTGCAAACCGACTTCCTTGGGCCGAACTGAAGAAGAAACTGACAGAGAAGTACTGTCCTGAAGAAGAATTGCATAGGCTGGAGGAAGAATTCTGGCATCTGGAAGTGCAGGGAAATGATGTTGCTGATTATACCACCAAGTTCCAGCAGTTTGCCTTATTATGCCCGGGTTTGGTCGAACCAGAAAGTAAGGGCATCAAGAAATACATCCGCGGACTTCCTGAGAACATCCAGGGAAACGTCGCCTCATCCAAACCAACCACTACTGAGAGTGCCATTCGATTGGCCCACGAACTCATGGCCCTAGTTGTCAGCCGTGAGACCTCCAACACCTCATCCTCCAACAAACGCAAATCCACTGAACACCACCACAACTCAAACAAGAAAAACAACGCCATCCAAGTCTACACCTCCAACTCTGAAACCACCCACAGCTACACCGGGGGCAGACCTTATTGTCCCAAGTGTAACTACCATCATTTTGGTCAGTGCGGTACTCCTTGCAACAACTGCAGGAGGCAAGGGCATTTGACTAAGGATTGCCGATCCCCCAAATCCAACAACAACCCCTCTGACAGAAATACCCGACAACCTAGGTCCTGCTATGAATGTGGAAACCCAGGACACTTCAGGGATTCTTGCCCAAAGTTGAAGAATAAGGGCAACAACAACAACAACTCCCGCAACAACAACAACGCCAAAAGTACTGCTTTCGTGATCAACTCAGGGGACGCCCGTCTGGACCCGAATGTGGTCACGGGTATGTTCCTCCTCAACAATTTAACTGCTTCCATTCTGTTTGATACTGGTGCCGATAGGAGTTTTATTTCCGATGAATTTTGCCCTCTACTTGACATTACACCTGTTGCTTTAGACGTTAAGTACACCGTAGAGCTAGCAAATGGCAAGCTGATAGAAACCGATAGTGTGATACCTAATTGCATTTTAAATCTAGCCGACGAAACCTTCCCCATAGATCTTATGCCTATTGAGATAGGAAGTTTCGATGTCATCGTAGGCATGGACTGGTTATCCAAACATCGCGCCGAAATCATCTGCTATGACAAAATTGTTCGCATACCTCTCACTGTCGGTAGAACCCTAGTCATACAGGGGGAGACCGGAGGGACGAGGCTCAACCTCATATCTTGTTTAAAAACCCGAAAATTTCTGAGAAAGGGTTATCCTGCAATCCTCGCGCACATCATGGAGAAAAAGTCGGAGGAGAAGCGACTTGAGGATGTTCCAATTGTTCGAGACTTTCCAGAAGTCTTTCCTGAAGAACTACCTGGTCTACCACCACCAAGACAGGTTGAGTTCTCAATCGATCTTGTACCCGGTGCTGCGCCTGTGGCCCGAGCACCATACCGTTTAGCTCCATCCGAACTTCAGGAGTTGTCCACCCAGTTACAGGAACTCCTGGAACGAGGGTTTATCAGGCCGAGTTCTTCACCTTGGGGAGCTCCGGTCCTATTCGTTAAGAAGAAAGATGGTTCCTTTCGAATGTGTATCGACTATCGAGAGTTGAACAAGTTAACTGTCAAGAACCGGTATCCACTTCCTCGAATCGATGATTTGTTCGACCAACTGCAAGGGTCGAGTTGTTATTCAAAGATTGATCTCCGATCCGGTTATCATCAATTGCGTGTTCGCGATGCCGATATTCCAAAAACCGCTTTCAGAACCCGTTACGGGCATTACGAATTCCAAGTGATGCCATTCGGCCTAACCAACGCACCGGCGGTATTCATGGATCTTATGAATCGGGTGTGCAAGCCTTATCTTGACAAATTTGTCATTGTCTTCATCGACGACATCCTTATATATTCACGAAACAAAGAAGAACACGCACAACACCTCAAAACCATCCTTGAACTGCTTAAACACGAGGAGCTCTATGCCAAGTTCTCTAAGTGTGAGTTCTGGATCAAAACCGTTCAATTCCTTGGTCACGTGATTGACAGTCAGGGGATTCACGTTGACCCGTCGAAAATCGAAGCTATCAAAGATTGGAAATCGCCAACCACTCCAACCGAAGTACGGCAGTTTTTGGGACTTGCCGGGTACTATCGAAGATTCATTGAAAATTTCTCCAAGATAGCCATACCACTCACGACTCTAACCCAGAAAGACAAAAAGTTTGACTGGACTGAGAAACAAGAGTCGGCATTCCAACTCTTAAAACAAAAGCTTTGCAGTGCTCCTATCCTATCATTACCCGAAGGCACCGATGATTTCGTGGTATACTGCGATGCTTCTCATCAAGGTCTCGGTTGTGTGCTCATGCAACGAGACAAAGTCATAGCTTATGCTTCCCGACAGCTCAAGATTCATGAAAAGAATTACACCACCCACGACCTCGAGCTAGGAGCTGTCGTTTTTGCCCTCAAGATCTGGAGACATTACCTTTACGGTACCAGATGTACAATTTTCACCGACCATAAAAGCCTTCAACACATATTCGATCAGAAGGATCTCAACATGAGGCAACGTCGATGGGTCGAGTTGCTTACCGATTACGACTGCGAACTCAAATATCATCCAGGCAAAGCAAATGTTGTTGCTGACGCCCTTAGTCGAAAAGAGCGAGTGAAACCACTTCGGGTTCGAGCCCTCAGTATGACCATTCACAACAATTTAAACATTCAAATTCTCACTACTCAACTCGAAGCCTTAAAACCCGAACATGTCAAAGATGAAGCCTTGCGGGGCATGGATAAACAGCTTGAAATCAGACCTAACGGGATTAGGTATTTTTCAAACCGAATCTGGTTGCCTAAATTTGGGAACCTACGAGACTTGGTGATGGATGAAGCTCACAAGTCAAAATATTCTATCCATCCGGGAGCCGATAAAATGTACCACGGTATCAAGGACTTCTACTGGTGGCCGAACATGAAAGCCGAAATCGCCACCTATGTCAGCAAGTGCCTTACTTGCTCCAAAGTCAAAATCGAATATCAAAAACCTTCTGGTTTACTTCAACAACCCAGTCTTCCTGAATGGAAATGGGAACAAATTGCTATGGACTTCATAACCAAGCTACCAAAGTCAGCGAACGGTTGCGATTCCATTTGGGTGATCGTGGATCGTCTCACAAAGTCTGCTCACTTCCTGGCAATCAAGGAATCCGACAAAATGGAACGCCTCACCAACATTTATCTGAAGGAAATCGTGACCAAACACGGTGTTCCAATCTCCATTATCTCCGATAGGGATAGTCGTTTCACTTCACAATTTTGGCAATCACTTCAAAAATCCCTGGGTACTCGACTGGATATGAGTACCGCATACCATCCTCAAACCGACGGTCAAAGTGAACGAACCATTCAAACACTTGAAGACATGCTACGGGCCTGCGTAGTAGACTTCGGTGTAAACTGGGAAAAACATCTACCATTGTGCGAGTTCTCGTACAACAACAGTTATCATACCAGCATCAAAGCTGCACCCTTCGAGGCACTGTACGGTCGTAAGTGCCGGTCACCTATCTGTTGGACCGAAGTTGGAGACAGCCAACTCACGGGTCCAGAAATCATTCACGAGACGACCGAGAGAATCGTAGAAATTCAAAACAAACTCAAAGCCGCGCGTGATCGTCAGAAAAGTTATGCTGATGTGAGACGCAAGCCACTCGAGTTCCAGGTTGGGGATCGAGTTCTACTCAAAGTATCGCCTTGGAAAGGCGTAATCCGATTTGGCAAACGAGGGAAGTTAAATCCCAGATACATTGGACCATTCGAGATCCTCGAAAAGATTGGTCCAGTGGCATATCGATTGCAGCTGCCATCCGAACTCAGCAGCGTGCATCCCACATTCCATGTTTCAAATCTGAAGAAGTGTCTGTCTGATGAGACACTTATCATTCCACTCGATGAAATTCGAGTTGACGAAAAACTTCACTTTGTTGAGGAACCCGCTGAAATCATGGACCGTGAGGTCAAACAACTTAAACAAAGTCGTATTCCCATTGTCAAGGTTAGGTGGAATTCGCGGCGCGGTCCGGAATTTACCTGGGAACGGGAAGACCAAATGCGACTCAAGTATCCTCAACTCTTCACTGACTCAACATCAAACGCGACTTCAACATAAATTTCGGGACAAAATTCTCCTAACAGGGGGAGAATGTGACAACCGTCAATTTAGGACTAGAATTTAGTGCCTAATCAAGTTTTAATACATGTAATTAGTTCTGTGTTAGGCTACTTAATGTATCAATCATTATATATTGTTGAATATATATCTACAATTATGCGATTTGTTTAAATCGTACGAATTTCAAATCGAATGAATTTCAATACAATAAATATGGACGTTGGTGACAAATTTTATTAAATAACGTTGTTATGTCAAAAATATGATTATAATAATACTTCGTATTTATCGGTATCGTACAAACAGAAATTTCACAATTTAAAATGTTAAAAACACGCAAAACTAAATAAACCAACTTACATTTATAACTCAAATATAAACTTATTTGTAAAATAACTAAATAAAATATCGCGTAATAATTTGTATTTAAAATGTACCAATTAATGTTCAAAATAATTATTTAACGTTTAAACGACGGAGCAAACGAACACTACACGGGACGCGGGGCGAAAGTGGGGATAAACCCCACCTCCACCTTTCATTTTCTTCATTTCATTTCCCATTCCTCCCTCTCTCTTTTCTTTCCCCTCTAAACAAACAAACCACCAAAACTCACCAAATCGCAAAATACTACCACGAAACGCGACCGAATCACAAATATTTTTAGAGATTCACGACCACCTCGCGACGATCTACAACGCTATCTTTCCGGATTTTCATTTCGGCAAATTGTAAGTTTCCGACAAAATCCCGAAATCTCTCGATTCTTAGTATTTTTCACTTGCGGTTGTTTAGATAACATATATATGTCCATTACAATGTATAGAATATGATTTCATAGCTTAAAAACGGGTTTAAAACGGATTTTTGGCCGGAAAAAGTCGTGACAGCCGGATTTCTGGGCTGGTGTTCATCCATGCGACACAAGCATTGTGTCGCATGTTGTGTCGTATTTTAGCCTTTATGTCGCATAAATTCCCTTATGTCGTACCAAATATTTTGTGTCGCCAGTTCTGCGACACAACCACTATGTCGCATACCCCATACGACACAATCACTATGTCGCTGTTGAATCAGCATTTCGCATCCATGCGACACAATGCTTGTGTCGTATGGACTTTGTGTCGCACTCCTATGCGACACAACACTTGTGTCGCATAACCCTTTTTGTGTCGCATTGTTATGTCGCATAAAACAGCAGGTTTTCAAATCTCAATTTCACTAAGTGTCGGAACTATATAACCTCAAACCCTTATACGATACGACTTATAAAACACTTTGGGACACATTTTCAAGTGCAAAACGCCAATTACAAGATAATAATACTTAAGGTTTATTATTTCAAATCCGTCACCAACGGGCCGTACGCGTTTTCAAAACATACTTCAAAATCAAACAAGTCGTTGTAACTTGTCACAATTCAATCAACCAAATCGTAGTAATTTGGACATATATATATAGTTGTATAACAACTACAAAGGTAGTCTTTCGAGATACCAGTACAATTAATAACAATCAAGTGTCGTGAACACATTCAGGTTTCAAGTCTTTGGACATCAACACACTGCTAATTACTTCAAGTTTATTAAGTTAAACACATCAGGAAGCAGGTGAGTTTCATAGCCCCATTTTCACTACTTTTACCAGGGGTGTGATATTACTGCATCATTTTGTTTTACAAGTAGAACGCAAGTGACAAACTTCAAATACTACATGAGTTTCAAGCTAATCAATTTAAAGTCCTCCATAAGCATAGTCTCTAGTATTTTATAGCGTGAATGTTAGTATATGATATCATATGGGATTGACAATCCTCATCCGGGTTAGCACGCACTAATCGGTCAAACGGATGTATTAGCATTTGGGAAGACGAGTGTTGATTAGGCACTCGTAGGAGGCAAATCAGTTAGGTTTCCTTAATTGGGCCTGACAAATCAGTTAAGCTCAGACTATGTGCTCATGGACAGTATAACTTTTATTTTGCTTAATTGCATTTTAAATTCAATATAAATCTTGCGGTTCTGACAATTATACAGTGACATACAAACCTGTGAGCTCACCAGCGTTTTCGCTGACCCATTTTAGTATTTATCACAGGTACCCAGCAGTAGTTTGGCTGCACAAGCAGGAATTATTAGCTCGAGTCAGCATACATACAACTAGAGATTGGACTGCATTATTATATTTTGTAAAAGTAATTATGCTATGTAATCTCTCAAATTTCAGGAATCGAGCTAATGTAACTATATTTTGATGTAAACATTTACTTTATCAATACAAGTTTAAAACGACGCATATAGTGGTCGTTCATTATATCTTGTGCTTTGTATATTGATTAGTGACACCCAAATCAAGCTTCCGCAAATCATTAAATTTGGGGGTGTCACAGATTATTGCTTGCTACCTGCTTAACTCTGGTGAGTTTCATAGCCCCTCTTTTTACTGTTTTATAACTATTTTGGGGGAGAATACATACTACAACTGCTTTATATAATTGCTTTACACAACTGCTTTTATGAACACAAGTACCATAAACAACGCTATACGGATTGCATGAGTTAACACACTAATCCACAAAGGCCCTACACATCATAGTTTGTTAGTTTTGGTAAAGCGTGAATATTAGTAAATAGATCTATTTGGGACTGACAATCCCCGTCCGGGTTAGTCGCGCTAACCTATCAAACAGACGTATTAATATTTGTTCATAACGAGTGTACCGGATTAGACACTTGCATTGGGGCACCCACGATCGTGTACTCGAAAGAGGCACGACACACATTGTTAAGCTTCGGACTATGAGCTCATGGCAAATGGTATACATATTTTTGCATTCGTGCAATTACATATTTATTTATCGTTTGTTAACGATACCTTTACTTGACATATTTACCTATCGTTTGTTAACGATACATTTACTCAACACATTTACTTATCGTTTGTTAACGATACAATTACTTATCATTGTTGAATGATACAACTGTTAAAATCTTGTGTTTCATAACTCGTGTTTCATAACATTGGGTTTAATACCAACATTTGAACAATTGTCAAACAAACCTATGAACTCAACAACTTTATGTTGACCTTTTAGTATGTATTTCTCAGGTAACCCGCCGCAGTAGGATGCTATTGGATAGCTCGAGTCGCATTGTTTTCAAACATCACAGGATCTAGATTGCATTTTTACTATATTTAGTAACTTTGTAATTCAACTTATATTATACGAACTCCAAATGTTTTTGAACAACTATTGTAAGAAATTTGAATTATGGAATGTAATGTTTTCAAACGTCTCATATAGAGGTCGTTTGCTTTAATCTTTGTGTAATGATATTTGATTTGGTCGGCGCCCCCATGACACCTCATGTTTCCGCTGCCACATGTTTTGGGGGTGCAACAGATTGGTATCAGAGCCTAAGGTTATAGCGAACTAGGATTGCATTAGTGACCTAGACTATGATCGTTAGATTAGTATTCCTTGTTTGGTATGACTGGTTCAGCGATTGCATCAATTAAGATTAATTTAACATAGCCTGATCAACTATGTACAGTTAAAGGAAGTTCGATGCAAGACCTGAAACGGTTGTAGTAAACTAGGGTACGGTAGAAAACATAAACTGGGATAGAATGGGACCAACCTTATACGTGCTTATGTGCTAGGTTATTATATTTCTATATATAACCTTAACTTCTCGTATACTAAACTAATTGCCACCCTTCATGGCAACCACTCCCACCACTACGTCACCTGACACAGAAAACGAAACTCAAATCTTACTTACTACTGTGGAGACTTCCACGGTACCCGCTCGCCCAACCGTATCGGGCAACGACATAATCAAAGAGGACTTACTTGAGGAGAATCCACCTAAGGATTCGCCACCCAAACAAGTGACACTTGCTTCACCCTCTTTCCTCCCCACTCTCATCCTAATCATTCGGAAACACGAACCGCACGAGGATTCGTCACCTAAACGCGCTACATGTACTTCCTCTACTTTATAATCTCCCTTCCCCACTTATTGTAGACCTATTAATCGCGTGTGTTGTACACAACTAGAAGGACTGACTGACCACCTCGAACTAGACCTTACTACCACTACTGACACTCCACCTACTAGGACCTGTCTACAAGGGTCCGCGGGTGAACTTGGTCAACCACAACACCTACATAATGGAAGTAACTTTTCGAACAATTGCATGAATTTCAACAAACCACTTAACTCTTTACTTGATCATGATCGATCACTCTTTGACTTGTATGTCAACAATTCTTTCAAACATGAGACTTACTACTTGATCATGTTTGGTCACCAATTCGACACATTTGTCAAACGATTTACTCATAACTTGATTTGCGACTTTGTCTGTTCCGAACATCACTGGATTAGTATTGCGAGGGATACTCACAACGATTAAATCCATAAACTACTTCAAACTATTTCAAACTACGACTTGAACTACTTCAAACTATTTCAAACTATGACTTGAACATTCTAATCACTACTGCAGGGACTACCTGCAACTACGAATTTATCAACTATCAACTATCTTCACCAAACACCTTCACCAAACACCTTCACTAAGCATTTGTTCACTTCGAAACGATAACATAGTCATGATTGACTACTTTGAGTTGTAACACCCCCAAATTTACTGTTTAGCGGAAGCATACTCTGGGTATTACTAATCAATAATCAAAGCACATAGATATATAGCAAACGACTCTATATACATCGTTTTAACAAAATATATTAATGTAAGAAATGTTTACAAATTGAAAAGTTATACGTAGCTCGTGTTCAAATAAATGAGAGATTTCAGTACATGAGTACTTGTACAAAATATACTAATGCAAGAAAATCTCTAATGTCTGCATGCTGACTCGAGCTATAGTGGTCCTGAGGGCAGTCCGATCTACTGCTGGGTACCTGTGATACATGCTAAAATGGGTCAGCTAAAAGCTGGTGAGCTCACAGGTTTGAGTAATCAAATAGTATCGTATGAACCGCAAGATTTAAGTAATGGTTTGCATCCAGCAAATAAATAATAATGTATACAGCCATGAGCATATAGTCTGAGCTTAACTCGAGGGTCGGGTCCCATATAAAGAATTCTGAGCGAGGTGCCTCCACGAGTGCCTAATCCACACTCGTCTGAAAAATTATTAGTACGTCCGTTTACCCAGTTAGTGCATGCTAACCCGGACGAGGAGGGTCAATCCTATATGGTACCATATACTAATAATCACGCTACAACGTATTACCAAACTATGTTGATGGAGGGCTTTGAAATGATTAGTGGAAAACAACTCATGTAGTATATTGAAAAGTTTGTACTTGCGTTCACATGTTAAAAATGAGCAATGGATCACACCCCTTAGTGAAAACAATAAAAGAGGGGCCATGAGACTCACCTGAGTCTTGAAGCGTTTAGTCAATAAACGTACGATGCTTAATCAAGCAGTGAGATGTCCGCAGACTGATAACCTGAGGGTGTCCACGACACGCGTTGGTTATTAATATGAGTAGGTAGTTACAAAGACTACCTTTGTAGTTGTTCGTTCAACTAGAATGTCCAAATTACTACAATTTGGTTGATTGGTTTAAGTTTTGAAAACGTGTACGGCCCGTTGGTGATTTGTTGTAATAATAATATTCAACATTATTATTTTGATTTTGAAGTGTTCTACTTGAAAAGCATGTTCTAATATGTTTTAGGAGTCGTATCATAATAGTGTTTGAAGTTACACAAGTCTGACACTTAGCGTGAAGAAGGGTTGCAAACATTCTGTTTTGTGCGTCACTTATAGTGACACTTAGGGTTTAGGCGACACTCAGGAAGTGTCGCATAAAATGACGGATTCGGATCAAATGGCGTCACTTGTACGAGTGACGCATAGAGGGCGACACTTAAGGAAGTGTCGGTATAACGGTCATGAGTCACTAGAGCTAGTGTCGTATGAAATCAGATTTCAATTATAGGCGTCACTTAGGCAAGTGACGCTAAAAGTGTCGGTTTGAAGTGACGGATATTGGATTTGCGACACTTAGGCAAGTGTCGGGGAAAAGGGTTTTTCGCTGCACTTAGGCAAGTGACGCAGAATTAGGGCTTTTAGCTACACTCAGTGCGTCACTTAAGTGACGCTTTAAGTGACGCTACGCTGCACGGGTCTGTGCGACACTTACATCTGATGACGGATTTTTGAGTCGAAAACGAGTTTTCCGGCCATGGTTTGGTCCGATTCTTTTACCCAACCCACATTTGGACATTTCAAGCTTAAATAAACAACTTTTAGTTAAAAACACTTAAAATCGAAAGGTTTCGAGATTTTTCGGAAACTTACAAATCGACGTGCGGAAAATCCGAAAAGATGGAAGTGTAGATCGTGATGTCGTGGTTGTTTTTCTCCAAAGGTTCCAAGCGATTTGTGGTGGTTTGATGGGGTTTTTAAGTGGATTTTGGTGATGCTGGTGGAGGTATTAGAGAGAGGAATGAAAGAAAAGGGAAAGGAAGAGAGAGAGAGATGAGTGGGAAATGAGAAGAGAAGGAGAGGAGGTGGGGAGGTGATGGCCTCACCTCTTGGGGCCTGTTGATGGGGTCCACCGTGGGTGGGCTTCGCCAACTTCTCATTTCCTGCATTCGCGCTCCGTGCGGTGTTCGTTTTCCCGATCGTTTAAACGTTAAATTGTAAATTTTAAAGTACAAATATTTTGGTTGAAGTATTTCACCAAATACTTAATGTTTGAGTTGTAAAATATAACTTAAATCCTGTTTCGATTGTTTGTGCATTTAACGTTTTAAATCGCGTAGGTTCTTTTTGTACGATACGAAATGAATACGAAATATTATCAAATAATATTTTGGATATAATAGCGTTATTAAATAATATTATATTATTTAATAAAATTGTTCACCAACGTCCATATTAACTGAACCGAATTACATTCGGTTGAATTTTGTACGATTTAATTAAATCGCATATTTGTATATATATTCAACAATATATATTAATTGATACATTAATTAGCCTAACACAGAACTAATTACATGTATTATAATTGATTAGGCACTAATCACTAGTCCTAATTGAGCGGGTGTCACATTCTCCCCCTGTTAGGAGAATTTCGTCCCGAAATTTAGCTCGAGGTCGCGTTTGATGTTGAATCAGTGAAGAGTTGAGGATACTTGAGTCGCATTTGGTCTTCCCGTTCCCAGGTGAATTCCGGACCATGCCGCGAATTCCACCTGACCTTTACAATGGGAATACGACTTTGTTTGAGTTGTTTGACCTCACGGTCCATGATTTCAGCGGGTTCCTCAACGAAATGAAGTTTGTCGTCGACGCGAATCTCATCGAGTGGGATTATGAGTGTCTCATCAGACAAGCATTTCTTCAAGTTAGAAATGTGAAAAGTGGGGTGCACGCTGCTGAGCTCGGATGGCAGCTGCCATCGATATGCCACTGGACCAATCCTCTCGAGGATCTCGAATGGTCCAATGTATCTGGGATTTAATTTCCCGCATTTGCCTAATCGGATTACGCCTTTCCAAGGCGATACTTTTAAGAGTACTCGATCCCCAACCTGGAACTCGAGTGGTTTGCGTCTTACGTCAGCGTAACTTTTCTGACGATCACGTGCGGCTTTGAGTTTGTTTTGGATACCAACAATTTTCTCGGTGGTTTCATGAATGATTTCCGGACCAGTGAGTTGGCTATCTCCCACTTCGGTCCAACAGATAGGTGATCGACACTTACAACCGTACAGTGCCTCGAAAGGTGCAGCTCCAATACTGGTATGGTAGCTGTTGTTGTACGAAAAGTCGCATAATGGTAGATGTTTTTCCCAGTTTACACCGAAGTCAACTACGCAGGCTCGTAGCATATCTTCTAGTGTTTGAATGCCGTCGGTTTGAGGGTGGTATGCGGTACTCATATCGAGGCGAGGACCCAACGATTTCTGAAGTGATTGCCAAAAGTGAGATGTGAAGCGACTATCCCTATCGGAGATAATCGAGATTGGAACACCATGTCGAGAAATGACTTCCTTGATGTAGATTCGTGTGAGGCATTCCATTTTATCGGTTTCCTTGATTGCCAGGAAGTGAGCAGATTTTGTGAGACGATCGACGATCACCCAAATGGTATCGCAACTGCTCGATGACTTGGGTAGTTTGGTTATGAAATCCATGGCGATTTGTTCCCATTTCCATTCAGGAATGTTGGGTTGTTGAAGTAAACCAGAAGGTTTTTGATATTCAGCTTTGACTTTTGAGCAAGTAAGACACTTGCTGATGTAGGTGGCGATTTCGGCTTTCATGTTCGGCCACCAATAGAATTCCTTGATGCCATGGTACATTTTATCGGATCCCGGGTGGATAGAATATTTGGACTTGTGAGCTTCATCCATCACCAAGTCTCGCAGGTTCCCAAAACTAGGCAACCAGATTCAATTTGAGAAACACCTAACTCCGTTAGGTTTGATTTCGAATTGTTTATCCATGCCCCGCAAGGCTTCGTTTTTGACATTATCGGGTTTCAGGGATTCGAGTTGAGCAGCGAGGATCTGAATGTTCATATCGTTATAAATAGTCATACTGAGGGCTCGGACTCGAAGTGGTTTCGATCGTTCTTTTCGACTGAGGGCATCGGCGACAACATTTGCCTTACCCGGATGGTATTTGATTTCACAGTCGTAATCGGTAAGCAACTCGACCCATCGGCGTTGCCTCATGTTGAGATCATTTTGATCGAATATGTGCTGGAGGCTTTTGTGGTCGGTAAAAATTGTGCACTTAGTGCCGTAAAGATAATGTCTCCAGATTTTGAGAGCAAAAACGACTTCTCCAAGTTCGAGATCATGAGTGGTGTAGTTCTTTTCGTGGATTTTGAGTTGTCGTGAGGCGTAAGCAATGACCTTGTCTCGTTGCATCAGCACACAACCGAGACCTTGGTGGGAAGCATCGCAGTATACCACGAAGTCATCGGTGCCTTCGGGTAGAGATAAGATTGGAGCACTGCAAAGCTTTTGTTTCAGGTGTTGGAATGCTGACTCCTGCTTATCAGTCCAATCGAACTTTTTGTCCTTCTGAGTCAGTACCGTGAGTGGTTGAGCTATTTTAGAGAAGTTCTCGATGAATCGTCGATAGTACCCGGCAAGTCCTAGAAACTGTCGTACTTCGGTCGGTGTGGTTGGTGCTTGCCAGCACTTGATAGCTTCGATTTTTGAAGGATCTACATGAATTCCTTAACTATTGATAACGTGTCCAAGGAATTGAACGGTTTGTATCCAGAACTCACATTTGGAGAATTTGGCGTAAAGCTCCTCGTGTCTAAGTAGTTCTAGAATGGTTTTGAGATGTTGCGCGTGTTCCTGCTCATTGCGTGAATAGATGAGGATGTCATCGATAAAGACAATGACAAACTTATCGAGGTAAGGTTTGCACACCCGATTCATGAGATCCATGAATACAGCCGGTGCGTTGGTCAGGCCAAAGGGCATCACTTGGAACTCGTAGTGTCCGTATCGGGTTCTGAAAGCAGTTTTCGGAATGTCGGTGTCGCGAACACGTAGTTGATGATAACCTGACCGAAGATCGATCTTTGAATAAAAACTCGACCCTTGTAGTTGGTCAAACAGGTCATCTATTCGAGGAAGTGGATAACGGTTTTTGATGGTCAATTTGTTCAACTCTCGGTAGTCGATGCACATTCTGAAAGAACCGTCTTTCTTTTTGACAAAAAAGACCGGAGCTCCCCAAGGTGAAGAACTCGGTCTAAAGAATCCTCTATCCAGGAGTTCCTGTAACTGGGTGGACAGCTCCTGAAGTTCGGATGGGGCTAAACGGTATGGTGCTCGGGCTACCGGTGCAGCACATGGCACGAGATCGATTGAGAACTCAACCTGTCTTGGTGGTGGTAGACTAGGCAGTTCTTCGGGAAAGACTTCTGGAAAGTCTCGCACGATGGGCACATCTTCAAGTCGCTTCTCCTCCGACTTTTTCTCCATGATGTGCGCGAGGATTGCAGGATAACTCTTTCTCAGAAATTTTCGGGTTTTTAAACAGGAGATGATGTTTAGTCTCGACCCACCGGTCTCCCCCTGTATGATCAAGGTTCTACCGATGGCGAGAGGAATGCGGACAATCTTATCATAACAAACGATTTCGGCCCGATGCTTGGACAACCAGTCCATACCCACGATGACATCGAAACTTCCGATTCTAACAGGCATGAGGTCAATTGAAAAGGTTTCGTCTGCTAGGTTTAAAGTGCAATTAGGTATTACACTATCGGTTTCTATGAGTTTGCCATTTGCTAGTTCTACGGTGTACTTAACATTTAAGGCCACAGGGGTGATGTCAAGTAGTGGGTAAAACTCATCAGATATAAAGCTCCTATCGGCACCAGTATCAAACAGAATAGATGCAGTTAAGTTGTTGAGGAGGAACATACCCGTGACCACATTTGGGTCTTGACGGGCGTCCCCACAGTTGAATACAAAGGCTCTACCTTTGGCGTTGTTGTTATTGTTGCCCTTGTTCTTCAGTTTTGGGCACTCGTTCCTGTAGTGCCCAGGGTTTCCGCATTCATAGCAGGCTTTGGACGGCCTGGCGTTGCGGTTGGAGTTGTTGCTGGAGTTGTTGGGGGACCTACAATCTTTAGTGAGGTGTCCGTACCTCTTGCAGTTATTGCAGGGGGTTTCGCAGGAACCCTCGTGATGACGGTTGCACTTAGAAGAGTAGGGCTTGTTCCCGGTGTAACCTCGTTTAGGTTCGGTGGTTGAGTTGTAGGCTTTGATGGTGTTAGGTTTCTTGTTTTGGTGGTTGTTGTGGTTGTCGGACCATTTTCTTTTATTGTTGTTGGAGGATGGAGTGGGTGGTTCTGGGACCTCGTTCATGGCTAAGAGTTCGTGGGCCAACAGGATAGCGCCATGAAGGGTGGTTTGGTTTGATGAAGCGACGTTTCCCCGGACAGGTTCCTGAAGGCCGCGGATGTACTTCTAGATCTTTTCGGGTTATGTAACTACCATAGCTGGGTGAAGGATGGTGAGCTGTTGGAATCTGGTGGTGTATCCAACAATATCAGTTCCCTGCACTTTTAAGTGCCAGAACTCTTCATCCAGCTTCTGGAGTTGTTCGGCTGGGCAATACTCATCAGTGAGCATTTTCTTCAGATCCTCCCAAGGGAGTAGATAGGCGGTGTCAATACCCACAGACTGGGCATATGAGTTCCACCATGAGAGGGCACCAAGTTGGTGCATTTTATGTGTCAGTCAGTTGGTCAAACGTTTGTAATTGTCAAAGTCAATTAGTCTGCGTATGTATAGTGTTTAGTGTGTATATGAGAGCTTGTAAACGAATAGTGAAATAGAAAATATACACAAATTAGTGTTTAGGCGACACTTGGTCAGTGTCGCTATTAGCGACACTTGGCTAGTGTCGCATTAGGGTTTGGACAGCCTATAAATAGGCGTGTTATATTCAGTTTTAGGGTTAGACATTTTGAGAAGGGGCTGAGCCGTTTTTGTGAGAGTAGAGAGGAGAGAGACGAGTTTGAGTTTGTATCTTGTAATCTTTATTATTCAATTGTGAATATATACAAAAGATTATAGAGAATTGCGTGTTTGATTCGATTAATACGTTCATATATTCAATCAAACGATCCGATCAGATCCAAGACTAGAAAAGGGACTTTCAACTGGTATCAGAGCCAAGAATCAAGGATTCGTCGGTTTCGGGTCGTGAAAGAAACGTTTTTCGGTTGATTCGCGAAGGTATTAATTGTTATTAACCATATCTGAGTTGATTTGCTTGATTAGAACGATTTCTGGAAGTGTTTTTGTGTTGGTTCGACGTTTGGATTTCGAAATTTTGTTAGGGTTTCGAAAATTTTCGTTTTTAGGGTTTTTGGTGCTGCTGGCCGCGACATAGCGTCACTTACCTGCGTCACTTCCTTACCAGCGTCACTTACATAGCGACACTTGTCTTCTAGCGACACTACATAGCGACACTTAATCGAGTGTCGCCATTTGACTTTCTGCGGTACTTCTATGCGTCACTATAGTGCGTCACTTCAGTGCGACACTTCATAGCGAAACTAACTTAGTGTCGCGCTAGATTCGAAAAAAAAAAAAAAAAATTTGCGTTTTCAACATTTTTCCGTGGGCTTAAAAGTGTTTAATTTTAGCCTGGAAAAAGTTTCATTTTACCCGACAATTTTTGGCCGTTTTTCGGACGATATTTTGGCGGGAAAAACGCGAAAAATTTTGTAATTTCAAATTTTGTTTTTGAGGTTAAAATAGCTTAATTTTAGTGTCGAATAAGTTTCGCTATACTCGGGTAGTCTTCGAAATTTTCAATTTTGGAGGGAAAGTCGCAAGAGGCCAAATACCTTTCTGGTTTGAAGATGTCTTCTAAAGCTCATATGCGTTACAATAGTGGAGCTGTTAATGAAATTGAACCCCCCATGCTTACATTAGATACAGATTATGCTACATGGAGATTTGAGTTCGAATCATTCATAGCATTAAAAAATCCAGATATGTGGAACTCATTGGTTGAAAGATATGAAAAACCACACAGAGGTAGGACTCTCGAAGAGAGAAAAGCTTGGGATATTGAAAAGAAAACCTATGCTGCAATATTAAAATGTTTATCAAATAAAGTTAAACAATTGTTCAAACATTATGATATTGCATACGACCTCTGGCATGCAATTGAGAAACGATGTGGTGGATATGAAAAATATAGGAGAAATAGATTGGAACTTGTCAAGAAACAGTTTAACACATTTGATTTCCTATCAAATGAAACCTTGGAAGTTCAGTTCCACAAATACTCCCAACTTGTAAAAGAATTGACTGAACGAGGAATAGTACTTACTAATGGAGAAGTAAATAAGAAGTTATTAAGTGCGTTACCTAAGGATTGGGATATCAAGGTGAAATGCTTTGAACAAGATCCAGAAATTGAAATTATGGATTTGGAAGATCTCATTGAAAACTTACAGGCTTATGCTCTTGACATAAAGAAGAAAGCAAAAATGTCAGAAGCTAACAATCCTAGTCCGAATGACACTTCCAGACCCAATTTCAATTCAGCTACATCTCCTTCTGGCAGTACTTCATATGCTTCCTATACTTCTCATACAGCTCCTTCAAAGGCTACTGAGAATTATGCTACAATCTTTGCAGCTTTCCTCAACTCTTATGAGAATTTTCTTTCAAAGAAAGCTAGTACTCTACAGCTTACTGAAGAAGACTTTGAACAGATCGATTCTGACGATCTAGAGCAGATGGATATCAAATGGAGCATGGCCATGATAACCCAAAGGACAAAGAAGTTTCTTCAGAGAACGGGTAGAAAAGACCTGGATGATGACGGTGATACAGGTCTTGGTTTTAATAAAAGCAAGGTGAAATGCAAAATCTGTCAGAGTCATGGACACTTTGCTAAGGAATGTGTGAAGGAAAAGTATCCCCCATCTGGATTCACTACACCTTCAGCACACAAGACTTCAGAGAAGGACACAACACCACAGGCGATGGTGGTGTTTAATCTAGGAACGTTTGATTTTAGTGCGCTTCAAGGAAAGGTTCAACACACTGCTCTCTTGGCAAAGATACATGAGGTACATGATGAAACCGAGCAACCATTAAACTGTGTTTCATGTATTACTCTAGATGCTTCTTTAAAGATTTGCCAAATAGATAATTGATGCGGTGTAAACAGAGTCAAAGTTTAATTATTTATAAATGAAAATATCCTACTGACTATACACAACTCAGGTAAGAATACCTGGTCATATAATAGTATAGTATGATAAGTCCGAGTCGAACACAGGGAACAGATATCAAATTAAGTAAATTGGAAATTGTTACAAGTAATAAAAGCAGTAAATAATGGGGGGCGTTTTAGTTCCGATCGAACAATTGGCTAACAATTATGAAATGTAATTGAAAATTAAATACATGAAATAAAATAAATGACTTTTAAGAAAATAAGTAATTAAATAAAAATATCAAATTCAAATGATAAAAAAAATGCATTTGCTTGGATTACTTTCCTTAGATTCCGGAAATCATTTTATTGATTTGCTAACTTATGGATTTATTGGTGATTTGACAAATGTTACCAATCTTCTTTACGAGATAAATTGATATAAACACAATTAAGAAAGACACAAGGTTGTTTTCAACACGCTAACAGTTCAATTTAACGCTGCCCACCAAATTGTATTCTAGATTAAACCAACACCATTTTTGTGATTTATTCTTTTGACTTGAATCAACAAAGTCTACAACTATTACTAGTTATCTTGTTCATCAATGATCATTACCAACCTGTCAAACTCAATATATTCAGCAACAATCGTCAATTGAAATCAACAATTATCAATAATCTTATAATTAAAAGGAAATCAATCTCAATTAACCATAAAACCGCGTTAGGTAATTACTAATAACCATTCAATAACCAAAGATCATCAAATAAACACATAAACTTTCAATAAATCGAATTAAATCCGCAAATCAATAATCAATCCATAATCTAAGTATCATTATCCAAGCAAATACAATTAAAGTTTAGCCAACCATATTGCTATAGAAAATCAGAATTGAAACCGAAATCACAATCATAATCAAATGAAATAGAATAGCGTATTCAAACCGAGAAACCGAAGAAATGATTGAACGAGTGAAACCCTTTGATTCTCTAAGCTTCTAATCCTTCAAAAAGCTCCCAAAATGGGGTAAAAACCCCCCTCTGATCTGTTGCTGTTCGAATTAGGGTTTTTTGGTCTATCCCCAATCATATAGAATAAGCCTTTATTTATAGTTGGGCTGATCGCGAATTTATCCGCCGGCTAAATGGTTTAACCGCCGGCTAAATGTATCTCCAATTAAGCTGAATTTTTTATATGTTGTAGCTCTATGTGTTAGCTAAATTCTCCAAGTTGAATCACCCAAATCGGAGTTCGTATGAGGGAGATATGGCCAAAATACGAACGCATAGCCGAAAACTCAGCATTTACACTTTTCTTCATTTGCAGCTCATCTTTCATTCTTTTTCCGATTCGAGCTTCATTTACACTTATTCCAATCCAATATTGCATATCTTCACTCTCTTAGCTTCTTTTCCTCGATCCAATCTTCTCTTGTCCAATGTTTTATTCTTTTAGCAACTTTTCTTCCAAATAAGCTCGTTTTCCGTTCCTTTTCGATCCAAGCTCCATTTAAACTCCTAAATGCAAAAATGAACGAAATAAGTATCTTATTCATACAAAATGCATTAGAAACCTATCAAACACGGGGGTAATTAGTACTATAATTTAGTACATTTTGGCGTTTATCAAACATCCCCCACTTGAATCCTACTTGTCCTCAAGTAGACTATTGATTCAAAAACTTTCAAAACTTTAAATATGAACGGCAAACAAAAGTGCAAAAGGACTTACATACTACACAGCATTCCACAAACCAAATACTTACCTTAAAATAGATTCTACATTAAAGCTTCACAATCAAGAAACTCTCTATGGGAAACAACTTCTAATACATTATTATTAGGCATAAACGATAATTCACTCAGATTACCAATATTGTTGTCCACTTAAACAATCTAAATTTCAGAAATTGAGCTCAACTTATTATTGTTCTAGCAGGCCTTACCCTTTATTCACAATAGCAAAATACTCTCATACAAATAACGTGTCACAATTCTCCAAATAATGAACATCCATATAAATCAATCATTTTTCAAACCAAGACATTGGTGACAGGTCTGTACCTCAGTACAACAGAGCGACATAACTTGGCTTTGGTTTTTTTCAATTTATGAGTCCCTTGTACTCATTTATTTTTATCTATTTTGATATCAAATATACCGACGGAAACCAGGTCTGTACTTTCGTACAACAGAGGAGACAACACCCAGTATATTCCCAAATGATGATAATTAGGATCCCAAAATTATGGATTATAACACGCTATCATACAAGAATTAAGACTACGGTCATACCTTGCTAAAAGATCCTCATAGGATAAATCCCTACTTAATGCATTAAATTTCTTAATAGCTCAACAACCTTCATATAGATTGCCTATCGATACATCACAAGATGAACTATCTAATATTTAAAAATTAATTTCATTTCATTCTTTGCATTCCCAAAATATGTTACAAGATTCGCTAAACTTTAACGCAGAAAACAATTTTAAAAGAAAAATTTGGGCTGAAAAATGACTAACACGTAGAATGCCCTTTAGCTTTAAAATTTGCCAATGTTTACCATTCATATCTTAAGGACAAACAGACTTCTTTTACCCATCCCCCACTTAAAAGTATGCAATGTCCTCATTGCAAAAGAAAACAATAATATAGGGAATAGAAAAGAAGTGAACATAAACTCCCCTGATCTTGAAGAAAACTTATCGGTCGATACGCTACAAAACTTTATAATAGCACACTTCCGTCGGCAACACGGTTGCATTTAGCATATGCCACAAGCCTTTAAACCCCCCGGTATCCCGAGAGGACGAGTTGTAGTCTCGTGAGGGTTTCCAGGGAACATACCCACAAAGTTCAAACCTGCAAGTAAAAACAATAAAACAAAATAACAGAATAACAAAATAACGGGATGTCTCCCGAAAGCGCTTTTGTTTATCACGTCGGTAAGCTCGACATCCTGCTTGATTATCTAACTAAAGTTCATCTCCAAATCACGCTTGGAGTCCCTTGCATCACCATAGTATCTCTTCAAACGACTTCCATTAACCTTGAAATTTTTTCCAGAATGACCATGCAGATCAACAACACCAAAAGGATAAACCTTTTTAACTATCAAAGGTCCTGTCCAACGAGTCTTCAACTTTCCAGGGAATAAATGCAGACGAGAACTGTATAGGAGAACCTTATCACCTTTTTCAAATAAACAATTTGATTTAAAGCGTGAATCATGCCATTTCTTGGTGCGCTCCATATATAGTCGAGCGTTAACATAAGCATTCATCCCTAACACTTTTTCCAATTGTGCATTCATAAAATGCGTTTCACTATCACTGATCAAAACCTTCGGCGTTCCAAATCGTGAAAACAATCGCTTACGGAACTTCACCACAACCCGTGCACCTTTTATAGGTAATGCCTTCGCCTTCAACATCTTTCGTGACATGTAATTAGGTCCCTTATGCTCTCTAGTAGGACCATTGTGACAATGACTTAGAATTCGCGTCTCCTTTTTGATCGAGATTCCATTTGTCAAGATTGACTTTTTACTCTCCTTTAACTTAACGCCCTCATTCTCCAACTCCTCATCGCAAGTTGTCTCTATCTCCTCGATCAATTTATCGAATTCTTCGATGTCACGGATTTCCTCGAAGCTTCCCGTCCATCCTTCAAGAATCATTGGGTCTAAATCTTCGTCATCCTTCAAACTTTGCAAACTCTCATCAACCTTAGATAATTCTCTCATGCTAGCAAA
Source organism: Helichrysum umbraculigerum (assembly GCA_949592205.1). Taxonomy (NCBI): domain Eukaryota; kingdom Viridiplantae; phylum Streptophyta; class Magnoliopsida; order Asterales; family Asteraceae; genus Helichrysum; species Helichrysum umbraculigerum. Next base: position 114,212,428 of record CATIUR010000003.1, on the reverse strand, counting down.
GTAACAAGTCTCATCCACTGATTCCGGATATTGCATAGATTTATTCACATTGAATACAACATTCTCATCCCCTAATCTCATGGTTATTTTCGTATCAAAAACATCGATCAACGCTCTGGACGTGGCTAGGAAGGGTCTACCTAGAATAATAGGCACCTTAGGATCCTCTACCATGTCAAGAATCACAAAGTCACATGGAAACACAAACTTATCAACCTTGACTAAAACGTTCTCAACCATCCCTCTGGGGTATTGAACAGAGTGATCAGCCAACTCGATGCACATTCGGATGGATTTAGGTTCTCCTATCCCAAGTCTAGCGTACATAGTATAAGGCATAATAGATATGCTAGCCCCAAGATCCGCTAGTGCATTCGCGATGTCTAACTTACCAATTAAACAGGGAATAGTGATACTCCCCGGATCCTTCATTTTTGGTGGTAACTTGTTTTGCATCACAGCCGAGCATCGCTCGTTCATTGTTACAGTGGTTGCTTCAGCCAACTTGCTCTTATTAGTCAAAAGCTCCTTCAAACATTTTGCATACTTAGGTATTTGAGCAATGGCCTCCACAAACGGAATGTTAATGTGGAGCTGCTTCAAATTCTCAAGGAATTGATGATAATGAGCTTCATTTTTTCCTCTCCTCAAAGCTGCTGGGTAAAGTGGTGGTGGCGCATGATCCTTCGCATATTGCTTATCCCTAGCAATTTGATCAGCTTTTGTGTCCACCCTTGGATTGTTGACAACTTCTGCTTCCTTCTCCTTTTCAGGCAAAAGCTTCGACACATGATTCTTTTGAAACTTAAAGTTTTCATGAACCTTTCCACTTCTGGTAGTCACTACCTTTGCGTGATCTCGTGGGTTGGTTTCGGTGCATCCTGGTAAAGTTCCCGGGACTCTTTCTTGGAGAACTTTAGCTATGTTGGAAATGGTTCCCTCAATTTGCTTAATCGCGGCACTCTGATTTCGAACTAGTGCTTCGATAGTGTCCATCCGTTGTCCAGACGTAGCAATAAATTTCTCGTTAGCAGTCAAAAACTTCCCCATCATTTCTTCCAAATTAGATTTGTTTTCGGGGGAGGTTACTGAGGGTTGTTCCTTGGTGAAAAGCCTAGGCTGAATCTGGCGAAACTGGTGACCTCCTTCCTGGTATGGTCTTTGAAAAAAATTCCCAACGCCTTGGTGGTAGGTTCCTCGAGCTTCCATGAATTTAACTTCCTCTCTCATTTCTCCAGAATTCATTTCGGGGCAATCCTTGACTAAATGCATGCCTCCACAATTTTCACACCCTACTTGGATTGCATGTACAGTCTCAGTCACCTTCTTTATGTCTCTTCCCATGTTGTCCAGCTTGGCAGTTACGGCGGCGAATCCATTGTCATTACTCATTGACCTCTTTCTCCCAGAGGTACCATCATCCCATAACCGACAATGCTTTGCTTGGTCGCGTATAGCAGCTAAGGCGTCCCTAGGAATCTTCTTCGGGATATGTCCTTGAGCATCTAATTGCTGTCTTGTAGCACGATCCACTCCTCTGTAGAATACCATTATAATTTGCTGGTCGTTTAGGTCGTGCTGTGGACATTTATGCATCAAGTCCTGATACCTTTCCCACGCTTGGTGCAGCGACTCATCAATGTCTTGCTTGAAGTTTCGAATCTCGTTGATCATTTTCGACGTTTTGGATGGCGGGCAGTACATTCTGAGAAACTTCGTGCGGAGATCTTCCCACGTGGTGATGGATCCAGCTGGTTCATTAGTAATCCATCTTTTCGCGGCTCCCTTGAGTGTTCTTGGGAACACTCGGAGCATGACTTGATCGCATGTAACGTTAGGGATGCTGAACATATCGGCGATCTCCACTATTATTTCCACGTGCTCGTTAGCATCTTCATTCTCCTCTCCTCGAAACAGGTTTTCCCTAAGCTCCTTTAGGAACTGTCCCTTTATCTCGAACTCAACATTTTCTGCAATCGCAGGCCTCACTACTCCTGGGCCAAGGTCGCTACGCCTTCTGCTCGATTATTCCTCAAGAGTCATGTTGGCGATGTCGTCTGCCATTTCTAAATCTGGTTCCGATTGATCGATGAGTGGTTCAAAGAGAGATTGTAAATATTCTCCGAAATCGTCCTCCAAATACGAAGAGTAGAATAAGACTCTTAAATATAAAACAACTTATCAACTAATCTCTAGCACAACATAATACAAATAAACACGAAAACAAAACTAAATTCAAACAAATAATATACAGAAAACAAATTCCAATTTATCAAATTGAATCAAACCGCTCCAGGGCAGCGGCGCCAAAAACTTGATGCTGTGTAAACAGAGTCAAAGTTTAATTATTTATAAATGAAAATATCCTACTGACTATACACAACTCAGGCAAGAATACCTGGTCATATAATAGTATAGTATGATAAGTCCGAGTCGAACACAGGGAACGGATATCAAATTAAGTAAATTGGAAATTGTTACAAGTAATAAAAGCAGTAAATAATGGGGGGCGTTTTAGTTCCGATCGAACAATTGGCTAACAATTATGAAATGTAATTGAAAATTAAATACTTGAAATAAAATAAATGACTTTTAAGAAAATAAGTAATTAAACAAAAATATCAAATTCAAATGATAAAAGAAATGCATTTGCTTGGATTACTTTCCTTAGATTCCGGAAATCATTTTATTGATTTGCTAACTTATGGATTTATTGGTGATTTGACAAATGTTACCAATCTTCTTTACGAGATAAATTGATATAAACACAATTAAGAAAGACACAAGGTTGTTTTCAACACGCTAACAGTTCAATTTAACGTTGCCCACCAAATTGTATTCTAGATTAAACCAACACCATTTATGTGATTTATTCTTTTGACTTGAATCAACAAAGTCTACAACTATTACTAGTTATCTTGTTCATCAATGATCATTACCAATTATTAACCCTAACCTGTCAAACTCAATATATTCAGCAACAATCGTCAATTGAAATCAACAATTATCAATAATCTTATAATTAAAAGGAAATCAATCTCAATTAACCATAAAACCACGTTAGGTAATTACTAATAACCATTCAATAACCAAAGATCATCAAATAAACACATAAACTTTCTATAAATCGAATTAAATCCGCAAATCAATAATCAATTCATAATCTAAGTATCATTATCCAAGCAAATACAATTAAAGTTTAGCCAACCATATTGCTACAGAAAATCAGAATTGAAACCGAAATCACAATCATAATCAAATGAAATAGAATAGCGTATTCAAACCGAGAAACCGAAGAAATGATTGAACGAGTGAAACCCTTTGATTCTCTAAGCTTCTAATCCTTCAAAAAGCTCCCAAAATGGGGTAAAAACCCCCCTCTGATCTGCTGCTGTTCGAATTAGGGTTTTTTGGTCTATCCCCAATCGTATAGAATAAGCCTTTATTTATAGTTGGGGTGATCGCGAATTTAGCCGCCGGCTAAATGGTTTAGCCGCCGGCTAAATGTATCTCCAATTAAGCTGAATTTTTTATATGTTGTAGCTCTATGTGTTAGATAAATTCTCCAAGTTGAATCACCCAAATCGGAGTTCGTATGAGGGAGATATGGCCAAAATACGAACGCATAGCCGAAAACTCAGCATTTACACTTTTCTTCATTTGCAGCTCATCTTTCATTCTTTTTCCGATTCGAGCTTCATTTACACTTATTCCAATCCAATATTGCATATCTTCACTCTCTTAGCTTCTTTTCCTCGATCCAATCTTCTCTTGTCCAATGTTTTATTCTTTTAGCAACTTTTCTTCCAAATAAGCTCGTTTTCCGTTCCTTTTCGATCCAAGCTCCATTTAAACTCCTAAATGCAAAAATGAATGAAATAAGTATCTTATTCATACAAAATGCATTAGAAACCTATCAAACACGGGGGTAATTAGTACTATAATTTAGTACATTTTGGCGTTTATCAATAATGCGGACTTGCGAGAAAAAGTTGTTAAACTAACTGAATCAAAGAAGTTTCTAAAAGCTAATGAAATACTTTATGAAAAGGAAGTTGAGGCTCATAAGTTTGACACTGAGAAATATAAATCTAAAGTTTTCAGTCAACAAGATGCCATTAAAAGCTATTGTTAAATAAAGAGCTTTCTGAGTTAAAATCTGAGTCTGACAATTTTAAAAAACGAGTCACAAGTTTCGCAAATTCTCATAAAATCTTTGATGAAATTGTTGACAAGCAAAGGACAAATAGTAAAGCGGGAATTGGGTATCCACCTCCCACTAACTATTATCCTAAGCCTGTTAAGGAAGGCACCAAAGAGGTTGTAGCTGACTACTCATCTTGGTCAGCTACTAAAGATAAAGAAGCTAAGCCTAAGAGGCAGGCAAAGGAGAAAACTAAACGGACAGAGTATCCTTCGCCTAAGTTTGTTAAGTCTGATAGTGCACCTCCAGTTAGTGTTGAGGAGGTCATTGAGGTAGAAGATATACCAGAAGAGTCTACCAATAAGGTTGCGAAAATAAATGTCAAACCTGAAAATTTCATCATTACAAATGAAATTGATGAACGTTTTAAATGCAAAGGCAAAACTAAGGTTGACAACGAATCTTTCCACGTTAAAAACGTTAAAAAGGATTCAAAATTTATTAACTCAACCTCAGGAACATCTACTTCAACATGTTCGCCTAAGAGTGCATGTTCAACAAATGTTCCTGGTCATAGACCTTCTGTGTATTGTCCTCCATCGAAACGATTTGAGGGAACTCATTGGAATAAATCTAATGTTGAGAGACGTTCTTGTTTTCGTTGTGGTCAACAGGGCCATATTATTAGGGATTGTAAGTTATTATCCCTAGATAGGTTTGGTAGAGGGATGCCAAGAACTTCCTCTTTCATGAATTCTTTTTCAAAATCTTTTTCAAGGCATCGTTCGTATTCGCCTATATCTAGTTGTGCATCAAATTCTCCAAAACCTATGGCAAGAGTAAACAAAGTTGTGCCTAGTAGACCTCAAGTTCAACAGCACAACATTGTTGAAAACAAATCATCTGAACCTAAACAGGTTTGGAAACCCAAATCCACAAACAACACATCAATGAAATCTTCTGAGTTTTTAAAATATCATAAGCTCATTGATGTGATGGTTATGGATGACCATGGACAAACCAAGTCTATCAAGGCTTGGGTGTCCCATAAGTACTAACGTTTAATTGTTTGTGGTGGTGCAGTCAGGTTTTTATTAGCTAATATTTTTAGTGACTGCAAGGATGTGAATAATGTTGGAAGAATGCGATGATGATTTGTGATTGGATGAGATTTTCGATGTTATGAGGTGGTAAAAGTGCTAAAAGTCATTTGACTTGACTTGATATGTGATTTTGAAACTTTTATTTAAATTTTATCTTTTTTTATTTGTTTAAGTGCAACAGCCATTCTTTATACTTTTTAGTATTAAAGAAATGCAATGTTGCGAAATTTATTCAATTAAAAAATACAAAAATATGTTTAATGTTTAAGGGGAGTATTTTTGGATTGGATAGAAGAATTTTCTGTTCAGGGGGAGTAATTCTGAATATTAAAAATTCTGATTATTTAATTCAGAAATGTGAACAGCAAGATTCTTAAGACTTGAAAAGACGATGGGTTGTGTCTGTAAACAACTTGGGATATGATAGTACATCGGGTGACATGCATAAAAATGGAAATTTTAAGGTTTATGTTTGATGTGTCAGTAGGTTTATCTGGCATATTTAACACATCTTTTATAAACATTAACTTTATCATATGATGTATCGGTAGACATGATACACACCGGTTTGTGAGTGAGTAAGAAGTAATATTAAAACTTGTCTATTACTTTGTGAAAAATGTTATATGATGTATGAAATAAGTCTTAATTGACAAATGGAGGTACTACCATTCGCTGTCATAATTATTATGTAAGTGCAAAATTGGCATATAGTAATAATATGATTATTAGCCTAACTAATGGTGATTATTGTTGTACTCACGTACAGACCTGAATCCATTAGTTATGCAAATAGTCTCAAACTTATTATGTTCATACTAAGGGACCCTCTGTTGTACTAAGTACAGATCTGGGGCCACTAGTATCTTCATAATCAGTTCTATGTATGCCTAAATTTGAAGGTCAAGTGTATGTTACGAGATAGCCGAGATAAACTTGGTCTTGTAATATCTACCTTGTCTGTAAAATATGCAGCGTTATGCGTTTTACTAAAGTTTATCAGTATATAATATAATAGGTTTCACAAAATTAATATTCATACTAACAATAAAGGTTAGCTCACAGATACGGATGTAACATGTTTAAGTGGACAAACAATACCGATGATCGTCTTGAACTAATTTTTATAAAAGGTGCTTTATATATGTCAAGTAAATTTAAAGTGGACAAATATACTGATGATCGAAATAACACTTACTATTCCCTAATAATTGCATGTTGGCCTGATATGATCCCTAAACAGACTTAAAACAATCATATCCCCAATTTATTTTAATCTTCGTTCTTTACTTTTCATTTATAAAGAAAAATTCAAAAAGATTTTATTTCTATGTTATTTTCTTCAATATCACATATCTTGTTAAAGTCAAATATTGAAGATGTAAAGGATGTCGGTTATTTTCCAAAGATTGTGAAGATAATTCTATCGGAGAAGCTGCTGATGATTGAGAGATGGTCACTGAGTTTGAAGATCTTATTGTATGATAAATTTGTGTCAGTCACATGAATTTGGACATCAAGATTTCCTGGAAGACCATGCTATCTCAAAGGGGGAGTTTCTGATTGTCAAAGACATGAAAGAGTTTGTTGATGAAGACTAATTGAAGACTTATTTGACCAAGCTGCTGACAAGGGGGAGTTTGTTGGTGCATTTTGTGTGTCAGTCAGTTGGTCAAACGTTTGTAATTGTCAAAGTCAATTAGTCTGCGTATGTATAGTGTTTAATGTGTATATGCGAGCTTGTAAACGAATAGTGAAATAGAAATATACACAAATTAGTGTTTAGGCGACACTTGGTCAGTGTCGCTATTAGCGACACTTGGCTAGTGTCGCATTAGGGTTTGGACAGCCTATAAATAGGCGTGTTATATTCAGTTTTAGGGTTAGACATTTTGAGAAAGGGGCTGAGCCGTTTTTGTGAGAGTAGAGAGGAGAGAGACGAGTTTGAGTTTGTATCTTGTAATCTTTATTATTCAATTGTGAATATATACAAAAGATTATAGAGAATTGCGTGTTTGATTCGATTAATACATTCATATATTCAATCAAACGATCCGATCAGATCCAAGACTAGAAAAGGGACTTTCACACCATCTTCGAGGGTGCAAGTAGAGAATTTGACTTTGTCATCCTCCGCACATTTGCTGATGCGGAAAACAGATTCCATCTTTTCAAACCATCTGATTAATCCGATGGCTCCTTCGGTTCCCTTGAAGCTCAAGGGTTTGCAGTTTTGGAAATCCTTGTAGGAACAAGGCTTGGAGGCGGTAGTGGTTTCAGCGGTATCGCTGTTTCTCTCAGAGTTCTGTGAAGTATTCCGAGCCAGGGCTTCAGTCATAGTCTGTGTTATGAGTGATGTGAGCTGAGCATCGGAGTATGGTCTCATCTTTGGCGGCATGCTTCTTCAATAAGAGAACTGAAGATACATGAGATTTTGTAAGAAAGTTGTATTTGTCACAGATGCTCATGTACAAAAGCGATAATACATAACATCAATATGAAAATGGCAATTAATATGGATTGAAACAGCGAGGATATTTGATAGATAATACGAGTTTAAAGGTTACATCCCATGGATGTATTACAAAAGGTGTCGGGAATTGTTACATCCGACCGAATTATAGAGTAGCGCTTAGATAGTTATTAGATTACAAGATAGATTACAAGACAAGGACTACACTAGTCTCGACGTAGGTCAATCTGCTCCATCATGTCAACGAGACGATCCATAGTATTTGCAAGTCTGCTGGCTTGTCGGGCGTTATCTTCTGCCAGGACCAGTCGTTGCACTAAGCTGCGAACATATTCCTCTGCTTCCCGTGAGCGTTGCTCACATTCTTCTAGCCTTTGCTGCAAAAGGGCGGTTTCTACCCTTAACTCCACAATCTTGTTGCGAAGGACATCCACGTTGTTAATGGTGGTTTAGTGATCCTCGGAGACTTGGTTGATGCGCTCGAGGGATGTAAGTCTCCAGTTTTCGTTGGTTTCTTGGAGTTTGATGTCCATGGTGTTAAGCCGTTGTTCGTGACGGTGTAGCCTAGTGGCTAAACCCGGTAGAGTGAAGTGCGCGGTATACGGGCCAGCTCAAGGCAACCTGGGATTCCTCCTAGCTACCCTCGGGTTTTGGGATCCATGAGGATGAGATGGCGATGAATTGGATGGTGTGTTTGCCATTCTGAGACAAAGCGTTAGAGAAAGTGAGGCCTATATTTATATAGTACTTATACAACATAGCCTAAGATTGTAACGAGGTCTGTCTATGTAAACTTTGTATCACATAATAGCCTATTGGTTGTCTAGCACAGACATGGTTGAGTCACGGTTCTCTCGAGGTCAGAGTCAACTAGTGTACCCCCGTTCAACATAACCATTTCAGACCTTACATCATCTTTCCTTAATTGTACATAGCTGATCAGGCTATGTTAAATTAAAGTCGTATGCTGTAATTCCTGAACCAATCATGCCTAATATGGAAATACTGCCAAACGGTCATAGTCTAGGCCCACTAAATGCAACCTAGTTCACTATAACCTTAGGCTCTGATACCAATCTGTAACACCCCCAAATTTACTGTTTAGCGGAAGCATACTCTGGGTGTTACTAATAAATAATCAAAGCACATAGATATGTAGCAAACGACTCTATATGCGTCATTTTAACAAAATATATTAATGTAAGAAATGTTTACAACCTGAGAAGTTATACGTAGCTCGTGTTCAAATAAATGAGAGATTTTAGTACATGAGTACTTGTACAAAATATACTAATGCAAGAAAATCTCTAATGTCTGCATGCTGACTCGAGCTATAGTGGTCCTGAGGGCAATCCGATCTACTGCTGGGTACCTGTGATACATGCTAAAATGGGTCAGCTAAAAGCTGGTGAGCTCACAGGTTTGAGTAATCAAATAGTATCGTATGAACCGCAAGATTTAAGTAATGGTTTGCATCCAGCAAATAAATAATAATGTATACAGCCATGAGCACATAGTCTGAGCTTAACTCGAGGGTCGGGTCCCATATAGAGAATTCCGAGCGAGGAGCCTCCACGAGTGCCTAATCCACACTCATCTGAACAATTATTAGTACGTCCATTTACCCAGTTAGTGCATGCTAACCCGGACGAGGAGGGTCAATCCTATATGGTACCATATACTAATAATCACGCTACAACGTATTACCAAACTATGCTGATGGAGGGCTTTGAAATGATTAGTGGAAAACAACTCATGTAGTATATTGAAAAGTTTGTACTTGTGTTCACATGTTAAAAATGAGCAATGGATCACACCCCTTAGTGAAAACAATAAAAGAGGGGCCATGAGACTCACCTGAGTCTTGAAGCGTTTAGTCAATAAACGTACGATGCTTAATCAAGCAGTGAGATGTCCGTAGACTGATAACCTGAGGGTGTCCACGACATGCGTTGGTTATTAATATGAGTAGGTAGTTACAAAGACTACCTTTTTAGTTGTTCGTTCAACTAGAATGTCCAAATTACTACAATTTGGTTGACTGGTTTAAGTTTTGAAAACGTGTACGGCCCGTTGGTGATTTGTTGTAATAATAATCTTCAACATTATTATTTTGATTTTGAAGTGTTCTACTTGAAAAGCATGTTCTAATATGTTTTAGGAGTCGTATCATAATAGTTTTTGAAGTTACACAAGTCCGGCACTTAGCGTGAAGAAGGGTTGCAAACATTCTGTTTTGTGCGTCACTTATAGCGACACTTAGGGTTTAGGCGACACTCAGGAAGTGTCGCATAAAATGACGGATTCGGATCAAATGGCGTCACTTGTGCGAGTGACACATAGAGGGCGACACTTAAGGAAGTGTCGGTTGTAAGTGTCGGTATAATGGTCATGAGTCACTAGAGCTAGTGTCGTATGAAATCAGATTTCAATTATAGGCGTCACTTAGGCAAGTGACGCTAAAAGTGTCGGTTTGAAGTGACGGATACTGGATTTGCGACACTTAGGCAAGTGTCGGGGAAAAGTGGTTTTTAGTGGCACTTAGGCAAGTGACGCAGAATTAGGGCTTTTAGCGACACTCAGTGCGTCACTTAAGTGACGCATTAAGTGACGCTACGCTGCACGGGTCTGTGCGACACTTACATCTGATGACGGATTTTTGAGTCGAAAACGAGTTTTCCGGCCATGGTTTGGTCCGATTCTTTTACCCAACCCACATTTGGACATTTCAAGCTTAAATAAACAACTTTTAGTTAAAAACACTTAAAATCGAAAGGTTTTGAGATTTGTCGGAAACTTACAAATCGACGCGCGGAAAATCCGAAAAGATGGAAGTGTAGATCGTGATGTCGTGGTCGTTTTTCTCCAAAGGCTCCAAGCGATTAGTGGTGGTTTGATGGGGTTTTTAAGTGGATTTTAGTGATGATGGTGGAGGTATTAGAGAGAGGAATGAAAGAAAGGGAAAGGAAGAGAGAGAGAGATGAGTGAGAAATGAGAAGAGAAGGAGAGGAGGTGGGGAGGTGATGGCCTCACCTCTTGGGGCCGGTTGATGGGGTCCACCGTGGGTGGGCTTCGCCAACTTCTCATTTCCTGCATTCGCGCTCCGTGCGGTGTTCGTTTTCCCGATCGTTTAAACGTTAAATTGTAAATTTTAAAGTACAAATATTTTTGTTGAAGTATTTCACCAAATACTTAATGTTTGAGTTGTAAAATATAACTTAAATCCTGTTTCGATTGTTTGTGCGTTTAACGTTTTAAATCGCGTAGGTTCTGTTTGTACGATACGAAATGAATACGAAATATTATCAAATAATATTTTGGATATAATAGCGTTATTAAATAATATTATATTATTTAATAAAATTGTTCACCAACGTCCGTATTAACTGAACCGAATTACATTCGGTTGAATTTCGTACGATTTAATCAAATCGCATATTTGTATATATATTCAACAATATATATTAATTGATACATTAATTAGCCTAACACATAACTAATTACATGTATTATAATTGATTAGGCACTAATCACTAGTCCTAATTGAGCGGGTGTCACATGAGTACACTACTCGGTCATTGTTATGACTACTTTTCGAATCTATGATACTCACTAAACCCTCCTGTTATTAATTCCATGTCTTAATAGAACTTCCTCTCGAAGAAGTTGGCAAGCTCCACTATGGACGACTACTCGTCAGACAACGACCTGAATCTAGAATAAATTAGAAGTAGAAGGACGTGCCTACCTCATGTTATGTTAAAAACTTCCATCTTGATGGATATATAAGAACCCCATCACATTTCGTATAAGACTTTCGTAGTTCATCCGGAGGTAACAATGCCCGGCATATTTTGTAGACGTCAATCATGTAATCATGTAATCTATTAATCTTATGCTTCAGTAGATTTCAATGTATTATCATTTACACGAGCCTTCAACGGATTACCCAGAATTTTTCAACAACTTCTAATTTTAAACGAATTCTATTAGTAAACAGAATTTCTAAGTGCTGTAAAGAGTTTCCAACATATTTTGATTGACTCAAACTTTTCAACGGACTATGAGATTTCAAACAAATTTCACTGTAAAATTTTTAACAAGGGTTTACAACAACCTCTCCACGAAATGTTCTATAAAACTTTCAAAATCCATAAGTATATAAAATCATTTATATAAAACATATCGTCTGATCAAGGTTTTGTCACTATTTATACCTACAACGACTAATTTACAAACGAGTTTGCCAACTGTTTTAACAACTACTATGTAACGAATCGACTACGATTTGAACAACGGAAGGTCATGAATTGACTGCTTTTAAACACAACTCAGACATTGTTATGTCCACATTTAAATCAACGATTTGATTTCCAACTAAATCATGATGCAAGACATACATGCAACGAATTTTCCCCCATAGACCTCATACCCGTCGAAATCGGGAGTTTTGATATCATTGTAGGCATGGACTGGTTGTCCAAACATCGTGCTGAAATTGTCTGTTTTGAAAAAATCGTTCGTATTCCCCTCATTACCGGTGGAACTTTGATCATACAAGGGAAGACCAGTAAACCGAGCTTAAACATCATTTCCTGTATGAAAACCAGAAAGTACCTGAGAGAGGGGTGTCAGGTAATCCTCGCCCATGTAACCGAGAATAAGTCGGAGGAGAAGCGACTTGAAGATGTGCCCATTGTACGAGACCTTCCTGAAGTCTTTCCCGAAGACTTGCCTGGCCTTCCCCCGCCAAGACAAGTCGAATTCCAAATTGACCTTGTGCCCGGTGCTGCACCCGTGGCACGAGCCCCATACAGATTAGCCCCTTCCGAGTTGCAGGAGTTGTCCACCCAATTACAGGAACTCCTGGACAAGGGATTCATACGACCGAGTTCGTCACCTTAGGGAGCTCCGGTCCTATTCGTTAAGAAGAAGGATGGATCCTTCAGAATGTGTATCGATTACCGTGAACTGAACAAACTTACCATCAAGAACCGATACCCACTTCCTAGAATCAATGACCTATTTGACCAACTTCAAGGTTCGGGCTTTTACTCAGAGATCGACCTTCGGTTTGGTTATCACCAACTCCGCGTTCGAGACACCAATACCCCAAAAACTGCATTCCAAACTCGCTACGGGCATTACGAATTCCAAGTGATGCCTTTTGGCTTAACCAACGCACCGGCCGTATTCATGGACTGATAACATCAAATAGTACTACTTTTATATACTAATATTCCCTAGTTTTTGTACTTTTATTACAATTACTTGATAAAATATATGTATTTCGTTCATATTTACAAAATAGGTAGAATTAGAGTTTAAATTAGAAAATGAATAAAAATAGAGCTAAATAGAGTAATTTTTGTATAAAAGTTAGTTGTACATAAATATGATTAGGACAAAGTGGTTAAAAGAGTGATAAAAATAAATAAAGTTCGTAAATATTTGAGTTCGAAAAGATAGATGAGCTGAGCAAAAATAGTTAGATTGTATATTTATTAGAGTTTATGAGTTGGACCAAATAATTAGTTGGGCTAAATAATAATAATATACTAGTAATGATTAGTTAGTAATAATAATCTATATTTATATATAATAGTAAACGTAGTTAGTATAGTAATAAATAATAGTACTAATTTAGTATTTATAATATTAGTAATCATAAACTAATATAGTTACTAGTAATAGGTTAGTACTAGTTTAAATATCACAAAAGTTAATATGAATAATTAATAATAATGTATATAATAAATAAAAAAATAATAAATAAATATGATGATCATTTGGTCTTGTGGCAGGTGATGGCGCAGGAAGGTCTAAAAGAGTGGGGCCCATGAATGAAATAAATAAATGAGATCACGTGAAGGAAAAAGGCTTGGATGCATAGCATGTTGGTGGGGCCTGGTCAACAATTCTAAAGCCAAATCAGAAGTCAAAGGATGAGATATTTTTGTGGTCTTGCGCAGAAGAAAGGAAAAACGAGTGAGGCGGCAAAAGCAAAACTTGGAGCAGACGAAACTTTTAATCCATACGCCGTATGATTAATTCATACGCCGTATGGATTTGGCCCCAGCAAAATATAAATAGCAGCCTCCGCAGACACTTTTGGGGAGACTTTTTCACCACTTTTATATATTATTATATTAGGGTTACGAAATATTTAGTTTAGGGTTTATTATTTTAAGTTTTAGGAGCATTTTGGAGGCACAAAAAAGTGAAGGTTGAAGCCATTTCAATTAATCTTTGCGTGATTCATTATTCGGTTTGTTATTACTTTCATTTATTTACTATCATTGATGATTTTGGTATTTATAAATCTGAGTTTTATTTATCTTATGATGAATTGAATATTTAAAGTGGTTGTATAATTGATGTAGCTCGGATTATGATTGTTGAACGATTATTATTACGTATTGGCTAAGTTATTTAATTGAAAACGATTATATTGCTCGTGAAACCTTGTTTATTGGTAACTAGTAGTTATTGTTGCTCAACGTGATTAATAAGATTAATGAGATTGAGTTCCTTTAAGATTATTGATTATTGATAGTCATTATTTTAGGGTTGTGACTATTGTTAAATAGATTGAGTTTGATAGGTTGAGTATACAATAATTATCTACTTTAAAATGAACAAGACAATAAGTTAATTATTGGGTATTGTTGAGTCACACCATTAGAGTTAATTATAATTAGTTGTGAATGTTTAATGCATAATTTAGGGAAAGGCACACAATTGACTGATCATCTTGTGACATTGGAACCAGTGTTTTACGTTGGACCCTAGATTCTAGGAATTAGTCGGACCCGAAACGTTGGCTAGTTCACATTCAATTTAATTATCATTGAAGAATTTGGTATTAAGTTGATATAAAAGAATCACAATTAGATAATCAATACGTAATGAATCGGGAAATATGAATCTGAGTGTAACACCCGCCAAATTAGGACTAGAGATTAGTGCCTAATCGAATGTTAATACATGTAATTAGTTCCTGGTTAGGCTAATTAATGTATCGAATTATATATATTGTTGAATATATACGAATATGCGATTTGATTAAATCGTACGCAATTTAAATCGGATGTATTTCGATTCAAATTTAATATGGACGTTGGTGACAAATTTTATTAAATAACGTTGTTATGTCAAAAATATTATTATTATAATATTTCGTATTCGTTCGTATCATACAATCAGAAATTATACAATTTAAAATGTAAAACGCGCAAACTAAATAAACCAACTTACATTATTAACTCAAACGTAAACTTATTTGTAAAATAATTAAATAAAATATCACGTAATAATTTGTATTTAAAACGTACCATTTAATATTTAAAATAATTAATTAACGTTGAAACGACGGAGCAAACGAACACCGCACGGAGCGGGAACGCGGGGCGAAAAATGGGAGGATAACCTCCCATTTCCCACTCTCTTTTTCTCACTTTCTCATCTCTCTTTCTCTTTCTCCTTTCTTTTCTCTCAATTCCACCAACCAACCAAAAACCCCAAACTTCACAAAAACGCAAAATAAACATATCAAACGACTTCGGATCTTCAAGATTTTTAGAGATTCACGACCACCGCGACACGATCTATCTTTCTATCTTTCCGAAATTTCATTTCGGCGATTTGTAAGTTTCCGACACCTCTCGTTTTTAAGTGTTTTTACTTGTTTACGGTTTGTATCGACTTATAATGTTCAAATAAGGGTTGGGTAAAAGTTTTGGACCGAACGGAAACCGAAAAACTCGTTTTCGACCCATTTTCCGGCCAACAGACCGCTACGTCGCATTTGGCCCGGAATTTATGCGACGTCAGCCTCTACGTCGCAAAACACCTCGTGACGTCGCATAGTGCGACGTCAGTCACAACGTCGCATTAAATTGCGACGTCGCATATAGCGACGTCAGCCTTAACGTCGCCAATACCTCGCCACGTCGCACTTAGCGACGCAAGCCCCTACGTCGCAGAAATCACCTACGTCGCATTAGCGACGTAGCACCCTACGTCGCATTAAATTGCGAAACGTCGCCTTTAGCGACGTCATGCTCTACGTCGCAATCCTACCTGCGACGTCGCACCCTACGTCGCATAAAACAGCAGGTTTTCAAACTTTAATTTCACTAAGTGTCGAACTTTTTCAACCTCAAATCCTTATACGATACGACTTATAAAACACTTTGGGGCACTTGTGTAAGTGCAAAACATCGGTAACTTGGTAATAATACTTAAAGTTTATTATTTCAAACCGTCACCAATGGGCCATACACTTTTCAAACACTTAAACATATCAACCAAATAGTGGAGATTTGGACATTATAGTTGGATAAACAACTGCAGGGGTGATCTTTTGAGATACCCAATCATATTTATAACCATCGCGTGTCGTGGACACCCTCAGGTTACAAGTCTTTGGACTTCATTTCGGCTAATCAACTTACGTTTGTTTAAACGCATTCAGACTCAGGTGAGTCTCATAGCCCCTCTTTTACTATTTTACTCAGGGGTGTGATATACTGCTCAAACTTTTAACATGTGAACGCAAGTACCAACTTTTCATATACTACATGAGTTTTTCGAAACTAATCATTTTAAAGTCCTCCATCAGCATAGTTGTTAATACGTTGTAGCGTGAATATTAGTATATGGTACCATATAGGATTGACCCTCCTCGTTCGGGTTAGCAAGCACTAACCGGGTAAACGGACGTACTAATATTTGGGAAGACGAATGTTGATTAGGCATTCGTGGAGGCACCTCGCCCGGAATTCTCTATAGGGGACCCGGCCCTCGAGTTAAGCTCAACTATGTGCTCATGGCTGTATACACGATGATTATCATTAAATTGCTGGATGCAATTCATTATTTTATTGCTGGATGCAATACATTATTTAAATCTTGCGGTTCATACGATATTACTTGATTTCAAACCTGTGAGCTCACCAGCTTTATAGCTGACCTTTTAGCATATATCGCAGGTACCCAGCAGTAGGATGTTTCTGCTTCAGGATTTAGCTCGAGTCAGCATACAGAAGTTTGAGATTTTCTTGCATTAGTATATTTTGTATAAGTACTTATGTACTGAAATCTCATTTTAATTAACTCGAGCTATGTAACGCTTTAAATGTTGTAAACATTTCAGTAATCAATATATTTTTTTGTTAAAACGACGCATATAGAGTCGTTTGCTATTTATCTTTGTGCTTTGTTATTGATTAGTAACACCCAAATCAAGCTTCCGCAAATCATCAAATTTGGGGGTGTTACAGATTGGTATCAGAGCCTAAGGTTATAGTGAACTAGGTTGCATTTAGTGAGCCTAGACTATGACCATTAGGCCGTATTCCTTATTAGGTATGACTGGTTCAGGGATTACAACATACGAGTTTAATTTAACATAGCCTGATCAACTATGTACAATTAAGCAAAGATGATGTAAGATCTGAAAGTAGTTATGGCTGAACAGGATACAATAGAAGACTCTGACCTCGAGAGAACCGAGACTTAAACATGTTTATGCTAGACACTCAATAGGCTATATTATATAGGAACTATATGAATATAGGCCTCAATCTTACTAACGCTTTGTCTCAGAAATGGCAAACACACCATCAACTTCATCCCGTTCTCAATCTGGGTCGCAGAACCCAAGGGTAGCAAGGAGGAACTCAAGGATGCCTCGAGCTGGCCCGTATCCCACTCACTCCACCTTGCCGGCCTTAGCCGCCAGAGTGAATCAACACGAACAGCGACTTCGCACCATGGATGTCGTGTTGCAGGAAACCAACGAAAACTGGAGACTTACATCCCTTGAACGCATCGAACAAGTCTCCGACGACCTTGAAACCACAAACAACAACATGGATGTCCTTCGTAACCAAATAATAGAAATAAGGGTGGAAAATGCCCTTCTACAACAAAGGATGGAAGAATGTGAGCAACGCTCACATGAAGCAGAAGAATATGCGCGTGGACTAACACAACGACTAGCACTGGCAGAAGACAACGCCCGACAGGCTAGCAGGCTTGCAAACACTGTGGACCGTCTTGTCACGATGATGGAACAAATTAATCTGCGTTAAGACTAGTGTAGTCTTTGTCTTGTAATCTACCCTGTAATATAGTAACTATCTACGCGCTACTCTATAATTCAGTCGGATGTAACAATTCCCGACATCTTTTGTAATACATCTGTAGGATGTAACCTTTGAACTCGTACTATCTATTAAATGTTCCTTGCTGTTACAACTCATATCGATTGCCATTATTCCTGTTGATGTTATGTATTACTGCTTTTATACATGTACATCTGAGATAAATACAACTTTCTTGCAAAATCTCATGTATCTTCATTTCTTTTATTGAAGAATCATGCCGCCAAAGTCAAGACCTTACACCGATGCACAGATTACTTCACTCATAACCCAGGCTGTTACTGAAGCCTTGGCTCGCAATACTCCACCCAACTCCACAAGAAACAGCGATACCGCTGGAACCTCTGCCACCAAACCTTGTTCTTACAAGGACTTCCAAAGCTGCAAACCCTCGAGTTTCAAGGGTTCTGAAGGAGCCATCGGACTGATCAGATGGTTCGAGAAAATGGAAACTGTTTTCCGTGTCAGTAAATGCGCGGAGAACGACAAAGTAAACTTTGCCACCTGCTCTCTTGAAGATGATGCCCACTCTTGGTGGAATTCATATACCCAATCAGTGGGTGCTGACATTGCCTACCAAATCACTTGGGAGGAATTGAAAGCCAAACTCACTGCCAAGTACTGCTCTATCGCCAAACTCCAGAAGCTAGATGAGGAGTTCTGGAACTTAAAGGTTCAGGGTGGTGACATCGATGGTTATACCACCAGATTTCAACAATTAGCTGCCCTCCGCCCAGCTATGGTAAGCACTGAACCTGATAAAATCAGGAAGTACGCCCTTGGTCTCCCTGATTTTGTTCGGGGACACGTCATATCTTCAAAACCAGCCACCATTGACGGTGCAATCTCATTGGCCCAAGACCTGATGTCTATGAGCCAAGATTCTGAACCACCCACTTCATCCTCCCAAAACAACAAACGCAAGTGGTCTGACTACCACAACAACCACTCCAACCAACAAAACAAGAAACCCGACACCATCAAAGCCTACAACACCACCACTGACATCATCCGGGGTTACACTGGGAGCAAACCATATTGTCCCAAGTGCAGACTTCACCATGAGGGTTCTTGTGGTCCCTTTTGCAACAACTGCAAGAGGTACGGCCACCTTACCAAAGATTGCCGCTCTCCTACCAACAACAACCCCAACAACACCAGGCCACCCAAAGTCTGCTTTGAGTGTGGAAACCCCGGGCATTTCAGGGATACGTGCCCAAAACTGAAGAACCGCAACAACAACAACAACCGCAGCAACAACAACAACAACAACACCCGCAGCAGAGCTTTCGTCATCAAATCTGGGGACGCCCGCCAAGACCCGAATGTGGTCTCGGGTATGTTCCTCCTCAACAACTTAACTGCTTCTGTTCTATTTGATACTGGTGCTGATAGAAGCTTTATCTCCGATGATTTTTGCCCATTACTTGACATCACTCCTGTTACCTTAGATGTTAAGTACACTGTAGAGCTAGCCAATGGAAAACTTGTAGAAACCACCAGTGTGATACCTAATTGCACTTTAAACCTAGCTGATGAAACCTTTTCGATCGACCTTATACCCATTGAAATAGGAAGTTTCGACGTCATTATTGGAATGGACTGGTTGTCCAAACATCGGGCTGAAATTGTTTGTCACGATAAAATCGTCCGTATCCCACTCGCCGTTGGTGGAACCTTGATCATACAGGGGGAGACCGGTGGGACTGGACTCAATATAATCTCCTGTTTAAAAACCCGAAAATTTCTGAGAAAGGGTTACCCCGCAATACTTGCACACATCACAGAGAAGAAGTCGGAGGAGAAGCGACTTGAAGATGTGCCAATTGTTAGAGACTTTCCCGAAGTCTTTCCGGAAGAATTACCTGGTCTACCTCCGCCTAGACAGGTAGAGTTCTCGATTGATCTTGTGCCGGGTGCCGCACCGGTGGCCCGCGCACCGTACCGTTTAGCCCCATCCGAACTTCAGGAGTTGTCCTCTCAGTTACAGGAACTTCTGGATCGAGGATTCATTAGACCGAGTTCTTCACCTTGGGGAGCTCCGGTCTTGTTTGTCAAAAAGAAGGACGGTTCATTCCGAATGTGCATTGACTACCGAGAGTTGAACAAATTGACCGTCAAGAACCGTTATCCACTCCCTCGCATTGATGATTTATTCGACCAACTTCAGGGTTCAAGTATTTATTCAAAAATCGACCTGCGATCAGGCTATCATCAGTTACGAGTTCGCGACACCGATATTCCAAAAACTGCTTTCAGAACTCGTTACGGGCACTACGAATTTCAAGTGATGCCCTTCGGTCTAACTAACGCACCGGCAGTATTCATGGACCTCATGAATCGGGTGTGCAAACCTTACCTCGATAAGTTTGTCATTGTCTTTATCGATGACATACTCATTTACTCGCGCAACGAGCAAGAACATGCGCAACACCTCAGAACTATCCTGGAACTGCTTAGACACGAGGAGCTTTATGCTAAATTCTCTAAGTGTGAGTTCTGGATCCAAACTGTTCAATTTCTTGGTCACGTGATCGACAGTCAGGGAATTCACGTGGACCCATCAAAAATCGAGGCTATCAAAGACTGGCAAGCACCCACATCTGCAACTGAAGTACGACAATTCTTGGGTCTTGCTGGGTATTATCGGCGATTTATTGAAAATTTCTCCAAAATAGCTCAATCACTCACGGTACTGACTCAGAAGGACAAAAGGTTCGATTGGACCGAGAAACAGGAGTCAGCGTTCCAACTTCTGAAACAAAAGCTTTGCAGTGCTCCAATTTTATCACTACCCGAAGGCACCGATGACTTCGTGGTATACTGCGATGCTTCTCACCAAGGTCTTGGTTGCGTGTTGATGCAACGAGACAAGGTCATTGCTTATGCCTCACGACAGCTAAAAATTCACGAAAAGAACTACACCACTCATGATCTCGAGCTTGGAGCTGTCGTTTTTGCTCTCAAAATCTGGAGACATTATCTCTACGGCACTAAGTGCACAATCTTTACCGATCATAAAAGTCTCCAACACATCTTCGATCAGAAGGATCTCAATATGAGGCAACGTCGATGGGTCGAGTTGCTTACCGATTACGATTGTGAGATCAAGTACCATCCAGGGAAGGCTAATGTTGTAGCCGATGCCCTCAGTCGAAAGGAACGACCTAAACCACTTCGAGTCCGAGCCCTCAGTATGACCATTTATAACGATCTTACCATTCAAATTCATACAGCTCAGATCGAAGCCTTGAAAGCTGAAAACATCAAAAATGAAGCCTTGCGGGGCATTGACAAACAATTTGAAATCAAACCTAACGGGATTAGGTACTTCTCAAACCGAATCTGGTTGCCCAGTTTTGGGAACCTAAGAGACTTGGTGATGGACGAGGCTCACAAGTCTAAATATTCTATTCATCCCGGATCCGATAAGATGTACCACGGCATCAAGGAATTCTATTGGTGGCCAAACATGAAAGCCGAAATCGCCACTTATGTCAGCAAGTGTCTTACTTGCTCGAAAGTCAAAACCGAACATCAGAAACCTCCTGGTTTACTTCAACAACCGGAAATCCCTGAATGGAAATGGGATCAAATTGCCATGGACTTCATAACCAAACTACCAAAGTCGTCGAGCGGTTACGATACCATTTGGGTGATCGTCGATCGTCTCACCAAATCTGCTCATTTCCTGGCAATCAAAGAAAACGATAAAATGGAACGCCTTACACAAATCTACATCAAGGAAATCGTTTCTCATCACGGTGTTCCAATCTCGATCATCTCGGATAGAGATGCCCGTTTCACTTCTCACTTTTGGCAATCACTTCAAAAATCTTTGGGTACCCGTCTCGATATGAGTACCGCGTATCATCCTCAAACCGATGGCCAAAGTGAACGAACCATTCAAACACTGGAAGACATGCTACGAGCCTGCGTAGTTGATTTCGGTACAAACTGGGAAAAACATCTACCGTTGTGCGAATTTTCGTACAATAACAGTTATCATGCCAGCATTAAGGCTGCACCTTTTGAGGCACTGTACGGTCGTAAGTGCCGATCACCGATCTGTTGGACTGAAGTGGGAGATAGTCAACTCACTGGTCCTGAACTCATACACGCCACCACTGAGAAAATTGTGGAAATCCAAAACAGACTCAAAGCTGCACGTGATCGTCAGAAAAGTTATGCTGACGTGAGACGTAAACCACTCGAGTTCCAAGTTGGGGATCGAGTTCTCTTAAAAGTATCGCCTTGGAAAGGCGTCATCCGTTTTGGCAAACGCGGGAAGTTGAATCCCCGGTACATCGGGCCTTTTGAGATCCTCGAAAGGATTGGCCCCGTAGCTTATCGATTGCAGCTGCCATCCGAACTCAGCAGCGTGCACCCTACTTTTCATATCTCAAACTTGAAGAAGTGCCTGTCTGATGAGACACTTATTATTCCATTAGATGAAATTCGTATTGACGATAAACTTCACTTCGTTGAGGAACCCGCTGAAATTATGGACCGTGAGGTCAAACAACTGAAACAAAGTCGTATTCCCATCGTCAAAGTCAGATGGAATTCGCGGCGTGGTCCGGAATTCACTTGGGAACGGGAAGACCAAATGCGACTCAAATATCCTCAACTTTTCACTGATTCCACATCAAACACGACTTTGAGCTAAATTTCGGGACGAAATTCTTCTAACAGGGGGAGAATGTAACACCCGCCAAATTAGGACTAGAGATTAGTGCCTAATCGAATGTTAATACATGTAATTAGTTCCTGGTTAGGCTAATTAATGTATCGAATTATATATATTGTTGAATATATACGAATATGCGATTTGATTAAATCGTACGCAATTTAAATCGGATGTATTTCGATTCAAATTTAATATGGACGTTGGTGACAAATTTTATTAAATAACGTTGTTATGTCAAAAATATTATTATTATAATATTTCGTATTCGTTCGTATCATACAATCAGAAATTATACAATTTAAAATGTAAAACGCGCAAACTAAATAAACCAACTTACATTATTAACTCAAACGTAAACTTATTTGTAAAATAATTAAATAAAATATCACGTAATAATTTGTATTTAAAACGTACCATTTAATATTTAAAATAATTAATTAACGTTGAAACGACGGAGCAAACGAACACCGCACGGAGCGGGAACGCGGGGCGAAAAATGGGAGGATAACCTCCCATTTCCCACTCTCTTTTTCTCACTTTCTCATCTCTCTTTCTCTTTCTCCTTTCTTTTCTCTCAATTCCACCAACCAACCAAAAACCCCAAACTTCACAAAAACGCAAAATAAACATATCAAACGACTTCGGATCTTCAAGATTTTTAGAGATTCACGACCACCGCGACACGATCTATCTTTCTATCTTTCCGAAATTTCATTTCGGCGATTTGTAAGTTTCCGACACCTCTCGTTTTTAAGTGTTTTTACTTGTTTACGGTTTGTATCGACTTATAATGTTCAAATAAGGGTTGGGTAAAAGTTTTGGACCGAACGGAAACCGAAAAACTCGTTTTCGACCCATTTTCCGGCCAACAGACCGCTACGTCGCATTTGGCCCGGAATTTATGCGACGTCAGCCTCTACGTCGCAAAACACCTCGTGACGTCGCATAGTGCGACGTCAGTCACAACGTCGCATTAAATTGCGACGTCGCATATAGCGACGTCAGCCTTAACGTCGCCAATACCTCGCCACGTCGCACTTAGCGACGCAAGCCCCTACGTCGCAGAAATCACCTACGTCGCATTAGCGACGTAGCACCCTACGTCGCATTAAATTGCGAAACGTCGCCTTTAGCGACGTCATGCTCTACGTCGCAATCCTACCTGCGACGTCGCACCCTACGTCGCATAAAACAGCAGGTTTTCAAACTTTAATTTCACTAAGTGTCGAACTTTTTCAACCTCAAATCCTTATACGATACGACTTATAAAACACTTTGGGGCACTTGTGTAAGTGCAAAACATCGGTAACTTGGTAATAATACTTAAAGTTTATTATTTCAAACCGTCACCAATGGGCCATACACTTTTCAAACACTTAAACATATCAACCAAATAGTGGAGATTTGGACATTATAGTTGGATAAACAACTGCAGGGGTGATCTTTTGAGATACCCAATCATATTTATAACCATCGCGTGTCGTGGACACCCTCAGGTTACAAGTCTTTGGACTTCATTTCGGCTAATCAACTTACGTTTGTTTAAACGCATTCAGACTCAGGTGAGTCTCATAGCCCCTCTTTTACTATTTTACTCAGGGGTGTGATATACTGCTCAAACTTTTAACATGTGAACGCAAGTACCAACTTTTCATATACTACATGAGTTTTTCGAAACTAATCATTTTAAAGTCCTCCATCAGCATAGTTGTTAATACGTTGTAGCGTGAATATTAGTATATGGTACCATATAGGATTGACCCTCCTCGTTCGGGTTAGCAAGCACTAACCGGGTAAACGGACGTACTAATATTTGGGAAGACGAATGTTGATTAGGCATTCGTGGAGGCACCTCGCCCGGAATTCTCTATAGGGGACCCGGCCCTCGAGTTAAGCTCAACTATGTGCTCATGGCTGTATACACGATGATTATCATTAAATTGCTGGATGCAATTCATTATTTTATTGCTGGATGCAATACATTATTTAAATCTTGCGGTTCATGCGATATTACTTGATTTCAAACCTGTGAGCTCACCAGCTTTATAGCTGACCTTTTAGCATATATCGCAGGTACCCAGCAGTAGGATGTTTCTGCTTCAGGATTTAGCTCGAGTCAGCATACAGAAGTTTGAGATTTTCTTGCATTAGTATATTTTGTATAAGTACTTATGTACTGAAATCTCATTTTAATTAACTCGAGCTATGTAACGCTTTAAATGTTGTAAACATTTCAGTAATCAATATATTTTTTTGTTAAAACGACGCATATAGAGTCGTTTGCTATTTATCTTTGTGCTTTGTTATTGATTAGTAACACCCAAATCAAGCTTCCGCAAATCATCAAATTTGGGGGTGTTACACTGAGTGACATTAATTATACAATTACTTATTCTTTCCATTTAGTATTTATTATTATTTATTTATTATTTTAAATTAAGTTTTTATTTAAGTTTAATTATTTTAAATTAATGTTTTCTAAACAATTGTTTGCACGGAACTAAAACGCCCCCTTTATTTACCGTTTTCCTAGTTAATTGTTAATTTCTATTTTAAATAAATCCACCGTTCCCTGTGTTCGAATCTGACTTACCAACTCTATATTTACATTCGATCGGGTATTCTTGTCTGGTTGCTTGAAAGTATTTATTAGGTATTTCTATCTATAAATTATAAAACGAGACGCGCTTTCATAGAACATCAAATATCCCCACACTTAAGTTCTGCTTGTCCTCAAGTAGAATACATTTTCATCATAAAAACTTGATAAGCATCAAACTAATATTTAAGAATCAGAATACCTAAATTAAAAATCTGTTTCATAAATTTAAAACTTTAAACAATTTAATTAACATGGATAACTATAATGTACAAATAAAAATTATTATTATTAGTGCAACATATAGTCCATGAATGATTACTAATATATTAATCCACTTTAAACAATTTATACTCATATCTCTGAATACACCTTTATTGTTAGTATATATATTACTTATGATTTCCACATATGATATACACTTAAACTTAATCATGCAATTTTCTTTTATATTCCAAATAAATATATGAAATCCATTTTTAAGAATCAAGACATTGGTGACAGGTCTGCATTTCCATGCAACAGAGCGACATAACTTGATTCAGGTAAAGCAATTTTTAAATCAAACCAGCGGTGACAGGTCTATACCTCTGTTGGTTAGTATAAACAATGGGTGAGCCGATTTATCGATTGATCAACAAATTATAAAAAAAAAATGTTACAAGATTAAAAATTCTTTTTATTACCGCTTTTCCCCGGCAGCGGCGTCAAAAACTTGATGTTTCTTTTTAGTTGCAATATAAATAATAACAAGTTTTAAAAATAAGGAAGTACTAGAATTAACTATAACACAATACAGGCAAGAATAACCCGATCATATAGTATAGCTTTTACAGTAAGTCCAATTCGAACACAAGAAAAATGGAATAAAAAGAAAAGTTAATCATTAAATTACAAATAATTAGTTTACAAATAAAAGGGGGGTAACGTTTTAGTTCCGTATGAACATTTAATGTTGTAATCAAAATAACAAATAATTTACAAAAAAAAAAAAAAACAAAAAAAAAAAAAAAACAATAGTAAACAATAAGATACAATAGGAAGGAACAAGTACTTATGTAATAATTCCACTCAGATTCATATTTTCTAATTCAATTGCACGTTCATTGTTTAATTGTGATTTTTTATATCAATTAAGTCACTAATCAAAGATTCCTAATTGAATGTGAATTAGCCAACTTTCCGGGTCTAACTAATTCCTACAATTTAGGGTCCAACATGAAACATCGGTCCAATGTCACAAGATGATCAGTCAATTGTGTGATTTTCCCTAAATTGAGCATTAAACATTCACAACTCATTATAATTAACTCTAGTGGCATGACTCAACAATGCCCAATAGTTTCTTATTGTCTCACCCATTTTAAAGTGAATAATTATTAATTTCTCAACCTATCAGACTAAACATATTTAGCAATAGTCAAAACCTAAGATTTTAACCATCAATAATCAATAATACTAAAGGAACTCAATCTCATTAACATTATCAACCACGTTGAGCAATAATAATTACCAATTACCAATAAATAAGGATCCACGAGTAATATAATAGTTTTCAATTAAACAATTTTAACAAACGTGCAATATCATCAGTCTATAATCATAACCCAAGATTCATTATTACACAAATACTAATGTATCAATTCATCATCAAATATGCATAAATCAGATTATTTAATATCAAAAACATTATTTGTAATTGAAATAAACAAAGTAAATGCAAACCGAATAACGAATCACGCAGAGATAACTTGAAATGAATTCAACCTTCACTCCTCGTGCTTCCCGAACGTTCTTCAGCCTTGAAATAACAAACCCTAGCCTACTTTTGTGATGTAAATCGTATATAATTCGTCTGTCTTCAGCCTCTATTTATACTCACAAAATCGAGTATTTGACCGCCGGCTAAACGCATTAGCCGCCGGTCGGGTTGACTTTTTGCCCACGATACCCGGCTACAAACCGCGTCCTTTATACTTTCCATATTTAGCATTTAACCGCCTGCTAAGTACTTTAGCCGCCCGCTAAATCGAATTCCAGAACATTCTCTTTCACTGGCTGGGCTTCTCACTTCGGACTCTATCACTTTTCTTTGGGCTTCTTTATCTTCTTTAAACCCAATAATACATAAATCCGAATTTAAACTTCCCTAATGGCCCGATTCTTCATTTTATTCCATTTCTTTGTTATTTTGTTCTCTTAAATCCTTTGGCTTCGCTTGATTCTTCAAAAATGCATCATTTAACTCGTTTATTGACTGTTTTCCGTTCCTTTCTTCACAAAGCTCCATTTCCACATCTAATTGCAAATATGAACGAAATCAATATCTAAACTTAATTAAATGCAATAGAAACATCCAAAAATAGGGGTAAAATACTACTAAAATATAGTACTTTTGAGCGTTTATCAGAATACACATTCTCTCTCTCTAAAACTGATTGCATGATGTTTATTTACTTGTTTTGTAGCTCATCTAACACTAATATGTCCAAATTAATGGTTAAAAATCGTTTTTATAAAGTATACATGAACATGCAGATTATGTCTTCAAAAAGTCATATTACAAAAACGATCATATCTCGAGTTCTAGGAAGAGTTAGACAACGAAGTTTTTTTTTAAAAGTTGCGTATTGAAAAGAGCTACAACTTTCGTGTTTTACACTTTTCCCAGATCTGTACGGACTTTTGTGAATAAACCCACCTTTGAGCCTGGTCTGAACATTATCGAAAACCGATTACGGTTCTTACGCGAAATTGTTTAAATATGTAAATGGACATTATAAATCTCAAGAAAATTATATTATGAACTAGACACATAGATAATTAGTTGGTAAAAATCTCAGACCCTAGTTTGGACCAAATGTTGTAGAAATCTAGTGGCGAACCAAACCGACAAAGTCGAAAATATGAAATCTTGAAGTCTTAGGTTGCATGTTAAAATCCGACACTTTGGGTGAACTCCGACACGAACCGACAAATTGTATGGACTTTATAAACTGATATATGGGTTGGGTAAAAGTTTCGGGTCAAACCGAGTCGGTTTAACCAAGTCAACAAAGACGGCTCGGTGTCTAAAAACGACAACTTACTATTTTTGGAAAGTGGTAACAAAAATGGGTTTGGGTGACTTTGTTAGTAACTTTGACCAAAAACTAAACTTAGAAAGTTTCCCGAATGGAAAAACCGACACTTAGAACACTTGAATTATAAATTGGAAAGCTGATCAGGCACAAGTGTCGCCTAACCAACGACACTTACCCAAGTGACGCCTAATTCAGCGTCACTCATCCAAGTGCCGCACCTTAATTTTATATTGAACTTGTTTAGCATCACTTACCCAAGTGACGCCTAATCTAGCGTCACTTACCCTTAGTGCCGCCTAAATTATTCAAATTGCTTATTTAGCGTCACTTGACCCAGTGCCGCCTGAACTAAATGTAACCTATAGCGACACTTACCCCAAGTGCCGCTGTCAATTTAAAAATCACATCTAACGTCACTTAACCTAGTGCCGCTAACCAACCAAGTGTCGCCTATAGCGACACTTACTTGAGTGACGCTACCCAATCGAGTGTCGCCCCTAAGTGACTCCTAAAACAGAAACTACAAAACTAGTTTTCACACTAAGTGTCGAACTCACACAACTTCAATACTTGTATACGCTACAACACACGAAACATATACTTGGATAGTATACAATGAAACAACACATAATAATAATGGTTTAAGATTATTATTACAAACTTTCACCAACGGGTCGTACACGTTTTGACAAACAAACTGGAATAACTTATTTGGACATACTAGTTGATGAACTAGCTCTAGGTGGACTATAACCCTCCACCTACACGATTGGCTTAAGTGGACATTAACCCCACTTATACAATCGCTATAGATGGTCTTTTGAGACATCTACTTACCCAACCTTATACGTTTAGGACGTTAGAAGGTTGCGCTTTAGACTTTGCTTGCTATTTGATTATTGCTTGCTACCTGCTTAACTCTGGTGAGTTTCATAGCCCCTCTTTTTACTGTTTTATAACTATTTTGGGGGAGAATACATACTATAACTGCTTTATAAAATTGCTTTACACAACTGCTTTTATGAACACAAGTACCATAAACAACGATATACGGATTGCATGAGTTAACACACTAATCCACAAAGGCCCTACACATCATAGTTTGTTAGTTTTGGTAAAGCGTGAATATTAGTACATAGATCTATTTGGGACTGACAATCCCCGTCCGGGTTAGTCGCGCTAACCTGTCAAACGGACGTATTAATATTTGTTCATAACGAGTGTACCGGATTAGACACTTGCATTGGGGCACCCACGATCGTGTACTCGAAAGAGGCACGGCACACATTGTTAAGCTTCGGACTATGAGCTCATGGCAAATGGTATACATATTTTTGCATTCGTGCAACTACATATTTATTTATCGTTTGTTAACGATACCTTTACTTGACATATTTACCTATCGTTTGTTAACGATACATTTACTCAACACATTTACTTATCGTTTGTTGACGATACAATTACTTATCATTGTTGAATGATACAACTGTTAAAATCTTGTGTTTCATAACTCGTGTTTCATAACATTGTGTTTAATACCAACATTTGAATAATTGTCAAACAAACCTATGAACTCACCAACTTTATGTTGACCTTTTAGTATGTATTTCTCAGGTAACCCGCCGCAGTAGGATGCTATTGGATAGCTCGAGTCACATTGTTTTCAAACATCACAGGATCTAGATTGCATTTTTACTATATTTAGTAACTTTGTAATTCAACTTATATCATGCGAACTCCAAATGTTTATGTACAACTATTGTAAGAAATTTGAATTATGGAATGTAATGTTTTCAAACGTCTCATATAGAGGTCGTTTGCTTTAATCTTTGTGTAATGATATTTGATTTGGTCAGCACCCCCATGACACCTCATGTTTCCGCTGCCACGTGTTTTGGGGGTGCGATAGTGTTATACCAGAGAGACTAGTTAGGAGGAGAGTAGATGAGCTACCAGCAGAGCCAGTACCAGCAGCAGCAGCAGCATGAGAGCCGGAGATTTACCAGGGTCCTATTTATGACATGTACCATCTTCAGAGGCAGATTGATGAGATCCAGAGTATGCATGAGCAGTAGTGGCGTGATCAGCAAAGATTTGAGGATGAGCAGAGGATAGCTCATCTGAGATATATGCAGCAGCATGCACACCAGTTTGACTATAGTACGTATTTGATGCATCAGATGTTCGCTAGTCCGTCTACATATTCGGGACCAGTTAGACCATACGTACCTCTGGAGTTTGGCAACACATCTGAACAGCAGCAGCAGGATGATGGTGATGACAGTGATTGATCATTTTATTTGGATTTTTATTATTGATATTGATATTTGGACATTTATTTATTTCCTTATTGCTGGATGACTGTACTTAGTACTTATAAACTGCTACTAATATTTTTCTTTCTTATGTTTAATTAACTTTATTATTTAATGTTAACATTTGGTTTATTTTAGTTGGAAAGCTGGCAGTAAGCTCAGCTAATTTTTGGAAATTTTGAACTTTGTGGGTGTGTTTCCTAGAAACTCTCACGAGACTATAACTCGTCCACTCGGGATACCGAGGGGTTTAAATGCTTGTTGGATATGCTAAATGCAATCGTGATTGCCTACAAAAGTGTGCTTTGTTGTAGATTTAGTTAGCAGGATTGAGAGACAACCAATTTAAATCGAACTAGCTGGAGAATAAAGCTTTAACATCAAGGGAGTTTTTCATTCTCAGTTCTTTTCTTCCTTTTTCTCACTTTATTTTTTATCTGTTTATATACAATGAGGACATTGTATCATTTAAGTGTGAGGAAGGGGTCGGTAGAAAAGAAATTTTCATTTAATTCTTACTTAAATTCTACTTGTCTTTAAGTTATAAATTTTTCTTTAAATTTTCATCAAAAATTAAAATTTTATAAGTTAATAACTATGTATTTATTAGTTAGAATATTTTTGTTAAAAGTTTTGTTTTATATTTAAAAGTTTAGACTTTAATATGGATTAACTGTTTTGTACATATAATGCTAAGTAATGTAATAATAAGTAATATATAGGTACATAATATGATGTACTAATAGACAATCTATATGAAGATTTCTGAATTTTAAGAAACTAATAAATAACTTGTATATTATTTTATGGTACACGATATGGTGTATGACATAAAAAGTTTTAATTCTTAAATTTATCATGCATAATTTATATTTTAATAATTTTATGAAAATATTTAGGGGTCTACTAACTGTTTCCTTTGTTGTACTAAGTACAAACCTGGTCTCTAATTATTATTCTTAAACAAAAAGCAAAAGAAAGTATAAATTCTTTCAAAATTTTAATATTTCTAAACTAATCAAACTATGTCGCTATGTTATACTAAGGTATAGACCTGTCACCGCTGGTTTGATTTAAATTGGATTTGCTTTACTTGAATCAAGTTATGTCGCTTTATTGCATGTAAATGCAGACCTGTCACCAATGTCTTGATTCTTAAAAAATGATTTTATATATTTATTTTAAATATAAAAGTAAATTGCATGCTTAAGTTTAAGAGTATAACATATGTGAAAATAATAAGTAATATACATATCAATAATAATATGTATTCAGAAATATAAGTAAAAATTGTTTAAAGAGGATAAATTAAAATATTAGTAATCATTTATGAACTATATGTTGCACGAATAATAATAAAATTTATTATTTAAACAATATAGTTATCCATGTTAATTAAAATGTTTAAAGTTTTAACTTATGAAACAGATTTTTAATTCATGTATTCTGATTCATTAAGTATTAGTTTGATGCTTATCTAAAGTCTTTGATGATGAATATATATATGTCTACTTGAGGACAAGTAGAACTTAGGTGTGAGGATATTTGATAACATCAAATAATGCGTAATTTATCTAAGAATATTTTCCTATTTTTATACATTTTTATTTCATTTATTTGATTTATATACTGATTTTTGTTTATATTTGCAGAAAAGTGTTTAAAATCAAGAATTGAAGAAAAGGAATGAAAATGGGCTCAAAAGTGAAGAAAATGAAGCTAAAATGAAGATCTCAAGTTAATTGGGCTTAAAATTAAAGAGAAAGCCTGAAATAAAGAAGAATGGGCCAAGATTTATAGTTAAACTCGGATTTAAAGAAAATATGGGCCAAAGAAAGCTAGAGTCGCGGTTAGAAGATTCTGGAATTGAGTCCAGCCAGCAGTTGGATCAACCAACCGACAGTTGTAACTTAAATAAAGAAGGCGGTGGAGCTCGCGGGTCACGATCCGGATACTTGGGCCAAAAGTCAACCCAGCTGGCGGTTGAAACATCCAGCCAGCGGATGGAATCGCGAATCTGAAAACTATAAATAGAGACCTCCGCCATACCATAAACGATGCGATTTCAATATTCAAAAGTCGATTCTAGGGGTTAAGAGTCGATTAGGGTTACGAATTTGGAGGCTAGGAAGCTAGGGTTTGAAGGTTTTCAACCCTACGAAGAGTTAGTTCATCAATTGGTTCGGTTATTGATCCTTGTAACTTCACTAATGTTTATTAAGTATATTATGTATCTTGTTTACTTATTTTCAGTTATGAACTAAAATTCTTATTGTGTTTATTTAGATGAATATTACTTGAATTATAGTTTGAATTTATGTTTATGTTGGTATTGATTTATTGAATGTTTATTATGCTTAAATCAATTATTGTGTTAATTATATGATTAAGTTGTTCTTAACATGATTAATTATTTTATATCACAAACTAACGTTTTTATAAGTTGATTAGTTGTGTACAATTATTTACTTGTTTAATAATTGTGGCTTGACACTGTGACTAGTGATGATTAAGAACGTATAACTTATGAATTATAACTAATGTGGTAATTATAAACTCTTGCTGACGCAAAGTTGCCGTAATAAGTCATAATAGATGGTTGATAGGTTTAATAGAATAAGCTATAAGTAAGCAATACTTACAGAGTGACTTCTACAGTATATTCGTACTGAATTTCGTGTTTTACTTAAATTACTTATAAGAAAGTTAACCTTGATTAGAAATTGTTCTACATCTGTTAATTCACCAATAAATCAACCAACAATAAATAAACATAACGGAAAACTAAAATTTAAGTAAGACTAATCTAAATAAATACAATCTTCTATCCTTCTGATTATCTCTAATTGTTCTTAATTTCTTTAACTATTTTTAGTTTATTTTAATTTAGTATCAATTAAATTACGATCGTACGGAACAAAAACGCCCCCTTATCGGTAATATTAATTGTAAATAAAGGATTAAGTAATTATTTTAAATACACCATTCCCTGTGGTTCGACTTGGACTTACTAAAGCTATATTATTATACGAACAGGTTATTCTTGCCTGTATTGTGTGATTATATTATTTAGTATTTCCATTATTTAAAACTTGTTATTTTTAAAAGACTACTCAACACACGCCAGCGACACTAAGGTCTGATGATTTTCGTTTTTGTTCCAAGTGTTTTAAGTGTCTTTTTTCGTTCGCGTTACTTATAAACATCGTTTTTGTTCGATTTTTACAATAAAAATACCAAAATTCTTTTTAGGCTAAAAATCTTGGTATTAAATAATTCGGTTCGTGTTTATCGTATCGGGACTCGATTTGTTGACTAGGTCAAACATTCTCGTTTTGACCTGAAATTTTACACAACAAATCTTAATGTTTTAGTTCTTGTAAAAAGTAAGTTTTAAAATTTTTGGCAAACTCGAAAGTGTTCGTTTTTAACGTGTGGATCCTAAACAGTTTCTGGCCAAAATTTACCAAAATAATCCCCTTTTGTGAGCTCGTTTTGCCCAGTCAAATGTCCAAGAAAAATTACAAGATTTTTACCCAATAATTTCACATGTCTTAGCTTTCCAAAAACGTAATATACATAATTTTTGGTTAAGTTTAAGTGGTTCAAAAATATTAAAATGTCCACTGGGGTCCAACAGCAACAAATCTGGCTATGGGTCCAAAGATCTAACTATTGTACTAGTTATTCATAACTTCATGAAAAGTGATTATAAAAGTATTAAAGATAACTAAATTTGTGACTTTTAGGAAAAATTCTCATGTTATTTTGATGTGTGTACGATTAGTTATGGCTTGTCGCACCCCCAAATTAGTATTGTAGCGGAAGTAGGAGTGTCGGGGCGCGACTAATCAGAAATCATCACATAAAGTTATATTGAACGACCTCTATATGCGTCATTTTTGAAGATACATTTCAAAATACATTTCCTGAATAAATGTTTACATAATTTGCGAGTTCACGAATACGCCTAGAGATTCTAGTTCATAACTATTTGTTACAAAATGTAGTAATGCAATAAAAATCTCTTGTTGTTTGTAAAACATGCGACTCGAGCTAGTACTTCCAAAAGCAGTCCAATCCTACTACAACTGTAAACCTGATGGATACACGCTAAAAAGGGTCAACATAAAGTTGGTGAGTTCATAGGTTTAGCAGTTGATAATGAAAATGTGAACACAATGATTTCTTGTTTCTTGTTTCTTGTTTTCTTGTTTCTTGTTGTGTTCATGAGTAACAACTAATCATAAGTAGAAGTCTATATAAATCTTGTGCACGTATGTAAAAATCTATAAAATCTTGTGCATGCATTATAAAAATCTATAAATCTTGAGCATGTATCATCACCCCAATGTAAATCAAAACCTTTAAAAGTGGGGCTATGAAACTCACCTGAGTTAGCAAGCAAGCAAATAAGCAAGTAATAGCAAGTAGAGGGTGTTCGTGTCCAGAGTGCAACCTTCTAGCGCCAAAGGGGTTATGATGAGGAGAAGGACAGAAATGAGATGAGGTGCTTGTTAGCTTGATTCTTCTTGAAATTTCTTGCAAGATAGTGAAGTATTTGGGTGGTGGTTGTTGGTGGCTCAATGGTGGTTTATGGTGGTGAAGATGGTGGTTTGAGGGCTGAGTTTTCCAGAGAATTTGAGAGAGAAATCTAGTGAGAGAGAGTGATAGAGTGTTTCAAATGAATGAGGAGTTTGCATGTGAAATGTATGGAGGTGTAAGGAAGAGAAATTGCATGAAGTTTATTAAATGGTGGGGGTGGTGACCACATGGGGGGGGGGGGGGGGGGGGGGCGGCTCACATGGGACCCACAAGGTGGGTGTGTGATTTAAATTTTCGATTTCCAGACTGTGTTACGTATTGTGGTCGTTTACTCGTTATTTCGTCAAATCGTTAAATCGCCTAGCGTTTTCTTGTGTTGTTTTAATTAACCATATATTTGGGATATTTTTCCATTGAAGTATTATTAAAATACTTTATTTTGAGTTATCGAAATATTAATTAGGGTTTCGTTTGGTTGTCGGGTTCAGTTTTTTCTCCACGTTTGTTACGTTTTAAACAAAACGTCTAAGTTTTCGCGTATTATTTTATCAAGATAATAACATAGGGTAAATAACTACTATTTAATTTATAAAATAGGTTCACGTTATTTATAAAAGTGTTTTCACCAACGTCGTATATAGTGTCGGACTCCGTCCGATCGTTTCACGTAATTACAGGTAAGCACGTAATCACGTAAGTGTATATTCAAATATAAAAATAATTACAAATATTTAGCCTAATACAAACTATATACAAGTAATTTAAGGTTACAGTTAGGTTTAATAGTTAACCTAAATTATCGGGTGTCACATGGATTCACCAAGTTAGATCAAGAATCTATCATTCAGGTCAGATCTGCTATATTTATTTCTAAAATCGTTTTGAAATACCAAATATTGTCCAAAAATTATGAACCAGTTGGAAATGAAAGAAAACTTCTTGAACTTGATTTTAGCCTTTCGATTAGACGTTTTTAGTTGAGTTTTGACTTCGAACCCGCTCGTTGAAGTCGGAATATTTTTCTGATCAGGATACTTTTTGTACTTTTAGTAAGTTTGTGGTTTTAAAAACCTTTTTAGAATATCATTTATACATGTACTTGGACAAGATCGAGATGAGAGAGCCATCTAGCATGTGTATAATAAAAACCATGAAAGAAATGCAATAGAAAGAAGTTCTTACAAAGTCGTTTAGATGAAGAAAAGAAGAAGAAGATGTAGAGCTCATTGCCTTTCGATTTCTTGAAGTTGAAGGTGGCAGTTTATGGTGGCTTTGTGGTGGATCTTTGGTGGTTGTAGGGTGGTTTCTGGCTTCTAGAAAATGCAGAGATAGAGAGAGAGAGAGATGAGGGTGAAAGAATAGTGTGTGTCGCACCCCCAAATTATGATGCGGAAGCGATACGGATCGGGGCGCGACTAATCCGGTAATCACAGCACATAAGATATAATGAACGACTCTATATGCGTCGTTTTAACAAAATACATTGATATTATATTAGTTTACAATGTTGAAATGATTACATAGCTCGGTATCCTGATCTGAAAGATTCTACGGCATAACTACTTTTACAAAATATAGTAATGCAGATAAATCTATGGTTGTATGCATGCGACTCGAGCTAATATATAATCCTGAGCAAGCCTACAACTGCTGAGTACCTGAGAATACATGCTAAAAGGTCAGCTAAAAGCTGGTGAGCTCACGGGTGTAATGGTGAAATAATAGTGTATGAACCACAAGATTTAATCATGTTTGAAATCAATCAAATAAGTGTGTATATTACTGCCATGAGCCCATAGTTCGAGCTTAACCGAGGTGTCAGGATCACAATCATGTGCCTGAGCGAGGTTGCCTCCTGGGAGTGCCTAATCTACACTCGTATGAACAAATGATAATACGTCCGTTCGACCGCAGTCGCGGTAGCGCGACTACCCCGGACGGGGATCGTCAATCCCATATGGTACCATATACTAACATTCACGCTAAATCCATATTAACAAACTATGTGGTGGAGGACTTCATGTGTGACACCCGGTCAAAAAGTCAATTTTCGCGCCCAATTTAAACTTCAAACAATTCTAAAGAAATTATTATTGTTAAGAATAATATTTATTTACTCGGGTAAAAAAATTAAATATATTTCGTCTCAAATAAAATGTATATTATTTAGTTGAGACAACGCATAATCAAATATAAAATTTTGGCCCAAAAGTATTTCGAAACCATTTCGTAACATATAAATGGAAATATAAAGTCAAAATATTAAATTTATTTTACGATCGGGTACACAAACACGGGGATCAAAATTGGGAGACCCACACTCCGGTGGGCCCCCACCGAATTCAGCCAACAAAAAGGGGGGATCCCACCCCTTTTTCTCATAATCACCATCACTCTCTCTCTCTCTTCCTCTCACTTTTCTCTCAAAAACACCCACCACCACCGCCACCTTAAATCGCAAAATAACACCACAAAACGACCTCTAATCTCGAAGCTCATTTAGAGAAAAACGATCACCTCATCTCGATCTACATTTCCACCTTTTCGGATTCTCCTCGCGTAAACTCGTAAGTTTCCGACAAATCTCGAAACTCTTCGATTTCAATTATTTTTGACTTGTTGTGGTTTATATAAGCTTAAAATGTCCAAATATGGGTTGGGTAAAAGAATCGGACTCAACGGAAACCGGAAAACTTGTTTTCGACTCAAAATCCGGCGAACAGATCGTTATGTCACAGGGGACCAAAAACAGTGCTGCGACATAGCATATGCCGCAGTCAATGTCGCAGTAACTAATTATGTCGCATGGTGCGACGAAAGCTTTTATGTCGCAGCGAATCCGAACGTCGCACATAGCGACACACACACTATGTCGCATTAAATTGCGGACGTCGCACCTAGTGTGACATCCGTCACCAAAAGCTCTATTCTTAGGTTCGTTCCCTATTATCATTCCGTATTTTTATTCATATATGTGAGTAATATGGAGAATTAAGTTAAGTATTTGTATTTTAAACTATGTGAGAATATTTAATTCTCGTATAGTATTTAACAATTCGAACCAATACTCGTACACGGTTAAATTAAAAGTTAGGATAATATTAATGAAATAATAATAATATAATTACAATAATAATATAATTACAATAATAATATAATTATAACAATCGTTAGCATAAGATTAGCATATAATAATTATTAATAGAAGAATAGTATAATAATAATTATGATCAAGAGAATAGTAATAAAATAATAACAAGGATCAAATTATGATACATGTTCTCGTTATTTTTTTTTGTGTGCTGTCGAAATTTTAAGGCCAAAATGGCCCAACCCATAAATCCATGGTTTGGTCTTCAAGTAAACGTAAACACATAACTATTAACTTAAAGCAAAACTCTAAAACCTTTAATCATCGACATATGAAAGAAAAGGGAATCGTCCTTGGAGTCTTGTTGTGTCGACCAAAAGAAAAAAAAAAAAAAAAAAGGGGGAGGAAGAAGAGATCAAATACAATCCTACAAAATCAATTTCAAGCCTTGCTTAGTTGTGTTTCTCGATCGTGTTTCGTGTAGGTATATCTCATAAACCCTAATTAATTATTTTTCTTATTATTTTTCTGGAAAATATGTATATTAGATATGATTTGTGTGTTTGGAGATTTAATATATAAGGTTTAAGGTGTTTTTAAAGTCGAAAGTTATATACCCGTAAATTGTAGAAGCTGTCCACATTTTCGCAGTTGTGATCAACGAATGTTTTGACCTATCTCCGTTTGTTTTCAGGCTTTGGCCAAAACACGGAAGTTGTAGATCTCGAAATTTTACATAAAATCGCGTGGTTTCGGCCTCTAAAAGCAACGTGTGATTTTATATAAATTATTTCGTAAACTGGTTCTTTGTCTGACGAATTTTCAGAAAACGTTGGTAAACCTATATTGGTTTGATCGAAATTATTTTTCTAGTTACTTTGGGGTGTTAAAGTAGGTTTAAAGTTAGACTTTTTTTTTGTAAACAAAAATTTTTATGATTGTAAGATTTAATTTATATATTTCATTTAATAAGGTACGTTATGTAATAGAATATAATTTGAGTTTTTGGTTTATAATTTGGTATGGTTTGAGTCATGGAATTCTTATGTTTAAACTTTGAGATAGGTCACAAAAATTTTACTGAAACAACCTTAAGGTGTTAGGTGATTAGTGTAAAAAAATATTGTAATTTTTTTTAAGGTCTTTAAGTATTTTAACTTTTATAAAAGATTTAGATCATGTTTTGAAAATTGTAAATGTGTCATGAAAGAATCAGGACATGGACTTTTTGGTAGAACATATATTCAAACTTTGTAAGTGAGAGTTATTTAGAAAGTAATATCATATGAGGAACTTAATATAGATGGAATAGAACATCATTATAGGATACAATATAAGGGTATAACCTTGTCTAAATTGTAACCTATACGTATTTGATTATAGATTAACGTACAAACTCGGTTGGACTTATTTGGGAACTTGGCTTGCTTGCTATTCAAGGTGAGTTTTCGTGGCCCCGTTTTCATTTACTTATTTTCAAATTGGGGGAAAAGTATGCTCATGTTTTATTAATGGTTTTTCATGCTGTGAAACGTGTTTATTTCTTCTTTTTGGACATATGCTTGAAATGTGTAACACTATGTGACTATGTGCTTTGGTTGTTGGATTTATTTTACAAGGCATTGCTCCCTTAGGAGTGAGTACCTGATGTATACTTTATGTATGCATTAAAGCCACGTTTGTTTACAAGGCCTTGCTCCCTTAGGAGTGAGTACCTGATGTGTACGTTATGTATGCATTAAAGCCACTGTTGGAGTAGCTACTGCCATTTGAGTTGTTGTTTGGGTCATATTCCTTCGTGGGGTGATGACAGCTTTGTGAGATTGTTGAGACATAGATTGTGACAACAGATCTAGCTTGAAATATGACTGGTGTAATTATTATTACGTTTGTATGTTGGTTTGGATTTGTAAAAGAATATTTGTTTTGTTAATGATATTCGTTAAACATATTGTTTTGTTAAGTTAGACGAATAATTAAATACAAAATAAATACGTTTGCTGCGAGTCGAGTTCTCAGGTCGCGAGACTAACGAGCCGAGATGAGAACTGAACTCGTGGAGATCAGTAACGAGTCGAGCTTGGTAATGGGCTTGGGCTACGAGGCGAGTTGGGCCGAACTCGCAGGCCCATGCGAGCCGAGCTGAGACAAAATATAAATGGTTTTTTCAATCGTGAAAAACCTTAACACGTTAACACTTTTGGCATACTTTCTGATCTGCGATTCCAGCAAACCAGAGAAGAACTAAACCTAAAGGCTAGGCTTTGACGATTCATTGTTTAAAGCTAAGTCTTATTAAACGCAATATGAACATATTCGTTGTTAGTAAGATAACACCGTATTGAGGGATTCCGCACCTTAATACTACAGATAACGAAGTTATCGATCCTAAAACTAGGGGACTTACATCTGGTATCAGAGCTTTCGGGCTAGATACGAGTGTGTTCGTGAGTTTTAGTATTATTGCGTTTTTTTTTATTCGGATCGTTTGTACGTGTGTTTTTGCAATACTAACGATCAAAATCATTCTCTGGAAGTTTTAGGGTTAGTTTACAGTCGAAATTCTCTGTTTCGTACGTAAAAATACCTTAAATTTTCGTTTTTTCGGGTTTAACAGCCGTTTCGCGAGTCGAGATTAGGGTTCCAGCGTCGCCTGCGAACCGAGTTGAACTAGCGAGTCGAACTGAGGCTTGCGATTCGAACCGAGATCCCTCGCGAATCGACATCACTTGCGAATCGACATCTTTAGCAATCCGAACTGAGGCTTGCGAATCGACGAATTCTGCGAGTCGAGCTGAGATTGCGAGTTGAGCTGAGTCTTGCGAGTCGAGTTTTCTGAATTCGCTGAAACAGTTTAATCTTACATTTTTAAGATGTCTAACTTAAGTAGAATGATCGAAATGGACCACGAGGTGGGAAAGTCAAACGTTCCACCTAAGTTGTTAAGAATCGAGGATTACTACAATTGGAAGGACAGATTCGAATCTTACTGTAGATTCCATGACCTGTCTATCTGGATGTGTATCAAGAGTGGATACACCCCACCTACTCAAACTGTTCAAAATGCTACTGTGGTTCTTACCTATGCAAACATGAGTGATCAAGAGAAGGAAGCTTACAGAAATGAAAATAAATCACATTCTTGCATAAAGATGTGTCTTCCTAAAGAGATTGCTCATCAACTCAAGTCTTTTCATACTGCTAGAACACTCTGGGAAGCTC
This sequence comes from Helichrysum umbraculigerum, assembly GCA_949592205.1. Taxonomy (NCBI): domain Eukaryota; kingdom Viridiplantae; phylum Streptophyta; class Magnoliopsida; order Asterales; family Asteraceae; genus Helichrysum; species Helichrysum umbraculigerum. The sequence continues at coordinate 114,170,994 of CATIUR010000003.1, read as the reverse complement.
TAGAGAAAAGAGGTGAGGGAAGTCCACAGGTGAGAGCTGGCAAGAGGAGTCTTCTTAAAAAGCAGTTTACTATGTTTAAAGCTTTAAAAGGAGAAGATCTTGATGCCTATGTCACACGATTCTACCATCTGCTAAGTGAATTAGAATACCATGAAATTGTTGAAGAAGAAGTATCTAAAACCGACAAGTTTCTTGAGGGTTTGCCTTCTAAATGGGAAATGTATGGCGTTATGATTAAGGATAACGAAACTAGGTATTCTACTATGACCTTAGAGCAAGTCATTGACAAGCTGAAAGGTTATGATTTCTCCAAAAAGTCAAGAGATAGTGATTCTGATCAGGTTCAGAACCCTGGGTTATATCATGGAAAGTCAAGTCTTTCGACTGCGTCATCTAGTTCTACCACTGCACTGTTAGTTGGTGATACTAGTGAAAATGGAGAATTGATTTCTGAAGATCTGTGCTTTATTTCTTCCTCTGGTGATGAGACAAAGGGAAAGAATTCTGAGAAGTCACCTCAAGAGCATCAGAAGATGCCGATGAGTGTGAAATCTGCTGAACAGCAACTGTCTGTTCTTGCTTCCTTTGTGGCATCATATGAGAACTACATAGAGGGAAAGATCAATGATCCTATTCTGTTTGATGAGGATTATGAGCAGATAGATTCTGATTATCTTGAGGAATTGGAGCTTCAAGATCAACTTGCGTTGATTTCTAGAAAGGTGAAGAATTTCCTCAAGAGAACTGGTAGAAAGGTGTTGGGCAATAGATCAGGGTTTGATAAAACCAAGGTCAGATGCTTTAACTGTCAGGGTATTGGTCATTTTGCTAGAGAATGCCAAAGACCTAAAGTAGAAGCACAAGGAAAACAAGGTTCGGGAAGTACTCTTGCTTCCAAAGCCTTAGTGGTGAAGCAGTTGGATGGCTCTTATGATTGGCAAGCTCATTCTGAAGAAGCATTGATGGCCGAGATTGAAGAAACAACTGCTGGATCAGTTTCCTACATGCCCACTGATATGGAACAGAGAGTAGAGGTGCCTGAGTCTGAATTGAAGGCAAGTGATGATGACGTGCTATATATGGATTCAGCTCCAGATATGAGTCCTGATGAATTAGTGGCACGTATGGCTGAATTACAAACTGACAAGAAGAAGGTATGTTTAGATATTCTTAATCTTGCTGATGTTTGTTACTTAGTTACTGATTTACAATCTCAGAATAGTGTCTTAACTGTATCAAATAGCAATTTGTCATCACAATTAAATATGGATAATGAATCCTATAAGAATGTTAGATCTGAACTTGATCAAGCTATTATGGATATTCGTAGATTAAGTGATGATAAAAAGGTCTTAAAAGATAAAATTAAGTCTGATGCTTTGGATAGAACAAAACTTAGAGATACCATAAGTGAAAAATCTGTTGTCATAGATGGTCTCTATATGAATATTAAAGACTTAAATGAGACGATTGCTAGTAAGGATCAGGAAATAGTGAACCTTAAATTAAGGTTAATTGAGCAAAACCGTAAACTTGAGAACTATAGGACATCTCAAATGGATAAAATGTTAGATGCTCAACGTAGTGTAAAGGACAAGACTGGTTTAGGTTACAATGATGTATCCCCACCTTTTAATGCCAATTACACTCCTATTCCTGAAGATTCTGAGATGACTGAAGTTAATCCTGAGATTTCAGTAGCTGATAAACCTGAACAGTCAGAGGCACAGAAAGATGTTATTAAGAACATATCATTAGATAATAGCAAGGCTTCTCATTTCACCAAAATACAATTTGTATCGGGTGGAGTGATTAACGATGCTAAGACTAATGATAAAGTTGATAAGGAACAGCTTAAACCTTTAGTGCCTAAGACTCCGGATGAGAAAGCAAAAGTGAGTAAATCACGCAAGCAGATGTCATGTTTCAAGTGTCATCAAAAGGGACACGTGGCTTCGTGTTGTCCTAACAAAAAGCCTGAAACACAACATAAGCTTGTGATGGATGAAAAGACACAGACCGACTCTAGTATGACTGTAGATAGGATAGATACCAAACCTAAGTTAGGTAATAAACCTGTTAACATTCTTAAAAGAGATGGTAAGCATAGTGTCTCCCCACCTAAACCTAAACGGCCATATACTCAAAGTGATAATTCTATCTATAAGCCTAGGGATGTGACACCGTCGAGGTTTAGAACTACAAGTAGAGGCCATAGTCATTATGAGAGTGGTACTACTTCACGATCACATGAGTTTAATTATAATTATCATAATAGAGCTCATAGTTATGTGCCTAAGAGGTTCTCCTCAAATTCACCTCTTAAGGCTGATCGTCCACAAACTCAAGTTACTTCGTAAGTAACCAAAGCTCCTGATGGGAAGGATGGTTATTTTAAAGAGCTTAAGTTTGTTGATGATAAGGGACAAACCAAGACCGTAATGGCTTGGGTCCCTCTTGATAACTGATCGTATTTTGTGTTATGTGCAGGAGCATGCTGTGAACAAGGACAGCTGGTGGTATGTAGACAGTGGATGCTCAAGACACATGACTGGAGAAAGAAGTCTACTGAAGGACTTCAAGGAGAGTCTCAAGCAAAAAGTAAATTTTGCAGGAGATAAAGGAGGAGTAATTTCGGGAAAAGGAAAAGTTTCAAATGGAACTTTGACTCTTGAGGATGTGAACTATGTTGAAGAACTAACTCACAACCTAGTGAGTGTTTCCCAAGTCTGTGATAAAGGTCACCCAGTTTATTTTAATGAAATGGAGGCCTTAGTCCTGAAGCCAGGTTTCAAAATTCCTGATGAATGGAAACTTATGAGGGCGCCAAGGAAGAAGGACATCTATGCTATCAACATGGGTGTTCCTAAATCTTCAATGGTGTCTACATGTTTATTATCCAAGGCTTCGGAAACAGACGCATTGTTATGGCATAGGAGAATGGCACATCTGAACTGGAGAAAGATGAATTATATAACCAAAAATGGTTTGGTTCTAGGTGTACCACAAAAACGTTTCGAGTCTGAGGATAAGTGTGTTCCTTGCATGAAAGGAAAGCAGCACAAGAAACCACACAGACCTAAGACTGAAAACTCTATCTCCTCGCCATTTGAGTTGCTACATATGGATCTCTTCGGCCCTATAAGCAAGAGAAGTCTAGGTGGCAAATGGTATTGTTTGGTTGTCACAGATGATTATTCTAGATTTTCTTGGGTATTCTTTTTGGGATCAAAGGATGAGACTCCTGGAATTCTCATTGAGTTCTTTGATCTAGTAGAGAATGTCTATAAAAAGAGAGTTAAGCGTATTCGTAGTGACAATGGAACAGAGTTTAAGAATTCAACGTTGAATATCTATTGCTTAAGCAAAGGGATATTACATCAATTCAGTGCACCTTATGAACCTCAACAGAATGGTGTTGCTGAAAGGAAAAATAGGACGTTGATTGAAGCTGCTAGAACAATGCTTGCTGATTCAAAGCTTCCGGTCATCTTTTGGGCAGAAGCAGTGAATACAGCATGTTATGTTCTTAATAGAGTTCTTACGGTTAAGAGACATAACAAGACTTGTTATGAGCTTTTGAACAATAAGAAACCTAACTTAAAAGGGTTTGAACCCTTTGGAGTTTCATGCACCATATTAAAGACTGGACATCAAGCAAAATTTGGTGAGAAGGCTGACGAAGGATTTTTTCTAGGTTATATGCCCAATTCGCCAAACAAGAGAGTCTTTAATAAAGTCACAGGACGTTTGGAGGTAGTTTATAATATTGAGGTTACGAGCTACTCACCTGATGTTCATAAGGGCTTAGATTGGCAATTTGATTATTCAGATCTTTTTGCATCATTTAAAGTTCCTATTAGTGACTATGTCAGTGATTCAGAGATAGCTGAACATTTATTGTTTGAAGATGAGAATATTGGTCCCGCTTCAACATCAAGTGTTAAGCAGTCTGGAATTAAGACTAATGTTGACTCAGATAAAGCTTCCACAAGTGAGTCACAACAACCTTCAGAGGATAAGTCTCAAGAAACAGAAGATCCTGATGATCTTTCTACAAAGTTTGATGAGATACTTACTCCTTTGAAACATTTAAGGATATCTTCAGCACGTACGGAAGATGTACCTGAATTGGAAGAGATTGGTACTAATTTAGAAGATGATATACCGGTTGAACCAGTTACTACAACTAGAACGAGTAAGAATCATCCCGTTGAAAACATCATCGGTGATATTAATACTCCGGTTCAAACTAGGCATCAATCTAGAACTAGTACGTCTGAGAATTATGAATACCAAAGCTTGTATACTGCAATGAAAGAGACAGGGATTCCTAATCAATGTCTATATTCATGCTTTATCTCACAAGTCGAGCCGAAAAATGTTCAAATGGCTTTAAAAGAAAGTTCGTGGGTAGAAGCAATGCAAGAGGAACTATCACAGTTCTCTAAATTACAAGTATGGGAGTTGGTTGACCTACCAAAGGGAGAATATCCAATTGGAACTAGATGGGTATTTAAGTGCAAGAGAGATGATAAAGGAATCGTTACTCGCAATAAAGCTCGTCTAGTGGTTCAAGGTTTTAATCAACAAGAAGGTATTGACTACAATGAAGTGTTTGCACCAGTTGCTAGGCTAGAAGCAATTAGAGTGTTCTTAGCATTCGCATCTTATTTTGGTATAAAAGTTTATCAGTTGGATGTTAAGAGTGCCTTTTTGTATGGCAAAGTGGAAGAATTGGTGTATGTTTCACAACCGCCAGGGTTTGCTGATCCTGAGTATCCAGATAGAGTATATCGATTGAATAAGGCTCTATATGGATTACATCAAGCACCTAGGGCATGGTATGGAACACTATCAACGTATCTACTTGAGAATGGATTTACAAGAGGATCGATTGATAGTACACTGTTTGTGAAATGGAAAAAGAAAGACTTTCTTCTCGTGCAAGTTTATGTTGATGACATTATTTTTGGATCATCTGATGAAAAGATGTGTCAAGAATTTGAGAAAGTCATGAGAAAAAGGTTCGAAATGTCTGCAATGGGAGAGTTGAATTTCTTCTTAGGATTACAAGTTGATCAAAAGAAGGATGGATTCTTTATTCATCAATCTAAATATACATATGAGCTATTAGAACGCTTTAAGATGGATGAAAGTAAGGTCTACAATACTCCAATTCCAGTCAATCATGGACTAGGTCCAGATACATCGAGTGATAGCGATGTAGATCCAACTCTTTATAGAGCCATGATCGGATCACTAATGTATCTTACAGCCTCTAGGCCTGACATAATGTTTGCTGTTTGTTTATGCGCAAGATATCAGGCTAATCCGAAAGAGACACACATGCAAGCTGTTAAACGAATCTTTCGTTACCTCAAAGGGAAACCTAAGCTGGGTCTTTGGTATCCGATTGATGGAGACTTAGATCTCGTAGCTTATACTGATTCGGATTATGGAGGATGCAATTAGAATAGGAAATCTACGACCGGAGGATGTCAATTCCTAGGAGGTAGATTAGTATCCTGGCAGTGCAAGAAGCAAACCTCGGTAGCCATTTCTACATGTGAAGCTGAGTATGTTGCAGCTGGCAGCTGTTGCTCGCAAGTACTTTGGATTCAACAGCAACTGCGGGATTACGGGTTAAATATAACCAATACTCCTATGATGATTGATAACGAATCTACTATGTCGATCACCAATAATCCAGTGAAGCACAGTAAAACTAAGCATATTGATATAAGACATCATTTTATTAGAGATTGTGCTGAGAAGAAATTGATAAAGTTAGTTAAGGTTCCATCTTTGGATAACTTAGCAGACTTATACACAAAGGCGTTCGACAGAGCAAGATTTAAGACGTTGGTTCAACTAAACGGAATGAGAAATCCAGAGTGATTAGTCTTCCAAGGGTATTTTTGTAATAGTTAGTATTTATGTGTTTATTAAAAACAAAAAAAAAAAACAAAAAAAAAAAAAAAAAAAAAAAAAAAACTAAGGCGTATGGCATTCATTTGCTTGTTACCTAAGGGGAATCGCCTTCATTTAAGTTTTTATTTGCAAAAACTAAGGGAAATGATAGTACATTAGGAGAATAAGCTTCACAATAATAAGCTTAAGTCCTAAGTATGATATGGTAGTAGGTTCAAATAAAGTTGCTTTAGAACTACAGCGGTTCTATCAGGTATGTGTTTATATTTATTTGATTATGCACCTATATCCACAAGTTATAATTTGTTTATTTTTAGTAAAAACTTTAGATGGCTTCATTATATGATGTACTGGTAGGCAAATTATATGAAATTTTCTAAGCCTTAAGAAGTAAATTAACTACTTGTTTATTATTTTGTGTTACTATTCTATGATGTATGACATTAAGTCTTAATTGTTGAATGCTGGTATTGCCATACACTGTTATCATACATATTAATTTGAATTGACAAATAGTAGCAATATGGGTATTAACTTAATTACTGGTAACTTTGTTGTACTAAGTACAGAACTGAAACCTTTAATTAAATTAATATTCTCAAATATATTTTGAATTATGCTAGAAGGGATCTTCTGTTGTACTACGTACAGACTTAGATAACATAGCATATTCAAAGTATGTTTGATATTTGTCTAATCTTAAAAATTCAAGTGTATGTTATATGTTTCGAAAAGATACATCATTTAGTAACCGCTACCTTGAAGTTTAATGATGCAGTGTTATATGTTTTACTTGAAGTCTTCAGTATATCATATAATAGGAAGCACTTGATAATACTCATACTAACAATAAAGAGTTTGCTTAGAAAATTGAGTATAATTTGTTTATGTGGATCATTATACCGGTAATCGTCTTGGACTGTCTATAATAAAATATTCACTTTATGTGAGTAATGTATTTATTAATTATGCTATGTGGATAAAGGTACCTAAGATATAGTTTTATAAATATAAATGCATAAATGATAAATTTAGTTGTAATTTTATAGTAATTTATTTGAATTTCATGAGGTATGTATACTACCAATCTACTTAGACTTTTTAATAAATACTTAATTGTTTATTCTTTCTAATATGATCCCTAAGCAAATAAATTCTTATTTACTTTGTATATTTACTTTGTTTCAAGTGATTAATAAAATGGTACTTGATACCAACGTTTATATAGTTGTATTTTTATCTTATTTTTATTTGTTTTTAATTTTTGTGTTAATTATGTTTACCCTTTGGAATTATATTATACTGAATATTTTTGAGTTGAACAAACGTACCAAATACAAGTGAAAAATAATTTTATTTTAGACTTGTAAAATATCGGGTTTTTATTTATACTTAGCATTAAATTCGCGTTTTTAATTATTTCTGCGAGTTGACATCAACTTGCGAGTTCACTTAAAATCTCGCGAATCGAATTCAGAGTATAAAGGGGAAGTCAAACGAGTCAACAGACCACCGAGCCCACAACACATTCGCGAGTTCACTTCAACTTGGCGAATCCGCATACTGGCGAAAACGAGACGAAAAGTGATTTTCATTTGATTTCGATTTTACGAGTACGAAGAACGAGTTTTTGATCCGTAGATTTTATTCACCTTTAGATTGCGAACATTTTAAGGTAAAATACAACGGATTTCACCGTTTAATTCACGAGAAATCGAAGTTTTTATGCACTTAGGGTTTCGGTTTCAATTTTGAACGATTCACGACGATTAATGGATTGTTAGAACACGAATCTTTAGGATTAATGTTAAACGAACCTTAATAAACGTGAATGTATCGTTTGATCGTGTTAAAACTAACAAAATCATCGATTTTAAGTTTAAACTTACGACGGCTGTTCATCGAACGAGTTGAAACTTCGTTTCAACTCGCAGCGAGTTGACTAGCGAATCCATGAGATTGGCGAGTTCACTTCAATAGCGAGTTGATCAATGTAGCGAGTTGATAAGCGAAGCGAGTTAATAAGCAAAACGAGTTGACCTCAACTCGTTAGGCCAGTTTATGCGAGTCCAGTACTTAGAAAAATTTTATTTTTTTAAAGTAGTGATATAAATGTTAAGACTTTTTAAGTAATAACTTTTATATAATTAATTTAAATTAGACTTAAGACTTTTAGTTATAAGTTAAATTTTTATATACGACTTGAGACTATTTTTGTAACAAGTTATATATATTTTCAAATTTAAACTAAGATGTTTGATGAATCTCTATTCATAATACGTAATAGTTTAAATATTTTTAATTTGCTTTGAATTGTTGTTGTCATTTGTGTTTTTACAGATATGGCTCGACAATTTGATAAAGGTCACAACATCCTTGTTGATCTGGATGTACGTGCAAAGGGAGCTAGCAAAGTAGCTCAGGTGCTTTCATTTTTGGCACGTTCACGTATACGGTATGCTGTTACAGCAAATCCTCCTATTTCTCAGGCGATTTTGACTGATTTCTGGACGAGTATAGAGCATGACGAATCGGTCAATCCACCAGAGATTAGAGCAACGGTTGGTGGTCAACCTGTTGTGTTCAGTGCTGGAAATCTCTGTGAGATTTTGCAGTTTGGTACAGAGGAACAAGAGAATGGGGATGTTGAGTATCCAATGGATTTCATAGAGGGAGCTATCGGACGTATGGGTTATACGGGAGATAGACGCGGACGTCAATTCCAGAAGCCTCTTGTTATTGGACAGTGGAGGTTTCTATGGCACGTTATGAATACCGTTTTTGCACCAAAGAAGGGTGGTTTTGATGAGTTAAGCCCTGCTATTCTATCGGCTGCACTGTCCCTGGTTTACAATAAACCATACAGTTTCTGTGATTACATTTTTGGAGAGATTGTGAGACAGATATCGGGTTCTGTTCGATCACGATTTATGGTTTACCTGCGTTTCTGTATGTTGATTATTAGAGCTCGTCTACCAGAACTTGCTATTCCTGAGCCACACTTGCGTGTAGATACTATTGGGCTCAGAGGGTATAATGCTATGTTTATGCAGACTGTGAGGAAAGAAGGGCTTGTGAAGCCTGAGGAGCGAGATCTTTTTGGGTATATTGTCGACCCGAACTACGTTGCACCGCCAAATCATGGGTGGTTAGACGTAGCTCCTGCTGCTGCTGTTGCTCCTGCTGAGGCTGATGTTGTACCTGAACCTGCAGCTGAGGAAGTTCAACCTGAAGATCCACAAGGGCTCCTTGAGGATGTTCTTATTCAGGCTGGTCAGGTGGATCAGCAAGTGAATCCAGAGGTTGCTGCACAGGTTGTGCAAGAGGTTTTGGAGCAGAATGATGATGCGACAAATCCTTTGCTTCAAGACATTGAGAGTTATTTAGCACCACCTGAGGTAATCTTTTATTTATGTAATAATATAGATGCTTAGTTGATAGATTGTTTTATTAATCATAGATGCATAATATTATTATATAATGATTCTGATATTAGATATTTCGTAAATTGGATATTATTTCTGATTTTAAAATATAAATATCATTACACGAACAGGATGCTGAAGCTGAGGCTGCAAATCCCGAAGTTATATTACTTGAGGATGAGCAGATACAGCTTGATAGATCAGTTGAAGTACCGACTGAGGTATTATATCTGATTAATCTTAAATATATAGAACTTGTATGATAGAGCTTACGCTAATCATAAATGTTTAATATATTTATACTTTAGGATCTTGTTAGATCATCTAGAGGTCGTGATGGTGAGACGGCTTCAGATGAAGAGTCTGAGAATACACCTTCTCCTCCTCCATCTGCTTCTGAAAAGAAGAGGAAGGGTAAGAGTATTTTGGAGGAAGATGTTGAGGAGACAGTAACTCCTTTGATGAAGCGTCCGAGAACGCTTACTATTCGAGAAGGTTAGTATTGATTATAAAAGTTAAATAATCTTAACTTGTTGTTTATCAGGAGTTGAACTGAGACAGTTAATTCTGTATACAGTTGCTCAGGATACACCGCAGGTAGAGACGGATGCACCGGTGGTTACTGAATCGATGTCTTTACCGCTTCAGGTATGAGATATAAGTTCTATAACTATGAGTGTTATGCAATTAATTAGAGTTTGAGACAGAGTAATCTGTAACAATAACTGATTTTAATTGTGTTTAACTTTACAGCATGAGGTTGCTGATTTAGTTCGTGGAGCTAATTTTCCGACGAACAAGATAGCTAGATTTGCGACAAGTTTGCTTACGCAAGCTTTGTCTCAACCTCATACACCGCTTACCAGAGACTGGCATATTGAGTCTCTCACACCGCCTGGACCAAGAACGATACCTGTTACTCCGACGACTGATGCAGAAAGGATTACATCCTTAGAGTCGAGGGTAAAGGATTTGGAGAAGCTTACTTCTCAGATTCCAGAGCTGGTGTCGAGCAATCTTCTTCTTTCACAACAGATACTCAAGCAGAGTGAATCATACAATCTATTGATGAAGACTCATGAGACGTTGCTTGCAGACTTCACTGTACAGAGACTGAAGTTATCTTCTTTAGAGAGTCTGGTCTTGAGGTCGCATTCAGGACAGCCTGCTCAGGGGGAGATATTGGTATATCTGGAGTCTTGCAGAGAGAATGAGTTGAAGAGGAAGAGAGATCAAGACAAAGATGATGATCCCAATGCACCGAGTGGTGAGCAGACTGGTCCTTCAAAGACTGGTGAGCAAGCTACTATTCAGGGGGAGTCTGGTGGTAATGCTGGTGCGAGTGGTTCTGGTACTGGTACAGGTCAGACTGAAGATGAAGCTGGTGAGACATTAGCTTGACTTTAGTATAGACTGTAGTTAGTATTTGTGAACAATTGTAAAACTTAATATTATTGTGTAAATATATTCGGCTTAAAGTTATTATTATTTTAAGTAAAATATGTTTTATGTAACTTAAGTTTATATAATTATGTTAAGATAAAATAGTGATCGAAAGACTTCCGACTCATTGAGTAGTCGAGCGGCGTGTTCCGATTAATTTCGGCGGTCAAAATTTTATGATAACATATGCATTTTAGATTTGATTATGGACTTAAGACCGTAAGGTATATAAGTAATTAACAAGTTAAAAATGTATTCGTATTAACTAGACAAATGATATATAATTTAAAGGTTAAATTGATAATAAATTAGATCAATTAACACTTGGAAATTATATAAGGTAATTAATAGTAAATTTAAATGTTTGGTCATTATTCACAATGCATTAGAATTTAAAATTAATTAATATTTGTTAAGTAGACTTAAGAAATTTTGGATTGATTCAGGGTAATCAATAAAAGATTTTATAAGTTATATGTAAATTGCGTTTATATTTTAGGTTAAAATATACAAAAGGATTAATAAAGAAATTCTTAGATTGGTTCGGGGAAATCAATGAAGAATTTGAATTATTAATATATTTGTATTTATGTTTTTCTCTAGGAATGGAAATGCTTGATCTATCTGATTCGGAAGATGATATTTTTGATGAGATAGATGAAGACATTGATTTTGATCTTGAGGATGGAGAATTCCAACCACCTACAGATTGGACTGCTGTACCTGAGAATGTGCAAGACATGGGTGTAGATCTAGATGCAAACATTGATGAACACCATGTGAGCCCATCTAGGACAGAAGTTGTTATTGAAAATGAGCAAGGTCCAACAATTGTCGATATAGATGAAAATATTGATGATTCAACCTCTGATGAAGAAGAAGAAGTTCTTGTTCAAACCAAGAATCCTGCTGTTGTACTTAGGAAACTTCCAAAGAAGAAGAAGAAGATTGGAATTTCTGAAGTTGTTGTTACGAAAAAGCGTGTACCACGTAAAGGGATTATTGGTTGGTACTTTGACTCAGAACTAAAGCTTTTTGCGATCAAAAGGTTTGACGGAGTTCAATATTTTGAAAGAAAGCTTGCAGTTTTTAGTTCTCTACCACGTTATGAAATACGTGATTTGGCTAGATTAGAGATTAACAACCCAAGTCGTGATGATTATGCTGATCGTGTTGAAAGAATCATTAGACATGAGGTTGGTACGAATAAGTTTGTTCAGATTAAGCCAAGAAAGGGAAAGACTGTGAAGTTACAAGAGAGAAGTCAAAGAACAGGAAGAAGAAGAAGGAAGAAAGTTTACCCAGCTGTTAGATGCATAAAGCAGATTCCACTGAAGACAATGCCACAAGATATTTTGGGAAATATGAATAGTTAGCACGTGGATTCAGGAACTGGAGAAGCTGTTATGGTTGAAGCTGATGATGAGGTTGAAGGTGGTGAAAGAGAAATCTTTAGAGTTTATGATCATCGACACCTGATGAATATGTCGAGAAAAGATCTGTTAAAGTTAAACGAGAACAGAATTTTGACGACTATTGAATGGGCTGATTTAGCAAGAGATTATCAGTTGATGGTTAAAACTTGTATCAAGATGAAGATTTACGCAGGCAGTAAGATTTACAAATGAAGACCAAAGACAAGCGTGAAGATAAAGACGCTAGAGCTATTGTCAAGGGGGAGTCTGTTGAGACATAGATTGTGACAACAGATCTAGCTTGAAATAGGACTGGTGTAATTATTATTACGTTTGTATGTTGGTTTGGATTTGTAAAAGAATATTTGTTTTGTTAATGATATTCGTTAAACATATTGTTTTGTTAAGTTAGACGAATAATTAAATACGAAATAAATACGTTTGCTGCGAGTCGAGTTCTCAGGTCGCGAGACTAACGAGCCGAGATGAGAACTGAACTCGTGGAGATCAGTAACGAGTCGAGCTTGGTAATGGGCTTGGGCTACGAGGCGAGTTGGGCCGAACTCGCAGGCCCATGCGAGCCGAGCCGAGACAAAATATAAAAGGTTTTTTCAATCGTGAAAAACCTTAACACGTTAACACTTTTGGCATACTTTCTGATCTGCGATTCCAGCAAACCAGAGAAGAACTAAACCTAAAGGCTAGGCTTTGACGATTCATTGTTTAAAGCTAAGTCTTATTAAACGCAATATGAACATATTCGTTGTTAGTAAGATAACACCGTATTGAGGGATTCCGCACCTTAATACTACAGATAACGAAGTTATCGATCCTAAAACTAGGGGACTTACAGAGATGTTTGGTTATATTATATCACTTGTGTACCTTTTCATATGCATTGTCCTAAATAATGATTATCACAGCAAAAAGGTTTATTTTATGGTGTCTTGTTTCAAACCTACGAAACTCATCAACATCATTGTTGACGTTTTTGAGCATAACTTTTCAGGTAACACTAGTGGGCTGAAGATAGAGGACAAGAAAGCTTAGTGGACCTCTAGGTTGCAATTAAGCTAAACTTCAAGACTATTGTTTGAGGTGGAATTTTTGCATTTTAAATAATTGGGAAAATGCGTGTTTTGCCTTAACATTTATTTTGTGGGATTATTGTTTGTTTATCTGTTTCATTGCTGATATGTACATGTAGCGTGAACTCCTATTCATGTTACAAGTATCATAACACATTGGATTTTAATTTTCATATAGACATCTTTATAATAATGTGTTGTGATCCTATCGTTGTTATATCCCGTTGTTTCCGCTTTAGACGGGGTGTGACAAATTGGTATCAGAGCCATTGTTTATAGAGATCTAGGTGGATTGACCTAGACTATAAATAAGGAACCCGCATGTAGAACATGAATTAGGGAACTATATGTGCATATTTCAACGTAATTCAATTCCTTTCTAACATTTGTTGCACAACATAGCCATGCGTTGTGCATATCCATTGAATTATTGTTAATCTTTGCCCTTTTGTACAAGTATATTGTGTTACGAAAACATGGAGGATAGTTTTGTGGGTGAATGAACACCTTTACGATTATGGCCGCCGACGTAATTGCAGAAGGTGTTTCGACACATGCATGTTTATCTAACTGTGTTTGGGTATACAATGTGCTACCTGTAAAGGTGTACAAAGGATGAGTTGGGATTCAAATGCTTTCTTACGTCCTTTCATATTGTGAAATCTTATTCTTACATACATGAAAGGTTTACTATTCGATATATGAATTCATGCGTACGTAAACTCTATCTTTATTCTTCAATTGTGCTAAATCGTGGTATGTCTTCCATTGTAGTGATCATGCCACCTAAACGTTCTGCGCGTGTTGCTGGTAGGGGTAGTGGTGTTGTTAGAGGTGGAGGCCGAACAGGCGGCCGTAATGATAGGGGTGGTGGCCGTACTGGAGGCCATACAGGTGGAGGTGACCAGGGTACTGGGGGTGAGGCACCCAATGTAGCCGCGATGATTGCGGAACAGCTGCAGGCATTATTGCCTAATATTGTTGCACAGGTTACTCAGGGCGTGTTACAGGGTACAGGGACAGGTGGTGGCGGTGAAGAAGAAGGAAATCCTAATGGAGAACCTAATGAAGATAATGGTAATGGTGGTACTGGCGGGACTGGTAATGGAACGGCTGTTGGGGGGTGTACGTACAAAGAGTTTGTGGTATGTAAATCGCGAGAGTTCAATGGTAAAGGGGGAGCTGTAGCCTGCTCCAGATGGATTGAGAAGATGGAAGCAGTTATGGATATCAGTAACTGCGCTGAAGAGCAAAAAGTGAAGTATGCATCGAGTATGATGTTAGATAAAGCACTAACCTGGTGGAACACTCAGGTTCAGGCTAGGGGCCGGGCTGCGGCGGTAGGTATGACATGGGAGGAGTTCAAAGCATTGTTGGAGGAGGAATTTTGTTCATCCACTGAGATGAATAAGTTAAAGAAGGAATTTCTAGGTCATTCGATGGTGGGGGCTAATCATGCTGCATACACCGATCGATTTCATGAGTTAGCTAAGTTGATTCCGACAATGGTAACGCCGGAGTCAAGGAGGATTAAAAAGTATATAGAGGGGTTGGTTCCAGAGATCAGGGGAATGGTAGAGGTGATAGAACCGGCCACGATTCAGAGTGCTATATTAAGGGTGGGGTCCCTTACTGAGGAAATGGTAAGGAATGGTGCATTGAAAAGAGGAAAAGAGAAGGGTAAAGAAGTAGCTGAATCTGGTAAGGCTAAGGCAAGTGAATTGGGTAATAAGAAACCTCGGGTATCTAAGACGTATGTTGCTGCTAATGTGGATAGGAGTATGTATGGTGGGCCAAATCCTTTGTGTTCGGGGTGTAATTATCATCATTCGCCGTCTGTGGGTTGCCGTTATTGCAACAAGTGCAACCGATGGGGTCACACACCTGACTACTGTCGATCTTCTGCATGTGCTGTTGCCCCGGTTAATGCAATGAGAGGTGCTAGAGGATGTTTTGAATGTGGAAGTTTAGATCATTTTGTCAGTGCTTGTCCCAGATTGGTTAGGGCGACAGGAGGTGCGGGGAATAATAATAATAAAAATAATCGGGCTTTGACTGTTGGTGGAAATCAGAACAGGGGTCGTGCTGCAAACACTTCTCCTGGGAGATCTTTTGTTATGAATGCTAGTGAGGTACGACAGGCACCTAACATTTTGACTGGTACGTTCCTATTAAATGACCATTTTGCTACGGTGCTATTTGATAGTGGTGCCGACTTTAGTTTTATATCTGTGGATTTTGTGCCTATACTTGATGTTATGCCTAGTAAGTTGGACGTTGTGTATGAAATTGAAATTGTGGATGGGAAACGGGTAGACTTGAATGAGGTTATTAGGAGTTGTACACTCGTACTGGAGGGTTATACTTTCAGTATCGACCTAATACCTTTTGGGATTGGTAGTTTTGATGTTATTGTGGGTATGGATTGGATGTCAAAATATAGGGCTGAAATTGTGTGTTTCGATAAAGTGGTCCGTATACCTTTGTCCGATGGCAGTATATTGGAAGTCTGTAGTGAACAACCGGAGACTAAAGGTGTTAAGCTTATGAGTATAAATTCCGAGGAATCAAAACTTGAAAATGTCCTTATTGTTCGTGATTTTTCTAATGTTTTTCCGGATGATTTGCCGGGATTACCTCCTCTTCGATCTGTTGAGTTTCGTATTGATCTTATTCCCGGAGCAACCCCAGTTGCTAAAGCTCCATATCGTTTGGCCCCTTCTGAATTGCAAGAGTTGTCCACTCAACTTCAGGAGCTCCAAGACTAGGGATTTATTCGCCCTAGTCACTCCCCTTGGGGAGCACCTGTTCTGTTCGTTAAGAAGAAAGATGGTTCGTTTCGCATGTGTATTGATTATCGTGAACTTAACAAACTTACGGTCAAGAATCGTTATCCTCTTCCAAGGATAGATGATTTATTTGATCAACTTCAGGGTGCTCAGTGGTTTTCAAAAATCGATCTTCGTTCTGGTTATCATCAGTTGAGAGTACATGAGTCGGACATACCAAAGACTGCATTCAGGACTCGTTATCGGCACTTCGAATTTCTCGTTATTCCTTTCGGTCTTACTAATGCTCCTGCGGTATTCATGGATCTAATGAATCGTGTTTGCAAGCTGTATCAAGATAAATTCGTTATCGTCTTCATTGACGACATCTTGATCTATTCGAAATCTAAGGAGGATCATAAGCTACATCCGAAGCTTATTCTTGAACTTCTCTTGAAAGAACAGCTTTATGCAAAGTTTTCGAAATGTGAGTTCTGGTTACGTGAGGTTCATTTTCTTCGTCATGTGGTAAACGAGGCGGGTATTCATGTGGATCCAAGTAAGATTGAGGCGGTAAAGGCTTGGAGGACTCCACAAACACCTTCTGAGATTCGTCAATTCTTAGGTTTGGCTGGATACTATCGGCGTTTTGTTGAGAATTTTTCTAAGATTGCTCAACCGCTTACATTGTTAACACAAAAGGAAAGAAAATTTATCTGGGGTGAGAAACAGGAGGAAGCATTTCAAAATCTGAAGAATGCTTTGTGTGAGGCACCGATTTTGGCATTACCTGATGGCTCGGATGATTTTGTGGTCTATTGTGACGCGTCTAACCAAGGGTTAGGATGTGTTTAGATGCAGCGAGGGAAAGTGATAGCTTTTGCATCTAGGCAACTCAAGGTGCATGAGAAAAACTACACTACTCATGATTTGGAACTGGGTACAGTGGTATTTGCACTCAAGTGTTGGAGGCATTATCTGTATGGGACGAAAAGTGTGATCTATACTGATTATAAGAGTTTACAACATATCTTTGATCAGAAGGAATTGAATATGAGGCAAAGGAGGTGGTTGGAGTTGTTTAGTGACTATGATTGTGAAATTCGCTACCATCCGGGAAAGGCGAACGTGGTGGCTGATGCTTTGAGCAGAAAGGAAAGGGTTAAGCCAAGGAGAGTGAGAGCGATGAGGTTAACCATTCATTCAGGTATTAAGGAGAAGTTGGTTGAGGCTCAGTTGGAAGCACTACTGGGTTCCAATGTTGAAGGAGAGTCATTGCGAGGTTTGGATGGACAGTTGGAGCGTAAGGATGATGGATTGCATTACTTCATTGATAGATTGTGGATTCCGTTACTAGGCGGCCTGAGGACGCTGGTGATGGATGAAACTCATAAGTCTAAGTACTCGATTCATCCGGGGGCAGATAAAATGTATCATGATATGAAGGATTTGTATTGGTGGCCGGGCATGAAAAATGATATTGCACTGTATATTAGCCAATGTATGACATGTCTGAAGGTGAAGGCTGAACATCAGAGACCATCTGGGTTACTGCAACAACCAGAGATTCCCGAGTGGAAGTGGGAGAACATTGCTATGGATTTTATCACGAAGCTGCCTAGAACCAGTAGTGGGCATGATTCAATTTGGGTTATCGTGGATAGGATGACTAAATCTGTTCATTTCTTAGCTATCCGCGAGGACTATAAAATGGAGAAATTGGCGAGATTGCACATAAATGAGATCGTGGCGAGGCACGGAGTACCTGTATCGATTATCTCTGATCATGATGGCCGTTTTACTTCACGGTTTTGGCAGACGTTGCAAAAGGCGTTAGGGACGAGGTTGGATATGAGTACTGCTTATCATCCCCAAACTGATGGGCAGAGTGAGCGTACTATTCAAATGTTGGAGGACATGTTGAGGGCGTGTGTTATTGATTTTGGAGGAAACTGGGATACTCATTTGCCGTTGGTGGAATTTTCATATAATAACAGTTATCATTCCAGTATTCAGTGTGCACCATTTGAAGCACTCTATGGGCGAAAGTGCCGTTCGCCTATAATGTGGGCTGAGGTAGGGGAAAGTCAGTTGATTGGGCCAGAAATAGTCCAAGAGACTACTGACAAGATTGTGCAGATCAAGGAGAGGTTGAAAGTGGCTCGCGATAGGCAAAAGAGTTATGCTGACAAACGTCGTAAGCCATTAGAATTTGCAGTTGGAGATTATGTGTTATTAAAAGTGTCACCGTGGAAGGGAGTTGTTCGTTTTGGTAAGAAAGGGAAACTTGCACCGAGGTTTGTTGGGCCGTTCGAGATTGTCGAGCGTGTTGGCCCAGTTGCGTATAGATTAAAATTACCTCAAGAGCTTGGTGGGGTTCATGATGTATTCCATGTGGCGAATTTTAGGAAGTGTTTAGCCGATCAGACTTTGCAAGTACCAATGGAAGAAATTCAAATTGACCTTAAACTGCATTTTGTTGAAGAGCCGGTAGAAATTATGGATCGTGAGGTTAAGAAGTTAAAGCATAGTAAGATTTCAATTGTTAAGGTTCGTTGGAACGCTAAGAGAGGTCCCGAGTTTACTTGGGAGCGTGAAGATCAAATGAGACAGAAATATCCGCATCTTTTCGATAGTCGTGTTTGCAGTACTAGCTCTGGTTGAATTTCGGGACGAAATTCCTTCAACTGGGGGATACTGTGACATCCGTCACTAAAAGCTCTATTCTTAGGTTCGTTCCCTATTATCATTCCGTATTTTTATTCATATATGTGAGTAATATGGAGAATTAAGTTAAGTATTTGTATTTTAAACTATGTGAGAATATTTAATTCTCGTATAGTATTTAACAATTCGAACCAATACTCGTACACGGTTAAATTAAAAGTTAGGATAATATTAATGAAATAATAATAATATAATTACAATAATAATATAATTACAATAATAATATAATTATAACAATCGTTAGCATAAGATTAGCATATAATAATTATTAATAGAAGAATAGTATAATAATAATTATGATCAAGAGAATAGTAATAAAATAATAACAAGGATCAAATTATGATACATGTTCTCGTTATTTTTTTTGTGTGCTGTCGAAATTTTAAGGCCAAAATGGCCCAACCCATAAATCAATGGTTTGGTCTTCAAGTAAACGTAAACACATAACTATTAACTTAAAGCAAAACCCTAAAACCTTTAATCATCGACATATGAAAGAAAAGGGAATCGTCCTTGGAGTCTTGTTGTGTCGACCAAAAGAAAAAAAAATAAAAAGGGGGAGGAAGAAGAGATCAAATACAATCCTACAAAATCAATTTCAAGCCTTGCTTAGTTGTGTTTCTCGATCGTGTTTCGTGTAGGTATATCTCATAAACCCTAATTAATTATTTTTCTTATTATTTTTCTGGAAAATATGTATATTAGATATGATTTGTGTGTTTGGAGATTTAATATATAAGGTTTAAGGTGTTTTTAAAGTCGAAAGTTATATACCCGTAAATTGTAGAAGCTGTCCACATTTTCGCAGTTGTGATCAACGAATGTTTTGACCTATCTCCGTTTGTTTTCAGGCTTTGGCCAAAACACGGAAGTTGTAGATCTCGAAATTTTACTTTAGATCGCGTGTTCGGCCTCTAAAAAGCAACGTGTGATTTTATATAAATTATTTCGTAAACTGGTTCTTTGTCTGACGAATTTTCAGAAAACGTTGGTAAACCTATATTGGTTTGATCGAAATTAATTTTCTAGTTACTTTGGGGTGTTAAAGTAGGTTTAAAGTTAGACTTTTTTTTTGTAAACAAAAATTTTTATGATTGTAAGATTTAATTTATATATTTCATTTAATAAGGTACGTTATGTAATAGAATATAATTTGAGTTTTTGGTTTATGATTTGGTATGGTTTAAGTCATGGAATTCTTATGTTTAAACTTTGAGATAGGTCACAAAAATTTTACTAAAACAACCTTAAGGTGTTAGGTGATTGGTGTAAAAAAATATTGTAATTTTTTTTAAGGTCTTTAAGTATTTTAACTTTTATAAAAGATTTAGATCATGTTTTGAAAATTGTAAATGTGTCACGAAAGAATCAGGACATGGACTTTTTGGTAGAACATATATTCAAACTTTGTAAGGGAGAGTTATTTAGAAAGTAATATCATATGAGGAACTTAATATAGATGGAATAGAACATCATTATAGGATACAATATAAGGGTATAACCTTGTCTAAATTGTAACCTATACGTATTTGATTATAGATTAACGTACAAACTCGGTTGGACTTATTTGGGAACTTGGCTTGCTTGCTATTCAAGGTGAGTTTTCGTGGCCCCGTTTTCATTTACTTATTTTCAAATTGGGGGAAAAGTATGCTCATGTTTTATTAATGGTTTTTCATGCTGTGAAACGTGTTTATTTCTTCTTTTTGGACATATGCTTGAAATGTGTAACACTATGTGACTATGTGCTTTGGTTGTTGGATTTATTTTACAAGGCCTTGCTCCCTTAGGAGTGAGTACCTGATGTATACTTTATGTATGCATTAAAGCCACGTTTGTTTACAAGGCCTTGCTCCCTTAGGAGTGAGTACCTGATGTGTACGTTATGTATGCATTAAAACCACTGTTGGAGTAGCTACTGCCATTTGAGTTGTTGTTTGGGTCATATTCCTTCGTGGGGTGATGACAGCTTTGTGAGATGTTTGGTTATATTATATCACTTGTGTACCTTTTCATATGCATTGTCCTAAATAATGATTATCACAGCAAAAAGGCTTATTTTATGGTGTCTTGTTTCAAACCTATGAAACTCACCAACATCATTGTTGACGTTTTTGAGCATAACTTTTCAGGTAACACTAGTGGGCTGAAGATAGAGGACAAGAAAGCTTAGTGGACCTCTAGGTTGCATTTAAGCTAAACTTCAAGGCTATTGTTTGAGGTGGAATTTTTGCATTTTAAATAATCGGGAAAAGGCGTGTTTTGCCTTAACATTTATTTTGTGGGATTATTGTTTGTTTATCTGTTTCATTGCTGATATGTACATGTAGCGTGAACTCCTATTCATGTTACAAGTATCATAACACATTGGATTTTTATTTTCATATAGACATCTTTATAATAATGTGTTGTGATCCTATCGTTGTTATATCCCATTGTTTCCGCTTTAGACGGGGTGTGACACCTAGCGACACGAGACCCTATATCGCACCTAGCGTCGCACCTAGTGTCGCTACTAGTGTCGCAAAACACAAAACCTTAAAAACCTATGTTTTTCACTAAGTGTCATGACCAGATTTTAACACTAGGTTTTACTCCGAATTTGGATCTCGGATGCGTTTTTACTAAAGCAACATAGTAGAAATAAAAATTTTCCAAGCTGACCTGGCAGCTCGACCCCAGCCAGGGGCTCTGCCCCTTGGACCCCACCAGGGGTTGCCACCCTTGGACCCCACTATCAGGGGTGCTGCCCCCGAACCCCCGCACACGATCTTTTAAACCAAGCAACAAATAAACATTCGAACGACTTACTTGGTCAGACTATTTGATATCGTACTCATATAACCTCACGTGTTTAGGACACTAGGAGGTTACCCATCGGATGACACACGCATCGTAGGATCACTGACAACTCACAGGTGAGTTCATAGGCCTACTCTTTCAACTGTTTTTACTGCTTTTGGGGTGAGACACATGCACAATTACTGTTTTCGAATTATAATGACAAACCTTTATAATTCACAATTATCGATATTACTGTATGTAATACAAATGTGTAATACTTAGGAATTACACCCATTATATTGTTGTAGAACAATATCATAGTTTAACCTGGATAGGTTACCACTGTACACTATCATACTGTTGAAAACCAATCACCATCACATGACTTGATTAAGTCATCACTACCCATTGACCATATTGTCGCGGGACAATACTATTGCATCCACTAGAACTGGTTAGTTCTACTTTAGCTGAACGATAACTGAACTTCTACATGATTAGTTTTCCTTTTAGGAACTAAGACTGTCAATACACCTCAGGGTTACTCGAAGGGACTTGTACTCTAGTGAACATTAACCACAAACCTCATTATACTTGCTAGGCTGAGGCTAGGAGTATACGATAGTAAACTATGTTAGTATGATTCCTTATACTAATACAAAACCACTAAGTGATTATTATTCATACCTAGGCTCATTGTGTTACAACCAATATCTAAGTATTGTTTATACATATTTAGATACAATAAATCATTTACATGTGTTACATGATACTCAGTTGGATGTGTTTGTTGATCAGGATTATACATACATATATATATTTATATATATACACATACTCGTACTCCAACTCGAGCACTTGGTGCTACATACAACTTACATATGTGTATTGATATACATACACTTATACAAACACAACTACTCAAGTCAGGCATGTTGTAGTACTGCTGGCTCAATTATCCCAAGTCGGGCATGTCGTAGTACTGCCGGCTCAATTACATACATTGCCTGCGGGCAACACCATTCGAGATCACGGTAGAGTGATTCAAATCCATATCACGATTGGTGATGCAAGTCATATCTCAGGTTGGTGATCCAAAATCATATCTTAGTCTGGTGATACAAAACGATGCCACGGTAAAGTGGGCACAAAACGATGCCACGGTAAAGTGGGCACAAAACGATGCCACGGTAAAGTGGGCAAAAAACGATGGCACGGTAAAGTGGGCACAAAACGATGCCACGGTTAGAGTGGGCACAAGTACGATATCGCAGTAAAGCGATACAATCGATGGATCAACGAGTTTACACTCGGGATTCACACACATTCACGGATGGGCGAGCTTATGCTCGTGATCCACACTCATTCACGTATCGGCAAGTTTACACTCGAGGTTCGTAATAGTTAACGGATCGGTGAGTTTTCATGCGAGGTCGTTAACTCAGTATTTGATTAAATACTCAATCATAGTTCTGCGGGACTACCATTACATGCTGCTGGAGGCAACACGATATGCCGGGTGGCATACTAGTTATTACTTGATATCATATGACGTAGTCATACAATTACTCGATTTATACTTAGACGTGTATTGCCTCATACGGATAGACTCACTTATACCTGATAGGTATCTAGGCATGGACTGCCACTTTATCTATGTACTTAGGTACACACTACGGGTTACTTAGGTATTAGATACCTCGATTATTGTATACACATTTCTGTTACAATACTATAACGATACAAATCAAGATCGTAGATTTTGAACTATTTTTTAAACATACAAGGTTATACTTTATGTTTCAACTAACAATCCTATGAACTCACTAGCTTTATAGCTGACTCGTTTTAGCATGTGTTCTCAGGAGCCTAGCAGGATTAGGATTGCTAGAAGATATGACTAGCTCGAGTCGCATGTTTTCAATCAACCGGATTTCTCTGCATAACTTTTGTATTACAAATTATGTATTGAAATTATTTTGCAAACTCGCAACTTGTATACACTTTTATTTGGGAAATGTATAACTATTTTCAAACGTCTCATTTAGAGTCGTTCATTATTTACCTTTGTGCTTGTGATATTTGATTTGGTAACACCCGACCCGACCGCTTCTGCAACCCGAAATTTGGGGGTGTTACATCATGATTAGTCAAACAAACTCATGCAGTTAATATATCGATGTTTTTGTACTTGTATTCATATGTAAAAGAAAACTGAGCATGTATCCTCACCCCGAGGTAAAAATGGTAAAGAGCGGGGCTATGAGACTCACTTGAGTCTGTTGTGTTGCTATCAAGCAATAATGATGAAACACAGGGAAATATTGTCGTCCAAACGACTGTAACCTGCCGGGCGTCCTAAACGCGCAAGGTTATGATAATGAGTAGGTATTTCAAAAGATTACCTATGCTAGTTGTTCATTCAACTAGTAATGTCCAAATACATTGGTTTGTTTGTTTGTGTTTTGAGAACATGTTCAGCCCGTTGGTGACGGTTTGTAATAAGAATCCGAAAGTGTTACTATTATATGTTTCATTGTATTGTATACTTATCAAAGTATATGTATATCATGTACAAGTATCATCGTATAGAGTTTGATTGTTGTACGAATCCAATACTTAGTTTAAAAAGTATTTTCAAGCTTCTGTTAAGTGCAACACTAGGTGCGACACTAGAGTGAGTTGCGACACTGGAGTAGGTTGTGACAAAAGTTAATACTGTTGGCTATGCATGATTTCAATTTTTAGACTGCTAGTTATAATTTCCTCCGTTTCCACTGCTAGTTATAATCTCTCTGTTTCCACTTCTAGTTATATTCTTTCCATTTCCAGTGCTAGTTATATTCTCTCCGTTTCCACTGCTAGTTATATTCTCTCCGTTTCCACTTCTAGTTAAAATGTCTCCATTTCCACTGCTAGTTATATTCTCTCCGTTTCCACTTCTAGTTATAATCTCTCCGTTTCCACTTCTAGTTATATTCTCTCCGTTTCCACTGCTAGTTATATTCTCTCCGTTTCCACTGCTAGTTATATTCTCTCCATTTCCACTTCTAGTTATAATCTCTCCATTTCCACTTCTAGTTATATTCTCTCTGTTTCCACTGCTAGTTACATTCTCTCCGTTTCCACT
Organism: Helichrysum umbraculigerum; assembly: GCA_949592205.1. Taxonomy (NCBI): domain Eukaryota; kingdom Viridiplantae; phylum Streptophyta; class Magnoliopsida; order Asterales; family Asteraceae; genus Helichrysum; species Helichrysum umbraculigerum. The sequence continues at coordinate 114,146,280 of CATIUR010000003.1, read as the reverse complement.
TCTAGTTATATTCTACAATGCCTATAGTATTTTACCAATTTTTCTCATGCTTTTTAGGGGTGTCTGAATTAGGTAAACAAAATCAAGAAGTACCAAGTTCTAAACTCGGCCAAAAATGGACTTTATGCATAAATCAATTTTTACCGAAAAATACGTGGGTTTCTGGAAAAAGTGTTCAACATGAAAGTTGTAGCTAACGAAAATACGAAGATTTTGGTATATTTTTCATGGTCCAATTCGATGCTTTCGATTTTATATGATTTTTCTTTCAAGACTGATTTTATGGGCAGATTTAGTATGTATATGTATGTGTTTCAAAACGGGTTTTAGCTTCAAGTTTGGACATAATCTTGTGAATGGAGTAACTAGACATGTATATAAACAACGTGCAAGTATTATCCAAGAGTGATGAAATCTTACAAGTGTCGGATGAAGAAACCGAAAAGATGGAAGTGTTCCTCGCGTTGTAGTGGTCGTTTTCTTCCAAGCAAGTGTTGCAATCCAAGGTGTTTTGTGGTGGTTTAATGGTGGTTTTAAGGTGGTGGTTTGGATGGCCGGTTGTGGTCTTAGAGAGAGGAAAAGAGAAAAGGTTTGAGTTAGAGAGAGAAATGATTTGATTGAATGAGAAAGGGGTGTGGGTTGGTGATTGTTATGGTCAAACAAGGGGTATGGGGCTGATTTTCTGCAGATTTCAAGGGATCCCACCCATGTGGGTGTGTCAAATTTTGTTCCCTCCATTTGCGCTCCGTGCGGTGTTCGTTTACCCGATCGTTTTGACGTTTAATTAGCCATGTATCGTTATTTTAATACGTTTTCATTTTCGATTCGAACCTCAATATTTTTAATGGGAGTACTTTATCAAAATACTTTGTTTTGAGTTATAAAAATATAACTTGAGTTTATTTCGTTTGTCAGGCGCGTTTTGCGCGTTTTTGTCGCATGTAATTTATTTTATGCGATACGAATATTAAGTTAAATATTATCAAAATAATATTTAGTAATTAATGAGATTATTAAATAATTTCATATTATTTAATAGTTAGGTTTACCAACGTCCGTATAATAATGATTCGAATTCCATCCGAAGATGATAATTCACGATTTAATCAAATCGAGTATGTGTACATATAACAATATACATAATGATACATACAATTAGCCTAACATAGTACTAATTACATGTATTAACTATGTGATTAGGCACTAATGTTAGTCCTAATTTGTCAGGTATCACAGTGTGGGAGTGGAATGGGATTGAGTGTGTAAGTGTGAAGTGTGTGGGTTTGGTTAAATGAAAGGAGAGGTATGGTGGGGGGTTAGGGTTTCATGAGGGCAGATTTTTGGAGGGGCCCACAAGGTGTGGGTGTGTTTAAATTTGTTTCTCCAATTTACGTTACGTGTTGTGGTCATTTACCCATTTGTTGCGTTATTTATTTAAACGTATACGCGTTTATTTGTCACGTTTCGTTAACGATAATTATACGTTAATTTAAGTTGAAGTATTATTTTCAAATACTTTATTTTATGTTTTCAAAAAGTTCGTTGAGTTTCGTTTGGTTGTCGAGTGCGATTTGCGTGTTTTCGTTGCGTTCGTTACGTTTTATATAAAACGTATATAAACGTTTCGCATATTATTATAACATAATAATATAATTGTAAATAACTGCTATTTATTTATAAAATAGATTTACGTTATTTATAAAAATGTTTCACCAACGTCCGCATTTTGTCGGATTCCATCCGATTGTTTTGCGTATTTAAAATAATTACGTACGTTTATATAATAGTTATAAGTATTTAGCCTAATCACATACTAAATACTCCTAATGACTTTTTTAGTGTAACGTAAATGTTAATCCTAAATTGTCAGTTGCCACATTCTCCCCTTGCTAGAAGAATTTCGTCCTGAAATTTAGCTCGTTGTCTCGGTTAGTGTGGGGTCTAGGTATTTCTGACGTGTCTGATTTTCTCATTCCCGAGTAAATTCAGGATCTCGTCTTGAAATTCATCGGGCCTTAATGATGGGAATGCGACTATGTTCTAGGTTCTAAATTTTCTGGTTCATGATTTCTATGGGTTCCTCAACGGAATGAAGTTTGCAATCAATTTAAATGTCGTCAAGTGGGACAACAAGTGTTTCATCATACAGACATTTCTTTGAGTTTGACATGTGAAAGGTGTTATGAATGCTGCTAAGTTCTCGTGGCAGTTGGAGTTGGTAAGCTTCTGAAACAATCTTCTCCAATTTTTTAAACGGTTCAATGTATCTAGAGTTTAACTTTCCTGTTTCCCAAAATGAATTACACCTTTCCAAGGTGATGCTTTCAACAATACTTTGTCTCTAACCTGGAATTTCTAAGGGTTTGCATCTCACGTCAGCATGCCTCTTTTGACGATTTGTCACAGTTTTAGTCGGTTTCTATATTCCTACAAATTTCTCGTGACACACTATTTTGGTACGATTCTTGGATAACCAGTGATGGCAACGATAATATAGAAACTTCCCGTTTCAACAGGTATTAAGTCTATAGTGGAAGATTCCTTCTCTAAGCTCAGGGTACAACCTCGAATTATACTATTAGCCTCGATAAATTTTTCATTTGCAATTCCTACGAGATAACGTTCTATTAGATCAGTGAAATTGTAGCAAGAAGGTTTAGTCCTTAAAATATATTAATTTCTAACATGTGATGGAAATCGTAACTGTCTCAAGTCCTAATCAACAAAACCGCCTGTAACATTTATTGTTAGGTTGACGTTGTCACTTCTATCATTAACTACACAGTCTGTCCCTACAAGAACCAAATTCATCTGACTTTGCAAGATCGTGTACTTGTTGTTATTTACGCACTGTTAAATCTAATATCCAAGTATCCATCATGAGAATCTTACTTCGTACTAGTACATCGTATTTACACCTTTATTGAAAAGCTACTTATCCACCTTTTCATCTTAGATTTCCCTTAGTAGTGTTTCATGTGTAAATGGTATTCTAGTTACCAATTGGCTAAAAAAATGATAACATAAAGAAAGTTTGAGTGAAAAATTCAATGTTTGTTTATAAGCTAGTATTGTTTCCTTTTTAGAAAAATGTCACTGTATATTGGGTAACCTTGCTGATAAACTCAAGATTTGAACTTTGTATAAATATGTGTACCATAACTAAGTTTATACAATTATAGATTTTTGAAAATTTTATAAAACATTTCGTGGGGAAATTTGTGTAAAATCGCATTAGACGTAAGCCCATTGATAACTATTATGATTGAAATCCGTTGAAAACTTGAGTTGATAAAAATCTGTTTGAAAACTTCTGTCAGTGACAAGGTGTTGAAAATTATGTTTAACAAAAATCCGTTGAAAATTGAAGTTGTGGAAAAATTCAGGATAAAGGTCTGATGAAAATTTGTTGAAAACATTTTTCCCACACATTGTACAAACTTAGAGGAATCTCTGCTAGTCTTAAGTGAGTTCTAGACGAGGGATCCTCGGGGGGTTCTAATTCCATCGGTTCCTCCTCGGTAGTGTCGTCATTCGACATATGTGGCATGGTAGGTGCCTCTACAGTAGTAGGCGAGGTTTGGGTCTTGTTCTCTAAATCGGGCGATGCTACAATAGGAGTGTCTGCCATTTCCTGTGGCGGGGGTATTAGCAAGTGAGGCCTATTTATATATAACATATAAAAGCCTAATATGTATAGCACGTATAAGTTTGGTCCCGTTTCTATCGTAGTCTAGGTCTACTAACGTATCCCCGTTCACTATAACCACTTCAGATCTTGCATCAATTCTCCTTTAATTGTACATAGTTGATTTGGCTATGTTAAATTAAATTCGAATGATGCAATACCAGAACCAGTCATACCTAATAAGAAATACTAATTTAACGGTTATAATCTAGGCCCACTAATGCAACCTAGTTCGCTATAGCTCTGATATCAATCTGTCGCACCCTGCCCGCGACGGAAGACACGTCGGGGCGTGACTAATCCAGATCATTACATAAAGTTACAACGAACGACCTCTACATGAGTCGTTTTGAAAAGACATTTCAAAAATACATTGATTGAAATAATGTTTACAACCTATTACATAAACCCTAGAGTTCGCATCTAATGTCGAGATATTTTAATACATAACTGATTTTACAAAATTCAGTAATGCAAGAAAAATCTCTGTTGTAAGCTGTTGAAAAAAATGCGACTCGAACTATGGCTTCCAAAGCAATCCTACTGCGTCTGTGGACCTGAGAAATACACAATAAAAAGGTCAACACTAATGTTGGTGAGCTCATAGGTTTAATAGTTAAAATCGTAGTAAGAACCACAAGATTTTCGTAGTAGCACGAATGCCAAAATAGTATATACAATTGCCATGAGCTCATAGTTCGAAGCTTAATCGTAGTTGTTGCCTCTAACAAGTGCATAATCCAGTACACTGGTAATAAAAAAAATAATTATGTGTCCTTTTGACGAGTTAGAGTGGCAAACCCGAACGGGAGTGTCAATCCCCTATAGATCTATACACAATTATTCACGCTTAAGAATAATTAACGAACCATGATAGAGAGGACTTTTAGTGGATTAGAGTATCACTCATGCAATCCGTATAAGTGTTTTCAGTACTTGTGTTCATAAAAAGTTAAGCAATATATTCTCACCCCAAGGTAAAAACAATAAAAGTGGGGCTATGAGACTGATAACATCAAATAATACTATATTTATATACTAATATTCTCTAGATTTTATATACTTTTATTGCATTTATATGGATTTAGATACTTATTTTGTTAATTAATATTTGCAAAACATGTATAAAGTAAGCTTTAGTTGAAGAAAGGAACGAAAAAGAGACCAGAATGAAGAAAATAAAGACTAAAACCAGAGTTGAAGATTAAATGGGCTAAAAGAGGTTAAAAATCGGATTTGATAAAGTTTGGGCCAGGCCTTGAAGCCTGGACCACGATTTGGAAGATTCTGGAATTGAGATCCAACTGACGGTTGAAGAGCTCAACCGGCGGTTAAACCTGAAAGAGTTAAGGCGGTGGAGATCGCAGACTTGGAGTCCAAGATAAACACCTCCAACCGACGGTTGGAAGGCTCAACCGGCGGTTGGGAGGTCGAATCTGAAAACTATAAATAGAGACCTCGGCCAAACCATTCCATATACGATTTTGATATTCTAAATTCGACTTTGGGGTTTAGAATACGAATAGAGGTGCGAATTTGGAGGTTAGGAAGCTAGGTTTTTAAGGTTTTAAACCCTACGAATTGAAGAGCTTGTTCATCATTAGGGTTTGGTTTCTTTATTTTTGTATTTTCAAAATATACTATTTAATTATACTATGGATTCTGTTTACTTGCTTTTAATTATGAATTAAGTTTCTTATTATGTTTATTTAGATGAATGTTACTTGAATTATAGTTTGAATTTATGTTTACGTTGATATTGATTTATTGAATGTTTATTATACTTTCCAGATACTTGTGTCGATTATATGCTTGAGTTGTTCTTACATAGTTAATTAGTTTATAATGTCGTTATATTTAATTAATTATGAACTTGAGACCTTGTCCAAGGGGATAAGTTAAGAACATTAAGACTTATGAATATAATTAATGTGGTAATCAGAAACGCTTGTATACTACAAGGTTGCCTACAAAGTTATAATAGATTGATGAAAGGTTTAATTGAATGAAGATTGGGTGTGCAATACTAAGAAGAGGACCTCTCTATAGTATATTTGTAGTGAATCTAGTGTTTTTCCTAAGTTTTGTAAGATAATAGACCTTGTCCAAGGAGATTATCTATAATTGTTAATTCACCAATAGATTAATCAACGATAAAATAAACATAAAGGAAAATTATAAGGTTTAAGTAAAGTTAATCAAAATAAATACAATCTTCTATTTAAATTGGTTATTTCTAATTGTTTCTAATACTTTAAATTGGTTTAGTTTTTCATAAATTAGTATCAAAATAAATATGTTCACTCGGAACTCAAACGTCCCCCATTTTTTTCTGTAATATTAATTGTAAATACAGTATTTAATTAATTAATTTTACATTGTTCCCTGTATTCGATACCTAGACTTACTTTAAAGCTATATTATGATACGAACGGGTATTCTTGTCTGGCTTGTGTGATATTATTATTTAAATAATTCGAATTTATTAAAACTTGTTATTTTGAACTCTAATCACACCACATCAGAGACTCACCTAAGTCTTGTAAGCTAGTAGTTTCTAAATCAAGTTGTTGTCCAATCAGTAACCTTCTACCGTCCTAAACGCATAAGGTTATATGTAAGTGGAGTGTTAATGGTCCACTTATGCTAGTTGTTCACTCAACTAGTTTGTCCAAGTGTTTAATGTTTTGGAAAACATGTACGGCCCGTTGGTGATGTTTAGTAATAATAATTCCCAATGACATTATTATTATGTTACGTTTTTGTATACTTGGTAAAGGTATATACGAAGTTTCCTGAGTTGTATCGTATGTATTCCATTTGTTGTTAAGTTGAATTGAACATGTTGTGAAAATATGTTTTCAATCAGACATTAAATTGCGACACTAGATGCAACACTCAGATGGGTTGCGACACCGAAGTCAGTGTCGCAAATTGTGTAATTCAGAAAGGGGGTTATGACACTCAGGTTAGTGTCGCATATTGTGTTGCGACACTCAGATTAGTGTCGCATATAGCATGATTTAGTAAGGGTTGCGACACTGAGGTCAGTGTCACATATTGTGAGTTGCGACATTTGGTTATGTGTCGCAGGTTTGGTAGAATTGTGATCGTTGCGACACTAAGGTTAGTGTCGCAAGATGTATTAGACCTACAAGTGTTAGTTTGAATTTATTGCGACACAAGGCTTAGTGTCGCAGGTTGCGACAATTTGGATCCAAGTGCGACACTAAGGTCTGATGGTTTTCGTTTTTGTTCCAAGTGTTTTAAGTAGGGATGAGCTTGGTACCATACCGGTACCAAACCGGACCGAACCGGTTGGTACCGGTTTGTTTTTTGTCCCCAAATCAAAAACCGAATACCGTACCACTTGTATCGGTCGGTACCGGTCTGGTTCGGTCCCGGTTCGGTTTAGGTATTTTGGTGTGCATAGTACCATACCGGTACCGAACCGGTTGGTACCGGTTTTTTTTGCACCAAATCAAAAACCGAATACCGTACCATATGTTTCGGTAGGTACCGGTTCGGTACCGGTCAGGTTCGGTACCGGTTCAGTTTCGGTATTTCGGTGTTCATGCTCATCCCTAGTTTTAAGTGTCGTTTTTCGTTCGCGTTACTTGTAAAGATCGTTTTTGTTCGAGTTTTACAATAAAAATACAAAACTTTTTTTAGGCTAAAAATCTTGGAATTAAATAATTAGGTTCGTGTTTATCGTATCGGGACTCGTTTTTGTTGAGTTGTTCAAACGTTCTCGTTTTGACACGAAATTTTTACACAACAAATCTTAATGTTTTAGTTCTTGTTAAAAGTAAGTTTTATAATTTTTGGCAAATTCGAAAGTGTTCGTTTTTAACGTGTGGATCCTAAATAGTTTATGGCATGAATTTACAAAAATAATCCCCTTTTGTGAGCTCGTTTTGCCCAGTCAAATATCCAAGAAAAATTATAAGATTTTTACCCAATAATTTTACATGTGTTAGCTTTTCAAAAACGTAAAATACATAATTTTTGGTTAAGTTTAAGTGGTTCAAAAATATTAAAATGTCCACAAATCCGGCTACGGATCCAAAGATCTAATTATTGTACTAGTTATACACAACTTCACGAAAAGTGATTATACTAGTTTTAAAGATAACTAAATTTGTGAATTTTAGAAAAAATTCTCATGATATTTTGATGTGTGTAAGATTAGTTATGGCTTCACCAAGTTAGGTCAAGAATCTGTCCTTCAGGTCAGATCTGCTTGTTGGGTTTTCTATTACTTAACTAGATTAACATATGCAGCGGAAAATAACAATTAATCTAGAGTAACTAGGAAACTAAACCCTAAGACCTTGACTTAATAAACGAAAGCGATAATACAAAATAAATAGATAAATGGGAAAATACTAACCTTTGAGAAAACCAATTTCTCACGCGCAGACCACTGCAACCTTCACGCAGACTCCTTGCTCGACCTTCCATGCTTTGGAGGCAAGTACCCAAACTAGAATACCTTTAATGCTTCACACCCAAGAACCAAGAGAAACTCCAAATCCTAAGGTCCCAACTCTATGTCGTGTGAACTCTCACAAGGATTAGGAATGAGAAAGAGAGAAAGTATCTAATTAAATTCGAAACTGGGATGCCTTGAAAGCTTAGGGATGGCCTCTATTTATAGGAGAGAGGAAGCCTTAGGGTTTGGTATATTGGTCGATGTGGGATAACATCTGACGGCCTCCAACAGCCGGTTGAAGCCTTCAGCCGGCGGTTAGGATTACTCCTTTCCCAAGTCAAACACGCGTCACCGCCTTACAAACCCTAATCCATCCAACCGCCGGTTGAACCTTCCAACCGTCGGTTGGACTCTGGTTCCAGAATATTGCATTCTCGTTACCAGCCTTATGCCATTTTAAACTTTCTTAATTGTTTCTGTTAATTTCTTTTAGGTTCTAATTAATTTATCAACTTTGATAAATTAACAAACTAATTAATTAACTTATGATATTAATTCCAATTAATATTATCTCTCTTATTGTTTCTCTTACTGTTCATTGAGGGCAACCCAAAAAGGACTCCACTTTTAACGATAGTCTTACCAATTAGTTATAACCTTTGGACAAACATTTGGATACTATTCCAACAGTCTCCCACTTGGACAAGTCATCAACTATTATTGGTCTAAGCCTCTATCACATTAACTAAGTAGAGAGTGTCATCCAATGCAACTGCCGAACTCTGAATCATATCTAGAGACAACCCTTAAGATAAGTGATCATATATTCCTTTGTTTCAGATATCGTATGAAACTGGGACATGGATTTTTCTCAATCTCCAGATTCAAGATTATGTTTTCTGATCTTCGATCAATTTTGACTATATGGGACTACTGAATTGTACATATCAATTTAGTCATGGCTTGGCCAAGCACTTTATGAGTCAACATTTAATCATCAGAGGGCCCATAGATATCGCTTTTCCTCTTAGGCAAAAGGAACAAATAAATTTCGCATACATAGCACTTGTCAACTCATCATGTCATACCTAGCGTATCCTTTATTACTTGCATTTATGCACAGCGTTTGAATAAACTAAAGTATGACAAACTTAAAAAACTAGGAACTCAATATATCTCCATTTTAAGAATATAAGATATTATTGATAAGCATCAAATAGATACTATATTTTATAGTATTTTATCCTTATATTTATATACATTTTAGTGTATTTATATGATTTTAGATACTTATTTTGTTAATATTTGCATAAATGTATTTTAAAGTGGAGATTGAAGAAAAGGAACGAAAACAAGGCAAAGATAGAAGAAAAAGAAGATTAAATGAAGACTCGAAGAAAATGTAGCTTAAACCATGAAAAAAAGAAGAAGATGGCTCAAAAGTGGAGTAATAACATCAATTAAGTGTTTTAAATGAAGCTTGGATGAAAAGGAGCGGAATTTGGATCAAAAACCGAAGAGAAGTGTAAATGCTGAGTTTTCTGCTATGCATTTGTAATTTGGCCATAACTCCCTCATCCGGAGTCCAAATGAGTTGGTTCAAAAGCCCAAATTTAGCTTACACATAGATCTACAACATATCAAAAATTCAGCCCATTTGGAGAAAAAATCAACCGCCAGTTGAGCCTTTCAACCTGAGGTTGGAACCGAAAATTCTAGAATCTGGTGGAAATGAGGAGTTGTACTTGGATATAAAGTACCCAACCGCCGGTTGGAACTTCCAACCGCCGGTTGGGACCGACTTTCAGCTATTATAAATAGAAAACACCTTCCAGCTTCGAAGGATATACCAATAACCTTAATAATTCGTAGGTTACGGATTATTAACCCCAAATTCGACTAGAAACACTTTCTAGGGGTTTTAGGAGCAATTTAGAGTCGCGGGTTCGCAAGGGTTTGTCTACGATCAAGCGTACGGAGCGTGGTTCACGGTTTTGGTTTGCGTATCTTATTCTTTATTTAATTTTGAATGTGTTTTATTATTGAATATTGATTATGATTATGTTTAACTTAATTATGAACTAATATTTATTGTATTTGCTTAGATAAAAATTATTGTTGGAACTATATTATTGAATGTTTATTATATAAGAATTATCTGTATTATATTATATTAATGATGGTTCTTGACATAGTTAACTGATTTATATTAAACGAGGATGACCATATTAAGTTTTTATAAATTAAGTGATTGTGTTTGTATGTCTTGATCTTAACCTTATGCGACAGACGAAGAATATAATTCATTAATGTTAAGTAATATTGTGATTCACGCCATACCGATGAAATTGTACTAATAAACTGTTGATAGATCTTATTAATTAGTAATACTTTGCGTAACCTTATGATTGTGTTGCTATGATGAAGATTAGCTTAACCTTAAGTGATTTTCTACATTAGTAATTCACCAATAATAATAACCAACAATAAATAATCTAAGTAAATACATATTTATCTCTAATTGTTTACTATCCTTAGTTAATTGTTCTCTATTGAATTGGTTATAATTTAGTATTCTTAAATAGGTTCATACGGAACTAAAACGTATCCCCCTTATCTGTATATTGTATATTTTAATTGAACTATAAATTCTATTTTAATTATAACCACCATTCCCAGTGTTCGACTCGGACTTACTTAAAAGCTATATTATACGAACGGGTTATTCTTGCCTAGCTTGTGTGATAGTTATTTAGTATTTCCATTTATTTAAAACTTATTATTTTGTACTCTATTCACACGACATCAAGTTTTTGGCGCCGCTGCCGGGGAGTGGTTGCGTTTATTCAATTTGGAATTTATAGTTTTTCTTTTCTTTTATTTGTATCCTGTAAAAATTTCTGTACATTGCAAAACCAATAGAAATATCGGCTCACCCATTGAGAATACAGACAAAAACAAAGGTATAAGGAGAGTAAAGCCCTACCTCATTGATTTATCATATAAGAGGTAAGGTGCTTCTCGAAAGAGATAGGTTTTTAATAAGCTTCGCGCTGACCTATTTCTCCGCTTTTGTGTACAATTAATGGAGCTACCGAGATCTGTTGACTAGATTTGTAAAAGAATTTTTATTGGAATTTTTTTTAGTTAGTTTTTATATTATTTTCTTTTCTACTCTTTTTCTTTTTCTTTTATTTTGACAGGTATGTATCACCGTAGGAATAATATTCCTGTGATTTATCAAAATGCAAGAAACAATCTTACGGATGAAGAGGAGGATATGCATCGATCTTTTGATAGGATGGAGGCATTAATTTCGAAAGCTATTCAAGATAATGAAACTTCAATGAAGCCTAATGAAGAATTATGGAATGAAGATCCAATTTTGAAGGATATGGAAAGTGACAAGGTGAAAAATTCTGACAAACCTAAAGATGAAGGATATAACCCAAAAGTGAATTTGGAGGAGATGATGAGTCAAATGTCAACTACAATTACGCAATTCATGGAGACTTCAAGTAAGCAAATGGAAGAAACCAAAGCTATTGTACAAAATCAAAGTGCTTCCATTCAAAAACTTGAGAAAATGGTAAAAGACATGGAATAAAAAGGAGGAGAATCTTAACACACTTAAGATTGTAGGACAAGAGACAAATGCAACACCAAATATAAAAAATTACAAGCCTTCACCTCCTTGCCCAAAAGCCTTAACGAAAGAAATTATTAAAAAGTACACACCTCCACCGCCGTATCCAGCTGCTTTGAATAGAAATTACAAGGAAATAGATGGATCAATTTTTCCAAAGCTTAATAAAAGTGCTGTTAAAAGTTTATCTCGACCGGTGATTATGAACGCTATGCAATCTATGGAGACCTCAAGTGAAAAAGTGGAAGATACCGAAACTATTGGCCACAGTCAAGGAGATTTCATTCAAAACTTGAGGGGATGGACAATCAAATCGATAAGTACTCTAAATCCTTTGAATCCTTATTTTCTAACGACATTTTTAGTGAAAGTAAACAAGAAGAAGATATGGAAATAGATTGGATGCCTTTGCCAAAATTTGATCACTATGATTCTGATGAGGAAATACTCTCGCTACTTGATTGTACTGAAGAAGATATCCTTGAATTGAGAAACCAAGATGGGGTTATGACAGAAGAAGAATTAATAGTCGCTATGGATCCAGCTATTGATGAAACTTCATCATTACATCCAGAGGTTGAACAATTAGAGGAAAATGATCAAGCAATGGTAAGGACTAGAGAAGAAACAGAAAACAAAACTTGCGGTAATCAGATAGCAGCCGAACCAGTTGAAATTCAAACGGTGGTTGAGTCGATACAACCAACGGTTGAAGTATCTATAAGCACAAGTTCATTGTTTTATCAATATGAAGATCCTTTTTGGCAATTCGAGCGAAAAGCAAGTTTCTCACAGTTTTTGGAAAATCATGGAGCATCACGGTCTGGACAAATGCATGCATTAAACGATAAGTATTTATTTTCTTTAACTTTATTAAATTTAAATTTTTGGATTATTTATAAATATTACCATCCATGCTTACTTTTAAGTGCGGGGAAAGTCACTAGAATTTTAGGTAAGTAAGGTTGGAGTCAAGCTAGTGACTCGAACAAAAACAAGCGCTTCTCGGGAGGCAACCCGTGCTTGTATATTATGTTGTAGAATTTTTAGGTAAATTTAGGTTTAGTATAGTATGTTATATTTTTCTTTTTAGTTTGTTATTAAGGATAGATTTAAGAAACCATAATCACTAGAAAATGTTGCTACGTAAATTAAATTAAGAGGGCTAAATAAACAAAATATAAAAGTCATTATTTTCAAAAATCGCTGCTAGCAACCCACCGGCGGCTGACATAGTTAACCAGCGGTTGGGCGGATTTCTCAAATTTCAGTTTTTAAACCGAACCGATGGTTGGTAATCCAACCGACGGTTGGACACTTTTTCAATTAAAAACTAATGGCAGCAAGATTACCACACTTTTTACAAAAAACTAAGAAAACTTTGGGTATGTCTTTTTACGAAATTGTCATATTTAGTTTCTGAAAAATTTATTATTAGAGTTCACTTAATGATATTGTTTCTCTTAAAATTGATTCTAATATTTTCAATTCTTGTTTAGAGATTCAGATTAGATGATAAGTGTAAAACTTTGGGGTTTAACTTAAAACTTATTAATGTTAATATGAATGGTTAATAATAAATTTGATAAAGTAGTTTTCATAATAAGTTAAAATCTTCAATTTAATTAACTCCAGTAGAAAGTTGCTATGAGTGTAATGATTTAGTAAGTTTAAGTTCAGATTTTGAATTGAGAAATTAGAGCTACATTGCATGTACTTTTATCTAAGACTCCTGCCATTAATTAAATTAGGAAATCGATGGTTGTAGGTACCCAATCTGTAACACCCCCAAATTTAATGATTTGCGGAAGCATACTTGGGTGTTACTAATCAATATACAAAGCACAAGATATACAGTAAACGACCTCTAAATGAGACGTTGTAAAACGATTTCATATAAAGTAAGTGTTTGAAAACTTAATGTTTTCGTATACAAAATGTAGTCCCCTAGAGTCCACGCGTATAGCGGGAGATTCTATTACATAATCAACATGTACAAAAGATAATGCTGAGAATCTCAGTTAATGCAGTTTAGTGAAATCATGCGACTCTAGCTATGCCTGGAGAAAATCCTACTCCGTCTGGGTACCTGAGAATACATGCTAAAAGGGTCAACACGAATGTTGGTGAATCTCACAGGTTTGTAAATAATATCAGTTTGAACACAAGATTTCATCAGTAGTGCCCGCAGGCGTATATCAAGTATTTGCAAATCCAGCAAAAGTAAAGTAATTAAGTTATACCGTTGCCATGAGGCTCATAATCGAAGCTTAACCCGTAAATAATCAGTTGCTCCCGTGACATGCTCATAATTGAGCAAGCATAAGTAACGAAATAATAGTCACCCGTTTCTACGTGTAAATCAGTACGTGGTAGCGCTACTACCCCGGGCAGGGAGGGTCATTTCCCTAATGGATCCATTAACTACTGTTCGCGCTTAAGTCCATAACTAACGATATATGATGGAGAGACTTCAGTAAATAGTAAATAACTCATGCAATTCCGTTTGGTATAGTAAACAGTTTAGTACTTGAGTTCAAGAAAAATCAGTAGCATGTATCTCCCCCAATAAGTTAAAACAATAAAAGTGGGGCCGTAAGACTCACCTGAGTCTTTGCAAGTGCGTTTATATCAATAAACGAGTAAGTAATATCAACAGTTGGTTCTCCGAACCCGTAACCTCCAAATGCCTAAACACGTAATGTCAAGTAAGTAGATGTCTCGCAAGATCATCTAGGCTAGTTGTTCATACAACCCATTGTGTCCAAATGTTGGTTCGTTATCGTTTGTATAAAAGTGTACGGCCCGTTGGTGATTTGTTATAATTAAAGTTTTATCATTCATAACGCAATTTAGAGTAATTGTAATAGAAAAGTATGTTTTATTATGTTTGTTAAGTCGTATGATATGAGTATTTGAAGTTGTATAAGTTCGACACTTAGTGTAAAAATAGTTGGAAAGCTGCTGTTTTATGCGACACTTATATGCGTCACTTAGGTTGGTCATGCGACACTAAGGAAGTGTCGGGTGAAGTGTCGGGTAGTCAGATCATGCGTCACTAGCATAGTGTCGAATAAAATAGGAAGTTAATAACATGCGACACTTAAGGAGTGTCGGTAATAATTGTCGATGTGAGATGACTGCGTCACTAGACTAGTGTCGTGTAAAAGTGTCGGGGAAACGAAGTCATGCGGCACTAGGGAAGTGTCGGTATTAGAATGGCTGCGTCACTAGACTAGTGTCGTATAAAAGTGTCGGTATTAGGATGAGGGCGTCACTAAACTAGTGTCGGTATAAGTGTCAGTTCGATTATAGGCGTCACTACTGAAGTGTCGTAATCATAGTGTCGGTACAGGTTCTGCGTCACTAATGAAGTGTCGGTATACGGCTTTATGCGACACTCAGCAAGTGTCGCACGAAGTGTCGCATATCTGGGTTCATCTATGCGACACTAGCGTCTGATCGACGGATTTCGAGCCAAGAACATGTTTTCGGGTTTCCGTTTGGTCCGATTCTTTTACCCAACCCTCATATGAACATATTAAGCCTATTTAAACCATAAACTAGTAAAAACGATCAAAAACGGGAGATGTCGGGATTTGTCGGAAACTTACAAGGTGTCGGATTTAAAATCCGAAAAGATAGGAATGTAGATCGGGTGACGGTGAACGTTTTCTTCCAAATGACCGAGTAAATCCGCGGGCGTTTAGTGGTAGTATTTGGTGGTTTTTGATGGTGGTGGTGTGGTGGTGATTTAGAGAGAAAAAGGAAGGGAGAGAAAGAAGAGGGAGAAGGAGAAAGTGAGAATGAGGAAAAGAAAAGAAGGTGGGAGGTTTTAACCTCCCATTTTCAGCCTCCGTCCTCGCGCTCCGTGCGGTGTTCGTTTTCACCGTCATTTAAGCGTTAAATATTTATTTTACGCGTTTAATTATATCTTTTAAAATTACAAACTTTTGTTAAATAATTTACTTGTAATATTTCTTTAAATCCTTAATAGTTTGAAATATGATATAGTTTAAATAAATTTAAGTACTTTTGTTTTTAAATCATGTAAACTTTAATCAAGTGATACGAGATAATTACTAATCAGTAGAAAATAGCATTTTGGGCACAATTGCGTTATTTAGTTTATAAACATTTGTTCACCAACGTCCGTATTAATCGAATAGAATTTCATTCTATTTAAGTTGCGTACGATTTAAGTCAAATCGCAAAGTTGTATATATTTATCAATATATAATCCGATACATAAATTAGCCTAACACAGCACTAATTACATGTATTAACAAAGAATTAGGCACTAATTCTAGTCCTAATTTGCCAGGTGTTACACAACTAGAGGTTGAATACTTTTTGGCTTTATTAGGAGATAAATTGACGAATAGCAGTAGTTTCATAAGTTTTTATTGCCCAACTAGCCCATTAGAAATGACAAAACTTAGTAGCATGTGGTTATATGTTTCTGGACTATCTTTAATTTGTATTTTTCATTTTGATATTAGTTTTTATTTTTATATTTGGTATGTTTAATTTGTTTGCCTGTTTATTTTTAGAATACCATTGCCACTTTTCAAAGCTGGTGTATGATATAGTACAGCTGAATAATGCATTGAAATTGGAATTTTTGGAAATTTAATAAGTTTATCTTATTAATTATGAACTTTGTGGGTGTGTTCCCTGGAAACCCTCACGAGACTATAACTCGTCCACTTGGGATACCGAGGGGTTTAAAGGCTTATTGCATATGCTAAATGCAATCGTGATTAACTACGAAAGTGTGGATGTTGTATATTTTTGAATAAAGATCGCGGAAACCAATACGTTGAACTACAAATAGAAAAGATGAACCATTAAGCCGAATCAGATAACGATAATCGCTTCTAAGTCAGGGGAGTTTTTCTGTTCTACTTTTTCTTTCCCTTACTCACTTTAGTTTCATTTTTATACAATGAGGGCATTGTATACTTTAAGTGTGGGGATAGGGTTCGTAAGAAAAATAATTTCTTTAATTAAACATTTAAGTTTTAAACTATTCTTAAATTTTATCAAAATTTAAAATTTTTAAGTTAATAACTAAGTATTTATTAGTTAGAATACTTTTGTTAAAAGTTTTGTTTTGTATTTAAAGGTTTAGACTTTAATGTGGATTAACTGTTTTGTACATATAACGTAAGCTACTTAATAAAGGAAGTAATATATAGTTATATGATATGATGTACTAATAGGCAATCTATATAAAGATTTCTGAATTTTAATAAATTAATAAAATAACTTGTATATTATTTTATGGTACATAATATGATGTATGACATAAAAAGTCTTAAATTTTAACTTTATTATACAATAATTTTATATATCTTTTTACTTATGTGAATACATTTGGGGGTATATATTGATGGTTTCCTCTGTTATACGAAAGTATAGACCTGGTCTCTATTAATATATACTTAACATTAAGCAAACACAAGTCAAAAGTACTTGAAAAGTCTTAAAAATAAAAGATACCTAATGAGGTCGCCAAAATGGTTTGACCGAGTCTGGTTTTGCTTAAACCTGAATCAAGTTATGTCGCTCTGTTGCATGAAAATGCAGACCTGTCACCAATGTCTTGATTCTTAAAAATGTATTTTATATATTTAATGGGAATATAAAAGAAAATTGTATAATTAAATTTAAGAGTATATCATATATGGAAATCATAAGTAATATACATACTAACAATAAAGGTGTATTCAGAAGTATAAATATAGATTGTTTAAAGTGGACAAATATATTAGTAATCATTAATGAACTATATGTTGCACTAACAATAATAATTTTATTTGTACATTATAGTTATCCATGTTAATTAAATTGTTTAAAGTTTTAACTTATGAAACAGATTTTTAATTTAAGTATTTTGATTATTAAATATTAGTTTGATGCTTATCTTAATTTTATTCAGTATTCTACTTGAGGACAAGCAGAACTTAAGTGTGGAGATATTTGATAAGCATCAAATAGATACTATATTTTATAGTATTTTATCCTTATATTTATATACATTTTAGTGTATTTATATGATTTTAGATACTTATTTTGTTAATATTTGCATAAATGTATTTTAAAGTGGAGATTGAAGAAAAGGAACGAAAACAAGGCAAAGATAGAAGAAAAAGAAGATTAAATGAAGACTCGAAGAAAATGTAGCTTAAACCTTGAAAAAAAGAAGAAGATGGCTCAAAAGTGGAGTGATAACATCAATTAAGTGTTTTAAATGAAGTTTGGATGAAAAGGAGCGGAATTTGGATCAAAAACCGAAGAGAAGTGTAAATGCTGAGTTTTCTGCTATGCATTTGTAATTTGGCCATAACTCCCTCATTCGGAGTCCAAATGAGTTGGTTCAAAAGCCCAAATTTAGCTTACACATAGATCTACAACATATCAAAAATTCAGCCCATTTGGAGAAAAAATCAACCGCTGGTTGAGCCTTTCAACCGGCGGTTGGAACCGAAAATTCTAGAATCTGGTGGAAACGAGGAGTTGTACTTGGATATAAAGTACCCAACCGCCGGTTGGAACTTCCAACCGCCGGTTGGGACCGACTTTCAGCTATTATAAATAGAAAACACCTTCCAGCTTCGAAGGATATACCAATAACCTTAATAATTCGTAGGTTACGAATTATTAACCTCAAATTCGACTAAAAACACTTTCTAGGGGTTTTAGGAGCAATTTAGAGTCGAGGGTTCGCAAGGGTTTGTCTACGATCAAGCGTACGGAGCGTGGTTCACGGTTTTGGTTTGCGTATCTTATTCTTTATTTAATTTTGAATGTGTTTTATTATTGAATATTGATTATGATTATGTTTAACTTAATTATGAACTAATATTTATTGTATTTGCTTAGATAAAAATTATTGTTGGAACTATATTATTGAATATTTATTATACAAGAGTTATCTGTATTATATTATATTAATGATGGTTCTTGACATAGTTAACTGATTTATATTAAACGAGGATGACCATATTAAGTTTTTATAAATTAAGTGATAGTGTTTATGTCTTGATCTTAACCTTATGCGATAGACGAAGAATATAATTCATTAATGTTAAGTAATATTGTGATTCACGCCATACCGATGAAATTGTACTAATAAACTGTTGATAGATCTTATTAATTAGTAATACTTTGCGTAACCTTATGATTGTGTTGCTATGATGAAGATTAGCTTAACCTTAAGTGATTTTCTACATTAGTAATTCACCAATAATAATAACCAACAATAAATAATCTAAGTAAATACATATTTATCTCTAATTGTTTACTATCCTTAGTTAATTGTTTTTTATTGAATTGGTTATAATTTAGTATTCTTAAATACGTTCATACGGAACTAAAACGTATCCCCCTTATCTGTATATTGTATATTTTAATTGAACTATAAATTCTATTTTAATTATAACCATCATTCCCAGTGTTCGACTCGGACTTACTTAAAAGCTGTATTATACGAACGGGTTATTCTTGCCTGGCTTGTGTGATAGTTATTTTAGTATTTCCATTTATTTAAAACTTGTTATTTTGTACTCTATTCACACGACATCAATTATCATCTCAGAGTTACTCGTGATTTCAATCCATGAAGTAACTTCCATGAGTACGGGTCTCTCCTATACTTAAATCCCCATTAAGTACCCATGAGTGTTGCAGCAATCTCCATGCAATGTCTAATCTCCATAGACAATCTACTAACACTCCATGACAGTCTTAATTCACCACATACTTCCTATAGTGTGATCGACTGAGGAAGTTTGAGTAATTCTAATTACTCTGGAAGTGGTGTCTAAACATGCAAAACCGAAACACAATGACAAACGATAGTAGATGGTTGCATACTCCTTGCAAATAAATAAATCTCCATTATTTAATCACCAAATCTATTCTAGTTCCCATCATTGTTTGTAATGTTTCAAAATCAAACTAACAACTAAAACTTTATCTCGTAAACCTATTCCCCTAGCATGTTTACTGATCGTGTGTCATTCACAATCACATGTCCCTTTTCTACCTCCCTTTGAACAAAATGGTATTTTCTTTCGATGTGCTTTGGAATTTCCGTTTTCACATAACACTTCAATGAGATTCGTACTATTGGAACACCTCCAAGATCACCAATGAAATTCCTCATCCAGATGACTTCCTTTGAAGTCTCGCAAGTTTCAATATACTCAGATTACTATCTGCTATTGTATCTTGCTTTGAACTTTTCAAAGTTTGTTATTCCCCTATTCAGTAAGAATCCTCAACCAGACTGTGAATGACTATCATCTCTGTCTGTTTGGAAACTTATGTTACTATAACCTGTTACTCTAAGTTTCTCTTCTCCACCATAAACTAAGAACATGTCTTTAGTATTCCTCAAATACTTAAGAATATTCTTTACAGCTGTTTAATGACCTTCACTAGGATTCTGCTGATGTCAACTCACTATGCTCTAAGCAAAAGAGACATCAAACCTTGTACACGTCATGGCATACATGATCGATCCTATAGCCGAAGCGTATGAGACTCGACTCTTTCTGTCCAATCTTGCTCAGTCTTTGGACACAGATCCTTACTAATCTTTATGCCATGATGTAAGGGTAGATTCCCTTACCTTATAACTCTCCATTTTAAAACCTTTTAAAATCTTATTCTAAGTACATGTCCTGGCTAAGTCCCTTGAGACGTTTCGACCTATCTCTGTAAATCTTTATACCAAGAATATATATTGCATCTCCCAAATCTTTCATAGCGAAATATTTTCCCAACCAATAATTTACACCTTGTAATGTTGGGATTACATTTCCTATGAGTATTATATCATTCACATATAATACCAGGAAGACTACAACACTCCCACTGACTTTGAGATATATACATGACTCATCTTTGCTTCTAGAAAATCACACTGTTTGACTTTCTCATGGAAGCAGAGATTCCAGCTACGAGAAGCCTGTTTAAATCTATAAACAACCTTCTTAAGCTTACACACTCTATTAGGATACTTTGCTCTTTCAAAACCTTCCGGTTGTGCCATGAACACATCTTCTGTCAGTTTCCGTTTAAGGAAAGTGGTTTTGACATCCATCTGCCAGTTTCATAATCATGAAACGCAGCTATTGCAAGCATTATCCTAATTAAATTAATCTTAGCTACTGGTAAGAAGGTTTTCTCATAATCAGTCCCTAAGGTTTGATTATAACCCTTCGCTACCAGCCTAGCATATTAAGTGTGTACTTTCCCATCCATGTCTATCTTCCTCTTGAAGATTTACTTACAACCCACCGTCTTGAGACTGGGTGTAGCGTCAACCAAATTCCAAACTTGATTGTCATACATGGACTGAATCTCGCTTTTCATAGCTTCCTTCTACATAGCATCCTCAGGGCCTGCCATCGCTTCCTTTGTAGTTAGCAGGTGCATGTAATTCACTTAGTGTACTATCACTATAATCTTATCTTCTTCTTCTATATAGAAACCATGATAGAAATGAGGAGGATTGCTAACTCTACAATTGCGAGCGGGTAAGGATATGTCTTCAAGTTCAACAGGTGTCACCACCTCTTGTTGAGTGTCAGTGTTTACTATAGGTTCTACATCGGTAGATCCTTGAATTTCTTCAAGATCAATTTGTACCCCCACTGTCCTCTTTAGATATTATTTCTCTCTTAAGGAAGATATTATTTCTCTCTTAAGGAACATTCCTCTTTGAGCTACAGACACCACACTATCCTTGGGTCTGTAACACAAATATCTAAACGACTCCTGTGGACAACCGATGAAAAGATACTTTTCAGATCTGGCTTCTTGTTTGTGATAAGTTTCTCGTCTAACAATGACTTCACAACCTTAGATCTGGATGTGCCCAAGAGAAGAACCTTTTCTCCTCCACATCTCTTAAGTCATCTTTGAACTTTCTTGGTGAGTACTAGATTTAAGATATGTGCAACTATCCATAATGCCTAACCCCATAAGCTTATTAGAAGTGTTGCTCGACTCATCATAGATTGAACCATGTCTAACAGGATTCTATTCCTTCTCTCTACTACTCCATTCAGCTATGGTGATCTAGGAGGAGTCAACTGTGAAACTATTCCATAGTGTCTAAGATGATCAAGAATCTCGATACTAAGGTCTTCTCCTCCTCTATCGGTTTGGAGTACCTTTATCTTTATGCCCAATTGGTTCTTCGTCCTGATACCTTTTGAAATTTCAAAAGTATATGCCTTATGTTTAATCAGATAAACATATCCATGTCTACTAACATAGTAGAGATTTCCATATTTTGTGACGCATTGGAATAGTCCACATACATCTGTGTATGCCTAATCCAACAACCCTTCACCTCTTTCACACGATCCAGTGAATGGTGATTTAATCATCTGGCCCAATAAGCAAGATTCGCATGCATCATCTGATTTGGGATCAAATGATTCCAACACTCCATCATTTTGGAGTTGGGCGATGCGTTTCTTGTTTATGTGCCTAAGACGATAATTTTTACAATTTGGATTTATCAAGCTCATTAGACGAGTCAATATTTAAATTACTTTGCTGACATATTTAACATTTTCATATATGCCTTTGCAAGGATAAGCTTTATCACCATTCTCATTATCTAATGAAAACTGATAACTATCCTTAAACAAGCATGAGATGAAACTATGTTGCGAATAACAGCAATTATTTAAATGTATCCTAACTCCAGATTTTAGCATGAGCTCAAACTTTCCAATGGGCGTGACTCTCTTGTCTCCCATGACTAAGTTGAGCTCTCCATGCTTTAAACTTCTACTTTCCTTTAGGCCTTGTAATATAGTGCAAATGTGAGTACCACACCCTTTATCCAAGACCCACGAATTAGACGTATTATGGAGTTCGATTATTTATATACCTGAATCCTTTTCAACCTTACTGTCTTTAAGGTCCTTCAGATATTATGGGCAGCAACGCTTCTAGTGCTCCTCTGTGTTGCAGTATAAGACACTGATTCCTTTGGATCATTGCTGGTGCAATTTCAAAATCAATCTTTCTCTTAGCCCTACAATTGAACTTTCCATTCGTAGCTTTTCCAGATCTTTTCCTTTTCTTTGTATTATGACCAATTGACAACACAGGAGCTGCTGAGCCAAAAGCACATCAAATCTTTTTGATCCCTTGATTAGTAATTTTGAAGTTCCATTATTCAGGTATATTTCTCATTCAAAACCATTTGACATGAGATTACAAACTGTTTGTAGACAACTGGCTTACCAGACAGAATTTTGTTGACCAAAACTCAGTATCAATGTAATGTTTCCGGTGAGCTACAATCTCCTCTTGAGTTGAATCATTATCATTAGTGGGATTTTCTCATCGAGAACATACTCCTTATTGTAGTCGAGAACATACTCCTTGCTCTCGTACCTTAGAGTGAACCTACGGTTTCACAGCTCATTAAGAACATACTCCTTGTTCTCATTCCTTTGAGTGAACCTAAGGTTTTACATCCAGTCCATACACCTTGGACTGGTAAGCCTTTCCCTCCCAAGAACTGAGAGTAATGAGAAGTTCGGGTTATTTACGGAATTGGGAACAGGAGGATTATTACCATTTTCAACAGATATTATTGAGATAAAAAAAACTGTTTTAGTTAGCTGAATATTCCTTAATTAATTACCCAATTTTAAATTAAGGCTAGGATATATATTTTCAGTTTTATGAAAAGGGTCGCCGTAATCATATAACAAAATACCTTTGTCTATTTCATTTCTACGAAACTCCTAGATCTTTGAGATTCATTGATACCTATCAATAATCTCGGTTATGCTTATCTACCATCCATGACTGGGATGCCGAGGATCATGTACTAGATGGTGAACTAACCATGCAAACCCCGCGTGGTGCCCGGCTCGAGTACGCTCGAGAATCGCGAGTCTCACATCACCTCTCACTTATGCCCTCATATTAATGTGCCGGTTAACCACACACGCTCCATTAACAGTCCAAACGAGAGATGTGTGGTTTTCATGGGTTAGCATACTATTCACATTTTTCTATAGCTAAAACGGGATTTTGTTTTAGTATTTTAAGTCTACTTTTAATCTTGACATCATCCTATCAAAAGTCTTCGGTAGCTCCATTGAACGCACAAAGAAGCGGAGAAGCAGGTCAGCGCGAAGCTTATTAAAAACCTACTTCTTTAGGGAAGCAAAGCGACCCGCCTTATACCTCTCTCATAGTTTGTTCACTATGGGTGAGCCGATTTATCAATTGACTGACGATGTATTCAGACTTAAATGATATATATATATATATATAAATCATATTATATATAAGGTCTCTCTTAAACATTTAAGGTTCTGGGTTCTATTTTAAAACATTTTAAAATTGAGCGTATATTTTAAACCATTAAAATACTAAGGTCTGATTAGTAAATAAATTAACTGTATACATATATAAATCTATTATACAGATATACTTAATTTAATTATTTGGACAAAATAAAAACAATTTTATTTCCAAAATACATTCTATCTACATTTTGTATTGCTAACATTATTAAGCTAAGGCTCTGATACCACTGTTGGGTTTTCTATTCCCTAACTAGATTAACATATGCAGCGGAAAATAACAATTAATCTAGAGCAACTAGGAAACTAAACCCTAAGGACCTTGACTTAATAAACGAAAGCGATAATACAAAATAAATAGATAAATGAGAAAATACTAACCTTTGAGAAAACCAATTTCTCACGCGCAGACCACCTTCCAGAACCTTCACGCAGACTCCTTGCTCGACCTTTTATGCTTTGGAGGCAAGTACCCAAACTAGAATACCTCTAATGCTTCACACCCAAGAACCAAGAGAAACTCCAAATCCTAAGGTCCCGACTCTACGTCGTGTAAACTCTCACAAGAATTAGGAATGAGAAAGAGAGAAAGTATCGAATTAAATTCGAAACTGGGATGCCTTGAAAGCTTAGGGATGGCCTCTATTTATAAGGGAGAGGAAGCCTTGGGGTTTGGTATCTTGGCCGACGTGGGATAACATCTGACGGCCTCCAACCGCCGGTTGAAGCCTTCAGCTGGCGGTTGGGATTACTCCTTTCCCAAGTCAAACACGCGTCACCGCCTTACAAACCTTAATCCATCCAACCGCCGGTTAAACTTTTCAACCGCCCCTTGAACCTTCTAACCGCCGGTTGGACTCTGGTTCCAGAATATTGCATTCTCGTTACCAGCCTTATGCCATTTTAAACTTTCTTAATTGTTTCTGTTAATTTCTTTTAGGTTCTAATTAATTTATCAACTTTGATAAATTAACAAACTAATTAATTAACTTATGATATTAATTCCAATTAATATTATCTCTCTTATTGTTTCTCTTACTGTTCATTGAGGGCAACCCAAAAAGGACTCCACTTTTAACGATAGTCTTACCAATTAGTTATGACCTTTGGACATACATTTGGATACTATTCCAACACTGCTATGTTTACTTCTAAAATCGTTTTACAGTACCAAATATTGTCCAAAAATTATGAAACCAGTTGGAAATGGAAGATAACTTCTTGAACTTGATTTTAGACTTTTGTTTCGACGTTTTTAGTTGAGTTTGAGTTTGAACCCGCTCATTGAAGTCGGAATATTTTTCTGATCAGGATACTTTTTGTACTTTTAGTAAGTTTTTGGTTTTAAAAACGTTTTTAGAGTATCATTTATACATGTTCTTGGACGAGATCGAGATGAGTGAGCCATCTGGCATGTGTATAATAAAAACCATGAAAGAAATGAAAGAGAAAGAAGTTTTTACAATGACGTTTAGATGAAGAAAAGAAGAAGAAGATGTGGAGCTCGTTGCCTTGCGATTTCTTGAAGTTGAAGGTGGCGGTTTATGGTGGCTTTGTGGTGGATCTTTGGTGGTTGTAGGGTGGTTCTTGGCTGCTGAAAAATGCGGAGAGAGAGAGAGATGAGGGTGAAAGAAGAGTGTGGGAGTGGAATGGGATTGAGTGTGTAAGTGTGAAGTGTGTGGGTTTGGTTAAATGAAAGGAGAGGTATAGGGGGGGGGGGGGGTCATGAGGGTAGATTTTTGGAGGGGCCCACAATGTGTGGGTGTGTTTAAATTTGTTTCTCCAATTTGCGTTACGTGTTGTGGTCGTTTACCCATTAGTTGCGTTATTTGTTTAAACGTATACGCATTTATTTGTCACGTTTCGTTAACGATAATTATACGTGTATTTAAGTTGAAGTATTATTTTCAGATACTTCATTTTATGTTTTCAAAAAGTTCGTTGAGTTTCGTTTGGTTGTCGAGTGCGATTCGCGTGTTTTTGTTGCGTTCGTTAGGTTTTATATAAAACGTATAAACAGTTTCGTATATTATTGTAACATAATAATATAATTTTAAATAACTACTATTTATTTTAAAATAGATTCACGTTATTTATAAAAGAGTAAATTCCAAAAATCATACCTGTGGTTTACACAGATTTTCACAAATCATACCCGAACTTTTGTTTTCAGGTTTTTGATACAATAAGTTTCAAGTTTGCTCGTAGATGGTACCTCCATCACAATCCGTTAATATTCACCGTTATGTGTGTAAACCACGGGTATCATTAACGAGCAATTTTGAAACTTATGGGTATCATTTACGAGCAATTTTGAAACTTATTGTATTGAAAATATACGGAATTGGTAAAACTTAACGACAAAAATAGACGGAGTTGGACGGAGGTACCATTTACGAGCAAACTTGAAACTTATTGTACCAAAAACCTGGAAAAAAAAGTTCGGGTATGATATGTGAAAATGTGTGTAAACCACAGGTATGGTTTATGGAATTTTCTCTTTATAAAAATATTTCACCAACGTCCGCATTTTGTCGGATTCCATCCGATTGTTTTGCGTAATTAAAATAATTACGTACGTTTATATAATAGTTATAAGTATTTAGCCTAATCACGTACTAAATACTCCTAATGACATTTTAGTTAAACGTAAATGTTAATCCTAAATTGTCGGTTGTCACAATTATGACCAAAGTAGGCTTGTCCATTTACACCTTGTGCGTTCCACTGTTGCATTCCAGATCCCAGCCAAGGCTGTTGAGAAGCAGCTTGCCTGTTAGCACGGGTGTGCGCGCCCTCGTTGAAAGTTCTTGCAAACTTCTCTGTTGTTTTTGGCGTTGGTGTTTTAAGTGGCAGCCATAAGAACAGTCCGAGATGAGGTGTTATCACGGGTGTTGTTTCGTGCTTGTTTACGGTATAGGCGAGACTCCTCTAGCAGGAGCATAGATCGTGTGTCAAGAAGTGTTGGCTGGGTTTTGCTGTGACATATGATGCTTGCAACTTGTTCATACTTTTCCCCCAAACCATTGACAGCATACATAACGAGGTTCTTTTCACTAACAGGTTGATCAATGTTGGACAAAAGATCGGCTGCAACCACAATTTTCTTAAAGTATTCATAAATAGTGAGATTACCCTTCGATTGAGCAAAGCTCTTCATGAATCTCCATAGCACAGGCCTCCTTGTTGTTATGGAATAGATCCTTTAGATTGTCCCATACATCTTTAACAGATACTTTTTTCTTACGAACAGTTTGAAGAAGAGTGGTAGATTGGTGCCATATATCCAAACCTTCACCAAAGAATCACGTTCCCTCCATTGAGCATCGTTTGAACTTGTGTGTTCGATGGTACCATCCAGAAAGCCTAGAACACCAAAGCTATGACAGTGGGTTGTAAATAGTTCACTCCACGCATCATAATTTAGTAGGTCCAGATCTAGAACAAGAGGAACATGAGTTTTGATGTTTGTAACACCAAATGGTCTGTCCGTATCCCAAGCGGGTGGTGGTGGAGTGGATGAGTCACCGGTCATTGTTTTGGTCTTTAGGGTTTAGATTCAGAGAGATGAAGAACGAGTAAGGAGGGAAGGTGAGATAATTTTGGAAAGTTGTAGAGGAGATAAGAAGAACAGCTCTCTCTCTGATACCATAAAATTGGGTGTATTCCCCTTGAATCATTATTCTGCATATCACAAGTATAATATACGTAAAGTACATGAAGCCCTAGACTGACTATACATCTTGGGCTAAGGCCACATGGGCCAATACAATACAAGAGTACAATATATATAAATACAGTCCACTAATACCCGTTGCATCGTTCGGAAACGATGTTAGTTGCGGATAAGTTGTTAGTTGACTCTGCATTAGGGGACGGCCGGCACCCGCTCTTGTAGTTTTCCATGGGTCATCTGCAGGCATAAGTAACTCTAGGAATTCAAATATCCTAGTGTTTAGAAAACTCACAACGCTTCCAAATATCCAAAATTTTCTTCCCAAAACAATGTATAGAACCAATGATCCCATAAATAACAACGGTATAGCAGCAAGTAACAACGATATAGCAGATATAGCAGCTGTTAAAGGATTTGAGGTTGCATACGTTATAAACTTGGTAATTGGTCTGATCAAAGACTCCCACCAATTTAGGCGTAGTAGTTCAATTTCTTTGAGTTGGTCTAACACCGTGATAATTTCTCTAACAATTTCATCGATAAGAAGCGTCTCTCGCCTGAAAATCCAATTCCAATTAGAAAAACTAATCAATATAGCACTGTAAATCTTAAAAGGATGGGATAAGTGTTACAAAGGTATCTAACTATGATCTGAAATTATTGTGTGTATCCAACTTCACTTTAGTATATATGTGTATCAAACTTTTAAGTTGTTACCATTGTATTTATCCGGCCTGCTATTACTTGTAACTAACTACTGATGTGGTAAACATTTTTAATGACGTGGTGATAACATGTCAGGTGAGGACCT
Organism: Helichrysum umbraculigerum; assembly: GCA_949592205.1. Taxonomy (NCBI): domain Eukaryota; kingdom Viridiplantae; phylum Streptophyta; class Magnoliopsida; order Asterales; family Asteraceae; genus Helichrysum; species Helichrysum umbraculigerum. The sequence goes on along the minus strand of CATIUR010000003.1, from coordinate 114,117,665 downwards.
AAAGTTCCGTCACCAAATTGTAGTACTAAATCATCTCCACGGATCTCGGTCAGAGCAGGCATATGCCACACATGAAGACATGACTTATATGGTTGTCACTTCATAAAAATACAGCTACCGGATAAACAGGTCATTCGATACATACAGTAGCGATAATTGAAAGTTTAATAAACACTATAGACTTGGAATTATAGTTAGATACATTTCAAGTACTTATCCATAGAAAGATTAAGTGTACGTTTACCGGCTCGATGAATTTATCCCTCTTAATAATGAAACTTCCGTCAGTGCTTCCTTCCATAATTCTAGTTTATGCGTTATTTCCATCTTCTTAACAGCATCAGTTTCTTCATCCATCACACGTTCATGCGCTATGAATGCTTCTCCATAAGTTTTTTGTAGATCCCTAACATCAGAGGGTTGGACACCGTAGAATATGGGGATTACAGTATGTTGATGGATCCTACGTTGCTCAAGGATTAATACAAGTTCATCAAGACACCAAGTTGAAGTCGCATAATTTGGGGACAGAACGACAATAGAAACCCTGGATGCCTTAATTGCATCCTCCAATTCTGGTGCTAATTTTTCTCCATTCTGAATACCTCTATCATCCAAAAATGTGTTGACACTCTTCTCGACAAGGGCCCTGTCCAGGTGATCAATAAAATTAAGACGAGTGTCTGCGCCTCTAAAGCTTAAAAATACATCGTATCTATCTTTAGTAGTTGATGAAGATCTATTTGCAATTTCGATATTAATAGCCATCGTTAATAGAGAGGGAAGAGAAGTATGAAATCAATATAAAACGGAAAGATAAGATGAAACAAGAAAACAGAGCTGGCTTTATAAGAGGAAAAAAAACGATCACAGTCATCACTTGAAACTTCCACGAAAGTCTTGCTTAGACTGATATTTAGTATATAACGCGTAAGATTTTTAAGTTTTTATTCATCATTACTAAATATACTAAACGTGGACTCATTGGTTGTCGTTTTGAAGCCCCTTTATGTCGTTTTGGTTACTGTTCATTAGGGTTAGTTTCGTAAAAAAAATTTCCGTTTTGAAGCCCATTTATTTAGTTTCGTAATTTTGTTTTTTTAATGTCGTTTTTTACAAGGGGTTGTTTCATTATTTTGTTTTCTTTTTTTTATTTAATGTCGTTTTGTACAAAAAATATATATATAATTTTTCCTTTAATGTCGCTTTTTACTATTCTTTAGGGGTAACCTCCGTAATGATTTTGGTTGGCAAATATATTGATTCAGTAGATAACACTATAAGAATGACACTACATTGTTATAGACAAATGCATAATTTTTTTAACTAAACTTTAAATAACTTTTATGGCATTTTAAACATAAATGATCATCATTGGAAGTTGATACAACGTAAAAATCTATCAATTATTACTATGTTTCGGCCAAATATATTCAACAGAAAACAAAGTTTTTTTCTTGGTGCGTCGTTAAATGCTGAACGTGTTTTTTTTAACACCTACTGGGTCTGAATGTCCACTCCGCGATTAATTAAATGTGCACTCATCACTTTTATATAATTACAGAGTATAGCATATTGATTTCAGCATACGGAGTACTTTGTACCGACAAACTTTTACCATCAAGATGCCTATGTATTGTACCAATCTAACCCGCAGCGAAGCGTGAGTAGCCGCTCCCCTTTTTGTATATATATACATTAGCGGGCGACAATTTACTGTTCACGATGAATTTTAATCGTCTACTCCCGTCTCTTCTTTTGCTTCCTGCATCCGACCAATTAGGCAACGTTTGAGCCGGAAAAGTTGACCACCTTTAATATGCCGACCCTACTTGCATTTGGGCATTTTAGTAATTCTCCATCCATTGCAAATAAAATAAAGCGTGCAGCAGTTCACGTCAACTCTTATGGATCTCCTTTTTATAGTCTTTGAAATTTTAACGAATTCATCGGCCTGCTACAGTTTCTGCAAATCAAGTAAATAGAGATTAGTCCAACTGATTATGCACCGCCACCGCCTATCGCAGCTCCCTTAGCCACCATTGTCACCACACTTTACCAGCCAATGTCGCCAACAATGAAAAATGAAATGATTCGGAGAAAGAAGTTCGCTTCTGATGACTCCTTACTCAAGTTTCCAGTGAAGACCACAAAACAAACATATTTATCTAATAGAAAAATATTGAAAACGGTGACCTAAAAAGAGGCCATCAAAAGCGTTGCGGCAAAAAAATATATATTTCTTTCGATCATCTAGACCTCCAAAGAAAATGGGCGACGTTGTTTCGAATCACCGTTTGTCATGTCAATTACTCATGATCTTCAAACATTGGCAGAAAAAAATGATGAAAAGAAACCAAATTTTGAGTGAGATATAGTGAGACTTATTGGATTATACAAACCAGCACATGGTTTTTAATTTTTTGTACTTTAGTGGAATAGTACATGTGTTGCTGAGTGGCTTTTTGCACCGCCATGTGTACTCGGTGGAGTAATTTTTTATGTTTTTTGTTTTCAAAACAAACAAAGGGCGTATTCTATAAAGTGTAGCAACTATGATTTTTACTTTCATTTTTTTTAATTCTTTAGCTACAACGAAAATCTTTTTTAATTGTGTATTACGTTGACCTCACTTTTAATTATAGAGAAGAAATTACTCCATCCGTATCACACAAAATTTTCATATTGTTGAATTAAGATAGGTTGTCCCTTATAATAATTAAAATAAATTTGACTTAATTTATTTAGGCAATAAATGTTTTAAAGTAATTATTAGGGGTAATATGAAAAGTTTAATAATTTTTAATGGTTATTTTTTGCAAGTGAGAATTATTTTGAGGCAATAAAAATAATAACATGAACATTTATATTTTGAGACCGGTGGAGTAATTTATATCTGACAAAGTGGGAAATATTTCCACGTTTATAAGTAATCTTTAATACAATACAATAAATAGGTAAGCCCAAATATAAGTAATCAAAAACCGGAAATAGATTACTACATATAATATGATCAAAAATATTCGTACTTCTTTAATGTGCAGTTTCATTCGATAAATTTCTAATTAATCCGATATTAGTTTTAGCAAATTAATCCCGTGGCGAAGCACGGCAACAACCCTTGTTTGAAACATAACGCAACTGATATTTAATTTATTAGACGTACTGTTATATACAGTAGTTTTTTCTTTTCTTTTTAATTATTGAGAAATGCTACATCCACAAAGACTTTAGACCATTTGCAATGGTGCGGGTTAATATAGGCGTTCTGAGGCGCCACGTAAGCAACCAAGCCAATTTAATTTATTTATTTTTAAAGGGCTAAGTATATGAAAATGTATCAAACTTTGACAAAATCTCTATTGTATGAACCAACTTTCAAAACCTCTATTGTATGTATCCAATTTTCGATTATTGCCTATTGTATGTAATTTTTCGACGTGGCACTTTGTGATAATGCCACGTGGCAGCTTTATATGATGACACAATAGCCAGGTTACATACAATAGGCGATAATCGAAAATAGGATACATACAATAGAAATTTTGAAAGTTGGTTCATACAATAAAGATTTTGTCAAAGTTTGATACATTTTCATATACTTAGCCCATTTTTAAAAATGTTTTCTTTTGATTTATTTGGATTTAAAACTTGGAAAGAAAAGAAAAAAGAAAAAAAATAAACATGAACTCCTCATTTATTCCCCGTGCAAACGTCCATAACGCCTCACCTTCACCCGCCGAGAACACCCCGATGCCGACGTTCTCGGCCCCCACGCAGCCCCATGCTGGGCGCACTCCGAATGGTCTTACAAACACATTTTCACAAAATGATGTGACATATTAGTTGTACCAATCAAATTCACTTGTTGTGTCTCTCTCCTAATTCTCTCTCTTTGTCTTATTGGACCACATCATTTTGAAAATAAATTCTTGTAAATATTTTGTGAATCAATCATTTTCCTTAATTATTTCGTGAAGTTCGAATCATGTTATTTTTTTCATTCTTCACCATTCAGATCTTGTAAATGACGGCTTAATTAATTATTGTCACCCGACAAGAAACATAAGAAAAATGCATTTATTACCGTTGACTACCAATAGAATTTAATCTTTACCATTTTCAATCATTTTGATTGGTTGATTTTAGAAGAGGGCAATTATTTTGGAACATACTAAAATAGAAAGATGGACAAATAAATTGGGACGGAGGGAGCATATCATACCCTTTTTTTTTTTCTTATTTATATTTTTACTAGATTTTAGACTCGTTTACACACAAAAGTGTAACTTATTAGTTTATATGTACGTTCGTTATAACATGTAATATATATATATATATATATATATATATATATATATATATATATATATATATATATATATATATATATATGTGTGTGTGTGTGTGTGTGTGTGTGTGTGTGTGTGTGTGTGTGTGTGTGTTGTGTACGTATATAATTAGATAAAGATTTAAAGGGTATCGTTTAGAAGAGATTGAGTCTGAACCATAAGTAATAACTGTCTTTATATATCTTCTTAGACTTCCAGAAGCTTAAACTTAATTTGCGTTATTTACTAAAATGATTGGTAAGTAAGTACATGAAATACAACCCATTAACTCGAATATATTTAGCGTTGGATTTTTCTGAAGAAAATAATCAAATTATTGGCCTGTTTTCAGCTTTTTCATACAACCAAACGTGTGGTATTGGTGAATGGTGAAGAGACTTTGACATAGTAAAAGTCTGCTCAAATCATTGTCATTAACTTGAATACAATGTTGATAATTTGATTTTTTTTTTTTTTATAAGGGATATGTATTTCTAAATGGATTCAACTTTAGTAAAAAATTTATAATATGTACCTAACGTACAACATTTCTATAGTATGTATCCAACTTTCATATATCTCTATTGTATGTATTGGACGGTATTTTTGATGATATGTTGAGTTATATTGATGACACGTGACACATTTTAAAAATGACACGTCATCAAAAGTACCGTTCAATACATACAATAGAGATTTTTGAAAGTTAAATGCATACAATAGAAGTTTTATAAGTTGAATACATAGTATAGATTTTTTAGTAAAGTTGAATACATTTAGAAATAATTATCCCTTTTTATAATGAACTGACGTTGATTTATATGTTGTGGGCTTGATGTCTGACATACCTCGATGTTGATGAGGTAATTACTTATCATTTATAATCATAATTTGATAAAGTTATGAGGTAACAATTGATATGGTTGAATTGTTGAAAGGTTATTATCAACTTTTGGTGTTGTATTAACCGATACGTGAAATTATTATTATTTCTGATGTTAGGATTGGATGAGGCCTTATTGTGTTTCTAATGTTAGGTTTGGATGAGGCCTGCGTGGAAATGATGCCGACCCGTGTTGGGGGTGGGTTGCTAGCTAGAAGTTGGTTCCTTGATGTCATCAATGACGACAATATAAAGCAGCCAGGTTTGCTCATAATCTGAGGTTCATTTGTTAATTTAAAGTCCCTTTCATGATAATCTTCATTGTTCATTTCAGCAACTTGAGTTTAGCATGCACTGAACTTTTAATAGTTAAAGAAAACTCACGAAGTTCAATTTCGTAACACCTCTTAAAACTCTCAGACCATAGCAGGGTTGTTGCTATTTTAATATGAACGTGAGCTTAATATGAAGGTGAGTGGCTTATAATATAAGTAAATTGTGCGAACACATATTGCATAAACAGATGACGACTTGATTGCTTAGAGAAAAATGATTGGTAAACCTAAATCTATAAGACTACTTTTAGACCTAAAGATGTGATTGGTGGGTTTGAAAAATTGATTGGAGATTAAGAGAGAGAGAGAAAAAAACCAATCGGAAAGTTAAGTCTGTTTTTAGGTCTACATAAGTAGGCCTATTTAGCATTACTCTGTGTTTCACATGCATAAATATTACAATATCTACTAAAAATATGTTAGATATTATAATAAACTTATACATAATCAATGGTTCTCATTTGAACCTCGTAGTACATATACATGTATGTGTAATATAATAATATAATGCCAAACGAAAGTGTAATTTACCTACTTATATAAGTAAATAATTTTGTAAACTATAAACTACCTATTATATTTGGATATTTATAGAATATTAATAAGTTAGTAAACTATTTTGTATATGCATGTATACATATAATGTTTGAAAATTAATTTATTTGTAATTTACTAACCAAAACCAATCCGTGATCCAAAATAATAAGTTTGGTTTTGATCCGAGCCGATCCAAAAATCCAATTATCCAAACCATATGGTCCAATCCGAGTTATCCAATTGGATAATACGATTTTATCCGAACTGTGAACAGCCATAAGAACAAGGGTCATATCGTTGTTTTAAGAGGCACTGAGTCACTGACCAATAGTCGTGAACAAAAAACCCGTACCCGGAACCGAACCCGGAAAAAACCCGGAACCGAACCCGAAAAAAACCGGTTTTTTTGAACCCGGTTCGGGTTTTTTTCGTACCCGGCGGGTAGGGACCCGGGTTGGGTTTTTGAAATTCAAATCGGGTTGGGACCGGGTACGATACGGGTCGGAAAACCCGGTTTAAAAACCGGTATCCGTGGGTCAAAAACCCGGTTCGGGTCGGGTCGGGTAGGTCAACAAACCGGTTCTCATCCTTTGACCTAAAACCCGGTTCGGGTTCGGGTTCCGGGTACGGGTCGGGTCGGGCTAATACCCGACTTTGTTCACGTCTGCTGACCAATAATACAAATTGGGCCCAATAAATTCGATGGGCTTTCATAAAAGAAATAAGCCTAGAAATAATCAAATAAATAGAAAACAACATATGCATTTACAGTGGGCTACCCAATTTGGAGGCCCCTTTTAGGTGTGGGCCTATGCGGCTAACCAGCCTGCACAGCTCCATCATCGGGCCATTGAACTGGTCGATATATATATTTTTTTAATTCAAAGTTTCAAACATCAAAAACCTAGATAATCGATAATCAGATTATGAATGAAGTCTGGAACAAATTGAGCAAAACTATGTAAAAAAAGGCATCAAACTTGGAAAAAATAGAAGAAATAAACTGGACAATCTATAGAGAAAAAAACTCAAGTAACCACATGATTAAAAGGCCCAAATATTTTGGGAAGCTCAAACAATGAATCCACTCCATTTGTATGCGTTATCCTCGTGCTAAAATGGTACCTTGGACATACTCACCATTACGCACTCCTCTAACGGTATCTTGGACATAATGAAATGCATGAATTCAAAAATCCGCATGCCTACACAAGGCACCGCATTACCAAATAACCAAAGTTCGCCTCCAAAGGCAAAAAATAAACCTCCTCCTACCAAAACGACCGCAATTATTCCAACTTTAACGGGATGTGAGACTGCATATTTGTCATAAGTTCAGGGGCGGAGGTAGAGGGGGGGCATGGGGGGCAGCTGCCCCCCCAAGAATTCACAAATCATGTAAAAAATAAAATTTTTTAAGGGTATTTGCGATATTTCATAAGTTTTGCCCCCTAAAAACATGAACAAATAATTAAAAATTTTTTTTTCCCCCTCTACTTCTAAATCCTAACTCCGCCCCTGCATAAGTTAGTAATGAGTCTCTTGATCAAAGACTACCACCAACTTAGGCGTAGTATTTCAATCTCTTTGAGTTGGTCTAACACCATAGTAATTCCTCTAACAATTTCATCAATAAGGAGCGTCTCTCTCCTGAAAATCCAATTCCAATAAAAAATTAATGTTGGTAATTATAAATAAATAAAAACAATATTACTCCGTATGTTCGTTTTAAACCAAGTGTACATTTACTAGCCAGATGAAGTCATCCCTCTTAGTAAAGAAACTTCAGTAAGTGCTTCCCTCCACACTTGTATTTTATGAGCTAGTCGCCTCTTCTTTAAAGCATGCGTTTCTGCCTCCATCACATCTTCATGCCTTCTGAAGGCTTCTCCAAAAGTGCTTTGTTGAGCCCTAACGTCAGAGGGTTGAACATTGTAGAAGATGGGTATTACAATATGCTGTTGGGTCCTACGTTGCGCAAGGATCAATACCAGTTCATCAAGGCACCAAGTTGAACCTGCATAATTTGGGGACAAAACAACGATAGAAACCCGGGATGCTTTAATTGCATCCTCCAATTCTGGTGCTAATTTTTCACCATTTTAAATACCTCTATCATCCAATAATGTGTTGACACTCTTCTCAGCAAGGGCCCTATCGAGGTGATCAATGAAACTAAGACGAGTGTCTACACCTCTAAAGTTTAAAATACATCATATCTGTTTTTAGGAGTTGATGAAGAATTCTTCGCAATTTCGGTGTTATAAATCATATCATAGATAATATAAGGCAGACTATACAAAAGAAAATGGATGGATGATATGATATGATAAGTGAAACAAGTAAAAAGGGACTATCAATTAAAACTCCCACGAATTGAAAGTCTTGTGTAATATCCTATGACGACTATAAGGGACCATTGGGGGATGATATCTACAACACACAAATTAATGTATACATCAAACTGTGCTATGATATATTTGTACTGTATGTTACAGTGTGGTGTAAACATCAATTTTTGTGTTGTATATATCAACTCCCCAATTAAAACATTATGCAATTGATTGCAGAAGTGACGCCCCTCTACTCTTTAATTAACTGTCTATATCCTATTAGACTTCATGAAGTTTAAATTTTTTAGATAATCACATGAACTACAACCCATTAACTTGAATATAATATTTATCTACTTCTCTATAGAAAACAGTCAAAATATTGGTCATTATAGTCATTGCTTAGCGGTATCGATCGATATAATCTTACAATAATGAAGTTGTAGGTTTAAGTCTTGAGATTGATACAAACTATAATTTTAATGCTCACGTAAAAATAAATATTATTCACAATAGAATATTTGTGAACTCTACTCTTTTGTGATAGTAAGTTACTAAAAAGTATGAGAAAATCAATTATTATAATATTTTAAATAACAATAACAGTAACAAGAAACAATGATAGTAATTATCTAAGTTAAATTTATCATAACAAAATGATAACAATAAATTTGATAAAATGCAAGTCAATTTTTATTAATTAATACTCCATCGTTTAACACCTTTTTACTAATATTATGTATTTATATACTTGAAAAACTTTAAAAATAATAGCAATTGGACCATTACTCGTGTTATGTAACTTGAATGTCAATTAATTAATTTTTTAATTACAAATGATATATGAAAAGAATTGGTTCAAGCCGTTAAACCGGTCAAATCAAACCGGTTTCAATTATTTTGGTTGGTTTGGTTTAACGTATTAAATTGGGTGATTTTGTTTGAGAAAATCTTAAATTGTGATTATTAGTTTGGTCTAAATTTTATGTTCTAACCAGACCATGAACATCCTTAAATGTGCGCATGTGAGGGATTCAATAAAAAAAGAAAAGTTTTGTTTGAAAGTTTTTCGATTGAACTTTAAGGGTTTTTTTTTGTTTTGTTTTATTAACGAAAGCCCTAACATAATTGGACATGCATAAAATAGTTGTATATTGACTAAAATTTAGGGGGACAAACAAAAATTCAAAGGACATATAATATATTATTTTCAAAGTACAAATTTTTATGCGCGTTATAACATCTTAACGGAAGCTTTTAGAGTTTTCCTTATCGATTTCTTTTTATTTTAAACTAAAGTCGATGAAAAGTCCAAACGACCAAACATGAGGGGAGGCAAATGGATTTTAAAGAAACGGAGACAGTTATGACTCTGGGTTTTACTGAAGAAAGGCGAAACAGGATCCAGTGACACAACACAAAAACACACACTATGGTTTAAGGTTATTTCCCCGATTAAAGAATAACAATGGATAATTCAAGTCGTAATTTGAAAACCCAAGATCCGAAGCAAGGTACCGCCCACCAGATTGATCTAAGATTCAATCATCAAACTCTATGCAATGCACGAGGGTATGTATCTATAATCTATGTCCACTACAACCCAGATTCCAGATTTTTGTAAATTAACACTCTTTTTAGCTGTTAAATTCCTATTTTTTCATATTCATACCCTGCCTGTATATTCTGGTAATTTGAAATTCAACTCACTATTTATTTTATTATTTTGTGTATTTGTATTAAGGTAGGTCTGTAAAGGGTCGCAGCTTCCCTGGAAAAGTATTAATATCACGATCGGATCCGATGAGTTTACACTCTCTTGCTGTAGGTCTTACTCTTAGTCCATCCGAAAATGATACGAGCTCAAGAAAACATAGTGATGGCACAATTGAGGTATGAACGTATAGCTTCTGTAAACACGAGTTAATGTCAGAATATATTACAGGTGGGAAATTGTGCTGGTTGGGTAACAGGTCAAAATTAGTACACTAAATAATGTGTGTGTCTAATATGATTGAAAAAGTTATATACTTTTCTGAAAAGAAAGTAAGTTTAAGGAGATTCTATGCATCAAACATACAGTTAACTGAATTTTGGCCCCGTTGTCTCTGCCAGACCCAGTAGGGATATACATAAACCAAATGAACGATTAAATGGGTCGAGATTGCCACCTCTATATCCGATACAGTATATCATCAGGAAAATGCTAACAACAGCTCTTAGGCTAGTGAACAACTAACATGTACGCTTTTGTCTTTAAATAAGGTGATATAAAAGCAAACTACTAAACACTTCCTGATTTTTCTCTCACACGAGATACAAGTAATGAAAAATGCTCTAATAGTAGTTTGAAAGAATAAAACGAATTTAGTTGATGTGTTTGTTTGAACTATAGTCGATAACCATAGCCCCTAAGAGGTAAGGGCTATTGTTAGCAACTATAACCCTCGACTTTTATGGTTCATTTTACACCTTTTTTTTTGTGTTTGTGTGTATTAGGATCAAATTCTTAGAAGTAAACTGGATGATAGTGCCACTGCAGATGCGTTACAATCATCACCATCAAATCCTGATGATACAGTTAAGGAGGCTTCGAGGTTTGGAATAAGCCCCCGAGCTACGGACATTGCTAGATTAATGAAGTTCACAAAAGTGTTGGGGGACGTAAGTGTCACTTTAGGTACTCTGCGTACCATCTAAAGTATTTCTTTTAGTTTGTTAAACCACTTGGGGGTGTTTAGATGTGCACCTTGACAGTGATCATTGATTATTTGCAATAATCAGTTTATAGTGTTTGGGTAGCATATTTCTGCTTATAACAAAAAATGTATATATTTTAGAGGTCAAATTATCAGTTTTATACTATCACCAACGTAACTGATTATCAAAGGGTAGCGTAAAGTTACTTATGTATATCCTTATTTTATCTATTACGATCTTAACTAGTTAGAATTTGATCACCTCTAAAATCGAATCAAAGTGATTATTACAACCTTAAGTTGCAGAAGCGCATCCTGACACTGTCTCATACTCTCATTTAGCATGTTTTATTCAACCACTTATATTATTCTGATTGATTAGTATAACATATACACAGATGCACTTCTAAACATCCCCTTAATCATTTTATATGGTATACAAGAGGAAAATTGCAAGTGCATTCCATGATGAATGACCACCTTCATATAGAATAAGGGAGATGATTTTTACAAGTAACCTTTTACTTGTCACAAGGAAAAAATGCACTTTTATATTCACAAGGAACCTTTTATTTCCTTGTAAGAAACAAAATATTCCTTGTAATAATCTTCTCCCATAGAATAATGGTCTGCTGAGCAATCTTCTTTACAGAAACTAAATGAATCTCTTATAGTATAATTCGCTACACAACATTCGCTACTTTCATGATTACCATCAAATTATAAAATCACGGACCGGGGATGGAATGTTTTAAATAAGACTGTAGATGCATAAAATTTCTAATTAAAAAGTAGTATATCGTTGATACGAACCAAATGCTCGTATCGTGATAAAAGTAACAAAACAGTAAATAAGATAGATAATCGATATTCGAGAGATCGATCAACTCTCCCACAGTTTACTTTCGAGAGGTAAACTAACTCTCCAATGATATTCAATCACCCATTCATAATATTCAGCATAATGATATTACAGCCATAAAGCCCTATATATAGATTCTAGCTAACTTGTTGCTAAAGACTTACCTATTTAAATAGATACTAATAATATTATCCCTAATTAAGAATAATAAAATAATAGAACTTATTATAGTTTCCTAATAATTAATATGGATCGTATCAATACTCCCGCCCCTAAAAACACCTTGTCCTCAAGGTGTTACTTTTAATATTCTTGATTCCGGGATCCCAAGTCATTCTTTGAAATTGTCTTCTTGTAAGCTTCTCATTAAAAGGTCCCCAATCATACGCTGCTGTAGGCACCTTGTGCTGATTAAAAAGAGTCTTAGGCTGTCCAGAAATTGGCCCATTAGAGGGTCTAAGAATCACATTATCCACCTGATAGGTTTCAGCCCCAATTTCACGCCTTTTGCTCGTCTTTGGTATGATTTCTGCAGCAGCAACACTGACTCTCTCCCCACTGCAAATGTTGTTGCTATGACCCCTGTTGTCCCCTTTTCTGTTTTTGGTTGATGCAACTACAAATTTCTTCCAGAACATTGCCGCCTTCACCAATCTTTTCTGCTGTTGTAAGCTTCGTTGGACACCAGACGAACATAATATTTGGCACTTATTCTTCTCTTCTTCTACCTCTGCCTTTATCGATTTCAACTTATCCTTGAAAGATTGGATTCGTGCATTGATTTCTTGTTTAAACAACAAGACCTCGAGACGCAGCTGTGCAGAAAATACAGGATCCGCCGTCCTCTCTAGAGAAGAAAACCACTCCGTAGCTTCAGTTTGATATTGACTGATTTTCGCCTCCAGATCTGTAACCTTTTTGTTGGCCATGGTTTTTATTACTGTTTTTTTTGCGAGGAACAGTGTTTTCCGGGGAATGAACAGTGCTTTGACGTGAACAGTGATTTCGCGATGAACAGTGATTTCCGATGAACAGCAACTCAACTGGCGATGAATAGTAATTTCCGATGAACAGTACCGTGAACAGTAAAACGGGTTTTTTTTAATTTTTTTTGCCCAGAATCAATGCTCTGATACCAATTGATACGAACCAACTTGTATAATCAAATAAATCGAATAAAGATAGAATAGTCGACGTTCGAGAGGTCGACTGGCTCTCCCAATTAACTTACTTTCGAGAGGTAAGTCGCTCTCCAATGAAACCAAATTACTCTTCTTAATATTCAGCATATCAAACTTACAATGATAGTTCCCTATATATAGATAATCCCTAACTTGTTCCCTAAGATTATCCCTAATTAACTAAGATACTATAATACTTTCCTATTTATAAAATATCTCTATAGAATATTAAATAATAAACATAATCTATTTCCTAATAATAAAATAATCATATTATTAATTGATACGAACCAACTTGTATAATCAAATAAATCGAATAAAGATAGAATAGTCGACGTTCGAGAGGTCGACTGGCTCTCCCAATTAACTTACTTTCGAGAGGTAAGTCGCTCTCCAATGAAACCAAATTACTCTTCTTAATATTCAGCATATCAAACTTACAATGATAGTTCCCTATATATAGATAATCCCTAACTTGTTCCCTAAGATTATCCCTAATTAACTAAGATACTATAATACTTTCCTATTTATAAAATATCTCTATAGAATATTAAATAATAAACATAATCTATTTCCTAATAATAAAATAATCGTATTATTACTCCCGCCCCCAAAAACACCTTGTCCTCAAGGTGTCGTTTCAAAGAATCTAGATTCCAGGATCCCAAGTCATTCTTTGAAATATTCTTCTTGTAAGCTTCTGATAATGAGGTCCCCAATCATACGCAGCAGTAGGCACTTTGTGACCATTAAAAAGGGTCTTGGGCTGTCTAGAGATCGACCCATTAAAATGTTTATGCAGCCTGACATTCAACCTTTTCATAGCAACCCCAGTTTCACACCTTTTGCTCGTATACCACATAATATTTTTCAAAGCTGTGATGTTGGATCTCTCACTGCTGTTTTGCTTGTCGCCTCCCTGCAGAACCCAATAGTGGATTCCTTTATTGTTGACTATTCCTGGCCCAAAATTGGTCCTTTAAATGGACTAGAATTAAGCTTTATAATTCCTATGTTTGAATCCGAAACAAAGAAGTTGTTTATGTCGGATTGAAGATGAGGGCACATGTTACCCTTTTCCTTGTCACTGTCAAGGATCAACTCATCGATCTTGTGCTCGCCACCTACCTGATGTACCTCATCGTCTCTGCCGGTGACAATTTGTTTTGAAACTACTATGTTTGGTATCGACTCTGGCAAGACAGGTTCGATTTCTTCATCGCTGCCAAGTTCATCGTCTTTATTTTCTTCCTTTATTTCAACCTCTATTGATTCTGGAATCTGCTTTGGAACTAAGTTAAGGATCATCATCTTCAACTCCTCATGTTGCCTATTTGATTCAGCTCGATATTCTGCCAGCAAAGAACTAAACTTGCCATTCGAGTCACGAGCTTTCACATCTTTGGAATCTTCCATCATCAAATCTCGTCTCTTAGCAAGTTGTTCTTTGATCTCCCATATATCCATCTCAATACTCTGTTGAGCTATCGCCATCCTTAGATCAGATCTCACCGTCTCCTTATGGACCTTATAATATGTTTGCATACATGCTCGATGCTCTTCCATTATGGACTGCCATATCCGCGCCATTGATACACAAAATCAAGAAAATATCTTTTCCAGACAAACAGTAACTTCCGATGAGCAGTAACTCCGGTGATGAATAGTGATTTCCGGCAATGAATAGTAACAGTAAACAGTAATTTTCGGTAATTAACAGTAAAATCAAGTTTTGTTCTTTTCAGAATTGACAGAAAAAATAAACGACAAATTTTTTACTGTTACTGAGATGAACAGTGTCCCGACCGTGAACAGTGTTTTCCAGCCGTGAAAAGTGATTTCGAGATTTGGCCCAGAAAAGTTGCTCTGATACCAATTGATACGAACCGAATGCTCGTATCGTGATAAAAGTAACAAAACAGTAAATAAGATAGATAATCGATATTCGAGAGATCGATCAACTCTCCCGCAGTTTACTTTCGAGAGGTAAACTAACTCTCCAATGATATTCAATCACCCATTCATAATATTCAGCATAATGATATTACAGCCATAAAGCCCTATATATAGATTCTAGCTAACTTGTTCCTAAAGACTTACCTATTTAAATAGATACTAATAATATTATCCCTAATTAAGAATAATAAAATAATAGAACTTATTATAGTTTCCTAATAATTAATATGGATCGTATCAATCGTGTGTTACTATATATAGTTGTACAGTAACCCCTCAATCTCATGACTATTGCGGTGCTCTTTTTTTTAGATGTATTATGATATTGAAACATATTTTTTAAAGTTAGAATGACTTGTTCATTAGTACCTACATACCCGAGTACTGATACTTTTAATTCTAGTGCACTCACTTATTACTATAATGAATTTTCTTTGTTTTTGTGGAGTCATTTTTATGTATTAGTCTAAGTTTTGTGGTCTCTTTTGTTTATATTTTGTGATTAACTTTGAATTTATTTGTTACCTACTATGCTCTTGCAGATAAGTTGCGGGACTTAGCATGGAATGGTGTGCCGTCATATATACGCCCTAACGTTTGGAGGCTTCTTTTGGTAAGCTTTAAATTTTCGGTGTAGCTATTTCTTAAGCAGGCTGATTCAACTTTCATTCTTTTTTTATTTAGTATATTGGGTTAAAATAATAATACCTGTAAGGACTTGCTATAATATTACAACAGATATTCTTGAACTGTTGTTACCTGTGTTGAATTTGAATACAAACTGACAACAGGGATATGCACCTACTAATTCAGATCGAAGGGAGGGAGTTCTAAGAAGAAAACGCACCGAGTATTTTGATTACGTTGCTCAATATTACAACGTTTCAGATAATGAACGTACTGATGAAGAGATTAATATTCTTAGACAGGTATGGTACTTGATCCTGCTAGTTTATGTCACCCATCACTTACATAGCTATATGATATTTGCTTATTAAAGCAATTTCTATAGTACTTGTTTACTTTTTTCTATGATAGATTGCTGTTGATTGCCCTAGAACTGTGCCTGAAGTTACTTTCTTCCAACAAGCAGAAGTCCAGAAATCATTGGAGCGGATACTCTATACATGGTTGGATTATTTTTTACTTGTATGGATCCCAATCTATAAAAGTGTGTTTCTCAAGTATTTATAAAGGCTTATTTGTTTTACTTATGTATAATTTCAGGGCAATCCGGCATCCTGCAAGTGGATACGTGCAGGGAATAAATGAACTTGTTACCCCTTTTTTAGTAGTTTTTTTGTCAGAACATTTAGAAGGGAGCATTGATAAGTGGTTAATTGCTGTTCTGGATCATGATACAATCTCTAATGTTGAAGCTGATTGTTACTGGTGTTTATCAAAGTTACTGGACGGTATGCAAGACCATTATACATTTGCTCAACCTGGGATCCAACGGCTAGTATTTAAGCTGAAGGAATTGGTTGGACGAATCGACGGTATGCACTATTTGACATCTTGCAAACATCACTTTGACCACCATCATGTGGCTCAAAAAGATTTAATAGTTTTTAACACGAATAATATATAAGTATCTGAATTGCATGCGAGTTTTTTCAGAATCTATTGTGAGGCATATGGAAGATGAAGGGCTTGAATTTCTTCAATTTTCTTTCCGCTGGTTTAATTGTCTTCTGATAAGAGAGGTATGCTACTCGCTACTTTATTTCTTGATAGTTTATGATTATTCTTTTGAACACTTGATGCATTATGTTATACGATGTATCAACCGAAATAATGTTTGTAGATTCCTTTCCATCTTGTCAACCGTTTATGTGACACGTACCTTGCTGAAGGTGACGCACTGCCAGACTTTCTTGTGTATATATTTGCAAGTTTTCTTCTAACGGTAATATAAATAATCATTTATGTACTTACAGTTACTGTTAATCTGAAATTCTGTTTGTTGCATAAATTGTAACTTATTTTGGGTTAGATTATGAATAAAAATGGGACTCAATAGTCTGAATTGTGTACTGCAGTGGTCAGATAAGCTACAAAAAATGGATTTTCAGGAAATGGTAATGTTTCTTCAACATCTTCCAACTCAGAACTGGGGCCACCAGGAACTCGAGATGGTGCTTTCAAGGGCCTTTATGTGGCATAACATGTTTAAGAGTTCTCCCCGTCACTTGACCACCTGAAAAAAGTTCGTATAATTCAACGTATATTCATTACCCTCATTTTACTGAGTTATTTTTGGGATAATACTCTATTTTTTATTCATATAGTTGTATAATATAACCTATTATTTGTAGTAACCGCTTATCGAGTTGTCAAATATGAGGTTTCCTTATGTACGTGTAGGCCTAATGAGGTTATATCGTGACTCCTGAAGGTGTTTATGTTTTAGAAATCTGTACAATTTTGTTTGTGATTCATCACAGATATCTGCTTTGTTAATACATTTATAATTATAAATGCATCAAGGTATTGGATTTGTAGATTGTGTTTTATAGTTATCCATCTATTTACATAAAAAATAGATCATTGTTAAAGTTATGCAAGATTAAATGCTACTGTCTTGCAGTTTATTCTATAGCAGTATTGGCAATCATGCTTATAACCAATTTTGAATTTTGAAACTCTCTAAGGATTTATTATTGATATAATTTCACAAAATAGTCTTGTTATTATCATTATTCTCCTTTATATTTTTTATATATATATATATATATATATATATATATATATATATATATATATATATATATATATTGTTGAGAGATGCACAAAAGGAGGTTTTCTCTACCCTTAAAAGAAAACTGGCAAGGTTTTATTGTTTCGTTATGTATAAAACTTTACATTTTTTATTATTATACGAGACATACTTTCATTTGTTATATACTGAATTTGTAAATATCGTCTATTGTACGTAAACTTTCCTTTAAATATCGTCTATTGTATGTAAATTTTCTTATAAAGGAAAGTTTACATACAATAAACGATATTTACAAGTTCAATGCATACAATAGATTTTTTCAAAGTTGGACTCATACAATAATAAAAAGTGTAAAGTTTAATACATAACGAAACAATAAACTCAACTGGCGCATATATATTACACACAAGATAGTCTAGCAATGAATCTCTTTGAGCAACAAAACTACCCGCTTTTGAATCGATAACAATGATAGTACATTTTTTCTCCTTAACATCCCTTAAAATCTACGTACATATTCCCAAACAAAGCCACTACTTAAGAAGCCAATGAAGACCTACATAAATCGTAATAAAAACCACTAGCGTCACATTTATTAATATTACGAATACGTATAAAATTATTTTGATTGCCAAAGAAATAGATATAAAACGATATGCCGTCCAACAAATTACCAAGGCCAGTATTTGTTTCATGTGCGATGATGATGATACATATCTAAAGATGTTAGTGATGGTTCTGATGATCGAAGGCTCCCTCAATTTTAGTAATAACATGTCGATTTCGTTAGCAATTTTATCAACAAGAACCTCCTCTGGCGATCGGAAAACCCGACTCCAAAGAGATTGCCATCTGTGTGTGTAATTGAATAGCATGCAATTAGAATTCATCAAAGATATAACTATTCCACTTTTATTGTTTCTCCTTATATAAATGTCCTTTTTGTTCTTATATATAAAACAAGTTTTACTTTAATATAAAAAGTAAATCATACATGATTAGAAAAAAGGGTAAAATTGGTATAGTTTATTGAAATTTAATTCTTATTTTTTTTAACACTACGACTGCTAATTTTCCATGCTTTTTTCTTAACACTTTTAAAAGGTGTGAACTTATTTGTTAAGTTGTCGACACTTATAAATGTCTACAAATTGCTCATATTTTAAGTGTGAAGTAATTCAACTAATAAGATTATTTTTTACAACATTCACACTCAAGCGTAAAAAAAATAAAATTTACAATACTTAAAAGCGTGGAAGTCATTATGTGTATACACACATTGTAGTTAAGAAAGCATTGACATACCCGCGATTGGAAGTCACCGTCCCTCGTATACTTGAAATTTCGGTAAGTGCTTCCTTCCATCGTTGTATTTTACGAGCTAATTTAGTCTTCTGAACAGCATCCGTTTCTTCCTCCATCACACGTCGTTCATGCTCTTCGAACGCAGCTTTAAAAGCATCTCGTCGATACCTAACAACAGAGGGTTTGACATCGTAGAAGATAGGGATTATAGTATGCCGGCCGATCCGATGTTGCTCAAGGATCCATACAAGTTCATCAAGGCACCAACTTGACTTTGCATAATTCGGGGACAAGATTACAATAGAAACCATGGATGCTTTGATTGCCTTCTCCAACTCTTGCTTTATATTTTCGCCGTTCTGAATTAGTTCATCAACAAATGTGGTGACATTCTTCTCTAGAAGGGCCTTGTGAAGGTGGTTAATGATTTTATCTCGAGTATCTTCACCACTAAAATTCAAAAATACATGATATCTATACTTCTTTTTTACAGTTTTTTTACTACAAAACAGTTTAAAATATAGAAGGCAGAGTATGCATAAGAAAATGGATGATAAGATGAGAGACATTGATGAAATAAGGAAAGAGAGCAAACATTTATTAAGTACTTATAATATAGATCCAAGTGATCACTTGGACTTCCTCATTTTTTTTATCCTTCTTTTATTGAACTCGACTTTAAAGTTCAATCAAAAGAGACCCCAAATATAAGAGATATTTAAAACCCGTGCAATGTAAACCGAAGTACAAACGCGTTTAAGATCGTATACTAGATAACAAAATTATATTCAAATAAATAAAAACTAGAGTAAATTATTTAAATCGTCCCTATGGTTTCGAGATTTGTCCACCGGTTGTTCCAACTTTCAAAAATGTTTTCAAATAGTCCAATATCTGAAAGTTTGTTAACCAGTAGTCCTTAAGTACCAAAAAAAATTATTCAAATAGTCCATTTTTGAACTTACGGTGAACAAAACTTTCGGATATTTGACTATTTAAATACCTTTACGAAAGTTGAGATGACCAGACAAAGCTCGAAACCTCATGTACGATTTAAATAATTTACTCTAAAAATAAAAACTATGTATAGATTAATAACGTGTAGTAAACATATATTATAAATATAATAATCTTATAAATTATATATAGGAAACACCTTTATGATGTTATCATTCTAATTAAGTTTCAATTTGTCAATTAAGTACTTTAAAATTAGTAAATTTTAAAATAAGATCCCTATCATATTAAAAAGTTATTTTTTAATCAACTACGAACTTAAATATAAAAGAAAATATAATTCATTATAAAAAATATTATCCAAATCGATCTGTAATATTTATATTATTAATTCACCGGGTAGGAGTAATATTACTTGAAAAGGTTAATTAATTTTTTTTCACTAACTTGGTTTCAAAAACTTCTATTTTTTTTTTCTTTACTTATATAAATTCAATTACATAAAGTAATATTATCATGAATAAAATAAAAAATCTTGATACACATATTAACTTACACACTTTATTATTGAAAATAATATACTAAATACTAAATTTCATATTAAAAATCAACTGCCCGTATGTATACACGAGTTTAAAGTCTGATAATATAATATAATATGCTAATGCTACATTAATACAGGGCCGGCCATGGCACCGGGCCAATCGGGTTACGGCTGAGGGCATCAAAATTTAAGGGGAATCCAATGTTAGCTACATGTTATATTCGAGTATATTCATTTAATCAAAGTTATATGCAATTAACAATGTTTTCACGTTAAAAATAAGGTGTTTTACACATATTAATAATATTAAATTATCATACAAGGAAGAAGCTTGCTGGTGGTTTTAATGGTGGAAGAATGGGGTTGGGGGTAAATTTGGGGAAGACGATGCAATTTGTCCTTTTACTTTGTCATATGCTACAAAGATGCCAGGAATGATCTATGTTATAAA
Source organism: Helichrysum umbraculigerum (assembly GCA_949592205.1). NCBI lineage: Eukaryota > Viridiplantae > Streptophyta > Magnoliopsida > Asterales > Asteraceae > Helichrysum > Helichrysum umbraculigerum. Next base: position 114,096,569 of record CATIUR010000003.1, on the reverse strand, counting down.
ATGTTGGGGGTAAGGACATAAAAATACAATTAACTATCACCTGATATTCATAGTATGTATTCAACTATTCAGGCTTTCATTGTATGTAACAAACTATTTATTTCTTTCCATTGTATGTAAATTCCGGCATTTTTTCCACGTGTCATCTATATAAGGTGCCAAGTGTTATCCTTACAAGTTGACACGTCACCAAATTGCATACAATGGAAAGAAATAAATAATTTGTTACACACAATGAAAACCCAAATAGTTGAATACACACTATGAATATCAGATGATAGTTAATTACATTTTTATGTAGTTACCCTAAAAAGTTTGCTTGGTCTCATGCTGCTGTTTCTCACTTACTATTGCTTGACGTCAGGCGGGCCTAGGTGGTGTCTTGTTGTTTTGTCTTGGCACATGGCGTTTGATTGGATAGGCTTTTTTGGAGTTTTGGTGTTGTCTCTTATTAGAGCACGGGATGGGGTAACACTGTGTTTACAGTGTTTAGAACAGTGTTATCGAGAATGTTGTGAGTTAAAATTCTGTGGTGTGGTAACAGTGTTGTGGACAGTGTTTTGGAATATTTTATTATTTGTTTAATTTGTTTGTTTAATAAAGATAATTGTATAAAAAAATATATAAAAAACAAATAAATAAAATAAAAATTACATTTATTTCATTTAAATAAAAGGGAAAAAATTACAAAGTCCTAAAAAATAAAATGCATAATTATAACACACGATTTAAAAAGTCCTAAAAATAAAAAATACATAATTTAAACACACCATTTTAAAAGTTCTAAAAATAGAAAATACAATCTCACATTCAAACACCTCCGGCCCCCGATCCTATAACACCCTTCAAATTACAAGATCATTTTTTTTTTTACATTTCGGAAGCGCATTAATAATAATTACTTCTTACATTGCATTCAATATAAAATCCAAAATTTCAATCCACATTTTACATAGTTTTAAATCCAAAGTACCAAAAACAATTACAAGCATTAAGTTAGGTGTTATTTAATCCAAAACACAAATGTTAAATCATTAACATCATCATCATAATTAGAGAGAGCTGTCCAAACATTCCATTCTCATCATCTTGCTAACCCACATACAAAAAATAACCTGCAAGAGTAATGAGGAGATTAGCACGAAGCTAAGTGAATAGATGTAACACCCGGTCAAAAAGTCAATTTTCGCATCAAATTTAAACTTTGATTAATTATATTTTTATAAACAATTATAACCAAGATACATTTTTGTAACTCAAGTGAAACAATTTTTATTCTTATTTAAAATATTTACGAAAAGCATAAACGAAATTATGAAATTAAAATATTAAATTTATTTTATCTTCGGGTACAAAAACACGGATATTTTGTACTGTGGTTGGAAACCACAGTCCCCAAATTTGGGGATTCGAGTTTTAACAAAACCCAAATCCCCTTCCCATTTTCACTTCATTTTCTTTTTCTCCTTTCACATCTTTTTCTCTCTTTTCTTCTTTCACCAACAAACAACAACAACAACTAACAACATCAACAACAATATCATCATCATCAAAATCGGAATCATCACCACCATCTCAAGGAAAAGGAGGCAAGCATCATCATCATCATCATCTTCATCTTCTTCATCAAGTTCTTCACCACCATCATCAAACCCTCGATCTTCAAATCGTAAGGATTCACACTCTTTTCTTTGTTATTTCTTGTTAAAAACACTTAATATATCATGTATAAACATTATAACAACAAGATTCGGCCTAAAAATGGGTTAGATTGCGTTTTTGGTGGAAAAATCGCCGAACAGTCGTAAGTGTCGCCCACAGACCTGCAGCGTAGCGTCACTTAAGTGACGCACAGAGTGTCGCTAAAAAAACCATAGTTTTGCGTCACTTGCCTAAGTGCCGCATAAAACCCATTTTTCCCGACACTTACGTCCGTCACTGGTCCAGTGACGCCCAGCACTCCCAACCGACACTTCAAGCGACACTTGCCTAAGTGTCGCCTATAATCAAACTCTGACATCAACCCGACACTGCTTTAGTGACGCCTCACCATGCGTCACTCCTCTAAGTAACGCCTTTAACTCAGATTACATTATTTAATACGACACTTCCTGAGTGTCGCATAAACCCCTAAGTGACGCTATAAGTGTCGCTAAAAACAGAATTTTACACTCATGTTTCACTAAGTGTCGAGACTCAAACAGAACTTATTTTTTGCCACCAGGAACTCGAGATGGCTCTGCCCCTTGGACCCCGCCAGGGGTTGCCATCCCTTGGACCCCGCTACCCCCGTATACGATCTTTAAAACCAAGCAACAAATAAACATTCGAACGACTTACTTAGTCAGACTATTCGATCTCGTACTTATATGACCTCACGTGTTTAGAACACTAAGAGGTTACCTATCTGACGACGCGCGTATCGTATGATCGCTAACAACTCACAGGTGAGTTTCATAGCCCCACTCTTTCAAACGTTTTACTGTTTTCGGGGTGAGACGCATGCTCAATTACTGTTTCGAATTATATTAATAAACTATTATAATTCACAATTATCTATATTACTGTTTGTAATACGGAATGTGTAATACTTAGGATTACACCCATCACACTGTCGTAGAACAATATCAATACATAACCTAGGTAGGTTACAATTGTACACTGCTAGATTGTCACGGGACAATGTTATCGAATGGACTAGAACTGGTTAGTTCTACCTAGCTGGACAACGACCATACTTTTACAGGATTAACCTTCCTTTTAGGAACTAATACTGTCCATACAAATCAGGATCTCTATATACTTGCTAGGCTGAGGCTAGGAGTATACATTAGTAACATACGTTAGTATAGAATTCTTATACTAATACAAACAACTAGGTGATGATTAGTCATACCTAGGCTTATTGTGATACAACAAATAGTTAAGTACTGTATATACATACTTAACTACAATTAATCAACTTCATGTGCTACATGATACCCAATTTAAGGTGTTTACCAATTCGACTTATATATATATATATATATATATATATATACACATACTTGTACTTCATCTCGAGCACTCGGTGCCAACTACAATATAACTATGTATATAAGTATATATGCACTTGTACAATTCAATCAATCAAGTCAGGCACGTCGTTGTACTGCTGGCTCTCATCACCTTAGTCGGTCATGTCATTGTACTGTCGGCTCTCATTTACCTTAGCTAGCATGTCATAGTACTGCTGGCTCTACATTTCACCAGTCGGGCTTGTCGTAGTACAGCCGGCTCAATTACATACTTTGCTTTCGAGCAATTCAATCGATGCCAGTTAGGCACAAAACGATGCCACGGTAAAGTGGGCACAAAACGATGCCACGGTATTGCAGTGGGCACAAGTACGATATCGCGGTAAAGCGATACAAATCGAGGGATGGGCGAGCTTATGCTCGTGATCCACACTCAATCGTCCGGGTTAGCTTACACTAATCGGGTAAACGGACACATCAAAATACTCAATCGTCCGGGTTAGTTTACACTAATCGGGTAAACGGACACATCACAATACTAAATCCTCCGGGTTAGCTTACACTAATCGGGTAAACGAACACATCACAATACTAAATCGTCCGGGTTAGTTTACACTAATCGGGTAAACGGACACATCACAATACTAAATCGTCCGGGTTAGCTTACACTAATCAGGTAAACGGACACATCACAATACTCAATCGTCCGGATTAGCTTACACTAATCGGGTAAACGGACACATCACAATGCTCAATCGTCCGGGTTAGTACGCACTAACTGATCAAACGGACACACAAAACATTTTCAAAACATGTCTGGGTTAGCTTACACTAACTGGTCAAACGGACACACTAAATATTTTCAATCATAGTTCTGCGGAACTACAAGTTCTGGTTGACATATGACGCAGTCATACAATTACACGGTTTATACTTAGGCATGTATTGCCTCACATTGATAGATTTACTTAATACATGATAGGTATCCAGGCACGAAATGCCTAAATCGTTATGTACTTAGGTACATACCACTATTACCTAGGTATTAGATACCTTGTTAGTGTAACACCCCGCAAATATAATCGCGATTATTAACGTTAATCACTTGTATTATTAGGCTAATTCCCTACTCGAGTGAATTCACAACGCATTTTAGAGGTAAGTCTAGCAAAGCCCAACTAGTTAATACGTGTAGTATTACTTATTTGTAATTAGATGTAATTATATACGAAACGATTTGAACAATCGCGACAAAAATATACGACTGTTGGTGAACGAATTTATTTAATAAAATGAAAGTTATTAAATAATGTAAACGCATAATAGATATTATGTCGATAATATTTACAAGTATTTCGTAACGAATAACGTCCATTTCGTACAATTTAAAATAAAACAAAGTTTAAAATTTTATAACTTAGTTAAATTGGTTTTATAAAATAGGCTAATTTAAAAATATAATAAAATACGTAATTAAAAATGCATCATTTAAAATATTTAAGTAATTAACGATCGGGTAAACGAACACGGGTAAAATACCACAAGATGAGGAGGGAGGCAAAAGTCACCTACCAAAACCCACCTCCCCACCCCTTTCTTCCTTTCATTTCATCTTTCATCTTCTCTCTCTATCTCTCACTTTCTCCATCTCCTTCTCACTCTAAAACCCACCACCAAAATCACACAAAAACCACAAAAACGTCACGAATCACCGAGCTTCTTTAGGAAAAACGTTCACGAGATCACGATCTACCTTTCTACCTTTTCGGATTTCAAAACCGACACGCGTAAGTTTCCGACATTTCCCTCAAACTCTTAGATTTCGAAGTTTTCTTTAATATTTCATGTTTAATACACTTAGATTATCATGTTTTAGTGTTCTATCAACCGATAATGTCCAAAAATCGACCTGAAATTCGTTATTTTCGAGCTGTTCATCAAACAGTCCGTTACGTCGCATCTGGCTTGGGCTAAATGAGACGTCAGTCACTACGTCGCAGAACGTCTCACAACGTCGCATACTGCGACGTCATCTTTAACGTCGCATTAAATTGCGAAGTCGCACATAGCAACGTCGACCCTTACGTCGCACCAAATCCTGATGTCGCATATAGCGACGTAGACCCTAATGTCGCACGCGACGTCGCACTTAACGTCGCAGGTTCCAGACTCTTAAAAACACATGATTTCACTAAGTATTTTACCACTTGATTTTACCCCGAAATGAAATTTCGAATGCATTTTCGCCTAAGCAATGTAGTAGAAATAAAATTTTTCCAAGCTGACTTGGCAGCTCGACCCCAACCAGGGGCTTTGCCCCTTGGACCCCGCTACCAGGGGCGCTGCCCCCGGACCCCAGTACAAGATTTCCTACTTTATGATATTACAACGAAACTGCCAATAATACTTTGAAATATTTGTGCAAAACTATCACCAACGAGTCGTATACATTTTCACAACAACGAAATACAAACGTAAACTTTAAACGAACACTTTGGACATAACTTGGTTGTACGGACACTAGCATGGATGGTCAACTACGACATCCACATACTTATTTAAATCTCATACGTTTAGGGCGTTAGGGGATTCCGGACTAGACTTGGGCATTAGGCTTTGCTAGCACTCGAACACTTTCAACTCAACAGGTGAGTTCACAGCCCCTACCTTTACTGTTTTAACTGCTTTTGAACAGGGGTGGAAAACATAGTCAAACGCTTTTATACAAACATGGTTGTATACTTGTTTTACTCGAACGATTAGAGTACATTGAACCGTTAAACCATTACACAAATTTGACGATTATGAAATAACGTTTTCATACTACAACACCGTAAACGTATAAAACTTGTTTGATAAACCGGAGAACGACCGGTACTAATTTGAAAACACTAGAGAACGATCATCAATGCTCTCACAAAACCGATTGGGTAACTACTAGATCCTTCTGACATGGATCCGTTATACTTGTTGAACACATGGGTCCTACTGACATGGACCAGATCCTTCTGACATGGATCACGGGACACTGACACTCCCTACTACTGGAAAGTCCCTACTGACATGGGCACTAGATCCTACTGACATGGATCTACTATTGTTACCGAACTGTTGAAAAGTCCCTACTGACATGGGCACTGGATCCTACTGACATGGATCCACAGAATAACAATTAGGATACTGACATTCCTACGAACAACTAATAGGATGCCTACATTCCTACACAGCAATTAGGATACTGACATTCCTACAAACAACAACTAGGATACTTACATTCCTACATAACTACTAGGATACTGCTTTCCTACAACTTGTTTTCTAACAGAAGATTTGGGTGACATCCCACAACAACAATGAGTACATATTTGGGGTAACATCCCACCACGATTATACTTGAACAAATGACATAAATGCAACTATTTGACTTTTGAGTCAACAAACTTACTCGAACTTGGTTCAACTATTGTAAACATAAAACCTGTGAATTCACTCAACCTCGTTGTTGACTTTTACTATGTTTTTCAGGGAATTAGCTGCGCACGTAAGAACCGCCTGCACATATGGAATTTAGGCGACCCGCGATGCAAATAGGATGCCAACTTTTGACACTGGATTTCTTTTGTATAACTAATCGGTTTTTAGTCATATTCCAGAAATCTACTTTTGTATAACATTACTACTTTTATACGATTCGATGAATCGTCAACTTTTGTAAACTATTAACTTTGGCATCTTAATATATTGATGTTTTGTGGTAATCATATGCTCTGATACGTATGCATGTACTGTGTAAATGTGGCGCCCCCATACCTAACTAAATGCTTCTGCTAAACACAATTAACGAATTTGGGGGTGTTACAGTTAGGCGTATACACATTGGCGTTACAACTTTAATACAATTTATATCAATATTGGAGATTTTGACTACTCTTCAAAACATACAAGAATTATACTCTATGTTTTCAACTAACAAACCTATGAACTCACCAGCTTTATAGCTGACCCGTTTTAGCATGTGTTCTCAGGTGCCCAGCAGGATTAGGATTGCTACAAGATTATGCTAGCTCGAGTAGCATATTTTCAAACAACGGGATTTCTCTGCATAACTTTTGTATTACAAACTATGTGTTGAAATTATTTTGCGAACTCGCAACTTGTATACACTTTTAAATTTGGAAATGCATAACTATTTTCAAACGTCTCATTTAGAGTCGTTCGTTATTTACCTTTGTGCTTGTGATATTTGATTTGGTAACACCCGACCCGACCGCTTTCGCAACCCGAAATTTGAGGGTGTTACAATAGATCTCTAACCGTCAATCTAAACATAGCTTAACAATTGTCTACAGCAAAGCATAGTAAACAAACAAATCAAGAGGATCGGTGGTCCTTGAGGTACCCTCATGCCGCGGTGGCCCCCAAGTAACACTTAAAACCAACTGAAGGCCAAACAGTGGTTAAACCGATAGTTTGGTACTAATACTACATACAACATAATTACAATAAACAACACATGTACAAAGCATTTATGTTGTTCAAAGTAATAGTACCCAAACCCAATCCATGTTGACCCCCGACATTCAATTAGTCCACAACCATCATAGCAATATACTAACACAATTGATATATAACGATAAACCAAGTTTACCCGTTGTAACCATGTTGTTACAACTAATTTAGACTGAAAGTCCAAGATCCACTCACCCTTGACGATCACCGTTTCCACTCAATGGTCTTATCTTATTGAGTCTTCGGTTTATCTGAGAACACAATCAAATCCTGAATTAGATTCTCATATCAAGTTTATTACAATCTAATCATGTACACAATGTCAAATAATTGCTTATATTATACTTTCATTACTAGTTAAATAACATAAGCACACAAGTCACAAGTTATCAAATTCGTCAATTTATAACATGCGAACGTGATCCGGGTTAGGGGTGGCTGGATCGCGTTCCTCAGTACAAAACATTCTGTTACTGTTTTTCACTTGCGAACGCGATCCGGGATAGGGTGCTGGATCGCGTTACTAAGAACAAGATTAATCTGACTTACATTTAACACATACTAACGCGATCCGGGAACAATGAAGCTGGATCGCGTTACAAAGAACAAAATCATTCTGTAACCAATTTTAACTATGAAACGCGATCCGAACGAGAGGCTAGGATCGCGTTCCGAAGAACAATTTCGTGACATTTTATAACTATGAAACGCGATCCGGATCGTATTCCAGGATTGCGTTCTTGCGATTTTCAGCAACACAACCCAAACCTGTAACACTTTCAGCTCGAACTAAAAACCCAATTTCACTCAAATCAGTTGTAATACATGATTTTATCTAATAATTTACCTCAAAGATCATACATAGTCATGTTATAACAACAAATAAGTATCATCAAACCCTCAATCCTAAACATGCATCATCAATTCAACCTAATTTAACCAAATCAAGTAAGAACACATAATAGGGCATAGTTTAGCTTACAATGGAGATGATGATCAGATGAAGAAGATGAAGGTGAGATGTTACATCCAAAATCACAGCTACAATTGTTTATGGGGATGATTCCTCTTGAAGTTTACTAAGTGTAAATGTGTGTGTGTGTTCTTGAGGTTTTAGACCAAAATCAGGAAATGAAAGAATGAAGGTCGACATATACATTTAATCCAAGTAGTATGCAGTGTAATTTTTAGTCCCCTTCTAAATCTATTGTCTGGAACCTAAAACCATTTTGCGAGGTCAAATATCTTATTATACCGTCAACTAAATTTATTTAAAACAAGTAATTATTTATTTGTCATAATAAGTCATTTAACCAATTGACCTATTTATTTTCAATTATACAAATAATATAAATTATTTTCAACAATTAAATAATCAGTTAAAATAAGAAAATACTGTATTCTCCTAGGCCAGTAACAAGGATGTTACAAATCTTCCCTCCTTAAGGAGATTTCGTCCCCGAATTCTCGCCATGCTCAAAAAGACTAGGATAGCGCGTTTTCATGTTAGACTCGGTCTCCCACGTAAGGTTTGGTCCCAAACTATGATTCCACTTAACTAGTACCATGGGAATATCCTTCTTCCGAAGTTTAGTCACTTTACGGTCTAAAAGCTCTACGGGTTCCTCTACAAGCCTTTGACTTTGGTCAACACGTAAGTCTTGCAATGGAAGAACTTGGGATTGGTCCTCCACATTGCACTTCCTTAAGTAGCACACGTTAAAAGTATCATGAATACCCGCTAGATCAGGAGGAAGATCTAGACACAGTTTGATCATTAACTACTTGCCGAATTCTAAATGGGCCAATGTATCTGGGGGGAAATTTTACCACGTTTACCAAAACGAATAACACCCTTCCAAGGTGAAACTTTCAAGTAAACCAATTCACCCTCTACAAATGAAACGGGTCGACGACGCGGATCGGCATATTGCTTTTGTCTATCACGGGCAACTTTTAACCTATCACGGGCTATAGCTACCTTATCGGCTGTAATCTGCACTATCTCAGGACCCGCAAATTGTTTCTCACCCGCCTCTAACCAATAAGTGGGTGTTCTACATCGGCGACCATACAACATTTCATAGGGTGGCATGCCTATACTAGAGTGAAAAGAATTATTATAGGCGAATTCAACCAATGGCAAATGAGAATCCCATGACCCACCAAATTCCAGCACACAAGCCCTTAGCATGTTTCGAGAGTTTGAATAGTCCGCTAAGACTGACCATCAGTCTGAGGATGATAAGCAGTGCTCAAGTTGACTCTAGTACCCAATTCTCGCAGCAAACTCTGCCAAAAACCCGATGTAAACCGAGAATCTCTGTCGGAAACTATAGACAACGGGATCCCATGCCTTGATACGACCTCATTAATGTACAACTGCGTCAGTTTACCCAAAGATGCCGTCTCACTAGTGGCAAGAAAGTGAGCACTTTTGGTCAACCTATCGACAATTACCCAAATCATATCGTTACCCTTAACCGTTAGAGGTAATTTGGTCACAAAGTCCATGGTTACATGCTCCCATTTCCACTCGGGAATCTCAAGTTGTTTCAAAACTCCATATGGTTTTTGATGTTCGACTTTTACTTGCGAGCAAATGTGGCAAGATTCCACAAATCGAGCTACATCCAATTTCAAAGTAGGCCACCAATACAAAGGTTTTAAATCATGGTACATTTTGGTACTCCCGGGATGAATTGACAATTTAGATTTGTGCGCCTCCAACAAAATCACATCTCAAAGACCACCAATCAAAGGAACCCAGACTCGAGATTGAAAGATCTTTAATCCACGCAAGTCATCAGCCAACAAATCCTTTTTTTTAAGCATAACCTCGGATTTCAAATTATCATCCATCAATGCCTCCATTTGTGCTAATTTTAACCGATCAATCAAATCTGATGAAACCTCTAACCGCATGAAACACATCTTTTCTGATTTTCCTTTCTGACTCAACGCATCCGCCACAACATTGGCCTTACCCGGGTGGTAACGAATTTCATAGTCGTAATCCTTAATCAATTCCAACCATCGCCTTTGTCTCATATTGAGCTCTTTCTGAGAGAACATATATTGAAGGTTTTTGTGATCCGTACAAATAACACATTTCGTGCCATATAGATAATGCCTCAAAAATTTTAAGGCGAAAACCACAGCCGCAAGTTCTAGGTCATGGGTTGGATAATTTATCTCATAAGGTTTCAATTGATGTGAAGCGTAGGCAATAGCACGGTCTCGTTGCATCAAAACACAAACTAAACCCGCAGAAGAAGCATCACAATACACAATAAAATCATCGGACCCGTCAGGTAATGCTAAAATCGGAGCCTGACACAATAATTGTTTCAAAGTCTGAAAAGATGACTCTTGTTGCCCAGTCCATTGAAATTTCACATCCTTTCGGGTTAATTTAGTTAAAGGACCCGCAATTTTAGAAAAATCTTTAATGAACTTTCGATAGTAGCCAGCTAATCCCAGAAAACTCTTAATCTCAGACGGAGACTTAGGAGCTTGCCAATTCATAACGGCCTCAATTTTTGATGGATCCACTTTAACCCCATCCTCACAAATAATGTGCCCCAAAAATTGGACCTCACGGAGCCAAAACTCACATTTTGAAAATTTAGCATATAATTTCTCATTTCTCAAAGTGTCAAGAACCATTCGCAAGTGTACCTCATGATCAGATTCAGATTTAGAATAACCAAGATATCATCAATGAATACGATAACAAATTTATCAAGAAAAGGTCGACAAACTCTATTCATCAAATCCATGAAAACCGCCGGAGCATTAGTTAATCCGAATGGCATAACAAGAAATTCATAATGGCCGTATCTAGTGCGGAAAGCTGTCTTAGGGATATCATTCTCACAAACCCGCACTTGGTGATAACCCGATCTCAAATCAATCTTAGAAAAAGAGGAGGACCCTTGCAATTGGTCGAACAACTCATCTATTCGGGGCAAAAGGTACTTATTCTTAGCGGTTCTTTTATTCAACTCCCTATAGTCAATACACATACGAAAGGTGTCATCCTTCTTCTTAACAAATAACACAGGAGCACCCCATGGAGACGAACTGGCCTCACAAAACCCTTATCTAACAACTCTTGGATTTCACTCATCATTTCACGAATTTTGGAGGGAGCTAATCTATATGGGGCCTTAGCTACAGGAGTAGAACCAGGAATTAAATCAATTTTATACTCTACTTCTCTAACGGGAGGTAAGCCAGGCAACTCATTGGGAAATACTTCCGAGTATTCAAAAATCACTCGGACATCGGAAACGGTTTTCTTTTCTAACTTAGCATTAATAACATAAGCCAAGTACGATTCACACCCTTTAGCTAGAGATTTTCTAGCTTTCAACAAGGAAATCAAAGGAATACTACCCTTCTTCCGTTCCCCTCGAGCCACGACATATGACTCATCCGAAATTGGGATTTTTATCAACTTTAATATGACAATCTATATTAGCTTTGTTCTCACTTAACCAATCCATACCCAAAACCACATCAAAACCGGTAATGGGCATCAATAGAAAAGAAACCGGGAAACTATATATGACCCTCAATCACAATGCTAGCTCCAGTCACCGATGTGGTAACCGGAACCATTTTACCATTTGCTACTTCAACTTCAATAGGCTTAGTAATACATGTGGGAGTCAATTTCAGTCTTTCACAAAAATGCATGGATATAAATGAGCAATTTGCTCCAGAATCAAATAGAACACAAGCCGGTACATAATTTAAGAAAAAGGTACCGGTTATGACATCTTTAGTTCTGACGGCTTCATCAGCGATCATTTGGAAAGCTCTGCCAGTTGCAGACGGTGGATTCTTCCTTTTATGGCCAGAAGATGAAGACCCCGTGACCGAACTCGATTTTTGTCTCCCCGCCTCCGGACACAAACCCGAACGGTGAGCCTCCTTATGGCAATTCCAACATACATGATTTGGAAACGGGCAATCTTTGATATTATGCCCAAACTGCCCACATTTGATACATCTAGCCGTCTGGGGAGTACAATGACCCTTGTGCCTAGATTTACAGTTTTGGCACCAATTGGATTTATCCATTACACCACCACTAGCATTTTGCTTTCTGTTTTGATTATTACCTTGCCATTTCTTCTTCCCTTGACTTGTCGTAGATTCACCTTTTGGTTTCATCGGGGACCTTTCCCTAACACTCAAATCTTGAGCCCGAATGTCACCATCCACTAAACGGGCTAAGGAAAATGCTTGAGTAAGTGAACCCGCCAATCTCACGGTTGTTCTATAATTAGGAGGTAAAGCTTCAACAAACTGTTCTACCTTGGTCCTTTCATTCGGAACCCATTGTTGAACAAACCTTAGCTTTTCCGAGAATTTGGAAATGAGCTCCTCAATAGTCATATTGTCCATCAAGTGTAAATCCAGAAATTCCCTTCGAATACGAGCCATGTCAAAATCAGAACAATATTGTTTACACACCTCACTGTAAAAGTCAGACCATCGAATTGAAGCCCTTTGCTGTGGTGTCAAGACGGAGGTAATGAAATCCCACCATGTCATAGCTGGACCCTTGAGAAGTTGAACCGCAAAAGGAACTTTGCTTTCTTCCTCACACCGGCATACTTCAAATTTTCTTTCTACATCCCTCAACCAATCCAATGTAACAGAGGGATTTGTACTACCAGAGTAATCGGATGGTCCACAAGATTTAAAAGTCTTAAAAGAACATAATCTCGGTTGATGTTGAGAAGGAAAAACCGGAATCTGATAACCCGATGGTCCGGAAGAAGAAAAAGGAGCTGATGTCTGATAATTTCCATAATGCTGTTGTTGGTGGTAATAAGGCAGAGACTTAGGTATCTGTGATGTCACCACGGAAGGTGGTACAGTGCTAACAACAGGTGGTAAGGGTTGTGTGACCTGTTGGAATGATCTAGCTTGAACCTGAATGAATTGTTGTTCTACTCCTCCGAGTCTATTTAATTTATCCTCTAATTGTAGCACATACTCATCTTGATTTAAATCCTCAGCTGAAAATGAGGTACCCGTTTGACCTTGCCTGTCACTTTGAATTTCTGGAGGAGGAACATTCGTTGTAGAGACGTTGTTTGGAGTAACGGTCGGGTTTTCATTATCTGCCATATCCTGCACCACAACACATCTCACAACTCATTAATCGTTAATACCTACATACTAACTAATTCACATATCTTAGCTAAATCCCACCCTGGAATGTTTGACTAACACAATTAGGTTTGGGATTTAACACTTAATCCATGCTCAATTCGTCCAAACCTATGCTCTGATACCAATTTATAACACCCTTCAAATTACAAGATCATTTTTTTTTTAGATATCGGAAGCGCATTAATAATAATTACTTCTTAGATTGCATTTAATGTAAAATCCAAAATGACAATCCACATTTTACATAGTTTTAAATCCAAAGTACCAAAACAATTACAAGCATTAAGTTAGGTGTTATTTAATCCAAAACACAAATGTTAATTCATTAACATCATCATCATAATCAGAGAGAGCTGTGCAAACATTCCATTCTCATCATCTTGCTAACCCACATACAAAAGATAGCCTGCAAGAGTAATGAGGGGATTAGCACGAAGCTAAGTGAATAGATCTCTAACCGTCAATCTAAACATAGCTTAACAATTGTCTACAGCAAAGCATAGTAAACAAACAAATCAAGAGGATCGGTGGTCCTTGAGGTACCCTCATGCCGCGGTGGCCCCCAAGTAACACTTAAAACCAACTGAAGGCCAAATAGTGGTTAAACCGATAGTTTGGTACTAATACTACATACAACATAATTACAATAAACAACACATGTACAAAGCATTTATGTTGTTCAAAGTAATAGTACCCAAACCCAATCCATGTTGACCTCCGACATTCAATTAGTCCACTACCATCATAGCAATATACTAACACAATTGATATATAACGATAAACCAAGTTTACCCGTTGTAACCATGTTGTTACAACTAATTTAACTGAAAGTCCAAGATCCACTCACCCTTGACGATCACCGTTTCCACTCAATGGTCTTATCTTATTGAGTCTTCGGTTTATCTGAGAACACAATCAAATCCTGAATTAGATTCTCATATCAAGTTTATTACAATCTAATCATATACACAATGTCAAATAATTGCTTATATTATACTTTCATTACTAGTTAAATAACATAAGCACACAAGTCACAAGTTATCAAATTAGTCAATTCATAACATGCAAAAGCGATCCGGGTTAGGGGTGGCTGGATCGCGTTCCTCAGTACAAAACATTCTGTTACCGTTTTTCACTTGCGAACGCGATCCGGGATAGGGTGCTGGATCGCGTTACTAAGAACAAGATTAATCTGACTTACATTTAACACATACTAACGCGATCCGGGAACAATGAAGCTGGATCGCGTTACAAAGAACAAAATCATTCTGTAACCAATTTTAACTATGAAACGCGATCCGAACGAGAGGCTAGGATCGCGTTCCGAAGAACAATTTTGACATGTGACATTTTATAACTATGAA
The DNA here is from genome assembly GCA_949592205.1 of Helichrysum umbraculigerum. Lineage (NCBI taxonomy): Eukaryota > Viridiplantae > Streptophyta > Magnoliopsida > Asterales > Asteraceae > Helichrysum > Helichrysum umbraculigerum. The sequence continues at coordinate 114,081,484 of CATIUR010000003.1, read as the reverse complement.
ACGCGATCCGGATCGTATTCCGGGATCGTGTTCTTGCGATTTTCAGCAACACAACCCAAACCTGTAACACTTTCAGCTCGAACTAAAAACCCGATTTCACTCAAATCAGTTGTAATACACGAATTTATCTAATAATTTACCTCAAACATCATACATAGTCATGTTATAACAACAAATAAGCATCATCAAACCCTCAATCCTAAACATGCATCATCAATTCAACCTAATTTAACCAAATCTAGTAAGAACACATAATAGGGCATATGTTAGCTTACAATGGAGATGATGATCAGATGAAGAAGATGAAGGTGAGATGTTACATCCAAAATCACAGCTACAATTGTTTATGGATATGATTCCTCTTGAAGTTTACTAAGTGTAAATGTGTGTGTGTGTTCTTGAGGTTTTAGACCAAAATCAGGAAATGAAAGAATGAAGGTCGACATATACATTTAATCCAAGTAGTATGCAGTGTAATTTTTAGTCCCCTTCTAAACCTATTATCTGGAACCTAAAACCATTTTGCGAGGTAAAATATCTTATTATACCGTCAACTAAATTTATTTAAAACAACTAATTATTTATTTGTCACAATAAGTCAATTAACCAATTGACTTATTTATTTTCAATTATACAAATAATATAAATTATTTTCAACAATTAAATAATCAGTTAAAATAAGAAAATATCGTATTCTCCTAGGCCAGTAACGAGGATGTTACAGATCCCGACCCCGAAGCACCACCGCCCGATCCCGTTTCATACGACCATCCCATTTTCTCGTAAATTTTCCTTTTCTCCATTTCCAAAATGTACCTAGCTTGGTCCGGTAAATTTTCGGTTGGCATGGACAAGATTCGCAGTTTTGCCTCTAGATCATTCGTCTCGTAGTACCCTTGTTTGTCGCTTCGCATGCCCTCGAATGTTGTCGCGAGTGATTCGTCAAACGAAGCACGGGAGGAAGCTTCTGAACCAGAAGATATTTTTTGTGACTTCTGTTTCCTAGACTTTCCTGCCGGACGTGGATGCGGATCGTTCCCAAATAAATCCTCATTCGGGTTTGGGGTTTCTTGCTCCGCTACTTGATCAAAATCCAAGTCTTCCAAACTCACCGTCTCACGACGCTTGGGTACATTGCGTCTACTGACGACAAAACCAGTGGGATGAAGCCACTTTTACTTATCTTTCAAAAACTCCCACGCCATCAAGTTTGTGAAACTTTTTTACTCGTTTTCCACCTTGTATTGGTGGTGGCAACGGATCAACAAATCTTCGGCGCCTTCACCACTCCTTTTTTGGTCGTTAAGCCGTTTATAAACCCCCTGAAATTTGTTGCAATCCGCGTTTAAAGAACGTCATTTCGAAGACAACGCGTCTTTTCCGCGTTGAAATGGTGGATTGCGGGAATTGTAGGAATCCATCACGGGATACCAAAAAGAAGACCCGTCTTGGTCAGTGCCACGTTGGGAATTTTCGGATACCGAAATCCAACTTTGAGCCAAACGAAGCTCGTCCTTGGGTGTCCAAAGGTTGCGGTTTGTAAATACTTTTTTGGTTTTCGCCGGGGAGTCTTTTTTAGACTTTTTCCCTTTGCCTTTTTTGGGTGCCTCGGGTGTCGGAGTTGTGTCTTCTACGGAAAAAGCGTCGGGGGCTTGTTGACTTTGGCGCCACAATGTAAACGGGTGGTATTCCTCGGGTGACATTTGGGGTGGTGGCGGCATAGGACGTGGTGGTTGGTTGTATCCGGGAGTGTATGGGTGTTGGTTGTACGCGTATGTTGCAAAACCTTGGAGTGGTGGGTTGAAAGATTGTGAATTTTGTTGCGTTTGTGGTCGATCCCAATCGTTCGTGAATGGGTTCCACTGTGATTGTAATTGATACGGGTTGTTTTGGTTGTTCGACATTGTTAAAAAAATGGGTGAATTATATAGATTTTTTTGAGAGAATTTGAAAGTGTTTTTGATGTTTGAAGTGTGAAAAAATGATGTTGTATTTGTGTTGAATATATAGAAAAAGATTTTAAAAAAATATATATATTTTTAAAAAAAAATTGCCGTTGGAAAACGGCTAGTTTTTATTTTTTTTTTGTTTTTTTCTTGTTTTCCCAAACGGTACCCACGACCCCTTTCCAAGATAAAGTTAAAAAAATGAAAACGCTCCTCCGGCCCAACGTTACATTTCGCACGCCGGACGAAAAATGGCACAAAAACGCCGTGGCGTGGCGGAAAAACGCCGTTCGACGGCGTTTTGGGCTAAAAACGCAGACAAATTCGAGCCCACACCGTATGCTCTTATGATTTTGTTTTTAGAATTATATATGCAGGTCTGGTTGTTGGTTTTTTGTATTTGGCCCCAATTTACATCTTGTAATTTTGGGCTTAGGTTTTCTCATTGATGTTTAGTTGGTTGTTGGTGCGGTTTGTTTTTGTTGTACTCTCTTTGTATTCCGAGTTTTGGTTTTAATGATAGTTTGCTTTTTCTAAAAAAATACATTATGTAAGATAAAAATAAGTGTGCACGTTTTTTTTTTTTTTTAAATACTCCCTCCGTCCCATTTAAAAATGTCCGCATTACTATTTTGGGATGTCCCATTATAAGTGTCAACTTTGTTATTTAACCAATAAAAAAATAATTTAGCGGGTAGATTTAATATTTAATTGGTGAAAAGTGTAGTTAATGGAGAATTCTAAAACTACGTGCAAAGTCAAAGTGAACATTTTAAGTGGGACGGAGGGAGTACTATAAACAATATATCGTGTAAGAAAAATTAACAATTTTGCTATAATCAAAATAAGTGTCTACTTTTCCATTTTAGTTTGTGTTAAATAATTTTCAACTTTCAGAAATAACATATTATAGTTCGAAATAAGCCTGTTATTTTCTCTTACATAATATAGTGATTATTAAACTTTGTATGATCTATTTGGGATACCAGGAGTATTATTATACTCCATCCGTCTCAAAATAAGTGTCTAATGTAAAAATGTACACAGTTTAAGGAAAGTCACTATCTACCAATAACATCTTATCTTTACCCACTAAAATCTTTTCTGATTGGCTGAAAGAGAATCTGGACACTTATTTTGAAACGTCCCAAAATAGTAAGTGAGACACTTATTATGGGACAGGGGGAATATTAGAAAGGGAAAACAACCTACGTACGTTGCACTACTAGGCCAAATTGTACGGTTTTAATACTTTACTTATATATTAAATTTTTTATTATAGTTATAATAACTAGCTACAGGACCGCGACAACGCGGGATATTGGTAAGTGTTTTTGTTAGTTATTTTTTAAAGGATATTTATTTTTATAGGTTGGTGAATTTTTATTTTTTATTTTTTTAATTTTTTTAATTAAGTAAACAGAAAATTTAAATAAACTTAGATATGTAACAATCTTTTGGACTGGTATTTTGTTTTTTATTATAATTTTCTTTGTTAGGTTTTGTGATTTGTTATTTTTTTTACTTGTAATTTTCTGATCCATTTATTTTAATTATTGGCCCTACGTTTTATAATTGACGTTTCTATGAATACAATAATTTAGGTCAATCTTTTTTTTTTTAATGAATCTATATTAATAACAAAAAGTATAGGATAAGTGAATATTATATAATTGACACTTGTGTTGCATAAACTATAATATCATGAAGGGCCCATATTGTGTGTATCTTTGATAATTATAAATAACTTAAGTTAGCGCAAGAGATAAATTAAAAAAAAAAAAAATAATAAAATCCAATTAAAATATTAATTTAATAGTAGATACTATGAAAACAATAACTTCGTGAGGTATTGAAAAAATAGGGGGGAAAACAAAAAAGAATAAACAATTAAATAAACATAAAAATATACCATTAAATAAAATAATAACATTAATTTATGTTAATCATAAGTAAGAAGATATATACTTTTGAAAACTCTATGAATTTGTGAAGAAGTTGAGATCAACAATATACTCACCGTCGATTACATGGCCTAACACACGTAATGCTTTTATTTGTTCATCGACCTTAACAAATTCATGGCCTAACGCACGTAAATCTTCGAAAAGTTCATGTTAAGCCAATTTGTAAAAGTCTTCAACATTAGAGGGATCTAATATCGTTTATTGTTTATAAATTTTCCTATTTGGGTAAGTACAAAAAAGTAAACTTTCCTATTTAACATTACCCAAAAAGGAAAGTTTGCATACAATACACGATATTTACAAGTTCAATACATATAATAAAAGTTTTAAAAATTCGACTCGTACAATAGTACAAAGTGTAAAGTTTAATACATAACGAAACAATAAACCCCAACAGGCATGTATATATTACACACAAGATATATAGTCTAGCAATGAATCTTTTTGAGCAACAAAACAACCGGTTTTTGAATCCATAACAAATGATATACATTTTTTCTCCTTAACATTTCTTAAAATCTTCCCAAGATATACGTACACATTCCCAAACAGCCCACTTTAGATAAGATACAGGTCCGGCTCTATAATGCCAATAATGAACTAAACCTATATAAATCATAATAAAAACCACTAGCGTCACACATATTAATATTACGAATAAATCTATTTTGATCGCCAAAGAAATAGATATAAAACGATATGCCGTCCAACAAATTACCAAGGCCAGTATTTGTTTCATGTGCGATGATGATACATGTCTAAAGGTGTTAGTAATGGTTCTGATGATCGAAGGCTCCCTCAATTTTAGTAATAACATGTCGATTTCGTTTGCAATTTTATCAACAAGAACCTCCTCTCGCGATCTGAGAATCAAACTCTTAGGGTACGTTTGGTAGGAGGGAATCGGAGAGAATGGAATCGAATTAGAGAATGGAAATGTAGACAAAGGGAATGAGTCCGAAGAAACATAGTTAATTCATTTGTTTGGTATGAACATAGAATCGAAGTAGAGAAAATAATAGAAGTATTAATCTCCTGTTTGGTAATATTATCCAACGGAATGGAAATAAGTTTTGAGTATTCCAAGTTCATCTCTTTCGAAAGATTTGACCAGAAAATATGAAAAAAGTGGTACACACTCTCTTTTGATTCAAGATATAAATAATTGATGATTATTTTTTTTTTTATATAAAACTAGTTGAAATGGGAGTTAATTCCCAACATATGTATCTTTTTGAAAACATAGAAAAGTACATGCTTTTTTATGTTTGTAATTCCCAACTTAGGTATTTAATGTATTTACCTGACAAAAGTACAAAACTATAAGATTTTTTTTTTTCATATTAAATTTCTCTCTCCACTTTATTTATTGCAGTACTATATCTTGAAAGGTTCACCATCTTTTTATTATTCTCTCAATTAATATAAAAGTTACATAGCACATAAAATTAATAAAAAAACAATCGTACCACAACATTTAGCAAATATATTCAATGGCATATCTTCTTTACGTAGTATTTAATTTGTTTACATATCAAAATTCATCAACAAATATGTCATTCATACCACAACATTTTAGAAACATGCATAACTTCATAACAAATAGGACATAAAACTAACAGAAATATATATAGAAATTAGAACGAACATCAATAAAAATTACATATCATTTCACTGAGGTTGAGAGCTTGAACATGTTTTCTTATTATGACCACTTTGGCGGCAAATTCCACACCTACGCGGTTAATCAGAATGACGAGCATCCATCTCATTTTGTATTCGACTTTGACGTCTTCTCCCACGGCTAGCAACACATTTCGAGTGATCACCTTGGATCTTCTAGCCGGGATCCCTCCAATAATCGATATGTGGAAGAGGAACAAAAGTACCATCATATTGACGCCTATCTGTTGAAGTGGTGTAAATCTCATTCACCAGTGTGATCGGACTCTTCTATGTCGACAAACTGCAATTGCATGCGAACAAGGAAACCTATGAGTTTGCCATTTACCGCATGTGCACTTTTGTTCATAATAATAAACAATTTGCACATTTCCACCATGACCATTTATTTTTCTCCCTGTGATAATCTGGTACACTCCCCTTGTATAGTCAAACTCTTGTATTTGATGTCTTTGAGCATGCACATCTGCTTCCCTAAATATCTTCCATATGCTTGGTGGTAAAGATGTATTGCATTTTAAAGCACACATGTTGTACCTTTTGAATAATTGCACCGTCCTCTTAAATGTTAGGTCCATACAAGCTCTAATGGGCAATTGTCTAGCACCTCGCAACACATTGTTAAAGCTCTCGGATATATTTGTCGTTAGTGAACCCCATCGAAAATTCATATCAAATGCAAGACTCCATTGACTTCTATCAATTTCCTCGAGATATTTCCAAGCATTTGGATTGAGTGCTTGAATCTCTCTCTTATACATGAAGAACTTTCTTTCTTGAGTCGTGCTCCCGATTGCCCAACAAAATCTTTTTAGTGTTAAGCTCTTGAATTTTGACATTAAATTACTTCGAATATGTCGCAAGCAAAAACGATGATATGCAAATGGCTCTTTCCATTCCTCCAAATTTTTCATTGCATGAATTATTCCCCGATGCCTATCAGAAATAACACATAATTGTTTATCACGTGCAATGTAACGCCTAAATTGCTCAAAAAACCAACACCAACTGTGAACAGTTTCTTCATCAACTATAGCATATGCCACTTGTAATATGCTATTATTAGCATCTTTTGATACAGCCACAAGCATTTTTCCCTTATAATCTCCTTTTAAATGTGTGCCATCCACACTAATAACGGGCCTACACATGTGAAATGCATTAATCGCAGGTCCAAATGCCCAAAAAACGTACTTAAATGTAATTACAGACTTACAGTTGATGAGCTATTTGGGTGATGAAACCATGCATGTAACGACAGTATTTGGATTCGAAGTTTGTAGTGCTGTAATATAGGCAGGCAACTCCGCAAAATTGCTTTCCCAATCTCCATAAACAGCCTGTAGTGCTTTTCTCCTCCCATGCCATGCTTTCTTGTAGGACACATCGACATACAAGATATTCTTAATGTCTGCTTGAATATTTTTCACGGAATAGGCAGGATCTTGCTCAACTGAGTGCCGAATGTAGGATGCAATCATCGTTGAAGTCAAGTTCCTATTATCAGTACCAACTAATGCTCCAACACAATTGTGTTCACTGACCCACCTTGTAATTTGCCATTGCTGGTGAGTTTTTTTGTGACGTGCACGAACATACCAAACACAACCTTGCTCTTCTTCCTCGCTACATTTTCCTACCCATGTATTAATGCGACTTTCAACAACTTTAAATTCTCGGTTTTGTGCAAGAGACCATAGTGATATGGCCTTGTTGAGTTGTTTCTTACTTTCAAACCGCATTCCTAACCGAATTTCATTTCTTTCTTCTTTCCAAAAATCTATGTGGGAGTCATCTTCATCCTTTTGTCTGTAATCGCTATTGCCATCTCCAACATCATTCATGAACTTCATCACCGTTTCACTATATGGATGAATACTTATTCTTGCATTACTTTGATACTCGCTCACCTCATCATCAGAGTCCTCCCCCATTTTGGTTGAAGCCTGACTATCGTCTTCACTTGCTTGTGAGTCTTCTTGTTCGGCAAATCCGTTTTCAGACTCACATCTATCAACAACAGATGGAGATTGTGTACTGGGACCAGCATCCATACTTGCCATTTGATTTGTAAAGCTACATAATAGATCAACTAAACTTATATTACCATCTGAGTTTACTTCTTGATGAGAAAAATTATCCATCTCATAAACTGCATGAGACACAAGAATAGTAATGATAATGTTAGCAATATTATATATATAAGGATTTTGCATAGATTTGTTTATAAGTAATTTATGTTTTAATACTTGTAACTTGTCTAAGGGTGCTTTGGTAATTTATCATGTAAGATGGTTAGGGTATAAATAAGTTTGTAAACCCTAACCATCACTAATCTTTTGGCTGTAAACTTTTCTCTACAATTCTATCAATATAGCCGTTCTCTGTTTTTCATCTCCGAGTTCTTAATACGATTCATCAATAGTTGATTAGATCGATTTCAATTGGTATCAAAGCCTCGTTATCGACTATTGATTTGAATCTATCAAAAGGTTTTTGAAAAACAAGTACAGGTCGATCTTTAATCATTTGTTTTTACAATTAGGTTTTTGGAAAAACCTGAGATATTTTGTTCGATTAATTTCAATTGAATAGGTGTTTGGGATCGGAATTGATTCTGGATTGTTACACTCAATTGCACGAATCTTTTGATATTGATTTTAATCATTTTTGTTGAGTTCGACTTCCGATCTAAATTAAGTCAAGAGCTACGATCATCATTGTGATATACTAGGGTTTTTAGCGCAAGTCTGCAAGTGTGAAGATTCTGAGTTATTACACTAGATTGGCAATACGCTAGGTATAATTTCTATTACGCCAAACTTACTGGTGACTTGCTATTACGCTACACTTGAGACCAAGCTAATACGTCAAAAGTTCACTACGCCAAGTATTTCTCACTCTGATAATTGGTTATTACGCCAAGTAGCTGGTTACCTCTCGTTACCAAAGTATTACACCAACTAGTGTATTACACCAGATTTTGTGACAAACAAATCTATTACACTAGTTTTGCCCAAGTCTAAATCTGTTAAGCTAGTTTTGAGAAGAAAAAAAAAATTTATTACGCCAACGTGTGTATTACACCAACTAGTGTATTACGCCAGATTTGGAACAAGCAGTTCTATTACACCAACCTCGCATTGACAAGCCGTTCTATTACACCATCATTTTGAGAAGTCACTCCTACGCCAACTTTATTTGAGAACAATCCTATTGTGCTAAATTTGTATTACACCATCTGGAGTATTGTGCTAGATTGTATTACACCATCTTTGAGCATTTTTGGGTTATTACTCTATCGTTGTGTATTACGCCATTTTGTTGAAGAGCAAAAGTTTGGATCTGAATTCCGGGTTATAAAAGGTTGTATGGTGGGACTAAATATCATAATGTCGATTGATACTGCTGAAAATAAGTTCATCAAAGATTATCGGACCTATCCTGATCCACAATGTATGTCTGAAATGGAATTATTTGGGTTTGTTAATTGCTTGAGAGCAGAGCGTCAAGAATACTACGCAAAAGTAAAGAGTTTAGAAGAGAAAAATTTTGAGAAGGTAATTGAAGTTCATTCTCTCCAAACACAACTTCAGAATGTAAAGACTGAGAACGAAAAGCTGCATTCTACAAATTGTCACTTGGAAGCAGAAATTTCAGAATTTCAGGAGCAACGAAAGAAAGAGTCTGGTAAAGTTTTGATAGCAGTAAATGATGCTTGGCTGGACTTAACCGACGCAGAAGAAGAAGATGATGAAGTTAACTTGGCATTCAAGACCAAAATGTCACATGTCTCGGATGAGGAATCCGCGTCTGAACTTGAGGTACTTGCTTTAAATGAAGATCAGTTAATTCTCATAAAAAGTAAAGTGAACTCATATCGAAAAAAGAATGACTTGGAAAAATCTAAGGTTGCTAGACTCGAAAAAGAGGTTGCTAGTAACATTGGGGCTATAGAAACTGTGCTTAGGGAAAAAGCTATTCAAGAAAATCAACTCTTGTGGTATAAAAAGAAACATGAATCATCGATTTCCGAACATGAAAAACTGACAACTCGAATTTCTGAATTAAAAGGGAACTTTGAGGAATCAGAACGTTTGCAAAGAGTATGTACTTTGAGAAATAGCTACCTTTTAACCGAAAATGTTAAAATTTATGCTCGAATCAAAGAACTTGAAGAAAAGTTTCTTAAAAGAGGTCAAACTGATCAAACGATTTTTCTTAACAAACCAAAGGAAATAAAGTATTACAATCCGAGGGAAGGTTTGGGATTTGACAATCCTTGCTATTTACAGAAAGCGATTTCTAAAATAGCCCCTGTGTATGCTAAAGAATACATGGGTCGGGGTGTACAAATGAATTTTTGAAAATAACCGATGAGGAAGAAGAAATTGAGAAGTTTAATAGGGCAAGAGAAGATAAAGCTCAATTTTCTTTTAATTATGAAGAATTAAACAAGAGTTATGTTAATCGGATAATTCCACTTTCCGATGACTATTTCCCAAGTTATTCAAAATCTGAATTTGAATCAAATGATGATGCTTCTTCAAATAAAGTTGTTAAACAAGTGGTAACTTCTAAGGTTTACATTCCAAACTTGATTTTGGAAAATAAAATCATTGAATTAGAAAAACAAATTACCACTGAACTAAATGATTTTGAAAAGGAACGAGCTAATCTCTTAAGTACTATTGAACTACTCAAAAGTACTCCTTCATCTTCTCAAACACACCCGATGTCAAAATCTCAATTAGATCTAGATTGTGATAAACTCGTGGATTCGAATATATCTCTTGATGCTGATTTGATTCAAAAGTTCAATCCAAAAGTTTTCAAATCTAAACCTACATCTCAAAAGGAACAAATGTTTGATAATTTGCCAACTTCTAATAAAACACAAGTGTCAAAAGCAGCAAAACCACATGTGAATGTTCCTAGGAAGATTTACACGGATAAATCTTCTAAACCATTTTCGAAAAAGGTTTCACAGTTTACTAATTATTCTTTGCAAAAGAATAAGAGGTATTCTAACAAATCACAATCAAATGGAACATTCACAACTCAAAAGAATTTTGATGTTCCCGATGCATATGGTTCAAATGTTTCAAAGGAATCGGTTTCACGATTTCAAAAGCAAACAAAAGTTTGGAAACCGAAGCAAAGTTCTTCTCAGATATCTTCTCAAACAAAATCTTTCAAATATTCGAGATCGAGAATGTTTGAACTTGCACCACAAAATGCTTTTTATCCGGTGCAAAGACGAAATGATTTCGTAACCTCAGTTCCCAAACGATTTCAATTACCGTTGATTCCACAAACTTTATTTCGAAAAGGAACACCGAGTTTCAACTCAATGTGGAGTTCAACATCAGTTTTTCAAATAGACACAACTTACAACTGGTTTTCAAAGTTTTCAAAACCCATTGGCACCATGCTTAAATGGGTTCCCAAAGTTGTGGTCTAGTTTCAAAAGTAATGGCTTTTACTCACATCGAAGTAAAACCCGTTCTTAAAAGCAATGGCTTCTGAACATTTCAGTTCAAACCCGTTTTAATTGAATGAGCTTAAAGGAAAGATTGAACTTTTCAATGAAAAGTTTCATATTTTGAAAACAGATTTCAATGCTCAAGGTCGAGCTCCCATCATTACTCTTTTGAAGAAAAGTATGATATCTTTAAGGGGGAGCTCGCACAATTTTGAAAGAAACGTCGTCTCACCTTCATATGTATATTTTCACAATATCAATGCTTATGTTAAGGGGGAGGGTTTTCACAAGGCTATAACTTCCAAGTGTTCAAATTTTTGATATATTCAAAACACTTTGGATGTTTTTTAAATCATTTTTGGTTCTTATCATATCGGAGAAATCTGATTGAAGGTATCCAACCACCAACTTTAAATCACAATGATTTGATATCATGATCAACTCATGATCAATTTTTGGCAAAGGCTGAATTTCTGCACAGAGTGTTTTAGATTTCAAATATCTCCTATGATCCACCAGAGCCGGTTGGATCTACCCCAGGAGCCACATACCAAAATTTAGGATGCGAGGGTCTTTTAGGTCTACGTGAGCAGGATCAAGTATCACGGGATCTTGATCGGGGAGTGAGATGAGATAAAACTTTGAGAGGGGTGAAGGAGAATGAGGTGCAGATCAGCATAAACATCAAAATGCCAACATTGTGTGACAAGATCATCAATGATTGAATTAGGGGAGGAGCTAAAAAAAATGTGTGAGGTTGAGTGAGGAGTGTGTAACAGGGTTAAAAGAAAAAGAAAACCCTTTCCAAACCACTAAATCGCCGGGTTGCCACATCTACTATCGTATTTCTTTTGTTGATTTCTTGTATTGAATAAGACATCATGGACCCAGTGATGCAATGCACATTACCCTCCTAACCACTCAAGTACTTCTCAAAAGGTGCTTGTTTCACTTCTCATGGAGACTTAACACATACTCTATTGGCTTCTCATTTTGAGAATGTTGATATTGAAATAGGAGGACAATCAGCTCCAGTCCCCGACTTCATTACTTGCACTATAGAGTCTAGATCCTAATGTGTTTATAACACATCTTTAGGATACAAGTGTTCTTGTACACTATACATGTCTTTGTGATATTTTTTCAAGTCTTTGTGACTTTGCCGGAACATTCATAGTGATATCTAACATAGATATTCCACGATGATTGAATGGAAATCCTACCAATGCTATCATCAATGCCAACATTGAAAGTAGGTCACTCAAGTGATTCATTTATTTGATTCAGTTGATGTGTTAATTGGTAATCTATGTGATCCAGGAGTTAGTAATTTCTGGAATGTGTCTTCAGACATTACAAACAACTTTTCCTTGTTTTCTCAAGTGAATTGTTGTATTACCTGGTTCTTATCAAAATTCATATATTATTGAAATTTTATGATCATTTTCCGCATCATTATCTCTAGATAATTGATTTAATCATAATATTTATCAAATACATGAATTTTGATTCACATTTCATGGTGCTTATTGAAGATTCAACATTTCACGAAAAAGAAATTTGGTTGGTGAGGATGATCATTGGTTAAGGAGAGAGTGTTAGGTTCTTCTATTTTTCCAACACCTTGGATTACAGAAGATTCATGATGCTCATGATAAGTCACAAGCATCATGAGGGGGAGAGAAGGGGAGAATTTGTAGATGAAGAGAAAAGATCCAAATGGTTGAAGACTGTGTTCATAAGTAAAGGTTAGAAAGAACAAGATGTTGGAAAAGTTTAAAGAAGTGTGCTGAAAGAGAAGAGCTTAAAGTTTAAATCACAACAAGAGTTACTAAAAGTGAAGTAATGTTTGAAAGTGAATGCATAAAGAGCGATTGAGAGAGGTCTTGGAAACTTGTGAAGGTTGAAAAGCCTGAGGTTTCAAGAGATAAATTGGAAGAAGAAATGATGGAATCTGCTCATCAAATTGGAAGAAGAAATGATGGAATCTGCTCAACAAATGTTGTCAAGTGTTCAAAGGGAGATAAAGCGTCAATGACCATTTGTATTATCTTCCTACAGGAGAGTTATTCGTTTGAGGGGGAGTGGATTTAAAGGAAAATAAAGAAAATGATCAAACTCCAGAAGAAGAGTATCATTTTGAGGGGTGGCGGATCAAGCTCTTATATATGAAATATTAGTTTGAGGGGGAGCATATTCAGAGATTAAAATGATTTGATTTCTAGGGGGATTGTAAAGCAAGATATGTGCTTCAGTGGGATTGCTAATTCGAAGAATTGAACAAGGGCTCACGCTTCCTAGTTGATATCTATGCTAAATCCTAGGGGGAGATTGTTAGCAATATTATATATATAAGGATTTTGCATAGATTTGTTTATAAGTAATTTATGTTTTAATACTTGTAACTTGTCTAAGGGTGCTTTGGTAATTTATCATGTAAGATGGTTAGGGTATAAATAAGTTTGTAAACCCTAACCATCACTAATCTTTTGGCTGTAAACTTTTCTATGCAATTCTATCAATATAGCCGTTCTCTGTTTTTCATCTCCGAGTTCTTAATACGATTCATCAATAGTTGATTAGATCGATTTCAGATAAAAACAAGTTTACTTGTGGGAGAAACTAGAAATGTATCAGGGAGAGATAGACAAATATGAAACAAAAGAACCCTCCATTGATTTCAATATGGTTTTAGACGTTAGGTTGAGTTGGTAAGAGACTTGAATGGTGTATCATAATGATAGTAGCTAGTTTCTTTTATCCTTTGTTTTGAAAGAAAAATTGTCTATAGACAGACTATACGTAGGATGTGGTGGGATATCAGATTTTATAAGAGTCATTAATATGGTTGTCATGATATTTAATATATTGCAGATAATGAAGTATGAAATGGTGATATGTAATAATAAAGAGAGTTGAAAGTTTGACAGAAAGTTGATATACAATAGCTATTTAAGAGAATAAAAAGGGATGGTAAGCGTTGGGATACAATAAAGAAGAGAAAGAGAGAGTGAGAGAATTTAAATAAGAAAAACAATTCTTACTTTTTGTACTTTTGTCAGATTTGTAAATGAAATACATAAGTTGGGAAGTACATACATTAAAAAGCCTACACTTTTCTATGTTTTCAAAAAGGTACATATGTTGGGAACATGATCTCCATGTTAGAATCTTTTATTCAACTAACATGAAATATAGAAAAAAAATCATTTTAATGAGTTAATATCAAGTATGTATGAATCATTGAACCAAACAAGAAGATCAAGATGGATAACACAACCTACTGCCATAAATCAACACAAAATTAAAGAACCAATTTCTAGCTACTATTTTTTTTAAAAATACGTACAGTCATAAGAGCACCCAAAAAAACAAAAAAACAAAAAAAAAATTAAAAATTAAAAGAATACCAAATCGATTGTTAACACTTTGTAGCTAGCTAATATTAATCTAAGCTTTTATCACCACATTCAATTGATTATTGAGATCCTCATGGGTGAGGAGATGAACCCAGCAAACCATAAATAACATCGAGTATGTGAAGCGTCAACATGTCGAACAACTCGCAATTCGTGGTGAGGGAACAACACCAACGATCTGAACAACAGTGAGGAGGAATCAACGAGTAATGACAAGAAGAAGAAGAAGAAGAAGAAGAAGAAGAAGAAGAAGCAAGAGTAGTATTCTCGTAGATTGAAGAACCAAAAGAGAAGCGCCACAAACATATTTGGGGGTTAGGGCTTTCAAATGGTTTTGATTGGGATAGCATGTGCAATGCACATGATAAATTTTATTTATAACCATGTTTTTTCAACTTACCCCCTTATTCTCAGAATAAAAAAGCGGAGAAACGCTCCTTAAGAAAATTTCCATTCCCACCATTCTTTCCTAAATTGAAGTGAATCAAAGCAGTGGAAAGAGAATGCTAATTTGATTCTTCATTTCCATTCCATGTTACAAACAAACAAGAAAAGTGGAATCCATTCCCTTTCTCTCTTTCCATTCACTCCTACCAAACACACCCTTAATAGAATTCCAAAGAGAATGCCATCTGTGTATGGTATAGCATGCAATTAGAATTCATCAAAGATATAACTGTTCCACTTTTATTGTTTCTCCTTATATAAATGTCATTTTTGTTCTTATATATTAGAAGTAAAACAAAACAAAAACGGGTAAATTGGTATAGTTTAATGAAATTTAATTCTTATTTTTTTTAACACTACGACTGCTTATTTTTCACGTTTTTTTCTTAACACTTTTAAAAGGTGTGAACTTATTTGTTAAGTTGTTGACACTTATAAATGTGTACAAATTGCTCACATTTTTAAGTGTGAAGATTATTTTTTCAATGTTCACACTCAAGCGTGAAAAAATGTATAAGTTACAATACTTAAAAGCGTGGAAGTCATTATGTGTATACACACATGAGCTTTGCTACATTCACATAAATTTTACAAAAAGTTTTTCACAAAATGACATGACATATGGAATAAACCAATAACAATCATTTCTAGTTTCTCTCTCTTACAT
Organism: Helichrysum umbraculigerum; assembly: GCA_949592205.1. Lineage (NCBI taxonomy): Eukaryota > Viridiplantae > Streptophyta > Magnoliopsida > Asterales > Asteraceae > Helichrysum > Helichrysum umbraculigerum. The sequence goes on along the minus strand of CATIUR010000003.1, from coordinate 114,065,870 downwards.
CTCTCTTCCCATCTTGTTGGTCCAATTCAGCTTGTGAATAATTTTTTGTAAAAATTTGGTGAACCTAACATTTCTCACACATTGTAGTTAAGAAAGCATTGACGTACCCGCGATTGGAAGTCACCGTCCCTCGTATACTAGAAATTTCAGTAAGTGCTTCCTTCTATCGTTGTATTTTACGAGCTAATTCAGTCTTCTGAACAGCATCCGTTTCTTCCTCCACACGTCGTTCAAACTCATCGAACGCAGCTTTAAAAGCATCTCGTCGATACCTAACAACAGAGGGCTTGACATCGTAGAAGATAGGATTATAGTATGCTGGCCGATCCGATGTTGCTCAAGGATTCATACAAGTTCATCAAGGCACCAACTTGACTTTGCATAATTCGGGGACAAGATTACAATAGAAACCTTGGATGCTTTGATTGCCTTCTCCAACTCTTGCTCTATATTTTCGCCGTTCTGAATTAGTTCATCAACAAATGTGGTGACATTCTTCTCAAGAAGGGCCTTGTGAAGGCGGTTAATGATTTTATCTCGAGTATCTTCACCACTAAAATTCAAAAATACATGATATCTATACTTCTTTTTTACAGTTTTTCTACTATAACAAGTTATAAATGAACGAAGGTAGAGTATGCAAAAGAAAATGGATGATAAGATGAGATACATTGATGAATTAAGGAAAGAGAGCAAAGTTTTATCAAGTACTTATAATTATAAATAATAGATCCAAGCGATCACTTGGACTTCCACGAAAGTCATCTTTTTTCTATTAATATAAGGTGCCACTATACCTAAAACACGTAAGTTTTTAGCATCCACCTCGATTTTATATATACACCAACAAATATATTTAAACAATATTAATTGATATTTTAAAGTTAATAATTATGTAAAAGTAGAGACCGTTTGTGATATATAATTAATATTTAAAATTCGAGTGGAAGTGTAAAGTGTTCCTCATTTGTTTTTATCCTTCTTTTATTGAACTCGACTTATATATATATATATATATATATATATATATATATATATATATATATATATAGGTGGAGGTTCATATGAGAACCAACTAAAAGTTGAGAACCTTGAGAACCACTACATTACATGCTTGTTCACATGTGATTTAACTTCATTCACATGTGAACATTGATTTAGGTTAGATTTGTAAAGAAAAAAATTAAAAAAATCCTAAATTATAGCGAAAAACACAAAAAACAAATATATATTCACATTTGATGATAATGTGAACAAATCATGTAAAAAGTGTTTTAAGACGTGATTTTCGAATTTTTTTCTTTACCAATCTAACCTAAATCAATGTTCACATGTGAATGAAGTTAATCACATGTGAACAAGCATGTAATCTAGTGGTTCTCAAGGTTCTCAACTTTTAGTTGGTTCTCATTTGAACATAACCCTATATATATATATATATATATATATATATATATATATATATATATATATATATATATATATAAGAGATATTAGGCCTTGAGCCCGTACGATGCACGGACATTCATTATTTACAATTAAATTAATTTGTAAGTTTAATGTTGTTAATTAAAAGATACATTTATCATTGAAAATGAAAATAATTAATAACATAAGTCAAACTATAATCATAGTTGTCAACTCGTGACTCGATTCGGGACTCGGAAACCTGATTTTTAACTCGCAACTCGACTCGTAAGAGTCATAAATTTTACAATTAATAAATACATATTTATTTATATATATTAAATAGCAAAATAATAGAATATTTAAATATATTTCCTAATATATTACAATCTTGCTAGTTATGAGTTATAGGTTTCAATTCATCCCAAAAAACGCACCTCAAAGTATTCAAAATGACATTTATAGTATCCAGAATGGCAACAAGAGAAAATACATAACACACAACTAGTTAAATAGGGTAGTCTGATCAAAAACATTAACTACGGATGATATTCAAAGTCGATGAATATGACGTCATCCGTCTCATAATAAGTGTTTACAATCACATCACATCACATATCACATCACATCACATCACATATATTATTATAAGAAAACATTAAATATGTAGACATTATAAACTTTCACCCTCCTAAATTAATCTCCACCATTCATTAAATTAACTCCAATGCTTAATTACCATTGATCTTCCTCCCTACAAATGTCCATGGATTAAGTCTTTCTAAAGATGTATCAATTACCTAATTACCACTAATCAAAATAAACTCTAAATTAACTAATTAACATTAAGGCATTTAATTGTAATTAAGAATTCCATTTAATTCAAAATTTGAATGGATGTTACACGTACAATTAATGTTGCAAAACAAACATGGCAAGTATTAAATATTATTATTATTAATTATTATTAGGTTTGGGATCAGAGAGGAACCATCTTTTAGGAGGGAACCAAAGGGCACCAACAAATAAAAGGAGTGGAGTGGCATTTTTGTAATTATGATGAAAAATGATGGCATATGTTAAGGAAAAAAAACATAACATTTATTTTGTATTTACACCCCTTCCACATTTCCACTCATTTCTTTTTTACCCCTCCACTTTCTCCTCTCTTATCCTTCCTTCTTATTCCCTACCCTACCCCACCACCCCCACCTAGACGTCGCCGGAATCCGTCCGCCGCCGTCGGATTCCGGCCGCCGCCGTCGGATTCCGGCTGCCGCCGTCGGATTCCGGCCGCCGCCGTCAGATTCCGGCAGCAATTTAAAAAAAATATTTTTTCCTTTAAAAAAATATATTTTTTTAATTTTTTTTTAATTACACTTTTGAAGTCATTGCATCACGTGTTTACTTCTAAACCACTGCATCTTTGATTTTAATTTGGAACACTACATCATATTTTTTTAATTAGAAACACTGCATCATTCTTTTTAATAAAATACACTGCATCAAACTTTCGGTTAATTATATTGCATCAAACTTATAAATTAAATACAAGTGTTAGTGATTGGTTGAAAATTAAAACAACTGCATCTTGTGTTTAATTTAAAACCATGTATCTTGATTTTAAATTAATAGACTACATCAGATTAAAACCACTGCATCATGTTTTTTAATTAGCAACGTTGCATCATACTTTAAATTAAACAAACTACATCATGTTTAGTTAGAATAACTTCATCATGTTTATATATCTAAAAAGTAAGATGCAGTAAAAAATGTAAGATGCAGTAAAAGAAATATACGATGCTTAATTTTTTTCAGATATAAAAAGGTAAATTTAGATCAATATTACTATGAGTACTTAAAATGATGCAGTAAAAGCATTTCATTTTAACATATAGTTTGTGAAAAAATGTTCATGACGCACTAACAAAAAGAAATCACTGCATCTTAAAAGCATTTCATCTTATCACTACATCTTATAACATCCAGCTGCAACAAATATGTACTACTCTCGTAGTAGTTTTTTTCAGAACTAAAAAAGGAACAATGCAATTGAAAATGTACGATGCGGTAGAAAGAACATAGGATGCAGTGAAAAAAATGTACGATGCAGTCAGATCTAAAAAGTAGATCTAGATCTAAAAAGTAGATCTAGATCTAGATCTACGAATTTTCAGATCTAGATCTACATATCGGTGGTAGAGGAGCGGCGTTGGTGGTGGTAAATGGTGGTGATGTTTGATCGGCGATTGATGGTGGTGGTGGTGGTGGTGGTGGCGGTGGCGGCGGTGGTGGCGGTGGTGGGAGGAGATGGAGAAACGACCACGGTTGGTTACGTCCGGTTGAGGCCGGTTCACCAACGGTGGTGGTTTGCATATTAATTTTCCGACCACAAAAAACCGTCATCGTTTTATATACTTTTTTTTGCGGTTCCGATGATGGTGACGTTGGTGGTGGTGATGACGATGGCGATGGTGACGTTGGTGGTGACGATGGTGACGTTGTTGGTGGTGGTGGCCGGTAGTGGTGGTGTGTGAGTGGTGAAGAAAGAGAGATGAGAGTGTTTGTGTGTGTGTTTTTGTGAAATGAATAAAGAAAATGAGTGTTTGGTGGTGTGGGTTAATGAGAGAGGGGGTGTATGATTGAGGAAGTTGAAGGGAGGTAAATGTAAAATTGAAAAAGTAAAGGGGTAATATTTGAAGGTGCTCTCCCTCCCTCTCAAAAGGGAGGGTTCCCCTGTGAACCGGACCCTTATTATTATTATTATTATTATTATTATTATTATTATTATTATTATTATTATTATTATTACTACTACTACTACTACTACTACTACTACTACTACTACTATTATTATTATTATTATTAGATTAATAGATTATATTATATATTATTATATCATATTATATAATTCGAGATTATGATTATTTCATCGAACATATGATTATTTCTAGGGCTTATGATGGTGGTTAGTCATGGTGGTGAAATATCTATTTTTTAACCATGTTCTTAGTTATAGTTATCAAATCTCATTCACTGAAATGATATTGTTTATGTATTCATATCAATATCAAATCAATCTATCAATTGGGTTCTGTTAAAAAAGGAAGATAATTAGGAAAGAGTATTATACTCAATTAATGAGTTAACTAATATATCTCCACTAATTTGGTAACTCATTACTGCATATTCTGAATTTTTCAAAGATGATACGGAGTATTTGATGTTGGATTATAAACTTGATTTTGCCTAATGAGTGTTGGATCATAAACATAATTTGGTCCAACTGATATTGGACTAACCAAAATAAGGAAGTAAGGCCCAAGTCCAAACATGAAAAAATATCTAGAGAAGTGTTTGGAAGCTTCTAGAATAAAGATATATAAATATCTAGAATAATATCTAGTGGATGTATCTAGTTGGAAATATCTAGATATTAGTATAAGAAATATCTAGATATTTATATGTAGAAGAAATATCTAGATATTAGATATTTAGATATCCATGGAAATATCTAGTGGGTGGAAACTTCCATGGACTAGTATAAATAAGTGTTGTTGGAAGTCATTGTAAGTTATTGTAAGCAAAAACATAATCAATAAACACATTGTTCTCTAAATCCTCTCTTTCAAATACTCTTCCAACCTCTTTCACCTAAAACCTCTCAATTACATCAAGCTTAGAAAGCTACAAAGAGCTAACAAAGTGGTATCAGATATACGTCGATCAAGATGTCAAGCATGATGAACTCGTTTCAATTTCCTCATCTTACCAAAGATAACTATGGAAGTTGGTGTATTCGAATGAAGGCATTACTTGGCTCATATGATGCATGGGAGATTGTTGAGAAAGGCTACAAAGAGCTTGATGAAGATAAGTTAAATGATGCCCAAAAGGGTGAACTACATAAGCTAAGAAAGAAGGATCGAAATGCCATCACTCTCATTCATCAAGGTCTTGATGATGCAATGTTTGAGAAGGTTGCAAATGCAACTACTTCAAAGGAGGCATGGGAGATTCTTCAAAATGCATTCAAAGGAGTTGATAAGGTGAAGAAGGTACGTCTTCAAACTCTTAGAGGAGAGTTTGATAAATTACAAATGGAAGAATCCGAAACCATATCGGATTACTTCACCCGTGTTTTAACAATCTCAAATGAGATGAAGAGAAATGGTGAAAGTTTAAGTGACACAAGAGTGATAGAAAAGATTCTTCGCTCTTTGACACCAAGCTTTGACTATATTGTGGTGGCCATAGAGGAGTCAAAAGATTTTGACTCTATGACCATTGATCAACTCATGGGTTCTCTACAAGCTCATGAGGAGAAGCTAAAAAAGAGAAGGGAGAAAGAGCCCTTAGAGCAAGCTTTATACTCAAAGCTCTCTTTAAAAGAAAGAGAAAAGAGTTTTGTACACGGGAAGGAACACGGACGTGAACATAGATGTGGTTATCGAGGTCGTGATGGAGCCCAAGGACGAGGAAGAAGAGAAGATGAAAATGAATCTTCTAGAAGAGGTCGTGAGAGAGGTTTTGTTCCTCAAAGGGGAGGTAAGTCCCAAGTACAATGTTACAATTGTCAAAAGTATGGTCATTATGCAAGAGAATGTAGAAGCTCGAAACGGGTGGAAGAGGAGGCTAATCTTGTGGATATAGAAGATGAAGTGGAGCTTACAATGCTAATGGCGAATATTGATGAACTAGAAGAGAAGAGTTCACAATGGCATCAAGAATCCGCTGCAAGTAATCATATAACGTGTGAAGAAGACTTGTCCATGGAGATAGAGAATAAAAAAGGTAATGTCACCATTGGAGATGAATTAGAGACACTTGTGAAAGGAGAAGAGTATGTCAAAGAACCAAGCCAAAGGCAAACCAAGGTTGATGATTGGAGTAAAAATTATTCAAAAGATTATGATCTATATAACTCTATCACAAGGAAAGTGGTTGTGAGTAGAGATGTGGAGTTCGAGGAAGAACTATGGGTTTGGAGCACAAATAAAAATCGGAGGTACGATTTATTTCATATTCTTGATGATGATGAAGAAGATGAAGTTGATGATGATAAGATAACCGACTCCAAGCAAGATGCTCAACAACCTCCAAGTCCATCCCCAAGTCAAGGTCCTTCATCAAATTCAATCTCAAGTTTAATGTCAAGCAAAAGAGATCCGAAGACAAGAAGTTTGCAAGAGCTTTACGAGGTAACTGATGATGAAAGATCTCTTATTTGTGAACCTATCGCAATTAAAGAAGCAGTGCAAAGCACTAAATGGAGACAAGAGATGGACAAGGAGATAAATTCAATAGAAAAGAAAAATAAGTGGGAAGTGACATCACTGTCAAAAGGCCAAAAGGCTAATGGAGTACAACAGAAAATTTCAAAACAAGAAGTAGAGAACTATAAGGAAAGATTAGTGGCCAAAGGCCACAAGCACAAACACGACGTCAAACACAACAAGGTTGATAAAATAAAGGATGGAATCTTCGTCTGGAAAGAAGGATACACTAATGACTTACTGAAAAGGTTTAGCATAAAGAACAACAATCCTAGTGGCAACCCCATTGAATGTGGAGAGAAACACTCCAAGCATGATGAAGGAGGAGTGGAAGATCCAATGTTGTTCTGGCTGAGGAACGTATTAGAAAGGTTACACATAGCACAAGAGGATGCGACAGAGATCTTCGTGGATAAAAAGTCAACGATTGACTTAGTGAAAAATATCGTCTACTATGATCGAGGTAAACATATCAACACTCGTTATCAATTTTATTCAAGAGTGCATTGCAAGAAAGGATGTACGAGTGACACATACGAGATTAGAAGACCAAGTCATGGACATCTTCACCAAGCTACTAAAGAAGATAGACCTTTCAAGACTAAGGATGATGCTTGAGTTGGCAAATCAAGTTTAAAGGGGAGTGTTGGATTATAAACTTGATTTGGCCCAATGAGTGTTGGATCATAAACATAATTTGGTCCAACTGATATTGGACTAACCAAAATAAGGAAGTAAGGCTCAAGTCCAAACATGAGAAAATATCTAGAGAAGTGTTTGGAAGCTTCTAGAATAAAGATATATAAATATCTAGAATAATATCTAGTGGATGTATCTAGTTGGAAATATCTAGATATTAGTATAAGAAATATCTAGATATTTATATGTAGAAGAAATATCTAGATATTATATATTTAGATATCCATGGAAATATCTAGTGTGTGGAAACTTCCATGGACTAGTATAAATAAGTGTTGTTGGAAGTCATTGTAAGTTATTGTAAGCAAAAACATAATCAATAAACACATTGTTCTCTAAATCCTCTCTTTCAAATACTCTTCCAACCTCTTTCACCTAAAACCTCTCAATTACATCAAGCTTAGAAAGCTACAAAGAGCTAACATTTGACTTGTCAAATTTTGAATGCATTTTATTAAAAATAATCCCGCCTAACAATTTTGAATCCACATCTTCTTGCTATATGATAGATACTGGGATATGTATTGGAGTTCTAAACCCTAACCATTTGATTCCTATTTCTGTGATATTTGTGGTACACTATCAATGGCGGAGTTCAACAGTTTCACCCCTTTGAATCTTCTAAACAAAACAAGAAATGATTGGAAAATACGCGTCAAGGTCTTCTTGTCATGGACCCAAACGTACAAGGACAATCCTAACCAGTTGGCTTCAATGAAAATGATACTAATTGACCATGAGGTAATGATCATTCCCTACTTAGTTTGTAAATCAGCATGTGACGTGGTTGTATTTATGTTCCCTTATTGTCGTATCTAATGTCGTAAAAACTGAGATGTGATTTCATAGGGAAAATATGACAAATTACTCTTAAACTCATTTGTTGTTATCATCAGTGTAATGTTTTTGCAAATTTCCGTTCTCATAGTACGTGTGTCTGTATATAATGATAAGTTTGTTATGTTCAATACGTATATTATATCTCATCAGAAATAAAAAATGTAACTTAGACTACATTCCTGACTTTTTTTCCACATATATTTAATTTCTTAAAAATGCATGAAATTGTCTCGTCTTGATTCATGACAACTCAATTGACATGGTAAAAAAATCCAGGCCTCTGTTATGAGGTATTTGATTCATGACTTCCGTGACACCATCAAGGAAGGGAGTTTCTATGAAATAACAAATTTTGGCTTGGTTCCTAACAAAGGAAAATATTTATTGATTCAACACGACTGGAAGGTCAATTTCATTAGGCTCACTAAGGCGAGAAGGTGTCCCTCTTTTGATATCTTCTTATGGCTTCAATCTTATCTCATTTGGTGATGTGAATGCATGGACACCTTCCAGCATCTACGCTTTTGGTAAACTCCTGAACCAGTCTACTGTCTTATTAAAAATTGAATTTTTATATGTTCCATAAAGATATACTTTTGCAATTTTGTTGCAGATGTTATTGGTCACCTGACAGAAATAATAGAAGTCAAGATTAATAGGGAGAATGGCACTGAGAAACAATCTATTGAGTTTGTACTTGAAGATGTCACGTAAGTTTTCAGACGATAATGACACTCCTGATTATCATAAATCAGTCGTTATTCAACCATCCATATATCGAAATTACAAGTGCTGATTTATGCAACACTAAGTAATGCTATAATTTCGTGTTTGCGAGAAAATTAATTGTGCCCTATGGGGTGACTATGTTAACCAGCTTGAGGACTACGTCAACACCAAACAGAACATCGGTGAACACCTCATTGTGTTTATTCATAATGCTAAAATAAAAGAATGGCACAGTATGTCTTTCAATCTACATGACTTTTACTTGTGCTATTTGGTTTCAACAGTGTATTAATACTGCTTATAATTGTAAATGTGATTATAGAATTGCCACAAGTGTCCAACCAGTTCTTTGGCTGCCGGGTTCATCTAAACTCTGATGTCCCACCCATCCTGCAATACAAACAATCGTAAGACCACTATACATACAATTATAAATGCGATATATTACAGTTTAGCGTGTCTTTTCTTTCAAAACGTTTATGCATTTTATGATGAATGTTGTTTTGTAGCCTACTTAACAAAGGGGGTGATGTTGTCACTTTAACCCTTCCTGAAGAGCTGACTCCAACCCCTGTTGTCAATGATGCTTTAGACTTTTTCAAAAAAACACCTGTTACAACACTCGATACAGTTCGTACAACAACTGAGGTTAAACTTTGAATTACAATAATATGGAGTCAACACTAACACATCACTTTATGATAACTATGCACACTGTCCGTACTTTTATAACAAACCGATGGTTATTGTGTGAGCGTTTCAGATTTCTTCATGGGTAGTGAAAGCAACGGTTACACATGTTCTTACCGATGAAGGTTGGTTTATGTATTCATGTAATGTATGTAAAATGAAAGCCCAACGAAAACAGGTTGTCGGCAATGTTAAAAGGCACTTTGAGTATAACCAATGTTGGAGGTATTTAATTTACGGAGTATCAGTCTACTAAATTTCTTTCGTAATTAATATCTTGCATTTTAATTGTGGTTCATGTTAATTCTATTGAAAACATTGCAGTTGTCTACACTATAGAGTTTCAGAAGAGGGGCTTGCCTCATTGCCATATTTGCTTATTTCTAGATAAGGCAGATAAACTTCCTAACCCTTCAGACATAGACCGTGTCATTACTGTAACATCCTCCCCCTGAGCCCACTGGGCTCACGCGGTCCACAGCTGGGCCTGAGGAGCAATGTCAGGTCTGCAGCCCAATACACCCCAACCACATCACCTGAGGAATTCACCTCCCAGGTAGGTTGTTGGATTCGAACTTGAATCCCTTTAATACTAAGTCTTACCACTTAGTATCACCAATTGAGCTGCAGCTCAATTGGTGATACTAAGTGGTAAGACTTAGTATTAAAGGGATTCAAGTTCGAATCCAACAACCTACCTGGGAGGTGAATTCCTCAGGTGATGTGGTTGGGGTGTATTGGGCTGCAGATCTGACATTGCTCCTCAGGCCCAGCTGTGGACCGCGTGAGCCCAGTGGGCTCAGGGGGAGGATGTTACAAAAAAGTGCACCTTGTAACATCCCGCCTTACCACGACACAATATTGTCCGCTTTGCCCGCAGGCGCACGGCTTTGTTCTTGGCAACCACACTTCCCAGGAGGTCACCCATCCGGGGATTGCCCTCGCTCGAGCACGCTTAACAGCAGTGCTCTTGCGACAATCTGCCACCTGTGGTCCCAAAACGCGTTGTGTCATATAAGGCCAAGATATTACTTATAATCCCAGCATCTCTCATGTCCTTGGCAGATGTGGGATTATAAGTAATATCTTGGCCTTATATGACACAACGCGTTTTGGGACCACAGGTGGCAGATTGTCGCAAGAGCACTGCTGTTAAGCGTGCTCGAGCGAGGGCAATCCCCGGATGGGTGACCTCCTGGGAAGTGTGGTTGCCAAGAACAAAGCCGTGCGCCTGCGGACAATATTGTGTCGTGGTAAGGCGGGATGTTACAAGTGGTATCAGAGCATAGGTTTGGGCGAATTGAACAATGGTTGGATGTTCAATCCCAAGCCTAGTGATAGTGGTCAAACATTCCGAAGTGTGGGATTAGTGGTTGGATGAGCAAGTTGTTATTAAATATGAACTAATCTATAACAGTGTGTTAGATTGTTGTTTTGAGTGCAGAGACGGAGGATAGTGAGGAACCGATTGGTATTCTCAATCCTCAACACTTGTGGGCCTAGATGTGCCAGGTAATTTCTGATAAACTTGGTGAATTTCAATTGTTTTACTTTACTATGTTATGATTATTAGTAAAGTAAATTGAATTGTTGGTGATTATTACTTGCTAATAAGGTGATAGAGCTATTAGTATGTAATTAAGAAGTTGAAACTGTGTGTAGATACATGAATGACTAATGTGTAACAGTTGTGTTATTGTGTGACTTAGAGTGTGTCCGGGTTGTTGAAGTATATGCTATTGACTTGGAAAGGTCAATGTTGAATGTAATTGTGTCAAACTCGATAATTGCCATGCTATGCCATGCTATGAAGTGAGGAATGTGACTAGATGTCTAAATGTTTAGCATTGATCATGATTAGGGTGAATTATGATCTTTGTATTATATATAGTGTAGTAAGAAAGTCGAAGTGGACAATGAGCCTAAATGTGCGGTGACAAGTTTGTGAAAAGTCGAATTTGAAATTATATGTTGAAATTGGTTCATATATGATTGAATTTTGTGAACTTGGTGTTTTAGGGTGATAATATGAAACTAATGATGAAAGTGTGTTAGTTTGACTTGGAATAGTCAGAGAAGTGTGGGTTGGGTGTTGGAATGGTGATCATATGGTTGTAAACCCAAACGGGTCATTTAAGTGTCCAAATGGGTCATTTAGTGTTAAAATGTATAGAATTTGATGTGGTATGTGTATGATAATGTTTAAAGTGACTTAAAGTCATAAGTATAGATACAATGTGGATTGAAAATGTTAATGTTGTCATTTTGAATGAAATTGGTGAAATTGTCCATTTTGACCCCTAAACGGGTCAACGTGTTAAAACAGTGTAGAATGAGTGTTTGTATATGATGAATGTGCCCACACGTCATAAATATATGTAGAATCATGTTAGCAAAGGGTTGAAGTCAGAAACCTAGCCATTTGGAATATGGCGTGTCAACTAAACGGTCGAAAATGGTCTAAATTGACTCATGCGTCCATTTTCTCGTAAAATGTGTAATTTGAAAAAGTGGAAAAATAGAAAGTTGCATTTTGATTATATGAGAGTGCCTGCAAAATTTCAGAGTCTAACTCTTTACGGTTTAGGAGATATGCGCGTTTGAATTTCATGTTTTTGCACTAAAATTTCTGAGTTGCTGCAGCATGTTGAATCCGGACGTATTCCATTGAATACGTACGTATTCCCATGAATACGGACGTATTCCTTGGGCGTATTCCTTAAAAAGATTTCTGGTTGAAAATGTTGGCGGGAATACGGGCGTATTCCCATGAATACGGGCGTATTCCCATGAATACGGACGTATTCCCTTGAATACGAACGTATTCCCTTGTTTTGAGACTTTTCTTGTGTTATGTGTTATATTAAGTGAATTTAATATGAAAATTTGTAAATTTCGACGTTCGACGTAACGTTGGACGTAGAATTCCGCTAGAAAATTTCAGTGTCCGATTAAGATGAAATTTACATGTCAACTCAAAAACGGGCCAACGGTCAAAGCTCATCGCATCGCCATGAGCCCTGTCAGTTTTCGGCACTTCGGGGTCGTTTGGGGCCCGAAAATCGCGTTTTAGTGTTTTTCGGACATTATTTCGGACTTTTAGCTTATGAATTGTATTGGGCTTTTGTTTCTTTGAGCCCAGAGATCATTCCTGTGACTATATGCAATATTAAAAGTCGTTTTAAGAGGTCTATATGGTTCTTTGTGTAGGAGTTGTTTGTAGGCAGTTTATTTAACTGCTAAGTATACCAGTAAGGGTATTGTTGATTGTTGCTTGTTAGGGTAAATAAATATTGATTATGTAATCATGTTAATTACATTATGTGAAATACTTAATATGATTGAATAAGTATTTGTAAGAGTTGAAGAGTAGTGTAGGAGCTTACTCTTGATTGATAACTAAATATGGAAGTTTATTTATTAATCAACTTAGAAATTATATATTGATGAATATATGTGGAATATGACTTGGTATTTTAACAAGGTACTTAGTGCTAAATGTTATATAGAGTATTATACTTAATAATTAAAGTGTTAAGTGATTGATATTGAATCGTGTAGAGAGGATGTTAAATTGATTTCGTTGTGTTAAAACTTACACATGTGTTAATAAGATAATGAGGAATGTGTTAGATGATAAAATTATTATGTTTACTTAGTTTGTGAGTAGTTTCACATTCATGTGATAAAGGAAAAATAGTAACAAGTTAACACTTGGTCATAAATCTATTTTGAGTGCTATTAAATGTGTGATAATTGTTAATTTCAACATTGTGAATTATGTGAGAGTAAAAGTTAATTACTTTAGAGATCAATGGTATGAAGTGGCCTGAGAATAAAGTGTGATTGACATAATATGACGACGTCTGGCCAACGTATTTATATTATGCCATTTCACATGGAGTATTGAGGCTACCAAGTACCAGAGAAATTAATGTGACCTTAAAAATTGTAGGTTTTCGATGTTGGCATATGAAAGTGAGTCAGAGAGGACTAAAATGAAATGGTAGTAAAGCATTAAATTATTGTATTAATGAACTATCTATTAATAAAAGAGATATATATATAAATATTTATATATAGAGAGCCTTTTGATTGATAGTTATAGTATTATTAATTGAGAATTGTGTGAAATTTGATTGTTATTATATGCTTAATATCAAGGTGAAGTGATAAGTTGCATATAGAAGAAAATAAAACATGAAATAATCTTCCGTGGAGATTAAAGAGATAAAATTGATTGATGAAATGTTGTTGAAAAATGTGTGTGTGGTTATCACATTTTAATGGAGTGGTACTTGCGCTTGAATGGCAATGTACCTGTTGATGGAAAAAACTTGGTAATTATTCAATTTGAATTGGTATTAAGTGACTTGGTGATTAAGTGATAATAGTGTTAACTATGAAGAATTGACTTGTATTTTGCTTGTAAATATGTGAATAGTGTTATATGAGTTTGAGATACTTTTAAATAAAAGATTATCAAATACAGTAGTGATATGTGGTACTAGCACAAATGTTAGTTATGAATTGAAATTTAAATTTCATGGTTGTTGGGTGTATTGTGATTTTCATAATCATTGTTTTGCTGTTAAAAGGGGTATAAATCATATATCTATTTTAAAGATTCTAGCACGTCGTTAGTTTCTAGTGTTAAAAGTATGTTATGTACATGATGATGTTATCCACTTACGTCAAGTGATTACTTGTTTAAAGTGATTAATTGGGAATAATTTCCTTAAGTGATCATAGTATGCATGAAAATATGATTTAGATACATATCATATGTTAAGGTAAGAAATAGAAACATGTACATGTGGATATGTATATGTAGATAGAATTTAAATTGTGTGCATATAATTAAGAGTTGCTCAAGGGAGTAACTATTTTAAGTGATAAATATCACACTTGTTGTATAGTATTGCAAGTTAAATTGAGTATGAGACATAAATTATATGTTTTCGTGAATCTAATTGAGATACACACTAGTCGTGTGTGAGTTGATGAAATAATATATATGTAGGTACATGGAGTGTGTAGTGAAATGTATGCATAAGCATGTCATGCATAGGTAATTTAAGTTGTGTACACACTTTAGATAAATATAGTGAAGAGTAATTACGATGTTGGAGTAGTACGAAAAGTGCAATATTATTAAATTGTGGTGTTAGTAGAATCTCATTTAAGGAATGAGATTTATCAAGTAATTAAGTACTTTAGAATAATCAAGGTTGATTAGATTTCGAGGACGAAATCTCTTTAAGGGGGAGAGATTTGTAACATCCTCAAATTGGGCCTAGAAATAATAGGTATTTTCTGTAAATTTTAAATGCGATTTAAAATTTTTATTGTGTTTGATTTTATAATTAATAGGTCGATAAGCCTCAGGAAATATTGTGGCTTGTGAAATATTGTTTGTTTTAAATTTATTTAGTTGACGGTAAAATAAAATTGTATTTGCCCGCAAATGGTTTTTAAGTTCCAGACAATAATAAATACGGGGATTGAAAATTAACACTTATATGGTATATTATATGAGATGGATCGGGTTTTATTCCCACACACACATACATACGTACGTATTCATACATTCATACATACAAACACAAACCTTAATCCAAAAACTTGATGAAATAATCAAATTGGAGCTACAAAACTCGAATTCAAGCTTTCTTAATCATCACAAACAAGGTATGATCTTGTGTTCTTCATGTTCTTCAACCTAGAATTTGGGGTTTTTGATGTTCTTGAGCAAAATCCGAAATTAGGGTTTCTAAAGTGTAAATTGATGTTAGTTAAGCTTCAATAACATGTAATAATCATTCTAGCATCATCTTAATCATGTTATATGTGTTAATTTCGTGATTTCTTGAACCCTAGAAATTTGGGGGTTTTAGTGTTCTTGGTTATAATTCGAATTTAAGCTTTGATTATATGAAATTTATGTTAGTTAAGCTTATTGTTGTTGATATCTAGCAAGATTCTAGCTTAAGTTTGTAGATTAATCTTGGTTCTTAAGTTTTTGATGATTTTGATGGGTTATTGATTATAATCCGAAAATTGAAAGTTGTGGTGGTTAAATTCTTGTTAGTTGATGGGTAAATGATGATTATAATATAAACACTAACTTAGAAATGATGAATATGATATATATATCATGAATAAAGTGATGGGTTTCATTGATTGTTCTTGAAGTAGGATATATGAGCCTAATCTAATAATGTGTAAGTGATATGTATTGTTAATAAACATATTAGAGGTGATTAGTGATGATGATTGAAATGATTTAACTAAAAGAGTATGAGTGAATAAGTGTTCTTGAGAATTTGTTGATAATAATGAATTAATCAAGTAAGTGAATGGTAATTCAAGTGAAATTTGTGAAAGTGTTATAATTAGGTGTTAATCACATTGATTGATAATAACAAAGAGGGTGTTATAGTGTTGCTAGTAAAAGTGAGTTATTATATGAAATTGTTAATCATTGAAACTAAGAGGATCATGTTGGTTAGTGACAACTATTGGTGAATTAATGTGATTTTATGATCATGATTTGATAGTGATGGTGAATTATAATGATTATGTTAAATAGTTATGACTTGAGTAACTTGGAGTTGTTGATGTAAATCTATTGGAGTAATGTTATATAGATTTGAAACAAGTGACTAACTTGTGTTATTTTGTTGTAATTCCAGATATGGAGAAGACTCAGTGATATTAGACTACTGAGTGGGCGACTATGGTAGTCGGTGAGTGGACTTTGATCTCTCACTATAATTTAGTGATCACTTATGTGGTTACTTCAAGTGTTATGTGTTATATTCAAGTGTTAAGTTGAATTGTGAATTGTGTTAAAGTGTTAAAGTGTTAAGTGACCTATTGGTAACTGTGTTAATAGAGGTCAACTATGTTGGACTGTGTTGTTACAGGTTAGTCAACACAAGGGTTGTGAACATTCGTTGTAAGTAAGGCTTGTGTTGACTAAAGGTAACAAACAGTTATCGGTTAACCACTGTATTGGCCTGCAGTTGGTGTAAGTGTCGCTTGGTGGGCCACCGCGGCTGAGGGCGCCACAAGGGCCACCGATCCTCTGGTGATGTTGAGTCAAAGTGTTAAATGTGGTGAACTCATAGTGTTAAACTAAGTTGTATTGTTAATGATGAGTTAACTCACTTAGCTTCGTGCTAATCCCTCGTTGTTTACTCCTTGCAGGTTAATATCTATTTTATGGGCGGGTCAAGGAGTAACTGAAGAATGTTTGACTAGGATTACTCTGATTTATTTAACACAGTTTAAAATGTGTGATTATATAATGCCCAGGATATAAAGGATTGTTTTGTAATCGGTAATAATCAATACTTAGAACTTAGGTAATGGAAGATGACGACATGTCATTTTATGTATATATATGTTTTGGGACTTGAGCTTCTGAATTGTTTAAAAAAAAAAAAAACAGATGTAAATTTTGGGGCGTTATAAGTTGCAGCTCAATTGGTGATACTAAGTGGTAAGACTTAGTATTAAAGGGGTCTCAGGTTCGAGACTCAACAACCTACCTATTGGTGAAATCCATAGGTGATGTGGTTGGGGTGCATTGGGCTGCAGACCTGGCCCAGTGGGTTTATATTAACATTGCTCCTCAGGCCCAGCTGTGGACCGCGTGAGCCCAGTGGGCTCAGGGGGAGGGTGTTACATAAAAAGTGCACTTTTTTGTAACATCCTCCCCCTGAGCCCACTGGGCTCACGCGGTCCACAGCTGGGCCTGAGGAGCAATGTCAGGTCTGCAGCCCAATACACCCCAACCACATCACCTGAGGAATTCACCTCCCAGCAGTGGCGGATCTAGAAAATCATGTCGTGGGGGGCAAAAATTCTACTTTAAACAAAGATGATCACAAAGTCGCTTAAAAAGCATCAAAGTCGGATCAAAGTCTCATCAAAATAACCCAAAACTGTTCAAATGAATAAAAACAGCCTAAAACTACATCTAAAGTGTGCTTAAATAACTATAAACATTAGGTATTGCAATACATCATCAAATAATACATAATGTCTCGGAATGAGTTTACCAACAGGCAACAACAATAACATCAATTTAGCTAGTCAATATTACAAATATAGATATCCTCGTAAATAAATAAAAATAATATAATAGATATTAGCAAACTATAGTATAATAGTAACTAATACACCTATAATTTTCAATTTAATACAAGTTGAAAGTATTAGATTATTATTGAAACTAATTGTCACTTCAATATAGATATATTTAATTAATATAAATAAATAAAATCAGTAGTGATGCAATAAATCTTAATAAATACTCCGTATATTTGAAGTAACACTTATACACAAGTTGGTTGATGGATTACTTGGTTAACGAGGTCCCTGGTTCGATTTTTATAGGCAGCAATTTACTTGTGTTATTTAATTGTTTGAAAGGCTAACCAAGTCCACTATCCAACTCTGAAACAAGTTTTGGGGGCCCAAAACCTTTACTTTTCCACGTTCAAACCCCTTTAAGGGGGCCTAAAAACTTTTCTTTTGGGAGCCATTTAAGAAACAGGGCTATATTTACCTTAGTGGACTGAGTAACATGGGGGGCCTGGGCACCCCATGCTAAAGGCCCAGATCCGCCCCTGCCTCCCAGGTAGGTTGTTGGATTCGAACTTGAATCCATTTAATACTAAGTCTTACCACTTAGTATCACCAATTGAGCTGCAGCTCAATTGGTGATACTAAGTTGTAAGACTTAGTATTAAAGGGATTCAAGTTCGAATCCAACAACCTACCTGGGAGGTGAATTCCTCAGGTGATGTGGTTGGGGTGTATTGGGCTGCAGACCTGACATTGCTCCTCAGGCCCAGCTGTGGACCGCGTGAGCCCAGTGGGCTCAGGGGGAGGATGTTACAATTACGGCCGAACTTCCCAACAAAAATGAAGAACCAGAATTGTACGAAATTGTGGCTGAGTTTATGTTGCACGGTCCTTGCGGTGAAGAAACCCCGCGACAAGCATGTACTTGTAGGAAGATATTTTACATACTTCCATTGTCCATTTAGTTAGTTATATGTTCCCGTTTATACTTAGTTAGAATTCTGTTTTTGTAACAGCTAGCCAAGCTTCATCTCCCAATGTATATATTTCTTTCATCTTGTTCATATTAAAGTTAGTTGAGATAATAACAGAATAATGACTTCTCCAATTTCTTCTTTCAATGTTACTTCTCTCAACACCAACATGGTATCAGAGTAGGGTTTCAATAGATCCTATGATCAATTTTTTTTTATCAGTTTCTTGATCAATTCTTCATGATTTTGATCTTTCTTGATCTTCTTCGATCATTATCTTCATGTTATTGATCTTCTTTTGATCAATTTTTCATTTTAATTGACTTTAAGAGTGTGCACACAAGGTGTTCGATAAAATTCCTCAATCAATGGCACCACCAACTATCACTCCATCTGATCCTCTTTACCTTCATCCATCTGATAGTCCTGGTATGAGTCTTGTTTCTAAAGTTTTTGATGGTTCTGGCTTTAATTCATGGAGGAAATCCATTATGATAGCTCTTTCGGCAAAAAATAAGATCGGTTTTATCAATGGCACCTTAGTTCGTCCAGATACATCTTCTGACCTTCTACCTCAATGGATCCGCTGCAATGATATGGTAATTTCTTGGTTATTGAATGCTTTAGTCAAAGAAATTGCAGAGAGTGTTTTGTATTGTGACTCAGCTTTTGCTGTTTGGACCGAGCTCGGTGAAAGGTATGGTCAATCGAATGGAGCTCAACTTTTCAAAGTCCAAAAGGACATTTGCTCTCTTGATCAAGGTGATCTAAGTATTGCTGCTTATTTCACATATGCAAAGAAATTATGGGATGAAATGAACAGCTTATACTCGTTACCACCATGCACTTGTGCTGCTGCTTCTGGTTGGGAAAAGTTTCATCAAGATCTGAAACTTATTCAATTCTTAATGGGATTAAACACCTCTTATACTTCAATAAGAGGCAATCTTCTTATGATGAAGCCTCTGCCTTCCATCAGTCAAGCTTACTCCATTCTTTTACAAGAAGAAAAGCAAAGAGAGATCCACTCTAGTTCGACATTTGTCTCTGATTCAGCTTCTTTTAATGTTGGAAGGCATATGCAACAGAAAATGGGAACCAATTCATCTTCTTATGATTCCAAAAATGATGGCAAGAAACCTGGTCTCTATTGCAAATATTGCAAAAAGAACGGTCATACAATCAGTCAATGTTACAAGGTGCCGAACAGAAATAAGAAAATTGCTGCTACAGTTCAAGGAGCTTCTGCTGACAATGATTCTGATCATTCTTGCACTACTTCATCTATTCCTGGTTTGACTCCGGAACAATGTAGCCAATTATTTTCTCTTCTCAACAACTCTCGAGTTTCAGATAATGGTGCAAGTATTTCTCATGGTTCTGCTCATTGTGCTGGTACGATTTCTCGATCTTCATTTGACACTGGAATTTATTCATCATGCAATGTGTGTACAGTTGAGGCTTCTTCCTGGATTATTGACACAGGTGCTACCGATCACATGTGTCATGATCCAAAGCTTTTTTTCAACACATATACTCTTCAAGTTCCATATATTATTGTTTTACCTAATGGTTCTACAATATCTGTTTCTGTCATTGGTTCAGTCACACTCTTCCAAAATTTCACTATACATAATGTGCTTTTTGTTCCCGAATTTAAATGCCATTTGTTATCAGTTGCGAAATTGACCAAACAATTTCATGGGTGTGTTTTCTTTTCTGTTTCTCAATGTATTTTGCAGGCCCCTTCTCTGAAGAGGCCTCTGGTCATTGGTGAAGCTGCTAAGGGTCTGTATCTCTTGCGACCTACTCCTTCTCAAGCTGCTGCTGTTTTACACTCCAACAACTTCTCAAATACATTTTTTCCTTTTTCCATAAGCTGCAATAAAGCTTCTGTTAATCAGAACTGTCTTTTATGGCATGCTAGACTAGGTCATCTTCCTTTGTACAAACTCAAAACATTGTATGTTGTTTCTCCTTTTGTATGTGATGCAACTAATTTTCATTGTGATGTTTGTCATCGAGCAAGACAACACAAACTACCATTTCCAGTTAGCTCAATTAAAACTACTCGACCTTTTGAGCTAATTCATGTTGATTTGTGGGGTCCTTACCATACACCTACACATGATGGCCATTCTTACTTTCTAACAATAGTGGATGATTATAGTAGATCCACATGGACTCATTTATTACATAGCAAAAGCAATGCTTGGTCCATGATTGTGGCTTTTTTGAATATGATTGAATTACAATTTCATACTCACGTTAAGACTGTAAGATCTGATAACGCTTTTGAGTTAGGCAAACATTCTGATGCCCTTAAATTTTTTTCCGCAAAGGGTATTTTACATCAAACTAGTTGTGTAGGGACTCCCCAACAAAATGGGGTTGTTGAACGAAAACACAAACATCTCCTTGAGACTTCAAGAGCTCTTCTTTTTCAGTCAAATCTTCCAATTAAGTTCTGGGGAGAATGTGTTTTAACAGCCACTTACCTTATAAATCGATTCCCCACTAAACTCTTAAATGGCCATTCTCCATATGAACTTCTGTTTGGTCAACCTCCAGCCTACAATCATCTTCGTTCGTTTGGTTGTTTATGCTATATTTCTCCGATTAACAGATTTAAGAATAAGTTTAAGCCACGAGCCACTCCGTGTATATTTCTTGGGTATCCTTTTGGCCAAAAGGCATACAAGGTTTTCAATATTGATACCCACAAGATTCAAACATCGAGAGATATTATATTTCATGAATCTGTTTTCCCTTACAAATCTGCTTCTACTAATTCTCCTTTAATATTTTCAACTCCTAATAATTCAACAGCTCATGATGATCCTGTCATTCCAAATGACACTGAATTTTCATCTTCTTCTTCCACTAATATACCTTCTTTTACACCTGAAGTGCCCCTTCGAAGATCTTCACGACCTCATAATCCTCCCACTTATCTTAAAGATTATCTTTGTCATAATTCTTCTGGTGTTTCGAATGCTTGTTTCAACACCATTACTTCCGCGTGTTGCTTTTCTGCCTCTGTTTGTTTTTCAGCTCTCAAATCCCAAAGTCAACAGTTAGTACACAATTTAAATGAGATAACTGAGCCTTCTTGTTACAAAGAAGCCGCTCAAAATCCCATTTGGGTAGAAGCTATGAACAAAGAGCTTCAAGCACTTGATGCTACCAAAACTTGGGAGCTCACAGATTTACCAAAAAATAAACATGCTATTAGTGGAAAATGGGTTTATAAAGTGAAGTACAATGCTGATGGTACACTAGAAAGGTGTAAAGCCAGATGGGTAATAAAAGGTTGTTCTCAGAAAGCTGGAATTGATTATTCAGAAACGTATTCGCCTGTTGTAAAGCTCACTACCATTAGAACCTTAATTGCTACTTCAGTAAAAATGGGTTGGAAAATGCATCAATTGGACGTTAATAACGCTTTTCTACATGGGGATTTACATGAAGAGGTGTTCATGAAACCTCCACCTGGTTTATCTGTACCTTCTTCCAACACTGTATGCAAGCTCAAAAAGTCACTTTATGGTCTTAAACAAGCTTCACGACAATGGTACGCAAAGTTATCTGATACTTTAAGGAGTCGAGGTTATACAAATAGCAAGAATGATTATTCTCTCTTTGTTAAACATCATTCTACATCTATTGTGCTACTTGCTGTTTATGTAGATGATGTTCTCATTACTGGAAATAATGAGCTCGAAATTTTAGAACTTAAAAGATTTCTCGATGATAAGTTCAAGATTAAAGACCTTGGCCAGCTTAGTTATTTTTTAGGAATTGAGGTTCTCTATGGTTCTCAAGGAGTTATCTTAACCCAACGTAAATTTGCTTCAGAAATTCTTGTCGAGTTTGATTGTTCAGACCTTTCTCCTGCTACCTCTCCTCTTGATCCATCTATTAAACTACAATATGATGAAGGTGAACCAATGTCTGATCCTACTATATACCGACGGCTTATTGGTAAACTGAATTTTCTTACCACTACAAGACCAGACCTTGCCTTTACAGTTCAACATTTAAGTCAGTTTATGCAAAATCCTCGTTCTCCTCATTTCAATGCAGCCCTTCATGCTCTTCGGTACCTGAAAGGAAATCCCGATCAAGGCATTTTTATGTCCAACAATCCGACTTTTAAATTGCAAGCTTACTGTGATTCTGATAGGGCTTCATGTCCTTGCACGAGGAAATCTGTTAGCGGCTATTTTATAATGCTTGGAAATACTCCTATCTCATGGAAGTCTAAAAAGCAAGCTACTGTATCTCTTTCTTCAGCTGAGGCTGAATACAGGTCCATGAGACGTGTTACTGCAGAACTAGCGTGGCTTACAAGACTCCTTCATGAACTTACTGTAACTTCAATTACTCCTGTTCCGCTTAAATGTGACAGTTTGGCAGCTATACACATTGCTAAAAACCCCGTATTTCATGAGCCTACTAAGCATATCGATATAGATTGTCATTTTGTAAGGGAGAAACTTCAAGAAGGACTTATTACTCTTACTCACGTGGGTACTCATGATCAGTTAGCAGATATATTCACGAAACCTCTATCAGGGAAAGTTCATCAATCTTTTCTTCCCAAGTTGGGTGTTTCACAACCTCCAACTTGAGGGGGGATGTAGGAAGATATTTTACATACTTCCATTGTCCATTTAGTTAGTTATATTTTCCCGTTTATACTTAGTTAGAATTCTGTTTTTGTAACAGCTAGCCAAGCTTCATCTCCCAATGTATATATTTCTTTCATCTTGTTCATATTAAAGTTAGTTGAGATAATAACAGAATAATGACTTCTCCAATTTCTTCTTTCAATGTTACTTCTCTCAACACCAACAGTACTAAACAAGGAAAGTGTACAAAGTTCCCAAAAGATTTTACAAACGAGACACATATGGATGATGACGGATTTCCCCTGTATAGGAGAAGGAATGATGGGAATTTCATTCAAAAGGGTACATCTAAGTTAGACAACAGGTAAGTGTTACATAAAAATTCATTGCAAGTATCTATTTCGTACTATGAACAGGTGTTGCTAAAAATTCCCTCATTTCTTAACATCTTACCCTGAAGTAGATCATTTTAATAATGTACTTTTCATTTGTCTCTAACATAGACGTTGTTTCATTTTTTTTATACAGGCATGTTGTCGGGTACAATAAGACCCTCTTAAAGCAATTTCAGGCACCTATGAATGTAGAATGGTGCAATCAACTGATGTTGAACTACAACCTATGGTTGATAGAACAATTTCGCATTTCAATGATATTTTGAGAAAAAAAGAGATGCAGCCAAGGAAGACATACTCTATATAGTTTATGGAATTTGGACATCACCTGCAGAACGCTGCATTATGTGGATTGGTGGATTTCGTTCTTCTGACTTAATTAAAGTAAGTACGATTAAATAGTATTTAATATTACATTCTATTTAATTTAAGATGATATAAATTCATATGCACTTTATTGGTCTTTACCAAACTATCAAATGGTACTAATTGTGCTATCATTATACTCTAATCCATTATAACCTTCTTTTTTTTTATCTTATTTCACATACATTATTTATGCAAAACACAGATTATTGAGAATCAGGTGGACCTTTCAAAAGAACAACAAAAAAAAATCAAGTCTTTGCGTGCTACAACCATACATGAAGAGGAGTGTTTATCTCAAGGAATGACAAGGATGCAACTATGTTTGGCAGAATCTATTGTCACTGATGCAAATAAGGTCCCAACTGCGTCATCTAATCATACTACTTACATGACACAAATGAAGATGGCAATGGGAGAATTAGGAGCAATTGAAACTTTCTTACACTAGGTATTTTTACAAAACTTTTTAAATAATAATGTGATAATTAGAAACATAGCTCAACATAGAAACTTATAACTTACTTTTTAGTTGCTTCAAAAACTTCATGAAACAATATACATTTATCTACTTGATATTTTTTTAGAAAGAATTAATTATTATTTTGCATTGCGTGTTTTATTTACAATGATCTAATTATTATTTTGTAAATACATATGCAGGCGGATAAAGTGAGGGAGGACACAATCAAGAAGTTGCATGAAATACTCAAAACTAGACAATGACTACTTCACAAGGCTAAATGCACTAAGCACTCTTTGGAATGCACGACCAAGACAGTAAAAAATGTAACATTACAAATATCGTTGAATCATCGCATCAAACAATGTTCAATTACATTTTTCTTGTGGATTGTCATTTTCAGTCATTTATTAATACACATTCTCTTGCTTTACCCTGCGAATCTCGCGGGTTATAAGCTAGTTAACTTTTATAAGATTTAAGAAATTACATTGTTTAGTAGTGATGATGAAATATTTACCCTTGGTTTTCGCACACACTCTCATTTATGAGTGTTGAGAAAAAATTTACTGAGGAAAAATCTTAAAGTTAATATATCATTTATGGTAATGATACTTATTTTTTAAGAAACTAAAAAATTATAAGTAACACTTATTTTGATACGGAGTGCATAATTCTCAACCATTGAAAACAAATCGGGTTCTTTTGTTCAATTTAATACATCAATTGTGGTTGTAATTTGTAAATCATATACTATCATACTATATACACACATGTATACATCTGTCGCTTTCTTCTGTTTCTTTCTTCTCTCTATTTCTTCTTTATTATATACACCTATATACATACAGCACAAAAATGAGTATATTACTACGAACGTTGTATTGTGATTCGCCTTTGTCAATGTGAAATCAACTTTATGATTTACAAGACAAGATGAAGACCTAGAGTAACTACTAACCTTCTTTTTCTTTTTTGGTAGTGACGACGTATATTTAATTGCAAATAGAACCCTAATTTTTTAGGGGAAATCTTGAAATTAGATAATCTATGATATGTACTTCAATTTCTTTGTTTACTAGTGACAAGATTGTTGATTTTCCACACAAAAAACTTTTTCCAGTCTAAGATTTTTTGACCCGTACGAGTTGCGAGCCGGGTCGGCTCGGACCAAGTCGGCCAATAACTCGCGAGTCACATACCGAGTCATGCGCACTTTCGATTCGCTCTCCGAGTCACCACTTTTTATGGGTTTTTAACTCGACTCGTACGAGCCGACTCGCGACTCGTACGAGTTTGACAACTATGACTATAATAAATGTACTTTTATTTATTTTTTCAGCACTTGATACATCAAGTATGATGTAATCTCATTCTTTTTGAAATTTAGGTGTCTGCCCACTTATCATGGTAACACCGATCTTGTCATCTTGTGAATGACAAAAGTAACAACCATCAGTTGCAAAATTAGGTTGAGTTTTAATATATTTATTGAGCTCTTGCAATGCACGGTAATTAAAAAAATAAAAATTAATCGTATGTTTTTTAGGTCTTCAATTGTATTTTAATATTGTTAAAAGTTTAGATTTTATTATTGAAACTCAATAGTAACATATACCAAAATCTACATAAAATAATCAATTTCATATATTTTTTATTAAAAGTAATTGCCTTAATCAATAGTAACATATTACGGTAATACCGATTTTGTCACCGTGTGAATGACAAAGGTAACAACCATTATTTGCAAAATTTATGTTAAGTTTTAAAATATTTGTTGAGCCATTACAATGCACGGTAGTTAATAAATCAAAATTAATCATATGCTATTTTAAATTTTCAATTGTATTAATATGGTTGAAAGTTGAAAAATTCATTATTGAAACTTAATAGTAACATATACCAAAATGTACATAAAATAATCAATTTCATATATTTTATTAAACTAATTTTCTTAAAACATGGTAGTTGATGATAATAATATTAGATAATTGCAATGCATGGGATATCAGTAATAAAAATCATTATTAATTGAATGTTTTGCAAAAGTTTAAATAGCTATTATAATGAAACTGAATTAGTAGTCTAAATTAGAAGGTAATAGTTTGTTATAAATTTAAAGTTTTGAAAATTTTAGGATGAGAGTATTAGGAATTATGAATATTTTTAGGAAAAAACTAATTTGATTATGTGGCAAATTAGAAAGTTTTCAGGTAAATGTAAGGAGATGATATGACATAGCTAAAAAACAAATGAAGATTTATAGAAAAAATTATTTTGATGATGTGGCATAATTAGAAGGTTATTAGAAAAAGGTAAGGAGATGATGTGGCATATCTAAAAAATCAAAGAAAAAATCTTGTTTTATAATTAAGTCCGTGCGATGCACGACCATTTATAAAATACAATTAAATTAATTTGTAAGCTTAATTTTGTTAATTAAAAGATACATTTATCATTGAAAATGAAAATAACTAATAACATAAATCAAATTATCAGGGATGTACTTGTATTTATTTTTTCAATAGTTGATACATCAAGTATGATGTAATTTAATTCTTTTTCGAAATTTGAGTCTCTACCAACTTCTCACGATAACACCGATCTTATCTCCTTGTGAATGACAAAAGTAACAACCATCAATTGTAAAATTATTTAAGTGTTGATGCATGTTGAGCCCTTGCAAAATAAAAATTAATCATATGTTTATAGGTTTTAAGTTGTATTTTAATATTGCTGAAAGTTTAATATTTATTATTGAAACTTAAATGTACAATCAATGTCATATAATTTTATTAAAATTTTCTTCAAACATGGTAGTTGATGATGATAATATTTGTTAACTTCTATTTATGAGATATGAATAAGAAAATGAATTTATTTTTTATGTAAGAAAAAATCGTTATATATTTGTAATATAAGAATTTTAAAGATTATTATAATAATAAGTATATAATTGATAAATAATAGTCTTAGTAAATATTAAGGTTTTTAAGAAAAAATTAATACGATGATGTGGCAATTTAGGAGACTCTAAATAAAAAGAAATGTGATGATGTTGTATGTCTAAAAATTAAGAAAAAATATGTGTTATAATGATGTGTCAAATTAGGAGAGTATAAAGAAAAGGCAATTTGATGATGTGGCATTTCTAAAAATTAAGAATAAATCTTTATTTTTTATATATATGTCGCACCCCCCAATTTTCTGTGCGGAAGTGATTCGGGTCGGGGCGCGACTAATCCGGTAATCACAGCGCAAAGATATAATGAACGACTCTATATGCGTCGTTTAAGCAAAATACATTAATTGTATTAAAGTTTACAATAGTTAATAAGTTACAAAAGCTCGGTAACCTATCTGTGAGATTCTATGGCATTACTACTTTTACAAAATATAATAATGCAGGAAAATCTCTTGATGTTTGCATGCGACTCGAGCTCAGTATCCAAAGTGAGCAGACCTACTACTGCTGAGAACCTGAGAATACATGCTAAAAGCTGGTGAGCTCACAGGTTTGTATGAATAAACATAATGTATGAACCGCGAGATTTAGTATAATAATTTGTAACCAAGCAAATAAGTAAGTGTATATCACTGCCATGAGCACATAGTCTGAGCTTAACTGAGGAGTCGGGATCACAATCAAGTGCCCGATCGAGGGTGCCTCCCTGCGAGTGCCTAATCTACACTCGTACGAACAAATGATAATGCGGCCGTTTGACCAGTTAGGGCTTCCAACCCAGACAGGGATTGTCAATCCCATATGGTACCATACACCAACATTCACGCTACAAAAGTATTACCAAACTATGTTGTGGAGGGATTTAAAATGATTAGTGAAAATAACTCATGTAGTATATATCGATGTTTTTGTACTTGCGTTCACATGTAAACTAAAATGAGCATGTATTCCCACCCCGGGAGTAAAAATAGTAAAAAACGGGGATATGAGACTCACCTGAGTCTGAAGTGTTGCTACAAGCAAATGATGTTGTTACAAAGTATGATATCGTCCAACGACCGTAACCTGCTGGCATTCTAAACGCGCAAGGTTATAACAATGAGTAGATGTCTCAACAGACCATCTATGCTAGTTGTTCACTCAACTAGTTATGTCCAAATATTTAGTTGTTTGTTTGTGTTTTGAAAACATGTACGGCCCATTGGTGACGGTTTGTAATAATAATCCAAAAGTGTTATTATTATTATTTTAATATGTATCATTGTATTGTATACCTATCAAAGTATATGTATATCATGTATGAGTATCATCGTATAAGGTTT
This sequence comes from Helichrysum umbraculigerum, assembly GCA_949592205.1. Lineage (NCBI taxonomy): Eukaryota > Viridiplantae > Streptophyta > Magnoliopsida > Asterales > Asteraceae > Helichrysum > Helichrysum umbraculigerum. Next base: position 114,037,010 of record CATIUR010000003.1, on the reverse strand, counting down.
TATTGTGGTAAGCGTTCGACACTTAATGTGAAAAGTATTTACAACTTTTAAATGACGGGGGTCCGGGGGCAGCGCCCCTGGTAGCGGGGTCCGAGGGGTGGCAACCCCTGGCGGGGTCCAAGGGGCAGAGCCTCCTGGCTGGATTTGCGACACTAGAGTTGTGTCGCATAAATCAGAAATTATACTTTATGCGACATAGGGATTTGTGCCGCTATATGCGACATTCGGGTCATTGCGACATAAGTGTTTGCATCGCTAAGTGCGACATTCGAATTCATTGCGACACAAGGGTTTGTGTAGCACCATGCAACATTGAAATTCGTTTGCAACGTAAATGTTGCGTCGCAGGTTGCGACATAAGTGATTGTTACGACATAAGACTTTGTGGCACAGTCGGGTTGGGCCCGATGCGACACAAGAGGCTGTGATGGGTTTTCGTTGGCGGGAACGTAGTCAAACAAGCTCGGTTTGACCCGAAACTTTTACACAAGTCTTATAAATGAGTTCATAAAAATTATTGTGACGTTTCTTGGTTAACTCGAAGTGTCGGTTTTTAAAACGTATCTAAATGCTAAACCTTGGTTATGTTTTCTAGATTTTACACTCGGTTTAGCCTCTCGATTTCGATCAGGCCACTTTTAGTCCGCAATAATTCATGAAAAAAATCACATATGTTCCTTTATATCTCTAGTATTTTACCAAAATTTTCCGAGAATTTTAGGGGTCGTTTAGTTAGGTAAATAAAATCGTGAAGGATTAGAGTCAGTTTTCACCAAAACAGACCCTTATCCATAAATCGAATTATGTAGGAAAATCGGTGTGTTTCTGGAAGAAATGTTCTACATGAAAGTTGTAGACAACATGTTAAGGAAGATATTTGTACAAATTTCATGGATTTATCTTATGTTTTATATTTTATACGATTTTTCTACCAAACTACATTTTTTGTCCAGAAAAAGGGTTTAAGGTTTTGTGTTTGAAAAACGTGTTTCGATTATGTTTTTGGACATTCCTTAGTTAGCTGAGCAACATAACATGTATATAAACATTAAGTAAGTATTTTATAAGAGTGTGAAGTTCTTACAATAGTCGATTGAAGAGAATGAAGACGGTAGAAGTACTCCTCGTGTTGTGGTGATCGTTTTTCCTCAAAGAAGCTTTGTGATTCGAGGTGTTTTTAGGTGGTGGTTAGAGGTGGTTGATGGTGGTTCTATGGTGGTGATGGTGGCAGATTTTAGAGAGAGATAGGTGGTGAAGAGAGAGGATAGAGAGAATGAGTGAAGTGTGGGAAAAGTATGGAGGGTGGTGGCTTTGGTGATTAAATGAAGCAAGCAAGCATGGCTTGCCATGCCATGCTTGTTGACCGGTTTTGGGTGGGCCCCACTAAGGTGTGGCTCATCCAAATTTTGTTCTTCAATTCGTGTTCCGTGCAATGCTCATTTACGCGGTCGTTTAAACGTTCGTTTAATCGTTATACGTTTTATATACTACGTTTCGATAACGATTGAAAATACGATATTTTTAATTGTAGTATTTATTGGAAATACTTAGTAACAGTTTATAAAATGTTTCGTTAAGTGTCGGTCTCAAATTGCATGTTCGTTTTGTGTTTGTACTTTTATTTAATTCGCGTAACGTTGTTGGTGCATTTTATGTGTCAGTCAGTTGGTCAAACTATTGTAATTGTCAAAGTCAATTAGTCTGCGTATGTAAGTATTTAGTGTGTATTTTCGAGTCTGTAAACGAAATGTAATTATATAGAATATACATGGCGACATGGGCTATGTCGCATTGGGCTGGACCTGCGACGTTGGGCCTAACGTCGCAGGGTCCAGTAGGTGTGATATAAATAGCGAGTTATAGTTCAAAATTAGGGTTGGACGTGTGAGAGTTAGTGTGGAGCCATTTTTTATGTGTGAGAGAGTAGAGAAACGAGATTGAGATTGGTGTTTGTAATCTTTCTTATTCAATTGTGAATGTATACAAAGATTATATAGAAATCGTGTGTTCGTGAATCATTATCAATTGTTTATCATTCAAGTAAACGATCCGATCAGATCCCAAGAGTACGGGACTTTCAACTGGTATCAGAGCCGTGAATCAAGGATTCGACGGTTTCAGATCGTGTTTAGAACGTTTTTGGTTTGATTCGCGAAGGTTTTATTGTTTAATCTTTGTTTCTGGGTTAGTTTGCTTGAAGATTTCGATTTCTGAAGGTGTTTTATGGGTTTGTTCGTTGATCGTTTTTCGAAATTCGTTAGGGTTTCGAAAATTTTCGATTTTTAGGGTTTTGGCCGCTGGAGTCGCGTTTTTGCGACGTTAGCTGTGACGTCGCTAAGTTCTGCGACGTTACTAGCGACGTTAGTTGCGACGTGGTGTGCGACGTCGCACTTTTTGACCTTAATTGGTTATTGCGACGTTAGTAGCGACGTTGCGTGATGTGACTCAAATAATTATTTTTTTAAGGGCAATATTCCGCACTTTTTGGACGTATCTTTAGTGAAAACATTCCAAAATGATCATTATTTACTAAAATTCACTAAAGTGGTCTAAATATAGGCGTTGCTGCAAAAATCACCTAAAACGTCCAAATAACGAGCAAATCATGGCGAATAAACGTACACAAAATCCTCCGGCCTCATTTACCTTATATAGATCACATTCTAACTTCATCATATGATAAAACAGGTAAAATCGAGACGGGAAAATCAAAAATCATGCAAATCGGATAAAGAACGGAGAAGACTGAGCAGTATCAGACCCTATAAAGTCATTTCGGCTATGCTTGAGCTATACACATCCAATTTCCGTGAAGTTGGCATCATTAGAAGCGTAACGGAATTACGAAGACACAGGCGAAAGAATCAGGTCAAACGGACGCATAACGAAAGAGATACGCGCGTTTTAAGCAACGAACGAAATCAGACGGACACCGTATACGGCCTAGGGAACCGTATACGGCCCTATACAGACCGTATACGGCCTTGTATACACCATATACGGCCCTACCAAGGCCGTATACGGCCCCCCTGCCCCCGTATCGTGCTTCGTTTGCTTGTACGTGCTGTTTCGCGAGTTGTACGGCTGATTTTTGAGCTTTGCCTATAAATAGGGGATCACCCCTCCTCATTTTACACACCTCAACACATTCACACACTTTCACATTTCTCTCATTTTCATTTCTCTCATTTTCTCTCACTTTCTCTCTCTAGCACTACTCTTAGGAGTTAGAGGAGAAAGGTTAGGGTTGAGCTTACGGTTCGAGTCTAGAGGAAGTTTTAGCTTGGTAATCTTGTTGTAACGAGCTTTTCAAGTTCAGACTATTTGTAATCCTCAGTATTACGCTGCTGTATTCCCGGTGATATCTAAACTTTACTTACTGTTATAATGCTTGTGCTTTATGTTATTTCAGTTTGTATTCTGCATATTGCCATGTTTATAGAGTAGTTTAATATTGTGATTGTTGAAATGTAGATATTAGGAGTAGGGATGATGTTAAATTAATGTTTCATTTATACGATTGGAAATTGTTATGCTGTGTATCTGGTTAAACTTATCCTGAATATAGATCTAGTCTCTCATCACCCTTTCCAGACTTTCACGTGACTGTTACCCTAGGATAGGATCTGATCAACCCTAATACTATGAATATACAGTTATCTCCAGTTACAGTATGAAACTATGAACTTTCCTTTAAAAGGCACGGTACTTCGTATAGTGTTGGAAACACCTCGTGTGGAGTACAAATACGTGGAAGCTAAGGAAATGCCATGGATTGTTTCATCGTGAATTACCTAGAAGTGATCCTTCTAGAACTGTGGTCTAGGAATCAAAGCTGTGGAAATGCTTGTTGCACTGTACACCGTTAGTACACCTAAGATCTGGAACATTGTGGAAATGCTAAAATGCCCAGTACACCGTCAGTACATCTAGGGTTTGGAACATTGTGGAAATGCCTAATTGCCCTGTACACCGTGATTATTCCTAGGGATGAACGCCTGACTGTAAAGGAGGGTCTATATTTATGAGGGTTAAGTAGGTGCTTCAATAGAAACAATACAGGGTAGTGTCAATCATATACCTAGACATGCAAAACCCTAATCACACCAATAGTTTAACATACACATGATACAATCAGTATTTGCTATAATAAAAGTAAATAGACGATTAGGTGTTAAGAAAGGTCAGTAAATACAATTGCGGTCTGTTGCCTTATGCCTGATCCCTAGAACATTTAGGGTGACTTTGTCTTAGTTAAGCAAAGGCTCAAGAGGGTTTGAAAACAGCCTGATCTGATCAGAATCATGATAACCTAGGATTCCAGTGACATATGTTTCTATGGTTTCACCTGAACGTAGGGTCCTAGTGTTTACACCGAAAGTATGTCTACTCTTTATCTGGTAAATCTCCAATCAATTTTATAATGAACATCATCCCGAAACCCTAGTATCCAAGTTTCAGCAATCACATCTCTACCTGTCTGCTTAAACCCTAATTTCATTTCTCGTTATTTACTTTTCTGCATTTAGGATAATTAGAAAACCAAATCAATCCAAAATCTATCTACCTACCCCCATCCTAATTGCGACCATAATCTTTGGTGACCCGCTTTATTTCAATTCGCTCCAATTTAAGAACGACCTCGAGTTATACTTACTGTTTGCTCCCAAGGTAAGTAGTACTTATAGTTTGAGCCCCAGCTCATATAAATTTAAAACTCACTGTCCGCTGCTTCTGTTGCTGTTGGAACAACGACCGGAGTCAAATCCGACCGACCGATAGGAGTCGCGACAAGTTTTTGGCGCCGCTGCCGGGGATCGTAGAGCGTTACGATTTGAAGCCGCCTTAGATATTCTAGCTTTTAGGAGATCCTTTCCAATTAGGTTTTCTCAAACTTAGTTGGTAGTTATTTGATTTCTTTAGAATAATTTAGATAGTTTAATCAAAAATGAAAAATACAAAAACATCTTTCTATGATTCAATTCCGTCTAGCCCCATTTCTCCACTCGCCCTCAAGACGTCCGAAGAAATGATGGCCATGGATGACGCTGAGTTCTTCGCCTGCTTAGAACAAGAGTTGGAATCTGACGTCTACTCTTCATCTTTATCCTCTTCCGAAGTTATCTCCGCTAATTCAGACGTTGAATCTAGAAGTTTAGGGCAATTCTTAGATCTTAACTTAGGAACCCATGATTCTCATCAGAAGATCTCAACTTCTGCGTCTAGCATTCTAAGCTATCAGGTTATACCTGCTCCTGAGATTTCATATTCCTTAGAAAACTTCTTTCAATTCCCTACCTCATCTGGTTTTGTCGAGAGTAACTCTGAACATCTTCAACCCTTTCGTTTTCCACCCATTGAAGAACGTCCACCCTGGGATGAAGAAGTTCACAACTACCCTCCGAAATCACCTATCTTTTTGAACCTCGTACCCGAACCTGAGTACACCATCTATCGTGTTGTTGATAGGACTTTACCAATCAAACCTGAAGAAAATATCCGCTACGTAGGTAACTCTTTTGATCCTGATAGGAGATTGGATGTTTGTCGGGCATTTGCCAGACAACTCAAAACGTCTGACTTTCCTTTTTCAGTTGAACAAAGAGAAGTCGCTCGTAGGATAAAGAAACAGGTTGGTATTCTCCACCATCTTCCAAATCAAAAGGAGGAAGGTATCTTCACACATTATCGAGAGCAAGAACTAAAGCTTAAATCAGAAATAGACCTACTAATGGACATATTCGCCTGCACCGATTATCAACCGGTTTCCCAAACCCTAATTAATCGTCATGTTGCGGCTATGATTTATGAGCTTGAGTTCTGGGTCAGCAAAGATCCCGCTATATCTCTCATCATTTCTGATAAAATTCCATTCTTCGTTGACCCCGCTACTTACATGATCAACAAGTTGTTAGAAATATTCCCTGGAGCCACTGACGATAACATGGAAGCTGCTTTCTTTGCTGGAAGGAAGGATATTAATGTCTCACTCACTTTGTTATTTGCTCAGTCAAAATTTCCTTTCACTGTTTCACAAACATCTTTAATCGAAGAAATCACGGAGTCAGTTCACACTACCACCGGGGATCCCGATTCAAGAGAAGAATGGAAATTTCAACAAACCCTAGGAATGCTTCTTCATGACTTAAACCATATAGATGACGGGTGACGAAACGGAATTTCAAACCCTAAGAAAGTTAGAAGGGAATTTAACAAATTTATTGACAATCTTCTAGATTTAGGCAAGAAGGAACATATGTTTCTCACTGAACACGAACAATTCTCATTACATCCTGCAGACCTAGTTGATTCTGTCATTAAGATTTTCACTTGTGACTTTATTCCTCGCTACAATTTCCCTCAACCAAGAGCACCAAATTCACTTAAACAATTGCTCTTGGGCAATATTCAATAAATTTGTCCAAAAGTCGAGCTACCGACTTTAACCAAGCGCTTTTTGGGAGGCAACCCAAACTTTAGTTAATTTAGTTTTATTTTAAGTATTTAGGCTAAGTAATATTAGTGGTTTACTTTTAAATTTAAAAGCTTACATTTAAAAACACAAGAAAACGTTCTTTTAAAATTCAAATTCGCGCGACACAGTAACGAATTTCAGACATTTTCAGAAAGTTCGAAAAAGTTTATTTTTAAATTTTGAAAAATTAATTTTGAATTTGTCTTGAAGAACACAAAAAGATTGTCTTGTTTTAAATAAAAACATATACGATTTCGCGTACGATTCGCAATATCTTTTCAGACTGCGCGTAAAGATTCAGAAAATTACGAACATACTTTTTTTAAAATTGTTTTATTAAAAATTTTTAAACTTTAAAATTTTACTTGTATGTTTCGTATCTTTCGCAAATTTTAAATCGCGTACGTTTAAAAGGGTATAAAAAGGATTTAAGCCACACACATAAGACAAAACATAAAAAAACTTCATCTTCTTCCTCCTCTCCTCCCCCAAACCGTCGGCCACCATCACCATATCCTCAAAACTTCATTACTTCACCATTTTGCATGATTCCAAGCTCAAAATTCATCATTTTATGATCTTTCTTGCATCCACAACATCATTACATCAAGTTTAAGGTAATTCTTGACCTACTTTTGTGATTTTCATGAAACTTTAAAAATTAGGGCTTGTAACTCATTTTCATAGATTTCATGGTTAAAAGTTGCAATCTTTAGTGTTATTTCATGCTTATCTTGATGCTTAACATGATTACAAGCTTAATCTAGTGATTTGTTGGCTTAATTGCAAGATTGGAGATTAAAGTGTTGACTTTTTGGATGAACTATGGCTAGTTTGACTTTTTGGTTGATTAATTGCTTATGTTGACTTTTGTTGATTGAGTTATGCTTAAATATGATAGGTTAACATGTTTTGATTGATCATTTGCGATTAGAAAATGGTTAAGCTAGTTTTTGGTAATTAAAGTAAGCTCATTTTTGATAAAATCATCATAAACATCATTTTTACTTAAAACTTTTATTCTTAAACCATGTTTATGACTTTTCTAAACTTAAAAAGCTTACAAGATTATCAAAACAAGCTTCGGTTCATTTAATCATTTTTAAAGTTTATCACTTTAATTAATAAAGTGTATGACTTTGAAATAAAACCAACAAAAACGCCATTTTCTAAAAACTACCATCATGTCAAATAAGTTTACTTCCATTCTTTGCTTGAAATCATGTAAATAAGCTTTATGTTTTTTGGGAATTGCGGAATGTTGGATTGCATATTTAATTGGTAATATGCCCTTTTATGATTAATTGATTTACTTGAGGTAATTATATGACCTTGGATTTATCCAAAGTATTAAGCTCACTTAGATTGATTAACCATGAACATGAAGTGTTTAAGTTTTTAGTGCTTGGGATAATTAAGTTAGGTACCTTGTTGACTTGCTTTGATTATGCTTTGTGCCACTTACCCTTATTTAGACATAAGTTGATAAAAGTTTTTGGATTTGTGATTGGTTGCGGTTAGGTTTAAGCAATTTTAAAATTTCTGGATATGCCCATTTCTAAAGCCTACATTTCCAATTTTTTCTGAAAATTTGGAAGTACTTTAGCATATCCATTAATATATCACTGTTATGGTCTAATCCTTTCTTGTCTTTTATCACAGATGGAAAATTGCCCACCTTCACTCAGCTACTTGGCCAAATCTTCAAAGAATAGGTCACTCATTCGCCAGTGGTTGCAGCGGCCAATAGGCAGTAATCGGTATGTGGTATGGAAAGACATGATTAAGCTAGGGATCAGGGATGAGTTGAAGAGTTTGTTGATGTATGAGACCGATGGTCAAGTGAACAATGCCTTTCTCAGTCTCTTCGATATAGATGAGTATGCATACCGAGAAGTAGTGACAGAGTTCATGATGACTTACCAGCTGAATCCAAAAATGAGCGTATCCGACAAAAGAAAGATTTCATTCAGGTTTCAAGAACAGATTCATCATATCTCAGTTGCCGACTTGGGAGTGTATCTTGGTTTATATACAGAGTCTCAGGTCAACTCTGCATGGTTCAGAAACAGTGTTCAAGACATCTCCAGCCTACCAAACAGGAACCACAAGGATATTTGGATGGATTTAGCAGGATCAAACTTTAGGAGCTGTGTTAAGTCATCCACTTTCATCAAGCCGGTTCATCACATCCTTCACAAGTTTCTAGCATGTTTTATATTTGGAAAGAAGGAGGGTGGTGCTGTGAGTGCCGAAGAGTTGAAGTTCATGGAAGCAATCATAGGAGGAAAGAATCTGAATGTTGCTTTCTTGATCGCTGAGAGACTTTGGGCTGAGACAGACTTGGATAGGCACATGTTCATGGGGTCGATTATTACTAGATTGCTTTATAGTATGGGATTGTTGACTGAGGCCCACACTGAGGAGTTTACTGTTTGTTCTCGTTCTTTGCCATTCAACTTGGATTACTGCAAGTTGATCCATCTTGTCGAGGTAGATGAGCAGAGACAGTGCCTATGGAAGAACACCAAACAGATCATTCCCGGATGTTGTCTCCCTGGGAAGCGTGTTAGAGGATCCTCACCTGTTTCAGATACTGAGGATGGCCCATCTGATAGAGCCCGAGCACCTACTACTCATGCTAGTGTCCCGCATAGAGGAGCTGAGACAGCCGAGCCACCAGCTCAGGCTACTGTTCACTACATAGATCAAGTGACCTCGCTGACACAGTATTATCTTTTGCATGCTCTTCAGGTTAGCCGTTCCCATCAGCTGTTGATTTCCAGGAAACTTGGTATTCCTGACCCAGAGCCTTACATGTACCGATGCGGTCCACCACCACCAGCCATAGCACCACCACATACATCCATCCCATCACGTACCACCCATACACCATCACCCGCTATTCGGACCACACTAGTACCAGAGCAGGTCCAATCAGTTGAGACCGAGATACCGGTAGTTCAGCCAGTGATTTCTGCACCTGTGATTCCTCATCCTGCCCAGCCAGTCGCCAGTGGCTCTTACAGTGCTGACACAGTCTACTTGGGCACTGATGCTGTATCTTTTGACACTTCCGGGATGCTATTAAACTTGGGACCGATCTCTTCCTCAGCTGTACCGACAGAGAGCATGCTACGTCAGGCTTACATGACCTTACTAGAGCAAGCAGGGGTTACTTCGGCTATTTTGCTAGAGTGGGGCTACACTGATCCGATGAGACTGCCAGCAGCTACCCTCAGAGACATATTGATTCAGCTCAAACTGATCAATGCTGAAGAACAGGGACATAGAGTATCTAGTGGCCAGCAGTCAGTCGTAGGACCATCTACAGCACCAGCTCCTACTCAGCATACTGATGCACCTGACCAGGGATCCCCAGCCTCATAGTTCTACCCCATTTGCATCATTTGACTTTGATTTCAGACATTATTACTATCATTATCTTGTGTTTGTTTGGCTACTGTTGAACCTTACTTTTGGAACTTATTTGTATCAGCCACTAGTTGGTTGATCACTCTATCCGTATTTACATTATGCTTTTACTTATTATGTTTTATTTTCCTTCTGTTTAATAAGTAGAAATGTTGTGATGTATGATCGTGGAAAAAGGTGAGATGACGCACTTTCAAGAAGAAAATCCGTGAAGTCAAAAGGCAACCCGAACCAATTTTCAATATTTGCAGACTGCGAAACATTCAACATCTCATGGAGGGGCCTCGTTCTTCTCAAAACTTCCTTGTATCTAAGCACTTCAAAGAACTAAGTGTGGGATCACTCCCCACACCACAAACACTTATCGAAATCACTCCAACTTCTTCAAAACCTAAAGTTTGGGATTCTACAACATAAGGATTCCCACATAAAAGAAATGAAGTTGATTTCTGATAACATTAGATACATGACACCGGATAACCCGATTGAAGCTTTCTGTCCTTCAAGAAGAATGCAGAAGAAAGCTCGCTTCGACTCTCTCTCCTGCAAAAATTTCATATGCTTCAAAACGTTATCTGGGGAGTTTCTTAACCTTCTATCCATTTCATGATCACATATATTCTGTCTTGTTAGCTTGTTATATTCTATACCCTATCCTGAGCTTATCACTAAGTGTGGGATTCAAACCCAAATTTAACACTTAAGAAATATTTTCTTACATGTTCAAACTCTAAGTGTGGGATTTTACCTCCAGTAAAAACTCAACTCAAGAGAACATTAGGGACAATGTTCCTCTAAGTGTGGGATAGCAAGGTATAGAATACCTTGGATAATTTTTAGGCGATTTTTATGTCCAAAATAGCGTTACTCAGAAAATGTTTTCCCAAAACAACCAAAACAAACTTTTTCAAATAAAATTTTTCAAAAATATTTTTTTTCAAAAATTTAAAATTATGAGTTAAATTATGAAACTAAACTCTAAGTTTTTGAGATAAATACTTTCAAAAAGAATCATTCTCGAAATATGAGTAAGGTATTTTGGAATATAGGGAAAATAAGGTAGGAATTTCTCGAGCAAGAAACAATAATCTGAAAGGAGCATGGCTAGGCACATACAACCCTATTTTGTAGTGAGGTATCTTGAGCCTAAAAGCATTCATCTTTAATGCTTCACTTTCATTTCTTGTGTGTGCCGATGCTTGCATATCTGAATTAGAACTTGCTCCAGACATACGTTTCAAGACCACATTGGTGTGTACCGTACGCGGTATAGGTGCAGCTAGATGACCTTGACATTCCTTAGGATTTAAACCCAATTCTTACATATCTCTTCAAGCCCAAAACCCTTCCGATACTTATTTTCAGTATCGATGATCCGCCTAGTAAACCCTGTTGAGCCTAAACCTTTCATTTCATAAAAACCCTCGTACTAAACCCCCACTCAACCAAAATTCCCAAAACCTTATCTTAGAATTTCTAAAGTCGTGAAAAACATCTTTTGGAACATCCTTTTCAATTATGCTCTAAAGTCTTCCTCTTCTGTGTACTCTAAAAAGTCAAAAGTGCGAAAAATTGGCACGACAAAAGAAATTGAAGTTCAAGATCAAAGATCATAGTTCCGAAAAGGATTTCTGAAAGAATCAACATAAAATATCCTTAGAAATTCTCTGGCAAAGAAGTTCTGAAAAAGAAAAGAAAAATAAAAAGTAGAAAAATCAAGAAAAGAAAAAGAAACAGTTCCATCAAATAAAGCTGAGTGCTTCAAGTATCACCTTCTCAAGAAAAATTCGATAGAAGACGAGCAGCTACAAGATCCTCCATTCCGTTCTGAAATAAAGTTTTTCACTATCTTTGAGTTTTAAGATAAATCAAACCCTTACAACCAAACATATACCACTATCCATACCCTTAAAACCTCACCAAACACTACCACCCGTTGAATGTCTTGGGATAGTTAGCACCGTTCTCACCTAAGTGGTGGAGATCCGATTCTCGACCAAGCCTATGACGATGAGTGCTGCATGACTGGCTTATTTGAGCGATTTCATTTGCTCTAGATTGTTAGGGAACCCGATACACTTAGAGTGAATTGAGTGACCACCTTTAGTGAGATCGCCTAGTCATGTGTACTCCAAGATCACGAGGATTGGTAGTATACTTGATGATAATTGCTTCTTGCTTCTGAAAGGATCATCTTATCCTTTCCCTTATTCTTAAACAGCCTTAGTCATATTAGAAGTGGTATCATTTTGAAACTATTTTGACTCGCCCCTTAAAAAAACCAAACTTTAAATGTTTTTCTAACTGAGTGTTGCTTGAGGACAAGCAACGCCTAAGTGTGGGATAACTTGATGTGACTCAAATAGTCATGTTTTTAAGGGCAATATTCCGCACTTTTTGGACGTATCTTTAGTGAAAACATTCCAAAATGATCATTATTTACAAAAATTCACTAAAGTGGTCTAAATATAGGCGTTGCTGCAAAAATCACCTAAAACGTCCAAATAACGAGCAAATCAGGGCGAATAAACGTACACAAAATCCTCCGGCCTCATTTACCTTATATAGATCACATTCTAACTTCATCATATGATAAAACAGGTAAAATTGAGACGGGAAAATCAAGAATCATGCAAATCGGATAAAGAACGGAGAAGACTGAGCAGTATCAGACCCTATAAAGTCATTTCGGCTATGATTGAGCTATACACATCCAATTTCAGTGAAGTTGGCATCATTAGAAGCGTAACGGAATTACGAAGACACAGGCGAAAGAATCAAGTCAAACGGACGCATAACGAAGGAGATACGGGCGTTTTAAGCAACGAACGAAATCAGACGGACACTGTATACGGCCTAGGGAACCGTACCGTGCTTCGTTTGCTTGTATGTGCTGTTTCACGAGTTGTACGGCTGATTTTTTAGCTTTGCCTATAAATAGGGGATCACCCCTCCTCATTTTACACACCTCAACACATTCACACACTTTCACATTTCTCTCATTTTCATTTCTCTCATTTTCTCTCACTTTCTCTCTCTAGCACTACTCTTAGGAGTTAGAGGAGAAAGGTTAGGGTTGAGCTTACGGTTCGAGTCTAGAGGAAGTTTTAGCTTGGTAATCTTGTTGTAACGAGCTTTTCAAGTTCAGACTATTTGTAATCCTCAGTATTATGCTGCTGTATTCCCGGTGATATCTAAACTTTACTTACTGTTATAATGCTTGTGCTTTATGTTATTTCAGTTTGTATTCTGCATATTGCCATGTTTATAGAGTAGTTTAATATTGTGATTGTTGAAATGTAGATATTAGGAGTAGGGATGATGTTAATGTTTCATTTATACGATTGGAAATTGTTATGCTGTGTAGCTGATTAAACTTATCCTGAATATAGATCTAGTCTCTCATCACCCTTTCCAGACTTTCACGTGACTGTTGCCCTAGGATAGGATCTGATCAACCCTAATACTATGAATATACAGTTATCTCCAGTTACAATATGAAACTATGAACTTTCCTTTAAAAGGCACGGTACTTCGTATAGCGTTGGAAACACCTCGTGTGGAGTACAAATACGTGGAAGCTAAGGAAATGCCATGGATTGTTTCATCGTGAATTACCTAGAAGTGATCCTTCTAGCACTGTGGTCTAGGAATCAAAGCTGTGGAAATGCTTGTTGCACTGTACACCGTTAGTACACCTAAGATCTGGAACACTGTGGAAATGCTAAAATGCCCAGTACACCGTCAGTACATCTAGGGTTTGGAACACTGTGGAAATGCCTAATTGCCCTGTACACCGTGATTATTCCTAGGGATGAACGCCTGACTGTAAAGGAGGGTCTATATTTATGAGGGTTAAGTAGGTGCTTCAATAGAAACAATACAGGGTAGTGTCAATCATATACCTAGACATGCAAAACCCTAATCACACCAATAGTTTAACATACACAGGATACAATCAGTATTTGCTATAATAAAAGTAAATAGACGATTAGGTGTTAAGAAAGGTCAGTAAATACAATTGCGGTCTGTTGCCTTATGCCTGATCCCTAGAACATTTAGGGTGACTTTGTCTTAGTTAAGCAAAGGCTCAGGAGGGTTTGAAAACAACCTGATCTGATCAGAATCATGATAACCTAGGATTCCAGTGACATATGTTTCTAGGGTTTCACCTGAACGTAGGGTCCTAGTGTTTACACCGAAAGTATGTCTACTCTTTATCTGGTAAATCTCCAATCAATTTTATAATGAACATCATCCCGAAACCCTAGTATCCAAGTTTCAGCAATCACATCTCTACCAGTCTGCTTAAACCCTAATTTCATTTCTCGTTATTTACTTTTCTGCATTTAGGATAATTAGAAAACCAAATCAATCCAAAATCTATCTACCTACCCCCATCCTAATTGCGACCATAATCTTTGGTGACCCGCTTTATTTCAATTCGCTCCGATTTAAGAACGACCTCGAGTTATATTTACTGCTTGCTCCCAAGGTAGGTAGTACTTATAGTTTGAGCCCCAGCTCATATAAATTTAAAACTCACTGTCCCCTGCTTCTGTTGCTGTTGGAACAACGACCGGAGTCAAATCCGACCGACCGATAGGAGTCGCGACATTGCGGGCGACGTCACTTACTTCTGCGACATTAAGTGCGTCGTTAGGATCAACGTCGCTAAACTGGAATTCTCGAACTGCGATGTTGAGCGCGACGTCACCTACCTGCTAGATTCGTAAAAAAAAAAAAAAAAAAAAAAAATTGTGTTTTCAAAATTTTTCCGTGGGCTTAAAAGTGTTTAATTTTAGCTTGGAAAAAGTTTCATTTTACCCGGGCATTTTTGGGCGTTTTCGGATGAAATTTTGGCGGGAAATTCGCGAAAATTTTCGTAGTACCAAAGTTTGTTTTTAGGCTTAAAAGAGCTTAATTTTAGTGTCGAATAAGTTTCGCTATACTCGGGTAGTCGTTGAAATTATTCGAATTCAGTTTTGGAGGGAAAAGTCGCAAGCGGCCGTATCGACGTTCTAGTTAGAAGATGTCTTCTAAAGCTCATATGTGTTACAATAGTGGAGCTGTTAGTGAGATTGAACCCCCCATGCTTACATTAGATACAGATTATGCTACATGGAGATTTGAGTTCGAAGCATTCATAGCGTTAAAAAATCTAGATATGTGGAACTCATTGGTTGAAAGATATGAAAAACCACACAGAGGTATGACTCTCGATGAGAGAAAAGCTTGGGATATTGAAAAGAAAACCCATGCTACAATATTAAAATGTATGTCAAATGAAGTTAAACAATTGTTTAAACATTATGATATTGCATACGACCTCTGGCATGCAATTGAGGAACGATGTGGTGGATATGAAAAATATAGGAGAAATAGAGTGGACCTCGTTAAGAAACAGTTTGACACATTTGATTTACTATCAAATGAATCTTTACAAGAACTCTTCAAAAGATATTCCCAACTCGTAGATGAAGTGGCTGACGGAGGAATGGTACTTAATAATGGAGAAGTAAATAAGAAGTTATTGGGTGCATTACCTAAGGATTGGGATGCCAGGGTATCAGCTATGGAAAAAGATCCAGAGATTGAAATCATGGATTTGGAAGAACTCATCGGAAAGTTACAGGCAGATGCTTTTGACATGAAGAAGACAGAAAAGATGTCAGAGGCTTCCACTCAAAATCCTATTCTCAATGAAACTTCTAGATCTAATTCCAAGTCAGCTACATCTCCTTCTGGTAGCACTTCATATGCTTCCTATATCTCTCATACAGCTCCTTCAAAGGCTACTGAGGATCATGCTACAATCTTTGCAGCTTTCCTCAACTCTTATGAGAATTTTCTTTCCAAGAAGGCTAGTACTCTACAGCTTACTGAAGAAGACTTTGAACAGATTGATTCTGATGATCTCGAGCAAATGGACATCAAATGGAGTATGGCCATGATAACTCAAAGGACAAAGAAGTTTCTTCAGAGAACGGGTAGAAAGGATTTGGATGATGACGGTGATACAGGTCTTGGTTTTAATAAAAGCAAGGTGAAATGCAAAATCTGTTAGACTCATGGACACTTTGCTAAGGAATGTGTGAAGGAAAAGTATCCCCCATCTGGATTCACTACACCTTCAGCTCCCACGACTCCAGAAAAGAACACAACACCACAGGCGATGGTGGTGTTTAATCCAGGAACATTTGATTTTAGTGCGCTTCAAGGCAAGGTTCAACATAGTGCTCTCTTGGCAAAGATACATGAGGTAGAAACAGAACCTGAACAACCTTTTACTTGCATATCATGTATTATGATTGATGCTTCTTTAAAATGTTCTCAAATAGATAATGAAGACTTGAGAGAAAAAGTTGTTAAACTCACCGAGTCAAACAAGTTTTTAAAAGCTAATGAAATACTGTATGATAAGCAAATCGAGGCTCATCAGATAGACACTCAGACATATAAAGCTAAGGTTTTTAGTCAACAAGATGCCATTAAAAGTTATTTAACAGAAATTGAGTTGTTAAGTAAAGAGCTTTCTGAGTTAAAATCTGAGTCTGACAATTTTAAAAAAGGGGTCACAAGTTTCGCAAATTCTCATAAAATCTTTGATGAAATTGTTGACAAGCAAAGGACAAATAGTAAAGCGGGAATTGGGTATCCACCTCCCACTAACTATTATCCTAAGCCTGTTAAGGAAGGCACCAAAAAGGTTGTAGCTGACTACTCTTCTTGGTCAGCTACAAAGACTAAAGAAGCTAAATCTAATCCCAAAAAGCAGGCAAAGGAGAAAACTAAACGGCCAGAGTATCCCTTGCCTAATTTTGTTACGCCTGAGAGTACACCTCCAGTTAGTGTAGAGGAGGGTGTTGAGATAGAGGATCTACCGGAAGAGGCTGAAATTAAAGTTGAAAAAGTGAATGTTAAGCCCGAAAATCATATACTTACCAATAAAACTGTAAATGTTTCCAATAAAAAGGGTAAAAACAAGGTTGAAAATGAATCCAAAACGGTTCAAAATCAAATGAAGGATTCAAATGAAAAATCTAAAAGTGAACAACCTTCAACATCAACTTGCTCAACTTCTGAGGCTTCTACATCAACGTGTACACACAAGTATACACGTTCTGTAAATCCCTCCTTTTCTAAGCCTCCTACAGTTTATTCTCCACCTCAACCTTTTGTTGGTACGCATTGGAATACATCGTATGTTGAGAGACGTTCTTGTTTCCATTGTGGACAACAAGGACATATAATTAGGGATTGTAGGTTATTATCCCTAGATAGGTTTGGTAGATGGATGCCAAGAACTTCTTCTTTAAGGAATTCATTTTCAAAATCCTTTTCTAGGCGTGTCTCATATTCCCCTATGTCAAGATATGCATCCTCTTCTCCCAAACCCGTGGCTAGAGTAAACAAAGTTGTGCCTAGTAAACCTCAAATTCAATAGCGCAACATTGTTGAAAACAAATCATCTGAACCTAAACAGGTTTGGAAACCCAAATCCACAAACAACGCATCAATGAAATCTTCTAAGTTTTTAAAATATCATAAACTCATTGATGTGATGATTATGGATGACCATGGACAACCCAAGTCTATCAAGGCTTGGGTGTCCCATAAGTACTAACGTTTAATTGTTTGTGGTGGTGCAGTCAGGTTTTTATTAGCTAATATTTTTAGTGACTGCAAGGATGTGAATATTTTTGGAAGATTGTTTTCAAGGTGCTCATGTGTGATGATTTGTGATAGGATGGATGAGATTATCGAAGTTTCAAGGTGGTAAAAGTGCTAAAAGATTTGACTTGACTTGATATGTGATTTTGAAACTTTTATTTAAATTTTACCTATTTTTTATTTGTTAGTTAAGCAACAGCCATTCTTTATATTTTTTAGTATTAAAGAAATGCAATGTTGCGAGATTTCTTAAATTAAAAATACAAAAATACGTTTGATATTTAAGGGGGATATAAGAATTTGCTGTTCAGGGGGAGTAATTAAAACTTAAAAAAAATACTCTGATTATTTGGATCAGAAATGTGAACAGCAAGATTCTTAATTCTTGAAAAGATGTTGGATTGTGTGTCTGTAAACAACTTGGGATATGATAGTACATCAGGGAACATGTACAAAATGGAAATTTTAAGGTTTATCCTTGATGTAACAGTAGGTTTATCTAGCATACTTAATACAGTTTTCATGAAAATTATCTTCATCATACGATGTATTGGTAGGCATGATACACACCGGTCTCTGGGTTATTAAGAAGTAAGTCTAATAAGTGTCTATGATTTTGTGGTAAACACCTTGTGATGTACGACACTAAGTCTTAATTCCTTAGCGTAGCTTGACATACTTCTATTTTTGGATCGTATATCTGAGATCATTAGGGGGTTTATGCTGATTGTTTCCTCTGTTGTACGTAAGTGCAGAACTGGTCTCAGTTAGTATAGGCTCAAAACTAAGCAAACGTGAGTCAATGCACTTGCAAAGTCTTAAATTTAAGGTAGTAAACAAGGTCGCCACAAATTTGGTTTGACTGCGTTTGGTTTTGCTTAAACCTGAATCAAGTTATGTTGTATGTTGGTACAGACCTGTCACCGCTGGCTTGATTCTTAAAATTGATCCTCTTATATTCTTTCTAAATTTGGAAACTATGTTCATGTCTAGGTTACAGGGGTATGTCTATGGTGAGGACCACGGTGAAATATTCATACTAACAATAAAGGATTAACTCACAGACACGGATGTAACATGTTTAAGTGGACAAACAATACCAATAATCGTCTTGAAATAATTTTTATAAAAGGTGCTTTAAATATGCTAAGTAAATTTAAAGTGGACAAAAATACTGGTAATCGAAATAACACTTACTATTTCCTAATAATTGCATGTTGGCCTGATATGATCCCTAAGCAGACCTAAAACAATTTTATCCCCAATTTATTTTAATCTGCGTTCTTTACTTTTCCTTTATAAAGAAAATACAAAAAGATTTTATTTCTATGTTATTTTCTTCAATATCACATATCTTGTCAAAGTCAAATATTGAAGATGTAAAGGATGTTGGTTATTCTCCAAAGACTGTAAAGATAAATTCTATTGGAGATGCTACTGATGATTGAGAGATGGTCACTGAGTTTGAAGATCTTATTGTATGTTAAATGTCAGTCATATGAATCTAGACATCAAGATTTCTTTGAGGACCATGCTATCTCAATGGGGGAGATTCTGATTGTTAAAGACATGAAAGAGATTCTGATTGTTAAAGACATGAAAGATATTCAGATTGTTGAAGACATGGAAGAGTTTGTTGATGAAGACTAATTGAAACTTATTTGACCAAGCTGCTGACAAGGGGGAGTTTGTTGGTGCATTTTATGTGTCAGTCAGTTGGTCAAACTATTGTAATTGTCAAAGTCAATTAGTCTGCGTATGTAAGTGTTTAGTGTGTATATTCGAGTCTGTAAACGAAATGTAATTATATAGAATATACATGGCGACATGGGCTATGTCGCATTGGGCTGGACCTGCGACGTTGGGCCTAACGTCGCAGGGTCCAGTAGGTGTGATATAAATAGCGTGTTATAGTTCAGAATTAGGGTTGGACGTGTGAGAGTTAGTGTGGAGCCGTTTTTTGTGTGTGAGAGAGTAGAGAAACTAGATTGAGATTGGTGTTTGTAATCTTTCTTATTCAATTGTGAATATATACAAAGATTATATATAAATCGTGTGTTCGTGAATCATTATCAATTGTTTATCATTCAAGTAAACGATCCGATCAGATCCCAAGAGTACGGGACTTTCAAACGTTTTAGACGTTATAATTTGTTATCGTACATTCGTGACAATTTTAACTGAAGTATTTAATCAAAATACTTTGTTTTAAGTTACAAAAATATAACTTGGGTTTCGTTCGTTTGTCGAGCGCGAATCGCACGTTTTTGTCGCGTACGGTTTATTTTATATGATGCGAAATACGTTTTGTGTATTATTGAAATAATATAAAGTAACTAATGATTTTATTAAATAACTTCATATTATTTAATAATTTTGTTCATCAACGTCCGTATTGTGATGTGACGGATTCCATCCGAAATGAAATTACACGATTTAATTCAATCGCGACGTGTGTATATATAAATATACAAAATGATACATACAATTAGCCTAACATAGTACTCCGTACTAATTACATGTATTTACAATATGATTAGGCACTAATACTAGTCCTAATTTGTCGGGTGTCACAATATAGATAGATAGATAGATAGATAGATAGATAGATAGATAGATAGATAGATAGATAGATATAAAACCCGTAAAATGTAAACCGAAGTGCAAATGCGTTTAAGATCGTATACTAGATAACAAAGTTATAGTCAATTCAAATAAATAAAAACTAGAGTAAATTATTTAAATCGTCCATATGGTTTCGAGATTTGTCCACCGGTTGTCCCAACTTTCAAAAGGGTATTTAAATAGTTCAATTTTTGAAAGTTTGTTCACCTGTAGTCTTTAAGTACCAAAAAAAAAAAATTATTTAAATAGTCCATTTTTGGACTACCGGTGAACAAAACTTTCGAATATTGGACTATTTAAATACCTTTACTAAAATTGAGACGACCGGTGGACAAATCTCGAAACCACAGGGACGATTTAAATAATTTACTCTAAAAATAAAAACTATTTATAGAAGAACTCAAAACACGTGGTTAATAACGTGTACTAAACATATATTATAAATATAATAATAATATAATATGCTAATGCTACATTAATAGTGAGCATCTCCAATGTGTACACTATATGTATCTTTTACACTATGTATCTTTTACACTATCTTAGTGCAAAAGTTACATAAAAAGCTCTCCAGTGTTAGCACTAAACTACTACACTATTTTAGTGCAACACTAAATCCATGTTAAATTACACCAAATTTGGTGCTACACTAAACACTATTCACTATATAACAATAATAAAAACCAATACAAATGCATTTTTATACTATGACTTTGTCAACACTATCTTTGTGTGATGTACTTTATATTATATAAAAAATTTTAGTGTAAATATTTAGTGCAATTTTAGTTTAAGAATATGCTCAAAATATTCTTGTTTTGCACCATCTTAGTGTAAAGTTTTAGTGTATACATTGGAGATGCTCAAAGTTAGTAACTAGTAATAATACGTTAAAATATAGAGAAAATTGTCCGTTTCGTCCATGTGTTTGTTCAAAAAATCACAATTCGTCCCTTATTTGAAGAAATGTCACTGGTAATCCCTATATTTGTCATTTTCACTCACTAGTCGTCCCTATTAACAATTTTCGTTAGTTTTCTCCGTTAAGTCAGGCGAAATGACAAAAATACCCTCATCTTCTACCTAAAAAAAAACCCATCTTATCTCAAACCCTAACTATTTTCAATTTTGTATTGATTCCACCTGGTGGCTAACAAACAAAAATATTAACAAGTTAATGTATTCACATTCGTATCCTCCTTTATTTGTCTTCTATTCTTTAATTATCATCTTCATCTTTATATATCAACAAAAGCATTACAGCAACAAGGTAGATCGGAGACTGAAGCACAAATATGAACCAAAAATCTAAATCAAAACACAAATCTAAATCAAATCACTAAATCAAACCCAAACACCCTTTTTGAGAATCGTTTCAGGTCGGAGAGGAGCTGGAGATGAATGGGTAATGGGAAACGGCGCAGATTCTTGAAACCTGCAATTTTTGGCCACCTCTATCGCAATTTTCGACGACCTCTATTACCACCTGCATCGCAAATTCTTGAAACCCTAATCAATAATCGTCGCCTTCTCCTTTCCATTCGTTGTTCATCTAAAACCTCCGGCCGGTTTACACATTCCGTTCATTTGCCCAACCAACATATCGTCATCGAAAAGCTGCATATTGTCGGAGCAGAATTAATGGCGACGGCCATGGAGATTGGATCATCGAATCAGAGTTTTAATCAGACTTGATTCCGGTTGGTTTGCCTTTCGATCTACGGATCTGTTTTTTAGTTTGGATTTAGATTCAAAGAAAATAAAGATTTTTTGACGAGGGTGTATTTGGATCTGCATATTTGGTGCTATGGTTTGCTACGTATTCGTATGTTATTATTTTTTAGATTTGGGGGAAAATTAGGATTTCAGAAAAATAGCAGGTACCATGTTTGTTAGAGAAGATAAAGGGTATTTTAGTCATTTCACATGACTTAACGGAGAAATCTAACGAAAATTGTTAATAGGGACGACTAGTGAGCGAAAATGACAAATATAGGGATTACCAATGACATTTCTTCAAATAAGGGATGAATTGTGATTTTTTGGACAAACACATGGATGAAACAGGCAATTTTTTTCTCTAAATTATATGGTAAAATGGTTAAAAATCCGAATGTAATTTCTGTCCACGTGATCGGGTCAAATTGGGACCATCTCCTAATGTGAACATATTCTCCCCACATGGTCCAAAAGTAACTTGTGAAGAATTAAAATTGACAAATAGTTTTTATAAAGTTAATTAATCAGCTTAAACATTCAAAGTTGTTTTATAGTATTATACTATTATTATTATTTATTTATATTTATTTTCTTATTATTATACTATTATAACTAAAGATCCATATTTATGTATAAATGATGAATGATGAATGATGATGAAGTAGGCCTGGTTTGCTGTTTTATTTGATGAAGTTCAAGGCATCAAGACTTTTGTGATTTGGTCAAAATAAAAAGAATTATAAATACGAAATAATGTGGTGGTGATTTAGTCATAGAAAATTTTTGTTTTCCTTAAGATTTGTTGTAATCGAATTGATGTTGCCGGACAAAAAAAAAGGAAAAGGAGGTGGGATATTTAAAAGTGAGAATGAATCTGCTAATTTGGTTTTGATGATAAAAATGATGAAAAAAAATAAGCCAAAAATATCCATGTTTGCAAATTTTTGTCCACATCGTTTTAAAATAAAAAAAATGACACGTCATTAATTTTACCGGTTGTCCCGGTAACCGGTTACCATATTGCCTATATCGATACAACATTATCCAGTTTACTTCAGACAATGGGAGTTTTAGTGGTAGGTTGCTGATCTCGGAACAAACAGAGGGGTTACAATGCCCACAAAATATATTTACCCTTATTATGTAACTCTATACCGTATATGTTGTATTATTATGTAACTGATAAACAAGAGTCAGCCTTCCAGCTATTGAAAAACAAACTTTGCAGTGCAACAATCTTGTCCTTACCCGAGGGCACCGACGATTTCGTAGTTTACTGCGACGCCTCACACCAAGGACTTGGTTGTGTGTTAATGCAACGGGAAAAAGTCATTGCCTATGCCTCACGACAACTAAAAATCCACGAGAAAAACTATACGACCCACGACCTCGAGTTAGGTGCCGTGGTCTTCGCATTGAAAATCTGGAGACATTACCTCTATGGTACGAAAAGCACTATCTTTACCGATCACAAAAGTCTCCAACACATATTCGATCAGAAGGATCTAAACATGAGACAACGTCGCTGGGTTGAGTTACTTAGTGACTATGACTGCGAGATCAAATACCATCCGGGCAAGGCTAACGTAGTTGCCGATGCCTTAAGCCGAAAAGAACGAGTGAAACCCCTTCGAGTCCGAGCACTCTCTATGACAATTCGTAACGAGCTCCCTGCTCAAATCCTTACCGCTCAACTTGAAGCACTCAGCGATGAAAACTTGAAAAATGAAGCCTTGCGAGGCTTGGATAAACGATTCGAAATCAAACCTGATGGAACTCGATACTTCTCTAACCGGGTGTGGTTACCCAAATTCGGAAACTTGCGAGATTTGGTGATGGCTGAAGCTCACAAATCTCGATACTCTATACATCCTGGTTTTGACAAGATGTATCACGACATCAAAGGGTTGTATTGGTGGCCTAACATGAAAGCTGACATTGCCTTGTACGTCAGTAAATGCCTAACATGTTCCAAAGTCAAGGCCGAACACCAAAGACCCTCGGGGTTGCTCCAACAACCTGAAATTCCTCAATGGAAATGGGAACAGATTACCATGAACTTCACTACCAAACTACCAAAAACTTCGAGTGGTTGCGATACCATTTGGGTGATCGTGGACCGTCTCACGAAATCTGCTCATTTTCTGGCCATCAAGGAAACCGACAAGATGGAGCGTCTGACTCGCATCTACGTCAAAGAAATCGTCTCGCGACACGGTGTACCTATCTCGATCATCTCGGATAGGGACAGCCGTTTTACTTCTAACTTTTGGCAATCGCTACAGAAATCTCTTGGTACTCGTCTGGATATGAGTACTACTTATCACCCGCAAACCGATGGCCAAAGCGAGCGAACTATTCAAACACTGGAGGATATGCTACGAGCCTGCGTAGTTGACTTCGGTACTTCTTGGGAAAATCACTTACCGTTGTGCGAGTTCTCGTACAACAACAGTTACCATACCAGCATAAAGGCTGCACCCTTCGAGGCACTTTACGAGCGTAAGTGCCGATCACCTATCTGTTGGACTGAGTTAGGAGATTCCCAACTCACGGGTCCAGATATCATTCATGAAACTACCGAGAAAATCATCGGTATTCAAAACCGGCTGAAAGCCGCACGTGATCATCAGAAAAGCTATGCTGACGTGAGACGCAAACACCTTGAGTTCCAGGTAGGGGACAAGGTACTTCTCAAGGTGGCGCCGTGGAAGGGTGTCATCCGATTCGGAAAGCGAGGCAAACTAAATCCTAGATACATCGGACCATTCGAAATCCTTGAAAGGATTGGTCCAGTGGCATACCGCCTGCAACTTCCTGCTGAAATTAGCAGCGTACACAACACATTCCACATTTCTAACTTGAAGAAATGTCTGTCTGACGAGACACTGATTATACCACTCGACAAAATTCAAATCGATGATAAACTTCATTTTGTCGAGGAACCTATGGAAATCATGGACCGCGAGGTCAAGCGATTGAAACAGAGTAGTATTCCCATCGTAAAGGTCAGGTGGAATTCTAGGCGTGACCCTGAGTTCACCTGGGAACGGGAAGCCCAAATGCGACAGAAATACCCACATCTCTTCCCAGACAACGCACCGTCCGTACACTCAAGCTAATTTCGGGACGAAATTTCTTTAACAAGGGGAGAATGTAACACCCGCATAATTAGGATACTTAGTTATGCCTAATTATTTATAACTAGTTGTAATTAGTATGTAATAGGACTAATTACAGGCTCTATTTGTATATATATAAGGTGATTTATATATATGTGTGTGTACTTACGCGATTTGGATGAATCGTACGAATTAACCGGACAGAGTCCGACACAGTTTATTTGGATTTTGGTGACAGAAATTTACTTAAATAATGAGAACGTATTTTGTTATATTAAATACGCAATTGAACGAACACTATTTATATATTATCGCGACGACATTTTAAATAATGCAACAAAACGTATTAAACGCGAATTAATAATTTAAATACTTCGACAAATGTTTTATTATTAATTTCAAAGTATTTTTATTTAAATATTCCAGTTACATTTTAAAATATAACGGTTTGGTTAAAATACTAAAAACAAAGGATTAAACGATTAGGACACGGTGTAAACACTGAGTTTTAGGGAGCGTTTTCCCCTCCCTCCCCCTTTGGATCAGCCAACCCCAACCAACCCCTCCTCCCATTCTTTCATTTTCACCATTTCAAACACACACACATCTTCCAAACACTCTCAACCAAATCCACACCAAATTTTCGGAATACAAACCGACCCACGAAAATTACATATTCGGAATCACCATCACGAGTGGAACAAGAATATCAAGATCGTTTTCATCATCTCATCCTCCATTTAGCTCGATTTGCAAAAGTAAGAAATTTCAAAAATCTTAGATCTATTCAATTTGGTGTAATGTTTTGATGTTTTGATGTGTACACAACATAGTTATAACCTAATACATGAAGAATACACGATTTTATAGCTCAAAATGGGTTAGATTTGCGTTTTTGGTCGGAAATTCTTGAAACCCGAAAGTTTCTGGGCTGGTGTTCATACGTGCGACACAAGCCTTGTGTCGCACACTGTGTCGCATAAACCCATTAGTGTCGCACCTTGTGTCGTAACCTTTGCGACACAATATTGTGTCGCACTCTATGTCGCAATACTATGTCGTATTTTATACGACACAACCGTTCTGTCGCTATTGAATTAGCATCGCAAGCTTTTTGCGACACAACCACTGTGTCGCAGAGCTCTTGTGTCGCATCCTTCATGCGACACAACCCTTGTGTCGCATACAAATCCTTGTGTCGCAGCTTATGTCGCAGAAAACAGAAAACTTGGAAATTTTAAAGGATTTTCACTATAGAAAAGTCAAAGTTACTGTAGCAAAAAGTCAAATTTACTGTAGCAATTCACTGTAGCACATTTACTGTAGCAAAGTCAACATTTTAGAAATTTTGCTACAAACCGTCACCAACGGGCCCAAACATGTTTTTCAACAAACGAACAATTACAAACATACGGACAAACATTGGCTATACTAGTTGTGTACAACTAAACGAAACGTCTCGTGAGACGCATACTTACATAACTTCATATGAATAGGCATTTGAAGGTTACGGGTTCGGAGAACCTACTTGCTATATTTACTACTTGCTATTTGCTACGGCTTATTACCAGACTCAGGTGAGTCTTACGGCCCCACTTTTACTGTTTTATCTTATTGGGGGAGATACATGCTACTACTTTTTCTTGAACACAAGTACTAAACTGTTTACTATACCAAACGGAATTGCATGAGTTGTTACTATTTACAGAAGTCTCTCCATCATATATCGTTAGTTATGGACTTAAGCGCGAACACTAGTTAATGGATCCATTAGGGAAATGACCCTCCCCGCCCGGGGCAGTAGCGCTGCCACGTACTGATTTACACGTATAAACGGGTGACTACTTATTCGTTACTGATGCTTGCTCAATTACGAGCATGTCACGGGAGCAAACTTATTACTTACGGGTTAAGCTTCGATTATGAGCCTCATGGCAACGGTATAAACTTACTTATTTACATTTGCTGGATTGCGAATACTGATTTTACGATTGCTGGATTGCAATTACTGATATTACGCCTGAGGGCATTACTGATGAAAGCTCGTGTTCAAAGCTGATATTACTTACAAACCTGTGAGATTCACCAACCTTTTGGTTGACACTTTTTAGCATGTTTTCTCAGGTACCCGGATGGAGTAGGATTACTCCAGGATTTTAGCTAGAGTCGCATGATTTCAACACAACTGCATTAACGGAGATTCTTAGCATTATCTTTTGTATATTACGATTATGTAATAGAATCTCCCGCTATACGCGTGGACTCTAGGGGAAACTACATTTTGTATACGAAAACACTAAGTTTTCAAACATTATATCTATGGAATGTAACTAATTTACAAACGTTGCATATAGATGTCGTTTGCTTTATCTTTGTGCTGTGATATTTGATTAGTAACACCTCAAACTATGCTTCCGCAAAACAGTGAATTTCGGGGGTGTTACATAAAGATACTAACTTTTAAACCGGTGTACATACGGATTCTTATGCCATTATTAATTATGAATTGTATATATCATACATGTTGATAAAAAGCATATATAAGATGACACTTCAAAATTGAATGTAGATACGGATTCTAAATTTAATGTTAATATATTTGCTAAAAGATATTATTAAAAAAATTATAATTTATGATGTCATATTTTCCTTAATTTTAGCCAATCTGATAAAATCAAACAATCTTATTGGTCAATTGAATATTTGATAACATTATTAGATGTTTCTTATATATAATTTATTTATAAGATTAGTTGATAGCTTAATATAAGTAAAATGTTTGTTTAAGCTCGTGAACTTGTTAGAGCTCGATATGAGAAGTTCAAGCTCGTTTATTAAACAAGCTTCAAAATATATTTACATTCGAACTCGTTTAAGCTCATGCCGAATCGACTTTATATCAAGTCAAACTTGAGTAATTCGTGAATAGTTTGACTTATTTACATCCGTTGAAGGTATATAATATAAAAAAAAAGGGTAGGTGGAGGATACCCTCTGGATCCCGGATCCGTAGATCCGCAGTGTCCCACCCGCAAGAGACGATCTGCCCGGCTAAACACCTGTCCACAGTGACCCCACAACCGGGGCATGGGATTTTAATGCCCAGAGGCTCGAATCCGGATGGGGCGTGTGGGTTAGCGGCGGCGGTACCTATCTTGATAAATGTTTACCCAGAGCAGGGTTCGAACCCCTGACCTCTAGGAGGCCAGGTAAACTCCCTACCACTGGGCCATTTATGCAAGTGGTGGTATATAATATAAGTACCCCTTAAAAGTACGTATACAATATTGATTTTGAACTTTCGAGTCTATTAATGTCATTTATCCGCATTCGAGTCGATTCGGATTTTAATTATTTCAAATTAGTTACCGATACATTCAGCTACGGAATATCGTTAAACTATAAAAAATAGACGCGTGGTTACCGGTGATTCGGTGAAGAGGTGTTGACAAAGTCAAACTGCTATATATAGCCATGAGACACCTATTAAACCTAGCAACATTAAACAATTAACTTTTGCGTGTAAAGTACCAGAAAAAAATAAAAATAGGATATTCCTATTTATAGTACCCCACACCTGACTATTGCTAGGGGTTGACTATTAGCTAGGGGGTTAATTGGATAATTTATTCGGGTTTCGGGTTATTCGTTTTTTCAAGTTTATAATCTAACCCGAAACCCGATTCAAATAAGGTCGTGTTATTCGGGTTCGGGTTATTTGAATTCGGGTTGGGTTCGGGTTATTCATTTAAACTCGAATAAGATGATATTCCAAATTTTTGTATTTTGAACAAAACTTGAACTTTACAAAATAACACTAATAGTTTATATAAGTCATCATGAGTAACTTATATATGTATATTATATATGGATAAACCATAAATAACTTATATATATAGTTATATTTGTATATTAAACAATTTATTAGATTATTCGGGTTATTCGGGTTACCCGAATTGTAAAGTATTTATCCGAAACCCGACTCAAATAAGATACGGGTTATTCGGGTTATTTAGATTCGGGTGGCCGAATAACCTTCGAATTCGGGTTATTCGAGTTCGGGTTCGGGTATTTGTGACACCCCTACTATTAGCATCCCGGCCGACATTAACGACCATTCTATTGACTTTGACGTCTAACCTTTCTTATAGAACATTATTTATTCATACAGTAGTTGCAGGCTTGCAGCGTACATATAAACAAACAAAAATACACAGATTTAATTACAGTAAGTTGTGATATATAGTGCGGTTCCCCCTAGTTTCCGACACCGTATCTTCGTTATAATATAATACTTGGTCGTTTTGGTAGGTATGTCACAAATGCTTCGGCAAATTGGACATTCTAAATTTAATTAAAAACAGTATAACCCAAATAATTAACAAAATAGCATAACGAGTGGTTGAACTTGTGCTCGATTTTCAGCTCAATATTCGATTGAAAACCGAAGTTTAACACACATAAATTTTTTAAGATAAGTTGAGTGGTTCAATGTTCAGCTCAAAGTTCAAATGGATCCACCAAAATGTTTTTTAATCAATCAAAAATGAGGAAAAGAAAAGAAAGGGTTAAAGCCTTGAACAGAGCATTCTCCCTTGAACTTTCGGCTTGAGCGCTAGTCTTGAACGCCAGCGGAGACCGGTAAATGCCGGATTTCAACATCCAAGTTGTTGAACAATGAAGGTTGCAATATCCTCTAGTGCTCAACTGCTCATGCATATTGTCCAATGCAATTATATCTCAAAGTCAGCCAATATTACGTATTATGATTACTTCTGTATTGTGTTTTTAATTTTATGCCTACGAACAAATACAACGTAAACGAATCAAGATAATTAGACAGCTAAGTGACGACTGATCAAACACAACTAGCGGCTTCTCGGAAAGATGCTATTTCTAAAATCGGGATCATTATCACGTTGAAACGTGATGCATGAAATTGAGTAAGGCTTGTGCCAATAAGAATCTAAGATGTTCAGTTCATGAACCAATTTGACCAAACAAATTATTAAAATGAATTTAATGGACTATCCAAATTTTACTAATAGCACAACTAAATTATTATTTATCATACTATTTAAAACCGTATCTTAAATTGCAGATGCTATCATATCCATGTTGAGATCATTAATGAACACGTATGGATCAATGGAATAAGGAAATTTATCGAGTCAAGATGATTAATGTTGCAGTAACATACCAACAATCATGCCTCCAAAATATAACAGCAGATCTACTGGTAATGGAACCGAATTTAGCAGCCAATAATCTTCGATATTCACTTGACCTTGCTGATCATTGAGAATAGAATCTACTGACGTGCCACAAAACGATTTAATCACAGATCAAAGATTACAGGCTGCTGTACTGCTCATTAGACCAGGTTCACTCTCAATCTTTTTGGCTGCATGAAAACCAATAACAAAATTACGCAACTATATTCCTCACTTACAGAAAGAATTTAATAATTAAAAGACAAAAATATAACTAAATTTAATTACTTTATGCGCAAATTGTGTCACTTAAAGTATTAATGATCATGTACGTAAATGAAACATGCTTAACGGAATTCATTATGTTTTAGCCGAGAGAAAGCGTTATTTGGCCCAAAAGTCATCAAGTACATCAGATTAACTGAATGGTCATTACAGTTAGTCAGTTTTAAACAAGGTATTACTAGGTTCACTTTCGTCTTTAACTCATTTCTTCTTCCCTAAAACTACACAGGGTTTCCTTATTATATATATTTAATTAATTTAATTTGCATGAGATAACCATGAAGCTTCTATACAAATATGCTGCACACCTAGAATCAGATTTAGCAAGGGGAAAAATTACACCTTCAAGGTCTAACCAATTACTTATTAGCCAGTTTTGCTAATTCAGCTACATTTAGGATTTGCAGTAACTATTCATTACCTTCGAAGTAATGAGCAAAGGGTTTATAAGAATTTTGAGGATGAAAAGTAGAGGTGGCAATATCGATCCGTTTACTTAGGAATGAGTTAATCTGGGTTAGGTTTATCCCTAAAAAGGAAGTTAATCCTAAAAACCTCCTAAAATCTTTTTTTTTTCTCTTTTTTTCTTAAGGAAAGAAAATAGATTTTCTGTATGTAGTCATAATTCATAAATAGCACATTAACTATTATACAAAATGAACAACATTTAATAGCATATTACTCCAGCCCAGCCTGATTCATTTCAACTAAAACAATTTATTTCAACCAGAACCCACTTCCACTTGCTATACCACCCGCCCATTATACCACCTTCAATAAAAGTTGATCCATTTGACAACAAAAGTCGAAGTGCTTGGCAATCATATACACAACTATAAGTTACTTACATAATTTCTTCCGAC
This sequence comes from Helichrysum umbraculigerum, assembly GCA_949592205.1. Classification (NCBI taxonomy): domain Eukaryota; kingdom Viridiplantae; phylum Streptophyta; class Magnoliopsida; order Asterales; family Asteraceae; genus Helichrysum; species Helichrysum umbraculigerum. The sequence goes on along the minus strand of CATIUR010000003.1, from coordinate 114,005,599 downwards.
TTCCTTGAGAAATTTCTTTGGAGAATCGACAAATTTAATACAATCATTCTTTATGATTGCAGCAAGCTCGTCTCTGCCCGCACTTTCAAGGTTTCTTATCATAATTGTTAAGGTCAACTCGTCTGGTATGCAACCTGATGCCTTCATCAACTCATACGTTTCCATGGCCTTTTCTATCATATCCACTTTGAGATATGCTCCAATTAGCTCAGTACAGGCTCGGGTATCTGGTTTCAAGCCTTCTTTTATTAGCTCTGAGAAAAGTTTTTCGACTTTATCTATTAGTTTCTTCTTTCCAAACATTAACATCAGATCACCATACAAAGAGTGATCAGGTTCATACCATGCTTCCTTCCTCATAAATTCAAATACCTGACACCTGATTGCATTTCAGATAAGATGCAACCTTGATATCATATAAATGTACATCTACATACACACACATAGATGCATATCACCACACAAACAAATGGACACAAACACAATTGCATATATAATTTTATGAAAGATGACGGTAAACTATTCCATAGACCCATACACATATACAAACACAAATATTTCTCTTTCTTTATGGAATGGTCTAGAAAAATAGCCGATAAATTGATAGAAAGGAGCAAAAGAACTGGAACAGAAACTGTTTACTAAATGCACATCTAATACTCTAAAAACTTTTCCAATTTCGATTTAATTGATGAATTTCACTTCTATTTTTCACCCAATACCGATTCTCTGTTTCAGACCCAGTAGCCACACCGAAGAGTGATCATATCTTTTCCTTCAAGAAACAGTAAAAAGAAATACCCGTCTTATTTACTCACAAGTCAACGAAAATCATGTCATTTGTACTTTTGTAGATTGAAGTAAATAACATTTATAAACATTTTACTTGCTATGAACATGTTAACCAACCATTATCCTTTCTCCAATAATAGAAAGAAAAAAGTAAGATACTTGACAACATAAGCTTTCGTCCATTCGGGTACGTTATTAACAATTACAAACTATGTTAGCATTAGTAAAAGTAACGTCATAACGTGCCGAATTGTTAAACTGAAGTACTGTACTACTGTACTATAGACTAACTAAATTACAACACTACTGAAAACTTTAAACTGCCTAAATCTTTACAATACAATGAATACCTAGAGTGTATGTGTATAAACTGTGAATTCAGTATAATTAGAGCAAATTTAACAATTAATGACGCTTAATAATATATAGATATACAGAATAATAATTTGAAACCCTGATCGAATTGAAAGCATGCGTACCTTGAGAGCAAGCTCCAGATGTTGTTGTCTCTGCAATTCAGCGAAAGCATCCAATAAATCATCTTTTAAGAGACGATTGAGCTTTGAACTGAATACTTGATCTAATTTAGATGGATTTTTGGCAGCTAATTTGAGTGATTGAACTGCTTGTATTGCTTCTGTCGATAAAACACCGTCGCTACGTCTTCTGGTTCTCATGGGTTTTCGCAATCCACAAGTGATTATCGTTGCTGTCGTTTTATATCTCAATTGGATATTACTAAATTCAAACAGGTCTGAAGAGGTAGTTTGTAATAATTGAATTCTCATCGCAGATGAATACATATTCATCAGCATCTATTTAGGGTTATTTTGGGTTTTAGGAGCTGATTTGAAGTTAAAACATCGTTGCACACATTTCTTTTAGAAGGCGATTCTACAGATTATCAAAATATAAAGGGTTAAAAGTGTACTTTTTAGGTTTATTTTTGAGGTTGAGAATGTTTTTACCGGTAAAGGAAAATGATTGATAGACCTATTTAGTATTATCCTTTTACAAAATGAAATGACAAGTAAAATTAACCAATCACTTTAATTCATTTTTTCTGTCTCATATTTATCTCTCTTCATTTCATTGATACAAGTCATTTTGTGAACAAAATTTTGTAAAAATTATGTGAACTTATCATTTCTCTTTAACTTTCCAAAGTACTCTATAACACGTCCCGACACTTGACCGTTAAGCCCAGAAATGGATTCTATTTCCGACTTGGTAACTGATGAAGTCGTCCAAACTAGACTTGTCAACAGAATAGAATGACAACTACCATTTTTAGAACTCTCAGTGAAAACGCTCTGATGAAGAAAACGCACCGAATAATATTACAACGTTTTAGATAATGAACGTACATGATATGTACCGTTTTGAGATGGTAATTAAGTCTCCCAAAATATTAAGAAAAAAGCGTATTCGTAAAAATATTTGGACACCGGAGCCTTTACCTCATTTAATCAATGATACTTCCGCAGGAGCATATTCTATTTTCTGGTTAAATACATTTGAAGGTCGCAGTCCCTTTCCCTTAGGATCACCAGGCAGCTCTTTCGCTCTATAGGGATCGGGGGCATAGCATAAATAACATTCACATGTTCGTGAAATATAGGGATTTTAACTGTTGCTGTTACGTTTTAAATACTTAAAACCATTTTTAATATTGCGAATATACTTCTATTATTTCTGGAATTGAATGTTTTGAAGCCTTTGAAAAAAGATATTGAATAAAAAAAATGGTATTGGTATGAGAAAAATAAACAACATTCACATGTTCGTGAAATAAATGTAATTTAACTGTTGTTGTTACGTTTTAAATACCTAAAACCATTTTTGATATTGCGAATATACTTCTATTATCTGACTTGGTAACTGATGCAGTCGTCCAAACTAGACTTGTCAACAGAATAGAATGACAACTACCTATTTTTAGAACTCTCAGTGATGAAGAAAACGCACCGAGTAATATTACAACGTTTCAGATAATTCACGTACATGATATGTACCGTTTTGAGATGGTAATTAAGTCTCCCAAAGAAATTAACGAGTGAAAGAATGGAATTTGGATCTGATTTATTAATTCCTTCAACAATTACAAAATAAATACTAATGGTAACGGAAATAATCCACTAAGCTAAACTTAAGGAACACTAGAATTGGAAACGTGAATAACTAATGTAAAGTGTGGCATGACCACTTCTTGTTTAGCTCCTAAATGCATGCATGGACTACTACACATTCAACGTGCCTGAGATCATGTGTAGTAGTGGAAAAGTGTAACATCTCGCAATTTCGGCATAATTATAAACAGTAATTACACGCATTTTTAGGCTAATTTCCTAACTTAGAGTGAATTCACAACACATTTTAGAGGTAAGTCTAGCAAAGCCCAACTAGTTAATACACGTAGTATTACATTTCATAATTAGTTGTAATTATGTACAAAACAACGGGAACAAACGCGAAAAAAATATACGACTGTGGGTGGACAGAATATTTGAATAAAATGAAATTTATTAAATAACATTAACGTTTATTAAATATTATGTTGATAATATTTACAAAATATTTTGTAATGTGTAACATTTATATCGTAAACTGAAACAACTCGAAACATATACGTAAAACTAAAATAAAACAAAGTTAAAATTTTATAACTCAACTAATATTTAAATTTTATAAAATATGTCAACTGAAAATATATCCTACGTATTTATGAATTTACCAATAAAAATACCTTAAACATTTAAAGGATGGGGAAAACGAACACCGCTCGGAGCGCAAATACGGAGAACGAAAAGTGGTGAGGCCACACCTTAGTGACCCCACCCTCCCCTTTCCTTCCTCATTTTCCACCATCACACTCTTTCTCTTTCTTTCTTTTCTCTCTAAAGAACCACCACCTTAAACCACCTAAAAACACCGTCAAACCACCCTGAATCACTCGGAGCATTTGGAGAAAAACGTTCACCTCGTCACGATCTACATTTCTATCTTTTAGGATTCCTCTCGCGTTAACTCGTAAGTTTCCGACAATTCTCGAAAACACTCCGATTTCATTTATTTTACTTGAATGTTGTTTGTATAAGCTTAAAATATCCAAATATGGGTTGGGTAAAAGAATCGGAACCAACGAAAACCGGAAAACACATTTTTGAACTCAAAATTTCCGACTAGTCGTAAGTGTCGCACTGCCAGATCCAGCGTAGCGTCACTTCCGTAAGTGACGCATCAAGTGTCGCCAAAAACCCTAACCTTGCGTCACTTGCTTAAGTGTCGCGAATCCAATACCCGGCACTTGTACCCGACACTTGCTTAAGTGTCGCCCCGAAATCGATTTGCAATCATACCGACACTCATACCCGACACTTACACCGACACTCATACTTTATGCGTCACTTCCTCAAGTGACACCAATAATACTGAACTTACATTCTTATGCGACACTTCCTGAGTGTCGCCATAAATCATTAAGTGACGCCTCAAGTGACGCTAAAAACAGAAGGTTTATAACCACTTTTTCACTAAGTGTTGGACTTAACCGAAAACGAATGTTTACATACGATGCGATACACGAACTATACAAACATTACAAACACACTTATATTATTGAAAGTTTGGTTTCAAACTCTCACAACGAGTCGTATACATTTTCACAACTACGTAATTCAAACGTAAACATTTAACAAACACTTTGGACATAACTTGGTTGTACAAACACTAGCATGGATGGTCGACCTAGACATCCACATACTTATTAAAATCTCATACGTTTAGGGCGTTAGGAGATTTCGGATTTGACTTGGGCTTTAGGCTTTGCTAGCACTCACACTTTACTTAACTCAACAGGCTAGTTCACTGCCCCTACTTTTTACTGCTTTACTACGTTTGAACAGGGGTGAAAAACATAGTCAACTCTTTTGCTACGTGTGCAAACTTTTATATAACTGTTTTGAATGCAAATTATACCAACTGATTATGACTGCGGTCAACACGTTACAACTTTTATTTATAAAATGGTATTTCATACGAAAACTAATTTGGAACTCACTGGAGGATGACCAGCTACACATTTTATGAAACAACATTTTCATAAACATACACAGAAAGTCCCTACGTCTTGGGCACATACACAGAAAGTCCCTACGTCTTGGGCACACATGCAGAAAGTCCCTACTTCTTGGGCAAGGTTCCATCCTACGTCTTGGGTGAAGGCTCTACTTCTTGAGTAGTGGGTCCTACGTCTTGGATGCCAGTCCTACTTCTTGGGCACAGAGAAAGTCCCTACTTATTGGGCAGATATTGATAGGTCCTACTTCTTGGACAATGTCGCACCCCCAAATTCGGGTTACGGAAGCGAATCGGGTCGGGGCGCGACTAATCAATAATCAAAGCACACAAGATATATAATGAACGACTCTATATGCGTCGTTTTACACTTTCATTGATAAAATAAACGTTTACAATAATATAATGTTTACAAAAGCTCGCAAGCTAAAAGTTAGAGATTCTAAGGCATATCTAATTGTACAAAACATAGAAATGCATATGAATCTCCTGATGTCTGAATGCGACTCGAGCTAGATAATCCTGAGCAGTCCTACTACTGCTGTATACCTGAGTATACATGCTAAAAGGGTCAGCTAACGCTGGTGAGCTCACAGGTATAATGATGAAACAATAATGTATGAACCACAAGATTTAGTATAATGATTTGAAATCAATCAAATAAATATGTATATTACTGCCATGAGCTCATAGTTTGAGCTTAACTGAGGGTTCAGGATCACAATCAAGTGCCTGATCGAGTTTGCCTCCTGCATGTGCCTAATCATACACACGTGTGAACAAATGATAATGCTTCCGTTCGACCGCAGTCGTGGTAGCGCGACTACCCCGGACGGGAATTGTCAATTCCATATGGTACCATACACTAACACTCGCGCTAAGTCCATACTAACAAACTATGATGTGGAGGGCTTCATGATTAGTAGAAACAACTCATGCAGTCAATATATCGGGTTTTGTACTTGTGTTCACATGTAAATAAAACTGAGCATGTATTCCCACCCCTGGGTTTAAAACAATAAAATGAGGGGCTATGAGACTCACCTGAGTCTGATGATATGCAGTGAAGCAAATGTGATGTAGTAAATTGAGGTATCCGAAGACTGTAACCTGCCGGGCGTTCAAAATGCGCAAGGTTATAAGTATATGTAGACGTCTCAAAAGACCGTCCATGCTAGTTGTTCATCCAACTAGTAATGTCCAAATGATTTGGTTGTTGATTGATTAGTTTGAGTTTTGAAAATATGTACGGCCCGTTGGTGTCGGTTGGTAATAATAATCTTTAAAGTATTATTATTATGTGTTGATCCATTGTATACTATTAAAGTATATGATCGGTAAGTTGTATCTTATATAAGTATTGGAGTAACGTGTGTTCGACACATAGTGTGAAAACTAGTTTTCAAGTTTCTGATTTAGGCGACACTTAGAGCGTCACTTAGTAGTTTTTGGCGACACCAGGAGAGTATCACATATATAGTGAATTTCAGTATTGTATGCGTCACTAAGTGAAGTGTCGCATAAGATGGCATCACTAAGTTACGTCACTAAGGTTAAGTGCCGCAGGTGTACTGTTCCTAAGATAGGCGTCACTTCGATGAAGTGACGCTAGTACGCATCATTTGGTTAATGCGTCACTCGGTGAATGTCGCTAATAATAGTTTTACGGCCATAATAGCGTCACTAGGTAAGTGTCGCACGAAACCTTTGGTCTCTGCGACACTTAAGTCTGATCGAGTTTTGACTTTCGGTTTGATGGTCAAACATGCTCGGTTTGACCCGAGACTTTTACACAAGTCTTAAAATGGTCCAATAATTTCAATAAAATTATTGGTTCGTGTCGGGGTTCACCCGAAGTGTCGGTTTTGTAAAGTGACTAAAACAGCCCTTATGTTTACATTTTCAGATTTTCGGCTCGATAAACCTCTCGTTTTCCAAACTTTTTATTCCAAACCAAGTCCCACCAAAAATCACAGTTGGACTTCCATATGTATAGTTCATTTCTGCATTTTATGGTAACTTTACAAGTTCGTTTACTATTTTAAACAAAAATAAATATGAAGAGTGGTCGGTTTTGGTCTGAAACCGACACTAGTTCAAAGATCAGCTTCTACACAAAAAACCGTGTATTTCTGAAAAAGGTTAAAGAAGAACTTTTTGTAGAGGACATTCATACGGAGATTTCGGTATAAGATTCATGTGTTGATTCATCCTAGAACTCAAGTTATAGTCGATTTGGTGAGATGATTTTCTGAGACAGAAAACTGTGATATATATATATATATATATATATATATATATATATATATTTGTATAAAATGTTTTTCAAGCTTTTGTTTGGACATTTTCTTGTCAAATGATCAACTAGACATGTAGATATATGTAAAGCATGAAAATCTAGAGAGAGAGAGGTGGTGAATCATACCAAAATAGAGCTCTAGAGAGAAAGAGGAGTGAGATGGTGCTAGGTTCCTTTCCTTACGTCTTCTACTTGCGTTTTCTTCAAAAGATGATGGTGGGTGATGGTGGTTGTGTGGTGGATGGTGATGGTGGTTCCTTTGAACCATTTTTAGAGAGAGAAACAAAAGGGGGAGAGTGAGGGTTAGTGAGAGAGTGAGAATGGTTGAATGAAGAATTATGGGTGTGGGTTGGTGCTTGTAAGAGTCAAGAACATGATCCCCTTTTTGGGGGTCATGTTGGCCGATTTCTTTAAGGTCAAAAGAGGCGAGATTTTTGTTAATTCTTGTCTCAAAGTATTGGTAATATATCCGTGTTTGTTTACCCGATCGTTTAAACGTTAATTTGTACGTTAAACGTTATACGTACGTGTTTTAAATGACATTCGAATTTCGATATTTTTAACTTGGAGTCTCACTCAATATCACTTGAAATCATTTATAAAAATGTTTGGTTATGGTGTCAGTATTGATTTACGTGCTCGTATTTCGATTGCTTAGTCGCGTAACGTTTAAATTATACGTTTTTGTTAACGATTTGAATTACGATGTTTTAAATAAATGATTTCCATCCACAATAATATATTTTAATTTATAAAATATATTTTGACGTTAATTCGATTGTCGGGTGCGTTTTGCGCATTTTCGATCGATTCTGAGCATTTTATACGATACGTAATACTTACTGAATATTATCAAAATAATATTTGGAAATGAATATGTTTATCAAATAATTTCATATTATTTAATAAATTAAGTTCACCAACGTTCGTATTAATGAGTCGGGATTCATCCGATGAAATAACTGCACGATCAAATTTAATCGCGTACGTGTATATATTCTCAAATATATATAATTATACATACAATTAGCCTAATATAGCACTAATTACATGTATTACAAAATGATTAGGCCTTAATGATTTGCCTTAATTTGTCGGGTGTCACATTCTCCCCTTGTTAAGAGAATTTCGCTCCCGAAATTTAGCTCTAAGTCGTAGATGGAGTAGAGTCTGTGAATAGCTATGGATACTTGAGTCGCATTTGGTCTTCCCGTTCCCATGTGAATTCCTGACCACGTCGCGAATTCCACCGGACTTTAACTATGGGAATACGACTTTGTTTAATTTGTTTGACCTCACGGTCCATGATTTCCACTGGTGTCTCGACGAAATGAAGTTTATCATCGATATGAATTTCGTCAAGAGGAATGATAAGTGTCTCATCAGAAAGACATTTCTTCAGGTTAGAAATGTGGAATGTGGGATGCACGCTGATAAGCTCGGGTGGCAGCTGCAAACGATATGCCACTGGACCAATCTTTTTCAGGATCTCAAAAGGTCCAATGTATCTGAGGTTCAATTTCCCGCGTTTACCAAAACGGATGACACCTTTCCAAGGTGATACTTTTAAGAGTACTCGATCCCCAACCTGGAACTCGAGATGTTTGCGTCTCACGTCAGCATAACTTTTCTGACGATCACGTGCGGCCTTCAGCCGATTTTGAATACCAACGATCTTCTCGGTGGTCTCATGTATGATTTCAGGACCAGTGAGTTGGCTGTCTCCCACTTCGGTCCAACAGACAGGTGATCGGCACTTACGACCGTACAGTGCCTCGAAAGGTGCAGCTCCAATACTGGTATGGTAGCTGTTGTTGTACAAGAACTCGCACAAGGGTAGATGATGTTCCCAGTTTGCACCGAAGTCAACTACGCAGGCTCGTAGCATGTCCTCCAGTGTTTGAATGGTTCGTTCGCTTTGGCCGTCGGTTTGAGGATGATATGCAGTACTCATATCCAAACGAGTACCCAATGATTTTTATAATGATTGCCAAAAGTGAGAAGTGAAGCGACTATCCCTGTCAGAGATAATCGAGATGGGAATGCAGTGTCGTGATACGATTTCCTTGAGGTAAATTCGTGTGAAGCGTTCCATTTTATCGGTTTCTTTGATGGCTAGGAAATGAGCGGATTTTGTGAGACGACCGACGATCACCTAAATGGTATCGCAACCGCTCGATGTTTTTGGAAGTTTCGTGATAAAATCCATAGAAATCAGCTCCCATTTCCACTGTGGAATGTCCGGTTGTTGTAGTAAACCGGAGGGTTTCTGATACTCGGCTTTGAATTTTGAACAAGTGAGGCACTTGCTGACATATGTGGGGATTTCTGCTTTCATGTTTGGCCACCAATATAACTCTTTGATGCCATGATACATCTTGTCGGATCCAGGATGTATAGAGTATTTGGACTTGTGAGCTTCATGCATCACCAAGTCTCGTAGGTTCCCGAAATAGGGCAACCAGATTCGGGTTGAGAAGTATTTGACCCCGTTGGGTTTGGTTTCAAATTGTTTTTCCATGTTACGCAAGGTCTCGTTTTTGATGTTCTCAGGTTTGAGTGCTTTGAGTTGAGCGGTGAGGATCTGAATAATTAGATCATTGTGTATAGTCATACCGAGCGCTCGGACTCGAGGTGGTTTGGTGCGTTCTTTTCGACTGAGGGCATCGGCAACAACATTTGCTTTGCCCGGATGATATCGGATCTCACAATCATAATCGGTAAGCAACTCGACCCAGCGACGTTGCCTCATGTTGAGGTCCTTTTGGTCGAATATGTGTTGGAGGCTTTTGTGGTCGGTGAAGATTGTACATTTAGTGTCGTACAGATAGTCTCCAGTTTTTTAGTGCAAACACTACGGCTCCCAATTCGAGATCATGAGTGGTATAATTCTTTTCATGGGTTTTGTGCTGTCGGGAGGCGTAGGCAATGACCTTGTCTCGTTGCATCAACACACAACCGAGACCTTGGTGAGAAGCATCGCAGTATACCACGAAGTTATCGGTGCCTTCGGGTAATGATAGGATAGGTGCACTGCAAAGCTTTTGTTTGAGTAGTTGGAAAGCTGATTCTTGCTTATCAGTCCAATCAAACTTCTTCTCCTTCTGAGTCAGTGTGGTGAGTAGTTGGGCTATTTTCGAGAAAGTCTCAATGAAACGCCGATAGTATCCAGCCAATCCTAAAAATTGATGTACTTCGGTCGGCGTTGTTGGTGCTTGCCAGCACTTGATAGCCTCGATTTTTGATGGATGATGTCGTGTGAATAGAGTACAAAATAACAAGTTTTAAATAAATGGAAATACTAAAATAACTATCACACAAGCCAGACAAGAATAACCCGTTCGCATAATATAGCTTTTGAGTAAGTCCGAGTCGAACACTAGGAATGGTGGTTATAAATAAAATAGAATTTATAATTCAATTAAAATATACAATATACAGATAAGGAGGATACGTTTTAGTTCCGTATGAACGTATTTAAGAATACTAAATTATAACCAATTCAATAGAAAACAATTAACTAAGGATAGTAAACAATTAGAGATAGATATGTATTTACTTAGATTATTTACTGTTGGCTATTATTATTGGTGAATTACTAATGTAGAAAATCACTTAAGCTTAAGCTAATTTTCATCATAGCAACACAATCATAAGGTTACGCAAAGTATTACTATTACTTAAAATCTATCAGCAGTTTATTAGTACAATTTCATAGATATGGCTTGAATCACAATATTACTTTACATCAATGAATTATATTCTTTGTCTATCGCATAAGATTAAGATCAAGACATAAACACAATCACTTAATTTATAAAAACTTAATATGGTCATCCTCGTTTAATATAAATCAGTTAACTATGTCAAGAACCATCACTAATATAATATAATACATATAATATAACACCCCTCGTTAATTAAAAACAATCATATAATATTGGCGACTCGGAAGCGTATATTTAAAACATTTCAATCAATGTACTCAAAATGTCATTAGACTTTTTCAAAGCCAAACACATGACATTTCAACAAACTCGGTGTTATATGATTCAAAACACTTTTACAGTTATAAAAATAACATCAGAGTAACAGCCTGTCAAACATTCCATCCAGTCAAAACACTTCCTGCCCTGCCCAATACGTCCCATCTATTTCAGCCTGCAGGAAGAACTGTGGTGGGGTTAGCATAAAGCTAAGTGAATGAAACTATAAGCAACAGTCTAACCTAGCATAACAATCTGTTTACATCAAATCACAATAAACAGAAAATCAATCATTCACTCGACATCCAATCAATGTCAAGCTACACCAATCAAACATTATCAATCGTCATGAGGATCGGTGGCTCCTGAGATACCCTAATACCGGTTTGGTAATCAAGGAACTCTTATCAATCATCTGTATTGGCCTATACAGAATTACCGATAACCAGTTGTTAATCACACACGACCTAGATCTCCAAACCAACATTTCAAGTTTCAAGATCTCCTGTCGTCTACAATAACAACCAAGTCCAACTGTCAAGTCAAGTTGACCTCAGAATCTTACATGCTAGCTCAAACAGCCAAGTAAGCAGACCACCAAACTAACATGGCAAAATATATATCAACAGATGCATCATATAAAAGTAATACTATAAATTACTTGTTGTAAATCAAATCATTACAACTAAATCACACTGAGGTTACAGATCCACTCACCGACTACCTCAGGCCTCTACTCAGTAGTCTAATATCACTGAGCCTTCTCCACATCTGAGAATTTACAATCAAATATAAGTTAGTAATCCATATCAATACATAACTTATATTAATCCATACTATTAGGAACTTAACATAATAATATGAATATTACTAGTTCCTAATCATATATTAGTTATTACAACATAACTATTATCATATATGAATCTGAACATATATCAAATAACAATCACATTACTTATCAAAATCAAACAAGAAATGTGACACCAGCCTATCAAGCCGCCGGATTCCCTCAGAAGCCGCCGGCTTCCCACAAATCAGCCTGAATCCGCCGGATTCCCTGAATCCGACCGGATTCCCTAAATTTTGCCGGAATCCGCCGGATTCCCATGAATCCGCCGGATTCCCTCGTCGTTCCAGCCCAGTTCGAACTGTTCAAACCCTAACTCGCGGGTTTTATACCCAAATCACTCCAAACTCGTTTTCAAACGGTTATAAACCTCAAATATCATCACATAATCAATATGTAACACTTATAACCTGTTTCTAACATCCAAATCTCTCAAATCATCAATTTACCCAAATTCAATCAAAAATCAAATTCTTAAATACTCAAGAATACTTACTGATTGAAGAATCTAACGATGGTAATCTGATGATTAGGAAGTTTCACAAGAATCACAACTTCCTGATTCGATTTCTGGATTGATTTGGAGGTTTTCAGAGAGTTTCTGTGAGTTTTGAAATGAAAATGAATAACTTTCCTAAATAGGAAAGGATATATATAAGTCGGCCTCACGAACCGCCTTCAATATACGGGTATAATTTAATACCCCATCTTAATCTATTGCCTGGAACCCGAAAACCATTTGCGAGTCCAAACATTTTATTGCACCGTCAACTATATTAATTTACAACAATTAATAATTCACTTATCACATTGGAATATTCGACTCCTATTCCAATTATTTCACTAATTCAAACAATATTATTTCCAAACACATTTAAATACTAATTTAAATCAAGAAATAATATAACACAACTAGGTCCATTTCGAGGATGTTACATATAATTCTTGTATAATAAACATTCAATAATATAGTTCCAACAATAATTTTTATCTAAGCAAATACAATAAATATTAGTTCATAATTAAGTTAAACATAATCATAATCAATATTCAATGATAAAACACATTCAAAATTAAATAAAGAATAAGATACGCAAACCAAAACCGTGAACCACGCTCCGTACACTTGATCGTAGACAAACTCTTGCGAATCCGCGACTCTAAATTGCTCCTAAAACCCCTAGAAAGTGTTTCTAGTCGAATTTGGGGTTAATAGTTCGTAACCTACGAATTATTAAGGTTATTGGTATCTCCTTCGAAGCTGGAAGGTGTTTTCTATTTATAATAGCTAAAAGTCGGTCCCAACCGGCGGTTGGGTACTTTATATCCAAGTACAACTCCTCGTTTCCACCAGATTCTAGAATTTTCGGTTCCAACCGCCGGTTGAAAGGCTCAACCGGTGGTTGATTTTTTCTCCATATGGGCTGAATTTTTGATATGTTGTTGATCTATGTGTTAGCTAAATTTGGGCTTTTGAACCAACTCATTTGGACTCCGTATGAGGGAGTTATGACCAAATTACTAACGCATAGCAGAAAACTCAGCATTTACACTTCTCTTCGGTTTTTTGATCCAAATTCCGCTCCTTTTCATCCAAGCTTCATTTAAAATACTTAATTGATGTTATCACTCCACTTTTGAGCCAACTTCTTCATTTCTTCAAGGTTTAAGCTACATTTTCTTCGAGTCTTCATTTAATCTTTTTTTTCTTCAATCTTTGCCTTGTTTTCGTTCTTTTTCTTCAATCTACACTTTAAAATACATTTATGCAAATATTAACAAAATAAGTATCTAAAATCATATAAATACACTAAAATGTATATAAATATAAGGATAAAATACTATAAAATATAGTATCTATTTGATGCTTATCAAATATCCCACACTTAAGTTCTGCTTGTCCTCAAGTATAATACTGAATAAAATTAAGATAAGCATCAAACTAATATTTAATAATCAAAATACTTAAATTAAAAATCTATTTCATAATTTAAAACTTTAAACAATTTAATTAACATGGATAACTATAATGTACAAATAAAAATTATTATTGTTAGTGCAACATATAGTTCATGAATGATTACTAATATATTTGTCCACTTTAAACAATCTATATTTATACTTCTGAATACACATTTATTGTTAGTATGTATATTACTTATGATTTCCATATATGATATACTCTTAAATTTAATTATACAATTTTCTTTTATATTCCCATTAAATATATAAAATACATTTTTAAGAATCAAGACATTGGTGACAGGTCTGCATTTAATGCAACAGAGCGACATAACTTGATTCAGGTTTAAGCAAAACCAGACTCGGTCAAACCATTTTGGCGACCTCATTAGGTATCTTTTATTTTTAAGACTTTTCAAGTACTTTTGACTTGTGTTTTCTTAATGTTAAGTATATATTAATAGAGACCATGTCTATACTTTCGTATAACAGAAGAAACCATCAATATATACCCCCAAATGTATTCACATAAGTAAAAAGATATATAAAATTATTGTATAATAAATTTAAAATTTAAGACTTTTTATGTCATACATCATATTATGTACCATAAAATAATAAACAAGTTATTTAATTAATTTCTTAAAATTCAGAAATCTTCATATAGATTGCCTACTAGTACATCATATCATATAACTATATATTACTTCCTTTATTAAGTAGCTTACGTTATATGTACAAAACAGTTAATCCACATTAAAGTCTAAACCTTTAAATACAAAACAAAACTTTTAACAAAAAAATTCTAACTAATAAATACTTAGTTATTAACTTAAAAATATTAAATTTTGATAAAATTTAAGAACAGTTTAAAACTTAAATGTTTAATTAAAGAAATTCTTTTTCTTACGAACCCTATCCCCACACTTAAAGTATACAATGCCCTCATTGTATAAAAATAATAAACTAAAGTGAGTAAGGGAAAGAAAAAGTAGAACAGAAAAACTCCCCTGACTTAGAAGCAATTATCGTTATCTGATTTGGCTTAATGGTTCAACTTCTCAATCTGTAGGTCAACGTATTGATTTTCGCGATCTTTATTCAAAAATATACAACATCCACACTTTCGTAGTTAATCACGATTGCATTTAGCATATGCAATCAGTCTTTAAACCCCTCGGTATCCCAAGTGGACGAGTTATAGTCTCGTGAGGGTTTCCAGGGAACACACCCACAAAGTTCATAATTAATAAGATAAACTTATTAAATTTCTAAAAATTCCAATTTCAATGCATTATTCAGCTGTACTATATCATACGCCAGCTTCGAAAAGTCGCAACAATATTCTAAAAATAAACAAGCAAATAAATTAAACATACCAAATATAAAAATAAAAACTAAAATTAAAATGAAAAATACAAATTAAAGATAGTCTTGAAACATATAACCACATGCTACTAATTTTTGTCATTTCTAATGGCTAGTTGGGCAATAAAAACTTATGAAACTACTGCTATTCGTCAATTTATCTCCTAATAAAGCCAAAATAATATTCAACCTCTAGTTGGGTACATACAACCATCGATTTCCTAATTCAATTACTGGCAGGAGTCTTAGATAAAAGTACATGCAATATAGCTCTAATTTCTTAATTCAAAATCTGAACTTAAACTTACTAAATCATTACACTCATAGCAAATTTCTACTGGAGTTAATTAAATTGAAGATCTTAACTTAATATGAAAACTACTTTATCAAATATATTATAAACCATTCATATTAACATTAATAAGTTTTAAGTTAAACACCAAAGTTTTACACTTATCACCTAATCTGAAAGTCCTTGTATGAACAGGGCTTTGGTGGAGGTGTGTTGTTTGTGGTGTCTTCAGTGCCTGAACTTTGTTGCCGAGCAGCTAGAGCATCTGCTACCCCTTGGGCAACTAGTCGATTGACCTCAGCTTGGCTAAACGTACGTCTTGGAGGCATAATGCTGAATATAAAGGGAAGAGATAAATGAGATGTTTGTACAAAGTCATGATGTATCACATATGTATATATACAAGGAGGTAATATACAACAGCACGAAGTGATAATCATATTTCATTAGATAATAATATTAGATTACAAGATACGAGTTTCCAAAAGGTACATGATCGCAAGGATTACAAAAGATGTTGGGAATTTATACATCCGTATGAAATTACAAGAGTCCTACATAGATAGCTGGAAAGATTACAAGATAGATACTATTCTAATTTCGGCGCAAGTTCACTTGTGACATGAGAGTGATAAGGTGGTCCACGGTGGTTGCAAGCTTGCTGGCTTGTCTGGCATTATCTTCTGCCAACACTAGCCGTTGTACTAATTCACGGGAGTACTCTTCCGCTTCTCGTGAGCGTTGCTCACATTCTTCTAGTCTTGCTTGCAGGAGATCAACTGTGCTCCTGTCATCAATCACTTGTTGATGAATCATTTCTATTGTCTGGGTCATGTTTTCGTGTTCTTGGAAGAGTTCTGCAATGCGATCGTGTGACTGGCGTAACCAGTACATCTATACTATGTGTTGTTCCCGTTCCAAGCTTTCTAGTCTTGCCTCATGACGGTGTAGTCGGGCAGTTATCACTAGAACAGTATGGTGGATAGGTTCTTGTGTATACGGTGAGATGTCCCTGGGGTCAGCAGGAATTTGTATGTCTTCCTCAGACCTCCAGGTGTTTAGAGTTGTGGGTAGCCAATCCCACCTACGGGGGTAAGTTGGATGACGTGTAACATCCTCTCCTGCGGTCTGGTAATTTTTATTATTTTAATTGATTATTTAATTTTTTTAGATTTTACCTGATATTAATTGTTTTATTGAGAATTAGATAAATAAGTTCCAGGAATTATTGTGACTAATGAAATGTTAGTTGTTTTAAGTTACCCTAGTCGATGGTAAAATAAAATAAGTTTCTCGCGATTGGTTTTTAGGCTCTAGACAATAGATTTAAGACGGATATAAAATACCCGTATTATTGGGTCGGTTTTATAAAGGGCCGACTCCCTTTTATTTGTTTACTTTTCCAATTTTCATTTCCTTGCAAGATTAAAACTCAACCCATAACTATATCCTATCAAATTGAGATTATACTTCTAAATCCTTCAAAGAAAAGTTGAGAATTCTTGTAGTTTATCATTATCATCATCATCATCTTGATAATATCTTTCAAGTATTCTTCAAATTGGTAAGTGGATTTAGAACTCACCTTTCGATTTAGTTGTAACCGTTTGGTTGCAACAAGTAAACGTAGATTGATTATAAGACTGCTTAGTCTGTGTTATTGATTATGAATCTAAGTGATATGTGAATCTATGTGTATCAGTTTATTGAGGTCAACGTGTAGTTGGACTTTTTGGTTATTATGTGAATTACACAGGTTTTGATTCATCTGTTGTGTTTGAGACCTGTGTATGAGTTTAATAACCAATAGTTATCGGTCTATTCTATAATGGCCATACAGATTGACGTTAAGTGTTCTTGGAGAATCCCCGGGTATTATGATATCTCCAGAGCCACCGATCCTCATTGAAATTGAAACAGAAATGTGTTTACGTTTAATTGCTGTAAACAGATTGTTATGCTAAGTTGAATTGTGTGTGATACATTCATTCACTTAGCTTCGTGCTAATCCCTCATTTTAACTTTCTGCAGATTATATTTGATATGTGGGTGATCAGGAAGTGGATGTTTTGCAGGGAAAGTTTGGCAGCTTGTGAACTCTGATATGGTTTTGTTATAAACCTTGTTTTGTAATATATAATACCTCGGCTGGTGTAGTTTTTAAACAGTTTAAATTTGGTGTGTTCTGAACATGTAACTGTTTATGTACATTATCTTAATGTACAGTATATAAATATGTTTTAAATTCATACGCTTCCGAGTAAAATAATAGAATATTATTGTATAGAAAGAGGGGTGTTATATGACGTGTCCTGGTGGAGGTATCACTAGTGTGATTGAGATAAGGGTTAGCACGGACAGATTCAGTACCCCTCCTATGATTTCGTGTGACTCGTGCCTCTCCAGTGATATAGTAAAGAGGTTCAGGAGAACTTCATGTCGGTGAGACAGGTAACACGGTTACCTCCTCGGTAGTTAGTAGGGTTCGAGTCTCGTCATTTGTGTCAGCTGGTGTTAGATGAGGAATGTCTGCCATGTCTGTGGCAAGAGCGTTTAGTGAATATCGTGAGGCCTATATATATCATATCATATAATATAGCATAGTGTATCTAGCACAAACATGTATAGGTCCGGTTTCTCTCGTGGTCGGAGTCAACTAATGTATTCCTGTTCAACATAACCATTTCAGACCTCACATCATCTTTCCTTAATTGTACATAGTTGATCAGGCTATGTTAAATTAAAGTCGTATGATGTAATTCCTGAACTAGTCACACCTAATAAGGAAATACTGCCTAACGGTCATAGTCTAGGCCCACTAATGCAACCTAGTTCACTATAACCTTAGGCTTTGATACCAATCTATCGCACCCCCAAATTCGGGTTGCGGAAGCGAATCGGGTCGGGGCGCGACTAATCAATAATCAAAGCACACAAGATATATAATGAACGACTCTATATGCGTCATTTTACACTTTCATTGATAAAATAAACGTTTACAATAATATAATGTTTACAAAAGCTCGCAAGCTAAAAGTTAGAGATTCTAAGGCATATCTAATTGTACAAAACATAGAAATGCATATGAATCTCCTGATGTCTGAATGCGACTCGAGCTAGATAATCCTGAGCAGTCCTACTACTGCTGTATACCTGAGTATACATGCTAAAAGGGTCAGCTAACGCTGGTGAGCTCACAGGTATAATGATGAAACAATAATGTATGAACCACAAGATTTAGTATAATGATTTGAAATCAATCAAATAAATATGTATATTATTGCCATGAGCTCATAGTTTGAGCTTAACTGAGGGGTCAGGATCACAATCAAGTGCCTGATCGAGTTTGCCTCCTGCATGTGCCTAATCATACACACGTGTGAACAAATGATAATGCTTCCGTTCGACCGCAGTCGTGGTAGCGCGACTACCCCGGACGGGAATTGTCAATCCCATATGGTACCATACACTAACACTCGCGCTAAGTCCATACTAACAAACTATGATGTGAAGGGCTTCATGATTAGTAGAAACAACTCATGCAGTCAATATATCGGGTTTTGTACTTGTGTTCACATGTAAATAAAACTGAGCATGTATTCCCACCCTTGGGTTTAAAACAATAAAATGAGGGGCTATGAGAATCACCTGAGTCTGATGATATGCAGTGAAGCAAATGTGATGTAGTAAATTGAGGTGTCCGAAGACTGTAACCTGCCGTGCGTTCAAAACGCGCAAGGTTATAAGTATATGTAGACGTCTCAAAAGACCGTCCATGCTAGTTGTTCATCCAACTAGTAATGTCCAAATGATTTGGTTGTTGATTGATTAGTTTGAGTTTTGAAAATATGTACGGCCCGTTGGTGTCGGTTGGTAATAATAATCTTTAAAGTATTATTATTATGTGTTGATCCATTGTATACTATTAAAGTATATGATCGGTAAGTTGTATCTTATATAATTATTGGAGTAACGTGTGTTCGACACTTAGTGTGAAAACTAGTTTTCAAGTTTCTGATTTAGGCGACACTTAGAGCATCACTTAGTAGTTTTTGGCGACACTAGGAGAGTATCGCATATATAGTGAATTTCAGTATTGTATGCGTCACTAAGTGAAGTGTCGCATAAGATGGCATCACTAAGTTGCGTCACTAAGGTTAAGTGCCGCAGGTGTACTGTTCCTAAGATAGGCGTCACTTCGATGAAGTGACGCTTGTACGCGTAATTTGGTTAATGCGTCACTCGGTGAGTGTCGCTAATAATAGTTTTACGGCCATAGTAGCGTCACTAGGTAAGTGTCGCATGAAACCTTTGGTCTCTGCGACACTTAAGTTTGATCGAGTTTTCACTTTCGGTTTGATGGTCAAACGTGCTCGGTTTGACCCGAGACTTTTACACAAGTCTTAAAATGGTCCAATAAGTTCAATAAAATTAATGGTTCATGTCGGGGTTTACCCGAAGTGTCGGTTTTGTAAAATGACTAAAACAGCCCTTATGTTTACATTTTCAGATTTTCGGCTCGATAAACCTCTCATTTTCTACACTTTTTATTCCAAACCAACTTCCACAAAAAATCATAGTTGGAATTCCATATGTCTAGTTCATTTCTGCATTTTATGGTAATTTTAAAAGTTCGTTTACTATTTTAAACAAAAATAAATATGAAGAGTGGTCGGTTTTGGTTCGAAACCGACACTAGTTCAAAGATCAGCTTCTATACCAAAAACCGTGTATTTCTGGAAAAGGTCAAAGAAGAACTTTTTATAGAGGACATCCATACGGAGATTTAGGTCTAAGATTCATGTGTTGATTCATCCTAGAACTCAAGTTATAGTCGATTTTGTGAGACGATTTTCTGAGACAGAAAACTGTGATATATATATATATATATATATATATATATATATATATATATATATATATATATATATATTGTATAAAACGTTTTTCAAGCTTTTGTTTGGACATTTTCTTGTCAAATGATCAACTAAACATGTAGATATATGTAAAGCATGAAAATCTAGAGAGAGAGAGAGGTGGTGAATCATATCAAAATAGAGCTCTAGAGAGAAAGAGGAGTGAGATGGTGCTAGTTTCCTTTCCTTGCTTCTTCTACTTGCGTTTTCTTCAAAAGATGATGGTGGATGATGGTGGTTGTGTGGTGGATGGTGATGGTGGTTCCTTTGAATCGTTTTTAGAGAGAGAAACAAAAGGGAGAGAGTGAGGGTTAGTGAGAGAGTGAGAATGGTTGAATGAAGAATTATGGGTGTGGGTTGGTGCTTGTAAGAGTCAAGAACATGATCCCCTTTTTGGGGGTCATGTTGGCCGATTTCTTTAAGGTCAAAAGTGGCGAGATTTTTGTTAATTCTTGTCTCAAAGTATTGGTAATATATCCGTGTTTGTTTACCCGATCGTTTAAACGTTAATTTGTACGTTAAACGTTATACGTACGTGTTTTAAATGACATTCGAATTTCGATATTTTTAACTTGGAGTCTCACTCAATATCACTTGAAATCATTTATAAAAATGTTTGGTTACGGTGTCGGTATTGATTTACGTACTCGTATTTCGATTGCTTAGTCGCGTAACGTTTAAATTATACGTTTTTGCTAACGATTTGAATTACGATGTTTTAAATAAATGATTTCCATCCACAATAATATATTTTAATTTATAAAATATATTTTGACGTTAATTCGATTGTCGGGTGCGTTTTGCACGTTTTCGATCGATTCTGAGCATTTTATACGATACGTAATACTTACTGAATATTATCAAAATAATATTTGGATAATTTCATATTATTTAATAAATTAAGTTCACCAACGTCCGTATTAATGAGTCGAAATTCATCCAATGAAATAATTGCACGATCAAATTTAATCGCGTACGTGTATATATTCTCAAATATATATAATGATACATACAATTAGCCTAATATGGCACTAATTACATGTATTACAAAATGATTATGACCTAATGATTTGCCTTAATTTGTCGGGTGTCACAGACAAACGTTTTAGTCCCTACTTCTTGGGCAGTTATTGATAGGTCCTACTTCTTAGACAAACACTTCAAACTGTACTTTCGGGCGACATCCCGACCAAACTACATTATTGATGAACATTACTTTAATTGTTATGGCAAAACGTTATAAACACATTTGGTTACAAACTTTACACGTAAACTTAAAACCTGTGAATTCACTCAACCTCGTTGTTGACTTTTACTATGTTTTTCAGGGAATTAGCTGCACCTAAGAACCGCCTGCACAGATGAATTCTAGGCGACCCGTGAAGCATTTAGGATGCCAACTTTTGACAATGGGATTTCTTTTATATAACTAAGCTATTTTAGTCATATTTACGAAATCTACTTTTGTAAACTTAATTACTATTAAACTTATACGATTCGATGAGTCGTAAACTTTGTAACTATTACTCTTGGCATCTTAATATATATGTTCTGTTGTAATCATATGCTCTGATATGTATGCGCGTACTTTGTATACGTGGCACCCCGAGCTTATACCAATGCTTCCGCTAACCGAAATCAACGAATTTGGGGGTGTTACAAAAAGGAAATTGAAAAATTCTTCCAGCTGATTTCTCGTTATCACTCCTCATAACGGGCAGGTCATCTTTTGGTTCGGGTGGGTCGGGTTTTGTCTTGCACGTGGGTGGCTTGGACCGTATCAGTACACGTACTGACGAAGTGATTAATATTTTTGGACAGGTATGGTAGATCACTCGTGTTTGTTTATGTCACCCACCACTTATGTAGTTATATAATCTTGCTTATTTAAAACAATTTCTTTTACTTGCTTTCTGTCTTTCTATAATAGATTGGTGTTGATTGCCCTAGAACCGTGCCTGATCAAGTTACTTTCTTCCAACAAGCTGTACAAGTCAAGAAATCATTGGAGCGGATACTCTATACATGGTTAGATTATTTTTGTACTAGCTAGTACGGGTCCAGATCATTACAATGCTTTATGCTTATTTATTTATCTATAACTTCATGGCAATCCGGCCGGCATCCTGCAAGTGGATAAGTGCAAGGAATAAATGAGCTTGTTACCCCCTTTTTAGTAGTTTTTTTGTCAGAACATTTAGAAGGGAGTGTTGATAAGTGGTTGGTAGCTGATTTGGATCATGATACGATCTCTAATGTTGAAGCTGATTGTTATTGGTATTTATCCAAGTTACTGGATGGAATGCAAGACCATTATACATTTGCTCAACCTGGAACCCGGCCGCACCACCATCGTCACACCACCACCACAGCCACATCACCACCAGGGCTCCAACATCACAACCCAACCACCACTGCCATCACACCATCTTACATTTCCAACAGTCTTAACACCTCTTTCAACAAACCAACATTAGTACCATCGAATTTAGATCTACAATTAGTGAAAGAGTAAAGAATTTAAGTTTTAGTATTAAATTAAAAGGATTTTTTTTTACCCTCAAGGTTTGGTTAGTCATCATAGATGAAAAAATACAAGTTAAACCGGCTCAATCCTGGTTCCGATTTCAGGCTCAATCCGGTTCAACCGGTGAACTGCCCGATTTGTTCTGATCCAAAAACTAGTAGAAAACCAGTTTATTTTAAGCCGTTATTCTCTCCGTTCCCGGTTGAACCGGTCCAACCGGCCGATTCGAACCGGTTTTTAAATCATTGCAAATAAGATTTTCAACTTTGCACCAAACAGAAAATGAGATGATAGTTAAGAAATAGGGTAAATTGCATTTTTTGTCCTTGTGGTTGACCACTTTTGCAGATTTTGTCCCTAATATATTTTTTTCGTAATTTTTATCCCTGAATTATTTAATTTTCGCAATTTTTGTCATTTTTACTAACTTTAGTTAAATTCATCCGTTAAATAACATAAAAGACCAAAGTACCCTCATCTTCAATCTAAAACCAAACCCCAATTCTTATTCTTACATCTATTCATCCTCGTATTCAAATTATCTAACACTCCTCAAACCCCTCAACCTATAAAATTAACCCAATATCATTCCATCCCACAAATTCAGATAAACCTAAAATATGGCCGTCATTTATTTCAAGAACAACCTTCGACTTCATATCTTTGTTGATGAAGCCCACCACCATCGCGTCTTTAGCAACCTCTGAGGACGGTTAATTGATGTCGACAATCGATAGTCTCTACCCTTAATTTTAGTACATTTCGTCACTTCCATCACCCCCTTTTCATACGTTCGTGCTCGCAGTCGGTGCCGGAACTCCGCTATACTTGGCCCGAAATCCGGTCAAAATCGTAAGAATATTTCTGTAATCAATCGTACCCAAAACCCTCGATTACCGAACCCATCGGGAAAACGAACATTAGTGGCGTTGATTTCGTTTTGAAACCTCCCGTTATAACCCATCGGAAAAGGCAAATATATATTATATATAGATATATGTTTATAATCTGATGTCGATATTTCTTATTGCGGATGTCTCAAAAAGAGAAAGAGACGTAACTTTTAAAAGCAGGTTGTTGATCGAGATGATTCAAGTGAAATTGTCGGTGGCGATATAAAATTGATGCATTGTTCGATTCAAATAGTTCATTGCACCGATGGATTGTACTATGTGGATTTAAGTTGTATTTTAGTTTGGATGATTTAATGAGATCTGGACATTTGGGGAACCAAATAAACGAACAGATATACTTTAAAATTTTGGGTTCGTCGGAAATTGAGGAAGTAGAAGAGGGTATATTAGTCATTTTATGTCAATTAACGGATAAATTTAACTGGAGTTAGTCAAAAGGACAAAAATTGTGAAAATTAAACAGATCAAGGATGAAAATTACGAAAAAAATAGATAAGGGACAAAATCAGCAAAAGTGGTCAACCACATGGACAAAAATTGCAATTTACCCTAAGAAATACATACATAAATGATGGTTTTATGACTTTATCTTACCATGAGAAGATAACTGGCAAATACATTAACAAGGTAGTCGGCAATGCATCTTATCAAGATATATATTTGCCCCGATATGAAAAAAAAAAAAAAAAAAAAACAAAACATGAAATTGCTAGTGTTATTGGATTGTTTGACCACTCTCAACCCTCCATTCTTCCCTTATTTCTTCAGTTGTACCAGCTAAGCACCACGCCAGCACATTCAAAACTGATGAAAGACTGACAAAACACTGTCAAACCTCCTTTTTTCAGTTTCATTTCTAGGACCTACTAACTATTAATTTAAATATTGAAACACAAATTAAATTAAAACTCTTTCATTAAAAATTAAAAACCATTACATTAATAATTAAAACATTACACTATATAAATAAATAACATTTACAATAATAAAAAAAATATTACGATAATGAAAATAACACATTACGATTGCGAACACGAACATTAGATAAACTATTTTTTTTTTATTTTGTTCCATTTGGCTATTAGTTGATTTGTAGTATGTTTCACCTCAATTATGGAGTTGTAGTTTTGTTGTATGGTTTGCCAAAAACTTTTTTGCGTTCGTGAAGTTCCAATCGGATCGTTTTGGGAAGCGTTTCCCCACTCTTCGATCAAGATGTTGACCTCATTATCGGTCCATGGCACGGATGGTGGTGTTTCGATTGTTTGGAAATGATTTTGGGAAGAATTGTTGGGATGTTGTGACATTTTTGTGTGTTAATGGTGTGTGAATTGTGTGAAATATTGTAGTAGTTGTGTGTAAAAAATAGTGAGAGTTGTGTGTATATTTATAGTGTAATTGGGGTATAATAAATGTTTAAAAAAATATATTTTTTAAATAACGGTTAAATAGTCGTTTGGTTTCTTTCTTTCTTTTTTTTTTTTACATTTTAACGGATATATAAATTAAAAAATTAAACAAATTTGGGCCCCACCACCTCGTCTTCTTTCGTCGCCCAGCCGAAGAGACCAAACCGACGAAGCCGTACCAGTGGCGTCGGTTTGCCCGGGCTTCGTCGACTCCCAACCGACACACTGCGTTGGGACCGGTCTTATATACCATTTGAATAATATGAAGAATGTAGCGTATGGAGTGGACGCTGAGAATAAAATTGATGCAACTTTTAAATTTAAATGTGAATATCACTACAACAAATATTGCATATATACGCACTTTGTTTTATGCACTTTTTAAGAAGTGTGTAAAATTTACTCATTTGTACGCACTTATAATCGTGTATAAATCATCTACACTAATAAGTTTGTAAAATGATAATGATCTTTGCTCTTAAAAGTGTTAAGAATAATCTCCACACTTATAAGTGTGTACAAAGTGCAAGTTCTACGCAATTATAAACGTAAAGAGCGATTCTACACATACGATTTCTTCGCACCACAAAAAAATGACATGCGCGAAGATATCGCGTGTGTAGAATTGATCTCCACATGTATAAGTGCGTCGAAATTGCAATTTGTACGCACTTTCAAGTGTGGACATTTTTCATTACACTTTTAAGTGTGAGGATTACTATCGTTTTACACAA
Organism: Helichrysum umbraculigerum; assembly: GCA_949592205.1. NCBI lineage: Eukaryota > Viridiplantae > Streptophyta > Magnoliopsida > Asterales > Asteraceae > Helichrysum > Helichrysum umbraculigerum. The sequence continues at coordinate 113,979,476 of CATIUR010000003.1, read as the reverse complement.
TTATAATTGTAGAGAGTTTTTACACGATTATAAGTACTTACAAATTGCTAAATTTACACACTTTTTAAAAAATGTGTAGAATAAAATGTGTATAAATGCAATATTTTGTTGTAGTGTGTGTCGCCTTTGAACGAACATCGTGGAATTGTTCGATCCATAGATTTTTGTTAGTATCTTAATCTTAACAATTTACAAGTCAATGTATTAAAAGTTACTCATACTACTAGTACATGTTTAAGGGAAGAAAAAAAATAGTACATACTACACAAGTACACAGGAAAGAGATCTTGTAGAGACTGCTAATGTACATTCCTCTACAGTTTTTTGCCTTACAATCTTCCTTTTCCTTTCAGATATATACCTATACCTATACCTATTGCCACTCCCATACACAAAACAAACGCTGCCTTAAAGAAGTACGACTCCATGGCACAACGTATGATATACCACAAAGAACCAAAAAATACATAAATAATAGCAAAAAATGAAAGTATCCCCCAATGTATCAAGAAGATAGCCCAACGTATAATATACCACAAATAACAAAAAAATAAATAAATAATAGCAAAAAATAAAATCATCCCCCAACCTATCAAGACGATAACCCAGCGTATAATATACCACAAAAAATGAAAAATAGACGCAATCCCGCAAAATATCAAGACCATTATTTCTTTCACGTATGATGATACATATTTAGAGATGTTAGTAACGGTTCTGATGATCGAAGGCTCCCTCAATCTCAGAAGTACCATGGTGATTTTCATTCACGATTGTATCAATAAAAACCGTCTGTTGCTGGCCGAAAACCAAATTCTGAAGATAAACCAAGTACCTGTGTATGGTATAGTATTGCATTAAATTAAAAATTAGTATCAAAAAAATATATCAAAGAGTTATATAGGTTTTGGTAATCTGTACGTGCCGACCTCAATACAAAGTATTAATATTTAATTACTAAATTCAAATTTTTTCTTAAATATTAGAATTTGTATTTGTTATTCATACATCAATCTGATAGTTACTTCTTTAAAACATACATATATACAAATTTCAATACTTAAAATTTTGGGATCATTAAATGTATTTTTATAGTGTCATTAGAAAATTGCTTACAAAAATAAAACAAATAGATAAATAAATAAAAATATACTACATACGTTTATTAGCTCTATATATATATATATATATATATATATGTTTTGGTTCAAATAAAAAGAAGCTTAACGTAAAAAGGGGTAAGAAGCCATGATATAGTGACACGTGTCCCTTACAAATAGCATTCAATTATATTAAATGATGATATAATCATGTATCAAACCACTATGTATCAAAATCACGATGTATCAACTACAATCGAATATGTATCATATTTTAAGGTTTATCGAGAATATGTATCATTCTTTAAATGAAATTGTATCAACTTGGCGAAATATGTTTGTACAAGTTTAATATACGTTTCTTTATTTTGTATTGATCCATATGAACCATTTTTTTAAAAGTAAATATGAATTATAACATTGTTTCCTATCCTTTTTACTTTAAATGTCTTTTTACAATAACCACACCCTATATATATATATATATATATATATATATATATATAGTATTCAATAAAATAAAATTAATGAATTTATTATAGACCAAATAAAAGATAGACCTCTTTTATTCTCTCAAGAATTATTATATTTCCACCAAATCTTTCCCCATTTAGACATATACTCCGTATAATTATGAAAAGTGTTCACGTACGTACCCGCAATTGGAATTCAATATTCCTTTCATACGAGAAACTTCACTAAGTGCTTCCTTCCATAATTGTATTTTACGAGCTAGTTCAGTTTTTTTAACAGCATCCGTTTCTTTGTCCATATCGCGTTCATGCTTTTTGAATGCATCTTTAAAAGCATTTTCTCTTTTTCTCACATCAGAGGGTTCGACATTGTAGAAGATGGGGATTACAGTATGTTGATGGATCCTACGTTGCTCAAGGATCAATACAAGTTCATCAAGGCACCAACTTGAAGCTGCATATTTTGGGGACAACACGACAATAGAAACCTTGGATGCCTTAATTGCCTTCTCCAACTCTTGCTCTAAATTTTCTCCGTTCCGAATTACTTCATCAAAAAATGTGTTGACGTTCTTCTCAACAAGGGCCTTGTGAAGGTCCTTAATGATAATATCACGAGTGTCTTCACCTCTAAAGTTTAAAAATACATCATATTTATAAACCTTTTTTACAGTTTCAGTATTATTATTAGAAGACATTATAGTAAAAGTAAATAATGATCGATAGAAGAAGCTAGGTAGAGTATATATGCAAAAGAAAGTGGATGATAAGCTAAGATGATTCGATGTTTCAAGCAAAGAGAGCAAACCCTTTATAAGAAAATTGATCCCAAGTGATCACTTGGACTTCCACGAAAGTCAGGTTTTCTATTAATATAATAAAGTGATCACTTGGCAGTTGGCTACTATCAGCGTACGTTGAAAACCTATAATAAAAAATATATAAAAATGTAATGTCGTCTTAACGCGATTGAAATCCTATGATCGAGTCAATTTGGACTCGATCTTTTAATGTGAATTCTCTCCCACATGGTCGATCTGGAACCATGTCAATCCTCGTGACATCACTTTTAACACCAACTCAAATCCCCTACCTGATTATCCTTAGCTAGTAATACTGTACATCGTCAATCTTGTCAATTACCAATTTAGGTTGTCGATTCTTGTTATGTAACTAAAATGTCTCTAAGGTAGTTGACGGTTTCATGTTGCTTAACTTGTTTTTATGCGATGGTTACTAATTTAATCAGTCTTAAGAACTTCATTTAGCGAAATCTTAATGATAGTAATTACTACTTTCGTCCAAAAAGAAAGTAGAAACTAATATATTGGTCTCGGAAAAACTGTATACATGCAAAAAATAAATCGAGGTGACCCTTCCATCCATTAGGACATTAGGTTGAGGGTTCAAGTCCCGTATATGGAACTACTACGTATTATATATATTCGTGGATTAATGTATATATTCAAGTTAATGGGGTATTTGAGTACTTGTATTTCTAAAGAAATAATATATATATTCGAGTTAATGAGGGTATTTGATTACTTGCATTTCTAAAGAAAAAAATAATAATATTATTATTATTAGATTCTCAATTTTATCTTCATTTATTTCCCTTAATAACTCACTTTTAAAATTTTCAAGTCAAATTTGATTTGAAGATAAAGGTAAAAATGACATTTACTCGCACACTCTTGAATCACTCCTCTTAAATCCGCGTTTAGGTACATTTGACTTAGACTTGAATTGACTATTAGCATTCCCTACGGCTACGGGTAATAACCAACCCACGGCCCCTAACAGGCCACCATCCCTACACGGTCATTATTAATAAATTATTGATAGCACATATAAACAAAAATACACATTTAACTAATTTTTATAGTGCACTTCCCCTTGGTTTCCGTTAACGTAGTCGTTTGGGTAGGTAAGTCACATATGGAAACCCGTAAGAAACTGAACATTCATAGTCAGCCAATATTATGTATTTTAATATCTTTGAATTGTGTTTTATATGTCTTCCAACAAAAACAACGTAAACGAATCAAGATGATAAGACAACTAACTGAAACTGATAAAACCCAACTAGCAACTTTTTGGTAGAATGGTATATCAGTAAATCTGGTGGGGATGCAACCGATATACAATCGTCCAATAAGTTTCAAGTTAGAATGTGTTGCTTATGCATGAAATGGACATAGGAGTTTTACAATAAGAATATGCGATGTTCAATTCATGAACCAAATTGAGTACTAGTATCTAACGCATCTGTCATAGCAAGTTCTCTTAGCATAGATTTTATAAATATCTCATGAGAAATAAGATAAAATATGACATACACATGTATTAGAATAAACCCCCTGATCAGACAAAGATATGGCAACTTGTACAGGAAGTAGTTCGCGGATTGTAACATCCTCTCCGTTAGTCTGGTATTTTTCTATTTATAATTGCGTATTTAATTGTTTTAAATAATTTTGCGATATAATTGTTTAATTGTGAAACTTGGTGAAATAGGTCTTAGGACTTATTGTGGTTAATAAAATGTTGCTTGATTTAAACTATTAAAGTTGACGGAACAATAAAATAAGTTTCTCGCATTTAGTAATTAAGTTCCAGGCAATAGATTTAGAGCGGGTATAAAATACCCAAAATGTTAAGTCGGCTTAATAAGGGGCCGATCTTTATTTGGGGATCACTTTACCAATTCCTTTCCCCAATTCCATTTCAAATAAAACACTTGAACCCTAGCTAGTAAATCAAGTGAAATCTTCAAACTAGAAAGTGATTGAAGGTTGTAAAATACAAGCTATTAGCTATCATCATCTCCTTCTTCTTCTAGCTATCATCTTCTTCGTTTTTAAAAGGTAAATGAGGTTTATTTCAAATATTAGGATTGATGAATAAATGGTTAGTTGAAATTGTTCTTGCATTTGTATGATGATTGGTTGTGATCTATGATGCTATATGATGATTATTGATTGATGATATAGAATAAATCCATGTTCTCAAATCATAATTGAAACTAGTTTGAAATTTAAATGGGTTTTATGATTTGGTATGAATTTGATGATAGATGATGTTTATTGAAGTTGTTAGTAGATATAGGATGTTACTTTGATGTTAAAAACATAGGTTGGTCGAGTTTGGTATGTGGAGAATCGATTTTGGTAATTAGAATTCGTGCAGAGTTTAAACTCTGCTGTTGCTGCTGTTACTGAAGATCAACCCGGCGGGTCTTGACCCTTAGCCGGCGGCTAAACTTCTTAGCCGGCGGTCTGATGACCCAACCCGGCGGGTGCCAGATGTTTTAAAACGCGAAATTTTTCTGTTGATGAAAAATTTAATATACCCGGCGGTTGACACATGGTAGCCGGCGGCTACTAGACTTAGCCGGCGGCTAAGTGAGCCAAGCCGGCGGCTTCGGGCTGTTTTCAGGGCATTATTCATTTTTAGTTTTTAAAACCTTTCGAGTGTTAGTACATGTAATTATTTGACGTATTATGATTATGTGTATGATTAGTAGTCGTTAATATAAGTGTTTAGAATAATGAACTCCAAATGTGTCGAACTTTTTATAAGTTATATTTGGATGATAACGATTACTAACTTTTATTGATGTTGAATCTCAGATCCTCCGAAAGATAACGTTGCCCCGAGAATCTGAGTTAGTGAAGACGAAGGTATTGGTGAGTGGATTCAAAACTCACCGTTTGGCTTAGTTGTAATCAATTGATTACAACGGGTAAACGTAGACTTGATTATTGAGTTGATTAGTTGCTATTGTTGGTTATATGCATTTATGTGCTTCGTGTGGCCTTCGGGCATTGTTGTTAATGAGGTCAACTAGTTGATGAACTGTTGGTTGGGCTAGTGGGTTATTGTGTGAATGGTACCGGGATGTACTTCATTTGTTGTGTGTGCTGAACTGTACCTATGTATGATAACCACTAGCTATCGGTCTCGTCCGTTATGGCCATACGGATATGTTTGGATAAGTGATTTTGGGGAGCCGCCCGGGTACTAAGGTTATCCCCGAATCCGCCGATCCTCATTAAGTTGTTGTTAACTGTTGTGTTTGCGAATATTTGTTGTAGTTAATTGGTTTAGCTAAGTTGAATGTTGGGTGTTGGATTTACTCACTTAGTTATGTGCTAATCCCTCGTTGTTACTTCCTGCAGACTTTTGTTTTGTGCATGCGGGTGGGTAGCAGGAAGGTCAAACCTTGGAAGCATGGAATGTTTGATATTCAAGCTACTCTGATTATTTTTGTAACAACTCAGTTTAGTTTATATAATACCCCGACATGCTAGTCTTTTGAACAAGATTTAAATGGTAGTGACTTAAACATCTAAACTGTTTTGGTACTTTAGAAGAATATGTAATCAAGTATTACGTTTTATTTACCTGTGCTTCCGTATTACCTTTAGTATTACTATTAATGAATGAGGGGTGTTATACGGATCCTATTCAGATCCTACACAAGCTACATGATATATCTTCATTATGTACTGTTGTAGATTTCAGTTTAAACGCTATCAAGGACTATGAGTGCTGATAAAAAGCCACACTATATTGATAAGAACGAGGGTTATATGCCCGGGCTACACCTCGAGATAGACCTATTTTAAACTTAATTGAAAAAACTAAAGTTGGGTACCTTATATCGAAATAGGTGAAAATTATAGTACCTTATTCTGCACATTTCCTTTTTAAGAACGCATTGAAACATCAAAATCAAATAATTCACATATTCCAAAATTATACAATGTCTATGTTTTGTGAACTTGGTTTTTCTTTCTATACTAAATAAGATAATTTTCGTACTTGTATTAAAATAATATGATATTTGCTACCTATTTATTTGTATAATAAGTTCATTATTTTTTATAAGCTTCAATGATAAGAATAAAAAGTAACATTTATTCTTAAATTTTAGAAGTATACATCATCAATAATTTTAACCACCCATTTACAAATTTTAATAGAAATGTATACAATTCAATGATTCATTTGCCTAAAAAAATAAAATAGCCTAAAATTTAATGGGCCTTGTAAGAGTGGAACTCAAGACCCAATGGAACAAATTAGGTGCCTCATCCATCCAGCCAATATTGCACTTGTTTGTTTTAATCACATAAGTAAAATATATATTGAATATAATCTGTTAAAATACAAAAAAAAATAAATAATAATAATAATAAAAAAAATGGCGATACTCGTTGAGTCCCTCAGTTGTTACTTGTTATTTTGTTAACATCAAATATGGTGGGCTGAGACCACTGAGCTATCACTACCTTTGTTTACATTATGTCATTACAAAAATATATACTAAACTGTAAATAGACAAAATAGAAGTTTCCATTTTTTATGTTCATAACCCCTTCACTGGTTGATTATATAGGGGAATTGAATGTACTACTTAAACCCATATCTTAACATGCAGATACTATCCATGCTGAGTAAATTATACTGTACTATTCAACCCATATCTTAACATGTAGATGCTATCCATGCTGAGATAATTTGAATCATATATGAATTTGTATTGATCAATGGATTTTGGATATTCATCGAATCAAGATGATTGTTTTGCAGTAACATATCAATGATCATGCCTCCAAAACATAACAGATCTTATAAAAATGGAAACGAGTTTGTAGCCCGTAACCTCCCAATCTCACTTGACCTTGCTGATCATTAAGAAGAGAATCTACTAAAGTGCTGCAAAGAGATTTACCAACATATCCAAGATTACATGCAGCTGTTACTGCTATTTAGACCAGGTTCAATCTCAATCTCTTTGGCTGCATAGTAACAATTATATTACTCAGGTATTCCTCACTTATGGGAAAAACAATTGTCATTAAAGCACAAAAATACAACTAAACTTAACTACTATAAGCGCAAACGATATCACTTGAAGTATAAATTATCATGCATGTAAAACACATATTTAACAGAATTAGTTATGTTTTAACTGAGAGAACTCACTACTTGCCCGTCATCAAGTACATCAGAGTAACTGCATCTGCGTGGTCATTACAGTTAGTATTTAAGGTTTACTTTCGTCTTTTTACTCATTTCTTCTTCACTAACACTACACAGGGTTTCCCCAATGACCATGAAGCTCACTATACAAATATGCTGCCAACCTAGAAATCTAGAATCAGATTTAGCAGGTAAAAAGATTACGCCTTAAAGGTCTACCCAATTACTTATTATGTCAGAAACTGATCAGTTAGTTCATCTACATTTAAGATTTGCAGTTACTATTCATCACTTTCAAGTAATGAGCTAAGAGTTAAATGATATTTCAGGGTGAAGAGTAGAGTTGGCAATATAGATCCATTTACTTAGGAATAGGTTGGTTCAGGTTATTGTGTATCCCTAGAAGGGAAGTTGGTCAAAAAGTTTCTTTTCTAATCCTTAAAGTCTCCTAAATTGTTTTATTTTAACAAAAACTGGATTATTATTTTATTTATTTTTTATTTTTTTTGTAGTCCATTTTAGCACATCAACAATTTATAGTCTATACTGAACAACATTCGATTGCAGATAAATCTAGCTTGACCCGACTAGTTCAACTTGCACTAAAAAACAATCTATTCCAACCAGAACCCATTTCCGCCTGCTACTCAATCCAACGATTTTACCTCCTTGATTGAATCATGATCCATTTGACAACAAGAAGTCAAAGTGCTTGCCAATTATATACACAACTATAAGCTACTTACAAATTTTCTTGGGACTTCCTTGAGGAATATCTTTGGAGAATCCACATATTTAATACAATCATTCTTTATGATTGCAGCAAGATTTTCTCTGCCCGCACTTTCAAGGTTTCTTATCATGATCGTTAAAGTCAACTCGTCTGGAGTGCAACCTGATGCCTTCATCAACTCATATGTTTCCATGGCCTTTTCTATCATATCCACCTTGAAATATGCTCCAATTAGCTCAGTATAGGATCGGGTGTCTGGTTTTAAGCCTTCTTGGATTAGCTCAGAGAAAAGTTTTACGACTCTATCTATTAGTTTCTTCTATCCAAACATTAACATCAGATCACCATACAAAGAGAGATCAGGTTCATACCATGCTTCCTTCCTCATAAATTTAAATACCTGACACCTGATTTCATTTCAGACAAGATGCAACCTTGATATCATATATATACATATCTACATTTTACACACACGCACAGACACAGACACACACACACACACACATATATGTATATCACCACATACACAAATGGACACAAATACAATTCCACACACACACACACACACATAGAATGGTCTGGAAAATAGCGATAAATTGATAGAAAGGAGCAAAAGAAGTGCAAAAATTGTTCACCAAGTGCACATCTAATACTCTGAAACTTTTCTATTTCGATTTTCATTTCTACTTATCACCCAGTACTGATTCTCTGTTTCAGACCCAATAGCCACACCGAAGAGTGATCGTATCTTTTCCTTCAAGAAACAATAAAAAGAAATACCCGTCTTATTTACTCACAAGTCAACGAAAATCATGTCATTTGTACTTTTGTAGATTGAAGTAAATAACACTTATAAACATTTTACTTGCTATGAACATGTTAACGAACCATTATCCTTTCTCCACTAATAGAAAGGGAAAAGTAAGATACTTGACAACATAAGCTTTGGTCCTTTCGGGTACGTTATTAACAATTACAAACTACGCTAGCATTAGTAAAAGTAACGTCATAACGTGCCGAATCGTTAAACTGAAGGACTGTAGAACTGTACTATCGACTAACTAAATTACTACAACACTACTGAAAACTTTAAACTGCCTAAATCTTAACAATACAATGAATACCTAGAGTGTATGTGTATAAACTGTGAATTCAATATAATTGGAGCAAATTTAACAATTAATGACGCTTAATAACATATAGATATACAGAATAATAATTTGAAACCCTAATCAAATTGAAAGTGTCCGTACCTTGAGAGCAAGCTCCAGGTGTTGCTGTCTCTGCAATTCAACGAAAGCATCCAATAAATCGTCTTTTAAGAGACCATTGAGCTTTGAATTGAATACTTGATCTAATTTGAGTGATTGAACTGCTTGTATTGCTTCTGTCGATAAAACACCAGTGGTCTTCTGGTTCTCATCGGTTTTCGCAATCCACAAGTGATTATCGTTGCTGTTGTTTTATATCGCAACTAGATTTTACTAAATCCATAGGGTCTGAAGAAGCACTTTGTAATAATTGAATTCTTATCGCAGATAAATACATGTTCATCGGCATCTACTTGGGGTTTATTTGGGTTTTAGGAGCTGATTTGAAGTTAAAACAGCTTTGCACACATTTCTTTTAGAAGGGTTGATTCTACAGATTATCAAACATAAAGGGTTAAAAGTGTACTCTTAGGTTTATTTTGAGGTTAAGTAATTTTTGTGTTTTTAATTAAGTTTATCTAAGAATATCTACTCTATGTATTTTACTCTTCTTACTTAAATTTTAAACTCGTATATATATATATATATATATATATATATATATATATGAAATGAGATGAGATGAGATGTTGATTATTTAATAGGAATAGAAGTTTTAGCTTTAGTTTAACTAAGATATAGGGACTTAATTGATTAATTGATACTATTATAATTGATGATGTTATTACCTCACTTCTCATATTATATTTAAGATAAGATGTATTTAACTTTAAGTTAATTTTGACTAATGTTTGACGTATAAAATAAAAAATAGTAGTAATAATGAAATTAAATTAAAATTTATTGTATATAATAATAGGTTTTCAAATTAGGTTAGAATTAGAGACGTTTTACTTTTTATCTTTGAGAATATATTATGTACTTTTAACAGTAATAATAATGTCAGTGGTCTGTCGGTATCGAAGTAATTTTTCAACCTTGAAGTTAACGGTTCAAGTTATGGAGATGTATATATTCGTCGACTAATGTATTCGTGATAGGATAACCATGAAGTTAAGGGTTCAAGTTATGGAGATGTATATATTCGTCAACTAATGTATTCATGATAGGATGTGTAAGTATTTTATCTTTAGAAAAAATAAAAAAAAATATATATATATGAGTATGTTATCATCATCACAATAAATGACAAGTACAAATCACAAGTGCATCGATTACTAGTGAAGAGCTCACCTTAAAAGCAAATATTATGATACTTACAACCAAAATATTTCTATGGTTCTGACCATTTGCTTTTACAAAATTGTCAACATAACTGTAAAATAAAAACAACGTAACTGACTACTCCTATCTTCTCCATACCTACATGTAACAAACACCATTACCATTATACAAAGATTATTCAAACTCAACTAAAGCTCAAGCTTCCCCACTCCTTGATACCAAAATACTTGAAGTCCCTTTGGCTCTTCAGACAGGAAGCAATCACATGAGAATAACCATTTTATTGGAATTTTGCAGAAAAAAGAACACGGGCGTACCCACCTTACCTCAAATGTGTCTCGCCTCGCTGACGCCCACAGTAGAGCGTCAAGAACTCCCGATTAAGAAACAATTGCTACTGCCTGAGCTTCCCATAGCAAAAGTAGCATCGCGAACAAGAAACTTCACACTGCGGGTCCCAGAAAATTCCAAAATTTCAAGACACTCGCTCCAATCAGATTCGCAAACCAACAACACCCATTCCTCTTCATCGTCCATGTACTTGAGCTGGAACGTCCCTGTTTGTATTTTAAACCTTTTTGCAACTTCTTCATACAGCTGGAACCAACCAGATGAAGGCTCAAACTTAAACCTAACTGTATCCTCTTTGTATGTAGCTTTTACAGTAAGTTTGGATCCTTCATCCCCAAATAACCTTTCTGTTTTCGGGTTTTTCAGACCACTGAAGCCTGGAGAGCTTGATGTACTTCCATTCATCATTGAGCCATTTGATGAATCTGTCATGCCGGAAGAAGTGGACTGGTTATGATCATTATCATGATCATCAATGACATCGTTGTCATTCATTGATGTGTCCATGTCATCACCAGCAGCCAAGGAACTCGAGCTATGAGACAAGAAAAGGCGGTTTGACTTTTCTACTTTCAGTTGACCATCAACTGGACTCCATTTGGATGTCCAAGGAATATCAACTGCAGACATTTTTAAACTATCCCTGCAATATTCACCAGTGGAAGTTGTAATCGGCATTGGGAGGCTATTAGATGATCTTAATTTGTCCACTCCCATGTAACATTCATCCTCTAGTTTTACAGTCGGACTTCCGGTATTAAAACATGATGATGGTCGAGGATGTGGTGATGCACCTTCAGGGCTATTATTGGAAAGCATTGAACTTTTTTGTGCATCAAGATCTTGGATGACAGCGTTCGCTGCTACAAGACCACCTGTCGTGGGGTCAAACTTCAAACCTCCTTCCACGCCTTGTACAGAGTCGAGAACCGTCTGTATCTTCTTTAAAGAACGATTTACCTTGTTTATCTTGCGTGATGGCCATCTTGAGATACCATGTTGTCTGCATATCCTTTTTAGTGTTGTCGGACAAACTACAAAGAAGAACATACATTCAATCACTATATATCATCTAATCGATACAGTAAAACATCACAAATGCATGTGTTAATGAGTATCACCTTCAATATATAAAATATAGTATACTTGAATCCAGTACTTGTTATGGTGTCTAATGTAGCTATAAACTTATAAAGATCCATATAAAGGTGGAATAATACCTCCAATGGCTTTAGCAGCATCCTTAAGGCTCCCAGAAAAGTATTGTTGTAGTACACTTAAGCTAACATTCTTCTCTGCAGTACTTCGCTTTTTCTCGGATTGTCGCTTTGATCCACCAACCAGCTGCCAAACACCGAGGCATGTTAGTAATACTTGCAAGACCAGGAGGTAAAACGTCCAAACAGATTATGGTAATGTTGACTTTGAACAAAAGTAAAACCACATGTACTTCCAACATAAGGTAATATTTAATTGTTTCATTTTGTATACAATAAGACATCTCCATCAAGGTAGGTTGATACATATCTACCCCAAAGAGAGCATGACTGATTCATGTAAAACTTAGGTACCCCAAATCTTCAATTAGAAGCCGCCATCATAGAGGTGGCAATTTCAACCAGTTGTATACAAATGGATCAATCCCGGGTATGTTCACTGATCTACTCTTTAATGAGTCAAACGGGTTAAGCTCAATGACTTCAGTAAAGTGGGAATTACTCAGACAGATCACAGACCTTTAAACACATCGGAGATGTGCTAAAATGCAAAATAACTTGCACATAACTTCTATTTGAGAAGTTCAGATTATTATAGAAATAATATGGTTCTGTAATCAAGTTTGACCAGGCCCCTTTTGACTCATACCGCCCATATTCCCCCTAGATAATTGGAATAACTCTTTCTTAAAGGGAATAGTAGTGATTTCTTGGTTCAAATTGTACTTGGAAGATGGTCATTATGTCAAATAGGTATCCCCATTCGAAAAGTTGAATTTTCTATTAATAGCGGCAAGCCCGACAACCACCTTCATATTTCTGATTCATTATTATCATTTTATCTTACATATTTTAGTGCTATACTTCTCAGTTTGATAATTAAGACTTCTAACCTTTTCAAATAATTATTCATACGGCTGCTTAATCTATTTCATTTCAAATTCTTTCTATTACTATGGTAAATGGCAACGATTTAATATTTACCGGGTAAATTTTACCCTTTACCCAAAAAAATATTGGCAACGATTTAATGTACCAATCATATATAGCCTGTGGCGAAAACTGCAGTTACCAAATTTTAAAGGGATCCTGTAACCATTTGACATTCATAAGGTAAAGACCGACTCAACCAACAAACGCTACAGGCTGCTAACGAGATGTGGTGTCTTAGCCCAAGTTTCTCTGGAGCGTGAAAGAAATAAGATAAATAATACCAGGGAGCCTGCTTAAGACCATAAAAAGACCGACTCAACCAACAAACGCTACAGGCCTTCTCCTAAACAACAAAGATTAGGTTCCTAATTCATAGATGGCATTATGAACAGCATGAATAATTGCATATATGCATTCTTTATATGAAGCTGGCACAGAGGGCAATGATTAAAAGTTGCATGAGCAATCACAATCTATGCTCATGTCACTTGGCTAACAGCCCACATGTTTCCTCATAATCCTTATGATAACATTTAAGAGTAGCTTTAGCTATCAATCTTGCTTACAGTCAAGTGAGATATTTCTTGGGCTTGGACTTCCCAATCTGGAAAAATCTCAAGCCTAGCTTTTGCGGTAAGAAACCACTGGGCCAATTCTCCACGATAACAATGTACATTAGCCAGTTTCTCATATAGTAAAAGGCTAGTTGGTACTCTCATTCAAGTAGAAGTATATATATTAAGGGACTGGTTAATTTACACTGTTATCATGGAGCATTGGCCTACCTCCAGAAAATAAGTATTATCGTGCTCTTTTGCTTCTTAATTGATAGCTTGATCAATTTTTTCCATTAAACTATTCGGGTTCCTATTAGAAAAATTAACATCAGCTGTATTCACATGGCCCGCTGGAATGGTAAAGAACCCAAGATCCTGAATATTGCATAAAATCACCCCAACTACAAAGAAGATTTGGCACACCTCCCGTCATCTTTTTCTAACATATCCCAATGATGTTTGGAGGCCTTGTTCTGTCACTTGCGTTACAGATATATTTTAGACTTCTATGTAAAATATGTGTGTTGGAAATGCAACATAATACTTTGCACAATATTTCTATTGCATGAATACTTATGTGCTTACACACAACAGCAACCTGGCATTTGTGGACGGATAATTATCATTTACTACTCTAGATGTGGCTCGCACAATCTTTTACTTGGGTATGATATTTATTTTAAGATTCCAAGATTCCATCTTAAAAAAGGGGTGTCATGGGGCCTCAAGCATGTTATATGTACTTTTTAGAGAGAATTGAAGAGCAAACAAAGACTGCATATTATAAGAAACATACGAAAACAGATATTTACACAGGGCTTTGAGAGTACTAAAACGTAAATGTATAACAATTAATATTACCTGATCAGTTGGACGAGGTCCCATCCTAACATCCGTTGATTCATTTGCATTTACAGAGATTAGATCAGCAGGATTCGAACTTCCTTCCACGTATTTCTGCTCGGAAGAGCTTCTTAATAACTCCAACGGCAGACCGCTTTCATCTAAACCTCTCGGGAATTCAACATCTGATCCCACCACACCAGACAATTCTGCATCGGAAACTGTCCTCAAACTCCTACAGATCCTTTGCATCGTACTAGATAAATTATTCAACAAAAGTTGCTGCTCTGTAGACCCTTTCATGTTAACAGGAAGAAAGAACTCCAATATATAATCATCATCACCAGTATAGGTGCTCCTCAGCCTGATAGCCACAGCAGCATTTAAGTCATATTTACGAGCATGTTGGACAAGTGGGTACTCGTTTATATGGTACTCCTTTACATCGGGTAAGAAAAAAGGATGATTTGACTGAAGTGCTTTTCCAGCAATACCCTGTCCTTCCTCAAGGTGATGTTCACTACAGGCTTGCACAAAACCTTGCATCTCTTGTTCGTTGACATAACAAGCATCCGTTTGGACACATAGTATACCTTTCTCTGCTGAACTGATATTACACCCTCCGACCCGTACTTTTACGATTTCATCACCTACAGCTTCGTTGTAACTACATGGTATCCATGTTAGAGCAACTGGCAATCTATGTGCATGGCACACAGCTCGAAGCACATCCGTTATTTCAGCTAAAGCAGCCATTTGATTTTTTGAAAGACACTGCAAAAGAATTATAACTTCATAAACAAATATCATCTCCGAAAACCAGAACAAGGTTGGACCCTTTGAGTCTTTGACAATCGCTCACTTGCTCTAAAAGTGGGGTTTAGTTAAGGTTTCATAAGAAGTGTTACATCGTGCTGTCAGAAACATATTGATATCATATATACAAAGGGAATCTACTTAAGATTGTAATTAAATGTACACACACAACAACATCCAACTCATACCTGCTTATGAAGTCGAGGAGGTGCAACGCTTTTCAAGTTCACAGTCTGTAAGAATTAGAGCAGAGGTTAATGGACAGAGATGATGATCATAAGCGAATAGAAGAACACTGTGAGCTCAGGAACTTCGAAGGAAACGTGAAATCAAGAACCAGTGTTACAGTAATTGAAAACAAACAAATAGTTAAATAGATCAATAAAAGCACGAAACTGACTTATGTTAAACGTCCTCAAAAATTGGTGCTCCGTGCTTGTACCCACAGTTAATACATTTTATAACTCCACATATATGTGAAACGACCAAGCCAAGAGAAGTACCTCACATTAACGGAAGAAAAGAACAGCCAAAGAGATCCACAAGTATGCAAACAAGCAACACCACATGGACACATAGATACGGATGGATTCTAAGATTGGATTATAGTATACGATTACACACACCAAAGTGGAAGAAAAACTAATAACTTTGAACGGCTTAAATAAGCAACCAAAAAATTGAACATATGGTTCGTATATATAGCATTATAGCCCTAAAATATGCATGATCATATATTCTAAGCTTGATTAATTACCTTAAGTGAAGGCTACCTTACTAAAAGCATTATCTATACTACTATATAATACATTTAACCCTCTCTCTCCTCAATTTTTTTTAGGACTAAGTAAGTGGGTCCCACTATCCCATTATCTATTATCTATTATTTATTCTCCACTCACTACACTTTTAATCAATCAAATATTATATCTACTAATCTACCCACTAAAGTTTGTTTTTATTGGTTAAATATTAAAGTGAACACTTATAATGGGGCATCCCAAAATAGTAATGTGGACATTTTTAATGGGACGGACGGAGTACAATATGTTTTTTTTTTTAAACATTCATTCGCACCTCCATCCACCGTCACCACTTTCACCGCTGCTATGCGCGGGTACGAGGCTAGTGTATAACAAGTAGTAGAGATATACTTACATGATGGTACCGCTAGTTTCAGCAGCAAAGAAACAAAAGAATAAAATAAAAAACAGCAACAGAAAACGCTACATCCATAAAAAGTAAGAATACAAGTGTAAGAACTACCTCAAGAGCACGGCAAACATGATTCAATTCAGTACTGAAATCAGATTTCTCTTTCATTGTAACAAGTTCAAGTACCGCACAACAAGATTTCTCAGAGTTATCCTCTTCAAAAATCGGTACAGCAATAGATCCACGCACTTCGTGACTAAGCGCATGATCTATCCTCAAGTACTCACCTTTCTTATAATGAGCCACATTAGAAGTCCACTCGGGAACTTTTGAGATAAAAACCCGACCCGGTAGACCTGGAAAATGGCCCGGTTTGACTTCAGCAGAAAACGTAAAACCTCTAGACACTTCACGGTATCCAGCCAGCACTTGGTCAAGCAAATACGGCTGCTCACAAGTACTCAACACATACTTATCACCTTCCTTAATCGGAACCCAAACTTGCGCCAAAATGCCCGCTCCAGACAAATCTTTAAAAAACGACAACGCTTTCAACATCTTTTCAGCAAGTGACCATATCTGTGGCGGCCTATAAACAATATTAGTTCCTTGACTATCTCTTTCTTCACTAGGTAAACCGAATTCGCCACCATTAACCGAATTCGGCGCGATTTCAACATCAGTACTAATAAACTCACCTTTAACTTGTTCATGAAAGTTTCCTAGATCATAAGAGGGGAAACCGTTTGATAAAGCGAAAGCAGCTAACATCTGATCAGCTGCAGAAGGACTATTACACCATCCAGCATAAGTATCAAAGTTCATAATCTCGGAAAAGCCATTAAACGGATCGTCTGGTACCGAATTATCCATCTGAGTTCGCGGTGAAGCCCATAATCCATTAGGTTTATCTTTTGAAGGTGAGTTGTATTCCATATTTTGTAATCACCAAAACCCAAACTAACCTAAAATCCCTTCTATCTGTTACATATCAGCCCTAACATATGTATCAAAAACATAAATTCAATCAATCTCTGTTTCATCAATTAACAAGAACAACAACAACAACAATAACAACAACAACAATAATAATAATAATAATAAATGATAATAATACTAATAGTAATAAATAATAAGAAAAAATGATAAGTTGTTGGAGAGTAACCTGAGATGAAAAGATGAAGGAGGAATGAAATCTGAGATTGATGAGTTGTATTGGCTGAATGAAAAAAACAAGGATGACTACTACTACTAGTAATATTAAATTCAATAAATAAATAAATAAATTATAAATTATATATGTAATAAGGGAATATCGGGAAATTGTAGTGGTATGTATGAGGAACCCTAATTTTGAAATTGGGGCAGCAAAAGTACCGACCAAAGTATCTAAAAGGAAGGAAGTTGACAAACGAGCGAGTTGTAATAAGAACCTCGAAAATATGCGATAACGCCACCCTCACTGACTAACTGACTTCAATCAGATTAAGAAACAGACGAGAAATTGGAAATGGAGAAAAAGGTTAAAACTGGATTTTGAGAAATGAGGGTCGTATGAGATGACAGATATTCCTAAAAATAGAAAGTGACACGTCATACATGATACAAGCAACAAAAGGGGAATTTTACGGGAGGTTAGATCTAGGGGAGGGAGACATGCTTTGCCGCAATTCTACTCGATTACTCACCACTCTCATCATCACCGGTGTTAGTTAAAAGTGATTTAAGTTTAATATTATAGAGAAGATTTAGTTTAGCGCTAACACGTACCATATTATATTCGAGAAAAAATGATTTGAGAATAAGAAATGTAATAATCAAAACTTGATGACATACGATTTCTTATAAAAAGATCTTATATATAATGTGTCATTTTAAGAATGAAACGACTTTTTTATATAATAGTTGATGATGATAGCATTTTAGCATGACGAATAATGATAATTGAGGTGTTGAATTCTAAAAACAAACAGTCGTTTTATAAATCTTGTGTAATAATGGTGGTTTTCTAAGTCGAATATGGAAACGGTTCAAAGTGTGAAGTGTACACACTTCTAAATACTGAAGTTGTCAAATAGTGAGCCTAAAAAATGACGAAGGACAAAGGGTCGACCCCTTTTGCGGGACCTTGTGGTAGGACCACTAACTGGGGACTAGGGATAGTACTCATTGCGACAGTCCAATAGTAGCGTCATTAAAATATATGAGGTTATATTTAAAACTTAAAACGTTTGAGTATAGTGAATGTTGACTTTGATTTATAGTGGAAGCTTGACTTTAATCATCAGCTATTAACTTACTCAAAACCATTTCTGATGGAGTTATAACTTATAACTATCAAAGTTTGAATGATTCTATACACATATAAAATAATAAAAAAATAAACATGAACACGAATTCTTACAATTATCTAAATCAAGTTTTTCTCTATATTATTTTCCTTAAAGCACTCTTATAACGCCCTACAATTTCAAGATCATTTTTTTTATATCGGAAGCGCATTAATAAAATTACTTCTTAGATTGCATATAATATAAAATCCAAATTGGCAATCCACAATTACATGGTTTTAAATCCAAATTACCAAAATAATTACAACATTAAGTTAGGTGTTATTTAATCCAAAACATAATGTTAAATCATCAACATCGTTATCATAATCAGAGAGAGCTGTCAAACATTCCTTCAACCCAACTTCTTGCAACCCACAAACCAAAAGCTTAACCTGCAAGAAGTATTAAGGATGGGTTAGCACAAAGCTAAGTGAATAGATCATTACTATCAACCTAAATCAGATTAACAATTGTTTACAGCTAAGCATCATAAACAAATAACTTCAAAGAGGATCGGTGGTCCTTGAGGTACCCTCATGCCGCGGTGGCCCCCAAGTAACACTTAAAATCAACTGAAGGCCAAACAGTGGTTAAACCGATAGTTTGGTACTAATACTTCATACAACATAATTACAATAAACAACACATGTACAAAGCACTTATGTTGTCCAAAGTAGTAGTACCCAAACCCAATCCATGTTGACCTCTGAATAAGCACACAATCCATAATCATCATGGCAATATGCTAACATAAACACATATGTATATCATATACATTAAAACCAGGTTTACCCGTTGTAACCAAGTTGTTACAACTAACTTAGACTGATAGTCAAAGATCCACTCACCCTTGTCGACTATAGCCTCCGCTCAAAGATCTTATTTTATTGAGCCTTCGGTTTATCTAAGAACACAATCAAAACCCGAATTAGATTCTCATGTTGTGATTCGTCGTACTCTATTCAAGTGTATAATGTCAAATAATTGCATACACTATACTTTCAATACTAGTTAAATAACATAAATACACAAGTCACAAGTTGTCAAATTCGTCAGATTATAACTAGCAAACGCGATCCGGGTTGAGGTGAGCTGGATCGTGTTGCTCAGTTCAAAACATTCTGTTACCGATTTTCACTTACAAACGCGATCCGGGTTAAGGTGCTAGATCGCGTTCCCAAGAACAAAATCGAACCGATCTAAATTAACACAGACTAACGCGATCCGGGAACAAAGGAGATGGATCGCGTTACCAAGAACAAAATCATTCTGTAACCAAATTTAACTATCAAACGCGATCCGGGATTAGTGCTAGGATCGCGTTCCCACGTACAAATTTGACCTGTGACACATTATAACTATGAAACGCGATCCGGGCTTGAGGGTTGGATCGCGTTCGCACGTTTTCCAGTAAAACCACAGACCTGTAACACTTTTCTGCACGAACTCAAACTCGAATTTTACCAACACAAACTCAATAAACCCAGTTTTTAACAATCAAATACATCACAATACACTTATAATCATCATATATAAACACATCATCAACTTGAAATACTCAATTTCCTTTTTACCCAACATAATTCACCCAATTTACTCAAAACCCATTTCATACATTGAAACCTAACACTTGCATCCAAAATAAGAACAAGATGATGATAATGATTAATTTCAGTAACTACAACTCATTCAAGCACAAATGTTCATGCATCATCTATTTTCTACCTAATTTCATCAAATGAGCTTTTAGAGATAATACAAGCAACTTACAATTAGAATGGAGAATTGAGATGATCTAGAGGAAGAAGATGATGATGAATTACAGATGATAACACCAAATCACCACTTAATCTTTGCTTGAATCTGATTTTGTAAATATCTTAGAGAGTATGTATGTGTTTTTGAAAGAAAAAGGAGTTTGAAGGAATGAGAAAGTTTGGTCGGCCTAACAACCCGACCCAGAGTATATTTTGTATAATTTTATTCCCCTTCTAAACCTATTGTCTGGAACCTAAAAAACATTTGCGAGAATAATTCTTTTATTTTACCGTCAACTAAATTAATTTAAAACAAGTAATAATTTATTAATCCCAATAAGTTATTTAACCAAATTGACCTATTTATCTCAATTATCCAATAATATACATTATTTATAATATAGTTAAATAACAAATAAAATAAGAATTTACCTTAATTCTGGTAGGCCCAAATTGAAGATGTTACAACTAAACCAATTATTGATTCATATATACAATAATATAACCACCTAAAAAAATATATGAATTAATCATTGGTTTAGTGCTTTAAGGAAAATAATATAGAGAAGGTTTAGTGCTAACACGTACCATTATATTCCAAAGAAAATGATTAACAATAAAATAATGTAACACTAGTTTTAATAAATAGATGACAGTTCTTGTAAAGGGATGATGATACTCATTTTTAGCGATGAAATATGATAATTTAGATGTTGAATTCTAGAACAAATGGTGGTTTTATAAAAATCTTGTGTAATAATTATGGTTTTTGGAAACTGTTTTAAAGTACAAAGTGTACACACTGTTAATTACTTGAGTTGTCGAATAGTGAGTCTAAAAAATGATGAAGCACATAGGGTTGCACCCTTTTGGGGGATCTTGTGGTAAGACCACTAACTGAGGACTAGGAATATCACTCATTGCGACAGTCCAATAGTAGCGCCATTTAAAGGTAGGAGGTTATATTTAAAACATAAACCGTCTAATTATAGTGAATGTTGACTTTGATTTAGAGTGGAAGCTTGACTCTAATCATCCGCTAATAACTTACTCAAAACTATTTTTGATGGAGTTATAGCATATAACTATCAAAGTTTGAATGATTCTTTACACACACAAAATACATGAAAGCATATTTTTACAATTATATATCTAAATCAAGAATTTTCTCTCTAAATCTTGAACTAAAACTAATGGCATCCAAACTAATAAAAATAAGAGTTATCATTTTAAATTTTTTCCCAAATTAAACAACCTATATATGTTACAATTTGTAATTAAGGTTAATCATCTTAGCTTATCATTTATCACCCTTTCATAATTTATTGACAACCTATTTGATGTTAGTAGTTATTACAAACCCTTAATTAAAAGTACACGTACAAAGATATCAATGTAAACTTAACAATCATGTGGTAAAATTAAACCAATTATGTTATGGTCATAAAAAGTCCAACATTTAAAACAAGGACATGCACGTATAGATGAACAAGGTTTACTTTATGTTTTTTCTCTTTGGAATGAACAAGGTTTACTACTTTAGATTCTCCGTAAAATATAGGTTAACATAATGCGAAATTACGTTAAAGTCAGAAAGATACACAAATTAACTCGATCTTGATGCTTAATTGGGCATTAATTGGTTTATGGTTCATCTATTTCTAGGCGGTAGCTAACCACGTAATTTAGGTGGTTATATATACAAAATCAATCATAGGACGTGTGGCATATGATGACGACAAGATCAAGATATTTATGTATTTTGAAATAAAATATGACATGTTTATTTATTGAAGTTCTAGAAATTTAGGGGTCTTGGTGAAGCATTGCAAATGGGGTACGTAGTACATACACAATGATGTACTACATATGAATAAAAAAGGGTATTTAATTGGGAATTATAAGTATAATATAAATAAATTAATTAATGAATAACCTCATTTATACTTTTTAAATAGGTGCTGATCTATTTTGAGGGGAAGGAGGACCAACTGATCTCAACCGTTGATTTCTGTGATTAACGACTTAGAATTTAACACTACATTTTATGTACACGCTGCATTTTGGTTTAATGTAATATCATTGAGATATAGCGAATTTAACCAATTAATCTAACCTATGTTATAGGTAATATTTTAGTCATTACATTTTATAAGAAACCATTACTTTATGTAAAAGTTCATGGAGAAGTAGTGATCCACAAACTAATATTTATGTCCCATTTATTTCAAACACAGTTGAATGTATATATTCTATGTTAAATACAAGTCATTTATAATTTTCTTTAGAAACTATAAGACAAAAAACAACCAATACCATATATTTTAAAAAGTTGTACTGTATATTCTAAACAATGACATGACCACAAATAAATACCATTTTCCTCTTGTACCAAATATTTCTCTAGGATTTTACAAGGTTTTTCGAGATCTTATAGCGCACTTTATAAGGTTTCTCGAGATATCGTAAGATATTCTTCGATTTCGTTAGACTTATTCGTAATTTCACAATAATGACTATGAACCTTTGCTGTTAAACTTTTGAAAGACTAATGTATAGGCTCATAAATATAGTTTAAAACAATTGGAATATGATGTCACAACGTATAGATCTGTTGGTTTCATTGGAGGATCTCTTTTGTCGTTTTTGCATCCTTTAAAATGATGTGAAACCTACAAAATATTTGCATGTCACTCCATAATATTCTTCCGTACTTAACTTTATTAACTCAAGTTGTTCTTCTAACATTATTGTCCCACTCAACCCTCATTTGTATCATTATTATTCTTACACATGAAACTTCTTTAACATTAATAGAAAAGGTCACATATACAAAACTTCTTTAACATTATTATTCTTCCACTTCTTCCCAATTTTGGAGAAAAGATATTGGATAATTCTCCTTCCACTTCTTTTCTTTTCCTTCCATTTACAAAACTCAGGAACGCAGACTTATTTTGTTTTCTTTCCAGTTCTCTTCCTTTCTCTCAAAAAATAGATTCGGGAGCAGACCCTTAATATTGATCAAATAAAGTAAAGGTTTTTAGTTAGTATTTTATCTTCTTTTTTTTTTTGTAAAGCTCGTAAAATGAATGATTCATTTCGTTCATTTTTGTTTTTTTAATAACAAGGGTCCAATACAAAATAAATAAATAAATAAAATTCCAAAGTAAAACCTAGTAAGCACTAACTAGTAACTAAGACCATACTATACCCAATTGTAACATCCTCGTTACAGGCCTAGGAGAAATTGGTAATTTCTTTATTTGATTTGTTATTTAAATGGTAATTGTGAATGCATTACTTATTGTGTTAAATGAATTATTATTTGTTTTAAATAAATTTAGTTGACAGTATAATTAAATTTACATTCTCGCAATTAGCTTCCAGGTTCCAGACAATAGAATTAGGACGGGTATAATGTAGATGTTTTTGCCTAGTGTAAATAGCTAGGTAGGCCTTCACTTTCCCATTCTCATTCCATTTTACCTATCACTCAAAATACACACACACTCATATTTTGGTAAATCAAAGAAATCAAAAGGGAAAAACATTGATCAAACGTTAGAAGCTTGGATCTTTGATTACTACTCATCAACATCATCATCTACCTTGTTACTACCTTGATTGTAAGTTTTAAATGCTTTGATTATATGTATATAAGTTAGGGTTTGAAGAAATAGATTGAACGTATGATCATGCATAGATTTGAGGTTTGATGGGGTTAGTTGTTGTTAGAATATGATATATGATATATGATGATAGTTACGCTTATTTGGTTGTGAAAATCATAATTAGTAGTCGAATTTGTAAATTTAAGGGTTTTGGTTCGTGGTTTGGGTTTGATGATCTGCTGCTGCTGTACCAGATGAACAAGCCGGCGGGTTTGGGTCCCCAGCCGGCGGCTTGTTAGTATCTTAAGGGAAGCCGGCGGCTTCTTTGCCAACCTGGCGGCTCCTACAGGCTTTAAAACGCATTTTATTTCTGTTAGTGAAAAACTTAATTCACCCGGAGGATTGTGGGTAGACCCGGCGGTTCCTTGGGTTAAGCCGGTGGCTCATGGACCTCAGCCGGCGGGTTCGTGGACTTTTTCAGCAAACCAGTTTTCATTCTAAATTCCTCCTAGTTAACACGTTATATGTTTTATGATTTTATAACATGTAGTATGGTATCATGATAGGTTAAATTACGAATTAATATACATGTGGAAATGTGTAAATTGAGTTATCATGTGTGATTTCAATGGTACACTTTTATTCAAGTTGAGAATATTTGAGACAAAATATTAACTTGTGTGCCTCTGTTATGATTTCAGATACGACGAAGACTCAATAACATTAGAACTTTGAGTGGAGATAGTATTCGTCAAGGGTGAGTGGATCATTGACTCTCAGTCAGAATTAGTTGTAACAATCTGGTTACAACGGGTAAACCTGGTTTAACTGTTATGCTTTGTATAAGTGCATATTGCCATGATGATTATGGAATGTGCTATTTTGTCAGGGGTCAATATGATATTGGGTTTGGGTATTATTACTTTGGACGACATGATGACTTTGAACATGTGTTGTTTATTGAAGTTATGTCGTATGTAGTAATAGTACTAAACTATCGGTAAGACCACTATTTGGCCTTCAGTGGTTATAAGTGTTACTTGGGGAACCACCGCGGCATGAGGGTACCTCAAGGACCACCGATCCTCGTTGATGTAATTGTTGTGATGCTTTGTGGTGATCAATTGCTATGCTAGTTTAGATTGATAGTTGTGATCTATTCACTTAGCTTCGTGCTAACCCCTCTCCTCACTTCTTGCAGATTACTTTTGATGTGGGTGGGTAAGAAGTTGGTTTGAAGAATGTTTGACTACCTACTCTGAAATATACAAACATGTTATCATTTTAATCATATGTTCGAATTTAAATAACACCTACCTTGATGTTTGAAGTTATTATGGTTGTTGTACCAACTCATCATGCATGTATAGATTGTGCTTTTGAAAATATGATATACGCAATCTATAATGCATGATTTGTATTAATCGCTTCCGAATGATATATATATAAAAAAAATATTTCTTGAAATTATGTGGTGTTATAAATTGGTATCAGAGCCTAGGTTTGGGCGAATTGAACATGGGTTAAGTGTTCAATCCCAAATCTACTTGTGTCGGTCAAACATTCCTATGAGTGGGGTTTAGTTAGCATGTACATATTGATTAGTATGTAAATACTAACAATTAACGTGTTATGAGATGTGTTTTGATACATATATGGCAGATACTGAACCTCCAGCCGATACACCCAATGATGCCTCTAGAACTAATGTATCCCCTCCCGAAACCCAAAATGTTAGCCAGGGTCAAACTGGTACTTCCTTTTCAGCGGGGGACTTTGATCAGGATGATTATATGATACATTTGGAGTCTGAAAACCTTAGACTTAAGGCAATTGAACAGCAGTTTTTGCAGCAACAGCAAGCCCGGTCTTCTCAACAAGTCTTGCAATCATTGCCACCTATTGTGAACACTGTACCACCTCCTTTGGTGACCTCACAGATTCCTATATCTCAGCCTTATTATCATCATCAGCAACACCATGGTACCTATCAGACGTCGGCTCCGTTCTCTTCTGGACCTTCCGGTTATCGGACCCCGATATTTCAAGCTCAGAGTCAACCTAAGCTATGCTCTTTCAAGACTTTTAAGTCTAGTGGACCATCCGATTACTCTGGTAGTACAAACCCCTCCGTTACATTGAATTGGTTGAGAGATGTGGAAAGAAAATTTGAGGTTTGTAGGTGTGAGGAGGAGATGAAAGTTTCATTTGCGGTGCAACTCCTTAAGGGTCCGGCCATGGTTTGGTGGGATTCGATTACTTCCCATTTGACACCACAACAGAGAGAATCAATTAGAATGATCGATTTTCACAATGAAGTTTGCAAGAAATATTGTTCTGGATTCGACATGACCCGGATTAGACGTGAGTTTTTGGATTTGCAATTAACGGATAGGATGACGATGGATGATCTTATTTCCCAATTTACCGATAAGCTAAGATTTGTGCAACAATGGGTACTGGATGAACGCACTAAGATTGACCATTTTGTGGGAATGTTGCCACGTACCTATCGGACGACAGTGAGGCTTGCGGGTACTCTTACCCAAGCTTTTGATCTGGCCCATTCTGTGGATGGAGACATTAGGGCCCAAGGCTTGGAGATTAAGGAAAAATCCCCATTTAAACCCAAAGGTGATTCTTCGGGTAGTCCTGAAAAGAAGAAATGGCAGGGATCTCAACAACCAAGAAAGCAAGGTTCGGGTGGTAATTTGTTGGATAGATCGAATTGGTGCCACAATTGTAAATCGAGGCACACGGGACCTTACACTCCTCAAACTGCTAGGTGTATCAAATGTGGACAACATGGCCATGACATCAAGGATTGTGCGTTCCCTAGGCATGTGTGTTGGAATTGCCATAAGGAAGGACATCGTTCGGGTTTGTGTCCGGAGGCGGGAAAGCAAAAGTTGGGTACGGCCGGAGGGTCTTCATCATCTGGCCAGAAAAGAAAGAATCCTCCAACGGCAACGGGCAGAGTGTTTCAAATGACAGTTGATGAAGTTGTCAGAACCAAAGACGTCATAACTGGTACATTTCTTATCAACTCTGTACCAGCAAGTGTTCTGTTTGATTCAGGAGCCAATTGCTCATTTATATCTCTGCTTTTCTGCGATAAATTGGAATTGCCTCTCACTTGTATTACAAATCCTATTGAGGTTGAAATAGCAAATGGCAAAATAGTTCCGGTTACCACATTGGTACCGGGAGCTAGCATTTTGATTGAGGATCATAGTTTTCCAATTTCTTTTCTATTGATGCCTATTCCCAGTTTTGATGCGGTTTTAGGCATGGATTGGTTAAGTAAGAATAAAGCAATCATAGAGTGCCATAAGAAGTTAATTAGAATCCCATTATCGGATGAGTCATATGTTGTGGCTCGAGGGGAGCGGGAGCGAGGTGGCATTCCTATGATTTCCATGATGAAGGCTAGTAAGTCTCTAGCTAAAGGGTCCGTATCTTACCTGGCTTATATTATTGATGCTAAATTAGAAAAGATAACTATTCCCGATGTCCGGGTGGTTTCTGAATACCCAGACGTTTTCCCTGATGAACTGCCTGGTTTACCTCCCATTAGAGAAGTAGAATACAAAATTGACTTGATCCCTGGTTCTACTCTTGTGGCTAAGGCACCTTATAGTTTAGCTCCCTCTGAAATTCGAGAAATGATGTCCCAAATCTAAGAGCTATTAGATAAGGGTTTCGTTAGGCCTAGTTCATCTCCTTGGGGTGCACCTGTGTTATTTGTTAAAAAGAAGGATGGCACCTTTCGGATGTGTATTGATTATAGGGAGTTGAATAAGAGAACCATAAAGAATAAATACCCTTTGCCCCGAATAGATGAATTGTTTGATCAATTGCAAGGGTCTTCCTATTTCTCTAAGATTAACTTGAGGTCGGGTTATCATCAAGTGCGGGTTTGCGAGGAGGATGTTCCTAAGACAGCTTTTCGCACCAGATATGGTCATTATGAATTTCTTGTTATGCCTTTTGGGTTGACTAATGCTCCGGCGGCCTTTATGGATTTGATGAATAGAGTTTGTCGACCCTATCTTGATAAGTTTGTTATAGTGTTTATTGATGACATATTGATCTATTCCAAGTCTGAATCCGACCAAGAATTGCACTTGCGTTTGGTACTTGACACCTTGAGACAGGAAAAGTTGTATGCTAAGTTCTCCAAATGCGAGTTTTGGTTGCGTGAGGTTCAGTTTTTGGGACACATTATTTGTGAGGATGGGGTTAAGGTTGATCCATCGAAGGTTGAGGTAGTTATGAATTGGCAAGTACCTAGGTCTGCTTATGAGATTAAGAGTTTTCTTGGTTTGGCGGGTTACTATCGAAAGTTCATAAAGGATTTCTCTAAGCTTGCGGGTCCTTTGATGAAACTGACTCGAAAGGATGTTAAGTTTCAGTAGAATGATCAACAGGAGTCAGCCTTCCAGACCTTGAAGCAGTTATTGTGCCAGGCTCTAATTTTAGCTTTGCCTGACGGGTCCGATGATTTCATTGTGTATTGTGATGCTTCGCATGCGGGTTTGGGCGATGTTCTGATGCAACGTGGTCAAGTCATTGCATATGCTTCTCGTCAACTTAAGCCTCATGAAAAGAATTACCCTACTCATGACTTGGAGCTCGCGGCTGTAGTTTTTGCTTTGAAAATTTGGAGACACTACTTGTATGGTACTAAATGTGTTATCTGTACGGATCACAAGAGTCTTCAGTATATGTTTTCCCAGAAGGAACTAAATATGCGTCAGAGGCGATGGTTGGAATTGATAAAGGATTATGATTATGAGATTCGATACCATCCGGGTAAGGCAAATGTGGTTGCGGATGCTTTGAGTAAAAAAGGAAAATCTGAGAAGATTTGCTTTATGCGATTAGAGGTTTCTTCGGACTTGATTGACAAATTGAGAATGACACAAATGAAAGCATTGTTAGATCATAATTTGAAAGCCGAGATATTATCAAAAAGAAAAGAATTGTTATGTTATGATTCTCGTGAATTAAAGACATTCCAATCGCGTGTTTGGGTCCCTTTGCTTGGACGACTTCGGGATGTGATATTGATGGAAGTTCATAAGTCCAGATTGTCGGTTCATCCCGGGAGTACAAAAATGTATAACGATTTGAAACCTCTGTATTGGTGGCCTACTTTGAAAATGGATGTTGCTCGATTTGTGGAATCGTGCCACATATGCTCACAAGTGAAAGCCGAACACCAGAAACCTTATGGGTCGTTGAAACAACTTGAGATTCCCGAGTGGAAATGGGAGCACATTACGATGGATTTTGTAACAAAATTTCCACGAACCATAAGAGGAAATGACATGATTTGGGTGGTTGTGGACCGTTTGACTAAGAGTGCTCACTTCCTTGCTACTAGTGAGACAGCATCTTTGAGTAAATTAGCCTGGTTATACATTAATGAGATTGTTTCGCGACATGGGATTCCGTTATCTATTGTGTCGGATAGAGATTCTAGGTTCGTGTTCGGATTTTGGCAGAGTTTGCAAAAGGAATTGGGTACTAGAATCAATTTGAGTACTGCTTATCACCCTCAGAAAGATGGTCAATCTGAACGTACCATTCAAACCTTAAAGGACATGTTGCGTGCTTGTGTGTTGGAATTTGGCGGGTCTTGGGATTCGCACCTACCATTGGTGGAATTTGCGCATAATAATTCCTATCACTCGAGTATAGGTATGCCCCCGTATGAAATGCTTTATGGGCGTCGTTGTAGAACACCCACTTGTTGGTTAGAAGCGGGTGAGAAACAGTTTGCGGGTCCGGATATTGTTCAGATTACAGCGGATAAGGTAGCAACTGCTCGTGAGAAATTAAAGGCTGCCCGTGATAGACAGAAACAGTATGCCTATCCGCGGCGTCGTCCGGTTTCGTTTGTTGTAGCTGAATTGGTATACTTAAAGGTTTCCCCTTGGAAAGTAGTGATTCGGTTCGGTAAGCGTGGTAAGCTTGCTCCTAGGTTTATTGGGCCATTTAGAATCCGCCAAGTAGTTAATGATCAGACGGTATCATTAGACCTTCCTCCAGAATTAGCGGGTATTCATGACACCTTTAATGTTTGTTACTTAAGGAAATGTAAGGTGGAGGACCAATCCCAAGTCCTTCCCTTACAAGACCTGCATGTTGACTTAAATCAGAAGCTTGTAGAGGAACCTGTAGAGCTTGTAGATAGAAAGGTGACTAAACTTCGAAAGAAGGAGATACCCATGGTTTTGGTTAAGTGGCGACATAGTTTGGGTGCTAACCTTACGTGGGAAACGGAGGAAAGCATGAGATTGCGTTATCCTAATCTCTTTGAGCGTGGCGAGATTTCGGGGATGAAATCTTCTTAAGGGGGGAAGATTTGTAACATCCTCGTTACAGGCCTAGGAGAAATTGGTAATTTCTTTATTTGATTTGTTATTTAAATGGTAATTGTGAATGCATGACTTATTGTGTTAAATGAATTATTATTTGTTTTAAATAAATTTAGTTGACAGTATAATAAAATGTATATTCTCGCAATTAGCTTCCAGGTTCCAGACAATAGAATTAGGACGGGTATAATGTACACTGTTTTTGCCTAGTGTAAATAGCTAGGTAGGCCTTCACTTTCCCATTCTCCTTCCATTTTACCTATCACTCAAAATACACACACACACTCATATTTTGGTATATCAAAGAAATCAAAAGGGAAAAACATTGATCAAACGTTAGAAGCTTGGATCTTTGATTACTACTCATCAACATCATCATCTACCTTGTTACTACCTTGATTGTAAGTTTTAAATGCTTTGATTATATGTATATAAGTTAGGGTTTGAAGAAATAGATTGAACGTACGATCATGCATAGATTTGAGGTTTGATGGGGTTAGTTGTTGTTAGAATATGATATATGATGATAGTTACGCTTATTTGGTTGTGAAAATCATAATTAGTAGTCGAATTTGTAAATTTAAGGGTTTTGGTTCGTGGTTTGGGTTTGATGATCTGTTGCTGCTGCTGTACCAGATGAACAAGCCGGCGGGTTTGGGTCCCCAGCCGGCGGCTTGTTAGTATCTTAAGGGAAGCCGGCGGCTTCTTTGCCAACCCGGCGGCTCCTACAGGCTTTAAAACGCATTTTATTTCTGTTAGTGAAAAACTTAATTCACCCGGCGGATTGTGGGTGGACCCGGCGGTTCCTTGGGTTAAGCCGGCGGCTCATGGACCTCAGCCGGCAGGTTCGTGGACTTTTTCAGCAAACCAGTTTTCATTCTAAATTCCTCCTAGTTAACACGTTATATGTTTTATGATTTTATAACATGTAGTATGGTATCATGATAGGTTAAAATACAAATTAATATACATGTGGAAATGTGTAAATTGAGTTATCATGTGTGATTTCAATGGTACACTTTTATTCAAGTTGAGAATATTTGAGACGAGATATTAACTTGTGTGCCTCTGTTATGATTTCAGATACGACGAAGACTCAATAACATTATAACTTTGAGTGGAGATAGTATTCGTCAAGGGTGAGTGGATCATCGACTCTCAGTCAGAATTAGTTGTAACAATCTGGTTACAACGGGTAAACCTGGTTTTACTGTTATGCTTTGTATAAGTGCATATTGCCATGATGATTATGGAATGTGCTATTTTGTCAGGGGTCAATATGATATTGGGTTTGGGTATTATTACTTTGGACGACATGATGACTTTGAACCTATGTTGTTTATTGAAGTTATGTCGTATGTAGTAATAGTACTAAACTATCGGTAAGACCACTGTTTGGCCTTCAGTGGTTATAAGTGTTACTTGGGGAACCACCGCGGCATGAGGGTACCTCAAGGACCACCGATCCTCATTGATGTAATTGTTGTGATGCTTTGTGGTGATCAATTGCTATGCTAGTTTAGATTGATAGTTGTGATCTATTCACTTAGCTTCGTGCTAACCCCTCTCCTCAATTCTTGCAGATTACTTTTGATGTGGGTGGGCAAGAAGTTGGTTTGAAGAATGTTTGACTGTCTACTCTGAAATATACAAACATGTTATCATTTTAATCATATGTTCGAATTTAAATAACACCTACCTTGATGTTTGAAGTTATTTTGGTTGTTGTACCAACTCATCATGCATGTATAGATTGTGCTTTTGAAAATATGATATATGCAATCTATAATGCATGATTTGTATTAATCGCTTCCGAATGATATATATATAAAAAAAAATGTTTCTTGAAATTATGTGGTGTTATACCAATGGTGACTAAATGTGACACCCGTCAAATTAAGACTAGTAATTAGTGCATAATCAAGTTTTAATACATGTAATTAGTTCTGTGTTAGGCTAATTAATGTATCAATATATATCTTGTTAAATATATACAAGAATACGATTTAATTAAATCGTACAAGTTTCAAACCGAACGTGTTTCGATCAATTAAATACGGACGTTGGTGAACAATTTAATTTAAATAATACAATGTTATTTAAAGATACACTTAGATCCAAAAATATTATTTTATAATATTTCGTACACAATTCATAACATACAATCGATGATTACGCGATTAAAATGTTAAGCACACAAACAAACAAAACAAGTTAACGTTATATTTTATGACGCAAACATAAAGTATTTGATAAATACTTCAACAAAAGTATTGAATAATTATTCATATTTTAAAACGTACAAATAAACGTAAATAAAACCATTTAAACGTTCAAACGATCGGGGAAACGAACACCGTACGGAGCGCGACTACACAGAGCAAAATTTGGTGAAGCCCACACTTGGTGGACCCCACCAAAACCGGCCAAGGTGAGGGTCATCACCCCCTCACCTCCTTTCTCTTTCTCATTCTCACTTTCCCACTCTCTTTCTTCCTTCTCTTTTCTCTCAAAAACAACCCACACCAAAAATCACTAAATCACCAAATAACACCCACAAACGACCTCGGATCATCAAAATAATTAGAGAAAAGGAATCACCTCGCAACGATCTACAATTCTATCTTTCCGGAGTTTCATCCCGACACTTCGTAAGTTTTCCGACAAAAGTCGAAACCTCTCGTTTTAGCTTATTTTTACCCATTTATGGTTTATTTAAGTGTATATATGTCCATTACAAAGGGGAAAACACGATTTTATAGCTTAAAAATGAGTTAGATTTGAGTTTTGGATTGGAAAATATTGACAGTCGCTGGGTACTGGGTTGGTGTTCATCTTTGCGACACAAGCCTTGTGTCGCAGGTTGTGTCGTATAAAACCCTTTGTGTCGTGTTTTGTGTCGTAAAAACTCAGTTATGTCGGACCTTTTGCGACACAATATTGTGTCGTACCTTATGTCGCAAATACCATGCGACACAATCATTATGTCGCTGTTAAATCAGCATTATCCGCTTATGCGACACAACCCTTGTGTCGCTAAGCTCTTGTGTCGCACTTCTATGCGACAGAACCCTTGTGTCGCATGACAAATTTTTATGTCGCATCTTGTGTCGCATAAAACAGGATGTTTAAAAACTCAGATTTTCACTAAGTGTTGGACTAGTAAAACCTTAAACTTTTAAACTACACGACTTCGGAAATACATTGGTATATATGATACAAGCATAAGACTTCGAAATACAAGATAATAATGTTGAGATTATTATTACAAAACAATCACCAACGGGCCGTACCCGTTTTCAAATATTCAAGTCAATCAACCAAAGCGTAGTAATTTGGACAAGTCAATCAACCAAATCGGGGTAAATTGGGACAAAACAATTACAAAGGTAGTCTTTCAAGATGCCTAAACAATTAATAACCATCGCGTGTCATGGACACCTTCAGGTTACGAGTCTTCGGAAAACACTTCAAGGCAAATCAATCCAAGTTATTAATTCAAACTTTCAAGACTCAGGTGAGTCTCATGGCCCCTATTTTACTGCTTTTCAATCAGGGGTGTGATATTATTGCTCGTTTTGCTTTACAAGTTGAACGCAAGTACAAATCAAATCAAATACTACATGAGTTTCAAGCTAATCACTTTAAAGCCCTCCATAGCATAGTATGGTAATACGTAGTAGCGTGAATGTTAGTATATGATATCATATAGGATTGACAATCCTCGTCCGGGTTAGCACGCACTAACTAGTCAAACGGACGTATTAGCATTTGGGAAGACGAGTGTAGATTAGGCACTCGTAGGAGGCATTCAAGTTAGGTTTCCTTAATTGGACCTGACAACTCAAGTTAAGCTCAGACTATGTGCTCATGGCTGTATAACTTTTATTTTGCTTAATTGCACTTTAAATTCAATTATAAATCTTGCGGTTCATACAATATGTGTTGACATACAAACCCGTGAGCTCACCAGCGTTTCGCTGACCCATTTTAGCATGTATCACAGGTGACCAGCAGTAGGTTGGACTGCCCAAGCAGGATTCATTAGCTCGAGTCATCATGCAAACAATCAGAGATTTAGCTGCATTATTATATTTTGTATAGATTAATTATGTACTTAAATCTCTCAACTTCAATCTGAGCTAATGTAAACAATATTTTTGATGTAAACTTTGTTTTTATCAATACAAGTTAAAACGACGCATATAGTGGTCGTTTTCTATATATCTTTAAGCTTTGTATATTGATTAGTAACACTCAAATCGTGCTTCCGCAAATCATTAAATTTGGGGGTGTTACAGATTGGTATCAGAGCCTAAGGTTATAGTGAACTAGGTTGCATGTAGTGGGCCTAGACTATGACCGTTAGGCAGTATTTCCTCATTAGGCATGACTAGTTCAGGAATTACAGCATACGACTTTAATTTAACATAGCCTGATCAACTATGTACAATTAAGGAAAGATGATGTAAGGTCTGTAGTAGTTATGTTGAACGGGAATGCACTAGTTGACTCTGACCTCGAGAGAACCGAGACTCAAAAATGTCTGTGTTAGGCACCCTAGGCTATATTGTATTATATGGATATAGGCGTCATTCTTTCTAACGATTTGTCTCAGAATGGCAAACACACCACCCAACTCCAACTCGTCGCGCTCTTATCCGTACGAATCACAAACCTCAAGGGTAGCCCGGAGGGACACCAGGTTGCCTCGAGCTAGCACATATTCCACTCACCTTACTCCACCAGTTTTAGCCGCTAGGCTACACCATCACGAGCAACGACTTAACGCTATGGATATCGAACTCCAAGAAACTCGCGAAAACTGGAGACTCACAGCTATGGAACGAATCGAGCAAGTCTCTGAAGATCACGAGCACACTGTCAACACCATGAACACTCTTCAAAATCAAGTGGAAGAAACAATCGAAACCATGGAGGTTGTCCACAACCAAGTGATTGGCAACCGAAATGAAATCTCTGTCCTACAATCAAGACTACATCAGTGCGAGACACGTCTAAGGGAAACCGAAGACGCCCTCCGAACTGCCAACAGACTTGCAGAGTCTGTTAACCATCTCACTGCACTGCTACCACAACTCAATCTACGTCAGAATTAGCTTAGGCTGAAATCTGTACTATATTATGCCTTCGTAGGACCTATGTAATTTCGACCGGATGTAACAATTCCCGGTACTTTTGTAAAACATCTAATCCTGTAACTTTTGGAACTCGTAATTTGGAATTGTTTATCATCTTTTGAACTCGTAATATCAATTGACAATTCCCCTCGATTATTCTATATTATTGATTTTACATTGTGATGTCATATGTTACCGCTTTTACATATATGCATCTATTGTAATTTTCATTCTGGTACAATTTCTTATGTACCTTTTGTTTCTTTCTTTCTTGAAGAATCATGCCGCCCAAGAAGAAAAGTTACAGTGATACGGAAATCAATGCTATCATTTCTCGAGCTGTGGCCGATGCCTTGGCTGCTCGGGACTCGCCTCGAAACTCCCGAAATACTGGTGAAGCTCCCAGTAATACCCCTGTCATCAAGCCTTGTTCTTACAAGGACTTTCTCAGCTGCAAACCACTATACTTCAAAGGCACGGAAGGTGCCATTGGACTGATCCGTTGGATAGAACGGATGGAGTCTGTTTTCAACCTCTGCAACTGTGCGGAGGATAACAAAGTTAAATTCGCTGCCTACACCTTTCAGGAAGGTGCTCTTACGTGGTGGAACACCCACGCCAACTCTGTGGGTATCGAAATAGCAAACCAGCTCCCTTGGGCG
Source organism: Helichrysum umbraculigerum (assembly GCA_949592205.1). Lineage (NCBI taxonomy): Eukaryota > Viridiplantae > Streptophyta > Magnoliopsida > Asterales > Asteraceae > Helichrysum > Helichrysum umbraculigerum. The sequence goes on along the minus strand of CATIUR010000003.1, from coordinate 113,942,979 downwards.
GAATTGAAGAAGAAGCTAACGGAGAAGTACTGTCCCGAAGAAGCCCTACACCGTCTGGAGGTAGAGTTTTGACACTTGGCGGTGCAGGGTACCGATATTGAGGGTTATACCACCAAGTTCCAGTAATTCGCGTTGCTATGCCCGAGTCTGGTGGAACTAGAGACAAAAGGAATCAAGAGATACATCCGCGGCCTTCCAGAGAGCATCCAGGGAAATGTCGCTTCATCCAAGCCAACCACTACTGAAAGTGCTATTCGGCTGGCACACGAACTCATGGCACTGGTTATCAGCCGTGTGACATCCAACACTTCCTCTTCCAACAACAACAAACGCAAATCATCTGAACCCCACAACAACCAAAACAAAAAGCCCAATACCATCCAAGTGTACAACACCAATTCTGAATCCAAACGCGCCTACACTGGGGACAGGCGATGCTGTTCCAAATGCAACTACCACCACCATGGTCCATGCAAGTCTCCCTGCAACAACTGCAGGAAGTACGGGCATTCCTCCAAGGATTGCAGAGCTCCCAAACCCAACAACAACACACAACAACCCAAATCCTGTTATGGATGTGGAGAGACTAGACACTTCAGAGATGCGTGTCCTAAACGGAAGAACAACAACAACAACGCAAAAGGAAGGGCTTTTGTTCTCAATGCTGGGGATGCCCGTCAGGACCCGAATGTGGTCACGGGTATGTTCCTCCTCAACAACTTAACTGCTTCTGTTCTATTTGATACTGGTGCTGATAGAAGCTTTATTTCTGATGAGTTTTATCCACTACTTGACATCACCCCTGTTGCCTTAGATGTTAAGCACACCGTAGAACTTGAAAATGGTAAACTCATAGCAACCGATAGTGTGATACCTAATTGCACTTTAACCCTACGAAACCTTCTCCATTGACCTTATGCCTGTAGAAATAGGAAGTTTCGACGTCATCATTGGTATGGACTGGTTATCCAAACACCGCGCTGAAATCGTCTGCTACGACAAGGTTGTTCGAATCCCTCTCGCCGCCGGTAGAACTTTGGTCATACAGGGGGAGACCGGTGGGACGAGACTAAACATCATGTCTTGTTTGAAAACCTGAAAATTTCTGAGAAAGGGTTACCCAGCAATCCTCGCACACATCCTGGAGAAAAAGTCGGAGGAGAAGCGACTTGAGGATGTATCAATCGTTCGAGACTTTCCAGAAGTCTTTCCCGAAGAACTGCCTGGTCTACCACCGCCAAGACAGGTTGAGTTCTCAATCGATCTCGTGCCTGGTGCTGCACCTGTGGCCCGAGCACCATACCGTTTAGCACCATCTGAACTTCAGGAGTTGTCCACCCAATTACAGGAACTCCTGGAAAGAGGATTCATTAGGCCGAGTTCCTCACCTTGGGGTGCTCCGGTCCTATTCGTCAAAAAGAAAGATGGTTCTTTCAGAATGTGCATCGACTATCGAGAGTTAAACAAATTGACCGTCAAGAACCGTTATCCACTTCCTCGAATCGATGACTTGTTTGACCAACTTCAAGGGTCGAGTTTCTATTCCAAGATTGATCTTCGATCAGGTTAACATCAATTACGTGTTCGCGACACCGATATCCCGAAAACCGCTTTCAGAACCCGTTACGGGCATTACGAATTCCAAGTGATGCCATTCGGTCTAACCAATGCACCGGCTGTATTCATGGACCTTATGAATCGAGTGTGCAAGCCTTATCTCGACAAGTTCGTCATTGTCTTCATTGACGACATCCTCATATACTCGCAAAACGAACAGGAACACGCGCATCATCTCAAAACCATCCAAGAACTACTTAGACACGAAGAGCTGTATCCTAAATTTTCTAAGTGTGAGTTCTGGATACAAACCGTTCAATTCCTTGGTCATGTTATCGACAGTCAAGGAATCCATGTCGATCCATCAAAAATCGAGGCTATCAAAAATTGGCAATCGCCGACAACTCCAACAGAAGTACGGCAGTTTTTAGGACTGGCCGGCTACTATCGACGACTCATCGAAAACTTCTCAAAAATAGCCTTGCCACTCACGACACTGACTCAGAAAGACAAAAAGTTCAACTGGACTGAAAAACAAGAGTCAGCATTTAAACTTCTGAAACAAAAGCTTTGCAGTGCTCCAATCTTATCATTACCCGAAGGCACCGATGACTTCGTGGTGTACTGCGATGCTTCACATCAAGGTCTCGGTTGTGTGTTGATGCAACGAGACAAGGTCATTGCTTATGCCTCACGACAACTCAAAATCCACGAAAAGAACTACACTACGCATGACCTCGAACTTGGAGCAGTCGTTTTTGCTCTCAAAATCTGGAGACATTATCTTTACGGCACTAAGTGCACAATCTTCACCGAACACAAAAGTCTCCAACACATATTCGATCAAAAGGATCTCAACATGAGACAACGTCGCTGGGTCGAGTTGCTTACCGATTACGACTGCGAAATCAAATACCATCCAGGGAAGGCAAATGTTGTTGCTGATGCCCTCAGTCGAAAAGAGCGATCTAAACCACTTCGAGTCCGAACCCTCAGTATGACTATTCACAATGATCTAAACATTCAGATTCTCGCTGCTCAACTCGAAGCCCTGAAAACCGATAACATCAAAAACGAAGCCTTGCGAGGCATGGACAAACAATTTGAAATCAAACCTAACGAAGTTAGGTGTTTCTCAAACCGAATCTGGTTGCCTAGTTTTGGGAACCTGCGAGACTTGGTGATGGATGAAGCTCACAAGTCCAAATATTCTATCCATCCTGGATCTGACAAAATGTATCACGGTATCAAGGAATTCTATTGGTGGCCGAACATGAAAGCCGAAATCGCCACCTATGTCAGCAAGTGTCTTACTTGCTCAAAAGTCAAAGCTGAATACCAAAAACCTTATGGGTTACTTCAACAACCCAGCATTCCTGAATGGAAATGGGAACAAATCGCCATGGATTTCATAACCAAATTACCCAAGTCATCGAGCGGTTGCGATACCATTTGGGTGATCGTCGATCGTCTCACCAAATCTGCTCATTTCCTGGCGATCAAGGAAACCGATAAAATGGAACGCCTCACACGAATTTATATCAAGGAAATCATTTATCGACACGGTGTTCCAATCTCGATTATCTCCGACAGGGATAGTCGTTTCACATCTCACTTTTGGCAATCACTTCAAAAATCATTGGGTACCCGTCTCGATATGAGTACCGCATACCATCCTCAAACCGACGGCCAAAGTGAACGAACAATTCAAACACTTGAGGATATGCTACGAGCCTGCGTAGTTGACTTCGGTGTAAACTGGGAACAACACCTACCATTGTGCGAGTTTTCGTACAACAACAGCTACCATACCAGTATTGGGGCTGCACCATTCGAGGCACTGTACGGTCGTAAGTGCCGATCACCTATCTGTTGGACCGAAGTTGGGGATAGCCAACTCACGGGTCCGGAAATCATTCACGAAACAACCGAGAAAATCTTCGAGATTCAAAACAAGCTCAAAGCCGCACGTGATCGTCAGAAAAGTTATGCTGACGTGAGACGCAAACCACTCGAGTTCCAGGTTGGAGATCGAGTACTTCTCAAAGTTTCACCTTGGAAAGGTGTCATTCGATTCGGCAAACGCGGTAAACTGAACCCAAGATACATTGGACCTTTCGAGATCCTCGAGAGGATAGGTCCAGTGGCATATCGATTGCAACTGCCAGCCGAGCTTAGCAGTGTGCATCCCACTTTTCACATTTCAAATTTGAAGAAGTGTCTGTCTGATGGGACACTTATCATTCCACTCGATGAAATTCGAGTTGACGAAAAGCTTCACTTTGTTGAAGAACCCGCCGAAATCATGGACCGTGAGGTCAAACAACTCAAACAAAGTCGTATTCCCATCGTCAAAGTTAGGTGGAATTCGCGGCGCGGTCCGGAATTCACCTGGGAACAGGAAGATCAAATGAGACTCAAGTATCCTCAGTTGTTTGCTGACGCTACTTCAAACACGACTCCAAACTAAATTTCGGGATGAAATTCTTCTAACAGGGGGAGAATGTGACACCCGTCAAATTAGGACTAGTAATTAGTGCCTAATCAAGTTTTAATACATGTAATTAGTTCTGTGTTAGGCTAATTAATGTATCAATATATATGTTGTTGAATATATACAAGAATACGATTTAATTAAATCGTACAAGTTTCAAACCGAACGTGTTTCGATCAATTAAATACGGACGTTGGTGAACAATTTAATTTAAATAATACAATGTTATTTAAAGATACACTTAGATCCAAAAATATTATTTTATAATATTTCGTACACAATTCATAACATACAATCGATGATTACGCGATTAAAATGTTAAGCACACAAACAAACAAAACAAGTTAACGTTATATTTTATGACGCAATCATAAAGTATTTGATAAATACTTCAACAAAAGTATTGAATAATTATTCATATTTTAAAACGTACAAATAAACGTAAATAAAACCATTTAAACGTTCAAACGATCGGGAAAACGAACACCGTACGGAGCGCGACTACACGGAGCAAAATTTGGTGAAGCCCACACTTGGTGGACCCCACCAAAACCGGCCAAGGTGAGGGTCATCACCCCCTCACCTCCTTTCTCTTTCTCATTCTCACTTTCCCACTCTCTTTCTTCCTTCTCTTTTCTCTCAAAAACAACCCACGCCAAAAATCACTAAATCACCAAATAACACCCACAAACGACCTCGGATCATCAAAATAATTAGAGAAAAGGAATCACCTCGCAACGATCTACAATTCTATCTTTCCGGATTTTCATCCCGACACTTCGTAAGTTTTCCGACAAAAGTCGAAACCTCTCGTTTTAGCTTATTTTTACCCATTTATGGTTTATTTAAGTGTATATATGTCCATTACAAAGGGGAAAACACGATTTTATAGTTTAAAAATGAGTTAGATTTGAGTTTTGGATTGGAAAATATTGACAGTCGCTGGGTACTGGGTTGGTGTTCATCTTTGCGACAGAAGCCTTGTGTCGCATGTTGTGTCGTATAAAACCCTTTGTGTCGTGTTTTGTGTCGTAAAAACTCAGTTATGTCGGACCTTTTGCGACACAATATTGTGTCGTACCTTATGTCGCAAATACCATGCGACACAATCATTATGTCGCTGTTAAATCAGCATTATCCGCTTATGCGACACAACCCTTGTGTCGCTAAGCTCTTGTGTCGCACTTCTATGCGACAGAACCCTTGTGTCGCATGACAAATTTTTATGTCGCATCTTGTGTCGCATAAAACAGGATGTTTAAAAACTCAGATTTTCACTAAGTGTTGGACTAGTAAAACCTTAAACTTTTAAACTACAAGACTTCGGAAATACATTGGTATATATGATACAAGCATAAGACTTCGAAATACAAGATAATAATGCTGAGATTATTATTACAAAACAATCACCAACGGGCCGTACCCGTTTTCAAATATTCAAGTCAATCAACCAAATCGTAGTAATTTGGACAAGTCAATCAACCAAATCGGGGTAAATTGGGACAAAACAATTACAAAGGTAGTCATTCGAGATGCCTAAACAATTAATAACCATCGCGTGTCATGGACACCTTCAGGTTACGAGTCTTCGGAAAACACTTCAAGGCAAATCAATCCAAGTTATTAATTCAAACTTTCAAGACTCAGGTGAGTCTCATGGCCCCTATTTTACTGCTTTTCAATCAGGGGTGTGATATTATTGCTCGTTTTGTTTTACAAGTTGAACGCAAGTACAAATCAAATCAAATACTACATGAGTTTCAAGCTAATCAATTTAAAGCCCTCCATAGCATAGTATGGTAATACGTAGTAGCGTGAATGTTAGTATATGATATCATATAGGATTGACAATCCTCGTCCGGGTTAGCACGCACTAACTAGTCAAACGGACGTATTAGCATTTGGGAAGACGAGTGTAGATTAGGCACTCGTACGAGGCATTCAAGTTAGGTTTCCTTAATTGGACCTGACAACTCAAGTTAAGCTCAGACTATGTGCTCATGGCTGTATAACTTTTATTTTGCTTAATTGCACTTTAAATTCAATTATAAATCTTGCGGTTCATACAATATGTGTTGACATACAAACCCGTGAGCTCACCAGCGTTTCGCTGACCCATTTTAGCATGTATCACAGGTGACCAGCAGTAGGTTGGACTGCCCAAGCAGGATTCATTAGCTCGAGTCATCATGCAAACAATCAGAGATTTAGCTGCATTATTATATTTTGTATAGATTAATTATGTACTTAAATCTCTCAACTTCAATCTGAGCTAATGTAAACAATATTTTTGATGTAAACTTTGTTTTTATCAATACAAGTTAAAACGACGCAGATAGTGGTCGTTTGCTATATATCTTTGAGCTTTGTATATTGATTAGTAACACCCAAATCGTGCTTCCGCAAATCATTAAATTTGGGGGTGTTACACTAAAACTGACTGAAACCGTCTGAGCCACTTCAGCGCCACGTCAACTTTTTCAAAAATTGACGGACCCTGCCATCAGTTACCCACTTACCCGTCACTTTAATTTTTGGATCCCACATTTACCAATTTACCTTTAGTTTTATACACACAAAGAGGAAAAAAAAACAAACCGACAAACGTTGGATATCCGACGAGCAAAAGCGACTAACCCGTACCATTAGTGTCGGTTGGACCGACGAGCGTTGGTTCCAAACCGACGTGCGTTGGTTCCAAACCGACATAACCAATGGGTATGATCTAACTAATCAACGCACACTTTTATTATGGCCATTTAGTGGTGCCATCAGCCAATCACCAACAACTAATAATAATCAAGACTCATGAAAACTTATAAATGAATATCACATCTTATGGGTTTTTTTTAATCATTGGTCTCACTTGGATAGTGACTTAGTGAGTCACGAACTACTAATATTTAGCATTGGTCTCACACTCTCACTTGGTAACCACCAACAAAACCTTGACTTCTAGTTAGGTCACTAAAGTTTAAAATTCACATAAAAGAAAAGGTTCAAACTTTACATAAAGTTTCACTTAAACATGTACGGATTAAAGTTGGTTACCAGTTTTAGTATATTGACATCCAAATTATATACTACCTCCGTCCCGAAATTATAGTCCATCTTTCCTTTTTGGGACGTCCCAAAATAATTGTCCACTTCACATTTTAACCAATAAGAAGAGAGTTTAGTGGGTGCAGATTCTATTTGAGTGGTTGAAAACTGTTGTGGTCCCACTTTTATTAAACTGTGTGCTTTTTGTTGGTGGACAATAATTTTGGGACGGAGGGAGTAACAATCTTCAAATAAAAAACATGTTTACAAAGTTCTTACCTAATAACGGTGATCATATTAAATCTTTTGATAAAGCTAGTAGTCAGTTTTTTAAGAGAAGTTTGATAATGATAGCGTTAGAGCTGTCAAAAGAAACACAAAATATAAATCACGTGTATTTATTAACGTGAATCTTTCTTTATTAATTTAAAATTATTTTTGTTACATTTGTGATTAACATTTAATATATTGAAACTTTCTTTTTATTTAAGATGCATCAAATGAGATTTTCGATTATAAATGAAACTATGAGTTTAATAAATACCTCAAACATCTCTTATCAACATCTTTAAGGGCTTAGATTATCAATCTCATATAATTATAAAAAAATGTTGATAAGGTTATGAGGGAAGACCTCACATGAGGAGGAAGATGAGCAGGCCTAATTCGTTGCATTTTAAGACAAATTTTTAAGGAATAAAAAGGGATAAAATTCAATATTGTTAAAATGCAGTCAAATTTTAGAGGTATAAAATGCAGTGTTGTGTTATTAATATGTAGTTGTTGATAAGATGCAGTGAATCTGGGCGTAAATCTCAAACAAAATTGTGTCATAATGCTACAAATTCGGTTTGTCACTCCTTTCCTCATTTGAAGCTTTCCCCTTTCATTCTCCACTATTATTTTTTTAGAGAATCATCTGGAAAAAGTTAAGAAATCCGTAAACGTTATAATTTATATTAAAATTAAAACTGTATGTTAAAGTTTGCATGGATATCACAAAATCATATGTAATTAATTATCGGGTGGAAGTCGATATATACTCAGAATGAATTCATATTAATGTAATTATTAGTATTAATAATAATAATAAGGGAAATGATACTCACAGCGCTAAAGGTGGTCAATAAGAACCATTCGAATACAATTATTAAACTTAAAGTTTCATTTATTATTATAAATCACAATTAATACATCACATATAAAATGAATGTTTCAGTGAATTAAATGTAAACTTTCAGTGTATTAATTATAATTTTGATTAAATAAGGAAACTTTAACTTCAATAAATACACAATTTTACTCCTATAGACAGCCCTTAGAGCTGTCATTATCAATTCCCAATAAGGGAAAATAATAATAATATTGATAAAATAAGTTAGTTTGTTAATTCGTGACTTGACTCACTGACTTCTTACCAACCCGCGAAGGGTTGTCAGGCTGGACTAGGCACGAATAATGAATCTATATCTGTGTACAAAAGGGACGGCGGCCACTCAACTGTTCGAGGGCAATGGAGTGATGACTCGAAATCTTGATTTTAACTCGTAACTCAAATCGAGTCATAAGTCACAATTTCACAATAAACATATTAACATACATATTTATATGTACATTTATATTTTGTTTAAGATTTTTGTCATTAGGAGAAGTAAAACATGGTGATTTTATCGAAGGTCCATTGACCTAACGGCATTGAGGTGACCCTCGAACAAAGAGGTTGATGGCTCTAATCCTGAGGTGGACAGCTGTAAGCCTGTAAGTATCCGTGGCTTGTGTGTGGGTAATTGCCGTTTTAAAAAAGACATGGTGAATGTCGACGACAATTAAGTCGTAATCGATAATCAACATAAAGGCTTAATTTAAAATACACTTATATTCATTTCTTATTACATTTTTGACATTTTATTTTTTATATTACATTTTTTCCTTTTCTTTTTATTTTATAATATTGACTCGACTCGAGGCCTATCGTAACTCTGAATTTGATTCCAGTCGTAATCGTAACAGTAACAACTACTAAGAAAATAAGAGGAAACAAGGTACATTTAATCTCACTGGATTGATATCGAACCCAACTTACTGTTTTAATTTCTTATTATGTAAACCATAATATACCGCTCTGTCTTTGTCCATGTTGGACCATTGGTTATCTGTATTTATTTACTTTGTTAGTTGCCTTGTTGACACTCACTATCTAAGCTTTAGTTGTACCTACTGCCTGACTAAAATTCTGGTTTGTAATGTGGAGTGTTTGAACTTGGAGATGGTAAAGTTAATAAATGCACATATGGTGTTTGATGAAATGCCTAGTATAATAATTTTCCTAGGATTTGAGCTATTAATGTATTCACGAAACTGTCTGATGCTTCTTGATGTAGTATTTGTTGTCATTCTTGTATGCATGGACGGAGACAGGGCGGGGGCAGCGTAGGCAGTCGCCCCCACAAGAATTTTTAAATTATGTAAAAAAGAAAATTTTTTAAGGTATTAATTACATTTTAAAATTTCCGCCCCCACGAAATTATTAAAGAAATAAAAAATAATTTTTTTTTGCCCCCACTATCAGGAATTCCTGGCTCCGTCCCTGCTTGTATGAGAATACTCTACTCACTTTACAACACACAATATATATGCAAAGGGTTAGGCGTTTGATGAAATCTCACGGTTGTTGTGACCATCCTCTGTGTTTCGTCACACACAATGCCTACAAGGCTACAATATTCCTTCAACTAACTAGGGTTGTGTTTCGATGACATTTTTATGTATCCAATTGATATATTTAATTACACTATAATATTACAATGTTCATTCAGAATATCTATCAAACAGTTTGTCTTTGTTCAGTACTAAGATCAATTTAAAGTATTTGAATTATTCAGGTAGTTAAACGTTCAGCACTAAATCATTCTGTTTTGTCGAACGCAGCCTCTTGAAAGTATGCAAGCGTGAGAGGTAAGATGCATGGGCAAATTACTCCATCAGAAGCTTATCAATGTTTGTTCAATCTCCATGCACCGCTTGTATTCTACCGCCACAAAAACAATCAAATACCCTTCATCAAAACCACCTCCTGGAAAATTTATAGATCTTTGTTCAACAGGTCACATCAATGAAGCATTCAGAACCTTTAATACATACATATACACCGATCCATCTCTATACTCATACCTCATCAAATCATGCATACAAATCAACTCACTCTCACTTGTTCACCAGCTTCATTCTTTAATAATCACATCTGGGTGTTCTTCCACTAGGTTTGTTACTAACCACTTACTCAATGCCTACTTAAAGTTCGGTCAACTGGAGAATGCAGTCATGGTGTTCGACGTAATGCCTAAGAGAAATATTATGTCTTGTAATATATTGATTGGTGGGTTGGTGCAAAGTGGGGAGTTGGATAAAGCAGTTAAAGTGTTTGATGAAATGCATGACAAAAATATTGCTACTTGGAATGCTATGGTTGCGGGGTTGACTGAGTTTGAATATAATGAGGAGGCTTTGAGACTATTTACGGAAATGCATGGGTTGGGGTTTTATCCAGATGAATTTACACTTGGCAGGTGAGATGTGTTGTCATTGTGTGTGAATAGTTTAGAGGTCGTGATTTCGACCTGTTTTGTTATGAGTGGGTTGATTCGCTTGTGTTTGATATGTAATGGGTTAAACGGGTAATGTCAAGAAATTTAGCTAAAAAGAAACGAGTTGAACCGGTTAAAAGTTGACGTATTTTTAAAGGGTGTTTTGCAGTGAACATTTCAGGTGCTTAAAGTTTGTTGCGTATTTTAAATGTAAATCGCAGTTTTGTAGTGCTGCGTTTTGGCTAATTTTTAAATAAAAAGACAGTTTTTAAGCCAATGGATTGATGGTTATTTTGAACCCATATTTTAAACAACACTCAAAACCCTGTAAATCATGTGTTTTAAAAAACAATTACATTAACCTAAAAATGACTTAACTTTTCTAATCATTTTTGAGGTGTTATTTACTTTTAAAAATGTTAAAAATTGGAAGTGACGCGGGTCAACCCAATTGGTTTTGACCCATTACTCAACCCGCCTGACTAGCTAAATTGGCCACCTCAGACAAATTCTTCTCTCTCAGTTGGGAAATCATGTAGTTGATTTATGCCGTTTTTATGTGTTGGCAGTGTTCTTCGAGGTTGTGCTGGTTTGAAGAGTTTGATTGCAGGTCGGCAGGTTCATGCTTATGCGGTTAAATCTGGGGTTGAAATCAATGTGGTCGTGGGGAGCTCACTTGCTCACATGTATATCAAGTCTGGAAGTCTAGCAGAAGGAGAAAAAGTTATTAAATCCATGCCCGTTCATAGTGTGGCTGTTTATAATACACTTATCACAGGTAGAGCTCAAAGCGGATGCTCTGAAGAAGCTTTAAATAAATATTACATGATGAAATTGGCTGGATTCAGTCCCGATAAAATCACATTTGTGACTGTGCTCAGTTCGTGTTCTCAGTTGGCAACACTTGGACAAGGTCAACAAATTCACGCAGAAGCAATAAAATCTGGGGCTACTTCATCAGTTTCTGTCCTTAGTTCTTTGGTTAGCATGTATTCAAGATGTGGATGTTTGAAAGATTCTGAAAAAGCATTTTCTGAAACTAAAATTCCCGATGTCGTCCTCTGGAGTTCAATGATTGCTGCGTATGGATTTCATGGAATGGGAAAGGAAGCTGTTGAGTTATTTGATCAATTGGAAAAAGAGAAGTTAGAAGCGAATGATATTACTTTCTTGAGTTTACTTTATGCTTGTAGTCATTGTGGATTAAAAGATCACGGGATTAAGATATTTAATTTGATGACAGATAAATATAAGTTGCAGCCTCAGTTAGAACATTACACGTGTTTAGTTGATTTACTTGGGCGCTCTGGTCGTTTGGAAGAAGCAGAAGCCGTTATTAGATCTATGCCCGTGAACGTCAAGGCAGATTCTATAATATGGAAAACCTTATTATCTGCCTGTAGAATATATAAAAATGCTGACATGGCGAAAAGAATTGCTGAAGAAGTTATTCGTGTGGATCCTCATGACTCAGCATCATATGTTCTACTTTCTAATGTGCAAGCCTCTGCTAAACAATGGCACAATGCCTCTGATTTCAGGAAGGCAATGAGGGATATGAGAGTAAAAAAGGAACCAGGCGTAAGCTGGTTTGAAATGAAGAATGAGGTTCATCAGTTCTGTATGAGCGATAAATCGCATCCAGATTCGGAAAAAATATTTCTGTATCTAAAGAAGTTGATCGCAGAGATGAAATTGTTAGGTTATAAGCCAGATTATGGTTCTATTTTGCATGATATGGATCTTGAGGAAAAAGAAGATGATTTGGTCCACCATAGTGAGAAGTTAGCTATTGCCTTTGCTTTAATGAACACTCCGGATGGTGTACCAATTAGAATTATGAAGAATTTACGTGTGTGCAATGATTGTCATGTGGCGATCAAGTATATATCTGCAGTGAAGAACCGGGAGATTATTGTACGAGATGCTAGTAGATTTCATCATTTCAAAGAAGGCAAATGTTCTTGCAGAGACTATTGGTAACAAGATGTTATGATCTTCACTTCTTTCATTAAGTTCTTCTTACTGGTTCTATAATAAAAAAATCTTAAACCTTCTTTTGTCGACAAAGGAGTAAGCTCACATGTTTCATATTTTAGGCAAATAACCTATTGATACTGTAGGTTAACACCACTTGAGTCAAAATGTAGTACAGTACAATCTGTGTTGTAGGCTGTGCCCAAATAGTTTAGATACTAAGAAAAAAGTCTTAACTTATTACAAGAATGGAAGTATTGCGGAACAGCCCTTGTAAGAGTTGGCATCTCTGTTGTAGCATGATCTTCTACTAATGAAGTAAATTACATATTTGTTTAAGTTCGGGTGTTTGTGGTTAGCTATTAGCTAACCATTGGTTCGGTTTGCGGTTAACCTCTATAAGACTATAAACAAAAGGGACTTGGCCGTTGGCATTTGTACTGATTCTGTTGCAAGTTATTATTTTACGCTCATCTTAGTTGTTACGACAAATTCATGGTTTAGAATTTAAATTGTCCAAATTATAGAGCAAGAAAAATTAGTTAGTTATGATCAGTTAAACAAGGCATGAAATGATGAAACTAAATCGACTTTATTAAGAAATATATTTGTAACTCGTAAATTTATTCAACTTTTCGGATGAATGTTTAACTTTGAGCTGGAAAGTATCCCGAGTTCGATCCACACCTAAGTCAAGATAGGAATATAGTTTATTAGAAGAAGAAAAATAAACTAGATGAAGGTTGATCAGTTGTGCCATTACCATCTTAGCAAACTCCGAGTTTGATTATCTCTCACATGATAAGTATGGGACATGCTGTTGCTACTTGCTGGTATTTCAACTTTGAGCTTAAACTCATTTATACTACGAATGTATAAAGATTTGGTTACTTGTTTAATTAGTCAAAAGGTACATATAGTACATCCGATACGTGTTATCTAGTTTTACGTGTGTATATGAATCTATATAAATAGAAATGACGAAATTCAAACGATGATAATAATCATATATTGATTAGTCATAACTTTAGACTTATAAAAGATCCAAACTTTTTATATCAAACCGACGTGTGTGACGAGTTGTTATAATTCATATACTAATTAGTCAAGTGGCTTAAAACTTTACTAGAAAATAATTAATCAATTAACTGGGTAATGTCTTTAAGTAAGATTATGGGCTAGGGTAGGTCAAGTCAAAACTAACAATAAATACAATTAATGAATTTTGTTAACACCACTAACAAATTTTTTAGTCGAGTCAAACAACTTATTAACATCACACTTAATAGAGCCTAAGACCTCTGTTTATTTTGTAAATATAAGCTAGTTATTATGTTAATGACAAGTGGAATTTAATTGCAAATTGTTTTGCAACCAATAAAATTAAAGAGACCGGGTGGGTTTTGGTGAAGAGACTTTATGCGCGTAGCTTATCGTAAACGTTTATACAAACTTAACATAGATTGCGTTTAGAATGTTTAATACACAAAGTCATTCATCCAACTACAAGTTAAGTATTTGACTGGTCTAACATTAATCTTTTACGATACAATTAATAATTAGTTGCATCAAGTTCATTTTTAATTATACTTATTATGTGTAATCTAGTAGATTAAATGTCTAAATATTAGTAGTTTGATTTGCACGTTCACATAACTTCAATAGATTTCTTATAATCAATTTCTTTCAAAGTTGAGATTATAATTAGCTAGCTTTGGATAACTGCAATCGCTACCGTTTTGAATAAAGAACACACACCCAATGTTTTTAAAACCGGAATTTGAATCGGACCGGAGAGGGGTCCGGTTCCGGTCGAACTGGTTGAACAGCTGGCTCAAACCGGCCCAAAACCGGATAAAATAAAAAAAAAATAAAAACCGGTAGAAAACCGGTCCGGTTCCCGGTTGAACCACCTGGTTCCCGTTGAACCGCCCGGTTCGTTGACTGGTCAAACCTAGACCAAAACCGGTTTTCAACCGGTCGGAATTCCTATTTTTCCCGGTCGGACCGGACCGACTCAACCGGTTTTCAAAACATTGTACACACCATAAATTTCATACTTAGCTTGCTCGCTTTTAGTTAGAGCATCCACAATGTAAGTAAAGAAGCTTTCAAAAGCTTTTTCACATGTCACCTCAATCTTTTTTTTACAAGCTTTCAAAAAAACTCTCTCCAATGTAAAAAAGCTTTCACAAAGCTTTTTTGAACCAAATCGGGGAGCAATATGAAAATTATATAACTAAAAAGTTTTTGATGTAAAGTTTGAGAAATTTCAACCTATTCAACAAATAAGTTTTTACTCCAATGAAGAAAAGCTTTTCGAAAGCTTTTTTTTTTGCATAAAAAAGCTTTAGAAAAAGTCTTTGTTGAAGATGCTCTTACCGAGTTTGTGGATATAAAAGCTTAATTAAGCCATTCACACAATGGTGTGTACGCGGCATATAACCATTTTCACAAGGTAATCGATGATAAACGATAAATATACAATAACTTATGCATGCCATTTAACTCTTCCCCGTTTTAAAACCTTCATTTAAACGCTTTTAATACATGATCAACTCTAGCCAGATAACACCTGTTGATGTATAAACTAATAACGAGTTTTATCTATTTCCCTTGAAGTCCGTATAACATTAACTTTTATGTTAAGTATGTAAGTGTGAACCATGGTTTTGAGAGACCCTTGAAAAAGTCAACTAGCAAAAAAACAGGTTTACAGGTTTTACCAACTGCCATGGCACGTACTGTCGGTTAAGTAGAGTACATGTAAAGCATAATAGTTGTATAGTAGTTCAAGTATTGGGTACGTTAACTATACATTAACTTTATTATTGGACCTTATTTATAAAACTGTTAAAAGTATCATATAATCCTTAGGTAATATTGACAGGAAAACTACCTATAAACAGATAAATGTAGTTGTATGGTTTTAAAACTGTTTTAGAAAGCTTGATTGTGTTTTCATCAATAGGGAAATGATAACGACAAAAATGATAACTTATAACGACAATGTGATTACATGCATTAAAAAAAAAGGTAATTTGGAGGGTACCCCTAACCACTTAGCTTACCATAATTATTTGTATATCAGGATAACAACGTACCTTGTATAAATGATGATAAATAGTTAGAACAATGACACTTAGACGTGAACTTGTAGGCCTAAAATGATTGTTATAAAAGTAACTAAGTTTCAAATCATAACTAAAATCTTGACCCAACTTGTATAAAAAACTATGATTGTAACTTATTATCTACAATATCCACAACAAGATGCGCGTATTTTATTTTATTTTTTTATATTTTTTAGAAGCAGAGATGTGCGTATTTTATTTTGTTTCTAATTTTAAAATAATAACTTGACAGTACATTTACATTTGAATATTTACAGTTCCTTAGTAAATAAGTAGGAGGCAAGGCTAGCTAGTATAAATATATGGCTTCATATGTCCAACAAGACAAGCATATCAAATTATCAATCAATCTTTCCAACTTCCTAAAATAAAAAGATGATGACAGACCAAGGTTTAGTAACTCTTTCCATTCTCGCATTGATTGCATTAGGAATGGTGATTGGCGACACTCACGCAGCAATTGGGTTGCCGCCTGAGGATGCGCCATTAATTCGCCATTTTTATAAGGTTCACAATACTTGTGCCAATGTGGAACCATTTGTTCGGCATCAAGTGGGACTCGTATATGCTAATGATAGAACAGTTGCTCCAAAGCTCATCAAGCTCCTATATGCAGATTCCATGGGCAATGTAAGTCCTCGATCTCAAACTTTCACACCTTCAAAGATCAAACTGATACGTACTTGTATATAATGTATAGATATATACATATATATATGTAACACATACACACATACATACATACATGATATATACATTTGTGTAATTGTGTATAAATTAAGTTTATCATGCATACACAATTAATCATTGTGCACATAAAACGTACATGTATCTCCCAATGTATGTGAGGTGAAAACCGACCATGACCTTAACACCTACGATAAACCCACCCGAAATCTCATACCAAATAGTGTGTTTTGGTGTGATATGATGTAACGTTGGGGTCAAGTTGTATGGTCGTTTTGGTTGCAATCAAGGAGGTAGTTTAGGTTGGAATTCAGCTTTTCGAGCGTTGTTGTTTAGTTATGGTCGTTTTGGTTGTAATTCCTAGCATGTTGCTATAACTATCTTTTTCTTATTAGTATATAAATAAAGTCTGACGTTTATAAAAAAACGATAAAAGAAGCCGATTTGAGTCGTTTTTGCAGCTCTAATGATATGATACAAGCAAAGTTCAAAACTCAAGTTATATATGTAACGTAGACAAAAATGGTCAAACTCATGGTGTCTATGTATGTTGCTACCTCTAAATAAATACGAGTAGATGGTAAAAGTATAAGTATTTGACATATTGTATTGTATTTTAAGTAAAGAATTTTGAGGCGCATTAAAAGAGCAAATAATAACGTTTATATACGCCACTCGATAGATGGAGTAAAAAAGGGCTTGTTTTGTGGATGAGTCTGCACGTAGTCAGCACCTTACTCCTTTCGGGAATACACCACAATCTGTTTATTTTGTTTTTCCCCAATGTATCCTTTGAAGTTTATAACTTTATATTGTTTCCGATTTTCTGAAAGAACATTTATAAATAATTGCTCAGTAAATACTTAAAACTGTTAGAAATTTAGTGAAAAAGTTTTAGATGAATATTTTGAAGCACAAAATTGATATGGTACGATTTGCACGAAAAGACACTATAGTGCCACAAGTTACTTAAGAAAAGGGGAGCTAATATGAAGATGAAATTACAGGGGTGCGACGCATCGATTCTACTAGATGGACCAAATACAGAGAAAGCGTCACCAAAAACAAGAGGACTAGGAGGATTCGTGCTTATTGACAAAATCAAGACAGTCCTGGAAGCTCGATGTCCAGGAGCGGTCTCGTGTGCCGACATTCTCAACCTTGCAGCCCGGGATGCTGTTTACTTCGTAAGCTCTTTCAAATTACCCTAGAGTTCTATACACATTGTAGATTAGTTCTACATTTCAATACGTCCGTTTGACATCAAAACTCAACTCTGTTAAATTTGAACAGTCGGGAGGACCATCTTATCCGGTTTTCTTGGGAAGAAGGGATGGCCTTGAATCAAATGCAGCATGGGCAGACTTTCCATCGCCTTCCAGCTCTTGGGAATCATCTTTGGCATACTTCCAATCTAAAGGTTTAGATGTACAAGACATGGCTACACTCCTAGGTATGATGAATCCACATCTGAGTTGAGTCAATTAGAAGTGGCAATTTCTACCCATTTACTTATAAATGGGTCGACTTGAGTTTATGTTTTATTTGTTAACCGTCAAATGGGTTCATTACAAAGCTAGAGATGACACTTGTCAAATGAGTTGAACATGTCTAGCATCCTCCGGACTACAGACTGTTAATGCATATCAAGTTGCTAGTTAAAAAAATTAGGATATTCTTCTGACACGTAATATGATTCTTAGTCATATTTTGACACACAAGATTATTATTTATATAACAAACTTACAAGCTTGGTCAAATATTATGCTGGGACAACAACCAGTCCAAGCCAGCCTGTTTCCACCTGATACGGAAAATCTCCTGTTTCAAGTTCGTACCCAGACCAAATTTGAGCCATTGTTCATTGGCGAACTCATCTGAGCAGATTTCAATTTGCCATGTCTAGTTTGTGCTCTATAATATAAATCAGTGAATCAAATGTAATAACGTATGATCTTTTGGTCAGGTAAAGCTCTCATCATATCATTCATAACCCTTTTTTCTTACATGTGTTGGGTTCTTTCAGGAGCACATACAATGGGCAGAGTTCGATGCAGTAACATCCTTGACCGCCTGTACAATTTCAATAATACTGGAAAACCTGACCCTAGTATGGAAGCATCTACACTGAGTTACTTGCGAAACGAATGTCCACCAAAAGTGAGGCTTGGACAACCGAACCCACTCATAAACTTAAACCCAAGTAATCCCACTCACAGTTTCACCAATTCCTACTACACGAGAGTGTTAGCTAATAAATCTGTTTTAGGAGTTGACCAACAGCTACGATACGGAGGTGATACCTATGATCTAACTGATGAATTTGCTTCAGAGCTCGAAGATTTCAAGGGGAATTTTGCCTTATCAATGAGCCGAATGGGTGGGCTCAAGGTTCTCACGGGAACCCAGGGACAGATAAGACTCAATTGTCGCATGGTAAACAAGTAGACTGAATGCTTTATCTTCTTTAAGAGCCAATGTGATCATTATATTATAATAAAAAGTACGATTATATTCATTAAAAGAATCAAATTCTATTCCTCTGTTGAAAAGTATGAATTGTAATGAGTTCTTTAGTTCTAAGTTTACAAGTTGTGTATGTGACCTAAGCAAGAAACCTTCTATAAATTGCTATAATATAAGTTTCCACCCCTTACTGATCGCCTTCAAATAGGAAAAAAATGGCACAACAAATGGAGAGATTGTGTTCTCCTGACCTACAAGATGTACCAGTAATCGGCTTCTGAAGTTCTGTCTAGACAGCATTTCGTAGCTCCAATTCACAATCCTGAAGAACAAAACAGTATAAGATATCCTTCATAGTTAAGACGTACCTCATAAACTGTAATTAGTGTTATACACACAGTACTATATACATAAAAAGGAGAAAAGGGCCTGCTGGTAGTTGGTATGACATCAAATTCTCATACAAAGAGATGGTGATATTCGACCGATTTACAATAGATGGGTTGATTCGGCATAAGTTTTATACCAAATGGGCTAAGCAAATGATTTACGGAGTATCTAATAAGAAAACAGTTGAAATTCAACCGATAGTACTAGGTTAGATTATCTTTATAATTAAATATTTGGTACTCACTTGGCACATGAATTAGTTATTAAACTCAAATAATGGATAAAGAAATTGTTTGTGGGTCGACCAACCCATTTCGACCTGCACTTAGAAAAATACATGTTTTGACCCGTTAACCACTCCACCCTGCATACCCAATTTGCCACCCCTACTCAAACAAGAGCCACTGAACACTACGTGGAAGGAGAGAACATAGTAATATAGAACTTCCAAGCATATTTTTGGAGCTACAGAATTTATGTCTTAAACACCATGGAAGGTAACATAATTAGTTCCATAAATAAACAGGTTCATTAGTCAAATGAACACACATATCCCTGCTTCCTAACTTATACTATATATATATATACACACGCAAATTCTAAAACTTGAGAAATGATTCCATAGAAGGAAATTTTATATTTATATCCACATAAAGACACCCCCACCCACACACACACAGTTGATCACTGTAACAAATATAGGAGATTTCCTTGGCATGTGTCATTCAAACTTCTAATAAAATTCATACTAATCACAATTTACTAGTAGCATAGAGTACTTATAACTGCAATTCAATAATCATCGCATTTATGCAACTTGCATATTGGAATAATGCTCTAGTCACATTAACATTCAGGTCTGAAAGTAAATATGATTTCGGCTTAAAAAGAAAAATTTGGTTCTCAATCAACTGAAAATCTTGGAAAAGGATTCTCAATGAACATTATTACAAAGATAGAATTTTATGCAGAACAGAACAAGTACCTGAGAGAAGCTTGAGCATATTTCAAACGAATATGATGACTGTTCAAATGGTATTAGCACACTCCATTAATATATAAGAAAGAACAAATATGTTGCCATGCAGCTGAAACAAAAATTTGGAGATGGATGGCCTCTAGACAACCACAGCATGGATGGGGGGTTCAACAAGCTACTCATCATAGCCAGCAGCTGGGCTACGATTCTTGATCAACTGTATTTGATTAATGTACTGTCAGAATGAGGATAGATATATCCAAATCACAGATGGAGATGCTTCAAAAGTACAAACCTTCAAACTAATAATAAAATTGATGACTATAGCTAAAAGAGTACGGAAAACCTAACATGATAACAGCTGCAATTTGAACTAAAAAAGGAAAACACATAAAATGATAGTAAATTAAGAAGAATCATAAATGCTTAAAGTCTTCAACCTTGTAGAAGTATTTCTTTCGAAGTTTAATGGCAGTACGTATGCATCTCTTAACCCTGATCTTCAGCATATTATCATTGAATATCTGCATAACAAGTGAATCAATATTAAAAGAAGTGGCACATACCATGTGTATGCACATAACATATGTGATATGAACCTATCCCATACTAGGCTCATATCAAGCCATAAGTCCCAAGTGTAGAACTCACTCCTTCAAGCTAGCTTTTGGGAGTGAGTTCTACACTGGGACTTATGGCTCAAGTGTAGAACCTATCCCATACTAGGCCCATAACAAGTAATAAGCCCAAGTGTAGAACTCACTCCCAAAAGCTAGCTTGTAGGAGGAGGGAACAGCTAGACTTATAAGCCACCAACCAATCCCATACTTGGCCAATGTGGGAACGTAACAATATGACATATGAAACTAAATATAATCCACTGGATTTAATCAGATTTAAGGAACAAAAAGCAAGTTGTAATTAAATATTTACAAACCCTTACTAAAAAAAGAAGTAAAGCCACCTGCCTTTATTAAATCATCAATCGAACGGGTTTCTCTCATGATCTTATGGCGGTTCAGAATAAGAATCGCTGCTACACAGAAAATGGGTAATTCATCATCACCATTTCTTGTTGATGATATTATAGTGCATATCTGAAAACTCTCATTTTTTGACCACAAGCTCTTTGTCAATCCACAAAACGGATGGTTTGATGTTGATTTTATTCCATTGTTTCCAGAATTTGACCGCTCTAGATTTCCAATTTTCACTTCTGAGCCACCCTTTGAAACACCATTTTCATTTTCAATCATTTCCTCTCTCTTAGCTGTAGTTGATTCCCGAGGGATCTGTAGTACCAAAAGTTCAGGACAGCTATTCTCCAGATTAAAAGCAAGGGATTCATCAAAATCAGCAGCCCACATCATCTGCTACAACAAAAGTGAATTTAAGTTATTTTCAAGCTTCAAATGTAGCCAGTATCATAACAAGAAAATAAAGACTGACTGGAGTACTTGGTACAGATAGAGATGCCAACACTATGAAAAATGCTTAATTCAAATTTGGATCATGAATGACTAGCATTGAATGAGGATATACATTCCCTTTCTTTTTTTCCTTGTGTTACCTATAATCATACTTCCCCACACAGAACGTAGTGGTTGTAACTAGTAGCTCGTAATCAGTCCAATTTAGATATGATGCAGGTAAATAATTATTATCAGGTTTGGGCCAAGACATATAAGTATGTAGGGCTGACATAATATTATTTGAAGCCCATATCAAAAGTGCTAGCTATGGGATTAAGTTTAAAAGTTAATATAAATAGAAGTGGGCCAAACCCAGCTTATCTGAAAGCATCTTGACATTTCTTTCAAGAGCTAGAAAAGCTGGCTGGAATCAGGTCAGAATGAGGTAACTTCAAACCTATTGTGAATGCATGAAATATTTCTTGTCAAATTATTACATAATGTTAATACATGACACACACACACACACACACACACAAATTCGCATGCTTGCATTATCACAAGCATGTAAAGAATTTTGAAACTAACATTATATTGGGATTTCACTATTTCAGTGAATTTGGAGTCTAAAGGTTATATACGCATATTATGAGTTCTTCATAACTTGTCATTTGGAGGACGTTCTAGATCAAGATTGAGCATGTATACATGCTTAATTATGTCATTTTAGGTCAACACAGATCCACTTAGACACATTTTCAGATTTAAATATGGCACTAAGCATCAGTTTAGGTCTCTTAGATTCTTATTAGTATTAAGGTTCCTTTAGGTTATTTTATATTGATAGCATTCAGGTGAATGATTTACTGAAGCATATACACAATTATAGCCACAGGAGGTTTAAACCACAACATACCATAAAATTAATTTGAATCCTAGTCAAACATATCATACAAGACGATTAGACGAATACATACCTCCCACATGCAAAGCACCTCACTGAAAGATAACTCCCTTCGGAAGAGTACCAGAAGCATCCGGAAGGCAAAATGAAGGCTTTCTGCGCCTATTTGTGACAAGTGAGTGAACATTTCCCTGTCTACATGTTCTAATATATGCCAAAGTGCCTCTAGTTGCTTCATCACACCAGTTGTTCCTTCCATCTTAAAATTTTCACGCTGGATAGGCAGATAAAAACATTATACACAAGTAATAATATGTAGGGTATACACACATGCACTCAAATGAATGTGTAGTTTAGATGTACCATTCTCCTTAAAAGCATTTCAAAGCACCAAAAAGCATCAGCATCATCCTCAAAGAGTACAATAAAAGGAGATAACAGATCACTCATACCTGCAATGAGAGTTGCATTAACTTCATGACGAATTAAGCCTTGATGAGTATGTATCTATATGCATAATTTAACAAAAGAGATGTCAATAAGATGATAGGCAAAACTACAACCTTGACAGTATCCTGTCGCAGGATCAACCCATGCATAGACAGCAAGAATATCCGACATTCGGGCTAAATTTTTTGTATCTTCGTAAAACTCCAGATGGCTATCTGTTCTAACAACATCAACGACTGGGAAAAGAAACAAAAATGAGCATTAACTACCTTTTAGACTAGAAAAGCTACAGGTGGCAATTTTGGCCATAGTAATTATGAATGTATTGATTGGGGTTACGTTTAAACTTTAACAGGTCAAATGAGTAAAATAAAAACAAAAAATACCTTTAAGAAAATGGGTCATATATTTGAACCTCATAATTGAATCTACTAGAAAAAAATTAGATCAAAATATTACAGTTTTGCAAATATATTTGACACACCAACTATTTATAGAGAATCTTAATTTTAGATTTTTATTTTTATAAAGTGTATTGCATCACCCCGGCCTAACACATTTTGACATTGCCAAGAATCACCCATTTTGAGTTGTTCCTCAACCCACCCGACCCACCCATTTTCCCATCAGTAAGAGAAACATAATGATATCGAGGGAAGGAATGAGCATCGACTTTCCTAATGACATAGTATTACCCACCTATTTGGTGCAGAGTCCAAAGCCACTCGGATACTCTGTCATTACTTCTTGTTCTTCCATGGGACGTCACCGGGTTCACAAGAGGGATTTCAGGTGCATCTTTCTTTTTTTGTATGTCAACCTTTTCTACTTCATAGTCCAAATGACTAGATCTGGCTACTTCGATTCTGGAGTTGTTAATACACGTAGAATTGTTAGATGTCGAAACATCCATTACTAGATCTACATTGTTATTAATCTGAAAGTCATACACATGATCATCTTCAAATCTTAGCTTACGCCTTGTAGAAAGTCTTTCATCATGTGATTCACATTCACTATTATCATCTATAGCACTCTTTTCAAATAAATTTGTAACTGGTAAAGGAGGAAAATCATAATAACTTGACGTTCTGTATTGTGATCCATCCCCTTCACTTCTTGATTTTGGATAATTGTCACTGCACGGAGTAGAAGGAATGGAATATGAATCGTCAAATGCTGCAAAATCGGTGCTTTCTCTTGGATGTGGACACGACGCTTCATTACAAATATCGGAGCAATTGGAGAAAGAGTCTAATCTTTCAGAAACATCATTAGAAGTTTGTTCATGTTTCACTTCAGATTTACGTCTCTCATCCTCTTTAGCCATTGTCCTCATATCCATGACTTTTGACCCCACAACATAGGCCAGGGAACCGGTACCTATGCTGGAATGCATTGATTGACATTGCTTAATAAGATCTCTATATCGTTCCCTGCATATGAAAATTCTATCAAATGGTTACTCTCAGATATAAAATTTACATTCATAATATCATATTGTATACAACACATTTAAAGCTCATCTACGTCATATACACACAATTATATAATAATATCATTGTGCGATTATGAAACCATGAGAAGGTTTTACAATCAAGTGTTACAAAACACTAACCATGTTTATAACATAAAGAAAATAACAGACAAACAACATATGAATTTAAGTAACTCCTGATTAGACCCCAAAATCTCGAACTGATTCACAGCCATGAACTACTCCCAACCCATTTTTTCAAAAATCTTAATCCTTATTCTGACATGCAAAGTTATTTTTTACATGCCTATAAACCCATTTTTTGCAAAAATCTTAATCCTTATTCTGACATGCAAAGTTATTTTTTACAGGCCTATAAACTATAATCCCACATTAGGTAGCATGCAACCAATATGTACACAAAAGGCCCATAAAAGCTGATAGTTGGTAGCAAAGAACATATTGTGAACAAAGAAAGAACAGAATAAACATAGTTGTCCCCACAACGGGCATTGAGATAACCAGTTAATACATAACAGACGAAACAATATAGCACTCATTGGAAAGGGTAAGACCTCCTTGCAGTCCTTAACCTTCTCCTGTAATCTGCAGTACTACTCAAACTATAACAGCCCAGAAGAAATTCCCATACTTCGGGCCTTATAGATGGATCTACCCCCTGCCAGAGATACTGAAAATCATTAGCACTTAAAATTATCATGTGGCCCTTCTGGTCATCAAAAGAACTGCAAAAATAGAACACTAAATTTTGACCTAGAGAAAACATTATTGGATTTGATCTTGTAAGAGATGCAGGATATATATGGATCAATCACGTACAATCCTTAAGCATTTCTAAGGGTTTTATATGTGTATGTATGTATGCATGTATATCTGTAGACGTGTCTATGTAACTATGCTGTGTGTATGTGCATCATGGCGAAACAGGATTGACTTCCTGGTGATAGATTGGTCTCAGGCACCATAAGAATATCTGGAGTTACTTTATTGTAATTATTATAAACTATAACAAGTTCGTCCAACTTTGGAAAATGAGGTTATTTGGTCACAATTTGTATTAGGCCTTATACACTATTACCTTTTTCCATGAAATCTTTGCCTGAAAAGATTAATAAAGAGGTCTTATCAAACCTGAGAACATGTTTGAAACCAATGGCTTGCTTCACAAACATAATATAAAATAAATCAACATAAATATACTAATGATACAATTCCTTTTTGAGTGAATGTAGAAGAGATGTTGAGAAACAAGAGCAGAAGTAGAAAAAAAAAAGAAAAAGAAACACAGAGAGAGAAACCTTACCCCTAACATAATCAATTTCAGTGCTTTCTGAAAACCAAAAACCTTTCCATCACTATCAAATGTTGTTTGCCACTTCTCTGGTTTAAGCATTTTATTAATCTGTGCAAATTACAGAAAGAAAGAGACAGAGAGAAGATCAGATGCTCAGTCATGAATAGCAATTGAACAGCAACCACTAAAAAAAGAATCTTTGACCAAAGTTGAATGTTAATTATTAGCAGGTGGATACATCAGGACATTTAAGTCTTACATTTACCTAACAAATGTCACACAGGCCTATACAAGGGCCATAACTACAATGTCAACCTAAAAATGCTCTATATATTCTTTTCTTGTTAGTTATTCATTATCATGCATTCATGCCAATCACCTATTTTCTTTGCTAACTATCCAATGTCTATAGAACGGTCATAAGTGAAAAATGGTAAATAAATCATTAAACCTTTCACTATGCGTGTAAATCTCCCCTTTTTGCATGGAAAGACATTACACAAAAGAAATAAAATATATATGCTTCATCTCACCAAAAGCTTCTCTTTGAGAGGGTGTTTGGATAAGCTTATTTGAGGTTCTTATTGGCTTAATGTGTCATAAAACACAATAAGCAATTTTAGGTGTTATAATGGAAGGGCTTATAGGCTCTTTTTGAGCTAAAACGTGTGTTCTATATAAGCTAGGGAGGTGTGTTGGAAAAAATCCCTTAAGCACTTACTTTAAGCTTTCCCAAACAGGCCATAAGTGTCTATATCTAACCCTAACTGGCTCCTTTAAAACCAATCAACAGCTAAATCACTCATAATCATCATCTCAGAGCTTGATACATTTTCTCTACCTCATTCGTACATGGATAAACATTTCAGCTGAGATCTAAAAAAATTCTCGATCGCAAGCACCACAGTTTACAAGAAGCCACTTCTTTATTACTATAGCTATTATAAAATCGCATATCACATAGTAAACAGCAAAAAACAGGGAACTCATAACTTGTAACAACCCAATTTTATTCCTTTTTGTAAGACTCTGTATCCTTGTTTTTCACGTTTGATCAACATGCAACACGCATGAGGATTTTAAGCAGAAAAAAGAAACAGAATTGGGTAAGGGCTTGTTTAGAATCTTACGGTAACAACAACCTTTATTGGTGACTGATGAAGACAAGGCTCCCCAATATCGCGAACCATTGAACTAACTCGTTGCAAATTCACCGTACCACTCTTTCCACACATCCATTGCTTGTGATCTCCGTCAAAAGACATCACCAATAATCTCAAAATACTCACTAGTCCTCCTTCAATGTCTAGTAATCAAGTCAAAGTCCTTTAACACACTAAACCGCATTCGAACGCCACATCAGTATACATCACCAAACAAGTAACAAGTACGGTAATTAAAATCCTAAATAAACCAGCATCATTGTATATACATTGGCACTGCAATTTAACAGTTGATTTGGGGAAAAAGCAAAGCGTAGTAATGGAGGGATCATGAAACCCTAATTTTGAGTATTAACGGTAGATCAAAAAACCCTAATTTTACAGACGAACTAATTGACAAACAGTTACCACAATGTTAGGTGATCATGGGTGGTGGAATAAATTAAATAAAAACAAAACAAGTAAAATGATAGATATGAGTATTTATGATATTATTATAATATACCTGAAGATGAAGAAGATAAGTGAAGTTGAAGATGAGAGATCGGTGTAGCAAAAGCTCCGTCTCCATCAACTCAACAACAACACAGACCGTTTCTTTCGTTTTCGCCTGGATTTTGTTTTTCCTATTTTTCGCATTAATTAGTTTTTTTATTTTTTTGTTTTAAGAAGAAAAAGGAGTTAAAGTTAGATGTAACTTGTAACCAAACTTAATGAATTTTCCTTTTTCCATAATGATATACTATCTTAATCTGTAAATGTTTTACTTAATTCTTAATATAACTTTTATTATTTTCTTAGAGTAGGGTTCAAATGAGTATACCCATTTTAAGTGAGAATGGGGGAATCAATCTGAACCATCAAAATTATCAAATCAAGGGTCCATATTAATACCTTATTTTTTTAATTAGAAAAATCAAAATAAATTAGATTTTGGGCGGAGGGGTAAAATGGTAAATACACAATTTAATTTAATTAAAGCCTTTTTTACTTTTGTTCTAAAAAACTCACAGAACCCTCTCTCTCGTTCCTTTTGTTTTCCTCCTCTGGTGATTCACTCCTCAAACCCTAGAAATCACTATTTTTTTTATCAAATCATCAAATCATCATGCTAGAATCTTCGTTTTGTTCATCCACTTGCTTCGAGTAAACGTTCTATCGGTGCGATTTTTACCGAAAATACGATTTATATAAACCCTAGTTATCAACATCGTTCAAAATCGAAATAGCACGTATTTCTGTAACCAGAGTAACTTGTAAATGGATATTCGTGATGAGATTGCGGCAGGAAGAACCTCTTCAAGTCCGATTCAAGCTCGACCTATCAGATCCGTACCATTGCGTAAGTTTGTTCGATTTTTATTTTTTATGCTTTTTTGCGTTTAATATGTTGATATTTGCGTTATAAGTTGCCTTTTGATCTTGTGTTGGATGATATATGTGTAAATGTGATTGGTTTGAAATTAGGGTTTTGGTAACACGAGTGTTAGTTTTGTTTATACTGATTCTAGTGTCTGCAAATGATTTTAGATATGTTATGGTTTGTATTTACACAAGTGATGCTCCTGTTTTGTTTGTATTTTTAGTGTTTTAGTTTGGTGTATTGAATGCGTAAATGTGATTGGTTTGAAATTAGAGCTTTTGGTGACACAAGTGTTAGCTTTGATTATACTGATTCTAGTGTCTGCAAATGGTTTTAGATATGTTATGGTTTTGTATTTACACAAGTCATGCTCCTGCTCTGTTTGTATTTTAGTGTTTTAGTTTTGGTGTATTTTGAATGTGTATATTTGATTAAATTGAATTTAAGTTTTTGGTAACATTAGTGTTAGTTATTTGAATGTTATGGTTGATCAGTTTTCTTGTTCACACAGCGATGATGATATAAAGAACATGATCAAGAATGCGACCAGGAACCACAAAAGCAGGCTGCAGTACCCTGATCAAGAAGCTGCAGAAGACATTGAATAGGATTCCACGGGGACTGTATATAGAAAACTATATGTTCCAATGATGTAATCAAGTACATTAGTTCACGACAGTGTTGGTCATGTTATTTTTTTGGAATTTGGTGTGTTCGCTACGATGCACTCTAGTACATTTGTTCATAATAGTAACGATTATGTTTTTTTGGTAAATTAGGTGTATTCGATACTATGCACTTGAGTACATTTGTTTATAGTAGTATGCTTTATATTTTTTTTTGCTAAATTGTTTGGATGTTTTGCTTTTCTCACTATACCATTTTTTTTTACTGCTGCTGTATGTTAGCTACCGCTAACACTTGTGTTACATAACACTAACATTTATGTTACATAACACTAACACTTGTGTTACATGCCTCTAACACATGTGTTACCTGCCTCTAACACATGTGTTACGTGCCGCTAACACTTGTGTTATCTTCTGTTAACACATGTGTTAGTCAACACTAACAGTTAGTTGTGTTACCTACCAGTAACACTTGTTATTGGTAGCACTAAGACTTGTGTTAACTGCCACTAACACATGTGTTACGTGCCGCTAACACTTGTGTTACATAACACTAACAGTTGTGTTACCTATCACTAACACGTCTGTCAGATAACATTAACACTTGTGTTACCTGCCGCTAACACATGTGTTATTCTTATCACTAACACTTGCTTTACCTGCTAATACCACATATGTTACTACCACTAACACTTGTGTTACCTACCACTAACATTGGCCGTACCTACCACTAACACTAACAAATATGTCGCATGTTTTAAAGTAACGTATTCTTTGATAGTCATTGTAACACATATAGTATAAAGGACAGTAATATGTCTTAATGGTACACGTTTTTACCATCTACTAACACAAGTGTTATCATTTCACTAACACATGTGTTAGCGGACGCTAAGACATGTGTTAAAGATCGCTAACACATGTGTTACCAATCATACACAATGCAATTTTTGCAATTCATAGCAGAAACAAGTACTACTTCTCGCATATGAATAGTAACAAATTTCATTAATGATACTAAAGATAAGGAAAAATAGTTTTCCATCAATCATGTTAAAGTGTAATTGAACATTAAACAATTAGTCAACATTTTCAGTTTATACAATCTAAAAGCACTGTCCACTTTCCATTTGTTCTTCTGCTATCTTCTTTGCCTCTGTTTTTGCTTTCTCCCTTGCTTTAGCTTCTGCTTTTGCCTTAGCCTCTGCCTTCTTTCTCTCACACGACCGACTGTTATGGCCTCTATCTCTTTGTCCACACTTTCCACATATGTTGATTACTGCTTTTGCTTTAGCTTCTTCTTATACTTGTCCATCAATTTTGTCCACTCTTCCTCAAACTGTGCAGGTGTAATCCACATGTTTCATATAATCCTGTTGAACTTTTTCTTGAACTCGTTGTCATGAGGTACATCATGAAGAATCTACAATCACAAACACATTCAGTAATACATGTGTTAGCATGCAGTAACACATGTGTTACCATGCAGTAACACATGTGTTATGACACATTGACACATGTGTTATGACACAGTAACATATGGTTTATGAAACAAGATACTTTCTAACACATGTGACAATTAAATTCAATGATACATGTGCTAGTGGTCCTGTAAAAGTGTTTGCAGATATATTAGAATTTTGTAACCACTAACTCACGTGGTAGTCAACTACTAACAAATGTGTTAATTAACTACTAACACATGTGTTAATTAACTACTAACTCATGTTGTATTCAAAGTATTAACATATGTGGTAATCAGCCACTAATAGGTATGCAAATCATCTAGTAACATACATGATAATACTAACTAACACAAGTGATATCAATGCTCTTACCTGAAGCATCTCCATTTTTCTGTTGATCCACATCATTAGATTTAAATTCTTGTATTACAGCCATCTGCAATGTGTTTATTAATTTAAAAAATCAACAACTAATACATATACAGATATGTTAGCAGCAAGCAACACCAGTGAGTAACACGTATGTTAGTAACACATGTGTTAGTAACACATGTGTTAGTAACATAGAGTTTTATGATCATCTTACGAATTTTTAAGTCTTTTTGAGGATTTTTTACAACTAATAACGAAAAGAATAGACCACAGACATTGAAACGCCACTACTACCACATATGTTAGTAACACATAGTTTCATGATCATCTTACCGCTTTTTTCGTCACTTGATTTTTGCGTTTTTATTAAAAATTAACCGTTCAATCAGCGAAAATCAGAATGTTATTGCAATTTCTTCAATCAATTCGTAAATTAATTACGTTAAAATTGCGAAAATATGACCGCAGAGAATCGCGTGAATATAAAACCTAATTGATTGACAGGTATATTAAAAAATGACGGTTCGTTTGTTGAATTAAAGAATTTCAAGTCGGAATAACGTAATACTTACCTTCGATTTGTTGTTTGCGGCGATCGATTTGGAGAGAAACCCTGCGATTTGTGTTTTTTGTAAGGAGCTGTATGTATCTGTATGTATATATTTATGCGTATGTATCTATATTTTGTAATTTTTGTATTTTAGTATTTATATAATTAGAATAAAATATGATGTTAGATGACCAAAATACCCTTCCACCCCTAACTTAAATGGAGAATTCTGATTGGTTCTTACATTCTCACACAAAATGCCATTCTCATTTGAACCTCACCCTATTTTCTTATTACGTACTTGAGTTTACCGTCTATATCTAACCCTAACTGGCTCCTTTAAAACCAATCAACGGCTAAATCACTCATAATCAGAGCTTGATACATTTTCTCTACCTCGTTCTTACCTAATTAAATCAAACGCAGTTCCTAAAATCTTGGTCGTTCAACTTATATTTTTGTGTGTAATTATTTAGTTGTACTTTTATACCTACTGTATAAATATATATTTAGCATATTATTTAAATAGTCTATAATGAAGCATAAACATTGAACTAAAAACATGACTTTGAAGTTGTTAACAAATTTCTAATATGCAACAGAGTATTAGAGTTTGATAATCAAGTAGTTGAGTAATTTTTAGTGTCAATGCAGTTCATAAAATGATATTAATATAGTAGATGTTAACAGAGACGAAAATAATATTAATATATTTGAGTAATTTGATGGTTGTATGTTCACATAGACAAAAATGGATAATTATACTCCATTCAAACACTTGTATTAGTATATTTGTATAAACAATACTTGATGGTTCCGCATTAGATTGTATGACTTTGTTGTTAGCTTTGTTGTTGAATTTTGTATGTCTTTATTCCATTTATATAATAGATTTTCAAGGTTTTTAACAAATCCGGTCCGACCTTCCGGCTCAATCGATCCGACTGATCCGACTAGAAATCAGCACTAATCCGGTTCGATTAAAAACTCGGGTTTTAAAACATTGGATTTTACGCAGCATCGGCAAAACTAGCCTAATTGTTGGATTCTGGGCTATAATGGGCTTTTCTAACACGATAATGGGTAATTTTGGACTTCTTATGTTTACTATATAAGTGGACTAGACTGGGCTAGGAAAAAAAATTCTGTTGGGTCCGTATGGGCGTTCTAAGCGGCTCTACTTGACTACTTGGGCATGTACGTTACGAAATTGAAACCCTAACATCTCCTAAATCTGAATCGATCTGACGATACACGGAGACGGACTAAACTGAAAACCCTCGTCGTCGTCGTGCTCCAGCGAGCTCCGCCTTATACTTCCGTCGTCTCCTGCGTTCTCTACCGATTATAATAGTACGTTTTTAATTTTCTTTTCTTTGGTAATTGGTATAATTTATATTAATTAAGGGTGCATTAACTTTGTTGTGAAGTATATTTTCAATTATCTGAAAATTGATTGCATTGAGGTGAGTTTATGAATCATATGAAGGATGGAAA
Organism: Helichrysum umbraculigerum; assembly: GCA_949592205.1. NCBI lineage: Eukaryota > Viridiplantae > Streptophyta > Magnoliopsida > Asterales > Asteraceae > Helichrysum > Helichrysum umbraculigerum. Next base: position 113,910,071 of record CATIUR010000003.1, on the reverse strand, counting down.
TATGTATAATCCTGTTAGTGATTGAATGCCAGTGGTTTAAGACTTTAAGCTAGCGATGACAATTAATGAAAATTATTGAAATTGGTATAAATAATCAATTTATTTTGTCAGGTTTTGAATACAAATGGGTATTGATTTTTTTGATGAATTTGAGATTTTCATGTGGAAGTTCCAAACTTTGTTAATTACTGACTAGTATGATTTTGCTTCATTCTCGAATCATTTGTTTTATTATTGAATATTGATATTGATGTCACTGATTTAGACATTCTGTGGGGTCTAACTATGGTGGACATATACTCCATCTTTTTATTGAAGATGTAATAGGCAGTAAAACTAAACTTGCAGTTCATCTTCACAATCTTTCATTTCTTTGGGTTTTTTGTAGATTAAGAAAACAGTTTAAAAGGATATTGAAGCGTTGATTCCGAGTATCAGTAGTACGATTTTTTAGATTTTGTTTATTTAGGTGAGACTTTAAGAACTTGTTTATGTTTTGAGATGAAGAATTTGGTTTTTGGCATATGTAGTGCTTTGCTTCTAATCTAAAAAGACTTTGGTATATATATTGTAAGCCTTTAAGGTATGAATCTATCAATCTATAACTAAAGAATTCAGAGGTGGTTTAAAGAATTGAATGCTAATAGATATTCAGGCGGATTATTGTTGGATTATTGTTCACTTTTTCTTTGGTATATTATAGCCTGCCTAGTTCTAAAAAAAAGATATATGATGATAGTATAGATGTATATATTAGTTGGCTAGTGTGTAATGAGTAAATATTATTGATTATATAAGTTCGGTTTTCTTAAAAAAATTTTTTTTTTTTATAATTTGCCCGTTTGGACCCGTGCCCGTTTAGACCTGCGCTCTTTTAGACCCGTGCCCGTTTAGACCTGCGTCCTTTTAGACCCGAGCCCGTTTGAACCCGCACCCATATAGACCCGGCTGCCCGAGCCCACTCATCCACCCGTTTTGCCAGTGCTATTTTTACGGTTTATTGATTATTTAAATTTTTTGAGAGAAATTCAAAAACGTATTCCAATGTAATGTTCTACGGAGTATAAGTTATCTCAATCGCAACTAGTTATTAGGGTTCATTGAATTAGCTAAATCATTGCTAAACTGGTTTATTTGATTTTGTATATTTTATAGTGCTACCAGCGAATTAGTTACCTGGATCCGATCCACTACCTTTTCTCCCGGAGCGCTGCCCTGAACTGCTATGGCTTCTCATTTGAGAAATATTCTGCTAAAAAGTTGTTCAGGTAATGTAATTATCCGGAACGAAATGAGAAGAGCGAAATCGGACACAACAGCTAAAATGCAGATAATGATTCGATCGTTCGAGTCAATTGACAAAAACCTTCACTGGGAGCTTCCACCTGAAACGCGTAAAATCGGATTGCCTACAACACGGTCGTTGTTTACCGTGAACAAATCGCCTCATGTGCATAAAAAAGCAAGAGAGCAATTTCATATGAAAGTCAACAAGGAAATGCTGGTTATGGAAACAAAAAGGCATGAATTACGCAAGAAGTTTTTCTGGCTAAAACGTCAGCGAATCTTCGGAGCTCAATTTGAAATCATGTTTTCTTTCATGACTAGATTGGATAAAGAAAAGCTTCAGCAAATTCTTCTTCAGTCTACTGAATCGAAGGATGTTTCTAAAGACGATAAAGTTGAAGAATGAGTCGCAGTTATCAGTTTTGCAAGGAATAAAGTTTATTAGAAAGGCACATGAGTATGGATCAGATACACAGTAAAATAGCCCTGTTTTGGATCATGACTGAAATTACCTTTATTTTTGAATTCTGGTATCTATGCATTTTACTGTTGATTGCAGTTTACTTCATTAGCTATTATACATTTTAGCTTTTTTAGTTAATTTGTTGAAATTGATTGCTCGTTGATTTAGTAGCAGCCTTGATTTCATCTTTTTGTAAGCTACTCTTGTCTATTGTTTGGTTTATTCTACTTAAGAAGTGTTTAGGAATTAGGATTCTGTTTCTCTGTACCGGGTTTCTTTTTTTCTTTTTTCATTGTGTTTTCACAAATGTACCAGGTTATTGATAAGCACATTTTCTAAGAATTTGATGGCAAAAAGTGCTTATGCTTATCTGTTTTTTTCTAGTAGGGTGGTGTAGGTGTTTAAAATAAGCAGTTTAAGATTTCTCGTGGGCAATTACGGCTCTCTAAAAGCTGTTCCAAACTTCTTTCTGCAAACCATTCGTTGCAGAAAACTTAAGCAAGTTCCTATAGAGGTAATACGACTTCATGTCTTGGTGATTTCTATTTAAGTGTTCTATGTTTGTATTTCGTAGCAATGTAAAATTCTGGTCTGTTAAGTAAACCTTAAAGCTATTTATTTGGATTTGGTGTCTTCTCTAAGAGTGATTTATTGATTCTCACAACAATGTTATTTCACTCCTTATGGTCCCTCATGTTATTCATCACATTGTTAGTTAATCTTCTTCATCATTGCAAACTAGATTCTTGAGATCTTTGATGTTCAAATGGCAATTACAAGACATCTACTAATGTTTTAATGGTGTTTTGTGCCTTAAAGTGTTAAGTGTCTCATGTGCTTGCATACTCTTGTACAATTCAGATTTCTTGTGTGTGTGAGTGAGTAGAACAAATGAGGTTACTGATAAACAGTTACAGTCATGACTATATGAATGGAAAAAATGATACATGAAGGATAATATGAACAAATGGTACACCCCAAGACCCAGACCTTGAAACCTGAAAGAAAATATAGAACAGTGCAAGCCATTGCTTGTGTTTCTAATTGCGTAAAAAGTGGTTATCAATTGTTTCCTATGTATGCGTATTATGACTGATAATGTATTGTCTCGTATTATGCATCGGGTCTTCATAGGCTGACTCATCGGTTGAGATTAGGAACCAAGTTTCATATTTGATGTCTCATCTTTTTCAAATTCTTGATATGAGCAGAGTGATCTGAACTAGAAGTGAAGTAAATTCGGTGTTAGAACTAATAATGATGACTTTATTTATGTTTAATATTCATATCTACATACAAATATGCAATGATGTTTGGATAATTTTTTTGCCAGTTTCAAACCACTCAAATTTGGAGGATATTTTAGTACTCAAATTAGAAGTACTATTAAATCATGTTTGACTTTCTGGGTGTAGTGATGCTGTGCAGTTTAATATATTTATATTGATTGATTAAGAGTGGATTTACATGATGATTAAAAATAATCATCATCATTTGTGATCACTGTTTGTTGCCGGTTGGCACGACAGGAACATCACAACAACGTAAATACTTATTATGTTGTAATTACAGGGAACCCTCATAGCTTCTAATGACCCAATTTGTTTTTAAGTTGAATCAACATGTAATGTGCATGGGGATTATAAGTTTGGGGGGGTGGGGGTGGGCGCAGAATTGGGAAAGGGCATGTTTAGAATCTTACAGCTACAACGACCTTTATAGGTGACTGATGAAGGACAAGGTTCCCCAATATCATGAACCATTGAACCGACTCTGAATTCACCATACCACTCTTTCCGCACATCCATTGCTTGTTCTCTGTCAAGAGTACTCCCTAGCCCTCCTTCAGTGTCTTGTAATCAATATAAAGTCCTTCACAAACCAAAGAGCATTTGAACGCCACATCAGTATACATCGGGCCTGTTTGGTAAGGAGCTTTTGGAAGCTTTTAGGAGCTTTAGCTTTTCGTTTTTGATTCAAAAGCTCCTAACAAAATAAAAGCTTTGTAGCTTCAAATGAAAAGCTACAAAAACAAGCGTTCAAATTTTGGATGGAGCTTTTGGAAATAATATTACAATATTGCATTTCCTTTACCAATTTTACTGTTTCACGTCATCCACATATGCAACGTAATTTCTTAACCTATAATAATAAACATTTATTAATTATCTTTAGCCTATAATAACAATATGCAGTGTAATTTTTTTCCTATTATCTTTAGTATATAATAATAATAATAATAATAATAATAATAATAATAATAATAATTAATAATGATAATAATAATAATAATAATAATAATAATAATAATAATATTTTGTTAACGAAGTATATAGAAAGTTGATAAACTCTCATTCTACCTGCTGTATAGTCACATTTGAAAACATTATTTATAGGTTTGTGGAATTTTTCTTATTTTATCAACTTTATACATGTATACACAAATAATGCAAAATTAGTCAAAAATGTGTATCTTGTTTTTATATAATGAAATATTATTTGTTAGATTTATTGTTTAGGTATGCTTTTGATTTATATTATATTGATGTCCTTATATGTTATTTTATACTTTAAGTTATAGATACAACTAGTTTACCAAACCGTTATATACACACAAATAAAATTACAGCTTACAGTTACAACCTACAGCTACAGCTTACATCCTACAGCTACAGCTACAGCCTACAGCTAATTTAACAAACATACCCATCACCAGACAAGTAATGTAATTAAAATCCTAAACAAACCAGCATTAATGTAGCAATAACGTTATAGATGGATCTACCCCCTGACAGAGATACTGAAAAGCATCAGCACATGAAATGATCATGTGGCCCTACTGGTCATCAAAGAACAGCAAAATTATAACATTAAACTATGATGACCCAAAGAATTATTAGTATTTTTTTGAATCTAATTTTTGTAAGAGATGCATGATATCAATGGACCTAATCACGGTACAATCCTTGAGGGTTTCCAAAAGGTTTTATATGTATGTATGTAAGATTGTAAGTATACCGTATACGCGGAGTATATTACAATAATAACAATAATAATAAGAAAGGGAACAAACACATCAACAACTAAGAAAAGGAACAAACAAAAATTGGATTCACATATTGACAGGAACAATCAAGTACATTAACATGTCTCCATTCTGTTTTAGTATACACTTCCTGAGTAAAAACCCAAACAAAATGCCATTATTAGTCTATGAGCCAAACAAACAAAGAATCAGAACTTTTCCAGAATATCTCTCCAAGACAGCATCCGCAAATCATGATTGACCTAATTGTTGAAAACCGCAGCCACCCTCCCCCTTACATCCACCAAGATAGCAACATTTGCAGCAAGCTGTTGCAGTATATAAGAAGAAAAAACCCCATGAAAAATAAGATCATTAATATATACCGTAGCTGTTTCTATTTTTCATACACATAAACACATTGATTTTCAAAATAATACCTCCTTTGACAGTTGATCCAAGCCTGTAGCCACATGCTCCAAATCGGTAGCAGCATCATCAAGAGTTTTCCTACAGACTGCAAGCAAAACAATCCGTCAAGAGAGAGAGAGAGGGAGGGAGGGAGAGAGAAAGAGAGAGAGAGAGAGAGAGAGAGAGAGAGAATGCAATTGTTCAGCGTTGTACTTTACTCACGTTCAATCTTTTGGGTAGCATCTTCCGCGGGATTTACTGTTAAACAAAAGTTTGTAGTTTTAGAATACTAACAATCCATCAAAAAAATAAAAGAGATACTGTTATTGTTCAGCATCGAACTTTACTCACCTTCACTCTTCTGTTTAAGCTTCTCAGCGGGATTTACTGTCAAACAAAAGTCTGACTTTTTAGAAAAGTAGAAAGAAGCATAACTAACAAGCAATAATCAACATACATTTTATATTGAACAATAAAAAAAGATGGTCTTTATTAGAATTTTAGCAGAAAGCGAAAACTATCAGCATCAACGAAATAACCAGCGAGCAGATAAGATTACCATTAAGAGGTTTTGAAACGTGACTGGGCAATGTTAGAGTCAAATTGGAGCCTAGATCATCGGCGGCACGCTTACCCTTATGCTTCTTTAGAGGACTGCTGCTGAGACTGCGGAGCATATCGGCAGTTTCTAGGTCATTAACATCCACTCCAGCTGTAAAAAAAAGAAACATAATAATAATAATAATAATATATAAATAAACAAATAAAAATGATAATAAAACGTGTTTGTTAATAGCGGGGCAGAATGAAACTGACCAGATATCCCACGAGTGGGTGCAGATGTACCAGCAGATGTCAGAGATACCCCCTTCTTATTCACTTCCTGAAAGATTAAGATTGGGTTAGAAGGTATATACGGAAGAAAATGGAAAAACAGCTGAAATCGCAGGGTTTTCACATAGTACCAGCTCATGTATGTGTACTCGGAGCTGGTGGATGTTTTTTGAGTGGCCTAGATCGTTAAGAATCTTTGCAAGACGCTCCACGTCATCAGGGTATCTGTAAGGATGAAACAAAATCAGGCAAGAAAAAGCAGAATTCAATATACAGGAGCAAACATGCATAGAAAGATAGCAACTTCAAGCATCTAACAGTCAATATGGTTTGATAAGATATAGCATACAAAGTTACTACTATTTCGATAATTTTGATAAGTAACACGTGCATTTTTACATCTAAAAACTTTACTAAATGACCCTTCAAACGCTTTACTCAATCCTACAGACGGCCTTGATTCATAAACTATTAAGTAATTAACTGAACATGATTTCATACATGACACAACATGTTGCCCTTTGATATTCACATTTAGTTTTATAATTGACTTACTTTAACTGACTTATGAGATATGAAACAAATCCGCATCAAAGTCCCTCTCTCTAGTTCACATACTATACTAATATCTGTAATTCAAAATTGATATTACTATTAGTTTCCCTCTATTAACATTGCAGTGTTTACCTAAACGGAAGATCTTGCAATTAGTATACATGTTTCCCATATGATAAAAGTAATTTAAATCAACAGAAGTTTCTTTCTCTCCCAAAAATTAGCATATCCAATATGCAGAAACAACTAATAATCAAGATTATTACTGGGCACAATAATAACACTTAGAACAAAGAATCATACAATTTAACAAAAGAAATAATGTATTATAATCAAGATTATTGAAGAATAACAAATCTAAAACAGTAAGATTTGGAATCAAACAGCATAAATATAAAAGTTGAATCATATACGTTAATCAAGATCGACAACAGAATGTACACTAACACTGGAATCAAAAAGCATACAATTTTAACAGAAAATAATGTACTAATCATATAATAATCAGGATTATCTGACAAAAAATAATGAATGTAAACATAGATTGAACATTTCAATTGATTATAACAGCACCCAAATCAAGATGAACAACCACTACTAGAAAAAAGTTGTTTAGCGACATCTTCAGCGACATGTACAGCGACATTTTATAGGCTAGCGACATGCCTAGAGACGTCTAGCCGCATGTCGGTATAAGAAAGTCGCAGATTTTAACGACATTGAAAAAGAAGTCGCTAAAATGGCGACCAGAGTAGCGATGTTTAGTATTATGTCGCCATATTTTGTACCGACATGGTTATTGGTGTCGTTACTTATGTCGCTAATCCTTAAAATGTCGTTATTGAAGTCGCAATTTATGACGCTATTATTTACCGACGTCCTTTCTAAGACGCGTTATACGTCGCTAATTTTTTGAATGTCTCCTTTTGAGTCGCTACTCATGTCGCTAGACTTAATACCCAGCTTCACTACAGCTGGCTCCATGTACGACATATTCTTTTCTGTAGAACCGTTTTTTTATAAACGAATAATGATTATAAAAATTCTAAACATTTCAAGCCATTAGACATTAAATTAAACCAACCACGTTATTTTCATCATTAAAACTTGCAATAAAGTCAAACGTTTTACATGTTCAACTAAACATCATATAAAGCTAAACCAACTATTAATGTCTACAATTTCAAAGAAGCATCAGACTGTTTTACATTTGAAGTGCAATTGCCATCTCCACTTCTTCATCGGCAACTCTTTACCGTTAAAACAACCTGCAATCAAAAATAAGATTAGTAGACCACCTATATTTAATCAAACCAAGAATTATTTACCTCACATCTAAGGTTATCACATACAACAGTAAAGAAAGAAGTTAAATAACCTGCATGCACAACAAATTTAATGCGAAAATCATAAATATCCATGTACATACCTAAATACTTGTGGACTATAATCTGTTAGCAAGTTAACACAGTTCATTTTAAGCATATTACAACTACAAGTTACAGACATGAGCATCTTACTTTGAGTAGAGCATCACTTAAAATAATATAATTTTTTTTAATCAAATAAGAAACTAAAATGACTTGCGATAAGATAGAACGATATCACATCAAATATGCATTTAAAGTTATGTAAGCATATTGAGTCCACGGCATATGAATCATTCACTTACTTTGTCATGACGATCTTCACACTAAATGATAGGTGCAAATACATTTTGATACTGCAACTATGAAAGCAAGCCAGAGTGAAATGCTACCATAATGCCATTACAACAAAATTGAAGCCAAAACTTGTAATAATATATGACTACGTATTTATCTGGAAAAGAGATTAAAACAAATAACTTTGACACTGTTTAACAGAAAGATGCTAGCATTACATACCTCCAAATTTCTGTAAACAGATTCATATGCTCCCCTTTAAATGTTATCATCCTTTCCTACAACAAAATAGATATACATAATTTAAGCAGTTGATTAAAACAATAATTCTAGAAAGAAGAAAAATGAATTCTGTTGTTTTCAAACTTTGACCTTAGCAAACCAACTAACTCTGCTCGAAAAAGTTGTATATGAGATAAATGAGATCCATGTTATATGCTCCTACAAAACATGATACTAGCTCAAGTAACATCACAAGTACATTTGTATATGCATTCACAAAGGAGTATATACTTATATATTACATATGTGTAACCATGAGTAGAGATATAAACGAGCCTTACTTGAATGGGCACCTATTGCCGTTTATATGCTCCTTTAAATTTTGAGTCAAAGCCCTTCCCATGGAATATGCCTATAAAGTGATGATAAGTTGACATCATTATATATAGACAAAAATGACATATGTTATGTATATAGTTTACCCATGTCTAATGGCTAAGGATAAATGAGATCCTCTAATTAGATTACCTAATAAATGATCAAACAAGAGCAGCCCTGCTATCGATGTTAGTGACTTTGCATGGTTCTGGAAGATTGGAACTTGATAATCTGCAGACTCAAAAGTAAAAAATGAAAGCTATATCTAAACCACCTGATCAACACAAACGATTGACTGAAGGACTGATCGAGATCTTATATAATAGAACTACACATCATGTAATAAACTACGCATCTAATTACCAAGAGGTTTTTCGCCTAATGGCACCAAGCGAGACTTTACACCCTTAACCTTCCTCTCTGTTGCAGTTAACGAAGGATCACATTGATATTTGAGTGCCTGCATATGCAATTGCAATCAAAGCTTATTACTCAACTTAATGTATCCACATAAACTAGAATAAAAACTAAGTAATAAATTTGGAACCATGAATAGAGTGAAATCCAGCTTCTTCCATAACTTTTAATCTCTGGTAATGAACGCCTAGACACAAAAATGAACCAATGTACAATTTGTCAAAATATTTAAAATACTCTTTAATAATGGAATACAAGTACAAATAATAAGAGTTCACAATTTCCACCAGTACTAAATACCAGCAAACATAGTTCCATCATTTACATAGCACATATAGTTGCTCAAGATATTTACATCACTACCTATACCAGTAAAAAAAACTCTGCATAAAACAATGATAAAGTGACATACACAAGCACAACTAACAAAATAGTTATTTAAATCCTATATAATTAACTCACTCAAAGTCAAGTAATAAATACTAGGTCAAATTGATCGAAAACGTTTGAACATAAAAAAGATACAAACTGGCAATTGAATGAATGATTAGATAAAAATGCAAAAGTAAGTGACATCTAATTCAAATCAAACACAAATAAGATAACACACACTCATGATTTTAAGTATGCGCACAATACAACACTTAATCAATAGCTAGTTAAATGAGAAACATTTAATTAGGTAAGATTGATCCTATTCAGTCTGAAAATAAACAAACACATCGGATCCGCAATCAATCTAATTTCAGTACAATATATAAGCACATCAAGTTGGATCATATACCTGCAGCTCCGATGAACAGTACACGAGCTGGATCACTCGCCATTGATGTAGATCCGTACAGAGATACGATATAGGTGTATTACATATATACACACACATACAATACGTAAATCAACGATCACATCAAATAGCTACCTAGCAAGTGAAGTGACTAATAATAGCGTGCTGATCAGACAGGTTGTACGATTGCAATGGCGGTGGCTGTGTCGGCGATAGCCGTGGCTGTGTCGGCGGTGGCGATGGCGGCGGCCGTGCCGGCGGTGGCTGTCTGGCACTCGTCGAACGCAATAAAAGGATTTTGGGGAAATCGCCAAAATTAGGGCAGGAAAATGGCGAGAGATTATAACAGGTTAACGAAGGTATAGTTCTCGTTGACGTAATTATTATAAAGGCGTCGTGAGTTCTCAGCTTTAAGCCAAACAAACATTAATTGACTGTAATAAAATAAATTAAATAAGTATATATTGGATGTGGTAAAGACGTAAAGTAACTCTAAGTAATTACGTTAACCAAGTAAGTATATAGGTTTAATTTTATATTTAATATTAATAATAATTATAAATTATATATATATATATATATATATATATATATATATATATATATATATATATATATATATATATATATATATATAGTGGCATGATCCAGAGGGAAGGGGTACTTTTGGGGGGAAGGGGGGAAGCGTCCATCTCACCGTCCATTTTGATCTCTAAATTCTGGTGCACCTCGCTACCATGTACTAGCGCATCATTATGTTTACATGAAAAAGGTTATTTTCGTCATTCACTTTCTTCTTCATCAAAACAGATACGCATCTTCATTAGGGCATCTTCATCAGGTATGTTCTTCTTACCTACATTTAAAATTCCATTAACAATTTCCATCTCAAGTAAACTCATCTCATATTCAATTGAGGATTTCATTAGCAATTTACATCTGAATCAAATTCATCTTCAATACTCCAATTTTATGAATACTCTATTAATTATTCAGTTTGGAATTGTGTTCACGTGATGAATTCGTTTCCATCTATCTATTATACACTTATCACGAAATACTTTCACTATTCGTATTCATATCATATTCATCCTCAACAATTTCAATTTAGGTATCTGAATTTAGGTTTTCAGTTTATTTAGGTTTTGAATTACAATCAGATCTCCATAATAATGTTCAAGTAAGTGTTACTTACATATTATTTTTTTCTCTCTTTCATACTCTTTTGTTTCAATTAAGTTTTCTTCCTGCAAATTATTGATTTTTATGTGTTTTTACATTTTTAATATGATGCTCGTTAGTTTCTGATTACATGTTAATATTCATCAAAGTGAATATTACATTCGATTTGTTACCCAATGTTGCTGTTAGTATCAAAATTTGATATTTATGAGAACATTATAAAATTCTACAACAAGAGTGATGATTTGTGATGCATCATATAAAAAATGGTGTTCATTACTTGATAAATTAAGTACATAAATTTAGAATTTTGTTCACACGATGAATACTTTCATTATTGCATATAACCTCATATATTTTCGAGGGTGAAATTCTTTTTAACCAAGGTAATGTTAGTCAACTCAAGAATGATTAACAATGGAATTTCAAGGATATTGAGCATTCATTCTCTTAGGTATCTCTTGTTATATAAGAAGTTGAACTATTTTATTTTAAGGGAATTCTAGATGAGAGACAAGAATTTGCTATGATGAGGCTATCAAGGTCATCACATATAGTTATAATTGATTTATGTGTTATATATTCACAATCAACATTTTATATGGTTGTTGTTTTAGAATTTAGTGTGTTTTAAAATTACTCATAGTATGCACTATGATGCATGTTAACATTGGTTTACATCGAAGTGATGTATATTGATACATGTTTACATTTGAACTGATGAGTGATGCATCTTAATATAAGTTTACATCACTACGATGATCTTCTGGTATATCGATATATGATCTTCTAGTTTTCTGTTGTTTGTGTTATTTCAACTGCTATAAAGTTTCTGCTGATCTTCTTGTTTTTGCTGCTCTCTATATTTCCGTTGTTGGTCTATTTCCTACTGCTCTAAGTGTTTAACTGCTGGCGATAGTATCTGCTGATACAAAGTTTTTGCTGCCTTCACAGTTTCTGCTGATCTCATCGTTTCTGCTGTCTTCAGTACAAATAGTATGCACTGCGATGCATGTTAACATTGGTTTACAATGTCTGCCTGAAACCAACAGTACGTGTTACCATTCATAATGTTTGCCTTATCAAAAATATTCATTGCACATAACCTCCACCAATTGATGACTCTGGACAATACTTCTTGAGTTTGCTTGTAGATATATAATGAATGATCAAGTGTTTCGATGGCTTCTTAACATACCGGGCACAACACGGAGTAAAGATACAAGCCTTTTTTGTCAAGTTCTTCTCTCATAGGCAACCTATATCTTGTTGCTCGCCATGTAAACACTTCTTTTTTTAACGACTGTTTCTTTAGGTTGTTGTTAAGTTCTTGCTTACTCCGATCCACACGTAATATCTTCTCGTCCAGTAGTACAAACAAACTTTGACTAAAAACACTGCCATTAGCGTCTAGCTCCCACCTCCACGTATCCCTGCAATTATTTCTAGAACATAGGATGATAATAATGTTAGAAGCTCTTGAAACTTACCTCACCCCTATCCCTTGGCTCACCAACTCAGTCTCAAACCCAAATCTATTTCCCATATATCTGTATTTCCAACTGTTATTCTTTCATTAGTAAATTGTACTTATATGTCGATTTTGTATCATATTCATCTATAACCATCTGAATTCCAATATGTTCACGTTCTTTACTCTAATTATTCATTCAATTGCGTTAATTTCAATTTATTCCGTTTTTAAATTTGAAAATTTCAATTCTAGGGTTTCTGTTCTTATTTTCACATTTGTGTATGTCTGCTAGTTCTGGTGTACATTTGCAATCGCAAGTTCATAGAGATGTTTCAAGCAAGTGTTACTATCACATTTCTTATTTTTAATTTTGTTATTTCTTATGAATTACTAGATTTTACATTTTATGTTATATAGTGATATGCTTGTTTGCATTCTGAATAAAGTGTTTCAGTTAATATTCGTTTCAACAAATACTATCTATTTTCATCATATTAGTAAATTTTGATGTTGCTAACCAAAGGAGTTGTTGAGTATGGATTATAATATGTCAATCGATGCTCATGGCTCATGGCAGGTACTTGGTACTTTTTAGTTTTTATGCATCCACAATTGGTAGACGGTCTTGATTCTTTACTCTGAAACAGTACATAAGATCAAGGTGTTGTGAGACGACATGTAAACAATATTTTATTAGAATCAAATTTCAGTGTTCCTTAATATATCGGTAGTTCGGTACCCATGATGAATGTTATTATTTTTATATATTTGTAGAATTCTATTAATGTGTTGTGATATGTATGTACCTTTTGATGGCCTGAAATGTTTGTATTACTGAAACCATGGCATATGATCTTGCCATGAGAGAACAAAACTTCTACAAAGAAATTTATCTTTGCACTACCTATGGAAATGATTAATCACTGAACTTGCATCATATTATGGGGATTCAAAGGTTTGTGCAAAGTTACAGGACCAAATCGTTATGTGGCCCATCTCAGACTCATTTTGACCAACTTTCTGCTAACATTATTCTTGATTGATTTGCTTTTTAGATACCTTTTCTACATCATGGATGTAGCCACTTCAAAAAATAACTGTCTCTCATTAGTATATGGCTAATAGTTGCTTTTTTGATAATGAAGGGTAATACTATAACCACTCTTAGTCACCAAGATGTAATATGAGTTTTTTATAGACCACAAGCATTTATTTTGTGTCTTTTTAACGGTTCGTTATTTGGCCTTAAGGGAAGTTTGGAAGCGACCAAAAAACTTGTTACAATTGGGTTCGTTATTAACATGTTGTCATTTTAACTTAAGTTCAGAGTCAGTGATAATAGTATGCATTGTGGTTCATTTTAACTTAAGTTTACATTCTACTATTGTATATTGTTGTCTGTCAACATTTACGTCTGATTAGTACTACTAACTGTATGTATTGTGATGCATGATAATTGAACTTGTATCATAGTGATGTTTATTGATATATTTTAACACTCGTGAAGTTGAATATTAATAGTATGCACTGTGACGCATTTAATTTATGTTTATATAATACTTTATTAATTTGATGTACGTTGACATTTATGTTGATAAGTACTAATAGTTTGAATTTTGATGCATGCTAATTGAACTCGTATCGTAGTACGTTTATTGATATATTAGATGGTTATCACATGTACATAAAGTTTTCTGTAGCTTCCAAGTCAATTTAATGACCTTCAATAGAATATTTCTATAACCTTGTGAGAACTGTAAAACTAATTCACTTTTTATATCATCCTCCTAAGAATGTCGTAACAAAGGTCAGTGTACTTCAAAGACATATACTAGTGCACGAGAAAAGTCTGTCAACAGCAGGTTAAGAGAAGCGAATGCCGATATTGTTTTGGAACTGGTCATAATATTATGAGTTGCAAAGTTAGAATTCAAGATGAATTGAAATAATCTGAGAATAATGAAGATGATGATGATCATCTTGAAGAATATGAAGATGTTGATGATGAAGATCTTGACAATGAAGATTCTGATGAAGAAGTTTTCGATGAATTCTGATTTTTTTACTTACTTCCATTTTACTGTATTTCTTCAATGTTACTTGAACATCTGATTTTAGTTAGACTTAATTGTGTAAACCTGACAAATTGGTATTATGTTTGTTATTAGTATGCACTATGAATCATGGTATCTTAGGTTTATATCATGGTTATATATATATTGGTTTAATGCATGGGAATCACTTAATCAATATAGGTTTGATGCATGCAAACTTATTCTTACATTGTAGTTACGTATGTTCACATGTTTTATAGTTCATTCTAATGATTATTAATAGTATGCATTTAAATGTGTGTTAATCTAGGTTTACATCGTACAGGTGTATATTGATACAAAATAGCATTCATGTGTTTGACTTTTGATAGTATGCACTATGATGCATGTTAGTTTTGAGCTTTTGCTAATTGTGCAATTACTACTACTAGTTCATTTTTCTGTTGATTGTCATAGTTAATGATGTCCGCTTGGTTATTGCTGTTAGCATACTTACTACTGATAGTTCAGTTTTTGCTGATAGTTCATATTTCTACAGATCATTTTTCGTCTATTTGTAATATCATTTTTCTACTGACAAATTATTTGCACATTTTTGGAAAATGTTTTATGATTTTCAGTTTTAAGGGTTTCTCGATTTGAAGAGAGGGTTTTTTGAGAAAGAGTAATAACAAAGTGTTTTTTGATATAAAATGAGGGTTTGTGATGTTGATGTTAACATTTAATAAATATATTTATTTATGTATAGTCCAATATTTTAGTGAAATTGAAAGTAAAAACATATATTTTCTCCTAATTCGATATAATTAACTTATTTTTAAGAATTTTTATGGTCTAAATTTGTTTTATTTTTGATATTTTCGTATCCAAGGAAACTAAATGGACATGTAGTCATGTTAAGCCCTAACCTTAATTATCTTTTGATTTTATACTTTATTTTTTTATATTTTGTTTATTGTTAAAGTGACAAATACTAATAGTATGCACTATGATGAGTACTAATAGTATGCATTGTGATGAGTACTAACGAATGGATACAAGAGTCTATGTATGATTATATGTTATAGATCAGATGAAAGGCCCTCTATGAGTCTGGCCCATGTACATTGTAATACATGTGCTTCTATTAATTTTGAGTAGGCAATTAGCCCATTTAAAAACCAACCATAATCAACATCTTACCAATTATTGTTTTTTGTAATCCAATGAGTAATAATAGTGTGCATTATGATGCATTTTAATTTTACATTGTAGTGGTGTATATCAATACATGTTAACATCCATGTGTACGAGTACTAATAGTACGCACTTCGATGCATCATAACATAGGTTTGTATTATAATGATGTATATCGATACATGTTAACACCCGTATACGAGTACTAATAGTACGCACTTCGATGCATCTTACCATAGGTTTACATAATAGCGATGTATATGGATACATATTAACACCCATGTGGGTGAGTATTAATAGTATGCAATGTGATGCATATTAATAGTTTCTGCTGATCTTCTTGTTTCTGCTGCTCTCTATTTTCTGCTACTCTAAGTGTTTAACTGTTGGCGATAGTTTCTGCTGATACAAAGTTTCTGCTGCCTTCATAGTTTCTGCCGATCTCATCGTTTCTGCTTTCATAGTTTCTGCTGATCTCATCGTTTCTGCTGTCTTCGGTACTAATAGTATGCATTGCGATGCATCTTAACATTGATTTACAATGTAGTGATGTATATTTTTCGATAAATGTTAACAAACGAGTTGATGAGTGCTAATAGTATGTATTGTGATGCATCTTAATATAAGTTTAATCCGTATTGATGTATATTGATACATGTTAACATACAAGCTAATGAACACTGATAGTATGCACTGCGATGCATGTTAACATTGGTTCACATTGTAGTGATCTATATTGATACATGTTTACATTCGAGCTGATGAGTACTAATATTATGAACTGCGATGCATGATAACATTGTTTTGTAACGTAGTGATGTATTTCAATACATGTTAACATACGAGTTGATTAGTACTAATAGTATGCACTGTGATGCATGTTAACATAATTTACGTCGTATTGATGTATATCGATATGTGTGAACATTCATGTCAATGATTACTAATAGTATGAACTAAGATGCATCTTAATATCTTAGTGATGTGTATCGATGTATGTTAACATGCATTCTTATAAGTACTCATAGTATGCACTGTTATGCATCTTAACATAAGTTTACATCGTAGTGATGTATATTGATACATGTTAATATTCATGTGGATGAATACGTACTAATAGTATCTACTGTGATGCATGTCAACATAGGTTTACATCGCAGTGATGTATATCGATATATGTTAACACTATTAGTTCTTATATCAAATTACCAAACCTGACTCATGTTTACTCAATAAACTAAAAGGTCTGTCCATTCTAGAAAGCAGTTTAACGACCAGTTTCTCAACTTCATACATAAAATCAAGAACATAGTTATACAACATAAGGTGTTTGGGCTGCATACTTTCAACCCCATCAAACATTTTTAACTTAACAAGCAAGTTGTTAGCTCTTTTCTAGACTACCAGCCTACTAGTACCACTGCAAGTAATAGTAACCCAGCTTCACGGGAGATTTAAGGATATTTTCTTTGAATGTAAGAACATCCATGCTCTTCATACCTGTAGTTCAAGAGATAGAGAATTTATAGAGAGAATTTTATGTGAAGTAATGGTTTAAATACCATGCTTTAAAGTCAAACTTACTCGGATTTGGAAAAGCACATCTGCTGAAAGGACCCCAAGAGATGCTAATATGCTCCCTCCTATCCAAACACTAAAGACAAATTGGGTGATGTTATTACTCTAACGGATGACATAGATTAAGCTAAATAAAACCTAGATTGCTTTAATAAAATAGTAGCTTATTATTATGACACTGAGTTTATTATTACTCTATTCAAATTCATTAACCTGCTTCTACTATCTATTAATCTCATAATATTGACAAATTTCAGGGCATCACCATTTCACCATCATCAAATTTTGCAATTGCATCTCTTCTTGTGAGAGCTTAAACTCCTTGAAATCAATGAGCATCTAACGATAAAAAGGTGAATTACTTTTACAGTTCTCACAAGGTTATAGAAATATTCAATACAAGGTCATTAAATTGACTAGGAAGCTACTGAAAACTTTATGTACATGTGATAACCATATATTGCAACTTTAAAAGCGATTATGAAGTTGGAGAGAAAGAACATTAAATCTTACCTGAACCTTCTTTCGGTTGAGTTGCCGCTAGCTAATACTTTGACTCTAGCTGCTTGAGGAGATTCCTTGAAGAATAAAATACACACGATCAAGATACATGTTGGATTACATCATGACCGTAACCTCGTAACTCATTTGATCCAAATGGATTAAATCAATAATACTGGCTATATACCCAGTATAGTCTGAGATGACATTCAGAAAAAAAGATATATCAATAGAATAGTATGAAAGGTGCCTTTTTAAATTATCAAGTTCCATAAATCAGTTTCCGATGGAGCACAACCTAGCAACATCTGATAATGATTATGTTATTAAATACTGCAACAAGTTCCACGAAACTCAATGATTTCAAATTCATAATTACATCATTAACCCGTTTCTGATGGTAACTGGTACGAACCACTGACCTTTACCAAGGAGGGATTGAACAAAACATCCGGAGTCTTGAATCTGTCAGAACTGATCTCTATCATCTCGTTAATCAAATAGACTCAATACCTGCAACTATCTTACATCTCCACAATCCCAAGCAGAAAAAAGGGGACCAAACTTACTATCCATCAGGAAGTTCATATGCCGTCATCGGGATATTTGAATAAGATGTATCTAAATAGAGAGAAATGCATGATGATCAGCATAGTGAATTCGATGCCTTGATAAAGAACCAACCACCACATTAGAAAATATGACACGTAACACAACAGCTATTAAGGTGCAGATGTAAACAAAAGAAAAAACAAGTCCAGTCATATGATTTGTCAAGGAAGTAGGGACTTCCTAACTTCTTACGCAGTGGTAGTTATATTTAGTCTCAAAGGCTAGGGATTGGAAGCAATAAGGTTTTTAGTAACTGTTCAAGTATTATGTAACTACAATACAATTTCAAGTAGTATGTATCGCAATGCATACTATTAGTTCTTATCAAATCAAATTACTAAACCCGATTCTTCTTTACTCAATAAGAAAATAAACGACCCGATTTAATTTATATCAGTAACATGCATCACACTTAATAATATTTAGTATCAGCTCTAAACAATAACATAACATAGTTTAACGCAATATCTTACATATACATTATTATTCATCATTTACAATCAATGCACCTATTAAATCATGTCCTTCAAGTATTATCTAGTACAAGAATTCTAATACTAGACCACATGTTTAAACCTCCCCATCTACTAACACTAATATGCATCACAACCCCATAATCATACAAAAAAATATACAAACAAAAAGACACAATTTACATAAGCTATTATTCAAATCAAGTATCTCATCGGATGTTTTTAAAACCCACGTGAATCTCACATAGAAGCATCCAACACTGTCACTTGTGTCCCTTTAGGCCTACCTTAATTCAAATCAATAATACAATTCATCACAGTGAGTACTATTTTTTAAATTTATTAACAAGCATCTCAGTCAACATAACACATTATGTTTTTCAATCAATAATATAATACATGTTAAATAATAATATGCATCACAGTGAGTACTATTGTTCAAATTTCTTAACAAGCATCTGAGTAAATAGTAAGCACATTTTTGTTCAATTCGGTCCACAAATAGTAAGCACTATGGTGCATCTTAAACGAAGTTTGCATCGTAGTGATGTATTTCAATACATAGTAACACACATGTGTATGACTACTCATAGAATGTACTGTGATTCATCCTAAGATAGATTTACATAAGAGTTATGTTTATTGATACATTTTAAAACCCATGTGGATACTTTGAGCAGCTCACACATATTTTTTCAATTCGGCCCACAATAGTATGCATTATGTTGCATCTTAACAGAATTTACATCTTAGTGATTTTATTCAATACATAGTAACACACATGTGTATGAATGTATGATTACTCATACTATGCACAGTGATGCATCATAAGATATGGTTAACCTCAGAATCATGTTTATTGATACATTTTAACACCCATATGGATACTATGCACTCTGGTGCATGTTAACATAAGTCTAATTGTAGTGATGCATATTCATACATATTAACATCCATGTGGATGAGTTCTAAATTATAACCATCTAATATTCATCCATTTCAACATCTTACAAAAATTATATTCTACAGTATAAGATAATGGACATAATTCATAAGGTATTTTCATAATTTAAGATTACAAACCTAATGTTCATCAAACAACAACAATATTCATCAATTTACAACATCTCTTTTTTTTCTTTTTTAGATTCTCAGGAACAATAAATTTTGCAAAAAATGATTTTCCAGGTGCAAAATCCATATTAAAGTAAATATTAGGTGTAAACAATAATTTAATTTGTATTTCTCTTACCGATTTGTTCTTCAGCGACTTTTAATTTGGTTCCTCGTTTCTTCTATTTTCTTCGTCGTTCTTGTTGCAATCGATTCTTCAAGTGTTGTTTTGATTTGTCTGATTATTCAAGCTAGAGTACTCAGATTCAATCATTCGATTTTTGATGAATTTCACGAGTCATTGTTGACGAATTTTGTTTGCGCGATTCTTTTTGTTAGCTACTCTATTTTTGCCCTAATTTTTGATTAATGAGCGTATTTGTTAGCCAGATTCATTTTTAGCCTATTATAGTAAATAACATAGATGACCAAAATGCCCCTCCGCGTTTTTCATTAAATGAAGTGATCTAGCGGCTAGGATTTGCTTCCCTCTTCCCCCTATTTTGTTACTTCCCCCTAGATCACTACCCTATATATATATATATATATATATATATATATATATAAAGATATAATGATTAAAATTCCAGTACATCTCTAAGATTGCGACATTGTTAGCCTCATGTTCAAATAAGTCTCTAGCATTGCGACAAATTTAACGATATATTCTGTCAACATCGCAAAACTAGCGATGCAGTTAGCCACATGTCCAATAAAGTCTCCAACTAGCGACATTGTTAACGACTCGCTAAGTGAAGTCGCCAAATTAGCGATGCAATTTACGACATATTTTGCGACAGCCCCTTTTAGAAAAAAACTTTGAGACATCGTTAGTGACAGTTGGCGACAGGTTCGTCGCTAAGAGTGTCTCTATTTCTGTCGGCAATTTGCGACTTACGATAGTGTGTCGCTAACGATGTCGGTAAATGGCTGTTTTCTAGTAGTGAACAACAACAACAACAACCCTTGGAATCAAAAAGCATACAATTTTAACAAAAAATAATGTACTAATCAAGGATTATCTAACAAAAAACGTGAATTTAAACATGGATTGATCATTTCAATTGATTATAACAGCACCCAAATCAAAATTAACAACAACAACCAGAATAAAAAGAAGAAGAAATTACTGTTTTGAGACCACGGACAACAATTTCGGTTTCGAACGAACTCCAAGAAGCCATTTTCTTGTTCAATCACAGTCGTGAATGTGAATAGACAATCGATTTTGTAAAAGTAAAATGTAAAACGAATCGTAATTGTTCTTGAGTGAATACAGAGTAGAGTAGTAGTATCTTTATTATTGCAAATGTGGATTGGTTAGTTAGTTAGTTACTTATACAACCAACAACTGTAACGAACTATCGCGCCCTCCCCCCTTTGTTTTAAAATTTTTAATTTAATTTAATAAGGATTTTGCTAAATGTAGCCCTAAGGGCTATGTTTAAGAATTAATTTAGTGCTTAAAGTGGTAGTACATTAAGTTGGTTGGGGGAAGTTAAATTCAGGGGGTGGGTGGTTATTATCAGGGTACAAACGATATATGCGTGTCTGAATTTCTTAAACATAGCCTTAGGGCTATGTTTAGCAAAATTCATTTAATAATAAAAAAAGAATTAATCACTTTAATTATATAATGCTAGTAACAAACAACAAAAACAAATGCCTACCTTCTTCTTGTCGAGGGATGAACTCTCTCTCACACTTGTGGTGACCCTGCCTATCGTCGATCATCGTCGTTTCTTAGAATCCTTTGTTGGTGAGGTGAGGTGTGGTGCGGTGCCAGTTTAGTTTATGAAAATATGAACCCTAAACCCTAACAATTGCACAAGTATATATAAGGCCCAAAAGCTTTTGTTTTTAGAAGCCTTGTATCTATTTGGTCCGACCCAAATACTCTTAACTTGCCCCGACCAGGCTTTTCCAATACAGATTTTATTTACGGAGTATTAATGGAAAATGCTATACATAGCTCTAAGGGCTATGAATAAGAAATTCAGACACACATTAACTGTTTGTACCCACCCTCTAAATATAACTTCTCCCAATCACCTTGATTTACCACATCTTAAAGCACGAATCTAACTCTTAAACATAGCCATTAGGGCTAAAAATAGCAAAATCCTTAATTAACTTGAATTTGACTGATTATTAATAAAAACATTAGATTTTCATGTCCGTCCGTTGCACGGTGGTCTTGAATTTTACCAATTAGTTTTATATAAACGGGTCGATGGAGGTCACATGTTTAAACAGATTATGATTCATTAGGTTTGTTTTTTTCGCTAAACAAATTGGTTCGTGTCAAAACACAATGCATCAAGATATTTAATTTGTTTTTACATCATAATAGTTATAGTTACTTGTTACAACTATAATCACTTCAATAATTTTTTTGGGTAAAGGGTAAAATTTTACCCGGCAAATATCACTTCAATAATTTGTTAACTCATAAATTTAACTCTCATGAAGTATATTATTGTGGATCTAAATATTGAGTAGATTTAGTAACAGTGAAATGAATGATAAGAAATAGGATAATGAAAAGGTATAATTCAAAAATATATCCAAATATAGTATGAAGATATCTACACGTATAACATTTCATTGTATAACTTAATCAACTGAGTCAGTTTTAAAATGCTTCGACTTAAAGTGGATTGGTTTAACTTGAACTATTTATTTATATTATATTGTTACTTTTAGTAATTTAATTTAGAAACAAGCATTCATTTAATTACATGTAAACTATTAAAGTATAACACCCCTCATTCAATATATGAATATTATACAATTTAACTCGGAAGCGTTGTGTAACATCCACTCCTCGGGTCTAGTAGTATTTTAATATTTTCTGACGTAGAATCATTATTTAATTTGTCAGAAAATAGTTTAGTTGTTATTTGAAAATAATGGGTAAAGTAATCAAATAATTTATTGTGATTAGTAAATTTTTGATTGTTTTAAATTAACCTAGTTGACGGTAAAATAAAATAGTTTTCCCCGCAAATGGTTTTTAAGTTCCAGACAATGATAAATACGGGGAATAAAATTTAAACACTTATAGTACACTTCCCAAATGTTAAGTCGGTTATTGATTTATATTACTACATACATACTGTACGTTCCATACGTACATACAGAAACATGAAAAACCCTAGCTCAAATCACCAAATCGGTTCATAACATCAAATTGAAGCCCTAGAACTCGAATTCAAGCTTCAAACACGTGGATTATCATCCTCTAATCCTTCTAATCATATTGTAAGTGTTGAATTCGTGATTTATATAAACCCTAGAAATGGGGTTTTGGTGTATTTGATTTAATTAGTATGATTAAGGTGAAATTGAAGCTTGAAATGCTTGTAGAATTGTTAATTGATGATTACTATATAATTATAAGCTAAACCCTAACATAAAGTTGATTAATTCCATATATGATCATAGATGGTTTATGGGTTTAGTTGATAATCCATGAATTAAAGCTTGAAATGATCATATAATGCTTAGTTAATGTTAAAATCATGATTATAGGTGAAGCCTAATGTAAATTGGAGAATTTAATATGAACTTATGAATAAAGTTCATGGGTTTAGTTGATTATGCTAAAATCAAAGCTTGTAAGTTTATGTTACTAGAGTGTAATTGATAATTGTTGTTAATAATGATAATTGAGATTATTGAAGCTAACATGAGTAAATTGAATTAGTGTTTATAAGGGTTTTAATAAATCCTTGATGTTGAAAGTCAATGATCTTGTTGTTGGTGTAATTATGTTAGCTAACGATGATTAATATGAATTAAGATGTGTAACACCCCCAAATTTACTGTTTAGCGGAAGCATACTTTGGGTGTTACTAATCAAATATCAAAGCACACAAGATATAGCAAACGACTCTATATGCGTCGTTTTAACAAAATATATTAATTATAAGAAATGTTTACAACATTTGAAGCTGTACATAGCTCGTGTTCGATTAAATGAGAGATTTCAGTACATAAGTACTTGTACAAAATATACTAATGCAAGAAAATCTCTAACGTCTGTATGCTGACTCGAGCTACAGTAATCCTGAGGCAGTCCAATCTACTGCTGGGTACCTGTGATACATGCTAAAATGGGTCAGCTAAAGCTGGTGAGCTCACAGGTTTGAAATCGGATAATATCGTATGAACCGCAAGATTTAAGTAATGATTTGCATCCAGCAAATAAATAATAGTGTATACAGCCATGAGCACATAGTCTGAGCTTAACTCGAGGGTCGGGTCCCATATAGAGAATTCCGAGCGAGGTGCCTCCACGAGTGCCTAATCTACACTCGTCTGAACAATTATTAGTACGTCCGTTTACCCAGTTAGTGCATGCTAACCCGGACGAGGAGGGTCAATCCTATATGGTACCATATACTAATAATCACGCTACAACGTATTACCAAACTATGCTGACGGAGGACTTTGAAATGATTAGTGGAAAACAACTCATATAGTATATTGTAAAGTTTGTAATTGCGTTCACTTGTTAAAAATAAGCATTGAATCACACCCCTGAGTGGAAAGCGGTAAAAGAGGGGCTATGAGACTCACCTGAGTATTGAGCGTTTGGTCAATAAACATACGGTGCTTAATCAATCAGTGAGATGTTCGCAGACAGATAACCTGAGGGTGTCCACGACACGCGATGGTTATTTATATGAATAGGTAGTTACAAAGACTACCCCTGTAGTTGTTCGTTCAACTATAATGTCCAAATTGTTATTATTTAGTTGTTTGATTAACTTGTGTTTTGAAAACGTATACGGCCCGTTGGTGATTAGTTGTAGTAATAATCTTAACATTATTATTTTGACTTCAAATAGTTATATTTAAAAGTATTTATAAACTTTAGGTGACGGGGGTCCGGGGGTAGCGCCCCTGGTAAGCGGGGGTCCAAGGGGCTGGCCCCTGGTTGGGGTCGAGTGATAATTTTGGGTCTCAACACTTAGTAAAAATTGGTTTGAAACCTTCTATTTTATGCGTCACTTATAGCGACACTTAAGGCTTAGGCGACACTCAGGAAGTGTCGCATGAAATGACTGATTTTGATTAATGGCATCACTTGTGCAAGTGACGCATAGAGTGCGTCACTTAAGGAAGTGTCGGTTGTAAGTGTCGGTACAAGCGTCATGAGTCACTAAGGTTAGTGACGGGTATTGAATCTGCGGCACTTAAGCAAGTGTCGGGAAAAAGGGGTTTTATGCGGCACTTAGGCAAGTGACGCAAAATTAGGGCTTTTAGCGACACTCAATGCGTCACTTAAGTGACGCACGAAGTGACGCTATACTGGTCGTCTTTGCGACACTTCTGACTGTTTGACGGATTTTGAGCCAAAAACGAGTTTTCCGGCAACCACTTGGTCCGATTCTTTTACCCAACCCTTATATGGACATTACAAGTTATTATAAACAACAAACAAGTAAAAACACTAAGAATCGAGAGGTTTCGGGATTTTGTCGGAAACTTACAAAGTGTCGAAATGAAATTCCGAAAAGATAGAGTTGTAGATCGTTGCGTGGTGGTTGTTTTTCTCCAGAGAGCTTCGAGATTTCGACGGCGTTTGGTGGTGTAATTTAGCGGTTTTTAGTGATGCTGGTGTGGTGATTTTGAAAGAAAAAGTAGAGAAGGAAAGAGAGAGTGTGGTGAGAATGAGGAAAGGGGGAGGTGATGACCCCCTTTTTGGCTGATTTTTTGTGGGGTCTACGGGTGTGGGCTTCACAAATTTTAACCCCCTGTATTCGCGCTCCGTGCGGTGTTCGTTTTCCCGATTATTTAAACGTTAAATAATTATTTAAAACATTTAATTATATGTTTTAAAATGAAATTAATTACTCGATAATTTAGTTGAAATATTTTATCAAAATACTTAATATTAGAGTTATAAGATTATAACTTTAGTTTGTTACGTTTTGTTTGCGCGTTACATCTTTAAATCGCGTAAATTGTTAATCGTATTATACGAAATTTATATAAAATATTATCAAAATAATATTTTGAATATAATAGTGTTATTAAATAATAATATATTATTTAATAAAATCGTTCACCAACGTCCGTATTTAATTGAACCGAATTACATTCGATTTGAAACTTGTACGATTTAATCAGATCGCATAATCGTATATATTCACCCATATACATTTTGATACATTAATTAGCCTAACACAGAACTAATTACATGTATTACAAAAGGTTAAGCACTAATTACTAGTCCTAATTTGACGGGTGTCACAAGATGATAATATGATCTTAATGATTATGATTTGATAAATGATTATGGAATTTTGATGTTTGAGATGATTATCCATAATCTTGGCATGATGTTATATTCATATTAAGACAAGTGACTAACTTGTGTTATTCTGATGTAATTTCAGATAAATAGAAGACTCAGTGATATTAGACTACTGAGTGGACGACTGAGGTATTGGTGAGTGGATTCTTAAACCTCAGTGTAATTTAGTTGTAACAAGTTTGGTTACAACGGGTAACGTATTATTACTGTTTTATTACTGACATGATGACTATGTTGTTAGTAATAATACTGTTGATAGACTGTTAGTCTAATATGATAAATATGTGATCACGTGATATTCAGCCTTTGGGCTTTGATGAAATTCAGAGGCCAGCCTGGAGCTGGGCTTGGGTTTGCTATAGTTTTGGACAACGCAGGGTCTTAGTACAAGTTTCATTGTCGTAGCCTGTGTTGTTTCAGTTATAGCACCAAGTATTCGGTTAAACCGCTGTATTGGCCTGCAGTTGGTTTCAAAGTGTTCTATGAGAAGGTGATACCTCAAGAACCACCGGTCCTCTTTGACGCCAGTTGTATATGATGTTGTATTGAGATGTTATCTCATTGAAATAGAATTGTATGTTCTTGGCTGAAGGTTTCCCCAAGAACCCTATATACTATGTGATATTGTGTGTTTACGATACTTTGATGTAAACAGAGTTGCTATGCTAAGTTGGACTGTTGTTTAATGATTTACTCACTTAGCGTTATGCTAATTCCCCACATTCTACTTCCTGCAGGTTATGACTTATAAGATATTGTGGGTTGGGCAGGAAGCTTTGGAATTGGATGGAATGTTTGACCACTCTGATGTCATTTGATAATTAATACCATGTTTTGAATTACATAACACCTATGTTGTATTATTTTGGTTTGAAAGAACTAAACTGTTGTATAATAGTAATGTATGTTTAAAAATCAACGCTTCCGATTGAAGATCATTATTATAATGGTTATGTAAAGTAGGGTGTTATATGTTGGCTTAAAAACATAATTTATTAATATACATCATATAAAAGTGTATAAGCCTTTTCAAACTCCAATACACAACAGTTTAAAACTATTGAAATCACATTACACACATTACACAAACAGGGTATTATATAATTCGAAACTTTAGTTTAACAAGGACTACATCAGAGTTACGAACAGGTAAACATTCCTTGCAAAATATCTTCTTCTTGCCCACCCACATTATTAAAATGTAACCTGCAGGAAGTAAAATAAGGGATTAGCACGAAGCTAAGTGAATGAATTTATCACACACAATTCAACTTAGTATAACTACTTGTTTACACCAAACAACCGTAAACACATATTATACCAACCAACTATTCAACAATGAGGATCGGTGGCTCTTGAGAAACCCTACTGCCGTGGTGGCTCTCAAAGAACACATACCCAACAATCTGTAAGGCCAATACAGAATAGACCGATAGCTAATGGTTATTATACTCAATCCGAATAAATAAAAAAATTTGTAAATTTTTAGTCATTAAAGGTGTTAGAAACACTTATGCACTTTTTAGTCACTAAATTTGAAATTTGCAAAACAAAAACTTTAAAAATCTCGGTTCGCAGTGATCTCAATTCGCAGAGCCAACTCGGCTCGCAGAATCTCAACTCGCAACGAAATAACTCAGTTCGCACAGCCATCTCGGCTCGCAGAACTCGGTTCGCACCGCAAAACTACTCAGTTCGCACATCTCGGTTCGTACAACGAGTTTACTCGCTTCGCAACAAGAACTCAGTTAACAAGACGAACTGGGTTCTGCGAGTTTCGCTGCTGGAACCAAGAATTCGAACCAATACTCGCCATAGCTTCATAAAGCTAAGTTCTATGGTTTCTAACACTTCAAATAACACCTAATAACAACATATCAATCTTCAATTTCATCTAAATCACTCAAAACCCCCTTTTCATATAACTTCAAAATTTCAAACTCACTTTTGATGAGAGTGATGAGATGATTATGAAGATGATGATTGAGCTCTGATGTTTACGAACTGAATCCAACTATAAATCTAATCTTGCCTTCAATTTTGTTTATGGTTTTTGAGTTCACAATGAAACAAGGAAATGAAATGAAAGAAACTTTGAAAACCTTAGGTATTAAGGTCGGCTCACAACCGACTTTAATATCTAGTTGCTTTAATTTTATACCCGTCCTAAATCTATTGCCAGGAACCCGAAAATCATTTGCTAGAAAAGTATTTTATTTTACCGTCAACTACAATAATTTAAAACAACTAATATTTCACTATTCACAATAAGTCCTGGGACCTATTTATTTAAGTTTCATAGTAAAACAAATAATATCAGGTAATTTCTAAAACAATTAAATAATCAATTTAAAATACGAAATTACCAGACCAGCGAAGAGGGTGTTACATAAAGTTTATAATTTTTTTTTTAATAATAATCACTTTAATTACGTGGTTTTAAATAATCACTTTAGTAATAATCACTTTATTACTTCTCACTCAAGTTTATGAGGTGAGTTGCAAACCATTGATCATTAGAGTTTCATATCAATTAATTTTAATTATTAATTAATGAATGGCTCAAGTTTATGAGGTGAGTTGCAAATCTATCTATGCATATATATATAAAAGAAAACCCTTGGACAAATCTCCCCATTTAATTAGGAGCTAATCCTTTATTAAGTTACCATTAGATTAGATTAAACAATGACATCATTAGACCTATTAATTATGTAGTAAATTACTAAAATACCCTCTTATAATTAATTAGGTTTATAAGTTTATCTAAATTTAAAGAAAATGGACAGCTTTTCTCATGGAAGTCCCGTATATTAAAAAGTGAGCGATGAATAGCAAAATTACGCCTTCATTATCACCCAACCCTAAAATCCACAGAACCCTACTCCTCTCTTTCACGTGCTCATTCGTCTCACCATCGCCTAATTCAAAATGGAATTCTTCAATACCTAATCGCCAATTCAAGATGATGACGTTCTATAGGTTGAATCTGGTGTTTCATTCAAGCATAATTCAAATGATTGATTAAATGATTGATGTAAGATCGATATGAATTGTGTTCATCTTCACGAATCACTCCACGTATTTATACAATTGTTTGATCTAATATCTAGATTTAGCCACTTCAGGGTAAAAAGAAGATAAATGTTGGGTATGTTATTTATCTTCTGCTTTTTTTTTATATAGCCATTGGTTCTATTACCTGTTTTATGATAGAAATCTCACACTCGCCAATTTGTTGTCGAGATTCAACCAGTCCATCTCACTGATAAAATACACAAGCCTTTATCTTAGTATAGTTGCAAGTTCAATTGGAAGCTAGGTACATGCAATTGCATTATGGAACCAAAATCTGAAGCCATTGCTTTGCTGTATTATATATAAGTGCTTGACTAATGAGGACATTGAGTATTGAGGGTTCACATAGATCATTAGAAGATGTGGCAAAGTGTTAGTTGTCATATTCATAGAGTTTGAAAGTTTAATGAGTTGTAATCGAGGACATTTAATTTGATTACACTCCTGCTATAGAATGGAGGTTTTTACAATGGTCTTGCCTTTTATTTGCTTACTGATACCCTGATTGAATGTTGTATTATTTTTGTTTACAATATCATCAACTACTATTTATTTGGAATGACGGTTTTCGTTTCTTATTCAAAAGGCGAGCTAAAATTGTTCTTCATCGAATAGCTTACTTTCGTCGCTTTATTCTCACTTATTTGGTTTGTAATTTGATTTATTTACAAATACAAATACTTAAGTGATTTTTTATGTTCAATATCTTATGGCAGACTCTTAACGAATCATGGATCTTGATTGAAGTTGAAAATGAGATCAATGGACGAAGACAATGACAAGGCAATGCCCATGAGGTGATTAAAAAAGAAGCAGTTAATTTTATACAATTATCATTTATACATTGATCAACAAACCAAAAAGCATATATATTACTCATAATAAGTTTGATGAATTATATGAATCATTGGATATTTCAAATCAACTATTGATGGGTTTTACATTTTAATGGTTCATGTTTTTTGTATGTGCTTTTGTTTTGTTCGTAGTCGAACTTGGTTAGAAAACATGTCACAATTATTTGGCAGTGTCGTGTCTGAATATCTGTCTATCCAGGATGCAACCTTCACGAGGGATTAACATATATGGATTTGAAGAAACTTCATATTCTCTATTCCAGTCAATCTACTCATCTTTAGAAGGTAATGTTCCAATATTGTAATCCAGTTTTGTTTAGTTAATTTTCGTTGAGGTCTGTGCTCTCTTGCTGGCTTTTTGAAAAGTTTCCATTAAAAGGCAATATATTCGGCAACAAATTATAACTTATATGCAAATGATATTTTCACTAAAAAAAAAGAAAATTAACGGTGTGCAAAAAATTTATAATTTGATTGTTTTATGATAATGTGCAATAACAGAAACATGTATTCGAAAATTCTTCTTTATGACGCTTCCAAGTCCAACACGGTGTCATGGCTTTGAAGCATTAGAGATCCATTTCACTCAGGAGTTGGGACAAATCTGCTTCTGGGACTGATCTTGATCATTCATTATGTCTGAAACAGGAAAAGCAGGCTTTTCGGGTAAAAACTCTTTGGTATACATGTGTATTTCAAGAGTTACATATTAGCAGGCTCGAGTGGTTCACAAGATGAATGAAATAACAATCTATAAATTGGCAAGAATGGATATCATATCCTTGGATAAGTGTCCGATTGTGTTATTATTTAAAATACCCTTCAATTGGTTTTGTATGGTTCACTGCTGCTTGATGATAGGCAATAACTTTTATGATACCTTATAGAAAAATCGTGGTTTACATGTTCAGCTAGGTTAGTCCTGACATTGCTCTATCTGATCTATAAAATATGAATAATATAACGTCTTAAAATTTATAATATCTTCACACTATACAAGTATTTTGAAGTGTAGCACATCTTAATACTGTGTGCACAGGAGACAGGGAACTCTTCATTCATCATATAGACTTCCTCACAAGAAGGTACGCCGGTGTTGTTGATATCGTCCATGCTTTTCATCTCACTGTTTTTTATAACAGCAAGCGAATGAGTAATATATGACTATTTTAATTGTATTCTATTTAAATTTAAGTTTCATGTTATGCAGTTGCAATTTAAGTCTAACAAAATCATTCTAAAGGGCTGCTGCCAATAAGGCATGTGCCATAATAATCTTGCCGACACATTAAGAGTGAAAGATAAAGTTTTTTTTAGTCCTAAATCCATATTTATATATTGCTATTGCTTGGTTTGTGAGTAAGATTTCTATTAAAATTATTCTCACTGTATATTTAAAAGACCATAATAACTTAGCTATTTTCCCTAAAAGTCTCACTAACCTGCTTTGCATAGCAATCTAAAAAACTCCTCAATCTAAATAACCATGACCACATATGAACTCATTATTTCCAATATTATCTTTCATTTAAAACTCTTTGTAGATAATGCATGAAATTCTTTTAACCATTTAAGAAGCATACTATGATTCTTTATCTGACATATACATGGTACTTTTTTTTGATAAGGGATCTGACTGTAAGCGTATTACGACTCATTGAAGTTGATATTGGTCTCAAGTTTGTCGTATATGCAAGGTTAGGCATTCATTATGTTCTTTATATAAAAGAAAAAGAAGTAATCACACCAAATCCTAGAACTGGGAAAAGTACACCATAGGCGCATCCTTGATACAACAATGTGGTGGTGGTAGTATTGACCCATTAATTGTGAATCGGTCGATCTGGGTTGTATTGTTTAGTTAAATGTAAGACTGAGAAAATACAAGTGTAGCTATGAAAAGAACAGGTCAATCGGGTAGAAGGTCGTGAAAGTGTATTTGTAATGCCTAAAATCTCCTACATGACCTGATAGATTATACCATCATTATAGTATAGTTATATAATACTTCATACATGTTTAAGACGTTTATCTTTCTTGAATAAGGAAGATCACAAATAGTATGGTAAGTGATTACCAATTTTATTTCTCAATCGGAGATACAATTAGCAAATGAGTAGGAGCTGAAAAAATTAGCTAGGGATATTCATGATATAGATTTTTCATCAATAAAGAGAATGTAGATAAGTGAACTAATAACACAACTGAGAGAGTGTGACATTTGCAGCTCATACAATGGTAAAAAGACACATACTTGAAATGTTTATTCTTATTGTGAATTTTAGAGAACTTATGTGATACATATTAAGGAGCAAACTATTTGTGTACTTGGACTATAAATAAAATGGTCTTATGATTTGATCATAAAGAATCCAGTGTAGCATAATATTGTTCATATGTTATTCTCTTTGTGGTCAATGGTTCACACCATTTAAAGAAATTATTCATTTTCATGTGTATTATGGTTAGGTATGCTATATTTAGTGATTATTACATATACTTTGTATTCTGATAATTCATTAGATTAACGAATGTGCAACTATATTTTTTTTTCTTTTATGTCAAATGCAGACATAATTTGAATCCATGAGAACTACATTAGCAATTGTGGGGTATATCCTTGGAAAGAGACCTTTGAATGGCAGAAAGAGACCAGTTGGAAAGAGACCTTCGAGTGGCAGAGGTGGATTACAAACTCACTGGAAAGTTTATATGTAAGTTTCGTAAATAGCAGATACAGAAGTAATTCAACCCATGAGAATATACCTTAGCAATTGTGGGGTATATCCTTGAATGGATGGCAAGTGATGCCTAAATGTGAGTATGTATAAATTGGACTTCATATATACTATAGTATATAAGCGAGACGAAGTGTTGGATTATGTACATATTTGTGATTGTACTCTGATAGTAATAAAATTATTGCCTTGTCTTGAAAGAAAAAGTAATCTTTTAAGTAAAACCTATTTTATTTTAATACTTTTATTTTATTTTATTTTAATTGGATTCTATAATAATTTGCAATCTATATCAATATCTATCTATCTATCTAAATCTATATTTAAAAGAAAAACCTTGGACCAATCCCCCCTTTGATTAATGCTTTATGAATGTCCTGAATTATGTTATTTGTTTTTCTATGCTCTCTCTTTCAACATTAATATTGCTGACAAAGTATATCCACATATATGTGTGTGTATATTTGACCAGCTACGAATCCATATAAGCTATACTGTGACCAGTAGCATTAGAGAACCAGTAGCATTAGTTTGCTATGTAGTTTGAAGTCGTTGCTGAATGTCCAAACCCTTTAGCTGTACTTCACTTCAACTTATCGTTAAAACACTTTTTAAACATTATAGATAATAGACAATTGTTAGGACATCTTGGTTATATTATGGATGAATGATTGTGAGGATGATTTATTGTCCCAATGTTGTTTGAAACTCAGGTGGAATTTGTATTGTTTTAAGCTGAGGATGTAGAAATAGAAGAAATCGCCCATTAACTTCAAAATGTACCGTTGTGACATACGCTACAGTTTACTCCTTCTTTGCTTATGTCTTTTATTAAACATGGATGAAGACTAAACCGAGTAATCATCAATAGTTTGAAATCCATTGTTAGGTGACAATTTCAGCCATTTTCAACATTACTATTGCTGACAAAGTATATCTTCATATATGTGTGCATATATGTGACCAGTAGCATTACTTTTCTATGTAGTTTGAAGCAGTTATAGAAGGTCCAAACCCTTTAATTGTACTTTACTTCAACTTATCGTTAAACCAGTATTTAAACATTATAGATAATAGACAATTGTTAGGACATCTTGGTTATCCTCCACATGATCTCCTTCATCCTTAGGATGGTATTCTTTTTTTCTATCACTTGCTTATTACGTTTTGCTTCTTCTTTCTCTATTTCTGCAAGTACTTTCATACCCTCAACATATTCACGATCATGGGACTCCTCATCACATTCATTGTACGCCTCGTCTTGTGTATAATAATCCTTCCATATCTAATTCATATCATCCTCAACTTGGACCTATATAATTATACGTGTAGTTACATATTTCCCTTACTCACGCTAAGCATCAATTATACTTTGCATAACAATTTTTTAAACACGCTTACTATAGTTAAACATTGAAGAGTCCCACAAATTTTGCGGGTTCTAAACTACTCATTGATTATTGGAGTTTCATATCAATTAATTTTAATTATTAATTAATGAATGGCTATGCTAGTGAGTAGTGAGGTTTTTTGTTTTGTGGGTGTTATGAGATGAAGGTAAAATGCAATGTTTTAAAAACCGGTTGAATCGGTCCTGTTAAATCGGTTCAACCAGAAACGGGCAGAAAACCGATTCGACATATGTAGTGTAAAATAAGCGGTTCGATTGGACAGATGGCCGGTTCAACCGGATTAAATCGGGATCGGGGAGAAAACTGATTCGAGAAAAAAATCGGTTTATAAAACACTGAAAACGAGGGTTTCGTCATTTGATTTTGTAAAAGTGCCGATCAAGTTATTACTAGTTTGGGACCCACGACAACACGGGTTTCGTCATTTGATTTTGTAAAAGTGCCGATCAAGTTTCATATTTCTACAAAGCTCCTGGGAGCAACTATTTATCAAAGTGATAGCATGAAGACTGGTATCAAGAACACAATACATGGTGCAAGAATTCACATTTCGATAACATAAAAATTTGCAAATACGACAACATAATCGATTAATCGATAACCAACCAATTAAATAATTAATATTTATTATCATGCACAATAACGAATACAATTACAACAACGTGTACCTTTCGGGCGGTCCTCCATTCTGCTGATGTCAAGGCCATGAGATTAAATAATACAACTATAATTGAGTAAATGATGTCGACACTAAGTTTAAATAAGACAATGTTAGTTCATTACACAATTAACTACATGGCATTACTCCGTGTCACCAAATATCTCTCCCTTTTTCCATATAGTAGCTTCCTTGTTCAGTGCAGTTTCAGTCTTTAAAAAACATACATCAGAAGCTAAATGATAATAAAACAAAAGACACCAGCTATATAAAAAATATTAAATTCCAAGTGTTTGTCATAATCTAATCGGTATGAGTTTATATTATTATTTGTTGAAACAATATCAAAGGATGAAAACATGATATAATATTCATAAATGTGATATTGATGCGTACCAAGTAGGCTGTCTCAAAGCAATGAAGCTATTGATTGAAATCAGTTTTTTTTTTTTAAAGGCAGTAGTGGAATCACTGACGGACCTTTGGCCCACCCGATCATCTCCACAAACGGTTACTCCCCTGAATCGAGTAACCGCCCCTGAATTCGAAGCCAAGGCGACGCCCTATAGGGGTTGCTCTCCCATGTCTTAGATGGGTATAGCGTCGCAGGAGTCCCCTCACAACAAGGCTCGAATTCATCACCCCAGGAAGAAACCATTATGGAAAACTCCCTGACCACTGGGCCAAGACCCCAATGGAATATCCATGTCCTTGATTGGGATTGAACCCATGACCTATGGTATAAAACCACTTTGCTCAACCAAGTGAGCTAAGCCGTTAATAGAGATTACACCGGCCTTTACAGAGTTTATGAACCAACTAATTTGGGCATTTATTCATGGTTCTTGAAAATTTCCCATGGGTGTTGATCCTCTTTGTTTTCAGGGTACCTACTGAACAATTTTCATCACCAAAAAAAAAAAAATGAGTTTAAGGGTGTAGGTCAGTTCACATGATTAAGACAACCATGACGTTATGTAACTTCATTGATAAACAATAGCCAAATCATCACCCATTTTAATATAAACCAATATTAGCACTTTAAAATTCATACCAAACCTAAAATAAAAAAAATGAACAATACTAGTGTTTTAAGTAGGAGCAAAAAAGTTTATGGTTTTGAAAGCAAATTACACAATATATATATTAAGAATTTAAAAGCAATCTGAATTTCTTTCGTTTTCTTCGGTTACCTTATTATTCTTGGTTTTTTGAAAAGGTTAATTAATACTCCATTTGGACTTATTGTAATTTTATCATTGATTTCTTAATAAACCACAACAAAATATTTTTATCCGAGCAAATTGAAGAGAAATTCAATAAAATTAGGTTGAGCCATTCAAACCTTGAATCACATATACAAACTTCAATAATTTATTCGTTGAAATTAAATATCAGATACAATCAGTCAATCATCAATACATAATCATGATATTATATATGAACCAAAAATTGTCAGCACAAGATATTCAAGCTGTTGTCTCAAGCACCATCATCGATACATAAAAGGATTATATATCATATATAAACTATGGATATCGTCGATCACCATAAGCACAGAACGTTTAAACCCCAAAATTAATTAATAACAAAACATAAACCTAATTGTATGGAAAATATAATGATTTAACAATAAATCACAAGATCACATATAAACCACGAAATCTAAATTGCGTAATTCTTATAAATATATCATAATAGAGTTGAAATTGAAAAATGTACCTATTTGGATTAGATCTAAACGAATTGTCGTTAACAAAAATAAAATCAAGATGAAATATGAAGGTCCCGAAAACTTGTAGAAGCGAGAGTTGCATTGGTGGAAATAGAGATTGTGGAATTGGTAGAGATAATTAATGTTGGATAGCAAATGCAGAAGGAAACGTACGTGGCCTTTTAAAAAAAAAAATCTTTAGCATGTATTAGTTTAAGTAAACAACTTGATAAGGCATGCATTTGTTATTACTAGCATCAAACCCGCACACAGCAGCGAGCGGATATTTCGTGTGTTGATGTTGAGAGAGAAATTTTTGATTATACGTTTTCCCATGTTTGATACCCGTTGGAGTTTTAATTCAGTTAGCGTTTGATACCCGTTGGACTCTATATCCTTGTTCTTCACGTTTGATCAACATGCAACACGCATGAGGATTTTAAGCAGAAAAAAAAACAGAATTGTGTAAGGTCTTGTTTAGAATCTTACGGTAACAACAACCTTTATTGGTGACTGATGAAGACAAGGCTCCCCAATATCGCAAACCATTGAACTAACTCATTGCAAATTCACCGTACCACTCTTTCCACACATCCATTGCTTGTGATCTCCGTCAAAAGACATCACCAATAATTTCAAATTTCTCACTAGTCCTCCTTCAATATCTAGTAATCAAGTCAAAGTCCTTCAACACACCAAACCGCATTCGAACGTCACATCAGTATACATCACCGAACAAGTAATAACTACGGTAATTAAAATCCTAAACCAACCAGTATCATTGTATATACATTGGCACTACAATTGTAGAGTTGATTTGGGGAAAAAGCAAAGCGTAGTAATTGAGGGATCATGAAACCCTAATTTTGAGTGTTACCGGTAGATCAAAAAACCCTAATTTTACACCACAAACTTAATGAATTTTCCTTTTCCCATAATGATACTATCTTAATCTTAATTTATTAATCTGTAAATGTTTACTTAATTCTTAATATAACTTTATTATTTTCTTATTACGTACTTGACAAGAGTAATGATTAAGCTTACCGTATAAATAAAAGATCAAAAATAGAAAAAGAATAAAAATTGATATTTTGTAGTTATTACGGATATATGACATCATTGATTACGTACCGAAAGTTATATATATGGTATGAGTTTGGTTCAAATGAGTACAACAATAGTGAGTAAGAATGGAAGAATCAATGAAAATGCGATATATGTTACAAAACTCACTTTCCCCACGTTTTTAAAAATCAGGTATCGCAAGAATGGCTCATTAAAAAATTATAAAAATTTCACCATAAAAATCAGCATTTCTTTCTCTTCGATTAGAATTTTACAAGATATAATTTCGACTACTTTTTTTGGAGGTTTCATAAATTGTACAAGATTAGTATCACATGTGTCGATAAGCTACCTTTTATCTATATTGATCTTCCTGTGGGTAAAAATGTGAATCGTGTCGAATCTTGGAATTTGGTGATTGATAAGGTACATTCTAGTCTTAGTTCTTGGAAGTCTAAGTCCCTTTCCATTGGGGGCCGTCTCACTTTGGTTAAATCGGTTCTAAGCTAGCTTCCTCTATCTTATCTCTCTTTATTTCGAGCTCCTAAGTTAGTTTGGGTGAAATAACATTTAGTTTTATAAAAAGCTAAATGGGGTGGTTTTGGAATTGGTAGTTTTTATGCTAAAAATCTTACTCTACTTGCTAAATGGTGGTGGCGTTATAAAACCAGATGTGTAGGTCCTTTTGGCGCCAAGTGATTCACCGACTTTGGGGAGTGGATGGTCGCTTATTCTCTAATGTAAGTCTAAGCTCTTCACGTGGTATATGGGAAAACATTGTTAAGGGTGGGCTAGATATTGATCATGCGGGTTTAACCTTTTCAAACTCGTTTTATAAGAAGGTTGGTGATGAAAAATCCTCAATATTATGGGAAGTTCCTTGGCTTAATTTGGTCAATGGTCAGCTTTGTGACATTTTTCCACGTCTTTATGCTCATGAATCAAGTAAGAGGTGTTCTATTTTTTTTTATCGGAGACAATTATCTTTATATTGGTGTGATGGATCGTGGGGTTAGAGAAGTGATCCTCGTAGTAGATCTCATGTTGATCTTTTGCAGCTTGTGGATTTTATGGATGGCAGGATGGTGCTTGATGATCATAAGGTAGATAAATGGGCTTGAAAATTAGATGTTTCAGGTTGGTTCTAAGTACAATCCATGGTAAGTTTTCCTGACGATATTTTTTTTCTTCTATATTCGTTGGTGATTTGTCCGAATTGGGCTTCGTTTGTTTCTCGTAAAGTAAATATCTTCATTTGGAGGGTTGTCTTGGACCGTATTCCTACTCGCTTTAATTTCAATCTTCATGGAATTGTTATGCCTTCTACCTTGTGTCCAGGTTGTTTAGAGATGCCAAAGTCATCTTCCCATTATTTAGCTTC
The DNA here is from genome assembly GCA_949592205.1 of Helichrysum umbraculigerum. Taxonomy (NCBI): domain Eukaryota; kingdom Viridiplantae; phylum Streptophyta; class Magnoliopsida; order Asterales; family Asteraceae; genus Helichrysum; species Helichrysum umbraculigerum. The sequence continues at coordinate 113,870,634 of CATIUR010000003.1, read as the reverse complement.
TTGCCCTTGAGCTCGTGTTATATGGACTCGTATTCTCTCTTGGGAGAAAGTCTTTTGAACAACCAACCTGACATAAGCCGAGTTTTGCATATGCAAATTTTCCGTATCTTAGTTATTTGTTAAGTCCGGAAATTGTTAAGATTGGGCATTCGTTAATAAACAAAGTTATTTCTTGGTGTTGATATATCGTTGCATGGTTTCTTTGGAGACGTCAGAATTCAGTTGTTCATGCTCGTTCCGAGCAACTTATTATTTCCCCGTGTGAATATTATGTGTTATATATTCAGTCCTCTACTTTTCTTTGAAAACGTAATCGCTGCCCAAAGTTTTCTTGCTCGTGGGAGTCTTGGATATCAAATATCTGATTATGGCTATTTCTTAGGAGTTATGTAATCATTTATTTTCTCTCACTAGTACAAAAATGATTTATTATAACGGTTAAAAAGGTCTTTTGAAATGGTGATATGACCGCCTTAGATACATGCATCACTAAAGGTATACTCTTTATTGAAAGCGGTCAAATGACTGGTCTAACAATTCAGTTATAAAAGCGGACGGGAGTTCATTATGAAGCGATATAGCGATAAAAACTATTTTTTAATATAGTTTTCAAAGAACTATTTCAAACACAATTTTACAAAGAAATAATAATAATAATAATAACAATAATAATAATAATAATAAATAATAATAATAATAATAATCCACTTATTATAATAATAAGTGGATTATTATTATTATTATTATTATTATTATTGTTATTATTATTATTATTATTAGGTAAAAGACCCGCGACAACGTGGGGTTCGACATTTAATTTTGAAAAAGATTTTTTTCAAATAAAGAGAATTCTTTCGTGGGTCAGATGAAAGTTTTGTTAACAAAACATGTCCTTTGTGTATCTACTGTGTATACTACAATTCTTTATTGTTGATTAGCACATCAAATAGTGTACTTTGACTTTTTAAAATGAAAATAACTTAATCTTAAACCTACATGATACATAATTACAGTACGAATGTACTAAAATTAATTCAGGAAGGAAGAAAGTACCTAGAATTACAGTACGTACCACATGCAGGAACCATTATCCTTTCAACTATAATCTCAAAGGATTCATACAACACTTGAGTTTTTACTTTTAAAGTCAAAATTGATCTAGTTGTATACTTCCTTCACTTAAAAGTGTAAAATACAAAATAAAGAAAATCTTATAGATCCAACTTAATACTATCAGTTTAGTTGTGATGATAATTTATAACAGCTAGGTGATTAACTTCAGTTCTTCTACTCAAACTAAAAAGTAAATGGTATTATTACAACCTTCATATGATGGAAGGAGTTTTCTTCTAGTTCGAATATGTGCTCTCGCCTTAATATTTCATCTCTAATGTGCAGAGATATGGACCAATTATTTCAACAATACCAGAGCAGCTTTCGAGATTTCAGTTCAACATGATTCCTGCATAAAGATTCACCATATTCTAGCCATTTGCCTTCAGAAACTTGAGCTTTATTAACAACTAACCTGATCCAAAGATCATGTCCATTTTCATATATCTATGAAGGGTAGAGACCATAGACTATTATGACTTGTATCTTATGCAATGAAGTTGTACATTGCTTTATGTTTGTCAAGTTTCTTCTGTTTGTGAAATCTCAAAGTAACCATAAACTAAACATCAAAAGAAAAAGACTAATGAAAAGGGGTTCATTACCATATCAAGGAAAGCTAAATTTCAAGAGGATAATCGACTTGTACTCTTTTTCAAAACCTAAATAAAACAATCAGACAAAACAAATGAGCACATAATGACAATCAATTATTTAATAGTGTTGCTTACCATTGATGCAATAAGTAATGACAATCAATAACACATAATGTAACATATTTTAGCCCGTACCAAAGATCTACGTTTTTTTTTTCACCATCTATTAATACAACATTCGTAAAATAAAGAGGGGTCTAAATATCGAGCTAAATAAAACATAGAAATCTAAAGCTACCAAACAAAATACTTCTGCAAAGTAATGAATGCTACTATAGCTTTCAATTTGTAGATTCATTTGTACACAAATAACAAATATATATATATATATATATATATATATATATATATATATATATATATATATATATATATATATATATATATATATATATATATATATATATATATATATATATAATACGGTTAGAGTAAAGGCACAAATCAAAATACTAATAGGAAGAGGCTACTAATAAAAAAACATAGCAACTCACAGCGTATACTATGATCCACAAATCCACTTGCGATTAGAATCGGGTTGCCCCCAAATCCAAATTTTTTCCAACAGAATTTTCCCAACTAACATCCTTCAAGTCTTTAGGTGGTGAAGTCGTTGAAGGTACGATTTCAATAGTAGAAGTTTGGGATCCAACCAATTTAAAAAGGTAAAAAGATATATTATGTTATTTTTTATTTTGAAGTTCAAACAAACTACTTTTGTATTGCTACAATTGACTCCTTGGTTCTTACATGTCTTCAATATCATCTGGATCTTCAAGCTTATAAAACAGTAACATCGATTCCAAAGTGTTCATGGTGGTTGATACAAACTGATAATTGAGAAGCAATTAAAAAAATAGGTCTACACGGGTTTAACCGAAACTACAAAGGGCCCAACTTTTTAAAGTGAGATATTGTTCAACTCTAGGAAAAACTTATTGTTATTGCAATGGGTTGTCCAACGGCAACATCTTTTGGACCTTCAAGTACCAGTATTTTTCCTACATACCATTTTTCATAGGTATCTGTAATCAATATTCCTTCAGCAATTTAAGTATTTATTACAACAAATACACAAAACCAACTAAATATCTCAATTTAAGCTAAATATGGTAGCTGGTGATTAAATCATTACTATGAGATACTTACTAATTTAGTTACAACATCTCTGACAACACCTAGCAAGAGGGAAGTTCAATTTATAAAGCTCAATTAGAACATTAAAAAGAATGCTATCATCTATAATTGATGTGCGGAAAGTATAGGCAATTATAATAACAAGTTTAAATTAAGGAAATACTAAATAATACTATCACACTATTCAGGCAAGATTAACCCGTTCATGTAATATAGCTTAATAAGTAAGTCCAAATTCGAACACAAGGAACACAAGAAACGTGATTCTTATTTATAACTAATTATCTATTTATTCTAATTACAAATATTATAATACAAATAAATAAAAGGATCCAATTTACAATAATCTACAAGATAAGGGGGACGTTTTAGTTCCGAACGAACATAATTATCTTTATATTTTGATACATATTCTAATAGATAAGTTTTAAGAAACAACTTAAGAATATTCAATTGGATAGAAGATTATAACTATTTAAACAATTATTTATTAAACGTATTATATCAACTTATGTCTATTTGCTTTGTTGGCTATTATTATTGGTGAATTACTAATGTAGAAAATCACAAAGATTAAGATAATTTTCATATAGCAACACTCCCAAAGATTAAGTAAAGTATTACTATTTATTAAGATCTATCAGCAGTTTATTAATACAATTCCAAGATTAGGTTGAATTATAATGTTACTTAACATTAATAATTGACAATCATTAATTACTTTATAAAACTCACAAGATTAGTAAAGCTATCTATATAAATTAATTAACTTTCATCAATATTAATATAACACAGACAATTCTTGTATAATAAGCATTCAATAATATAGTTCCAACATAAACATATAATTCATATAATAAATCTAATAAACATACATTTAAACATTCATAATGAAAACCTAATAAGCAATTAATTCAAATAAACAATATCCAAAATAACCCAAAAGATTAATAAAGTTACAAGGATAAAGAAACCGAACCAATTAGCAAACCAGCTTTCCCTAGGGTTAAAAACCTTCAAACCCTTGCTCCTTGGCCTTCAAAATCGCACCTAAAGTCGTCATAAAACCCTAACTTTCGGTTTTAGTATTCTTGAATCGTATATCGTATTAACTAATTTGAGCCTCTATTTATAGTTTTAAAAACCGACCTCCCAACCGCCGGTTGGAGTTATTTGAATCCGGGTCCAACTCAACGTGTCTGCACCGCCTTCAAACCCTAAAGCTCAACCGCCGGTTGGTTAATCCAACCGCCGGTTGAATGTAAATTCCAGAATATTCTATTTTCGGGCTTGGGCTTAATTTTTGGACTATCAATCTTCATAACCAGACTTCTTTGTTTTCTTGGCCCAATTCTTCATTTTAACTTTTTTAATCTTCATTTCTTCAAGGTCTTTAATCTTTATTTCTTTTAGTGCTTTAATTCTTCAGTTCTGGTCTCGTTCTTGTTCCTTTTTCTTCATTTTTCAATTAAAATACATTTATGCAATTATTAACAAAATAAGTATCTAAAATCATATAAATGCAATAAAATGTATATAAAAATAGGGATAAATTACTATAAAATATACTATCTATTTGATGCTTATCAAATATCCCCACACTTAAGTTCTGCTTGTCCTCAAGTAGAAAACTGAATAAAATTTAAAAATAAGCATTAAACTAATATTTAAGAATCAGAATACCAATACTAAAAATCTGTTTCATAAATTAAAAATGTAAACAATTTAATTAACATGGATAACTATAATGTATAAATAAAATTATTATTATTTGTGTAATATATAACTTATGAATGATTACTAATATATTTATCCACTTTAAACAATCTATATTTATATTTATGAATACTCTTTTTATTATTATTATTAGTATGTATATTACTTATGATTTCCATATATGATATATCTTTAAATTCAATTATATAATTTTCTTTTATATTCCAATTAAATATATGAAATACATTTTTAAGAATCAAGACATTGGTGACAGGTCTGCTTTTTCATGCAACAAAGCGACATAACTTGATTCAGGTTTAAGCAAAACCAGACTTGGTCAAACCATTTTGGCGACCTCGTTAGGTATCTTTTATTTTTAAGACTTTTTCAAGTACTTTTGACTTGCGTTTGCTTAATTTTTAAGTATATATTAATAGAAACCAGGTCTATACTTTCGTATAACAGAGGAAACCATCAATATTTACCCCCAAATGTACTCACAAAAGTAAAAAGATATAAAATTATTGCATAATAAATTTAAAAATTAAGACTTTTATGTCATACATCATATTATGTATCATAAAATAATAAACAAGTTATTTTATTAATTTATTAAAATTCAAAAATCTTCATATAGATTGCCTATCAGTACATCATATCATATAACTATATATCACTTCCTTATTAAGTAACTTACATTATATATACAAAACAGTTAATCCATATTAAAGTTTAAACTTTTAAATACAAAACAAAACTTTTAACAAAAGTATTCTAACTAATAAATATTTAGTTATTCACTTACAATTTTAAATTTTCAAAATTTTAGAACAATAAAAACTTAAATGTTTAATTAAATAAATTCTTTTTCTTACGAACCATATCCCCACACTTAAATTATACAATGCCCTCATTGTATAAAAATGATAAATAAATGTGAGTAAGGGAAAGAAAAATAGAACAGAAAAACTCCCCTGACTGAAATTATAAATTTCATCATCGGCTAAGAAAAATCTTCTTGGTTGATTCCTTCATCTCTTGAAAAATAATATACAACATCCACACTTTCGTATTTAATCACGATTGCATTTAGTATATGCAATAAGCCTTTAAACCCCTCGGTATCCCAAGTGGACGAGTTATAGTCTCGTGAGGGTTTCCAGTGAACATACCCACAAAGTTTATATTTAATAAGTAAGAACTTTATAAATAAAGTGCTGAACTTACTACCAGTCTAAAACTATCAAAAATAAACAACCATATCAGTATAATAATAATAAATGTAAAAAGTAAACATAATAATAAATACAGTCATTCCAAATATAAATGTATCAAATGTATCCAAGACAATCTAATCATCATCTGAATCCTCCTGCCCTGGCTGTCTCGAAGGTCCAGCTCCATCATAAACTAGCGGAATATACGGCTGAAACTCGATAGACCTATCTCTCAACAGCTGCTATAACAATCCAAGCTGATAATCAGATCTATGAAAACTCTCTCTCTCAAACCTATCAAACCTCTGCTCAAATCTAGTCAATCTCTGATCAATCGTATCAAACCTCCTACCATGTCCTATCTCAATCCTCTCCAGTCTCTGCTGAACCTCATCAAACATATCACCCCGGTCACGACCTCTACCACGTCCTCTGCCTCTACCTACTGGCAAATCAACCTCTGGTACTGGTGGTGGTATAACTGCTGCTGGTGGCGGAACTGGGGGTCCTCTCAATCTAGCTCGCTGTACAGACTGCTGTCCAGGGGCAATCTCTGGTGTCCACAACAAAACTCCCTTCTGTACACCCTCCTGAATAATCCCTAACTCTATCAACTTGTCCTCGCCTAGCAAGGACATCCCAGGTGTAACCGGTGTACAAGTCAAAAAATCAGCAGCTCCCATCTGATAATAATGAGCTAACCTAGTAACATACTGCCCTCCACATAAACTACTGGTCCTCATATGTCCTGTCGCTCCAGTAGTCATCCAATGAACTAATCTCCAAGGAACATTGATCAGCGTCCCCTGAATCATAGTATGCAAATAAAAGAAATCGGGCTGATAGACCTTCTCAGGTCCGTCTACCACAAATAGAAGATGATAACAATCTATGTATCAGCCTATGAATCGGGCTCCTCATATGTATATCCGAAGGGGCTCTATCCCCATAATCAACAATCGCTAGCTGTCTCCAACACTCAGCTATCTCTACAGATGAATACTGCTCAACCATACCTGCAAGCAAATGATCTCCAAAAGACTGGTTGTGGAGCTCATCTAATGTATAGAGCCCCACAGCTACCCCAAACTCAATCAAACTCATGGTCCTAGGCTGACCTCCCAAATAAAAATAAATCGAAGGCTGGTCAAACTGTCTAGAAGCACTATCAAACCTAAGGGTAGTATAAAATTCAATCACAAGCTCCCTATAAATAATCTCCCGAATCTGAAATAATCTAACCCACGCCATAGAAACAAAACCTACATCACCTGACTGTAACAGATAACTCTGAGTCATAAGCCTCCTCAAAGTAGCATCCCCAGTCTCACCCTCTCGGCGAGGATCTATAACTCTCTCCATAACTGACCAATCCAAAACATCCGGTGTCTCTACCGACTGAGCAATATGCTCCAGTAATCCATCAGCATACTCTGCTCTCCTCTCTGGTGTAATCGACTCATGCTTAAAACGTAGGTAAGGATGTAGCTGGAAATCCTCCCTGTCTAATAATGCACGTCCTCTCTGTCTCCTAGTAGCCATAACTGTAAAACAAACTTTAAATAACTGTGTTAGATTTACATTTCAAAAGAAATTTGGGCAGCATTTCTGCTTAATTTTTGATAGCCACCTGTTTAATTTCTTAAAACTAAACAGAATACTTATTCTAACTACAATTTCAAAAATAATATTGAATCAAAGTATATGTATGTTATCAAAGTATATGTATGAATCAAAAATAATATTTATAGTCTCGAATCCAAAAAATTTGTAAAAAGATAATAATGTTTGTTTCAAACAAAATAATATTGATACATAACTTATTATTTCAAAATCACGATGATATGTTATTTCAAATCATTTGCTTCAAAATTTTATAGAATATAGTCGTTTATAAAAATTTTATATATAATTCTAAAATTTATTTTGATGAAAAATCTTTAACAAAATATTTTGCCGAATAATAACGAGATTATATTTTTACTCTTTTTATTAAAAAGAATTTATTTCGAAAATATATCGAATCAAATAATATGTTATAAATGTAAATAATTTATTTGTTTCGTATATAATTCAAATTCAATTATGAAGTTGAAATTTAATTTAAAATTTTATTGAATCATAAATGTATCGTTTATATTTAAAATGTACCATTTTTATAAGTGTGGTTTAACTAATACATTCAAAGTAAAAGTCGAACCGCTAATCGATTCGTTCCGCAACAATCCGCAACCAAACCTCGATCAACAAAATCAATGCCTAACTAACCTAAACTAATTTCTACGCATTCCTAATCATTTAAACTAACAATATAACTAAGAATCCATCCAAACCGCAAATAATCACATATATTTCGGATTAAAATTCGGAAAAAAAATATACAAAAACGAGTTTAGATAATACCTTTGATGATGTAAATCACAAAAACGCAATGCAAGGATGAAAATGTGATGATCCTCGGTCGAATTCCGTTTGTCCGATCGTATGTATGCGTGCAATATGTGTGTGTGTGTGTGAATGGCAGAAAACCCGATGGTTTTCTGGTTTTGATCGCAAAAGTGTCCAACCGCCGGTTGGGCTTCCCAACAGCCGGTTGGTTTAAAATTTGGGCCAGGCCCTTTTCGGCCCATGTACAATTCATTGGGCTTAGGCCCATTAATTCTTTTAGCTATATAATTCTAATATTTTTACGAATAAAATTTTAATTTGCGTAATACAACAATTTACAAAATATTTACAAATCATAATCTATGTGAATTTGTTTATGTTTTAGATATTAATTATTTTGAAAATTTTAAATGGATAAATAATAAAATATTATTTTGGCAATATGTACTTTTAATACAAATTCCTGTAATGCTGTTAGTTGTGACAAATAACAGATATAATAAATCTTACCTTGGTATACATAGATTTTTCAATCGGTGATTGTGTCGACTCATCCACCGTTTGGAAATTCAATTGTCGACTTTATCGAATTCCAAATATTGTTTCAATCTTTTTGTCACCAAAAATATTATATTTTGTATATCTGCAATCTTGTGAACAAAGTTAAGCATAATTCTAAAACTTATTATTATAATTAGGGCTGTAACCGAGTCGAGCCGAGCTCGAGAGGGCTCGAGCTCGACTCGACTCATTTAGGGTAAGCTCGAGCTCGGCTCGATAGCTCGACGAGCTTTCACGATGCAGGTTCGAGCTCGGCTCGAAAATGTTTTAGAATGGCTCGAGCTCGGCTCGAAAAGCTCAAAATTTTATATAAAAATAACTTTTAATTTTCAATCTTATTTTATACTCCCTCCGTCCCAATTTTATTGTCCCAGACAAAAAACACGCAGTTTAAGAAAAACATCACTATCTCTCTTACTTTTTGGTAACAAGACAATTTTACCCTTTACTTTTTACATACCTTTTTGTCTTACATATATAAATTAGGGGCATAAATGAACTTTATCTCATTATTCTTTTCCATTTATGGAAGTGGACAATTAAATTGGGACATCCAAAAAAGGAATAGTGGACAATAGATACGGGACGGAGGGAGTATTTATTGAAAATTAAAAATCAATAACAAAAATCATTTCAAGTATATATAAAATTAAAATAAATCGTGAAAACATGTTAAAAACTATGTAAAATTGTTTTACAATTTCAAAGTATAATAATAATATCATTTACATATCAAAAATACATATATATATGTATATACAAATATAGATATTAATAAAGGCTCGAAAAGCTCGATAACAGCTCGAGCCGAGCTCTTAAAAGCTCGAGCTCGGCTCGATAGATATTTCGAGCTTGATTTTTAAGCTCGAGATCGGGCTCGAACTCGATAAAAGCTCGACTCGATCAAGCTCAAGCTCGAGCCGAGCTCGAGTTGCTCGATAAAAGCTTGACTCGTTTGCAGCCCTAATTATAATCTCTTCTAAGTATTTTATGAAAATAAATTTTATCACTATTGCAACTCGTGTAAAAATCAATTCTAAATACTTAAATTCCTATCATCTGTGTAGCTAATACAAATAAAGATGAGATAATCATATAATTCTGAAAACAATAAAATTCATATTAATCAACCATAAAACTAAAAACATTAAACTTTAAATATCCAAATAACATTCAAATCCTAAACCATTATAAAACTAAAACAAAAATTAGAAAAAAATTTAACTAATTATTAAAAATGAAGAGGTTACAAATGATCTTCAGAAATGAGGTTTAAGCCTAATTCCCACTAACAGGTCTTCCAAAGTTCTCAGGATAAATTCTTCGAAAGTGCAAATAGATCTTATTAGTTATCTCGGGTATTGGTGAAGCATATTCAGAAAAACTTTCATGATGAATCCTTTCAGCATTTTCTACTTCTATGAGTGTGTCAGCTACCCTTTTAACCTTTTTAGCTATCCTTCCTTCTTCATTAGTAACCATGTAATTATCTTCAATCTTTGTTTCTCGTTCCACATGATTATGTCTTAATGAATCCATTAACCCATAGAAACCTAGATGTATATCATGATAATCATATGTGTTATGAGTTCTTACTGCCTTTCCTATGTCCCTTAAAATTCTCCTATAGTATCCTTCTTGATGCTCCGTTGTTATCCCAGAATACCTAAAAGTATCTACCAACTGATAGTAAACTTCAGATAACCCTAAATGAAAAAGGTTATTTCTTTGATTATAATGAACTCCATTGTAAGCTAGTTGCAACTCCATTTTCGCATAAGTGACCAAGTTTGCCATTGGTTCGTCAGAAAAGTACTCAGGAATTATACGCGTTCTTTCGTCCCATTCTCCATAGTAAAATTCATCAACAATTTCTTGAACATAAAAGTCAACCGTACAATCAATAAAGAATTTTCCAGAACCAATATGCTCTCTAGCTTTTATCGAATTGAAGAAATCTTGAAAGTTTTCAAGTAAACATATGTCAGCCATGTTACTCAAGTTCCCAGTGGCATGCTCTATTATCTCCTTAAGCTCTCTTAACATTTCTCTTTGTTTATCAGAATAAGGAAACAAAGACTTCTCAAATGTTTCATGTACATATGTATACTTCAACAACTGCTCTTCGCAAAACGTTGGATCTACCATCTCATTCTCACTCATATCATACTTCAGCTCATTTACATAGTTTATGAAATCATCTGTATTTCTAGTCTCATTAGATATAACCCAAGCATTGAATTCTTCTTCCATTTTCCTAATCAACTCTTTCTGGTAATCAGTATACTCTAAAGTTGATTTGTGTATAAGTTCCATAATAAACCTAAGCTCATTTTCATGATACTCTAAGTAGTGAATCATATCTTCCTTATTTGAAACTACAGGTGGTGATTCATAGTCTTCTTCTTCATTAGATAGCTTGATCTTCTTGTTTGGTTCAAAAGAATGGTAATCTACTTCTATATCTTTGAAATCCATATTCTCATTTCCAAAGTCCATTTGCATCGACTCCATTCTAATAACAGCTAAATTTTTCTGTGCACAAAGAATAGCACATAGTTCAGATTACTTTTCTAGTCCTATTTTAATCTAAATAACTTATTATACAATTTTTAATTTAATTTCCTTTACATTGCTAGTCAAAAAGATCTCGGTAGCTCCATTGATAGTACACAAAAGCGGAAAAACAGGTCAGCGCAAAGCTTATTAAAAACCTATTTCTTTCTAGAAGCACCTTACCTCTTATATGAAAAATCAATGAGGTAGGTCTTTACTCTCCTTATACCTTTGTTTTTGTCAGTATTCTCAATGGGTGAGCCGATATTTCTTATTGATTTTACAAAGTATTAGAGATAAAAATAGTACAGGTAATATAATTAGTTTAAATAAAATACACCGCTCCCCCGGTAAAACAAAAGTTCAACCGTTAAGTGTTCCCCGGCAGCGGCGCCAAAAACTTGATGTGCGGAAAGTATAGGCAATTATAATAACAAGTTTAAATTAAGGAAATACTAAATAATACTATCACACAATTCAGGCAAGATTAACTCGTTCATGTAATATAGCTTAATAAGTAAGTCCAAATTCGAACACAAGGAACACAAGAAACGTGATTCTTATTTATAACTAATTATCTATTTATTCTAATTACAAATATTATAATACAAATAAATAAAAGGATCCAATTTACAATAATCTACAAGATAAGGGGGTCGTTTTAGTTCCGAACGAACATAATTATCTTTATATTTTGATACAGATTCTAATAGATAAGTTTTAAGAAACAACTTAAGAATACTCAATTGGATAGAAGATTATAACTATTTAAACAATTATTTATTAAACGTATTATATCAACTTATGTCTATTTGCTTGTTGGCTATTATTATTAGTGAATTACTAATGTAGAAAATCACAAAGATTAAGATAATTTTCATATAACAACACTCCCAAAGATTAAGTAAAGTATTACTATTTATTAAGATCTATCAGCAGTTTATTAATACAATTCCAAGATTAGGTTGAATTACAATGTTACTTAACATTAATAATTGACAATCATTAATTACTTTATAAAACTCACAAGATTAGTAAAGCTATCTATATAAATTAATTAACTTTCATCAATATTAATATAACACAAACAATTCTTGTATAATAAGCATTCAATAATATAGTTCCAACATAAACATATAATTCATATAATAAATTTAATAAACATACATTTAAACATTCATAATGAAAACCTAATAAGTAATTAATTCAAATAAACAATATCCAAAATAACCCAAAAGATTAATAAAGTTACAAGGATAAAGAAACTGAACCAATTAGCAAACCAGCTTTCCCTAGGGTTAAAAACCTTCAAACCTTAGCTCCTTGGCCTCCAAAATCGCACCTAAAGTCGTCCTAAAACCCTAACTTTCGGTTTTAGTATTCTTGAATCGTATATCGTATTAACTAATTTGAGCATCTATTTATAGTTTTAAAACCGACCTCCCAACCGCCGGTTGGGTTCTCCAACCGCCGGTTGGAGTTATTTGAATCCGGGTCCAACTCCACGTGTCTGCACCGCCTTCAAACCCTAAAGCTCAACCGCCGGTTGGTTAATCCAACCGCCGGTTGAATGTAAATTCCAGAATATTCTATTTTCGGGCTTGGGCTTAATTTTTAGACTATCAATCTTCATAACCGGACTTCTTTGTTTTCTTGGCCAAATTCTTCATTTTAACTCTTTTAATCTTCAATTCTTCAAGGTCTTTAATCTTTATTTCTTTTAGTGCTTTAATTATTCAGTTATGGTCTCGTTCTTGTTCCTTTTTCTTCATTTTTCAATTAAAATATATTTCTGCAATTATTAACAAAATAAGTATCTAAAATCATATAAATGCAATAAAATGTATATAAAAATAGGGATAAATTACTATAAAATATAATATCTAGATGATGCTTATCAATAATTCTGCATCTTCCTAAAAATAAAAAAAAAATAAAAAAAATTGATTATTACCATCACCGATCATTGCAAACAATAGTTGCCAAACACATAAGAATGACGATAACAAAGTGAAAATAGAGATTAATCTATGAAACCAAATAAAACTTATACTATATGATAATTAAAACCATAAAACTTACAGAAAAGCCACCATCTTCCTCCTTTGAAACACACAACAATATACCAAATACCTGGCGGCGGTACGACAGAATACCCTTAACTTGTTCGTCACCATCATCATGTTTATCTTATGCATTTGCTAGATCTAAAACTTGGCAATGTTGTAGCTTTAGATCCGAAAGCTCTCAAATCGGTTCTGGGAAAAAAACCCTTTTTTATGTGAACACCTCCACCACCGCCGTTAGTAGATTTAAAAAAATTGTGTTCTTATCTTTTTCGTTTTCATTTGCTATATCTAAAATGGTGTTTGGTGAGTATGAAGAAATACAAACAAAAAAGCATTTTATAGAACTAGTTTTTTAGAACAATTAAACAAAGCGAACTATTTAACTCTTTTATAGACTTGTTTACAAAGAATGCACTACTATATTATATATTGTTTATTTTAATGTTTTTTAATATGATGTTATGAATGTTCCAAAAGATCAGCACTCAATTTTTAAGCTATACACCTGCTTCAAATAAAATCATTTTTAACATCCTGTTTAACTGCGACAAAAATCAACAAAATTTTCAACCGATATAGATAACCTATTTAACCGATATAAAAAAAACTATTACTTTGGAAACAACCGCTCAGTTTTATTCTATTTGAAAATATTTTTTACTTAACATTTCTAAAATTGCACTTTCTTGAAGCATGTTGATTTAAACGGCATTATGATATTTTTTGAACGGTGTCTACTAACCGCTAAAAATCCCTCTTTATTTTTAATTTATTATTAAAAGGGTTTGATTACCCTAATCAAATCTTAAATTAGCTTTTATATTTAAACCTCCTCTAATTATGATTATCAAATAATTCTCTAGCCATATTAGAAGTACAATATTACCCCTACCCCTCCTGATAAAAAAAAACACGGTAATACTAAAAAAACCACCGGTCATATGTCAGCTCAAAAGCATAAACCCTACTTCCCTCTTTCAATTGCTCCTTCTTCATCATCATCATCGATGGATTCAACAAACAAGATTCCAGCAAGAGATAACATAGTTATCATAAGCTATCCAACTTCAATTAGCATCAATTGCTTCTCAGGAAAGTTTCTGTTTGTCAAACCCTATTTTCCACGATAACATGATTCCTTTCAAAATTTAAGTTTGACATGTAATTTTATCATTATAATGAGTTTTCTTGACATGTTCTTCGTTTTGATGTTGATTAGGGTTTCAATCTCTGGTATCATCACCTCTCTTATTTTGCTCTCCTTTTAATCGTCTCCTGTTCAATCGTCAATCTCATTCAGGTATGTTGTACATCTTCGTTCTCTACTCATTCATATCCATATTGATGGTGGATTACTGGTATACACAGACACTTTCATCCTATTACAACCTGTTTATATATGTGACTCTCTGTCAGATGTCAAAAATACTCGACTCATGTTGGGAGCAGTTTGTATAATTTCTTGGTATTTACTTACTACTAAAAATTTGATCACAATTTTACATTATTTCAATAAACTAATTTATATTTGTTGTAAAGACCAGAACGCAAGTTGTTACGGAAGAATCAATCGAAAGAGTACATATGTTGTTATCCGCATTGCAAGTGCAGTTTTAATCAATATTAAATAAAAATTAGAGCTCTCCTAATTCTTTGCTAATGGGGTTATGTTATTGTAGAAAAGTCTGCGGTCATTGTCTGATGATAAAGTGCAAATTTTGGTGAAGAAGCTTTGGGTTCTTGACGGTGACTTAGTAAAGTATGTATCGGAAATTAGTTTCACAGTAACTGATTTATATAACCATTTGAATAGTTAACAATCAACTTATTTGTTTATTAATGAAAAAATGTGATCATAGCTTCTAAGTTGGCTTCTAGGATTAAAGAATTTCAATACGATTTATTGTTATAATAGGGTTAATTTAATATTCTGGATCACTGTATACCTCCCCTTCGCGCTGTTGTATTTCCCAAGATGAAGAAGAGCAACATAATCATGCTAATGCTGCAATTTTTTTTTTATCATCATTTTCCTTTATAATAATCATATTGATAAGTGCGAAAAATGAATTTACTTTCATATTTTGTGTTTTAGTGGATTGATTTTTTTTTTACGGTTTTGTAATCTTATTTATAGTACTTTTATCTCCATTACAGAATATGAGAATGAGAGTAATGGTGATGGTGGACTGGTGGTCAGCAGTGGCAGCAGCAATTGTATTATGAGAAGGAAAGATAAAGTTTGGGCTATAAAGCTCACACCTTGAACTGCCCTGTGGGGGCAGGGCTAACCCCTGGTTTGAGTTCCATTACTGCTACTAATTACTTCTACTAATTGTGCAGCAGTAGCCAGCGCGTTATAAGATTCAAGAACGAGTACTACTATTGCAGCAGCCAGTCGTTTAGAAGATTCAAGAACGAGTAGTACTATTGCAGCAGCCAATCGTTTTGAAGATTCAAGAACAAGTAGTACTGTTGCATCATATGGGTAATTTTCAGAATTTTTTCATAAATGGGTTGAAATGTTCACCACCAATCAGAACTTAGTTTATATACTACATGTTTGCAAAATATTTACCCCCATCATCCGATTCATTATTAAGTATCAATTTTTATGAAATAACTCATGAGAAACATCTTTCCCTATCAACAGAAGTTACCAATGAGGCAGTACCATGTATTGTTGAACCACATGGATCAGTTGGAGCTGTTGCGGGCTGCCGAGCAATAACTCAAGGCACCAATGCATAATTTGTTGAAGCTTTGTTTCACTATAATGCACGATAAGAGGTATATATAAAATAATGAAGATTTCTGTTTTTAATAGAAGATAGATGGTCATGCTTCAAAATCAAAATGAATACTTGAGCTACATCTAGAATTGTAGTCAGATCTGCTTCACTTGTTAGAGATGAAATATGACATAAATCAAGCCATTGTCTAATAGTTCAAAGTTGCCACCTCGATCGTTCTTTTTGCATTTGTTGGCATTTTTGCCCTAATCTCATCTCTTCCATGGAAACAGCGTTACATACTTGCGGTTGGATGGATCCGTTGAGCCGGAAAAGCGCTTATTTCAATTCAGATCCTACTATTGATGTTTTGCTTCTGACAACTCATGGTATGCTGTGATTTTAACATGTATAGTGTATTGCTTTGAACGTTTATAGTGTTTTAATAATTGTATCTTTTCTTTGGCAGTTGGTGGTCTTGGTCTGAATTTAACATCAGCTGATACCCGTGTATTCATGGAGCATCAGGTACATATGATTCTATAGTGTGACAATTTTGACCTATTTACTTATGAATGGGTCAAAATGGGTGGTGTTTCATCTCAAACAAAACAAATAAAAAAGTAACTGAAGGTCGAACAGGTTGTAAGTTGCAAGAGTATACTTTTTATTGGATACAATGTCGTAAGGTTTTATATTGTTTTTGTATCATAATCAACACAAAACTTATTTATTAAGAAATAGATTTGGTCGTAAGATGTATGTTGACCCTTTTAAAATTAGTATGTATATATAAAAAGAGATCGCCACTCAACTTAGCCAACATGACCTCTTCCGACCCGTTGCTAGCCTCTCTCATCTTGTCACCTCTGTTTGTTCATATTTGGTTTACATCCATCAGTGCCATGTGGTAATGACAATTTTACCCTTTCCTATTTGCACTTGAAGGCAATGGATAGAGCACACATGTTGGGACAGCGGAAGGTTGTTAACGTCCATCGTCTCATAATGAGAGGAACTTTGGAAGAGAAAGTGATGAGCATCAAAAAATTCAAAGTCTCCATAGCCAATGCGATCATTAATGCAGAAAATGCAAGTCTCAAAACAATGAACACCGATCAATTACTTGATCTATTTACACTAGCATATACTAAAAAGGTAACTATTACATACTTGAATCTTTCATTTAGGCAAGTCACAAATGACTAATTTGCGCTATAACACAATATGCGGTTTTTTTCAGGGTACATTCACATCAAAGAGTTCTGAGAACAGTGATGGATTGCCAAAGGTACCAGGTAGCGGTAAAGGGCTAAAAGCCATCCTTGGTGGACTCGAGGAGCTTTGGGACCAATCTCATTGCACTGAAGAATATAATTTGAGCCAGTTTTTAGCCAAGTTGAATGCTTGAGGCAGTAGCTCTGTACAGTTAACATTTTTTTGAGCAGCTCCCGATTTTGACAATTTTTGGTAGTTTTTTTCCTTCTCATATTCGAATTTTCATTTCTTTCCCTTAGCTCTTTTATTTAGAATTTCCGTGGTATATAGGGTAAGGGTTAGGGAATAGGGAGTAACTCGGGAAAAAAAAAATCTTATCCAACCTGTTTTTTTTAACTAAACTATTTTTTGTCACACTAATAGATTACATCTTAATATTATCGTAATTCAAAAGACTTCATGTTAATTTGTGTCTGTTTTCATTTCAACAATCAATTTTTCTTAAGATCAAATCACAATCATCCATAAGAGTATGGGTTATGGGAGGGCAATCACCATGTGGTTGTTTTTATACACCGGACATTGGATGTGGTGTGTGGAGAAGATAATGAAGTTACTGTGTATACCTCAACGTAGGGTGGAAGGAATTGTTGTATGGCATGAAAATGGATTTATAAAGAAGATCATTGTTATCTCATCCGCCTAACGAACGAACCGCCTAAGGTAATTCAATTGACTATTCTTGCATTAGATTACTTTATCGCTATATTTGTTACATTAATTTACAGAACTACATTGAGGATTGGCTAGCTCTTGAAGAAATACTGATGGAAGAACATGGAAAAACTAAAAGGTTTCGGGAAAGCAAGCACACAATCCAATTGATTGAAGCGAATATGAAGATAATCGTTACCACAATTAATGTTGAATTTAATCGTTTAAAATGTCACCGATCAATGTTTTTATATCTTTTTTTTTTCATAAATGTATTAGCCTTAATTCATGATCTTTTGAATCCTTATGGTACTCAATATTATCTTATATTTCTTATCGAACCTATACTTCGGGGGTTTTTTCTTGATACATGTTTCATTAATTATTTAAAATTATAATATAATACAAATATGTAGTGTTTATACTTTTAAATATTTTTTTCGATTTAATCACGAATTATATGTAATAACTAACATAACCTGCTTTTAAATGATCTCGCTCGCAAAATTTGCGGGTTATGATCTAGTATAATCAATTAGAGCGGTTTTTCTAAAACCGCTACAAGTAATACCATTAAACCGTCTGAAAAAAAATTTGACTCACTTTTTACTTTTTGTAGGGATTTTCAAATAAAAACCTTATAATATTGCGCTCTAAATAATTATTTGTGTACTAGTATCTAGGTGAGACTCGGAATTGTTTGTTTGGTTTTAATGTTTCCTTGAACTAAGTTTGCTTGGTTGTTGCGTGTTTCTTTGACTCCGATGTTTTGAGCTTTTATAAAATTTACCGTTTCCAAAATTAAAAAAAAAAAATATTACTCGTTAATGCAATTCCATTTATTGATAATGAAAAATATTAACTTTATTGTAAAACATGTGGTTCCCTTATTATCAATCGACACCTTGTCCGTTTTGAAAATAACCAACTGAGCTACATACAAGTTAGTTTGGTTCAGGGGTGTTCATCGATTCGGTTTCCAGTTTCCTCGGTTTATTTGGTTCGGGATGTTTGGTTTTAAAATTTTTTCGATCAAAATCGAAAATCGAACCGAAAACCAAATTCACATTTGGAAATCGGACCAAAAATCAAATTCGAATACGGTTCGGTTTCGGTTAAAACCGAAAATTTCAAAATTTTTATTTTTTTTAAGTTAATCGGTTTCGATTCGTAATTATTCGCGTGTTATGGTTTTACTAGAGTTGAAAATGAAAGACGTGAAGTTAATTTAAGGTTTAAATGTAAATACTTGTTTAGAAATTCTAAATATCACACATATGCTACATATAATAATAATATAATATATTATTAATTTGAATTCGGTTTTGAATTAGGTTTTCGGTTAAACCGAAATCAAACATTCAAAACCGAAAATCGAATTCAAAAATCAAAACCGAACCGAAACGAAAACCGAATTTGAATTCGGTTCGATCGGTTTTTTTCAGTTTTAATTCGGTTCAATTTTTGGATTAAACGGTCGCAAACCAAATATTGAACACCCCTAGTTTGGTTTAGTCTTTCTAAATCATAAATATAAAGTAAAATAAATTTTTATCAACGGGTTTTATTTTTAAACGAAATCAAGATAAGATTCATATATATGTGATAACCTCCGCTTAATTGAAACTTGTATACTATTAGTTCTTTAATTAAACTCTAAATCAATATTTTTAATTAAAATAAGTTTCCTAACGGTCCATGGATTCATCAACTATATAATTACGGCTAACATACAATCCAGGTTTTTATTTATTATTTAACAAACGCTAAACCTTAATTGTCGACAATTATGGGTGAGTTATCGGTTGACAACATATACAACATCTTGTCTAGAATGCCTCTTAAATCTTTGGCTCGTTTCCAATGTGTGAGCAAGCTATGGTGCAAGTACATCAACGATCCTTACCTTGAAATCATGCATGTGAAACGAGCAGTGAAAGATCCCACGATGCTCATCATGTTCCGATTAGTTCGATATCTTGATCTTCCCAACTCTCCGTATGCATGTGCACTCACTATTTTGGAAACTAAAGAAAAAGAATCACGTACTAGTACTGAAGAGATGATCACAAAGAAGCCACCCTATATGGAGTTTTGGTGTAAAGACTGGGGTCCCAGATTTATTCTAGAAGACATAATTTTAGGTTCCTGCAACCGGTTTGATATATTCATCACAAGACCACCCAAATGGCACCGCTTTACTTGTGATCAATCCCTTAAAGAAAGAATGTTATAAGCTGCCGCCCATCAGAATTTGGTCATGTACATCAGTGTTTCACGAACGAGAGTCATGTGGGCTTGGTTTTGATGATTCTACCAATAATTTCAAGATGGTGTGTGTTGTGCTTAGAAATCAAGAGATTATGAGGTCACCCTACCACGACATTGTTGATGTGATCAAGGAGGATCTATGCACCATGGTACATGTATTGGGCATGGACTCATGGCGGGAGATACCCCAAGTCCCACCGTATCCCATAAGTGGTGAAGCTGTATTCGCTAATGGATGTTTGCATTGGTTGGTTAGCAGTCATCTTAAATACTGGCGATTCCCCATAAGAAGGAAAGTAATATGTTTTGACATGAGGAAGGAGGAATTTGGGTTAATTAATCTTCCTAATACACGCATAGATTGCGGTAAGCAACATTTGGTTGATCTAGATGGTCGAGTTGGACTTGTGTATGATGATATCACACGGAAGTGTTGCATAGAGGTGTGGTTACTGAAGCAAACAAAATGGGTCATCCATTGTCGGTTGGATCACAATCCACCTCTTCCTACAGACTTTATAAAGGTTTTAGGATATTGGAACAAAGAGGGGGACTTATTAATAACAAACAGTTCGCGTAGGCGGTTGTTTGTTTACAGCTTAAAAGATGGCGTTTTGCAGGAGGCCAACCTTATTTATCGGAAAAATGCTCGTCCAACAGATATTCGAGTGTATCAACGTACCTGTTTTTCGGTACTTCATTCATTCAACAGAAGATGTGTGAATGTAAACTGGATCCATCAGCAGCCTATATTGACAAATTGCAGTCTACCCTACAAGGCCTAGCAACCACTAAATAATAAAAAGTCTGTGCACATTAATTTGGAGATTTGTATGCTGAATGATTTACGGAGGAAATCATTGATGTCTCCACTATATTTTGTTTTTTTATTGTTTTCTTATTCCTATTTAAGTATGTCTCTTTTGTATGCAATAACAAATAACATTGAACCACCAACTTTTCAGCTTAAAAGTATTATATTCTCTCTTCCATGCAAAAACAACTCCACCGAAATATTCTTCTGTAACTCTCATATTCTTCACAGGTTATACACAAACGATCCAACTCCTTTAAAAACCAACATTTGGTATCAGAGCTTGTCCTTGTGTATGGTCAAGTGTATGCCAAATACAGTCATGCCGAGTTCAACGTCATCTTAAACCGAAGAAATTTTCCAAAGGACAGTGTTACTTTGCATTATCCGATGCTCACAAAGACGAATTATTCAGTGTGGGCTCTAAAAATGCGAGTGAATTTGCAAGCACAAGGAGTGTGGGTTGCAACTCAAGAGGAGAATGTTGATGAACAACTAGATCGGATGGCTCTAGCGGCTATATACCAAGCGGTCCCAGAAGATGTTTTAATGATGTTAGCAGAGAAGGACTCCGCTAAGGAAGCTTGGGAGACACTGAGAATGATGAACATGGGAGCCGAACTGGTAAAGGAGGCGAAAGTACAAACCTTGAGAAGTGACTTCGAGGTGATTCAGATGAAAGACAATGAATCGGTGGATGATTTTGCCATGAGATTGAATAAAGTTGTGACCGGTATTCGATCGCTAGGTGAAAAAATTGATGAGATTTCGGTCGTGAAGAAGTTTCTTCGGGCTGTTCCGATACGATTTGTGCAAATTGTTACTTCTATCGAACAGTTCAGTTCGAGGATTTGAAGAACATGACAGTGGAAGAAGTTGTGGGTCGTCTCAAGACCATGAAGAGAGACTCAAGAGTTATGGAGATGGACATGGATAACCATCACTATTGCTCACTCATGCTGAGTGGTCAACGGGTTGTCCAAGAAAACTGATAAGAGGGACTCATCGAATGCTTCTAAGGGAAGAGGTAGTTCTAGTGGTTCTAATAGTCGAGGCAGAGGACGAGGCCGAGGCCGTGGACATGGTCGTGGTCGAGGTGATGGCCGTGATTACTACACAAACCGCAATGATCAGAGACCCATGCAAAGAGATAAAAGTAAGATCAAATGTTTTTCTTGTGAAAAACTTGGTCATTATGCATCAGAATGTCCAAATTAAAAACAAGGTGAGGAAACAAACCTCACACAAACCATTGATGAAGAACCCACGTTGATGATGACAATTGCACAAGAAAATTTACCAGGTGAGGTGGCTCTAAATGAAGAGATTTCAGTAAATCTTCTTGCATCAGGTGAATCCCGAGTTGAGTCAGATGTGTGGTACCTTGACAACGGTGCTAGCAACCACATGACAAGAGACCGTTTAAAGTTTCACGAGCTAGACGAAAGGATCACGGGCCGAGTAAAGTTAGGGGATGGCTCGACAGTAGCCATTTTAGGGAAAGGGTCGATCTTATTCGATTGTAAAAATGGAAACCAACGATTTCTTAATGAGGTATATTTCATTCCGAGTTTAAAAAATAATATCATAAGTCTTGGTCAAATGACATAAATAGGGAATCGGGTAGAAATGGTTGGGACGTTGTTAAAAATGTTTGACAGGAACAACAATCTTCTAATGAGGGTAAAAAGATCATCTAGCCGTTTGTATAAAGCTTTTTTGAAAAAGGGTCGCCCGACATGTCTTCTTGCAACACGAGATGAACCAGTTTGGTTATGGCATTCAAGACTCGGGCATGTCAACTTTCACTCATTAAGAAGATTGGTTGAAAAGAACATGGCAAATGGAGTTCCTATGTTTAATCACCCGAATCAGATTTGTGAAGGGTGTGTTCTTGAAAAACAGACCCGAATTCCATTCCCTGATCAGTCAACGTTTCGAGCTCAAAAACCTCTTCAACTTATACACGCTGACTTGTGTGGTCCAATCTCACCCACGTTCATTGGAGGTAGTAAGTATTTTTTTTCTTTTAGTTGATGATTTCAGTAGGTGGACATGGGTTTATATGCTATCCAGAAAATTCGAAGCTCTGGATGTGTTCAAAAGATACAAAGCCATGATTTAAGAAAACTCGGGTTATAAAATAAAAACACTCCGTACAGATAGGGGGGGGGGGGGGGGGGGGGGGGAGAGTTCACATCACAGGAATTCACAAAATTCTGTGAAGAAAACGGTATTACAAGGCAATTGACAGCACCTTATTCGCCCCAGCAAAACGGAGTAGTCGAAAGGCGAAATCGAACCGTAATGGAGATGGCAAGGAGTCTTCTCAAAAGTAGAAATGTTCCAGGAGAATTCTGGGTTGAAGCCGTTAGACATGCAGTCTATCTTCTCAACCGTTTACCGTCAAAGTCCCTTCCTCACATCACCCCGTATGAAGCTTGGTTTGGTAAAAAACCAAACCTTGGACATTTACGAGTTTTTGGTTGTGTTGCTTTTGCTAAACATGCAGGTACTCACTTGAAAAAGCTTGATGATCGAAGTAAAAAGATGGTGTACTTTGGGGTTGAAGATGGAACGAAAGGCAATCGTTTGTTTGATCCGCAAGATCAAAAGTTACGGGTTAGTCGTGATGTTGTGTTTGATGAAAATGAGGGCTGGAATTGGAACAAGAATAAGGAGGAGGAACAATCAATGGCCAACATATTTACCATAATCAAACCACAACCTATAGTCACATCAGAATCTACACAAAACAACCCTGAAATTACACCTATCCAACCCGAAACCCATGTAACAGAAGCTGCCAATTCTGGACAGCCCTATGGTGAGGCTGTACAGTCCCATTCAATCCCAAATATTACTTCTCAAAACTCATTTTCGTCATCCTCCACAAGTTCTAGTGACTCATTAAATGCAGTCGGACCTTAAGGGGTTCGTTCCTTAGATGATGTTTATGAAAGAGACGAAGAAGTAGAACTTGATCCCGAAGAACTATTGATGGTTGAAACTGATCAACCTACAAGCTTTAAGGAGGCAGTGGGATCCAAAGCATGGCGGGAGGCTATGCAAGCAGAATTAGATGCAAGTGAGACGAATAAGACATGGTAGCTTACTGACTTGCCATCGGGTCATAAAGCAATTGGCTTGTAATGGGTTTATAAAGTAAAGAAAGACAACTTGGGAAAAGTTGTGAAGTATAAAGCACGTCTCATCGCAAAAGGGTATGTGCAAAAACAGGGGGTTGATTATGATGAAGTTTTCGCACCTGTAGCTAGATTTGACACCGTAAGGCTTATTCTTGCTTTGGCAGCTCAACACGGGTGGGTTGTCCGCCATCTTGATGTCAAGTCAGCCTTTCTCAATTGTGATCTTGTGAAGGAAGTTTATGTTACTCAACCGGAAGGATATGTTGACAAGAATCAAAGTCAGAAGGTGTTCAAGCTCTTTAAAGCGCTTTATGGTCTACGACAAGCACCACGAGCTTGAAATGTTCATTTAGATAAAAGCTTAAAGGGGTTGTTGTTTTCAAAATGTTCACAAGACTCGGCTGTTTACACAAGAAATTCAACAGGTAAAAATCTTATTGTTGGAGTTTATGTTGATGACTTAATTATTACCTGGTCAAACAATGAAGATATCATCGAATTCAAGGAACAGATGAAGAATGAATTTGAAATGAGTGACTTGGGGCTGCTAGCTTATTATCTTGGAATTGAAGTTGTGCAGTTAAAGTGGGGAATAAGCTTAAGACAAACAGGTTATGCAAAAAAGATTTTGGATCAGTTTGGTATGCAAGATTGCAACCCGACAAGATCACCTATTGAATCAAATCTGAAAGTTGGAAAAGATGAAGGTAGCGAAGAAGTTGTTCCCGCTGAATATAGGCGAATGGTGGGGTGTTTGAGGTATCTAACTCATACTCGCCCATACTTGTCCTATTCGGTTGGCATTGCAAGTTGTTTTATGGAGAAACCAACAGTTTTACACTTTCAGATTGTAAAGCGTATCTTGAGGTATGTGAAGGGTACTTTTAATTATGGGCTCAATTATGGAAAAGGTCAAGAAATAGAGCACTTGGTTGGATTCTGTGATAGTGATCTTGGTGGTGATATAGTGGACAGTAAAAGCACGAGTGGAATGGTCTTTTATCTGGGAAGGAGTTTAATTACTTGGCAATCTCAGAAGCAAAAGACAGTTGCTTTATCTACTTGTGAAGCCGAGTTTATGGCAGCAACAGGAGCAGCATGCCAAGCTATTTGGCTTGCAAATTTGGCAAAAGAATTAACTGGTCAAAACATTGAACCAGTCACTTTGTTTGTTGATAATAAATCAGCAATTGCGTTGATGAAGAATCCAGTTTTTCATGGTCGAAGTAAACACATAAACATTCGTTTTCACTTCATACGTGAGTGTGTTGAACATGGGCAGATTATAGTAGAACATGTTAACTCGAAGGATCAGCGAACAAACATCTTTACTAAGGCGTTGGGACAAGTGAAATTCATTCAGATGCGAAACATACTTGGTGTAACAGATACCGAGTTTGGTTAAGTTTAAGGGGGAGAATGTGAATGTAAACTGGATCCATCAGCAACCTATATTGATAAATTGCAGTCTACCCTACAAGGCCTAGCAACCACTAAATAATAAAAAGTTATTGCACATTAATTTGAAGATTTGTATGCTGAATGATTTACGGAGGAAATCATTGATGTCTCCACTATCTTTTGTTTTTTTATCCACTACTACACAAACTAGCATTAGGAGCACATCATTTATATCGACATGTTAATTAAGCTCCAAAAAAAGTATTTATAGCGTTTTTGCATACATTTAGATCATTTGTTAAGAAAATGCTCTAAATGCCTTTTATTTGTAACTTCCGTTAAAGAAACGCTACAAAACAATATATATTTGTAACTCCCTTTAGAGGAAAGCTACGAAAGAATATATATTTTGTAGCTCCCTTTAAAGGAAAGCTACAAAACATATATATTTGTAGCTCCTTTTGAAGAAAAGCTACAAAACACATATATTCGTAGCTCTTCCTGTCATGAAAGCTACAAATCAAGCTACAAAACACATATATTCGTAGCTCTTCCTGTCAGGAAAGCTACAAATCAAGGTATATTTGTAGCTCCTTCCACCGCTACAAAATCACTATGAAAGCTACAAATAATACTCATTTAGACTGAAACATAATTATTCCTCTTCTAGAAAAGCGACTTTATGTTCCCCGCAAATTTTTTCACTTATTTAGAAACTGCCGCTTCTGCTTTTCACTCAAATTCAAAACAATTTTTATTTGAAGAGCGCTACAAAAACACTATGAACGCTATTACTTTTCACCGAAATTCAAAACACAACCATGTATCTCACTCGCTTTCAATAAATCAATCTATCATTTTTAGTTTTCTCTTCTTCTTCTTCTTCTCTGCTATCTTCTTCTCTGCTTCATGTGGTTTCTATAGTATTTTTATGTTTCATAACTTTTATTCTTTTTATTGATATATTTTATGTTTTGTAGGTTATCGCTGAAGACCCAATTTGTTGATATTCATTACACCCACTAACTGTTCACGTAATCTTATGAAGAAGTGATGAGAAATGAGCAAACGGGTGAAAGAAGTTGGTGCAAGTGAATGGCATAGAGAGAGGCATAATGCTCGAAATGTATTGTTTGTTTTTATGAGAAATGTGGATTTGTTTTTTTGTACTGTTCGTGTAATCTTTTATTCTTCTTATTGTATTGTTCGTGTAATCATATAAGGAAGTGATGAGAAATGTGGATTTGTTTTTTTTTTTTTTTTAGGAATGAAATTGCTTGTTAACATGCTTATATGTGCGATTTTCATTTGTAACAACAATTACTCACGAATATTCGTTTTCAATTTCGTTGGTAACTGCAATTAGTCAGTGACCTTTTTTTGTAGCTTTCATAAGTTTTTGTAGCTTCCATAGTTCTATAAAAATTACCAAAAAATACTTTTTTGTAGCTTCTATAGGAGAGCTACAAATGATGAATTAATGCTCCAAAACAACATCTTTTGACGCGGTTAAAAGAGACGCTACATAATTGACATATTTTTTGAAGCCCTGGGATTTGGAGCTATGTAATTCACCGCTACATTAACCAATTTTCACCGCTACCAAAGCTCATCTTTGTAGTAGTGATCGTTTTCTTATTCCTATTTAAGTATGTCTCTTTTGTATGCAATAACATTGAACCACCACCTTTTCAGCTTAAAAGTATTATATTCTCTCTTCCATGCAAAAACTAACTCCACCGAAATATTCTTCTGTAACTCTCATCTTCGTCACATGAAATACACAAACGATCCAACTCCTTAAAAAACCAACAAGATGGTGAAAAAACTGTCAGTTTTATTCTCTACTAGGTAGAAAAGTCGATGCAGATTTTACAACACGCCAGCTCCGTATTGACGTAATGTTCATTGCACTTCTACAATTTATATATTTGTAATTCATACTTTATATTATATACTACCTTATAGTCTTAATGAACAATAACTTCCCCATTCAAAATCTAGCGCATGTATCGTTGTCTTTTTCATTGACTGTATTAATTTTCTACATTTTCGTATATATAATTTTAGTAGAAAATGATAACTCGAAAGCTGCTTTAGAGTAGAGGAGTGTCAAATAACGATAAGTAGGGGTGTCAAAAAACCCGACCCAACCCACACACGACCCAATTCTATTAAAACTATTCGGGTCGGGTTAACAGGGTTAGAAAGTTTAATCAGGTTATGCGGATTAACCCGATTAACCCGAATGCTTATTACTGTCGGGTTGCGGGTTAAAATAGAGAAACTTATACGGGTGCAGGTTGACCTGATTTACCCGATTTAACCAAGTATCAATTTTTCTATTAATTTTTATAGTTAACTTTCGTATAACATAATATAACTTGAATATGTTAATTTAATATGGAGACATTTTTCTATATATATAAAAGTCTAAGACAATAATTGAATTAATAATAGTATCTATAACCATAAAATAACATTAGTGTAAACGGTAGCAATTTATATCAATAAGTTTATGAAGAACTAAAGATCTAGTATTAAATATTAGTTGTAGTACAACTTGTAATTCTTTCATCAAAGTGTTAGTGCGGTAACCTGACCCGACTAACCTGCTACCCGATTAATCCGAACCCAATAACCCGATTAATTAATAGGGTTGGGTTGCGGGTATATATTTATTTCTGAAACCCGCCTAACCCGACTAACTCTTATTAGGGTCGGGTTGACCCGATTAACACCCCTTTACCAACAACAAATGCCTCAAAAACAATTTAACAACGATAATAATATCGAATTAACGTAATATCAAGTCAACAATAATTCCAATTTATAACAAGAAATAAGCATTTGAACTTTCCTACGTCAAAAGACCAATAAACTATAGCTTCCGCATTATATTTTTCACGATGATAAATAATATAATCGCATCGTTAAGATAAATTAAGGCCTAATAGCAAATAAAATCAACAATTTTTTAATGATTTTACACATTTATGGTATGAGTCTATAAGATTCCAATCAAATACAAGCAAACTGAAGCTAAAGATACAAAAAATGGGAAAATTGAGGCATGCATCTCAATATGATCAGGTGGATAGACGCACGACAGCATTTAGGGAGCATAAAATTGGATTTCTTTTACACTAATTAAGGGATAATAAAAAAGACCCATCTTTCACTGTATTATTAGTTCATTAAGGCCGGGGTCCATTTAGAAACTTAAACTACTTCTTTACGATTGGTCTGAATGTCATGGGGGCTCGGGAACCCCATGGTAAAGGGCTGCATCCGGTGTGCAATGTGTGGTTTTGGTTTCAGCCTGATTGTTATACATTATACCTGCGTTTATTGGGTGTTTGGTTGCTCATAGCTTTGATATATACATGAAAACTGTGCTTGCATTTGAAATGATTTTAAGGAGAATGGTACATGTAAACTTCAAACTAAATAATCGCGAATAGAAATTTTCTTTTTTGTTTGCCCATCCAACGTGCAACTAGAGGCACTTTGGCATATCTTAGAACAAGTAGACAGGGAAAGGCTCGCTCACTTGTTACAAATAGGCGCCGGAAGCCTTCATTTGCCTTCCGGATGCTTCTGGTGCTCTTCTGGGAGTTATCTTTCAGTGAGGTGCTTTGCATGTGGGAGGTATGTATTCATCTAATCATCTTGTATGATATGTTTGACTAGGATTCAAATTAATTTTATGGTATGCTGCATGTGTGGTTGAAACCACCTGTGGCAATAATTGTGTACTTGCATGCTCAATGAATACCCGATTTGCCATTTCTTTTGTTACCATCAACTCACCTTAAGACTACAAATTATATAAATCATCATATTTGATATATTTTGTGATTTTAAATAGGAAAAAAAAAAAGAGAGAGAGAGAGAGAATTGCTGCTACACTGAAAATGGGTAATTCATCATCACCATTTCTTGACCTTGTTGATGATATTATAGTGCATATCTGAAAACTATCATTTTTTTTAGCACAAGCTCTTTGTCAATCCATAAAACGGATGTCGAACTTACTCTATTATTTCCAGAATTGATCGCTCTAAATTTCCACTTTTCACTTCTGAGCCACCCTTTGAACCACCATTTTCGTCCTCAATAATCTCTTCTTGTTTAGCTGTGGTTGATTCTTGTGGGATACGTAGAACCAGAGGTTCAATAGAGGTATTCTCCAGATTGTAAGCCAGGGATTCATCAAAATCAGCAGCCACATCATCTGCTGACTACAAAAGTGACACTAACTAGTAATTCTCAAGCTTCAATTGCAGACAGTATCATAACAAGAAAATCAAATCCGACTGGACTACTTTTGTACACACGTCTTGCTTACTGACTGTGATGTATCATTAAGAAGTGTGAACACTAATATGAAACATGCCAAATTTAAAATTAGATCATGAATGACCAGTATTGCACGATGGTATATTTCCTTGCAATTCCTTCCTTTTTCTTGTGTTATCTGAAATCATA
Organism: Helichrysum umbraculigerum; assembly: GCA_949592205.1. Lineage (NCBI taxonomy): Eukaryota > Viridiplantae > Streptophyta > Magnoliopsida > Asterales > Asteraceae > Helichrysum > Helichrysum umbraculigerum. The sequence continues at coordinate 113,840,431 of CATIUR010000003.1, read as the reverse complement.
CTTCCCCATGCAGAACATATGCTATTGGTGTATAATTAAGAAGAGGGTTTGGGTCAAGTCATAATAAGTATTTAGGGCTGAAGATATCTTATTTAGCAGCTGTTTACAAGAACTGGAAGAGCTTGGTTGGAGTCGCATCAGAATCAGGTAACTTCAAACCTATTGTGAATGCATGAAATAATTGTTTGTCAAGAGATCGGTTATACAAAACAGATAAATATCGCATGCTGATTTTGGGAATAGATGTCTTGATGGTTATCAATGTATATTACGAGTTCTTGATAAGTTGTGATTTGGAGGATGTTTTACATCAAGATTGAGAATTTATACATGCTTGATTATGTCATTTTAGGTCAACGCAGATCAGCTTAGATAGGGTACTAGCTAGGCATCAGTTTAGATTCTTCTTAGTCGGTATTTAGGTTCCTTTAGATCATTTTATATTGGAGTAGAATTCAGGTATTCATTGAGCATGCAAGAACACAATTATTGCCACAGGTGGTTTCAACCACATGCAACATACCATATAATTAATTTGAATCCTAGTATCATACAAGACGATTAGACGAATACATACCTCCCACATGCAAAGCACCTCACTGAAAGATAACTCCCTGCTGAAGAGCACCAGAAGCATCCGGAAGGCAAAATGAAGGCTTCCGGCGCCTATTTGTGATAAGTGAGCTAGCATTTCCCTGTCAAGTAGTTCTAACTTCTAAGATATGCCAAAGTGCCTTTAGTTGCTTCATGATACCTGTTGTTCCTTCCGTCATAAAATTTACATGTCGGGTAGGCAGACAAAAAAGAAAAAATTAGATGGAATTATTAAATGTGAAGCTTAGACGTACCATTCTCCTTATAAGCATTTCAAATGCAGGAACAGTTTTCATGTAGGCTTACCACTTTGACCTCCCCATTCCATATGCAATGAGCAGCCAAACACCCAATAACCGCAGGTACAATGTATAACAAATCAGGCTGAACCCAAAACCACACATTGCATTCCATTAATTTAATGACAATAAAAAGGTAAGAAATTCCAATTGCGTTAGTGACATCTGTTTTATCGAACATAGCCACCAATTACCAACCTGTATGGCTTGAAACCAGTTCATGACAACAATCGTAAGGATCACACAAACTGCATATCAAATGTTGTTTGCCACTTCTCTGGTTTAAGCATTTTATTTATCTGTGCAAAATACAGATCAGTCATGAATAGCAATTGAACTGCAACCACTAAAAATAGAATCTTTGACCAATGACCAAGGTTGAATGCTAATTATTAGCAGAGGACTTGTGAAAGTCTTAGATTTACATAACAAATGTAACACATATCTACAGAACTAATAGAAGCGCCATAAAAAGCTGAAATAAAAATGCTCTAAATATCCTTTTCGTGTTATCTATTCCTTGTCATGCCAATCACCTATATATCCATGCTAACTACCGAATGTATATAGAACGGCCATAAGTAAAAGACTTTACATAAATCATCATCAGGACTTGTGCTTTTCAAAGCAATTCATTATATAAAGAAACAAATTATAGATGATTCAATTAACCAAAGCTTCTCTTTAAGAGGTGCTTTAGATAAGCTTATTGGCTTATTATGTTGTAAATACAGGGAACTATCGTAGCTTGTAATGACCCAATTTGTTTTTCAAGTTGAATCATGTAACGTGCATGGGGATTGTAAGTTTGGGTTGGGGGTGGGGGGGGGGGGGGGGGGGGGGGGGGGTTTGTATGGGGAAGGGGCATGTTTAGAATCTTACAGTTACAACAACCCTTATAGGTGACTGATGGAGGACAAGGCTCCCCAATATCACGAACCATTGAACTGACTCTTTGCGAATTCCACATACCACTATTTCCACACATCCATTACTTGCGATCTCCGTCAAGAGTACTCCTTAGCCCTCCTTCAGTGTCTTGTAATCAATATAAAGTCCTTCACAAACCAAACAGCATTTGAACGCCACATGATCAGTATACATCACCAGACAAGTAATGTAATTAAAATCCTAAACAACCCACCATTATTGTAGCAATAACCTTAAAGATGGATCTACACCCTGACAGTAATACTGAAAAGCATCAGCACATGAAATGATCATGTGGCCCTTCTGGTCATCAAAGACCAGCAAAAGTAGAACATTAAACTATGATGACCCAAAGAATTATTATATTTTTGAATCTAATTTTGTAAGAGATACATGATATCAATGGACCTAATCACGGTACAATCCTTGAGGGTTTCCAAAAGGTTTTATATGTATTTACCAATGCATATCTGTATGCATGTTTGTATGTAACATTGCAAGTATACCGTGCATATTACAATAATAATAAGAAAGGGAACAAACACATCAACAACTAAGAAAAGGAACAAACACAAATAATAAGAAGATGAAACATCGTTCACTTTGGATTCACATATTGACAGGAACAATCAAGTACATTAACATGTCTCCATTCTGTTTTAGTAAGTAAAAACCCAAACAAAATGCCATTATTAGTCTACGAGCCAAACAAACAAAGAATCAGAACTTTTCCAGAACATCTCTCCAAGACAGCATCCGCAAATCATGATTGACCTAATTGTTGAAAACCGCAGCCATCCTCCCCCTTACATCCACCAAGATAGCAACATTTGCAGCAAGCTGTTGCAGTATATAAGAAGAAAAAACCCCATGAAAAATAAGATCATTAATATATACCGTAGCTGTTTCTATTTTTCATACACATACACACATTGATTTTCAAAATAATACCTCCTTTGACAGTTGATCCAAGCCTGTAGCCACATGCTCCAAATCGGTAGCAGCATCATCAAGAGTTTTCCTACAGACTGCAAGCAAAACAATCCGTCAAGAGAGAGAGAGGGAGGGAGGGAGAGAGAGAGAGAGAGAGAGAGAGAGAGAGAATGCAATTGTTCAGCATTGTACTTTACTCACGTTCAATCTTTTGGGTAGCATCTTCCGCGGGATTTACTGTTAAACAAAAGTTTGTAGTTTTAGAATACTAACAATCCATCAAAAAAATAAAAGAGATACTGTTATTGTTCAGCATCGAACTTTACTCACCTTCACTCTTCTGTTTAAGCTTCTCAGCGGGATTTACTGTCAAACAAAAGTCTGACTTTTTAGAAAAGTAGAAAGAAGCATAACTAACAAGCAATAATCAACATACATTTTATATTGAACAATAAAAAAAGATGGTCTTTATTAGAATTTTAGCAGAAAGCGAAAACTATCAGCATCAACGAAATAACCAGCGAGCAGATAAGATTACCATTAAGAGGTTTTGAAACGTGACTGGGCAATGTTAGAGTCAAATTGGAGCCTAGATCATCGGCGGCACGCTTACCCTTATGCTTCTTTAGAGGACTGCTGCTGAGACTGCGGAGCATATCGGCAGTTTCTAGGTCATTAACATCCACTCCAGCTGTAAAAAAAAGAAACATAATAATAATATATAAATAAACAAATAAAAATGATAATAAAACGTGTTTGTTAATAGCGGGGCAGAATGAAACTGACCAGATATCCCACGAGTGGGTGCAGATGTACCAGCAGATGTCAGAGATACCCCCTTCTTATTCACTTCCTGAAAGATTAAGATTGGGTTAGAAGGTATATACGGAAGAAAATGGAAAAACAGCTGAAATCGCAGGGTTTTCACATAGTACCAGCTCATGTATGTGTACTCGGAGCTGGTGGATGTTTTTTGAGTGGCCTAGATCGTTAAGAATCTTTGCAAGACGCTCCACGTCATCAGGGTATCTGTAAGGATGAAACAAAATCAGGCAAGAAAAAGCAGAATTCAATATACAGGAGCAAACATGCATAGAAAGATAGCAACTTCAAGCATCTAACAGTCAATATGGTTTGATAAGATATAGCATACAAAGTTACTACTATTTCGATAATTTTGATAAGTAACACGTGCATTTTTACATCTAAAAACTTTACTAAATGACCCTTCAAACGCTTTACTCAATCCTACAGACGGCCTTGATTCATAAACTATTAAGTAATTAACTGAACATGATTTCATACATGACACAACATGTTGCCCTTTGATATTCACATTTAGTTTTATAATTGACTTACTTTAACTGACTTATGAGATATGAAACAAATCCGCATCAAAGTCCCTCTCTCTAGTTCACATACTATACTAATATCTGTAATTCAAAATTGATATTACTATTAGTTTCCCTCTATTAACATTGCAGTGTTTACCTAAACGGAAGATCTTGCAATTAGTATACATGTTTCCCATATGATAAAAGTAATTTAAATCAACAGAAGTTTCTTTCTCTCCCAAAAATTAGCATATCCAATATGCAGAAACAACTAATAATCAAGATTATTACTGGGCACAATAATAACACTTAGAACAAAGAATCATACAATTTAACAAAAGAAATAATGTATTATAATCAAGATTATTGAAGAATAACAAATCTAAAACAGTAAGATTTGGAATCAAACAGCATAAATATAAAAGTTGAATCATATACGTTAATCAAGATCGACAACAGAATGTACACTAACACTGGAATCAAAAAGCATACAATTTTAACAGAAAATAATGTACTAATCATATAATAATCAGGATTATCTGACAAAAAATAATGAATGTAAACATAGATTGAACATTTCAATTGATTATAACAGCACCCAAATCAAGATGAACAACAACAACAACAACCCTTGGAATCAAAAAGCATACAATTTTAACAAAAAATAATGTACTAATCAAGGATTATCTAACAAAAAACGTGAATTTAAACATGGATTGATCATTTCAATTGATTATAACAGCACCCAAATCAAAATTAACAACAACAACCAGAATAAAAAGAAGAAGAAATTACTGTTTTGAGACCACGGACAACAATTTCGGTTTCGAACGAACTCCAAGAAGCCATTTTCTTGTTCAATCACAGTCGTGAATGTGAATAGACAATCGATTTTGTAAAAGTAAAATGTAAAACGAATCGTAATTGTTCTTGAGTGAATACAGAGTAGAGTAGTAGTATCTTTATTATTGCAAATGTGGATTGGTTAGTTAGTTAGTTACTTATACAACCAACAACTGTAACGAACTATCGCGCCCTCCCCCCTTTGTTTTAAGGATTTATGCCACCAAATAATAACGAAGTTTCATGACTGTTCACTCAAAGTCACTTATACTTTTTTCACTTGGATTTAATCACTCAAGTTTCATTATGTGTTGATTAAATCACTCAACTTTCATTGAGTGTTCATATATTGTGATATTAATTTAATTTTTTAAATTAAATGCTGACATGGATTTTATTTAAATAAATAGGTTGACATGGAAGTATGACATGGAATTATATTATATTACTTTTTTCTTAGAACATTGACACATACATTCACAATTTTATAAGCTTTGTTTTTGGTACATTTTGTGAACAATTCGCTGTGTCGTTTCTTAATTTTAATTGTGTAAACCATGTGTTTTCAAGTAAATACAGTGGTGTTATACTAATTCATACGTAGCTATAATTTATATATTAGGTTCACATAGGGAAAAAAATTTATGAACTATAATACTCCTTAAATACCATGTATATCATACGAAAGATATAATAATTAGCTTCTGGATCATTATCATTTAGCTGGTGATTTGGATAACAAAAGGAAAAAAAAATAAAATTAAAAATTCGAAATCAGCCTAAATTTTTAGAACAATAATCCATGTCACCATTTTAAAATATGATAAATTAACAAAATTAAGATATTTTCACAAGATGTGAACACTTCATAAAAGTTGAGTGATTAAAGACAATACAATAAAAGTTGAGTGATTAAATCAACACAATAAAAGTATTAGTGACTTTGAGTGAACACTTACAAAACTTTGTTATTATTTGGTGTTTTTAACCCTTGTTTTAAAATTTTTAATTTAATTTAATAATAAAAAAAGAATTAATCACTTTAATTATATAATGCTAGTAACAAACAACAAAAACAAATGCCTACCTTCTTCTTGTCGAGGGATGAACTCTCTCTCACACTTGTGGTGACCCTGCCTATCGTCGATCATCGTCGTTTCTTAGAATCCTTTGTTGGTGAGGTGAGGTGCGGTGCGGTGCGGTGCGGTGCGGTGCCAGTTTAGTTTATGAAAATATGAACCCTAAACCCTAACAATTGCACAAGTATATATAAGGCCCAAAAGCTTTTGTTTTTAGAAGCCTTGTATCTATTTGGTCCGACCCAAATACTCTTAACTTGCCCCGACCCGGCTTTTCCAATACAGATTTTATTTACGGAGTATTAATGGAAAATGCTATACATAGCTCTAAGGGCTATGAATAAGAAATTCAGACACACATTAACTGTTTGTACCCACCCTCTAAATATAACTTCTCCTAGTCACCTTGATTTACCACATCTTAAAGCACGAATCTAACTCTTAAACATAGCCATTAGGGCTAAAAATAGCAAAATCCTTAATTAACTTGAATTTGACTGATTATTAATAAAAACATTAGATTTTCATGTCCGTCCGTTGCACGGTGGTCTTGAATTTTACCAATTAGTTTTATATAAACGGGTCGATGGAGGTCACATGTTTAAACAGATTATGATTCATTAGGTTTGTTTTTTTGGCTAAACAAATTTGTTCGTGTCAAAACACAATGCATCAAGATATTTAATTTGTTTTTACATCATAATAGTTATAGTTACTTGTTACAACTATAATCACTTCAATAATTTTTTTGGGTAAAGGGTAAAATTTTACCCGGCAAATCTCACTTCAATAATTTGTTAACTCATAAATTTAACTCTCACGAAGTATATTATTTTGGATCTAAATATTGAGTAGATTTAGTAATAGTGAAATGAATGATAAGAAATAGGGTAATGAAAAGGTATAATTCAAAAATATATCCAAATATAGTATGAAGATATCTATAGTTATAACATTTCATTGTATAACTTAATCAACTGAGTCAGTTTTAAAATGCTTCGACTTAAAGTGGATTGGTTTAACTTGAACTATTTATATTATATTATATTATATTGTTACTTTTAGTAATTTAATTTAGAAACAAGCATTCATTTAATTACATGTAAACTATTAAAGTATAACACCCCTCATTCAATATATGAATATTATACAGTACAATTTAACTCGGAAGCGTTGGCTTAAAAACGTAATTTATTAAAATACATCATATAAAAGTGTATAAGCTTTTTCAAACTCCAATACACAACAGTTTAAAACTATTGAAATCACATTACACACATTACACAAACGGGGTATTATATAATTCGAAACTTTAGTTTAACAAAAACTACATCAGAGTTACGAACGGCAAACATTCCTTGCAAAACATCTTCTTCCTGCCCACCCACATTATTAAAACGTAACCTGCAGGAAGTAAAATAAGGGATTAACACGAAGCTAAGTGAATGAATTTATCACACACAATTCAACTTAGCATAACTACTTGTTTACACCAAACAACCGTAAACACATATTATACCAACCAACTATTCAACAATGAGGATCGGTGGCTCTTGAGAAACCCTACTGTCGCGGTGGCTCTCAAAGAACACTTACCCAACAATCTGTAAGGCCAATACAGAATAGACCGATAGCTAATGGTTATTATACTCAAACACAGGTTCTACACACAACAAATGAATCAAGACCATGTGTAATTCACACAATAACCAACTAGCCCAACTAACGTGTTGACCTCAATAACAACGGATGCCCGAAGGCCACATAGCACATAGATGTACAACCAATAACTCAGATTAAATAATAAAACAATACATCTACGTTCACTTGCTGCAACCAAACCGTTACAACTAAATTAAAAGGTGAGTTCTAAATCCACTCACCGATACCTCTGCAGATTTCACACTCAGCAATCTTATATTACTGAGTCTTTGGAGTATCTGAAATACCAAATTATACACAAGTTAGTAATTTGTTCCACAATCATCATTATAGCATATTTATTCAATCAGGTAATTCCTGAAGTCTAGGCAAACAAAAGTTCAATCAGAAATGAAATCAGAAAATCCCGAAATGACATTTAAAAACTGAAAAATGCCATTTTTGACCCTTAGATGACTCCGAATGGCCAAAAACTGTCTAGGCTCTATTCCATGAGCCTTGATCATTGGGTCGTTTCTGAGTGACCATGCGTATTTCAGCTCAATCTGAATTAATAAAAAAATTTGTAAATTTTTAGTCACTAAAGGTGTTAGGAACACTTATGCACTTTTTAGTCACTAAATTTGAAATTTGCAAAACAAAAACTTTAAAAATCTTGGTTCGCAGTGATCTCAATAAGCAGAGCCAACTCGGCTCGCAGAAACTCAACTCGCAACGAAATAACTCAGTTCGCGCAACCATCTCGGCTCGCAGAACTCGGTTCGCACATCTCGGTTCGTACAACGAGTTAACTCGCTTCGCAACAAGAACTCAGTTAACAAGACGAATTGGGTTCTGTAGTTGCTTTAATTTTATACCCGTCCTAAATCTATTGTCAGGAACCCAAAACCATTTGCGAGAAAAGTATTTTATTTTACCGTCAACTACAATAATTTAAAACAACTAATATTTCACTATTCACAATAAGTCATGGGACCTATTTATTTAAGCTTCACAGTAAAACAAATAATATCAGGTAATTTCTAAAACAATTAAATAATCAATTTAAAATACGAAATTACCAGACCAGCGAAGAGGGTGTTACATAAAGTTTATAATTATTATTTTTAAATAATAATCACTTTAATTACGTGGTTTTAAATAATCACTTTAGTAATAATCACTTTATTACTTCTCACTCAAGTTTATAAGGTGAGTTGCAAACCATTGATCATTAGAGTTTCATATCAATTAATTTTAGTTATTAATTAATGAATGGCTCAAGTTTATGAGGTGAGTTGCAAATCTATCTATGCATATATATATATATATATATATATATATATATATATATATATATATATATATATATATATATATATAAGAAAACCATTGGACAAATCTCCCCCTTTAATTAGGAGCTAATCCTTTATTAAGCTACCATCAGATTAAACAATGACATCATTAGACCTATTAATTATGTAGTAAATTACTAAAATACCCTCTTATAATTAATTAGGTTTATAAGTTTATCTAAATTTAAAGAAAATGGACAGCTTTTCTCATGGAAGTCCCGTATATTAAAAAATGAGCGATGAATAGCAAAATTACGCCTTCATTATCACCCAACCCTAAAATCCACAGAGCCCTACTCCTCTCTTTCACGTGCTCATTCGTCTCACCATCGCCTAATTCAAAATGGAATTATTCAATACCTAATCGCCAATTCAAGATGATGACGTTCTATAGGTTGAATCCGGCGTTTCATTCAAGCATAATTCAAATGATTGATTAAATGATTGATGAAAGATCGATATGAATTGTGTTCATCTTCACGAATCACTCCACGTATTTATACAATTGTTTGATCTAATATCTAGATTCAGCCACTTCAGGGTAAAAAGAAGATAAATGTTGGGTATATTATTTATCTTCTACTTTTTTTATATATAGCCATTGGTTCTATTACCTGTTTTATGATAGAAATCTCACACTCGCCAATTTGTTGTCGAGATTCAACCAGTCCATCTCACTGATAAAATACACAAGCCTTTATCTTAGTATAGTTGCAAGTTCAATTGGAAGCTAGGTACATGTGATTGCATTATGGAACCAAAATCTGAAGCCATTGCTTTGCTGGATTATATATAAGTGCTTGACTAATGAGGACATTGAGTATTGAGGGTTCACATAGATCATTAGAAGATGTGGCAAAGTGTTAGTTGTCATATTCATAGAGTTTGAAAGTTTAATGAGTTGTAATCGGGGACATTTAATTTGATTACACTCCTGCTATAGAATGGAGGTTTTACAATGGTCTTGCCTTTTATTTGCTTACTGATACCCTGATTGAATGTTGTATTATTTTTGTTTACAATATCACCAACTACTATTTATTTGGAATGACGGTTTTCGTTTCTTATTCAAAAGGTGAGCTAAAATTGTTCTTCATCGAATAGCTTACTTTCGTCGGTTTATTCTCACTTATTTGGTTTGTAATTTGATTTATTTACAAATACAAATACTTAAGTGATTTTTTATGTTCAATATCTTATGGCAGACTCTTAACGTAATCATGGATCTTGATTGAAGTTGAAAATGAGATCAATGGACGAGGACAATGACAAGGCAGTGCCCATGAGGTGATTAAAAAAGAAGCAGTTAATTTTATACAATTATCATTTATACATTGATCAACAAACCAAAAAGCATATATATTACTCATAATAAGTTTGATGAATTGTATGAATCATGGGATATTTCAAATCAACTATTGATGGGTTTTACATTTTAATGGTTCATGTTTTTTGTATGTGCTTTTGTTTTGTTCGTAGTCGAACTTGGTTAAAAAACATGTCACAATTATTTAGCAGTGTCGTGTCTGAATATCTGTCTATCCAGGATGCAACCTTCACAAGGGATTAACATATATGGATTTGAAGAAACTTCATATTCTCTATTCCAGTCAATCTACTCATCTTTAGAAGGTAATGTTCCAATATTGTAATCCAGTTTTGTTTAGTTAATTTCCGTTGAGGTCTGTGCTCTCTTGCTGGCTTTTTGAAAAGTTTCCACTAAAAGGCAATATATTCAGCAACAATTTATAAATTATATGCAAATGATATTTTCACTAAAAAAAAGAAAATTAACGGTGTGCAAAAAATTTATAATTTGATTGTTTTATGATAATGTGCAATAACAGAAACATGTATTCAAAAATTCTTCTTTATGATGCTTCCAAGTCCAACAAGGTGTCATGGCTTTGAAGCATCAGAGATCCATTTCACTCAGGAGTTGGGACAAATCTGCTTCTGGGACTGATCTTGATCATTCATTATGTCTGAAACAGGAAAAGCAGGCTTTTCGGGTAAAAACTTTTTGGTATACATGTGTATTTCAAGAGTTACATATTAGCAGGCTCGAGTTGTTCATAAGAAGAATGAAATAACAATCTATAAATTGGCAAGAATGGATATCATATCCTTGGATAAGTGTCTGATTGTGTTATTATTTAAAATACCCTTCAGTTGGTTTTGTATGGTTCACTGCTGCTTGATGATAGGCAATAACTTTTATGATAACTTATAGAAAAATCATGGTTTACATGTTCAGCTAGGTTAGTCCTGACATTGCTCTATCTGATCTATAAAATATGAATAATATAACGTCTTAAAATTTATAATATCTTCACACTATACAAGTATTTTGAAGTGTAGCACATCTTAATACTGTGTGCACAGGAGACAGGGAACTCTTCATTCATCATATAGACTTCCTCACAAGAAGGTACGCTTGTATTGTTGATATCGTCCATGCTTTTCATCTCACTGTTTTTTATAACAGCAAGCGAATGAGTAATATATGACTATTTTAATTGTATTCTATTTAAACTTAAGTTTCATGTTATGCAGTTGCAATTTAAGTCTAACAAAATCATTCTAAAAGGCTGCTGCCAATAAGGCATGTGCCATAATAATCTTGCCGACACATTAAGAGTGAAAGATAAAGTTTTTTTAGTCCTAAATCCATATTTATATGTTGCTATTGCTTGGTTTGTGAGTAAGATTTCTATTAGAATTATTCTCACTGTATATTTAAAAGACCATAATAACTTAGCTATTTTCCCTAAAAGTCTCACTAACCTGCTTTGCATAGCAATCTAAAAAACTCCTCAATCTAAATAACCATGACCACATATGAACTCATTATTGCCAATATTATCTTTCATTTAAAACTCTTTGTAGATAATGCATGAAATTCTTTTAACCATTTAAGAAGCATACTATGATTCTTTATCTGACATATACATGGTACTTTTTTTTTTTTGATAAGGGATCTGACTGTAAGCGTATTACGACTCATTGAAGTTGATATTGGTCTCAAGTTTGTCGTATATGCAAGGTTAGGCATTCATTATGTTCTTTATATAAAAGAAAAAGAAGTAATCACACCAAATCCTAGAACTGGGAAAAGTACACCATAGGCGCATCCTTGATACAACAATGTGGTGGTGGTAGTATCGACCCATTAATTGTGAATCGGTCGATCTGGGTTGTATTGTTTAGTTAAATGTAAGACTGAGAAAATACAAGTGTAGCTATGAAAAGAACAGGTCAATCAAGTAGAAGGTCGTGAAAGTGTATTTGTAATGCCTAAAATCTCCTACATGACCTGATAGCTTATACCATCATTATAGTATAGTAATATAATACTTCATACATGTTTAAGACGTTTATCTTTCTTGAATAAGGAAGATCACAAATAGTATGGTAAGTGATTACCGATTTTATTTTTCAATCGGAGATACAATTAGCAAATGAGTAGGAGCTGAAAAAATTAGCTAGGGATATTCATGATATAGATTTTTCATCAATAAAGAGAATGTAGATAAGTGAACTAACACAACTGAGAGAGTGTGACATTTGCAGCTCATACAATGGTAAAAAGACACATACTTGAAATGTTTATTCTTATTGTGAATTTTAGAGAACTTATGTGATACATATTAAGGAGCAAACTATTTGTGTACTTGAACCGTAAATAAAATGGTCTTATGATTTGATCATAAAGAATCCAGTGTAGCATAATACTGTTCATATGTTATTCTCTTTGTGGTCAATGGTTCACACCATTTAAAGAAATTATTCATTTTCATGTGTATCATGGTTAGGTATGTGATGTGACCTAAAAAGTCATGTTTTTAGGCACATTATTCTACACTTATTGGACTTATATTTGGTGAAAACATGTTAAAACATCTATTATTTACTTAAAATCACCAAAGTGATCTAATTATGGGCGTTGCTGTTAAAATCACCAAAAATATCCGTTTATCACGCAAAACGAGGCAAATAATGTCACCTTAAATATTCCATTCTTAATTTACTTATGGAATTAGATCTTAATTCTTATTTTATGATTCCATAGGGAAATCCAAGACCGAAGGTGAAAAATCAGAAGAAACGGACGAAAGACGGATAAGATATGCAGTCTGGAAGCTCGCCGATCGTCATCCGGAACACGCAAAAGTCAAACACCTCCAAATTTGGAAAACTTAGTTTCATTAGAAGCGTAACGGAAAAACGAATCCAACGGCGCAAGAATCAAGCCAAACGGACTCCAAACGAAGAAGATACGGACGAACCAAGCAACCAGGAACTCAGTATACAGCAAATGAAGCACCAACCCCTCCCCCCCCCCCCCCCCCCCTTAGCACTAGGTACCGTATACGGTACCCTAGGTACCGTATACGGCCCTTAGGGTGCCGTATACTGTGGTGTTTGGCCTTGGTGGGTGCCATTTGACCCCCCCCCCCCCTTCGCTTGCTCGGCCCGTGTGATTCTTTGGTGCTTGTTCTTTGAGCTTAAAGACTTGTACATCACCTCCTCCTCTTCACCTATAAATACCCTGCCTCATTTCTCATTTCATCACACCTCATTCTTCATTCTCTCTCAAGAATTCTCTCTCTCTCTACTTTCTCTCTCTAAGTTATTACTTTGTTAGCTTTAGGTTAGTAGTTAGTTAGATCTTGGTTAATATTTAACCAAGACTAACGGAGGGGTAATATTGTAATATTGTTGAAGATACTTTGAGGGGCTTATTTGTAATATTTTCGGAGATATTTCGGAAGTTCCGCTCGTTGTAATCTTTCAGCATATATTCAAGCTACGCGCTACTTACGGTTATATCTTTCCTTATCTATCATAATGCATGTTATTATTGTTATTATGCTAGCTTTAGGATTACTTGCCATGATTAGTGAGTAGTTGTATTGTGTGTTTGTTGTGATGTAGTTAGTCGTTAATTTGGATGATGTCATTATGAAACAACGGATGTAACGTTATACGACTTTCATTTGTATAGCGCTGGAAACATCACGAATGTGTGTAGTATGGAACGTTGAAGCTATGAAAGTCGTGGGCACAATCCGTTGTGGAATAATGTTCCCAACTATAATATATTATAAATGAAAACTCGGTGCTTTGATTACACATTCCATCTATGATCTTAAACCAACTAATGCCCTTCCACCAATAAACGTGGTTAAAACCTTTTTGATAAGACGTCATATCAGGGGTAATTAACTATCTGTGTTTTGTTATAAAGATGTGGAAATACTAAACTAGTAGTGTACACTATGAATAACTCTTGACTAAATATCTGAGTTTAAATAACATGGTCTAGTTTTGAAGCTGTGGAAATACTATTTTAAACAAGTACTGTACACTGTAACTAAACTAGGGATTTATTGGTTAATATCAAGTGTGGGTTGGGTTAAATCATAAATGGAGAAATTTTGATCTAAAATACAAACTTAGTTTATGAATCCAGAAAGGAAGACGTTGAATCATTAAGTATTCTAACCCTTGTCTATCACCTCTGGATTCTACATAACCATTGATGGAAAGTAATCAAACACCAACCATGTCTTAATCTTAAATGTTTTATTCTATTGAGTATTACTGTGGTGTTAAGAACGATCGGACCGTTAGCGGGTCTGTTACTCTATTCACGCACCCAGGAATCTTTGTATTCCAGAAAAGGGTCATTGTTCCGTCAAAAGGGCAATGTTGAGAGTCGAACAGCCTCCTCCGATCAGAATCATAACAGCTTAGTACTCAGTGACATGCTGATTGAGCAAACAATCAGTTGGGTGCTAATTCTTACACCATAAATACTTAAGACAAATAAAATACAAATCTTTATAAAGACGTTTTCATAACTTAAACTAAAACATCATCCCAATGCAAGGCTAACGAAATCACAACAAACACCCCCTTTATCTGAATGCTATTCATTTATTTTACTTTACTGTCTAGTTTAAATGAGTAGTATAAATTAGAAAACAAATCCCCAACTATTTTATAAAAACCCTTCACTAGCTTGAATCGAACATCGTGATTACTTTGTTTCACAACATAGTTGATTTTTAAGAACGACCCTAGGTCATACTTGTCGCTATATACCTTTAGGTCACATAGCACTAGTAAACTTAGGCCCCAACATTTACAAATTTAAAACTCTCCATAGACACGCCACTGGTGGCCGGTCCAACGGCAGGGTAAAACCTGACCGACCGCTGGTGGCACGTCAAGTTTTTGGTGCCGCTATCGGGGAATCAACTGTAAGACTCGGAGACGTCATGATGAACTTTCTCTCTAGTGAACCTTTAGGATTATTCTCTCTTCTTAGCCCTCTAAAAATTCTTTCAACCCTTCCTTTCCCGTATCCCGAAGACGACATCCTACCCATCCGACAAGAAAAACCATCACCTTACCACAATCCTACAACCACCACACGCATCACTCTCGCCGACTATGGAAAACCCTATATTGAAGATCAAGGAGGACCCATACGCTACCCGGAGATTGAAGGAGCGTCATTCGAACTCAAACACGATGTAGTGCAGCTGATCTCGAATCGCTGCCAATTCCACGGATTACCGAACGATGACCCCTACTCTCACCTGAAAAAATTCGTCACCCTATCCGACTCTTTCAAGCAAAATGGGGTTGAGCAAGATACAATCCGACTATACCTGTTCCCCTACTCTCTTTCTATGCACGCATACTCTTGGTTCGAGGAATTAGAGACCGACTCTATCTCCTCATGGGCGGAAATGAAAACTGAGTTCTTAACAAAGTACTTTCCACCATCCGAACGAATTAAGTTAAAGAAAGATATCTTAAACTTCCAACAGTTTCAAGATGAATCAATCTACAGTGCGTGGGAAAGATTTCAGAGGTTGCTTAAAAGATGTCCTAGCCATCAAATCGAACGATCAACCCAGTTATGCACGTTCTACAATGGTCTTACACCTCACCACAAGCCAATGCTCGATGCCGCTGCTCAAGGAAACTTCACGCGTTGCACGGACGACGATGCCTGGAACCTGATTGAGAGCATGACCATGAATCACAATGATTGGAGCATTGATGAGCATTCCTCATCAACGGCACCGCTTGCCCTTCCCAATCCCGTACAAACTGAGGCGATCAAATCTCTCACGGAACACATCGGAACGCTAACTGAGGAAATAGGAAAGCTGAAGAAACCTCCTCAACAGGTCTACCATATTCAGTCCTACCGGAACTGTACTAATCTACAAGCTATGAACCCTGTTGATGACACAACCTACTATGACCAGTTCCGAACTCATCCACGTCCACCTGATTATACTCAAACCTCTCCTCCTCGAGCCAACCCAGTCTACCCGCAACCACCTCGACTCGGTCATAACCAACCACCGTTGCTTTCTGGATCCGCACCTGAGATGACCCAACCTTGTGAACCTTCCATGCCAATTACTAGTTTAGATGACACCTGATGCGGCCCAAAACAATCGTTCTCGTAACGGGCGCAACGGTGGGAGTTTTAAATTTATAAAAGTCGGGGGGAGCCTACTCCTCCGAACTACCTACTAATACTACGTACGAATGCCTGATATAAGTATGTGGTAAGGATGATACAGGGTCGTTCCTCACGACGGCAGAATTGAAACAGAGCTAGTTCCGACAAATCAGTAATTAAGCTAGGGTTGAATAGATTGGTAGTTGGCTGTTTTGGTTTTTTATCTATTTATCTAATTAAGCTACTAAAACTAAAAGAACATAAAAGTAAAATAGAGGGTTGTGCTTGCTATGACTTCATTAGCTTATGCATGGGGTGATGTTTAAGGTTTAAGTATGAAAACGTCTTTTAAAGATTTATGTCTTGCTTTCGTCTAAGTATTCACAATGTAAACACTAACACTCTACTGTTTGATTTCTCATACACTATGTCACTGGGCTGCTAGGTTATGGTGATTCTGATAAGAGGAGGCTGCTCAACTCTTCAACACTTTCCATATGGTGGAAAAGTGACCCTTCATGGAATAGTATTCCTGGGCGCATGAGATAGAGTAACAGACCCACTAAAAGTTCTGACCGTTCTTAACATTGTGAGGATACTAAGACTAGACAAGGCATTTAAGATTAACACTTGTTTGGTGAATGCTAACTCTACATTAATGGTCTTTGTTTAGTCCAGAGCTGTGTGGTTCAACCAGGATGTGACACAGTCTTCAACCGACGGTAGTTCCTTAGCTTTTCCCACGTATTTAAACGTTATACGAAGTACTGTGCCGATTTATGGTCTTTCCGGTGCCACATACTTTACGGTCACTCTGGACTAGTTTACTCAGTTTGTATTAAAGCTTGACCATCTATGATATAAACCAGCCCTCACTACATTCCCAATAAATCCCTAATTGATTCACGGTGTACTATACAAAAGGTTTAAACTATATTTCCACAGCTACACAATTCAGACCATGTTGGTTTATTTGATTTGAAAACACAGATAGGTAGTGACCGGTTGATCAAGGTACATGACTCCTTGTCATACAGGTTCTAACCACGTTTATTGGAGGAAAGGCGTTTAGGTTTAGAAATTCATAAATGTAAAGTTAATAGTACACCGGTTTTCATTATGTAACAATTGGGAACATTATTTCCACAACGGATTGTGCCCACGACTTTCATAGCTTCTACGTTCCATACTCCACACATTAGTGATGTTTCCGGCGCTATACAAATGAAAGCCGTATAACGTTACCTCCGTTGTTTCATAACGATATTATCCCAATTGTAAATTTAAAGTAACATCACCCACAATACATAAACTAACTACATCATAACAAGCACAAGGTAACTACTCCTTACGCATAACAAACAATCCTAAATCTAGCATAGCAACAATAATAATAATCATCATTATGAAAGATAAGGAAAGAGATAACCGAATGTAACGCGTAGTTTGAATAATGTTGAAAGAATACACGAGCGTAACTTCCGCAATATCTTGGACAATATTACAAATAAGACCCTCGAAATATCCCTAACACTCTTACAAGAGTAGCCCCTCCGTTAGTCTTGGTTATATATTAACCAAGAGCTAACTAACTAAAACCCTAATTCTAACATAGAGAGAGAAACTCTAGAGAGAGAAACTAGAAAGAGAAAGAAAGAGTGTGTGAGAGAGAAAGTGAGAGAAATTGAAGGTGAGAGGTGTAGAGGTGAGGAGGAGGTGCCCTCTATTTATAGGCAAGCCTTGGATTCAAGAGTACAAGTCCACAAGCATACGTACAAGCAAACGAAGTAAGAACGAGGCCGTGTGAGAACAAAACAGGCCATGTACGGCCCTGAAGAGGCCATGTACGGCTCTCTACAGGCCGTGTACGGCTTTGTGGAGGCCGTGTACGGCCCTGTGGTGGCCGTGTGCTTGGCCGTGTGATTTCTTCAGCTTTTCTAGTTGCTTCGGAAGGCCGTATCTTCTGCGTTTCGCGTCCGTTTAACTTGATTCTTTCGCCTACGACTTCGTAATTCCGTTACGCTTCTAATGATGCCAATTTTTTTAGAAATTTGATGTGTGGGGCCCGGGCATGTCCGGAATACGTTTTGTAGTCTTCGGTTGTGCTGTTTCTTGCATAACTTCTTCATCCTTGATCCGTTTTGAAAAATCCTTATATCCACGTTCTCGTAATCTCCATAGCTACAAAATAAGATAATTGTGAGGTTTTGGTATGGAGTTTACAGTAGATTTAGGGTTTGGCTCAATTCGGTGCCTATTTCGGTTAGTTTTCTGACCTTTTTGCATGATTTTCAAATAACCGACAAGTTTATACCATTCTAACAAAAGTTACTTGATAATTATGACTTTATGATGTATTTGTTAGAAAAGAGCTAAATATGGAAAAATAATGCAGGTAAAAACGTGATTTTTTGCGCTACATCAAATATCCCACACTTAAGCTTTTGCTTGTCCTCAAGCAAACCTCATTTGGAAAATAATTTTGAAAAATGTTTTGGATGCTTAGAGTATCTCTAGCAGAAAGTCACTTTCTTCAAATTAGATAAATATTTTCAGAAAGTAAGCATCAACAAAAATTAACTATACTTAAACATAAAACAGATCAACCCTGGTTAGCATACTTTGCAACTCTCAAAACGTAGATGTACATGACTGGGCGATTCTCACAAGTGGGTCACTCAATTCACTCAATAGTGTATCGGGTTACCTATAATCTAATAGAAACGAAATCGCTCAATGCCAGTCATGCCGTGCTTATCGTCATAAGCTTGGTCGAGAATCGAATCTCCACCACTCCTTTGAGAACGGTGCTAATTATCCCAAGGCATTTTGATCGGGTTGTGTGAATGAGGGTAAGGTGTATATGGATAGTGATAGGTTGGCTAATTGTTTGAGGGTTTGGAACTTCATACTCGGAATTTCAAGGATCAAAGAAAGGTTCACCTAAGATAACTACTAGAGTAGACTCATCTCCAAGAGGAATAATCTCTGCTGAATATGATGTTTCTTTTGAGATCTGACAGATTTTTCTTCTTTGGAGAAAAGTCTTCTTATTTGAGGTCTTCTAGGAGTTCTTTAAGGTCTTTTTTTTATTTTCTTTTTCTTCTTTTTTATGACCTTAGAGATCCTTTATATAGTGAGACATCTTTGACTTCTCTTTTGACAAGTACCAATTTTTCGTACTGTCTTTTGCGGATAATATCTTCGTGATGGGTACTCTTCGCTTTTGTACCATATCTTCCTTTTGAATTTTTCTTTAAGCTCTTGAAAGGTATGGAGAGATGTTTGAAGATGAGACACCAGTAGAAAGATATCTTAAGCAATCCTTTACTCATAACCTATGAAGTTCACGAGCTGGAATGGTGTTTGTGGGAAAGTGTTTGTGTTGTGGGGAAGTTTTAGGGTTTTGAGGTGTTAGAAATGAAATGGGCTAAGGCGCAAAGGGTTTTCTAATCGGATCATCAATAATCTTAATAAGAAAGTTGGAAGGGTTGGCTTGAAAAGATATGAAAGAAAGGGGTTAATCCTAATAAATGCCAAGATCCTCTAATTGCACCTATACCGCGTACGACACTCATTGGTATGGTCTCGAAACGCATTACAGGAGCAAGTTCTAATTCAAAGACACATGCATCGGCGCACACTCAGAAATGAAAGTGAAGCATTAAAGATGAATGTTTATTAAAGGCTCAAGTTCCTCACAATCAAAAGGGGTCATACGCACCAAGTCATGCGATGCCTAGAGGATTTCCCAATTTCAGTTTAAGATACGTTCTTATTTTTACCTTATCTTACTTTCCAAAGCAACTTATTTATTTTGACAGAAAGTTCATTTCTTTGAAAGAATCTTCTAAGACTAAAATCTTTTGAAAAATATTCGAAATCAACCGAATGGATGTCGGACACCGTCGAGGTTGGGTTTTCGAATGTTTTGATGGTTAAAATCTCAACCTTTTAGGTTGGTTTTGCAAAAAATTTTGAAAATTTTTGAATGAAAGAAGAGGTGTTACTTTGGACAGGCAAATACAAACTTGCGGTATATCATACCGTGTATCCCACACTTAAAATAACATTCTCCTCAATGTTCATTGCTAAGATGTGGGATTTTCTTCGGGAAAAATCCCACACTTAGGGTTTGAAACAGTGGAAAAATTTTTAAGTGTATTTCAAAAGATGGTGGGATGAAATCCCACACTTAGAATTTAGGCATATTAGGATGTATGGTAATGGAAAAAATCATAACAGAAAAGAAAGGAACTTCCCTATGATAGAGGCAAGAGATGTTTTGAAGAAAGAATCCACAGTCTGCCGATAGTTGGAATTTCTTTAGCTGGCTCCTTGCAGAATGTGGTTTCTTCATGAACGTCCGTCATCTCTTAGCTCAATATTTCATTTACAACCTCACACATTTGCCGGCATATTGGTGAGCTGAGGATCTGAAAAATAAACTGTGTTGGCACCAGTATCTGTTGGATCAAAGTCAGTCTTCATGAATTGCACTCGAGCTCATAATGGCATACTCTTCATCCAATCTATTCACAAACTTTCCCATGAAAATAACTAAGACCAAAATGATAGATTGTAGAAAGCGAACTGAAGTGATGTTTCCTTCGGACACAGGCAGAATCAACCAAGCTACACCATATGTTGGGTGGAGATAATGGATGAGAATCCTAATCATCAAGAGCTGCTGATATAGTTTAACTGCTCAAGATGATCCGAAATTGCTGAATTAGACGACCATAAATCTTTATCACCCGATATCTTCTCCGACAAACTGATGAAATAAATCTGAAGTTGTTCTTATCGGCAGATATCTCTAGTTTCCATCCCATATATTCTGTACTCATCCCCTGATTACATGGCGAACAAAAGATCCCGGACGGTGATGGTGAATGTGAAGGGGTGGATGGATGGGCGAATGTGGGTGGACATGGTGATGATGGATGGTGATGATTTCGGGTTCGATGTAACACCATGCTAGCAACCAAGGAAATTGTAGATTATGGTTCTAGGATGTGGAACAAATGGTGAAATTTGATGTGATCTACTCGATGACCTAGTCATAGACAACTAGAATATGACCATCTGCGTGCCAGAAAGAGCCATCTCTTCTCCTGAAAAGCAATGATCAAAAGTTTCCCAAATTTAATGAACTTGTAAGCTCCCCTTGTCGTCTTTCCACTATACTCAAAAGCTCTTTATCCGTAGGCGTCAGTCCCTGTTTAATAGAACAAACAAGATCTAACAAACAAGTGATCATTCTCCAAATCATAGATTCACTGGTTTGCTAAGGAACAATCAAAGTGAGTACTTTGAAGAAATAAACCAGTCTATGACTTAGAGTTTGAACTCAAAAGTGTCAGTTGCCTAAAATTTCACTATAACACAAATAACAGATATGGGAATCAATATGAGTAATTAAATCAGACAACCAAGTATAAAGATGTTCACAACACATATTTTTAAACGAGTTCGAGCATAATACACATATTGACATACAAATCATGTTAGCAGATAAATCATTTAAAGATCTTTCATGTATGTTCACAGAAATATATGTAAGTACCTCAAATGCTCGAAATATGTGAGTGGTAGCATAAGAATACTAAGGTTGATAATCCCATGTTTGTGAGTGAAAGTATAGTTTAAGAACTTAAGATAATGGTAAAAATGGATATTGCAATAAAGTTCAAACAAGCGGGAGTAGAAGTTTTAAGGTTTTGACAAAAATTTGACTTTCAATGAAGTAATTTCGCAAACCATCATTTTTGTTCATAAAAATAAAGAAAACTTTGAATCATGCAATTTAGGGTTTCATTTTCCACTTATTAAAGTTAGTATACTACTTATCCTAGATTAACTACTATTACGACTACTACTATTAAAACTACGTTAGACACGGGTTGCCTCCCGAGAAGCGCTTGTTTTTGTTCGAGTCTCTAGCTTGACTCTAACACTATATGTCAGGAGATCATAGCGGCTTCCTTGCATCCATTAGTAGACACAAGCGGTAATATTGGTACATACGTAAGAGTTTAAGGCAATTCAAGGCTAGGGTATGTCCAATATGAGGAGGTGGTTCAAAGTGAGGGACTTGCTCTACCGGAGGTATGACAAATCTCTCAACTTTTATTACCTCCGTGGGTTGGATGGGCAGAATGGGTTGGTCAATGGTGTCCTTATCTCTCCATGACGTATACGTCATTATATGGTGGAGAGATGGTTTGTAAGGCAACCATGACGCAGAACCCACCTTACTTCCTATGGTCTTTGAGTTGGTGATAATGTTGTACTTTGGGCATGGAGGTGGGACAGTATCCATTGAAGTCTCCAATCTTGTAACAACATCCTCATCAAGTACTTGGGCAACTGGCTGATCTAAGGTAGCAGGTTCAACTAGATCAATGGGTGATTCATCGAGAAAGATATGTGGGATATCATCCACCACAACTGGTTGTGGGATAACATCAACCACGTCGTTTTGAATTGGGATGAGATCACTACTGAGAGTTGGTGTGCATTCCTCCTGTCCTTCTGAAGATGGGTTTTCTGTGTAAATCTCCACATCCTGGCTTTCTGCTTCTATCTCTTCGTCTACCTTGTCATCCTCGTCACTCCGGCCAAGAGTTTCAAGTTGCAATGACTCGGAAAGCTCCTCTAGAATGAAATCCTGATCGGTTTCGGATGTAGATAGGTTGAGAATAGGTGGAAGTGAGGATTTAGAAGATTGGGTAGGTGAAGGGTTTGGAGGAATTTTGCAACCAGGCTCATGAGATTGAAAGTGTATGTCAAGTGAAGTAGGTGTGGTGTGTGGATGCCTCTCATCTTCCTGTACTTTATAGATGGTTGTAACTTGATCCCTAATTCTCTCACAACTTTCTTGGACTTTTTTTTTCCATTTTCGACAGCTTATCGGTATATCCTTTAAGCATGTCGGCTATTTGTTGTTCATATGGGGTGAAAGAGGGTGAGAAAGTGACATTACTGTTAGGATTAGCCATGGACATTTCTCTCAAGTTAGAACTCTCATATGGTTGTGGTTCGTATACAGGGTAAGATGGTTGTGGGTAGACTCTGAATAGTTCAGGATAGTAAGGTTGGTATTGTTGTTGGAAGGCATAAGGGTTATACTGATATTGTAATTGAGGATTTAAGTTCCCTATGTTATCCGAATAATTCATCCTACACCTTTGCCATTCATTTTCTAAGTCGGCATCACTCCTATATCTATCTTGGACTATTTTAAAAAGACTATCAATTTGATCTTTTAGTTGTTATTGAGTTGCCATTGCCAAGTTTTCAGTAAACACGGCACAAGAAGAAGGTTTTTAGAATTAAAGTTGTAGTATGGAGGGAAGTTATTCTAAGCTAATCTAAGCTAACTACGCTAATCTATGGGCGGAAAGTAACTTCTGACAAGGACGGTGAATCCAAGTCAAAAAGGATCTCTTAAAAACTAATCTATCTAAACAGGCTCCGGATCGTACTACCGTCCTCGGCAGCGGCGCCAAAAACTTGATGCGGCCCGAAACGGTCGTTCTTGCAACGGGCGCAATGGTGGGAGTTTTAAATTTATAAAATTCGGGGGGAGCCTAATCCTCCGAACTACCTACTAATACTAGGTATGAATACCTGATATAAGTATGTGGTAAGGATGATCCAGGGTCGTTTCTCACGACGGCAGAATTGAAACAGAGCTAGTTCCGACAAATCAGTAATTAAGCTAGGGTTGAATAGATTGGTAGTTGGTTGTTTTGGTTTTTTATCTATTTATCTAATTAAGCTACTAAAACTAAAAGAACATAAAAGTAAAATAGAGGGTTGTGCTTGCTATGACTTCATTAGCTTATGCATGGGGTGATGTTTAAGGTTTAAGTATGAAAACGTCTTTTAAAGATTTGTGTCTTGCTTTCGTCTAAGTATTCACAGTGTAAACACTAACACCCTACTGTTTGATTTCTCATACACTATGTCACTGGGCTGCTAGGTTATGGTGATTCTGATAAGAGGAGGCTGCTCAACTCTTCAACACTTTCCATATGGTGGAAAAGTGACCCTTCATGGAATAGTATTCCTGGGCGCATGAGATAGAGTAACAGACCCACTAAAAGTTCTGACCGTTCTTAACACTGTGAGGATACTAAGACTAGACAAGGCATTTAAGATTAAGACTTGGTTTGGTGACTGCTAACTCTACATTAATGGTCTTTGTTTAGTCCAGAGCTGTGTGGTTCAACCAGGATGTGACACAGTCTTCAACCGACGGCAGTTCCTTAGCTTTTCCCACGTATTTAAATGTTATACGAAGTACTGTGCCGATTTATGGTCTTTCCGGTGCCACATACTTTATGGTCACTCTGGACTAGTTTACTCAGTTTGTATTAAAGCTTGACCATCTATGATATAAACCAGCCCTCACTACATTCCCAATAAATCCCTGATTGATTCACGGTGTACTATACAAAAGGTTTAAATAGTATTTCCACAGCTACACAATTCAGACCATGTTGGTTTATTTGATTTGAAAACACAGATAGGTAGTGACCGGTTGATCAAGGTACATGACTCCTTGTCATACAGGTTCTAACCACGTTTATTGGAGGAAAGGCGTTTAGGTTTAGAAATTCATAAATGAAAAGTTAATAGTACACCGGTTTTCATTATGTAACAACTGGGAACATTATTTCCACAACGGATTGTGCCCACGACTTTCATAGCTTCCACGTTCCGTACTCCACACATTAGTGATGTTTCCGGCGCTATACAAATGAAAGCCGTATAACGTTACCTCCGTTGTTTCATAACGATATTATCCCAATTGAAAATTTAAAGTAACATCACCCACAATACATAAACTAACTACATCATAACAAGCACAAGGTAACTACTCCCTACGCATAACAAACAATCCTAAATCTAGCATAGCAACAATAATAATAATCATCATTATGAAAGATAAGGAAAGAGATAACCGAATGTAACGCGTAGTTTGAATAATGTTGAAAGAATACACGAGCGTAACCTCTGCAATATCTTGGACAATATTACAAATAAGACCCTCGAAATATCCCTAACACTATTACAAGAGTAGCCCCTCCGTTAGTCTTGGTTATATATTAACCAAGAGCTAACTAACTAAAACCCTAATTCTAACCTAGAGAGAGAAACTCTAGAAAGAGAAACTAGAAAGAGAAAGAAAGAGTGTGTGAGAGAGAAAGTGAGAGAAATTGAAGGTGAGAGGTGTAGAGGTGAGGAGGAGGTGCCCTCTATTTATAGGCAAGCCTTGGATTCAAGAGTACAAGTCCACAAGCATACGTACAAGCAAACGAAGCAAAAACGAGGCCGTGTGAGAACAAAACAGGCCATGTACGGCCCTGCAGAGGCCATGTAAGGATCTCTACATGCCGTGTACGGGTTTGTGGAGGCTGTGTACGGCCCTGTGGTGGCCGTGTGCTTGGCCGTGTGATTTCTTCAGCTTTTCTCGTTGCTTCGGAAGGCCGTATCTTCTTCGTTTCGCGTCCGTTTAACTTGATTCTTTCGCCTACGACTTTGTAATTACGTTAAGCTTCTAATGATGCCAATTTTTTAGAAATTTGATGTGTGGGGCCCGGGCATGTCCGGAATACGTTTTGTAGTCTTCGGCTGTGCTGTTTCTTGCATAACTTCTTCATCCTTGATCCATTTTGAGCAATCCTTATATCCACGTTCTCGTAATCTCCATAGTTACAAAATAAGATAATTGTGAGGTCTTGGTATGGAGTTTACAATAGATTTAGGGTTTGGCTCAATTCAGTGCCTATTTCGGTTAGTTTTCTGACCTTTTTGCATGATTTTCAAATGACCGACAAGTTTATACCATTCTAACCAAAGTTACTTGATAATGATGATTTTATGATGTATTTGTTAGAAAAGAGCTAAATATGGGATAAATAATGCAGGTAAAAACGTGATTTTTTGCGCTACATCAAATATCTCACACTTAAGCTTTTGTTTGTCCTCAAGCAAACCTCATTTGGAAAATAATTTTGAAAAATGTTTTGGATGCTAAGAGTATCTCTAGCAGAAAGTCACTTTCTTCAAATTAGATAAATATTTTCAGAAAGTAAGCATCAACAAAAATTAACTATACTTAAACATAAAACAGATCAACCCTGGTTAGCATACTTTGTAACTCTCAAAACGTAGATGTACATGACTGGGCGATTCTTACAAGTGGGTCACTCAATTCACTCAATAGTGTATCGGGTTACCTATAATCTAATAGAAACGAAATCGCTCAATGCCAGTCATGCCGTGCTTATCGTCATAAGCTTGGTCGAGAATCGAATCTCCACCACTCCTTTGAGAACGGTGCTAATTATCCCAAGGCATTTTGATCGGGTTGTGTGAATGAGGGTAAGGTGTGTATGGATAGTGATAGGTTGGCTAATTGTTTGAGGGTTTGGAACTTCATACTCGGAATTTCAAGGATCAAAGAAAGTTTCACCTAAGATAACTACTAGAGTAGACTCATCTCCAAGAGGAATAATCTCTGCTGAATATGATGTTTCTTTTAAGATCTGACAGATTTTTCTTCTTTGGAGAAAAGTCTTCTTATTTGAGGTCTTCTAGGAGTTCTCTAAGGTCTTCTTTTTATTTTCTTTTTCTTCTTTTTTATGACCTTAGAGATCCTTTATATAGTGAGACATCTTTGACTTCTCTTTTGACAAGTACCAATTTTTCGTACTGTCTTTTACGGATAATATCTTCGTGATGGGTACTCTTCGCTTTTGTACCATATCTTCCTTTTGAATTTTTCTTTAAGCTCTTGAAAGGTATGGAGAGATGTTTGAAGATGAGACACCAATAGAAAGATATTTTAAGCAATCCTTTACTCATAACCTATGAAGTTCACGAGCTGGAATGGTGTTTGTGGGAAAGTGTTTGTGTTGTGGGGAAGTTTTAGGGTTTTGAGGTGTTAGAAATGAAATGGGCTAAGGCGCAAAGGGTTTTCTATCAACAATCTTAAAAAGAAAGTTGGAAGGGTTGGCTTGAAAAGATATGAAAGAAAGGGGTTAATCCTAATAAATGCCAAGATCCTCTAATTGCACCTATATCGCGTACGGCACTCATTGGTATGGTCTCGAAACGCATTACAGGAGCAAGTTCTAATTCAAAGACACATGCATCGGCGCACACTCAGAAATGAAAGTGAAGCATTAAAGATGAATGCTTATTAAAGGCTCAAGTTCCTCACAATCAAAAGGGGTTATATGCACCAAGTCATGCAATGGCTAGAGGATTTCCCAATTTCAGTTTAAGATACGTTCTTATTTTTACCTTATCTTACTTTCCAAAGCAACTTATTTATTTTGACAGAAAGTTCATTTCTTTGAAAGAATCTTCTAAGACTAAAATCTTTTGAAAAATATTCGAAATCAACCGAATGGATGTCGGACACCGTCGAGGTTGGGTTTTCGAATGTTTTGATGGTTAAAATCTCAACCTTTTAGATTGGTTTTGCGAAAAATTTTGAAAATTTTTGAATGAAAGAAGAGGTGTTACTTTGGACAGGCAAATACAAACTTGCGGTATATCATACCGTGTATCCCACACTTAAAATAACATTCTCCTCAATGTTCATTGCTAAGATGTGGGATTTTCTTCGGGAAAAATCCCACACTTAGGGTTTGAAACAGTGGAACAATTTTTAAGTGTATTTCAAAAGATGGTGGGATGAAATCCCACACTTAGAATTTAGGCATATTAGGATGTATGGTAATGGAAAAAATCATAACAGAAAAGAAAGGAACTTCCCTATGATAGAGGCAAGAGATGTTTTGAAGAAAGAATCCACAGTCTGCCGATAGTTGGAATTTCTTTAGCTGGCTCCTTGCAGAATGCGGTTTCTTCATGAACGTCCGCCAACTCTTAGCTCAATATTTCATTTACAACCTCACACATTGTCGCGGCTCCTATTGGTCGGTCGGATTTGACCCCGGTCGTTGTTCCAACAGCAACAGAAGCGGCGGACAGTGAGTTTTAAATTTATATGAGCTGGGGCTCAAACTATAAGTACTACCTACCTTGGGAGCAAGCAGTAAGTATAACTCGAGGTCGTTCTTAAATCGGAGCGAATTGAAATAAAGCAGGTCACCAAAGATTATGGTCGCAATTAGGATGGGGGTAGGTAGATAGATTTTTGTTTGGAAGGTTTTGTTTTATAATTATCCTAAATGCAGAAAAGTAAATAACAAGAAATGAAATTAGGGTTTAAGCAGACAGGTAGAGTTGTGATTGCTGAAACTTGGATAATTAGGGTTTCGGGATGATGTTCATTATAAAATTGATTGGAGATTTACCAGATAAAGAGTAAACAAACTTTCGGTGTAAACACTAGGACCCTACGTTCAGGTGAAACCCTAGAAACGTATGTCACTGAAATCCTAGGTTATCATGATTCTGATCAGATCAGGCTGTTTTCAAACCCTCCTGAGCCTTTGCTTAACTAAGACAAAGTCACCCTAAATGTTCTAGGGATCAGGCATAAGGCAACAGACCGCAATTGTATTTACTGACCTTTCTTAACACCTAATCGTCTATTTACTTTTATTATAGCAAATATTGATTGTATCCTGTGTATGTTAAACTATTGGTGTGATTAGGGTTTTGCATGTCTAGGTATATGATTGACACTACCCTGTATTGTTTCTATTGAAGCACCTACTTAACCATCATAAATATAGACCCTCCTTTACAGTCAGGCATTCATCCCTAGGAATAATCACGGTGTACAGGGCAATTAGGCATTTCCACAGTGTTCCAAACCCTAGATGTACTAACGGTGTACTGGGCATTTAAGCATTTCCACAGTGTTCCAGATCTTAGGTGTACTAACGATGTATAGTGCAACAAGCATTTCCACAGCTTTGATTCCTAGACCACAGTTCTAGAAGGATCACTTCTAGGTAATTCACGATGAAACAATCCATGGCATTTCCTTAGCTTCCACGTATTTGTACTCCACACGAGGTGTTTCCAACGCTATACGAAGTACCGTGCCTTTTAAAGGATAGTTCATAGTTTCATACTGTAACTGGAGATAACTGTATATTCATAGTATTAGGGTTGATCAGATCCTATCCTAGGGCAACAGTCACGTGAAAGTCTGGAAAGGGTGATGAGAGACTAGATCTATATTCAGGATAATCTTAACCAGATACACAGCATAACAATTTCCAATCGTATAAATGAAACATTAATTTAACATCATCCCTACTCCTAATATCTACATTTCAACAATCACAATATTAAACTACTCTATAAACATGGCAATATGCAGAATACAAACTGAAATAACATAAAGCACAAGCATTATAACAGTAAGTAAAGTTTAGATATCACCGGAAATACAGCAGCGTAATACTGAGGATTACAAATAGTCTGAACTTGAAAAACTCGTTACAACAAGATTACCAAGCTAAACCTTCCTCTAGACTCGAACCGTAAGCTCAACCCTAACCTTTCTCCTCTAACTCCTAAGAGTAGTGCTAGAGAGAGAAAGTTAGAGAGAGAAAGTTAGAGAAAATGAGAGAAATGAAAATGAGAGAAATGTGAAAGTGTGTGAATGTGTTAAGGTGTGTAGATTGAGGAGGGGTGACCCCCTATTTATAGGCAAAGCTCAAAAATCAGCCGTACAACTCGCGAAACAGCACGTACAAGCAAACGAAGCACGATACGGGGGCAGGGGGGCCGTATACGGCCTTGGTAGGGCCGTATATAGTGTGTACATGGCCGTATACGGTCTCTGTGGGGCCGTATACGGTTCCCAGGGCCGTATACGGTGTCCGTCTGATTTCGTTCGTTGCTTAAAACGCGCGTATCTCCTTCGTTATGCGTCCGTTTGACCTG
The DNA here is from genome assembly GCA_949592205.1 of Helichrysum umbraculigerum. Taxonomy (NCBI): domain Eukaryota; kingdom Viridiplantae; phylum Streptophyta; class Magnoliopsida; order Asterales; family Asteraceae; genus Helichrysum; species Helichrysum umbraculigerum. The sequence continues at coordinate 113,810,035 of CATIUR010000003.1, read as the reverse complement.
ATTCTTTCACCTGTGTCTTCGTAATTCCGTTACGCTTCTAATGATTCCAACTTCACTGAAATTGGATGTGTATAGCTCAAGCATGGCCGAAATGACTTTATAGGGTCTGATACTGCTCAGTCTTCTCCGTTCTTTATCCGATTTGCATGATTCTTGATTTTCCAGTCTCGATTTTACCTGTTTTATCATATGAGGAAGTTAGAATGTGATCTATATAAGGTAAATGAGGCCGGAGGATTTTGTGCACGTTTATTCGCCCTGATTTGCTTGTTATTTGGACGTTTTAGGTGATTTTTGCAGCAACGCCTATATTTAGACCACTTTAGTAAATTTTAGTAAATAATGATCATTTTGAAATGTTTTCACTAAAGTTACGTCCAAAAAGTGTGGAATATTGCCCTTAAAAACATGACTATTTGAGTTACATCACACATTTGCGGGCATATTGGTGAGCTGAGGATCTGAAAAATAAACTGTGTTGGCACCAGTATCTGTTGGATCAAAGTCAGTCTTCATGAAGTGCACTCGAACTCATAATGGCATACTCTTCATCCAATCTATTCACAAACTAAGACCAAAATGATAGAATGTAGAAAGCGAACTGAAGTGATGTTTCCTCCGGACACAGGCAGAATCAACCAAGCTACACCATATGTTGGGTGGAGATAATGGATGAGAATCCTAATCATCAAGAGCTGCTGATGTAGTTTAACTGCTCAAGATGATCCGAAAGTGCTGAATTAGACGACTATAAATCTTTATCACCCGATATCTTCTCCGACAAACTGATGAAATAAATCTGAAGTTGTTCTTATCGGCAGATATCTCTAGTTTCCATCCCATATATTCTGTACTCATCCCCTGATTACATGGTGAACAAAAGATCCCGGACGGTGATGGTGAATGTGAAGGGGTGCATGGATGGGCGAATGTGGGTGGACATGGTGATGATGGATGGTGATGATTTCGGGTTCCATGCACTTAGGTAAGTGACGCACTAAACACCCAAGTGTCGTTGTAAGTGACGCACTTAAGTGTCGCTAAATGTTGCGTAGTGACGCAACGGGTGACGCAAAAGCTGCTGTAAGCGCCCAAAAACCCTAAAAACTGAATTTTCGTAAACCTAACAAAAATTCTTCGATTTCCCACGAACGAAACCTGTAAATCTTCAATAGAAACGTCTAAATAGCACCCAATTGATCAAAATATCCAATCTTGGATATTTTGATGTTCTTCACGAAATAAACCGAAAAACCAAGCAATTCTTGATCAAAACACCAAACGATTCACCTTGTGGCTCTGATACCAGTTGATAGTCCCGTGTGCCTCGGATCTAGGTGATGTACGACAATGATTGTAAGGCGGAAACAAACAATCACACGAACAATATGTAAACACTAAACCGAAATCGATTGAATGAACAACAAAGACTTTGTATTGATTAACGTAACGTACTATATTGATTACAAGTATGCTTGGTCGACAAATGGTGCTAGGGTTTCGTCAACCCTAGCTGCAAACCCGTAGGTTTGTATTTATACTATACAAAAACCGGCAGACATGCGACACTTAGTCAGTGTCGCCTGTGGCCGACTTCATGCGTCACTCACCAAGTGACGCTATGCGACACTTAGGCAAGTGTCGCCTAAAACAGAAAACTAAACATTTTCATATCTAATCAATACAGACTCTTGACCAACTGACTGACACATAAATGTATCAACAGAGTGTTTCCCAAGTCTACGACAAAGGTCATCCAGTTCATTTCAATGAAAAGGAAGCCTTAGTCCTGAAGCTGGGTTTCTTAATTCCTGAGAAATGGATATTGATGAGGGCACCAAGGAAGAAGGACATCTATGCAATCAACATGGGTGTTTCTAACTCTTCAATGGTGTCTACATGTTTATTGTCCAAGGTTTCAGAAGCAGATGCATTATTATGGCACAGGAGAATGGCACACCTGAACTGGAGAAAGATGAACTACATAACCAAAAACGGTTTAGTTCTGGGTGTACCACAGAAACGTTTTGAGTCTGAGGATAAGTGTGTTCCTTGCATGAAAGGAAAGCAGCACAAGAAACCACACAGACCTAAGGCTGAAAACTCTATCTCCTCGCCATTTGAGTTGTTACACATGGACCTCTTCGGCCCTATAAGCAAGAGAAGTCTAGGTGGCAAATGGTATTGTTTGGTTGTCACAGACGATTACTCTAGATTCTCGTGGGTGTTCTTTTTGGGATCTAAGGATGAAACTCCTGGAATTCTAATTGAATTCTTTGATCTAGTAGAGAATGTCTACAAAACGAGGGTTAAGCGTATTCGTAGTGACAACGGAACAAAGTTCAAGAATTCAACGTTAGATATCTATTGCTTAAGCAAAGGGACTTACATCTGGTATCAGAGCTGAATGAGCTTTATTCTCAGATTTATAGTCTTCCTTCTTTTGCTTAAGCGAAGTTATCGATCCTAACATATGACTTGTGCAAAAGTCATTGTAGGGTCGCGAAGATTTTGTGTTGAAATTTATTTTATATCAACAAAGAATGATCGCAAGCAAAAGATATGATATTGGCATATCTTAGGGTAGTCTTGAGTTTGATCAAAGGTTAGTTTTAACCTAGGATTAATTTAGACATAAACTCCTTTGGTATTGTAATCATTAGGTTATTGTAATCGAATTGATTTATAACTAAATGATTTATTTTTACCAAAGTTCTTATCTCCTATTCATATTTGTTTTGTGTTTGTTATTTTGTTCGTAATCGTTCGCATATTATTTATAATCTCAATGATTAGTTTACGAGGATTTCGCACTCGTATTCTAGTAATCGGATCCCGGGTACGTATCAATATATGCGTATCAACGAGAGGACCTCTTTAACAGTGGTATCAGAGCATGGTTGGATCTGTAATTGAGATTTTAGGGCTGAGAATAATAATAAAAAAAAACGTTTTCGTTTTTCGAGTTTACAGCATTTTCGCAAACTGAGATTAGGGTTTCAGCAGAACTTGCGAACTGAGTTTTGCGAGTTGAGTTGCGAACCAAGATCACTTGCGAATTGATATTGAGTTGCGAAACGAACCGATTGGCGAATCCACTTACGAATCGAGTTGAGTTTGCGAGTTGAACTGAGTTATGCGAAGTGAATTAAGTTCTGCGAGCTGAGATCTGTGAGATGAGCCTTCCAATGCGAACTGAGATTTTACCTTGCTTCACTCAGATCCGACACTTAAGTGTGTCACTTACGTGTCACTGCGACACTTATTAGCGTCACTTACTTAAGTGCCGCTATACTTTTGCGTCACTTATTGCCGACACTTAGTTGTGTCATTTTTGTGTCATTGCGACACTAAGACACGTCACTTAATCTAGTACCGCTACTCAGTGAGACACTTATTTAGTGTCGGATTTTGATTTATTGCGTCACTTCGACGCGTCACTTACTAAGTGTTGCTAGTTCCTTCGTGACACTTCTGTGCGTCTCTAACTTAGCGACGCCTTTGCTACTAATCAGCTTCTTTTCTTTTTGTTTAAGTAAAATTTTTAGGTATTTACAATGTCTGATAGGGAAAGTCTTCACAGTATTAAGGAAATGATGAGACAAAGCAATGATGTGGGTACTAGCAGTAAACCTCCTCTTTTTGCTGCGGATATGGAATACTCTTACAGGAAGTCGAGATATGAACAATATATTGACTTTCATTATCCAGAATTGTGGGGACCGATTTTAGAAAGATATGTCCATCCTGTTGCTGAAGGTACCCACCGGGGAGTTCCTCCTCCTAAAACCTTTAAAGCAATGACTCCGGATGAACGTAAAGAGTATTTAACTGAAAGGAAAGCACATTCCTCTATTTGTATGTGTTTAACTCCCGATGTCTTAAGGTTATTTAAACATCATGAAACGACTTATGATCTCTGGAAGGCGATTGAAACCAAGTGTGGTGGAAATGAAGATTACAAGGAAGCCAAACTGGAATTGATCAAGAAGCAATACGATTTGTTTGACATTCTTCCAAATGAGACAGCACATAGGTTGTTTACTCGATACTTACAGTTGGTTAGTGAGTTGACTGAGGGTGGGTATACTTTGACTGAGATTGAGGTTAACAAGAAACTCTTGGATGCTCTACCTAAAGCATGGGAAATCAAATTTCAATTTTTGAAGGAGAGTGGAGAATTGGACAACATGCAGTTGGATAAATTGATTGGGATTCTCTGAGCACATGCAATGGAGTTAAGAAAGAAAGAATGCAAGTCTGGAGGTTTTGTCCAAGATCCATCTCATTATGGAGGAAAGGGAAATCCAGGGAATACCTATGGTAGTATTGCCTTCGTATCTGAAACTAATTCATCATCCGGGTCCACTGGAGCCTACTTGATGTAACCTAAAAAGTCATGTTTTTAGGCACATTATTCTGCACTTATTGGACTTATATTTGGTGAAAACATCTTAAAACATCTATTATCTACTTAAAATCACCAAAGTGGTCTAATTATGGGCGTTGCTGTTAAAATCACCAAAAACATCCGTTTATCACGCAAAACGAGGCAAATAATGTCACCTTAAATATCCCCTTCTTAATTTACTTATGGACTTGGATCTTAACTCATATTTTATGATTCCGTAGGGAAATCCAAGATCGGAGGTGAAAGAATCAGAAGAAACGGATGAAAGACGGAGAAGATACACAGTCTAGAAGCTTGCCGATCATCATCCGGAACACGCAAAAGCTAAACACTTCAAAATTTGGCAAACTTAGTGTCATTAGAAGCGTAACGGAAAAACGAAGCCAACGGCGCAAGAATCAAGCAAAACGGACTCCGAACGAAGAATATACGGACGAACCAAGCAACCGAGAAGTCAGCGGAGGCCAAACGGAGCACCAACCCCCCTGGCCCTAGGTACCGTATACGGTACCCTAGGTTCCATATACGGCCCTTGGGGTGCCGTATACGGGGTCTCTTGCCTTGTGAGGTGCCGTTTGACCCCCCCCCCCCCCCCCCCCCCCCCCCCCATTGGTCCGCTTGTTCCGTATGCAGCTTGGATGCTTGTATTTTGTGCTTCAAGGCTTGTACCAAGGCTTTCCTACTTTCCCTATAAATAGTCACCTCCATTTCTCATTTCCACACACCTCTCATATCATTTCTCTCATTTCTCTCTCTAGAAGTAGGTTAGCATTCTCTCTCTAGCACTACTCTTAGGAGTTAGAGGAGAATTAGTAGGTAATTAGCATCCTCTCTCTAGCATTACTCTTAGGTTTTAGAGGAGGATTAGTAGGGTAGCTTTTGTAATAGAGTTGGAATTCTTGGAGGATCTCCTTTGTAATATTGTTCGAGATATTTCGGAGCTCTGTCCGTGTAATCTTTCAGCTACTATTCAATCTACGCATTACTTTTGGTTAATTCTATCCTTATCTCTCATAATGTTGCATGCTATTATTATGTTTGATTTAGGATGCATTACCATGATTAGTGAGTAGATTAGCTATTGTATTTGTTATGATGTAGTTAGCTTGTTAATATTTGGGGTGATGCTACTTTAAATACAATTGGGATAACATCGTTATGAAACAACGGAAGTAACATTATACGGCTTTCATTTGTATAGCGCCGGAATCATCACGAATGTGTGTAGTACGGAACGTGGAAGCTATGAAAGTTGTGGGCACAATCCGTTGTGGAATAATGATCCCAATTGTTAAATATTGAAAACCGGTGTACTGTTGACTATACATTTATGATTTTAAACTAAACTATCGCCTTTCCTCCAATAAACGTGGTTAGAATCTTTATGACAAGGAGTAGCTAACCTTGTTCAGACGGTCACTACCTATCTATGTTTTCCAAAATAAACATGGTCTGATTCTGTAACTAGTGGAAATACTGTTTAAACTATCGTATAGTACACCGTGAATTAATCAGGGATTTATTGGGACTGAATCATTAAAGTGAACGGGATGTTTAGCTATCATAGATGGTTTTACTGTAATACAAACTTAGATAATTTGAGTTCAGATGGCTATAAAGTATGTAATCCAGTTAAAGCCCTAAAACGATTGAGTATCTGGTATAACGTTGGAAACACCTTTGGTGGAGTACAAACACGTGAAAACCTTGGAAAGGTCGAAGGCTGTATTGTAACACCTCGCAAATTTGAACACGATTAATAACATTAATCACTTGCATTATTAGGCTAATTCCCTACTTGAGTGAATTCACAACACATTTTAGAGGTAAGTCTAGCATAGCCCAACTAGTTAGTACGCGTAGTATTACGTATTCGTAATTAGTTGTAATTACGTACAGAACAATTTGAAAACAAACGCGACAAAAATGTACGACTGTTGGTGAACAAAATTATTTAATAAAACGAAATTATTAAATAACGTAGTAACTAATAAATATTTTGTCAAAAATATTTACCAATTTATTTTATAACGCAAAACGTCAAAACGTATAATTAAAAATCAAACAAAGTTTGAAATTTATAAAATTTATAAATTTGGTTCCATAAAAAGAGCCTAATTAAATATAATGAAATATGTAATTTAAAAATACATTAGTTGAAATACCGTAACATTTAATGGTCGGGTAAACAAACACGGAGCGCAAACACGGAGGCGAAAAAGGGGACAAAACCCCCTCCCCACCTCACTTTTCTTTCATTCTCATCTCATCTCTCTCTCTCTCCTCTTTTCTTTTCTCCTCCTTCTCTCTAAAAACTCATCCAAAAATCACACAAATCACACCAAAACTACGCTAAAACGACGCCGAATCACATAGCTCCTTTGGAATAAAACGATCACGAGTTCCCGATCTACACTTCTACCTTTTCGGATTTCAAATCCGACACCCGTAAGTTTCCGACAAATCCCGCAAATCTTTAGATTTCGAAGTTATAATTAATGTTTCATGTTTAATATACTTAGATTACCATGTTTTAGTGTTTTATACAGCCGAAAACGTCCAAAATCGCTCAAAAACTCGTTATTTTCAATCTGTTCGTCGAACAGGCGACTACGTCGCATTGGGACCGAAAACAGTAATGCGACGTAGGCCTTTACGTCGCATTACCCTTCCTTACGTCGCACATAGCGACGCAGACCACTACGTCGCATTAAATTGCGAGCGTCGCCTATGCGACGCAACCCATGACGTCGCAAAACCTGAATGCGACGTAGACCCGTACGTCGCACCCTACGTCGCATAACCACCCAGCGTCGCACCTTACGTCGCTAAAAACAGAAAGTTTAAAAACTTGTTTTCACTAAGTGTCGAACTAACCGAAAACGCATATCTTTATACAAATTCGATTCACGAGCCTTACAAACAATTTAAACATACTTGTTTTATCGAAATGTTGATTTCAAACTTTCACCAACGAGTCGTATACATTTTCATAAACAACGAAATACAAACATTAAACAAACGATTTGGACGTGACTTGGATGTACAAACACTAGCATGGATGATTAGTTTAGACATCCACATACTTATTAAATCTCGTACTTTTAGGACGTTAGGAGATTTCAGACCGTACTTGGGCTTAGGTTTGCTAGCACTCGCACAACTACTTAAACTCAACAGGTGAGTTCACAGCCCCTACTTTTATTGATTTAACTGCTTTTGAACAGGGGTGGAAAACATAGTCAACCGTTTTACTTATTGCCATAACTGCTTTTACTTACATGATTGTTTATCATACGTGTCTTACTCAAACTGTTAGAGTACTTTGAACTATTGAACTGTTGTACGAACTTTGTTTATGAAATAACATTTTCATACTGATACACTGAACAAATGGAATAACTTATTCGACAAACTGTTTTAACTAGACCGGAGAACGACCGGTAAACTGTTTTGCAAACGACTGTAAACTATTTTGGTATCTTACCGGAGAACGACCGGTACATTTGGTAACTTGTCGGAGAACGACCGACACAAACATAACTTTTAAACTTGTTTGGTATACCGGAGAACGACCGGTACTTTTGTGTAAAACGCTGGAGAACGACCAGCCACGTATTTTAGTGCCAGAGAACGACTGGCCAAGGGACGGGAGAACGACCCGTGCGTCTTGGATGGGAGAACGACCCATGCGTTTGTTGGACGGGAGAACGACCCGTGCGTATTTGGCCGGAGAACGACCGGTACTGTGTATTTATAACTCGCTGGTGAACGACCAGCACGTGTTTTAACTTGAACTTTGGGCGAACAACCCACAAAACTGGTATTTGGATAACATTCTACAAAACTTATACTCGACTATTATGGCAATACTATTTGTGAACATAATTGGATAACAACTGTGATACAAACTTGATTCAACTTGTGTAAACTTAAAACCTGTGAATTCACTCAACCTAGTTGTTGACTTTTACTATGTTTTTCAGGGAACTAGCTGCGCATGTAAGAATCGCCAACACATGGAGAATTAGGCGACCCTTGAAGCTTAGGATGCCAACTTTTGGAAACATATGGATTTCTTTAGTATAACCGAAACTGTTTTGTCATATTTTAGAAATCCACTTTTGTATACATAATACTTTCAACTTGTGCGATTTGATAAATCGTAAACTTTGTAATTTACACTTTTGGCATCTTAATATATTGTTCTGTTGTAATCATAAGCTCTGATACGTATGCATGCTTTATTATTGTGACACCCCAACACTTTAACTAAACGCTTCCGCTAAACGAATTTGGGGGTGTTACAGATTGGTATCAGAGCCATTGGTTATAGCGAACTAGGAAACTTTAGGTGACTTAGCGACCTAGAGACCTAGACTATAGCCTTGGCTAGAACGCACATGCATACATACATTTGCATACATCTAAACTATCGTTACGATACCTCGATACGCGTGAACTGTTCACCACATTCGACTTGTTCATTGTACTCTGATCTCATATGAACCTGATCGTGATTAAACGGTTGATGAAAAGAAGTATGTATTTGGCATCATATAATGACGCCTGGCCAACGTGATTATATCATACTAAGTACATATGGGTGTTTCATAGTCGTAAGATACGTGATGGGGATTCGACAAATTTTGCTTGATACTCGAAAACTTGAAATATGTGAAACTTTATTCCTCACATATTTTCCATTGGCATTGACTTCTGCATCTTTTCATCGCAGAACGTCAGTATGCCGCCTAAACAAAGAAAGACTCGAAACAGTCGACGAAATTCTCCACCTGTACCTCCAGAAACAACCGAACAAATCATCGAACGCCGCGTGGCTGAGGCTATTGCTCAGTACGAGGCTAGCAGAAATCGTGAAAACCCAACCAACAACAGTGGAGCTACCCCCGTCAACAGCGAAACTCCAACTAATACCCAACAGGGGTGTTCCTACAAAACCTTTCAGTCTTGTAAACCCAGCACCTTCACCGGGACCGAAGGGGCCATTGGCCTGGTCCACTGGATTGAAAAGATGGAATCAGTCATCGACATCAGCGACTGCGCCAACGACAAGATCGTGAAATACACCACCTGCACTTTAGCCGACAAAGCGCTAACCTGGTGGAACGCTCAAGTCCAGATTATGGGACGCCCAGCTGCTCATTCCATGACCTGGGTAACTCTGAAGCAGATGATGATGGAGGAATTTTGCCCTCCCAACGAGATGCAGAAACTCGAAACCGAGTTTTGGAACATTCAGATGATCGGCGCTGACATTTCAGGTTACACGACTAGATTTCAGGAGCTTGCACGTCTGGTGCCTCATATGGTAACCCCCGAGAGCAAACGCATTGAGCGTTACAACAAGGGCTTGGCCCCACAGATCCGAGGCATGGTTATGTCCTCCAAACCCGCTACTTTTAGGAGCGCAGTTGACCTGGCTCAAAGCTTGACCGACGATGCGGTCTTGATTGGAACCCTGAAAGCTACTACAGGGAAAACTGAACTTACCCGTACTGATGCGGGCGACTCTGGAACCCACAAACGTAAATGGAACAATGATGGTAACGACCGTCAGGGTCAACAAAACAGAAACCCGGGAAACACCCGAGCCTTTGTCGCAATCACCAACTCTGGACCCAAAACCTATCTTGGCAACAAACCAAAATGCGACAAGTGCGGGATGCATCATAATGGCAACTGTGCTTTCTGCCAAGATTGCAAAAACTGGGGTCATTTGGCCCAAAACTGTAAAACCAACCCTCCTCCTCGATCAAACACGTGTTACGAGTGCGGTGAACCCGGACATTTTCGAAACCAATGTCCGAAACTGAACAACAACCAGAACAACCCCGGAAACAACAATCAAAACAACAACAACCACATCGCAACCATCCCACCGGCTCGTGGCCGCGCATACATCCTCCGTGCACCGGAAACTGTTGCGGACTATGGCAAACACGGTATGTCTTACCAACTCTTGCTACGATTTAACGTTTCTTTCATTCGAATGTCAATTCGAACACACCACTTGGTAAACGCTAACCACGAAACGAACCTGAACTATCAAACTATACCGCGAGTATACTAAACAGTTAAAACTATATTGGCAAACATAGATCACTACACAAACTATTACTATTATTGTAACGACATGACTTATCGGAGAACATACGCCGCGGGCGATCCGACTTGATTCAAATCTCGGGACGAGATTTCTCTAACATGGGGAGAATGTAACACCTCGCAAATTTGAACACGATTAATAACATTAATCACTTGCATTATTAGGCTAATTCCCTACTTGAGTGAATTCACAACACATTTTAGAGGTAAGTCTAGCATAGCCCAACTAGTTAGTACGCGTAGTATTACGTATTCGTAATTAGTTGTAATTACGTACAGAACAATTTGAAAACAAACGCGACAAAAATGTACGACTGTTGGTGAACAAAATTATTTAATAAAACGAAATTATTAAATAACGTAGTAACTAATAAATATTTTGTCAAAAATATTTACCAATTTATTTTATAACGCAAAACGTCAAAACGTATAATTAAAAATCAAACAAAGTTTGAAATTTATAAAATTTATAAATTTGGTTCCATAAAAAGAGCCTAATTAAATATAATGAAATATGTAATTTAAAAATACATTAGTTGAAATACCGTAACATTTAATGGTCGGGTAAACAAACACGGAGCGCAAACACGGAGGCGAAAAAGGGGACAAAACCCCCTCCCCACCTCACTTTTCTTTCATTCTCATCTCATCTCTCTCTCTCTCCTCTTTTCTTTTCTCCTCCTTCTCTCTAAAAACTCATCCAAAAATCACACAAATCACACCAAAACTACGCTAAAACGACGCCGAATCACATAGCTCCTTTGGAATAAAACGATCACGAGTTCCCGATCTACACTTCTACCTTTTCGGATTTCAAATCCGACACCCGTAAGTTTCCGACAAATCCCGCAAATCTTTAGATTTCGAAGTTATAATTAATGTTTCATGTTTAATATACTTAGATTACCATGTTTTAGTGTTTTATACAACCGAAAACGTCCAAAATCGCTCAAAAACTCGTTATTTTCAATCTGTTCGTCGAACAGGCGACTACGTCGCATTGGGACCGAAAACAGTAATGCGACGTAGGCCTTTACGTCGCATTACCCTTCCTTACGTCGCACATAGCGACGCAGACCACTACGTCGCATTAAATTGCGAGCGTCGCCTATGCGACGCAACCCATGACGTCGCAAAACCTGAATGCGACGTAGACCCGTACGTCGCACCCTACGTCGCATAACCACCCAGCGTCGCACCTTACGTCGCTAAAAACAGAAAGTTTAAAAACTTGTTTTCACTAAGTGTCGAACTAACCGAAAACGCATATCTTTATACAAATTCGATTCACGAGCCTTACAAACAATTTAAACATACTTGTTTTATCGAAATGTTGATTTCAAACTTTCACCAACGAGTCGTATACATTTTCATAAACAACGAAATACAAACATTAAACAAACGATTTGGACGTGACTTGGATGTACAAACACTAGCATGGATGATTAGTTTAGACATCCACATACTTATTAAATCTCGTACTTTTAGGACGTTAGGAGATTTCAGACCGTACTTGGGCTTAGGTTTGCTAGCACTCGCACAACTACTTAAACTCAACAGGTGAGTTCACAGCCCCTACTTTTATTGATTTAACTGCTTTTGAACAGGGGTGGAAAACATAGTCAACCGTTTTACTTATTGCCATAACTGCTTTTACTTACATGATTGTTTATCATACGTGTCTTACTCAAACTGTTAGAGTACTTTGAACTATTGAACTGTTGTACGAACTTTGTTTATGAAATAACATTTTCATACTGATACACTGAACAAATGGAATAACTTATTCGACAAACTGTTTTAACTAGACCGGAGAACGACCGGTAAACTGTTTTGCAAACGACTGTAAACTATTTTGGTATCTTACCGGAGAACGACCGGTACATTTGGTAACTTGTCGGAGAACGACCGACACAAACATAACTTTTAAACTTGTTTGGTATACCGGAGAACGACCGGTACTTTTGTGTAAAACGCTGGAGAACGACCAGCCACGTATTTTAGTGCCAGAGAACGACTGGCCAAGGGACGGGAGAACGACCCGTGCGTCTTGGATGGGAGAACGACCCATGCGTTTGTTGGACGGGAGAACGACCCGTGCGTATTTGGCCGGAGAACGACCGGTACTGTGTATTTATAACTCGCTGGTGAACGACCAGCACGTGTTTTAACTTGAACTTTGGGCGAACAACCCACAAAACTGGTATTTGGATAACATTCTACAAAACTTATACTCGACTATTATGGCAATACTATTTGTGAACATAATTGGATAACAACTGTGATACAAACTTGATTCAACTTGTGTAAACTTAAAACCTGTGAATTCACTCAACCTAGTTGTTGACTTTTACTATGTTTTTCAGGGAACTAGCTGCGCATGTAAGAATCGCCAACACATGGAGAATTAGGCGACCCTTGAAGCTTAGGATGCCAACTTTTGGAAACATATGGATTTCTTTAGTATAACCGAAACTGTTTTGTCATATTTTAGAAATCCACTTTTGTATACATAATACTTTCAACTTGTGCGATTTGATAAATCGTAAACTTTGTAATTTACACTTTTGGCATCTTAATATATTGTTCTGTTGTAATCATAAGCTCTGATACGTATGCATGCTTTATTATTGTGACACCCCAACACTTTAACTAAACGCTTCCGCTAAACGAATTTGGGGGTGTTACATGTATACTGTATTACATCCTGGCATAGTCTGTGATCCAGGAAAGACCGTAATACGGGTGAATACACAGTATAACATTGGAAACACCTCTCGTGCAGTACAATTACATACAAACTGTGAAAAACCCTGTGGGTCGAAGACTGTATCACAGCCGAATATCTCTGAACTCAATCACAACCATTAATGTATATGTTAATCAGTCACCACCTGTCTTAAATCTTAAATGCCTTGCCTAGCTTAGATATCTTTGTCTGTGTTAAGAAAGATCAGTGGATAAATTGCGGACTGTCGCCTTTTTCCTGCACCCCATCTAGAGGGTCACCTAGTCTCGTCACAAGACACGGTGAGGAGGGTTTCAAGACAGTCCGATCTGATCAGAATCTTGATAGCCTAGTACTCAGTGACATACTGATCGGTTAACCTGATCAGTAGGGTGCTAGTGTTTACACCACAAGGTATCTACGTGAACGCAAGACATAAATCTTAAAAGACGTTTTCAAATATAAAACCCCAATACAGCATCACCCCACGTATAAGCTAACGAAGTCATAACAAACACAAGTCCCCTTTTACTGATTCAACCTACCGCTTTTATTTACTGTTTTAATTAGTTTAGATTTTAATTACGGACCTAAGTATAAAACCCCCACTCAAAACTATTTTCAAACCATCGCTAATTTGAACTTTCGTCTCGACAAGTCATTTCACAATACGGTTAACACTTTAGAACGACCCTAGGTCATACTTCAGCTATACAGCTCTAGTAGAACTTAGGTCCCCAGCTAAATATAAAATTTAAAATTAAACCCCGTCGTGCTGCTGTCAGTCGCGTTAACGACGCGTGACTGTTGGCGGCGCGACAAATTTTTGGTGCCGCTGCCGGGGAAGTTAATCGTAAGATTCTGAGGCGTCCCGACGAACTTTCTCTTTAGTGATACCCATAGATTAGATATCTCTCTCGTATCCACCAAAAATTCTTTCCCACAATCTACAACGATATTCGACCCAATCATCCGGATCTGAACCTCTCTTTTTCGTACCTGATCCTGAGTTGATTATCCGTACCATCCGCAAAGAAAGACGTTCCCGTTTTCCAACAATGGCCGCTCGTGTTACTCTCGCCGACAGTACCAAACCATCCATCGAAGGACGAGGAGGACCGATTAGCTATCCAGTGATCGACGGACCATCTTTCGAACTCAAATACCACACCGTTCAACTCATTAAACACCCATGTCAATTCCATGGTCTACCCCATGAGGATCCTAACGCCCACATTGACAAATTCATTCACGTCTCTAACTCGTATAAGCAGAATGGGGTTGATCAGAATATAGTCCGCTTATACTTGTTCCCCTACTCTCTCGCTTCTCATGCTCTTTCTTGGTTTGAGGGACTTGAGACCGGCTCAATCACCTCATGGACGGATATGGGTAACAAGTTTCTTGCAAAATACTTTCCTCCGTCCAAACAGACCAAAGCTAAGAATGACATCGCAAATTTCAAACAAACTCACGGTGAATCAATCTACTCAGCATGGGAGCGATTCAGGAGTTTACTGAGGAAATTTCGAGACTATCAAATGACGAAGACTGAAAAACTGTACACGTTCTATAACGGTCTTGACCCGAATCATCGCATCACTCTTGACGCTGCTGCTCAAGGAAGTATTATGCTTCACACCGCAGATGAGGCTTGGGAATTGATCGAAAATATGACGATGCATCATCATGACTGGAATCCCGATGAACAATCACCGATGGCGGTCTCCAATCCAGCACCAACTGAGATGGTCAAATGTATGGCAGAACAGATCGCAATCCTAACGAGACAAATCGGAGAGATGAAACAGCAACCTCAGCAGGTCCACCAAATCCAATCCTTTCGGAATCATACCAACCCATATCAGGTTGCGTACGAGGACCCTGCCATCTACTACGCCCAAAATCATCCTCCTGGCTTTGCTCAAACCTCTCCACCAACTAGACCTATCCAATACCCATCTTACCCACAACAACCCCAACTTACCTACAACCAACCATTTTCACCCAATAGACCTTCACCTGGCACAATCCAACCTCATGAACCTACCACACCAGTCACTAGTTCAAACGACACCCTTATACAACTCATTCAAGGGTTTATGGCTAGGCAAGACCAGGCTAACCTCCTCCTAACAAACCGTCTGAATAGCCTTGAGACTCAATTTGGTAAGTTAGCCCAAGGATCCTTACCTAGCAACACCGTTCACAATCCACACATTGCGGAAGCTAAGACTTTGAACTCCACGGATACGCAAAGGGCACCGAGCCACTCTAGTGTTTCTTCTCCGGTGAAGAATCCTTCTCCTGTCCCGACGACAGTTGAGATTCAATCCGTGCCTACCCCTACTCAGGAAGTTCGAGTCCCCTTCCCAAATCGTATCGGAAAAAGGTTCAACGCTAAATCTTTCAAACTCGATGGAAAATTCTTAGACACCGTGTCTAGAATCTCTTCCGGATCTAAATATATCCGACGTATGCTGGTTACTAAATAAAAGGTACCCGAAGTACCTAAAATCTCTCTCAACGCCGAATGCTCAGCCGTCATTCAGAATTCCCTTCCGGAAAAACTAGGAGATACGGGCCGCTTCACTTTGCCCTGTTCCATCTATCACTCGGGCACGATAAACTCCTTGGCCGATCTTGGAGCTAGCATCAACCTCATGCCCTACTCACTCTACTCTAGACTTAAACTAGGACCTCTGCAACCTACTAAGATGAGCGTCCAGCTTGCCGATCAAACAACTCGATATCCTAGGGGCATAGCTGAGAATGTTATGGTTAAGGTTGACAGGTTTTGGTTCCCTACTGACTTTGTAGTGATGGATATACAGGAAGATATCAATGTACCCATTATCCTAGGAAGGCCTTTCATGAATACTGCTCGTGCTATTATTGATGTTTACTCGCAGACTATCAGCCTTAGAGCATATGGACAGACTATTGCATTCAGAATCAACCAGGCTGATGAACTACTCGCAGAGCAAGCAGAAATATACGCAATCTTAATGGGCAGGATTACTTCAAACGATGATACTTTTGATTCAGAACCACCAGACATATACGTATAAGATAAACACACTTGTCTATTATTAGAAGAATCAAAGTTAGAAGAAGAAATGGGAGATTCCAAGCCAGGCGAGTCAAAACAAGAAGAACTCGAGGAAGTAGAGGTGGATATATACCAGTCCACACTGCCGCATCACCGCTTACCTGATGATAATCTACCAACTGATGAATCACATGATGCAGGATTTGGCATAACTATGGAAAGGCTAATAGCCTTGATCATAGACCCCTCACAACCTCTTGTTTTATCAAAGCAACACCCCAAGCGAGAAATGATGGAATTAGATGGATTATCTGCAGTTGATCCCAATAGAGCTACCTCTAGAGCTATAAAGGACATTATCTGGGATCTTCAGCACATGCAAAGAGTTACTGAGCAATTCCCTTTCTTTGCATATGAGATTCCAACCGTCATCCAACCCATCACTCGCCACTTTCTGAGAATCAATCCACGTAATCCCAGGGTTCCACTGCTGAGCACTTCCAACCTTGGAGATTCCAGGACCAACTAGACAGAAGGAAGGCAAAGTCAGGCTCTCGACTCTAAAAAGCAGCGCTTCTCGGGAGGCAACCCGTGGAATAAAGTCAGGCTCTCGACTCTAAAAGCAGCGCTTCTCGGGAGGCAACCCGTGGAATAAACAGAGAGTTGAGAATCAAAGAAAGAATTTGAAGAGATCTCCGACTATCCTTCACACTTGGATATCCCCAAAAATGTTTCAAAGACATATTCTGAAATACAGCTCGTTTTGCAAATAAACCACTCGTCTCAGAAAATAGGAAATCATTTTGAAATGACCAAATAATTCATATGTTTCGAGCATTTGAGGTACTTGCATACTACTTTTATGCATTATGCTCGATCTCATTTAGAAACACATGATTTATGAAAATTGATTTGTAGTAGAAAACATCTTTCAAAATCTGAGACAGTGATTTCTTTTTCAAAAACAACACCGAGTTTGTAATAAAGGGTACATCCAACGTGTTCACACTTAAGAGATCTCTTCATGAAATTGAAATGTTGAGATGGAAATAAGCAAGTCGCTTGGAACCGAGCCGATCCTGATAAAGAACTCAGAAGAAGATCTTGGCCACATCTCCTTCTGCAAATTCAGAAACTCAGTTCCTATGCAACTCACTATCAGGGGAGTATCTGATCCTTTCCTCTTTCATCTGTTTTTATGATTCATGTTATTCGTTATGTTAATGTGATAATAAAAGTAGTCTATACTCTATCCTAAACTTATCACTAAGTGTGGGATTCCAACCCAAACAAAACACTTGAGAAACATTTTCTTACATGTTCAAACTCTAAGTGTGGGACTTAACAATCTCAACTCAAGAGAACATTAGGGACAATGTTCCTCTAAGTGTGGGATAGCAAGTATATGTCACACCCCCAATTTAATGCTTTGCGGAAGCGACTGTTTTGGGGCGTGACTAATCAATAATCAAACCCAAAGTACAAGCAAACGACTCTAAATGAGACGTTGTAGTAGATGTTACATTAATACATAAGTTTTCAAAAGTAATACATCATTGATGAGTTCGCAACTTGTTTTGTTAGATTTTAAGTACATAATCATTATACAAAAGATAATGCAAGTAAAATCTTCATATGTGTAATTGCATGCGACTCGAGCTACTAAAGCATATCCTGCTGGGCCATCTGTACTGATCAACCCTACTGTTGCTGTGTACCTGAGAATGCATTACTAAAACAGGTCAACCAAAAGGTTGGTGAATCTCACAGGTTTATAGTAAGTAACAGTTTGAACACATTAGCTTGTAAAATCATTGAGTAAATATTGCACAGTCGCAATAGTTTCCGTATATATTGCCATGAGCACCATAGTCGAAGCTTAACAATCAGTGATTTTGCCCTCGTGAATGCTAATCCAGAACATTCATATGTAACGAGTAAGAAACACCCATTTATACTGAATGTTCGGGGTAGTGCGTGCTACCCTGGGTGAGGATTGTCAGTCCTAATGGATCCATTTACTAGTACTCGCGCTTAAGACCATAACTGACGACTATGATTAAAGGGACTTCATTGGATTAAGTAATCTCATGCAATCGATATACCAGTAAATCAGTTTGTAATTAAGTAAGTAAATACATGTGTTCGAGTAAAACAAGTAATGCATCTCCCCCAAAGTAAAGCAGTAAAAAGGGGCCATGAGACTCACCTGTAGAGCGAGCAATCCTAAAGTGTGTGCGTATGCCAACAGTAATCTCCTAATGCCCTAAACACGCAAGGTTGTATATTTGAAATTAGACATTTAGTAGTTTGTTCATATGATTGTTCGTTTGGTTAATTATGTCCAAAGTATTCGTCTCGTATTATGTTTGAAGTTTCATTAAAACGCACAGCCCGTTGGTGACGAATAGAAATTACATTTCAAAAATATAATTGTGTTTGTTTTGTTTAATTATGTTCCAATGTGTTCGTTTTTGAAAGACAAATCCAATGCAAAAAGAATCGTCGAAAACGGATGTGTAACGAAGAAGTTATGAAGCAAAAAGTAAACGGAACGCGTGCTGATTGGCACTTCACGCGATCATAGTGAATCTCACGCGATTGCGTGAAAAAGGAAGTTCACGCGATCATGGTAAATCTCACGCGATTGCGTGAAAAAGGAAGTTCACGCGATCATGGTAAATCTCACGCGATTGCGTCAGATTTTGAGGTGAAAACCACGCGATCGCGTGGATTTCACTGGTTTTGAGTCTGTTCGAAGTTCCAGCATAAAAAATGGGTTTTGGGGTGTGATTCTTGGACATATTCTATAATATAACACTAGTACATGCTAAAACAAGTTATATAAACACGAAAACTTAAGGAAATCGAAAGTGATTCTTACCAAATTAAAAATGGGCTCGAGAGGATGATGATGATGATCCGATGATGATGACGATGATCACAAAAGATGAAGAAGATGATGATTTTGGTGATGTTGTTGTTGATTGTTGTTGTTTTGAGATGGAACGAGAGAGAGCAGAGTCGAGAGAGTGAGAGCAGAGAATGAGTTTGAGTTTGAGTTTGTGAGAGGGAAATAATTGGGGTCGGTGTATATACACCGGCCTCAATTATTGAGGTGTGTGTGTATTTTCGTCCCGTGTTTGTGTACCCGATCGTTAAGTAGTGTAATATTTAAAAATGATAATTTTCTAAATATTATTTCGTATTTGTTAACAATTGAAATATTTTATAAAAATACTTCTAATGAGATATAAAATATATATTAGTTTTAACTCGAAATACACGGATAGTTTTCTGTATCTAAAATGTATTTAAATAAATTTCGGAGTACATTATTATTATTCTCAATAATAATACTTTGTTTAAAAATGTTTTTCACCAAATCTTAATTTGGGTTTCTACGTTCTACCAGATTTGTATACGTGTGATTATTATATAATCGTTTCGGGTTATATAATACTTTGTAATTAAAGTTCAAATTAGGACGGTAATTTGGGTCATTTTTGACCGGGTGTCACATTCTCCCCTTGTTAGGAGAATTTCGTCCCGAAATTTGTTCGTAGTTTTTATCGTTGTATTCAAGTTATAGTTCGCGTGTTATCTATGTAAGTCTGACAACACCTATCTAGAGTTGTCTATCTCCCCTTGTTGAACTAGTGCCCTTCCGGCAACTAAGGAATTCGAAATGAAGTTTCGAGATGTTTAGACTATTGTGCCTATATGATCAGTCCAGTCGATCACTATAGGATAGCTACAATGTGTACTAGTAGCCTAAAGTAATTCAGTAAATCCTTGATTGTTTTGTCGGTAGGACAAAGTTTGTCGTTTAGCCAATTGCTTGAGTACAGCTACATTTTGTACTAGTAGCCCACCTTAGACTCTATCAGTCTCATACAGAAACGAAGTGGTTTAGCACATTTCAGGTTTATGTGGGATGTTACCCAAAATACGGTTTTATGTGAGTCGTCACCCAAAAATTTTGTTTTACTCGGGACGTTACCCAGTATATAACAGTCAACCGGTATGTTTTCCGGTATACTACAGCGTAGGATATGTGATTCCTATACCTTTGTGCTAAAACTAGTTTCATATATGGAGACTATAGATCTAAATTGTTATTTTCCCCTAACTCTTTAGTGTACTTAGAATCTAGGGAAAACCTAACAAGTATCAAGTAGCAAGTAAAGTTTATCAAGTAAGTAGTATGAAAGCAGATAGGTTGCTAGCGAGTTACCATAATCGCATCCCTATTCAGATTCTGGTAAGTTTTGTTCCTATAACAGCAAGGAAGTCATTGTGTACTGTGTAATTTTGTTGACCACTCAAGGTTTGAAGTTTTGTATCAAGTTGTATACAGTAAGCAAGTTTGAACGGTTTTGAAGTTTTGAAAATTTCTTTAAAACTTTTCATAAGAAATTTTGCAACATGTTTGTTAAAAGTACATTTGTCAGAAAATTTTGACAGTGAAAGTCGATTGAAAAACTTTGAAGTTTGTCGAAAACTTTAGTCAATAAACAGTTTGGTTGAAATTCTTGTCAGTAACAAAGTTTTGAAATCTTGTTTAACAAAATCTATTCAAAAATAAAATTTAAGAAAAGTTCGGGGTAAAACCATGTTGAAATTGTTGAAAATGGTTTTCCTAGGGTTCACCTAACAGTAAGAAGGTGTACGTTGTAGACATAAAATTTTGTAGACAATAGTAATTTAAAATAGAGTCCCGATCTTCTTATCAAAGGACGTTGAAATAAGTATGTTTGTTTGTGGTAGTGGTGTAGACGGTCTCAAATGTATCATTAAGTAAAGGCCTATTCCTATACATCCAGTATATAATAGACTAGTGAGTAGTACTTAGTCTAGGCCTATGTATGTATATATACCAATATCCCATAATAGTCTAATCATACTTGTATGTATCACCGATTCCATCGGTTTCATACTGTCTACCTGAAATAGTTCGCCAATTTCCTTATTCTATTTGTACTTAGAATCTAAGGAAACACATAAAGTTCTAAGCAGTGATAGAACCTATTCAAGTAAGTAGTACAGATACAGTTTTGGTTATCCGGGAGTGAACGGACTCGTGTTGAGTAAGTCAATAAGTTTAGGGTTCTGGTGATTACCTTCAGCATTAAGTACATAGAACCTGCCCTTAGCAGCGTTGTTGTTTTTGTCCTTTAGTTTTGGACAGTCTCTCTTGAAATGCCCAGTACTATTGCACTCATAGCAGGTTTTGGGTGCAGAGGTGTCGGTACCAGTGGTGGTTTCTTTACAGTCCTTGGTCAGATGTCCAAACCGCTTGCATTTGGTGCAAGGACATAGACCATCATGATGAAGTTTGCACTTAGAGCAATAGGGCTTTCTTCCCTTATACTCTTTCTTGTCATCAGATTCAGAGATGTTGGCCTGAGCAGTTGCAGGCTTCTTGCTAGCTTGGTTCTGACTTCCAGAGCTTCCATCAGCTTTCCTCTTGTTATCTCCTGAGCTGTTTCCAGTAGTTTTGTCGCCAGCGGTTCCTTGACGAACCATTTGTGCCATCAGTTTGTGTGCCATACACACTGTACCATGAAATGTGGGAGAGTTTGACTAAGTAACCATTCCCTGAATTTGTGGAGAAAGTCCCCAAAGATAGCGCTCAATTCGCTTGGATTCTGTATCGACCATTGATGGGCAAAGGTGTGCCAACTGATTGAATCGAGAGGTGTAGCTGGCAATGTCGTTCCCTTGAGTGGAGAGATTCCAGAATTCTGCTTCTAGCTGTTGGATCTCATCCCTAGGACAATACTCATCCTTGAGCATTTTCTTCAGCTCATCCCAGGGAGTTTCCAGAGCAATGTCTTGGCCTATGGAGTCAGCATAAGTGTTCCACCATGTCAGAGCATCGTCCATGAAAGTGTAGGTGGAGAACTTGACCTTACAGTTCTCAGGGCAGCTATAGATGCGAAAGACTGCCTCTGTCTTCTCCATCCATCGCAACAACCCAATGGCACCTTCTGTGCCTTTGAAGCTCAAAGGATTG
Source organism: Helichrysum umbraculigerum (assembly GCA_949592205.1). Taxonomy (NCBI): domain Eukaryota; kingdom Viridiplantae; phylum Streptophyta; class Magnoliopsida; order Asterales; family Asteraceae; genus Helichrysum; species Helichrysum umbraculigerum. The sequence goes on along the minus strand of CATIUR010000003.1, from coordinate 113,787,696 downwards.
CAGTTAAGGAAGTCCTTGTAGGTGCAGGGTTTCACTACAGGGGCATTTGGTGTTGTTTCAGCACTTTCAGATCGTTGTCGCTCGGCAAGTACTGCGTCAGCAACCAGTCGATCAACCTGAGCTTGAGTGAACTTTTGGCGTCGTGGAGGCATGTTCCTTCAATGAATATAAGGGACATGTCAGAGTTTCGTATAAGAATATGATCATCGTAGTTGCATATATAACAGTAATATATTACAACACAAATGACAATCAACAGAGTAGAATAGAGAATATTGTAATCATTTAACATGCGAGTTCAAATGATTACGAGGATTAAAAGGGATATTACATCCGATCATGTATCAGCAGTTATGCGGAATGTGATAAGGAGGTAGGAAAAGATTTGTACTTAGAGAAATACTGGATTCGAATGTTTAAACTGATGGGTGAGTGAAGGATGGTCCTCTGCTGACCAGTTTGTGTGGAATAAGGTGTCGAATTTCTTATTCTATACCTAGGGTAAGTCTATTTCGAAGAGATGACCCTCTCTGTCAGGGCACATCCCGGTACTATTTTCCTGATTCGATCAACTTACCATAGGCCTATTCTAAAATGAGTTCGTACAGTGTGTGTGTTACTAAATATCGGAGGATCTTAATAAGCCTAATCATATAGGTGTAACCTATATATACTTATTATCCACCTAGTTGTGTCTATCACAGAACAATTACTAGTCACGGTTCTCTCGTGGTCAGAGTCAACTAGTGCATTCCTGTTCAACATAACCCCTTTCAGATCTTACATCATCTTCATTTAATTGTACATAGTTGATCAGGCTATGTTAAATTAAACTTGTATGACGAAATCCCTGAACCAGTTATATCTAATGAGGAATACTGCCTAACGGTCATAGTCTAGGCCCACTAAATGCAACCTAGTTCGCTATAACCTTAGGCTCTGATACCAATCTGTCACACCCCCAATTTAATGCTTTGCGGAAGCGACTGTTTTGGGGCGTGACTAATCAATAATCAAACCCAAAGTACAAGCAAACGACTCTAAATGAGACGTTGTAGTAGATGTTACATTAATACATAAGTTTTCAAAAGTAATACATCATTGATGAGTTCGCAACTTGTTTTGTTAGATTTTAAGTACATAATCATTATACAAAAGATAATGCAAGTAAAATCTTCATATGTGTAATTGCATGCGACTCGAGCTACTAAAGCATATCCTGCTGGGCCATCTGTACTGATCAACCCTACTGTTGCTGTGTACCTGAGAATGCATTACTAAAACAGGTCAACCAAAAGGTTGGTGAATCTCACAGGTTTATAGTAAGTAACAGTTTGAACACATTAGCTTGTAAAATCATTGAGTAAATATTGCACAGTCGCAATAGTTTCCGTATATATTGCCATGAGCACCATAGTCGAAGCTTAACAATCAGTGATTTTGCCCTCGTGAATGCTAATCCAGAACATTCATATGTAACGAGTAAGAAACACCCATTTATACTGAATGTTCGGGGTAGTGCGTGCTACCCTGGGTGAGGATTGTCAGTCCTAATGGATCCATTTACTAGTACTCGCGCTTAAGACCATAACTGACGACTATGATTAAAGGGACTTCATTGGATTAAGTAATCTCATGCAATCGATATACCAGTAAATCAGTTTGTAATCAAGTAAGTAAATACATGTGTTCGAGTAAAACAAGTAATGCATCTCCCCCAAAGTAAAGCAGTAAAAATGGGCCATGAGACTCACCTGTAGAGCGAGCAATCCTAAAGTGTGTGCGTATGCCAACAGTAATCTCCTAATGCCCTAAACACGCAAGGTTGTATATTTGAAATTAGACATTTAGTAGTTTGTTCATATGATTGTTCGTTTGGTTAATTATGTCCAAAGTATTCGTCTCGTATTATGTTTGAAGTTTCATTAAAACGCACAGCCCGTTGGTGACGAATAGAAATTACATTTCAAAAATATAATTGTGTTTGTTTTGTTTAATTATGTTCCAATGTGTTCGTTTTTGAAAGACAAATCCAATGCAAAAAGAATCGTCGAAAACGGATGTGTAACGAAGAAGTTATGAAGCAAAACGTAAACGGAACGCGTGCTGATTGGCACTTCACGCGATCATAGTAAATCTCACGCGATTGCGTGAAAAAGGAAGTTCACGCGATCATGGTAAATCTCACGCGATTGCGTGAAAAAGGAAGTTCACGCGATCATGGTAAATCTCACGCGATTGCGTGAAAAAGGAAGTTCACGCGATCATGGTAAATCTCACGCGATTGCGTCAGATTTTGAGGTGAAAACCACGCGATCGCGTGGATTTCACTGGTTTTGAGTCTGTTCGAAGTTCCAGCATAAAAAATGGGTTTTGGGGTGTGATTCTTGGACATATTCGATAATATAACACTAGTACATGCTAAAACAAGTTATATAAACACGAAAACTTAAGGAAATCGAAAGTGATTCTTACCAAATTAAAAATGGGCTCGAGAGGATGATGATGATGATCCGATGATGATGATGATGATCACAAAAGATGAAGAAGATGATGATTTTGGTGATGTTGTTGTTGATTGTTGTTGTTTTGAGATGGAACGAGAGAGAGCAGAGTCGAGAGAGTGAGAGCAGAGAATGAGTTTGAGTTTGAGTTTGTGAGAGGGAAATAATTGGGGTCGGTGTATATACACCGGCCTCAATTATTGAGGTGTGTGTGTATTTTCGTCCCGTGTTTGTGTACCCGATCGTTAAGTAGTGTAATATTTAAAAATGATAATTTTCTAAATATTATTTCGTATTTGTTAACAATTGAAATATTTTATAAAAATACTTCTAATGAGATATAAAATATATATTAGTTTTAACTCGAAATACACGGATAGTTTTCTGTATCTAAAATGTATTTAAATAAATTTCGGAGTACATTATTATTATTCTCAATAATAATACTTTGTTTAAAAATGTTTTTCACCAAATCTTAATTTGGGTTTCTACGTTCTACCAGATTTGTGTACGTGTGATTATTATATAATCGTTTCGGGTTATATAATACTTTGTAATTAAAGTTCAAATTAGGACGGTAATTTGGGTCATTTTTGACCGGGTGTCACAGTATAGAATACCTTGGTTTGTTTTTATGACTTTAGTCCAAAATAGTTAACACATAAAATGTTCCTCAAAATTTTTCAAATTTCAAAACATTTTAAAGAAAAACGAGTTTAATCATCCGATTAACTCTGAATTTTTGAGTCTTAATGTTTTTAATAGAAGTCATTTTCAATAATATGAATAAGTTGTTTTAAAATCTAAGGAAAATAAGTTCATAATTGCTTAAGCAAGAAATGATAATCTAATAAGAACATGACTAGGCACATACAACCCATTTGCAGTGAGGACTTGAGCCTTAAAAGCATTCAATTTTAATGCTACATTGTTCATTTCTTGTGTGTGCCGATGCATGTATATCTGAATTAGAACTTGCTCTTGACATACGCTTCGAGACCACATTGGTGAGTACCGTATGCGGTATAGATGCAATTAGATGACCTTGACATTCCTTAGGATTTAACCCACTTTTCAGCCTTCTCTTTCAAGCCCAAAACCCTTTCCGATGCTCATTTTTAGTATCGATGATCCACTTAGTAAACCCTGTTGAGCCTAAACCTTTTCGTTTCATAAACCCACATGATTAAACCCCTACTTTCCCAAATATCCCTAAACTTATCCTAGAATTTCTGAGGTTATGAAAAACGCTTTTTAGAAACATCCCTTCAAATTGTCTTACTCTCTCGTGTTCTCCGAAAAAGAAATATCCTTGGTGTGAAAAATTGACACTATGAAAAGACTCGAAGAAGAAAGATAAGAAGAAGGATTTCTGCATTTAATAATCCTTGGAAATTCTCTGGCAAAGAAGTTCTGAAAGAAATAGGAAAAAAAATTAGAAAAAGAAAATTAAAAAAAAAAAAGAAGAAGAAGAAGAAGAAGAAGAAGTTCCGAAAAATAAAGCTTAGTGCTTCAAAGTATCGCCCTAAAAGTAGAAGATCCGATAGAAGACAAAAGCTACTTTACTTTCATTCGTTTCTAAATTAAAGTTTTCCGTGACCTTAGGAGTCCTAAGATAAGCAACACCCTTACACCTAAAATTTCCACTATCCATACCCCTTAACCCTCACAAACATTACAACCCCTGAATGTCTTGGGATAATTAGCATCGTTCTCACCTAAGTGGTGGAGATCCGATTCTCGATCAAGCTTATGACGATGAGTACTGCATGACTGGCTAATTGAGCGATTTCTTTGTTTAGAATATTAGGAAACCCGAAACACTCTTGAGTGAATTGAGTGACCACCTTAGTGAGATCGTCTGGTCATGTACACTCCAAGATCACGAGATTTGGAAGTATGCTTTAAGACAATCATTTCTTGTTTATGAAATAATTATCTTATCTTTCCTGATGTTTTTAGAGCAAATATATGAATATGAGAAAATGATAACTTTTAGATATGTTCTGACTCACCCCAAAACCAAATTTTTAAAATATCTTTTTCACGAGGCATGGATGTGTTGCTTGAGGACAAGCAACGTCTAAGTGTGGGATACTTGATGTAACCTAAAAAGTCATGTTTTTAGGCACATTATTCTGCACTTATTGGACTTATATTTGGTGCAAACATCTTAAAACATCTATTATCTACTTAAAATCACCAAAGTGGTCTAATTATGGGCGTTGCTGTTAAAATCACCAAAAACATCCGTTTATCACGCAAAACGAGACAAATAATGTCACCTTAAATATCCCCTTCTTAATTTACTTATGGAATTGGATCTTAATTCATATTTTATGATTCCATAGGGAAATCCAAGACTGGAGGTGAAAGAATCAGAAGAAACGGATGAAAGACGGAGAAGATACACAGTCTAGAAGCTCGCCGATCGTCATCCGGAACACGCAAAAGCTAAACACTTTCAAATTTGGCAAACTCAGTGTCATTAGAAGCGTAACGGAAAAACGAAGCTAACGGCGCAAGAATCAAGCAAAACGGACTCCGAACGAAGAAGATACGGATGAACCAAGCAACCGAGAAGTCAGCGGAGGCCAAACGGAGCTCCAACCCCCCCCCCCCCCCCCTTGGCCCTAGGTACCGTATACGGTACCCTAGGTTCCATATACGGCCCTTGGGGTGCCGTATACGGGGTCTCTTGCCTTGTGAGGTGCCGTTTGACCCTCCCTTGGTCCGCTTGTCCCGTATGCAGCTTGGATGCTTGTATTTTGTGCTTCAAGGCTTGTACCAAGGCTTTCCTACTTTCGCTTTAAATAGTCACCTCCATTTCTCATTTCCACACACCTCTCATATCATTTCTCTCATTTCTCTCTCTAGAATTAGGTTAGCATTCTCTCTCTAGCACTACTCTTAGGAGTTAGAGGAGAATTAGTAGGTAATTAGCATCCTCTCTCTAGCACTACTCTTAGGAGTTAGAGGAGGATTAGTAGGATAGCTTTTGTAATAGAGTTGGAATTCTTGGAGGATCTCCTTTGTAATATTGTTCGAGATATTTCGGAGCTCTGTCCGTGTAATCTTTCAGCTACTATTCAATCTACGCATTACTTTCGGTTAATTCTATCCTTATCTCTCATAATGTTGCATGCTATTATTATGTTTGATTTGGGATACATTACCATGATTAGTGAGTAGATTAGCTATTGTGTTTGTTATGATGTAGTTACCTTGTTAATATTTGGGGTGATGCTACTTTAAATACAATTGGGATAACATCGTTATGAAACAACGGAAGTAACGTTATACGGCTTTCATTTGTATAGCGCCGGAATCATCACGAATGTGTGTAGTACGGAACGTGGAAGCTATGAAAGTCGTGGGCACAATCCGTTGTGGAATAATGATCCCAATTGTTAAATATTGAAAATCGGTGTACTGTTGACTATACATTTATGATTTTAAACTAAACTATCGTCTTTCCTCCAATAAACGTGGTTAGAATCTTTATGACAAGGAGTAGCTAACCTTGTTCAGACGGTCACTACCTATCTATGTTTTCCAAAATAAACATGGTCTGATTCTGTAACTAGTGGAAATACTGTTTAAACTATCGTATAGTACACCGTGAATTAATCAGGGATTTATTGGGACTGAATCATTAAAGTGAACGGGATGTTTAGCTATTATAGATGGTTTTACTGTAATACAAACTTAGATAATTTGAGTTCAGATGGCTATAAAGTATGTAATCCAGTTAAAGCCCTAAAATGATTGAGTATCCGGTATAACGTTGGAAACACCTTTGGTGGAGTACAAACACGTGAAAACCTTGGAAAGGTCGAAGGCTGTATACTGTATTACATCCTGGCATAGTCTGTGATCCAGGAAAGACGGTAATATGGGTGAATACACAGTATAACATTGGAAACACCTCTCCTGCAGTACAATTACATACAAACTGTGAAAAACCCTGTGGGTCGAAGACTGTATCACAGCCGAATATCTCTGAACTCAATCACAACCATTAATGTATATGTTAATCAGTCACCACCTGTCTTAAATCTTAAATGTCTTTCCTAGCTTAGATATCTTTGTCTGTGTTAAGAAAGATCAGTGGATAAATTGCGGACTGTCGCCTTTTTCCTGCACCCCATCTAGAGGGTCACCTAGTCTCGTCACAAGAGACGGTGAGGAGGGTTTCAAGACAGTCCGATCTGATCAGAATCTTGATAGCCTAGTACTCAGTGACATACTGATCGGTTAACCTGATCAGTAGGGTGCTAGTGTTTACACCACAAGGTATCTACGTGAACGTAAGACACAAATCTTAAAAGACGTTTTCAAATATAAAACCCCAATACAGTATCACCCCACGTATAAGCTAACGAAGTCATAACAAACACAAGTCCCCTTTTACTGATTCAACCTACCGCTTTTATTTACTGTTTTAATTAGTTTAGATTTTAATTACGGACCTAAGTATAAAACCCCCACTCAAAACTATTTTCAAACCATCGCTAATTTGAACTTTCATCTCGATAAGTCATTTCACAATACGGTTAACTCTTTAGAACGACCCTAGGTCATACTTCAGCTATACAGCTCTAGTAGAACTTAGGTCCCCAGCTAAATATAAATTTTAAAACTAAACCCCGTCGTGCTGCTGTCAGTCGCGTTAACGATGCGTGACTGTTGGCGGCGCGACACTACTCTTCAGTTTTCTCAGCGGGAACTTCACAGAGTTCACAAGTCCCACAGGTTCCTATTACTCCCGCCATTGAGGAACAGGCTGCCTTCTACACCGCCTTCCTTAGCTCCTACAAAGACTTGGTTTCACAACCAAACACTACTCTGGCATTGACTAAGGAAGATTACGGGCAGCTGGAAGAGGATGATTTGGAACAGATGGATTTGAACTGGAGCATAGCTATGATCTCCAGGAGGGTGCACAAATTCTTGCAAAGGACAGTGCGCAAGAGTTTAGATGGTAATGGAAAATTGAGTTTTGGATTCGACAAGAGCAAAGTTCACTGTTACAACTGTCAGAATTTAGGACATTTTGCTCGTGAATGTGAGAAGCCGAAGATGCCTCCTTCAGGTCTCACAAAGCCTGATCCTCCCAAGACTCCTCCAAAGGAGAAAGTAAAGACTGTAGCTGCTGATGCTCTAGTAGTGTTTGAACCTACAAACACGGATTGGACTGCACAAGCTAAGCATTATGAACTTGGTCTCATGGCTCATATCATTCCTGAGGTACAACATGAACCTGAGGAACCTTTAAATTGTGTTTCATGTATTACTTTAGATGCTTCTTTAAAAACTTGTCAGATAGAAAATGAGAACTTGAGGGAAAAGGTCGTTAAACTTACTGAGTCAAATAAGTTTTTAAAGGCTAATGAAATACTTTATGATAAACAAATCGAGGCTCATCAGATAGACACTCAGACATATAAAGCTAAGGTTTTTAGTCAACAAGATGCCATTAAGAGCTATTTAACAGAAATTGAGTTGTTAAATAAAGAGCTTTCTGAGTTAAAATCTGAGTCTGACACTTTTACAAAAAGGGTCACAAGTTTCTCAAATTCTCATAAAATCTTCGATGAAATTGTTGACAAGCAAAGGACAGATAGTAAAGCGGGAATTGGGTATCCACCTCCCACTAACTATTATCCTAAGCCTGTTAAGGAAGGCACCGAAGAGGTTTTAGCTGACTACTCATCTTGGTCAGCTACCAAAGATAAAGAAGCTAAGCCTAATATAACACCTCTCGATCTGTAAACCATTATAATAATGATTCTTGAATCGGAAGCGTAAATTTAAAATATATAGAAGTACATAAGTTGTTTTCAAAACTTAACACACCACATTTATCAATCTATTACAACCATAATAATACCATAATGAGGTGTTATATAAATTCACCATTTTCTTATCAAATCAAAATATATCAGAGTATACTCCGGTTGTCAAACATTCCATCATTTCCAAGAACTTCCTGCCCAGCCCAATATGTCCCATCAATTATAACCTGCAGGAAGGACTGTGGTGGGGTTAGCATAACGCTAAGTGAGGAAATCAATAAACACATTCCAACTTAGCATAACAACTTTGTTTACAATAAATAATCGTAAACAAAACATCACAGTAAATCAATGGTTCCTGGGGAAACCCTCAGCCAAGAACACACAAAAGTATCACACAATATCAATGAGATAACATCTCAATACAATGAGGATCGGTGATTCTTGGGGAAACCTTCAGCCAAGAATACTTACCGTACATATCCGTATGGCCATAACGGACGAGACCGATAGTTTAGTACTAATCTCATACGACCTAATTTCCTATTAACGATCAGTATAAGGAAATTCCTGTCGTATTACAATAGTAACCAAACCCAACTATCAGGTTGACCTCAATACAATGAATGCCCGAAGGCCAAATACCAAGTGATCACATATTCAATTAGGTCAACATATCAGACTAAACAGTCTATCAACAGTATTATTACTACTAACCATAATCATAATGGAAAACAAAAACAATAATAATACGTTACTCGTTGTAACCAAACCTGTTACAACTAAATCACACTGAGGTTATAGATCCACTCACCGAATACCTCAGTCATCCACTCAGTAGTCTAATGTCACTGAGTCTTTCTCCATATCTGAGATTATAATTAAACAAAATGAGTTAGTAACTCATTCATAATCATTAACTGATGTTAATTATTATATCACATGGTTCATAATCTGAATCTCAATGAGTTTTCACTCTAATCATTATATCATATCAGTGTCTCTATTTCAAACTCATTATTAATATTCAATACATTTAGTAACTATAAACTTCATAGTTAACCAATCACTATCATTTATCAAGTTATGATTATAATGATCACAACATCACTTTAATCACTTTACTTATCACCAAATAGCATGATCAAACCATTACTAAGGTTATTAGCCTCAATTATCAAGAATTCATCAAAACCATAATACTAGGTTTAATGAAAACTTAACAATTAAGTTCACACAATCATCTTTAATCACCAATTAAGTGTTCTTAGCCATAAAAATGCTAATTTTATCTTATAACCCATTATAATCATCAAATTCATCATTAGTCTCAAGAACACATAATCAATTTCTACAATCAAATGTTAGACTTAGATCATAATCATGAATTAAGCATCAAATCTCAATTCTACAAACATTACAAGCTTCAACTTCATATTAATCATCCTAATTTCATCATTTACACAAAAACCCATTTCTAGGTTTATAAAGAATCAAGAAATTGATACTTACAACATGATTAGGATGATCAAGGAATGATTTAATCACGTTATTGAAGCTTAATTCACAGTTCTACAGCTTCAATTTCATTTCAATACTTGTTTCAAAAGTTTAGAATCGTCCCTGTGGTTTGATACGTACGGCCAGACCAAGATCATGAAGAACAGTGAATGATTTCACTAGTAATTTGGTGATTTATGTTTGATTAGGGTTTCATGGATATATGTATGAATATACTGTACGTACGTATGTATGTATGGATATATTTGAAACAAACACCGACTCAAAGTCTAAGTCTATTACACAATTGTCCAAATTTCTTTCCCCGTACTTATCATTGTCTGGAACAAAAAAACCATTTGCGGGGAAATATTATTTTATTTTACCGTCAACTGAATTAAATTAAAACAGTTAACAATTTACTAGTCACAATAAATTATGTGACTCTTTAACCAATTATTTTCAGATAATAACACAGAACTATTTTCTGACACATAAAATAATGATTCACAATCAGAAAATCTTAAAATACTACCAGACCCGATAACAGGGTGTTACACCTAAGAGGTAGGCAAAGGAGAAAACTAAAAGGCCAGAGTATCCTTTGCCCACTTTTGTTAAGTCTAATTCACCTCCTGTTAGTGAAGTGGAGGTCGTTGAGGTAGAGGATGTAACTGAACAGGAATATCCTAAGCTTAAAAGGGTTGATGTAAAAGTTGAAAATGTCATTTTGACAAACGAACCTGTCATTCAGGTTGACAACAAAAAGCTTAAAGAAAAGGTTTCTGAGGAAAAATCTTCATTAAAATCACAGACCCCTGTGAAATTTTTGAAGAGAAATGTAAAAGAAAATTCTTTAACTAACAAACCTTCCACCTCAACCTATCAAACAAAGCAAGCACCTTCTTTGACTTGTTCACATAAGTGTTCATGTTATGGAAGTGCTCATTTTAATAGACCTAAATCAGTTAGTCCTCAGCCTCAACCGTTTGTTGAGCAACGTTCTTGTTTCTACTGCAAGAGACAAGGACATTTAATTCGTGACTGTCCAAAACTCTCAAATCAGCATTTTGGAAGAGATATGCCTAGAACAAATGTTTTTAGAAAATTAGTTTCTCGTTCTCCATCTAGGCATTATTCATACTCTCCCAAACCTGTTGAGAAGAAGAGTAATGTTGAGCAAAAACCATTGCAAACTCAAAAGCTCAACATCACTCCAAAGTCTACTTCCGAACCGTCAAAAGTTTGGAAACGAAAAGAATCCCCTGTTGATTCTTCGGTTGTCAACGATAACACATCAGATGAAAAGTCTGATTTGTTTCTAAATAAAATTTTGTCTGATGTGATTATAGTTAATGACCTCGGTCGACCTAAGTCTGTAAAGGCTTGGGTCACCGTTTCTCACTAATCTCCTTATTTTTTGTGTTGCAGCAGTCGGAACGAGTTAAGAATAGCGAATGGTATATGGACAGTGGCTGCTCGTGACACATGACTGGCGATGTGTCTCTTCTTGTGGATATTAAACCATACGCAGGAGGATATGTTGCCTTTGCTGGAGATACAGGAGGAATGATTTCTGGAAGAGGAACGCTAACTAACGGAAATGTTAGTTTTGAAAATGTGAACTACGTGGAACAGCTTACGCACAACTTGCTAAGTGTTTCACAGGTCTGTGACAAGGATTATACCACAACGTTCACGAAAACTGAGTGTGTGATACTGAAGCCTGGTTATGTCATTCTAGAAGAATGGGTGTTACTGAGAGCACCAAGAAAGAATGACACGTACATTCTAAATATGAGAACTGTTGAGACAACCAATGCGTACACTTGTTTGTTGTCTAAGGCTTCAGAAAAGGAATCAATGCTTTGGCACAGACGTATGGGACACATTCATTTCCGCAAAATGAATTATCTGACCAAGAATGACCTTGTGCTAGGAGTACCAAAACAGTCATTTGCTCTTAAGAATGACTGTATTTCATGTCACAAAGGAAAGCTACGCAAAAAGTCCCATAAGTCTAAGCAGGTGAATTCCATTGATGCACCGTTGGAGTTACTCCACATGGATATGTTTGGACCAATTTTTACGAAGAGTATTGGCGGAAAATCGTACTGTTTGGTAATTACGGATGGTTACTCATGATTTTCTTGGGTGTATTTTCTTGCCACAAAGGATGAAGCTGCAGACATTTTAGTATATCTAATTAACAAGTTGGCAAATTTAAGTGGATTGAGAGTTAAGAGACTGCGAAGTGATAACGGGACTGAGTTCAGAAATTCAACTCTCGAGATGTAATGTGCTTCAAAAGGGATTGAGCATCAATTTAGTGCTCCACGGACTCCACAACAGAATGGGGTCGCTGAAAGAAAGAACAGAACAATCATCGAGACTGCCGGAACAATGTTAGCTGATTCCAAGCTGCCAATAATTTTCTGGCTCTGGGCATCGGGTTATCATATTCCGATTTTTCCTCCTCAACATCAACCGAGATTATGTTCTTTTAAGACTTTTAAATCTTGTGGACCATCTGATTACTCCGGTAGTACAATTCCCTCCGTTACTTTGGATTGGTTGAGGGATGTAGAAAGAAAATTTGAGGTATGCCGGTGTGAGGAAGAAAGCAAAGTTCCTTTTGTAGTTCAGCTTCTCAAAGGTCCGGCTATGACATGGTGGGATTCCATTACTTCTGTCTTGACACCGCAACAAAGGGCGTCAATTCGATGGTCTGACTTTTACAATGAAGTGTGTAAACAATATTGCTCGGATTTTGACATGGCACGTATTCGAAGAGAATTTCTGGATTTACACTTGACGGATAATATGACTATTGATGAGCTCATTTCCCATTTCTCGGAAAAGTTAAGGTTTGTTCAACAATGGGTCCCTACAGAAAGGACCCAGGTGGAGCAGTTTGTTGAAGCTCTACCTCCCAGCTATAGGACCACTGTAAGATTAGCGGGTTCTCTTACCCAAGCATTTTCTTTAGCCCGTTCAGTGGATGGTGACATTCGGGCTCAAGATTTGAGTATTAAGGAGAGGTCCCCAATGAAACCAAAGGGTGAATCTACGGCTAGTCAAGGGAAGAAGAAATGGCAAGGTAATCACCAGAACATAAAACAAAATGCTAGTGGTGGTACAGTGGATAAATCCAATTGGTGCCAGAGTTGTAAATCTAGGCACACCGGTCATTGCACTCCTCAGACAGCTAGGTGTATCACATGTGGACAGTTTGGATATAATATCAAGGATTACCCGTTCCCAAATCATGTATGTTGGAATTGCCACAAAGAGGGCCACCGTTCGGGTATGTGTCCGGAGGCGGGGAAACGGAAAACGGATTCGGTCACGGGGTCTTCATCTTCTGGCCAGAAAAGGAAGATTCCACCATCTGCAACTGGCAGGGCTTTCCAAATGATAGCTGATGAAGCTGTCCGAACTGAAGATGTCATAATTGGTACCTTTCTTATAAATTATGTACCGGCTTGTGTTCTATTTGATTCCGGAGCAAATTGCTCTTTTATATCCATGCAATTCTGTGAAAGACTGAAATTGACTCCCACATGTATTTTAAATCCTATTGAGGTTGAGGTAGCAAATGGTAAAATGGTTCCGGTTACCACATCGGTGACTGAAGCTAGCATTTTGATTGAGGGTCATAGTTTCCCTGTTTCCTTTCTATTGATGCCCACTCCCGGTTTTGATGTAGTTCTAGGCATGGATTGGTTAAGTGAGAACAAAGCAAATATAGATTGTCATAGGAAGTTAATAAAAATCCCAATCTCTGATGAATCATATATTGTGGCACGAGGAGAAAGGGAGAAAGGCAAAATTCCTTTGATTTCTATGATGAAAGCTAGAAAATCTCTAGCTAAGGGTTGTGACTCGTACCTAGCCTATGTGGTAAATGCTAAGTAAGAAAAGAGGTTAGTTCCGGATGTTCGTGTGGTTTCCGAATATCCAGATGTTTTCCCTAATGAATTGCTTGGCTTACCCCTTATTAGAGATGTAGAATATCATATTGATTTGATTCCCGGCTCTACCCCTGTAGCTAAAGCACCTTATAGATTAGCTCCCTCCGAAATCCGTGAGATGATGAGTCAGATTGGTTTGGTGGGATTCCATTACTACTCATTTGACATCACAGCAGAAAACCTCTATTCAATGGATTGACTTTCATAACAAGGTATGTAGACAGTTCTGTTCAGAGTTTGATATGTCTAGGATTAGACAGGAGTTTTTGGAATTGAAATTAACTGATCGGATGTCCATGGATGAGCTTATTACCCAATTCTATGAGAAATTGTGATTTGTTCAACAATGGGTTCCAGATGATAGAATGAGGATTAACCATTTTGTGGGAACTTTACCACCACATTATCGATCCAGTGTGATATTAGCAAATACTCTTACTCAGGCTTTTACGTTAGCCCGTCCGGTGGATAGTGATATTCGGGCTGGGGACAAATTGAACAAGGATAAGATTTTGCAGCAGACTAAGGGTAATTCTTCGGGGAATAAATCAAACAGGAGAGTGAGTTTTAGTGATGATTCAACTGGCAAAATTTCATGGTGTGTGAATTGTAAGTCGAGACATACCGGGCCGTGTACTTCCGAAACTGCGAGATGTGGAAAATGTGGATTGTTTGGACATGACATTAGAGATTGTGCTTATCCGCAATTTGTGTGCTGGAATTGTCAGAAGGAGGGTCACAGGGCGGGGCAGTGTCCAGAAAAGGTGAGGCAGGATTCAGGTTTGGCTGGAAGTTCGGGTTCGGGTTCTTCGTCATCTGTGGGGCAGAAAAGAAAGAATGTGCCACCAGCAACTGCTAGAGCTTTTCAGATGACTGTGGGTGAAGCTCTTGGGATTTAGGATGTCAAAAAAGTTATATTTTATGTTAACCTTGTTTTAGTATATGTTTTATATGATTGGGTAAAAAGTTGTTTGTTGTATGATAGACTAGATATTATTGAGACTAGAGTTTTGGATTAAATAGGTACGATTAGATTTCGGGGACGAAATCTTTTAAAGGGGGAAAGATTTGTAACATCCATATTACGGGTCTAGAAATAAAGGGTATTTTATTTAGATTTTAAATGGTTATTTAAAGAAATGGGAAATGGTTTATATTTGGACTATTTGAAAATAAATAGGTAAAAGAGTCACAGGAATTATTGTGACTGATAAAATATTACTTGTTTTAAATTGTTGAACTTGACGGTAAAGTAAAAATATTTTGTCTTACGGGTATTTTCGAGTTCCAGACAATAGGTTAGGAAGGGGAATAAAATTATACTGTATAATAATTGAGTTGATTAGGAGACCGACTTATTTTCTTCTATACTTTACCAAATCTTCTCCATTATTCTTTAAACTCTCTCAAATATTCACCAAAGAAATTAAGTAAACAACAAATACTTAGATTCAAGTTTGTGTAATCAGATTATCATCATCAATATTGTTCTTTTCAATTCAATGGTAAGTGTTCTTCACAATTAAATTATATGAATTTGATGTTAATTTAATTATTAGGGTTTATGAATTATGAATAGAAATTGTTAGAAAGATTGTTAGTTACTGATTATATGTTGTTATTGATAATTACATGATGATAGTATATAAGATTTGTGGGTGTTCTTCAAGTATTTGAATGAGTTAGGGTTCATGAGTTAACTTATGAGATTTTGTGAAATTTGAGTTTACTTGATGTTATAGGATGTGTATATGAGATTAATAGATTATTGTTGTTGTAACAAACTGAATTGAGAAGCTGGAAATTAGTGTTTGTGGTTTAATTTTGGAGCTGATGTGCAAGAACAACAGGTACAGGTCTAGGTAACGATGAACATCGCGCCGCGACCTTATCCTGTTGCGACGCGATATGTAATAAATCGCGACGCGATTATGACCTGTTGCGACGCGATCTTGAGCTGGACAGAACATATTAGCTTATGTCTTGTGTATTATATATGATAACTTCATATAGTATTGAACTTAAGTTTATGCAGTAATAATAACATATTATATTGTTAGTTTGGAACTATTAGTTACATGTATATGTATAAACATGAAATGAATCGACATCAAATGATATTATGATTAAAATGGGTTATAATATGAACTTGTGAGCTAGTATGATCTATGTTTACTACTTGACATGATGTAGCCTTATATTACTTTTGGAGATGATATATGATGATGATATGAGTTCTTGGTTATGGGACAAGATACTAACTTGTAGTGTTTTGTTGTAATTACAGATAAGCAAAAGGCAACTCAGTAATATAAGACAACTGAGTTCAGAGACTAGGATTTCGGTGAGTGGTAACTGTATTCTTCTGTTCAATCCTGTTGTAACAGATTTGGTTACAACGGGTGAACATATTGGTTATGGACTATTTAGTCTTATGGATTATTGTCATTGTTGATTGGTTATCTATATTAAGTATTGGTATGATAATTGTATAATATATGATTCTTGGTCGCTGGGCATATTTGACTATGTGGGTTATTCATAGGTCAACACTGGTTGAGTTTGTTGCTATTGTTTGGCTGGCGGGGTTTCAGATACACATAGTTGATGGATGAACCCTAGTCAGTGAAGATAGCATACAAACTATCGGTAAATCACTGTAATTATTAGCGGCATCCCGAAAACGTCCGGGTCGAAATATGGCTTTCAAATTAAGTTCCGCCATACCAGTGGTTAAAGTGTTCTTGTGATGGTATACCAAGAACCGTCGATCCTCTTTGATTATGTTTGTATATGTTTATTTGTTGTAAGATTTGTTGTTTTTGGATTGAACTGTCGGATACAGTTTCATTCACTTAGATGTGAGCTAATCCCACCGTATTTAACATTTTGCAGGTTTTGGTTAGTTTATGGATCGGGAATATGGATACAAGATGGAATGTTTGACTGGAGTCGCGCATACTCTGATCTTTTGGGAAATTAAAGACATGGTTTTAATAGTCAATATTACACCCGATCTTTAGTAATTGATTTGTAATAATATAAGTATAAGTATGATCTTTTGAAACATCCACTATTTTGTATATGTAAATATGGTATATATGTTTTGGGACCCGCTTCCGAGGTTTATAAATATAATATATGGTTTTAAAAGCAGGGTGTTATAGGAGGGAGATGTATAAAGGAAAAAAGTGAAAAACTTGAAAAATGAGTTTTTCAACTTCAAGTTATATCATCAAAAAATGAGTTTTTCATTTTCTTGGAAAACTTTTCAGAAAAATACCCATTTTGAATACATTTTTTAATTTTTCACATTTTTTAGAAAAATTTTCTGAAAAAGTGGTACACATTTCTTCAACTAAACGCACCCTAAGCAATTTTTAATATAAAAAAGTCAAATACTGAATAATACCGGTTAAGTAGGTAATCGGTCACTATCTTGTTCACATAAGTACAAAATCATCTAGTTTGTTGTATACTTGGACAATAAGTTGAGTATGTTACATACTTGGAATAATTTGTGACAGTACGTAGCCGATTTTTGTCATTTACCCTAAAAGTTAAAGCTATAAAATAAGGGTAAGGTTCAGAGGAGAAGACCTTATATGAGGAGAAGGAGGAGAAGGCTTATTTTACTGCATTTTTGGACAAAAATGTAAGAGTTAAAATGCAGTGATTTTTGATATGTATAAAATGCAGTGGAGTGATGTTAAAATGCAGTAACTTTCGTAAATTACAATATTTTAGCCTTAAAATGCAGTAAAAATAGGTCTTCTCCTTCTTCTCCTCAAATGAGGTCTTCCCCTCGGATCGTCTGTCATAAAATAATTTAATCAAATATATATATAACTAGGTGAAGGACCCGCGACAACGCGGGCTTAAACATTTAACTTTATAAAAGTTTATATTCAAGATAAATGAATTGTTTATTTTTTGCGTTAAATGTATGATACGATACAATTATTAAAGCAACTTTAACATAACTTTTCATAAATTTGATATTTTATTGTAACATAAGTTAATTTTTTATATATATAATTGATTTAAATTTTCTTGAAAAAAATAATGTCAAAAGTTAACATAATGAATCGAATCAGTAAAAGAATGTTTAAGAATTTAAGTCATCACTTGAACGTACTCTATGTGATTGTATACAAATGTCTCTTGTTGATTTTTTTTTTTCCCTTTTGGCCAGCATTGTTATTTATTTTTTAGTAGTGTTCTTTTTAACTGAATTTGGTGTTCCTAAAATCGACAGCTACCAAGAATGAGACCGGCATATGAAACACACATTACAAATCATACATATCATCATTTAAAACTAAATACGAAGTAAAAGATGTCCATAGGTAAAGACGCCATTCCAATAACTTTTAAATATATATATTATATTATTTATATTATATTATTTTTCTTTGTGAATAGAAATAGCAAATATATCTATTCTTATAGTAATTAACTTAGAGGCAATTCTAACATATACATGCATCATGATCAAATGGGTTAAGAACTTAAGATAAATGTTTCGGTGATAAGCAAAGGAGCATAAAAGATATACACACAAAATATGTAGACCATTCTGCCATTCTAATATATAAGTGTCAAATGATAATAGATCATTTTCCTTTTGCTTGACAACCACCGTTTTTTTATGTAGACCATTCTGCCATTCTAATATAAAAGTGTCAGATGATATAAAAGTGTCAGATGATATAAAAGTGTCAGATGATAATTTCGTCCCGAAACCCCAAACTCGCAAACCTAAACCCTAACCCCTAAACCCCAAACCCTAAACCCTAAACGCTTTATAAAACTCTAAACCCTAAATCATACTAAACCCTAAACCCTGCTAAACCCTAACACTAAACCCTGCTAAACCCTAACCCTAAACCCTAAATCAAATGTATAATCAATCACTAACACATGTGTTACTAATATGTAAAACCCACCAAAAAAATGAAAAAAAAAAGTTCGTCGGAAGTATGCCTTAATGGACGTCAAATCGAAGAGGATAAAGCGCTGAAAAATATGGTGCAGTTTTCATGATTTTTTGACTTGTCGTTTGTGAGATATTTAATTTTTAAAAACGTGGATGAGAGAGAAAAAAGTGACACATGGCATATTGTAGTTGGTTCCCCCATTCTTACACAAAATAAATGGCCTCAATTGAACTCTTCTCTGTATATATACTAGTTTTAAGACCCGTGAAAACACGGGTTTGACGAAAGAAATGTGAGAAAACAATAGTCATTTATGTAACATCTATGATCGTAAAAAAACAATAGTCATTTAAATTCAACAAAGTTTGGACTAAGATGTTCGGCTAAACCTAACATTTTCATGTAATACAAAAACTCAGAAAACTAAAATAACATAGTTCGGCAGTAGATAAAAATAGTTATCATGGGAATGACAATCCGAAAAACGAATAAGAAACTGCGCAAGACAACACAACTGTAAATATAGTATCATTCAATATTGTTTAATCCTTCTGCTGAAGGTTATCAAAATCTTCTCCGGCGAGCTTCAGGAAGCAAGTTTCAAACCCAAACAATGGCAACTTCTCTTCATGAACATCCTTTAGCATGAACATAAACATACATATGATTCCTAATTTTCAATAAACAAAGAATCAAAAATCAATTAGCTATATTTTACAATTTTGTGCAAAACAGTAAAAAAAACAGGTAACTCGTTAGAATTATATAAAAGAAAAAGAACATACTCAATAGATGTTCCACAATGCAACGATGTAATGTTGCTCTTTTTTTCACCTGGTGCACTATTAATCATTTGATGAAATAGTGTTACTTCCAAATTTAGATCTTATAGTGGTAGTAATACCTAGGATACCTCTAACTGCATCTACATAAGAATGATTTTTAGTGCCAGTAATAGGATCAGGAGAGATGTAGCAATCTGATAAAAGAGACAGACACATATGTTACTGATGCAATGAAAAACACCTCAATAGGCTATGCAATCTCTAAACTATGCAAAAGTATAAGTACTTTCATACCATTCGTAAAAAAACCCGACATTAATAATTAGCTTTAGATACCCATCTCTTAAAAATCATTAAACAATTGTGACTGCATATCTCCAAACTCAACCCGTGTGATCAGGGACGGAGCTTGAAACATTCAATTGGGGGGGCCAAAATCGTTCTAGTTTACAACCATAGTTCTCGTTAAAAGAAAACATGTAATTAACGATAAAACAGAAAACCGGTTACATGAAAATCACGACCCACCTAAACATATTACATACTAAGAGTAGATAAAACGGACTAAAATATTTAAGTTTGTATTGTCGATCACTACGTTGTTTATAACAAACTATTTGTTTACAGTGTCTATTAACCTATTATATATGTAAGATAAGATGACAAAAACTTGTATATATCAAGGATACAATAAAGTGGTAACTAACAGAATTAGATTGAAATTCTCAAACTATCACATCCATTTCTATTATTACTTTAGTTTTTTCTTCTTTTTAAAAAAAAATTGGTATATATCCCAGCATAATAAAAAAACAAAACATGTGCAATAGTGCCTTTTTTTTTATTTAGTAGGGGCTACTATTGTACTAAGGTAACTATGAATTGCATGTGGCTACTCGTAGTAATATGAAATGTATATATATGACTCAAACTCTTGGGGGGGCCACAACCCCCTCTAGTCTCTTCTATCCTCTCTCCTTGCGTGTGATCAATAAACAATGCCTTTAAACTATGCAAGATTTATATTAATAACAATGAGGTGATGGATTACCATTACGATTGTATTCAGTCCTGAACAGAATTGATAGAAATCAATGCAAGTAGCTTTCTCTCTAGTGCTTGAATCACCTGCAAGTGATTTAAATCACCCTGCACCAAAATGTAATGTAGATTAACACATGTTGATTATTACTCCTACAATAAAATATTTACAAACCAAGCTAACTGCTATGTTCCTTAAGAGCATCAAAAACAATATTTCCAGTTGCAGTTCTAAGCAGACCAACATCAAGAAAAGCATGGAATGGGTTCTTGCTATCTACTGGTTTAACATATAAATATTTTCTTGTTGCCTGTATATAAAACCAAATCAATAGATCTTAAACTATTGCACATAACAGAACAATGAATATCAAATTATCAGAATATCAAATTAGGATAATCATACCTCAATATTTCCCTGGTACTCCTCATCCACTTTATAAGTTCTTAAACACTCGGCAAACGAATGAAAGCCCGATGCAATAAGCTATAGTAAAAAGAAAAGAGGTCAGAAAAAACCATTTCACACATCACCATGAGATTATGAAAAATCAAAGAAGAGATTATTTTAAAACCAAACATGTAGCATAGTTTGTGAGCCCAACAATGAGACCATTTTAACCAAAAATAAGTTGCCTTCACACACTTTTGACCCCTTAGAAGATGATCAAACACATATAAGTTCTTAGAAACCATAGCTTAAAAAATAGCAATAAATGACACCCTCTGATTAACTCCCTCACATTGTTTAGTTCAAAATAAGAACCATCCAAATAGCATAATATGCAGTAACATAAGTTCAAGTTAAATTAAATAAATACATCTCAGATAACAAAAAAAAAAGCATATGATGTTTCATGCTTGATACACACATTAAAGAGGCAAAATCCTATCATGTTACTTCTTCTTTGACTAACATAAATCAAAGTAACAGTTACATATTAAAATTAGTATTTAAGAAATAAAAAATAAAAAAAAGCAACCTGTTTGGTTGCATCAGCAGATGCGAACTCCTTCCATAAATCCTACAAACAAAAAATTAACACAATCAGAAACTATACATATATACACACACATAAAGATTATATATGTATGTATATTTACTTACATCAACTTTAGAAAGCTTTCCTTCATCCAATACTTTGAAAAGGGCAAACCCAGCTGGGGTTTCAAACAAAACTAACATTTTTCTTGATTTCTTGTAAAATTACTCCTGAAAGAAGGCAAGAAATATAATCAATAAACGGATTATGTATATAGAAGTAGTAGCAGGTATAGAGGATAGGGAAAAGGATGATAGAAATAAGCAAACCCTAGAAATCACTTAGAACCTCCAAAGAGTAGAGATAGTTTTTACTGCCTCTTGTGTTGTGAAGGAGGAGGAGAAGAAGGGGTTATGAAGAGCATGGAATGGTGGTGAAACCCTAAAACACCCAAAATTAAAGTTTCTAATCAGCAAATAAATCGTATAGATACAAAAGTAAGTATTATTGAATTAACTTTTGAAATCGAAAATAAAAAATATTAACTAATTTACATGAAGTGATGATGAAGGACCGATGGTGAAGCTCAAAGAAGATGAAGAAAGAAGAAGTTTTAATACGGGGTAGATGAATAGAGAAATCAGAAAGAGAGTGTTCATGTATCATAAATTTGAATTATTGATTCCAGTGATATCAATGGAGATAATTGTTGTGATTTTGAATTGGTTGGATGAATGAACATAGAAGAAAGAAAGAAGATGAATGGGATATTGCATAGAACCCGAGAGAGAGGCGTGTAATTAATCTGCAAAAGAAACCAATAAAATTAATTAGGTAAATTAAAGTTCCAAAAAAATGAGCTGGTTTTTTTTTTTTTCAAAATATCCTTTGGAGCATTTATTTATTTATTTACAGCATACAAAGTAATTTAAAGTTTCAAGAAAAAGTTGTTATTTATTTAATTTACTACAAAATGATTTTAACTCATTTTAAGAGGTTCCATATTACATATTGATGACATCAGCCTTTTAACCACATGATGACACATAAGCATCAACTACTACCTCACGACTCGCCAAGTCAGCTTCATGACATCAGCGGAACTCCCCTTTATTAGATAAGATATATATATATATATATATATATATATATATATATATATATATATATATATATATATATATATATATATATATATATATATATATATATATATATATATATAAGATAAATTTTTATTAGAAAGAACAAACAAAAAAAAGAAAGCAAAGGAGAATAAAAGTGTTGTTCAACTTTTTGCACAAAATTCATAAAAAAGCAAAAGTGGTAATGGATCAATAATGGTGCAAAACTGAATTCTCCTCAACACCAACACCGGCAAAAACCACTTTCCTTCTTCATATCAAATTCATCCACCCAATACAAAACCTAATAAACCCACAACAGGATAATAATCTTAATCAATTACTCAGATTCTGTTTCCTTCTTAATTCATAAACTTACATATATATACATACACGTCTGTATCTAAAACCTCTGTTATACCCTAAAAAGAATAAAAACCCATTTTTTCGATAAATATAAAGTTAATTAGGGTTTGTGGCGGGAAAGATTGAGAATTGGCGGGGACTCAGTTGAGTGAGTATATGTGTAGTAATTCTTATGGCAAACCCATCTGGAAACAATAATGATTCCGGTGGTGATCACAGTTACCACGGTGGCAGTTCGTTACCGGAACCTGGGTTGCAGCATAACACTGGTGTTTCTACTGATTGGACCCAAGATGAACAGTCTATTTTGGAAGATGGTTTAGCCCAGTAAGCTTCTTTCTTTTTTTTTCGGTTGTTTAATTAATTGGTATAAGTAGGTTTGAATATTTGATGTATGTGAGCATTTAGGGATTAATTGTATTTTTGTTTGTGGGATTATTATTATAAATTTTTTTTTATTTTTGTGTAAATAGAGTGTATGATTTGGGATAGAGAATTATCATAGGAATATATAACTCTGATGAAGTTAACAGAAATACTTTATAAAATCCTATTTATATGACATATACAAAATTGCAGACTCTGTACATAATTTTTATTTTTAAGTTATTAGAAAACATTGGATATTTTGGAATTTGGAATCATACAATATCTGTTTACTATTTGTGTGCTTATAATTAGTGTCAAAATATTATACTAGTACATAGGTATTATATATGTTGAACACATATAGTCATTAACATCTTTGCAACTATTTAACGAACAGGAAGTCATGTTAAACCATTCCGTGATACTAAATGCCATAGAGAAATTAGTTTAATGAACCACTCTCTGCTTTAATTTGAAACGGGTGATAACTTCATCAATTAACCAATAAATTTTTGTAATTTTATTCAATTAGCTAAAATTTAGTATATGATAAGGTCATAAATAATAACTAATAATTCGATTTCCGATTATTCATTTTGTTTCATATTAATAGAATATTTGTACCTTCTATTATTTCATATAGCCATTCAAATTTTGTATAATAACGTGTGTACATACGAGTTTTAAAGCTAGTATATAAAAGAGAAAATCTCAATACATGCCTAGATTTTTTTTATGAAGATAATCTTTTTTAGAGAAAAATAGATTATGAATAAGAAAAAATAATTGGTTTTGAACAATAGACACACGAGTTTTAAAGCTAGTATATAAAATAGAAAATCTCAATACACGTCTAGATTATAATCATCTTTATTCCATTTTTCCAATCTTAACCTCTCGGAATTCTAATAAACTTAAGTTTAGGGTTTAGAATGTAGACCTCTTAGAGATGGATGATGATCAGACAATCTCGACCCTAGATATTATTGATCTATAGCCTAAATTTACTGTATATTAACATTGCTGGATCTTAAAAACATTGCATCTTAACATCACTGATACACTACATCTTACCATTACAATTTTACCATAAGATCAATTGTTTTGTCTGTCTCCTACCCCTCTAAACTGCATCATAGACTTAAACCAAAACATCCTCGTAATCTTCAAACCATAGTTAGCAAATTAACATAACACAAAATTGATATGCATTTCCCCCTAATATCAATTTTACCCTACTTATGAATAGTAACTTTTTATCTTATTATAATTAATAAAAAGTTAAGTATTTATTTATTTACTTTGATTTAAACCTACTTATAAATAGTAATTTCTTTGTTTTATTATGATTTTAAAAAGTTGAGATTTTATTTATTTAATTTAATTATTACCTAATATCAATTAGCAAAGAACTATGAATAGTAAGTTGTTTAAACTTTTGTATAACTAGGTTTGAAAGCTAATATAAAAACTTCTATTTTGATATAAGTAAAGTAAGTTTAGCTCAAGTGATAGAGTTAATCATATTTTGTACTTAGACATCCAGGTTCAAATCTTAGGCTCTTCACTTTCTACTACTTTTATACTCATTTTTAGTTGATGTTCATTACCCTTAATATCAATTGGCAACCTATTATGAATAGTAACTCATTTGTCTTTTTGTGATACATTAATTTGTATATATATTTTGATGCTAAATATATTATAATAACATAATTGTAGTTTAATGGTAAAAGACTTTGATGAAACGCCCCGATTTATTTGTTTTTTTTTTTTTTTTTTTTAACTTGTCTCAAAACTCATATAATAAAGTCCTAACAATTTAAACCCATTGTAAAACACTATCAAGTAAGTAAGTAGAACAAGACTATTTTAGTACTAGAACAAGGCTGTTTTAGTACTAGAATAAGGCTGTTTTAGTTAGCTAGAACTAGAACAAGGCTGTTTTAGTTCTTTTCCAACTTGTAATACCCCAAACATAGATATTTTCGATATTTACAAAACGTGCCAAAAGAAACTTTACCAAATTCTATAAGTACAAACCATACTACTAAATACGAGTGTTATATAAAACTTTTCAAAACCATATATTAACAAAAGATCAGAGTCGACGCGATAAGTCAAACATCCAGTCAAACACCCACGACACGAACCAAGCATCTAACCAAAATCTGCAAAACATGTAACAACGAGGGATTAGCGTATTGCTAAGTGAATGGAACCGTAACCGACGGTTCAATCCATTTATAACAAGTCTTACAACAAAATAAACTTAAACACATAAGCACATAACGTCAAGAGGATCAGAGGTTCCTGGTATACCATCACAGAAACCTACCAATAGCTTGAGTACTACCTTCACTGACATGAGTACATCCTCAACTCTGTGTATCGGAAGACCCAGACAGTTACACAGTAGTACACAAGCCCAACCAACCAACGTTGACCTCTGAATCAACACATAGTCAACCAACCAAGCAACCAATAATCAACAACCAATAACAATCAGCAACTACAAATCAACTAACCAATAGCACAATATAAACCAAACAACAATAACATAATATATCCAAAACTATCCTGGTTTACCCGTTGTAACCGAACCCGTTACAACTGGGTTGAACCGAGGATTACAGTAACCACTCACCAAAAGTTGACTGAACTCCAAACTCAGTGGTCTTATATTACTGAGTTCTTTTCTGCTTATCTGAAATCACCAATATCAATAAATCAGTAATAATTCAACATTGATATTCATTTCATATACATATAACATATAATTTAACAACATATTTAGAAATCGAATAATACACATACAACTCTTTCTCATAAATCTACTCTTTTATTCGACCCGTTTGACTTTCAAAGTTAACTTCATCACAATTTTGTCAATTTAATCCAAGCTTCGCTATGATTATATAAGTCACCACTTTACCTACCAATTTACCTCTCTTAATCCATCATTATAAGCTAACTTTCATTCATACATCTTACTACATTTGATAAACACTTTTACAACACTTTAGTATGTTTTGTAAAAACTGGACAGCAGCTGTTCAACTCACTTTTCGACCAACTTAATATCAGTTATGTGCAGTAAGGCCATACCCAACAGAAAATAGACTTTCCCACCTTTCCAACGCTATATTACACATCAAAAACGGAGTTACGGTTATTTAGTTATGATTTATTGAAAACAACCTATTTTCTGTACTACAAGCTGTCAAACTCCGAATTTTTACCAAAATCATACCAAATCGATTCAAATATGTTCAAAACACTTTTATTGATTAAATCCAACTCAAACAACACTTTTGGGACTGATTTTCAACAAGATTAACATTCAAAACAATTCATCTTTACAACTCTACACAAACAAATACATCTATATATCATATATTACCTAATTACTTTCAAATCCTCAATTTTTTTTATTTACATAAACCCTAATTTGCAAATCTCCAACAAACATAAAGAACACAAGATTTCAACATAGAATCATCATATATCTATCATAATATCATCATTTACTACTCATTTCATTCGTATCAAATTCTCAAATTGTAACATAAACCCTAACCTATAAACTTCAAACTTGAAGAACATGAACAAACCCTTTCATAATATCATTAATTATCACCATATAATTAACAAGAAACATCATACACATACTATTTAACTTCAATTTCATACCAGTCACCTAATAACCTAACTTATTCAATTAAGTTACAAATGCCTCAAGAACACTTGCTCTAGGTGAAGAACAAGAATATGATGATGATGATGTTAATCTCTTTCAAGCAAATGGAATTCAATACATAGATTTCTCACTTAATTCTCCTTTTAATTTCATTTGGAGATTTTAAAGAAAATCAGAGAGTTTAAGGATGAGATAAGAACAATTGAGAGTTTCATAAAGATAAGTAGGTGGAGTCGGTTTAATCCACCGCCCCATTTTAATTATAGTATAGATTTTATCTCCTTCTAAGCCTATTGCCTGGAACCCGAAAATACCCGTAAGTCAAAATACTTTTATTTTACCGTCAAGTTTATTTATTTAAAACAAGAAATATTTTATTAGTCACAATAAAATCGGTGACTCTTTTAGTCATTTATTTTCAACTATACCTTATAAAATATTTTTCGTCATTAAAATAATCGTTTATTTCCAGGCCCAGAGACAGGATGTTACATTTGAATTTGTTATGGGCTATAATGCTATATGAGTTTAAAACCTTTAAGGTGGCATTAATTTTTCTATTATTTTGAAAATCTAAACTTTTTTGAAGTTGTATAAAAGTGATATAAGAGTCTTTAACTTTATATCATCTCTAAATATCATACTATTAGCTACAATAATTATATCTCATGATTATTATCAGTTGATATTTTGAACTCTTATAGAGTATATATGTGTTAAGTTTTCGAAAGAAATAATATCTTACATATATATATGATGACTAAGGTATAAATTATTCAATAAGTATGTTGTACCACTACTTAATGTTACATTTTGTGTTTTCATTTCTATATTTAAGAAAATTTTGATTAACTGCGATAGTTATATATATAAGTTAGAAAAAAGACAAGTATAAATAAAGTTACAAAACTGTACAAAGCTACTATTGAATTCAATGTTACTATTACTTTTGCTAAGATAAATATAACATGGGTAACTAATATCAATGTTTCATTTACGTATTAATTGGATGTTTTAGTGATTTTTGTGTCGCAACGTCTACATTTGAACCATTTTGGTGAATTTTAGTAAATAAACGTTGTTTTAAGATGTTTTCACCAAATATTAGCTCAAATAATGCGGAATAATGTACGTAAAAACGTTACTTTTTGCGTTATATAAGAGTTCATAACTTTTCTATTAAATTTAAAAGCACCGAAACCAAATTTAAGGTTTGGTTTTTAGGTGAAAAATATTTACTATTAAAATCCGTCGCAACGCGAGGGTATTAAAATTCTTGTTTCTATCAACTCACCTAAAAACTACGAAAATGCATTAATCAAATATACTTTTTCTATAATATAATTACCCAATTTTAATTAGGAAAAAAAGAAGAAAAAAAAAAAGCAAAGGGGAATAAAAGTGTTGGTTCAACTTTTTGCACAAAATTTATAAAAAAGCAAAAGTGGTAATGGATCAATAATGGTGCAAAACTGAATTCTCCTCAACACCAAACACCGGCAAAAACCACTTTCCTTCTTCATATCAAAATTCATCCACTCAATACAAAACCTAATAAACCAACAACACTATAATATATACTCATAATCAATTACTCATATTCTGTTTC
Source organism: Helichrysum umbraculigerum (assembly GCA_949592205.1). Lineage (NCBI taxonomy): Eukaryota > Viridiplantae > Streptophyta > Magnoliopsida > Asterales > Asteraceae > Helichrysum > Helichrysum umbraculigerum. The sequence continues at coordinate 113,759,003 of CATIUR010000003.1, read as the reverse complement.
CATCTTAATTCATAAACTTCCATATATACATGCACGTTTGTATCTAAAACCTCTGTTATACCCTAAAAGAAAAAAAAACCCATTTTTTTTTTATAAATACTCCGTATAAAGTTAATTAGGGTTTGCGGTGGGAAAGATTGAGAGTTGGCGGGAACCCAGTTGAGTGAGTATATGTGTAGTAATTCTTATGGCAAACCCATCTGGAAACAATAATGATTCCGGTGGTGATCATAGTTACCACGGTGGCAGTTCGGTGCCGGAACCTGGGTTGCAGCATAATACTGGTGTTTCTACCGATTGGACCCAAGATGAACAGTCTATTCTGGAAGATGGTTTAGCCCAGTAAGCTTCTTTTTCTTTTCTTTTCTTTTTTTGGTTGTTTAATTAAATTGGTGTAAGTAGGTTTGAATATTTGATGTATGTGAGCATTTAGGGATTAACTGTTTTTTTATTTTTATTTTTTATTATTATTTTTAACTAGAGTGTATGATTTGGACAAAGAAAAATATAGGAATATAACTCTGATGAAGTTAACAGAAATATTCTATAAAATCCTAATTATATGACAGATACAAAATTGCAGACTCTGTATATAATTTTTATTTTTAAGTTATTAGAAAACATTGGATATTTTGGAATTTGGAATCATACAATAGCTGTTTACTATTTGTGTGCTTATAATTAGTGTCAAAATATTATACTAGTACATAGGTATTATATATGTTGAACACATATAGTCATTAACATCTTTGCAACTATTTAACGAACAGGAAGTCATGTTAAACCATTCCGTGATACTAAATGCCATAGAGAAATTATTTTAATGAACCGCTCTCTGCTTTAATTTGGCTCTCCATAGTGAATCTACTGAACACTACTGGACTTTTTAGAAACTTTTTTATTTTATTGGGTGTAGTTAGTTCAACACGTATTGTATACATTGGAGGTTATTGTTATAAGATTTCACAGTGTATAAATAAGGTTACATAACATGTGTATGGACCTTTCTTTTATGTGTGTGGAATTTGGCATGTTATTAATAATTAGTGTCTGTGTAATCTGAAGCTAAACTAGTACTAACATTGTGACACAAGACTAAGTATGGAGTATGTGTGAAGTACAGGACTACAGGCACGTTCATTAATCGCTGCAAATTGTACCAATGTTATGTCACCCGATTAGATTTCAGCTACACCAAAGTGTCACCCAGCCTTTGCTTCAGTTTTCAACTCATATATAAAATTCTTTGTTGGACAACCTCATGTATACCACTGACCAATATTTCTGGAACAAAAACTCAGGTATGCATCCGAATCGAACATTATCCGCTATGCAAAGATTGCGGTGCAATTGCAGAACAAGACTGTGCGAGATGTGGCTATGCGGTGTAGATGGATGGTTGTAAGTATAATAACTTACAGTCTCTTTAGTTTTACATTTTAATATTTTATTATCCGTTACTTATACCCTGTAACTTCTATTAGACATAGTTCATATTTATCGACGCAATATTCCAAGTAGGTGGCCACTGAAGTATTACACATTTGGTTCTATCCTTTTTAAGTATTCTATATTCCAAATTCTTTTACACATACTAGAAGAGTTATGTGTCATAAATATCTATTAGATATACCAACTATGCAGAGATTGCTGTTAATCATTTATTATCAATGTATACCGTATAGCACATAGCTTGTGATCCTTTACGGATGACTTAACAAATTAGCTTGTTGTAAAACACTTAGTAAACCATCTTTTTTAATTTAGCCGAGTGTATACGAATCATGCTTACCTTACTACCTAATTTTTTTTAATACATGCATTTGTTAAAGGCTTATTCAAGACATTAGAAAGCCGATAATCAGTCTGAATTGCTAATCTTTTTTGATATTGTGTTACTATTACATGATTACATATCAAATGAGATTCAGGATTCATGTGTTCGGGGATCTAATAATATAAGTGGTTCAATATGTAATATGTTTAAGAACTTTTAGCACGCTCTTCACTGATACTTTATGCTGCAATGAAAAACTGATGTGTAGTTTTTGTCTTTTTGCTTAACTACAAGACAAGACGAGATATTATAAAATCAATCCAAGTTGTGGCAGTCATTGGTCAAATTGATGATTTTGCCTGGTCAACATATGAGGATCTAGTTCTGTGAATGTGTGATATATAATTCTTAATATGTTACTGATCTGATTTATTATTAAATTTGTTCATCTGTGTTACTAGAAACGGGAGAATAGCAAAAGAAGGAACGAAGATTACATCTTGACAAGGAAAAGTAAAGATAGAAAGGTAACACCGCTCGATACACCCACTATTCTGTGAGTCCCGGAAAAATTAAATTGTGTTTTTCTTTGATCCAGGAAATAATAAACGAACATTTGGCAAGTACATCTCATTTAACAACTCAAATGGGACCCTCGCCATATTTTCATGGAGTTGTTGCTGATCAAAAATCAAAAGCTATACTCAGCGGTTAGTTCTTTCTTTGAGTACATCTTTTCCCGTTCTGTTCATATGAAAGTGCGTGGTTTATTACACAATTGTAGTAAAGAACTTATGCTTCTCAATTTCATTATTACTGAAATTGTTTAGCCTTACTTTTGTTCTGTCGACATGTCTTGCAATTTTCATCATTATGAACTCCTTCACATTTACGTATAAGTTTATGCTTGAATGAAATTGATACTTTAAGGGGATACGAAATTCGTTCATGTGATTGTCGTTGTATATATTTATACAACAGTACAACACTAGTCATGTTTCAGATTTTATTGTTTATGCGTATTTACATATCCACATTTCTTTGTCATCCTCTTCCATTGATTTACGTTAGTTTTATATTGCCTACAGTTCTTGTCAGTCCAGCGGGACAGCTTCTTCAGGAAAGTGCACAGGCTCTAGATCGGGTCTCTGCAAATCTTGAAACTCGTCAGGTGATGGTTTAATCCAGCCACTAGTTATGTTTCCCGATATTATTTTAGTCGTGCATGGAGGTGACAAGATGCATGAGGTGGGCAAAATTCGGTTGTGGGTCAAACGGGTATTCTATGCTCTTCGTCAGGTTGGGTTGACCCAGAACACTTTTTGCTTATTTTTTTTCATAAGAACTAATGAATCGATTTCACCATCACCTGATTATACTATTTCAGTTATGATCCATAGGTAGTGATGTTTAATTGCTAATTTAAGCTTGACTGTATATTGCAAGAAGCGTAAACAACTTATAATAATGACATTTAGTTGTTTTTCCCTTAATCTTCTTATTTTTAAACTTTGTTTTGATGTCGTTACTGCAAGGAATTTTTATCATCTTGAGCATCTCAAAAGTGCTTCAGTTGTTTACCATGTGAAATTTTGAATGAATGTTTTTACGCTTTTCCAGACAATGAGAACAGTGTATAAACAACACAATCATTATGGGGTGCAATTAAACAGTTTTTGATCATATCCATAGAATTATAGATACTCATCTAATTCGACATCAATTTCTAAGGCACCATCCATGCTTTCTTTTTTTGGCAGTTGCAACAGCTACTTGAGAATATCAGTCTCCTATGCCAAATTCGGAAAAACATCGTCAGTATCTTGACCAAGTAACTTTTCTTTTCATTTTCTGGTTGGTACTTTAGACCCATTTACTTATGATGGGTCACTTTTGGTTATGGTTTATCCCAAATGAGTCTGATTGTTCAAATTAATAAGCTAGCTAAACTGTAAAAAAAATGCTTACATCTTCTTAAATTGTTTCATTTTAAAGAGTTGGAATAAGATGGATTCTGTAAACATATATAAATATAACACATTAAATCTTTGTAGAAAACGGACAAATAATAAGTCAATCCAACTCGACCCTCTGCCCATTTTCACCTGTATTAAAAGCAACCCGTTATCCAACTAGCCCGTTTGCCACATCTTACTATCATCCTAATAATAAACATTGATTATTGACTGCAGTTTAACAGACACCCCAGAAAAAGTGAAGCAGATGCCTCCATTTTCAGAAAAGCTGAATGAAGATCTTCTCAATTCATTGCTTCCACCTGCAACATTGCAGCAGATGCGATAATCCTTCATTCGTTCCTGCAAAGAATCACAAAATAATTCACTCCTACACGGGTTTATATAGTTCAGTTTTTTAATATTTGGGTTGGACAGTAAATAGGGAAATAAGTAGTAGCATCATTTAACTTTTGGGATTTTTGAATTATTAGGGTTTGGTAGTTTTTTAAAACATGAAATTGTTTTTACCAAAAAATTTGGTAGTAGCATTTTAAGTTTATTGTGGATTCACTCCACTATTGAATCTCATCGAGCTGAAACTAGAAATCGAAGACATGCTGAAACAGTACGGAACAACCTTTCCGTAAATAAAACACTTCACGACTAAAGACCGATGTATCATATATTTTTCGTGTTAGTGTATTGAATTAAATCATTCAAGTTCTTTGTTTTCAGGCATACTATTTGTTATAACAATGCTGACAATGTGCTTTTTGGCTCTTTTATAATGTTGTACAATTGTATGCAGAGTAGGAAACTTGTTCTGTATCAAGCCTACACACATATCACTTAAAAATGTCTTGAAACATCCAAACAAAAACCTATTTTATTCTCCTCCTTCTGTTACTGCAAATAATAATTTAACAGTTTTCATATTCCTTTTTTGACTATTAATAGCAATTGTAAAGTGCTTTAATGAATAACTTTAGCTAATATTAAAATGTCATAAGCTTTTCTTAATGAAGTAATGTAAATAAAGTCATAAAGTTAATCTAAAACCTTCTAATTGTATATTTAATAGATAAATGTATTAGATTTTGCACCTATATACATTTCTTCTTCAAATTGTCTTTACACACACAAAATCAATTTAGACCTATGTACTCTGTATCAGTATTAGTTAACAAGTACAGTAATGTTATATGTGTCTAATTTATACGCTTAATATATATCTAATCTAATAATCTATGCAATATTTAAAGACCAAAATTATATTGGTACACAATTTAGGCCTGTCAATCATCTTTTTTAACGTAATACGGAGTAGTCAAATAACGATAAGGTAACACCGTAACAATATTGTGATTAAAAAATTATGTGTGTTGCTAGCTGCACATATTATACGGTACAATCAAAAGTTTAAATGAGATGTAATAAAAGTATAATACGTGAGAAATTAAGAGAGTAATAATAATAATAAAGTATGTTAGTATAAGATGAAGGATGAAGTATTTGCTTACATAAGAAAGGTGGTGACTGTATGCACACGCCGTGCACGCGTATCGGAATTAAAAGGTAACCCAAAAAGTCTTCAAATATGACCGATAAAGTCTTAACTATTTTTTTCTCCTTTTGGTTGCCATTCCAAGATATTAAATTATTTGTACGAGAAGTTGTTTATATATTTTCTAAACATTAAATAAGGATAAGTTGTCCGGTTTAATTTTCCGATTATGTCACATTCCGTTGGGGTGGTGATCCGTACAGGCGTACACCATCACTTTTTATCCATACACCATCTTTTATGCTTTACAGTGTTGTACAGTATGAGACTACAAAACATGTTTAATGGTGTATGGATAAAAAGTGATGTTGTACGAATCATTACTCATTCCGTTGTCATACCACAAGTCTGGTTTGATGTTATATATTTTTGATTTTTGATAATGGACGTAAACTAAACTTGGTCAAACGAACGAATGAGAGTTTAGTTACGAGTTTCGTAGTCCGTTTTGAACTAAGTGGTTCTAAAACGGAACAAAACTCGTACTTAATTGATTGGTTTCAAAAGATGTTTGCTTTCATTTGTAGAATTTGTTACATTTTAGTTCGGTTTGGTTTTCCACTAGATGCACCATCTCTACTTAAGATTTTTTATAATAAAACTGATTTTTCATCAACTATATTATTAATTAAGCAAGTAGTTAATACTTTATACTTTATACTTTATAGCCCTCATGGCCATTAAAATTAAAATTGCCCTTTGCCAAGCAATTTGGCCACTATCTTCCTTTTGGGTAAAAAGTGCTTTAGAAAAGCATTAAAATAGAGATTTGTCACTAATTTAACTTTTTATTAAAAGACCAATTGAGCTTTTCGTCTGACAAATTTGAAGAACCGGACAAAATCCATCCATCATCAGATAACTCATGTACTTAAGTTAAGAGTTATATGTAAATATTTATATGTCAGATGCATAACATAGATTAGATATTTATTATTATTATTATTATATTATTATTATTATTATTATTATTATTATTATTATTATTATGCTAGCTTCTTGATGGCTTTCAGCAGTTTTGAAACATGACTAAATTCAACGTTTGGTTGCTAATTATAAGATTAACGAATGAAGTTTAATTAGAAAACGACTCTTACTATACAATAAACAGACATTTGACATCCTGGTTGACCACCAATTAGCTAGTTTTTAAAAAATATAAATATCCTAGTAGCCACAACAGTAAAATCATGGTCGTGCATAAAGTATTCCAAAATTTAGAGCCCTAAAAATACGTATGTTTGATATTTAGTATGTCATTTGTCAATATTAGGGTGTGTTTGTCAAATCAAAACTAAGCGCATCCACAATGAACAAAAGCTATTAAAAGTTTTTTTGATTGAAACATCACATTTTTATAAAAAAAAAAAATCTTCTGTGAAAAGTTTTGTCTCCAATAATAAAAAGCTTTGCAAAGCTTTTATTTTAAAAAATAACATTCACACACTTTCAGAAAAGTCTTTCATGCAAAACTTAAGAAATCTCAAGTTTTTGCTAGAAAAAGCTTTTCCACCGATGAAGAAAAGTTTTTCTAAAAAAAACTTTGACAAAAAGTCTTCATTGGAGGTTCTCTAAGTGTTATGCAGCTGAAAGTCTATGACTAGAGCTTGTAATTATTGGAGTTTATATTTAAAGTTAGAAGATGAAACTTAATTTGTATAAACGTTAATAAGTGAAACTATGCGAAGCTTAAAGATGTAAAGTAAGAGTACAAAACTACATGATAAATTTTGATATCACGGATATTTATATAGTTTCTCATTTTATAAGTTTGAAGCTTATTTTTCAAAGCTACTTCATGTTTTTTTTTATTTACTTTATTTTTATTGTTTTTCAAAAAGCTCTTAAGATTTTGTCTACAAAATAATGCTAAACGCTTGAAATTATATAAAAATAATAATTTTAATCTCATATAAACTCCAATAAGATCGCGTCGATCAAACACACCCTCAATTTTAATTAGGATGTGATATTACTTTTCATACGGAGTAATAAAATTCAATTACATAACTCCCATTCAACATTTGACGTCGTCGTACATCTTATGAGATTCAATTTTGATATAATGGACACAATAAATATTTTCAATATTTACATTATAATCATCAATTATATATATATATATATATATATATATATATATATATATATATATATATATATATATATATATACGGAATAACTTAGCTACACCTTGGTGTAGCCAACTTAGCTACACCAAAATGCTCATTTCAACCATAAAACTATATTTTTTGATGTCTTTTTGTATCTTAAACTTGTTAATATCTCTAATCTATCCTAAACAACATCTATAATTGATCTATTTTTCGTTTTCATGTTCTTCCTTAACTTTGGCTAAAAATGGTTGTTTTTTTATGTAGGTTTTGACCAAATTTAAGGGAGCACATGAAAACGAAAAATAGATCAATTATAAATGTTGTTTATGATATATTAGAGATATTAACAAGTTTAGGATACAAAACGACATCAGAAATTATAGTTTTATGCTTGAAATTGTCGTTTTGGTATAGCTAAGTTGGCTACACCAAGGTGTAGCTAAGTTATTCCTATATATATATAGGGGAAGGTTCAAATGAGAACCACTTTAAAGTTGAGAACTGTGAGAACCACAACGAATACGTGTTTGTTCACATGTGATTAACCTCAATCATATGTGAACATTGATGTACGTTTAATTGAAAAAGAAAAAAGTCAAAAAAAATCTTAAAAACATAGTCACATCTTTTGAGTTGTTTTTGGCAAAAGTGGGCCAAAATATACAGAAAGTAGTAGTACGTATTTGTTTGGACCCAGTGATATTTTTTGTTGTGTTTCTATGTTTTAGACGTACATGCACGTCTTAAACTCTTAATTATATATCATATCATATAGTTTATACTTTATATACCTAAAAAGTTACAATAATATCGATCTCCATGAAGAAAAAGGTGTAACATACATATCCATTTAAATTATTGTCCATCAAGCATGGTATTATATTAAAATGCACGAAATTATTATTATTAAAATAATGTATGAGAAAATTTTAAAGTATGAATGAGCGCTAATCTAGAAACATAAGATCGTCAATAGAAAGATTATATATATACATAAATTAAGTATTGATCAAATTATTGTATTAATGGTTTATTAAAATAACTAAACATGCATGTACCAAACACTATTCGCGTTCTCTAAAACCAAAGTCTTTTGTGAATGATACAAAATTAATGATACTTCTGACAATTAAATAATAAAAAAGATAAAAAAAAATCTTGTAACCTTCTCAAAACGAAAAAAAATACTGATATTATACGGGGTGAGGTTCCTGAGAGAAGGGGTAAAAGTGAGGGAAGGGAGAGAAGCCAATGAGGAGGTGACAAGTGTCTTCTCATTTCTCCACATTTTTTATTCATTTTCCCTTTCTCTTTTTCATTTCTCCACCTTTTTTCTCCAATTCTCCTCCTTTCTTCATTTCTCCACTTTTTTTTTCTATTTCCTTTTTTTAATTTATTTTTTTGTTAAAAAATTTTATTATAAAAAAAGATTTTAAACTTAAAAAAAATTAATTTTTTTTAAACATGTAAAAACTTTTATAACACTTTTGTTAAAAAAAATAATTAAATAAAATTTGTTAACATTTTTTTAGAAAAAATTATCACTTTAAAAATCTAAAAATTAGTTTTTAACCTTTTTTCCTGTTTAGTTTTTTCTTATATCATTTTCAAATTTGTGATACACCAGATATTATATATAGCGATGCACATGAATATAAAAAAAAGATGCAATAAAACTAAATTATTATTGTGTTCACCAACATTATAACTATAATACACTTATTTTTTCTGAATATGATGCATCAAGTATGTAAATATCATACATCAACTTTCAAAATATATCTTTACCCAAAAAAAAAAAACTTTCAAAATATACGATAAAACATCGTTATTGAATTAAAAAGTGGTGCATCGTTACATCATAGTTATAAAACATGGTTCATCATAGTCATAAAACATGGTGCATCGATTGTTTAAAAATATCATGCATTGACTTTCAAAATATATTATAAAAATCGATTAAATGGTGGTCCATCATAGTTATAAAACACGGTGCATCATAATTATATAATATGGTGCATCATAGTTATAAATATGACGCTCCGACTTTTAGATATACGATAAACATCATTAGTGTATAAATCTTGGTGCATCATAGTTATAGAATATGGTGCATCATAATTATAAAAAGTGATGCATCATAATTATAAAACATGGTTTATCATAATTTATAAAACATGGTGCATCGAGTGTTTAAAATATCATGCATTAACTTTCATAATATACTATAAAACATTGTTATTGAATTAAAGGTGGTGCATCATAGTTATAAAACATGGTGCATAATAGTTATAAATATGATGCTCCGGCTTTTAGATATACGATAAACATTATTAGTGTATAAATCTTGGTGCATCATAGTTATAAAATATGGTGCATCATAATTTTAATTTTACGACGCATTGAAGTTATAATTTTGTTATATCAGAATTTATTTTATTCAAGGTATGAATATGGTACATCACATAAATGCTTTTTTTTGTAATACTATATATAAAATTGTATTTACATCTAATAATGTGAGGTAAAACAACAACAGAAAAAAGGTTAAAAACGCGAAAAAAAATAAAAAACAATTATAAACAAGTCGTGAAAAATGTTAAATGAAAAGGTTGAAAAACGCAAAAAAAAAAAAAAAAAAAAAAAAAAAAAAAAAAAAAACGAAAAAGTTAATAATAATGAAAAAAATTAATATAAAAAATAAAACTAAAAAAATTTAAGAAAAAAAGTGTAGGAGAAATGATAATGGTAGAGAAATGAAGAAGGTGGAGAAATGAAGGAGGTGGAGAAATGGAGGAGGACACTTGTCACCTCCTCATTTGCTTATCTCCCTTTCCTCCCTAAACCTCTTCCTCACAAGAACCAATATCTATTATACGTGTCATAAGTTTTCAATTCTAAAAAAAACGGTCACTAGAATACTAGTTAAGCTGCATACATGATACATCTGACCTAAAAATACGTTTGATTTTCTCTAAGAGTAGTAAAAAAACATGGATTACTCTTGGTTTTCCGTAGTGTTCGTTATTAAACTAGACCAAGTTAATTATCGAAATCGGGTACATTTTAAGTAGAATGGAGTATTAAGACTACAACAAAATTAAAGACCTTTGGTTCTTCTGAATCCGACCAAATCAGATCAAATACCATGCATATACATGACAAGGACTAATTAGGACGTGGTTGGGCATGCATTTGTGACCATGATGATTCTAATCAATTGACATGATAATTAAGGAGATAACTTTGGTTATAAGTTAAGATTAGTGTTTGTCCCATTTAAGCATACTTTGATTTATTACTAATGTTGGAAATAAAGGATTCGGAACATACCCGAATACATAGCGGAAGCGGAAGCGTCGAACCTTCGTTCAGATCACCGGTCGGGAAAGCAATCACAATCGGAAAGCTTTCATAGGTCACAACTTAAATTCCCCATAGACTCGTTTGCATTCTCATACACTAACCGGACGAGTACTAACTCGTCTCTCTCGATTTCTCTCGATGTGTGTTAGTATTGTTATATATGATAACCCTTTGCATATGGAATTCTCCCACTATATATAGTTACCACATGTAACCTTTGAGAAAACGAATAGTCTCCATTAAGTGTAAACTTAATGACTTTATTCATTAATGTTAAACTATTAATAGTGCAATTAGTTAGTGGGCGGGTTGGATTCGGGTCGAACCGGATCCAAGTTTCAACATCTCCCACTCGCACACAAACTAATTTGATATGCTCATTATATCACGAGAGAACAAGCGTGTAGCTAGCAAACATTTCATACTTGGAAAAATAAGTCGTGCGACCGGCATACTTCGAGAGCTCAATTGCTATACATCTGTTAGGAGTATATAGCAGCTCAATAAACATTTGGCAAGAGTAGATTTAGTATGCAATATCCTAGATCATTATTCACATTATAAATTCTCATGATCTCAGTTTTACTCATAAAACATTTTGTATTCACAATTATCTTTATCACTAAGATGTCACTAAGACGAGATAATTGGTCGACCGGTGAATACAACTTAATGTGAACTTCAAATGATCTTCCCTCTTTTTAAATTCTTTCGGACTTAACTCAACTCGCTTTTCTAAGAGCGTCCTGCCAGGTCGAATCATTCATAACCCTTAAGCAACGCCTTAAGATAGCAAACATCAAGCTAATCCTTGAGAGATAAGAAAAGGTCATAAGGATACTCTAATTGAGGTTACTCATACCTCAAGGGACTCACATAGCATAGAAGTAGAGATCGTTTCTTCTATTTCCCTTATTGGTCGTCTTATACACATGTGGTATGAATCACATGCTGCAACATTTCTCCTTTCCCATGGAGGTATGTCTTTCAATCAATGTTGCACAGATGAAAATTCAAACATACTCAATGTTCAAATCCGAGTTCACTCATCTACTCATAAAATTCAGTAAGAACTCACATCTGGTATCATAGACAGATTAGGCGAAGCTAAGTAATTCGCCAGTTGTTTTTTTTAACTTTACAACTGTAGCATCAAAAATTTTAAGTTTGTGCTCTCAATTGTCACTTAGACAATATACTTAAAATACCCTACTGCTCCACTAATTACTAAAATAATGGAGTCGATCACCCATGTGAGTGGGCTGATCTCCAATCTATCTGACATACTTTACAAAATAAGAATGTAAGCACAACATTCCTTTGTATATAGGATTTGACAAACAAATTGTCATATATGGATATCAAAATTAAAATATGTTTGGGAAATATTAAATTAGTACATTTTCAACATCTACACAACCTTGAGCCTTGACATATTACATAGACACATCTCTCTAGGTATGAATTCCAAATTATCTGCTACATTTGTAGATATGTACTACATATTTACCTATTTTCTCACAACCATGTCTCACAAAGTTGTACTTGATATATATGTGCTTGGTCTCACAATAGAGAGTTATGTTCTTTCATATATGCTACGGAAGCAACACGATACGCCCATATCAATATTTAATTGATAAATTAGTAATAACTCATAAGTTAGTCGGAAAGTGGTTAAGCCACACAGCTTATTCGAACCACAGCTGAAATTTTCAAATAAAATCAGCTTCCAATTTATACGAGGCTTTATGCGACTATTTCTTGTTATTCCAAGAGATAACATTTCAATCAGCATATCTATAGCCAACCTTTTAAGCAGGTCAATTTTTCACAGCACAACAAATCAAAGTACTACTTCGATACCTTAGTATCTTTTCCATGTTGTTGTAGCCTTTGCCACAAACCGAGCTTTATGTCATTTGGGAAGCTCAACTAATTCCCAAGAATGATTTTGCCGCATAAAATCATTTACTCGTCCATTGCTTTAAATCCATTTTCTCATTGCGGGATATTTTGGGAGTTTCAGATGAACCACAAGGTATACCTTTCAGATCTCGTAACGAAAAGGAGGTTCTTCTGGCAATTTATATTCCCTTGAAACGGATTCTTGAATTCTTAAATTGCACTCACTCGGGTTGAGATTTCCTTGAATCAAATTCTTGGATTCTCACATTACTCCCACTCAAATTGAGATTTCATTGAAACAAATTCTTGATTTCTCAATTTTCTCCCACTCAAATTAGAATTACTCTCATTCGCAATATGTTGAGGAATTGCCATAGAGAAACAAATTATTTTCCTTAATTCCTCAAATTCTCCCACTCGAATGGAGTTATTCTATATGTTTACAAATAATAAGGACTAATCTTTATTTGTATCCCTTCACTTGGAAACGTATTTTCCAATAACGTGGCATCCGAGATTCAAATCTGGTTACACTCCCACTATCGCGTTCACCTATAAACACATAATCTTTGGATTGTTCAAAGTATTTAACGAAAACACATTTTCTTTCCTCGTGGTTTAAAGTTTGCGAAAAATTAAAATAATGAGTAATGTAATATATACCTATACAATCTCAAGGTACCTAAGTCGTTCTTACAACCTATCCACAACTCATGTGGCATAGGAGATACCGATTTAGAAGACCCTTGGTTAAGTGCGAATAAGATAACTAATTAAAGATCATCCAAAGATGACATAGTTAACTCAACAGTCACCGACTTAACCATTTCAAGAAGCGTTATGTTTCTTCTTTCCGCAACACGACTTGTTGTGGAGTCATAGGAAAAACAAGTTAAAAGGATAAATAACGTAAGCATCACCGAGTGCTTTGAACTAATCATATGGGTATTCATTTCCTCGATTAATTAAAACTTCTTCAGTTTTATTTTAAATTGATTTCAAAAAAAATAAATAAATAAATATTTATTTGAAAACCGTAAAACGATTCATATTCGTAAAGAATCAAATAGACCCAATCAAATCGAGGAACTATTTAAAAAATACTTATATAATAAAACGCTTCGTGTCTTACTCGGAAATTTGAAAGGATCACATATTAAAAAGATGGATTGACCGCAATGGATAACTATTCCAAATGCTTTTCTTGTAGTTTTTCCAACTAAATATTGTGCATAAGCGGACAAATCCACTTAATCAATATTTTTACATCAAACTCAAGACTTATTTGAAAATGTATCTAAGGAAAAACTTGGGTTATAACGTGAATAACCGATATCCATAATGACAATATCATTTAGGATATAAGTATATATAAAAATAAGAGCTTGTTAAATAAGACAATTTAATAGCATTACCATGGAAGTACGAAAGGAGAATTATATCCACAAAGGATGAAAACAATAAAAACAAAACTACAAACACAGTGTTTGCAGGTTCAAAACCATATGGTTAAACCTTATTAGAGCTAGATCATGTCACATACAACTTAGTATGTGGTTATAGGCCTCAAGCCGATTATCTTCAAGCTCTAACATTCTTTATGTTTTTAGTATAAGTAAGGTGCAATTCCTTGTGCTCCAAACTTTTAGATTAAGAAAGACTTATATATTGAACCAATTGTTCAAGAATAAGAACATTTTCTTGACGATAGATCTCATTTTGATATTAGAAGTGACTATAAATTAGTCGATCGATGCCGATTGCATCTTTATAGCAAGATCAATCTCACTTAAATCAACCAATGAGATTATCCATACCACTCAGCAACATAATGTGAGCAATTAATAATGTCCTTATCCTTCCCTTAATTCTTCCATTAATGCCATATGAGCATTTTGAGCATTTTGAACCTTTTGCTCTTCCAAACATATTGAATTTTATGCTCGCATAAATTCAACAAGGTCTTAATATCATGAAAACCATTAATGAACACTAAGTTCTATTGAACACATAATTCAATTATAATGAAGTATGATTGGATACGAATTCCGATTAATATAAAGTTCGATTGAACATAAACTTCAAGTGGAACACAAAGTTCTAATGAACGCAAAGTTCTACAAAGCTCAAGAACACAAAGTTCTATCAAATACAAAGTTCGATTGAATACGAAGTTCCAATAAATAATTATTGAACACAAAGTTCATACGGAGACAACCATGCAAGAATTTTTAATATCCATCCGTATATACAATCACTCTGCAAATAACTAATTATGCCAATCATAATTCACAATAGGTTATAGAGAAAAAAGTCACTAGGTTTCCAATTATCGTCTATAAAGCCTACCATGAAACTATAATCAACATGACCAATTAAGATGCAAAGTCATCAAGTAAGAGCACTTACGCATATTATTTCCAATTTCACTAAGAAACGTAACTTTCATACGCAAAGAAAGTTTAGTAGAATTATTATACTAAGAATGATTAATTAATATGCTCTAAATTTCACAAAAGAAATATTACTTTCAAACAAAATGAAAGATCTTAATCATATCATTACATAAATGATTGACTAATATGTTCAAAAATTGTCAAACAAATATAACCTTCAAACATCAGAGAAAGTTTACTCTAATCATTTACACTAAGAAATGATTAAATAGCATGCTCAGTATTTTACAAAGAAGCACAATTTTCATTCAAGGAAAAAGTGCAATAATCATTTCACTAAGAGATGATTAACTTATATTGATCAAAGTTTCACGAAGATTTCAATAATAAAGAAAGTTTAATATAATCATTTTTCCTACACACAAAATATGATTAACTAATTTTGATGAAATTTTATAAAGTAATAAAACTTTCAACAAAATTCATGTTATATAATCATTGCACTAAGAATGATTAACGAGCATTTTGAACAAATTCACAAATAAATACCGAGTACAATGCTGAACATATATATATAAATCACTATAATCATTATACTAAATAATGATTAACTAAAGTGCTCACAATTTCACACAGAAATTAATTGTTCAAACGTAATGAAAAAATATTATAATCATTTGGCACAAAATGATTAACAATACTTGATAGTAAAATCATTACACTAAATAATGATTAACCAAGGCGCTTACACTTTCACCAATATATCAAGTTTTTTTGGTCAAGGAAAAAACTATCATTATACTTAATAATGATCAATTAAAGGGCTTACTATCAACTTATGATAATTCCTAATAATCATTATACTAAATAACGATTAACCAGAGGACTTGTAATCTCACAAAGAAATTAGACTTTCAATGACGAGAAAGTCATTAGCATTTACACTAAGAAATGGTTAAAATGACATTTGGCCCTTATATTGTTTTTCCTTTTCCATAGAGTTTTTCTTTTGTTCTCTATTTGTAACATATACAATAGCTTAAAAAAAAACTCCCAAAAAAAAATAAAAAAATAATTATCACAAAGATAATTTATGCATCATATATAGAGATCAAATTCGTTTTGGATCAAATTCTCAATTGGTTTACCATGTTTCATGATTCACAACAAATGTGAATTATAAGTTTCATTATTACGAAAATAATAACTTATGAAATGTTTCTAATTATCACTAAGATAATTTGTAACATTCAAACCAAATGATCCAAAAAATTTCACGTGGTTCATCTTTTAGTACTATATATCAATGCTCAAAAATTATTATACAAATAATAATTTTAAAATAATTTTGCGAAACTAATTTGATAGTACAAGTATATAAACCAAATTGATCTCATTGTAACCAGTTTAACAAGTTTAACACAAAGAAAACTTATTTCATGTCTAACTGTCCACTTTATGATTCATGGGTTTCAAGCTTATTCAAGTATAACTTATACTCTATAGGTACACCTCAGACCCATTAAGCCCAACTACAATCGCAGTCTGCATATCACATGTTGTACACATAACAAGATCAAAAGTATAACTCATACTTCATTGAGTACAAACCACAAGATTCAAGAGTACACAGAATGCTAGTAGTACTTAGGCTATGAATTCATTTTGAACGAATAGCATATTAATACATGTGTGCGTTCTAGTCGATCCATTAAACTCCCCTACATAAACAATACTAATTCACAAAGAACTAATATATGTATATGGTGTCAATGAGATAGACATAATCCCGTGAAGTCGTATTTCATTTGTATTCACCCAAAGCATGCATTACTAATTCTAAAACGGTTATGATTAAAATATCTTAAATCAATGCCATTGAAATCATCACATAAATGATCTATCTACTTAGTGGGTGAAGTGGTGACCATATATATACAGGGAGAGTTTAATTAATTCTTAGAAACTTCATGCACTACATAAATTAATTTGTTATATATTTATCAATCTAACACCAATGTATGCATATACATTATTTGTTTGATTAAAACAACGAGGAAATTCATTGTCTTTATCTTATATCATTAACAATAATAATGATAGGAATTCAGAGAGCCTTTCACGTTGGAATGAATACAAAACTGCACAAAGACTATTTGTATTCATTCTATGCAACATTTTCAACAAATAAAAATGTAATTTGACTTTCATACTTATCACAGTACCAACTAGGCAAGTATCAAACCAAAGGCAGTTGTCATGTTAATATCTGTATATGTGGTACGGATACCATATGGATACATATATATGTGAAATGAATATAAATATTCTTAGACTACAGAAACATATATCAAAACACGCAAGTATCTAACTACAGAAGTAATAACATATGGTTGGGTGTTGACATGAAGAATCAGAGAACCGACCACACTAAATGGCCCATCCGATTTCTAGTCAATTCAGTTTGCAAGAAAAAATATTTATCATCATCAAACAAAAATTGCATTCGTCAACAAAATGATGAATAGTTAACCGGGAAATAAACATACGGCTCTGATACCAATGTTGGAAATAAAGGATTCGGAACATACCCGAATACATAGCGGAAGCGGAAGCGTCGAACCTTCGTTCAGATCACCGGTCGGGAAAGCAATCACAATCGGAAAGCTTTCATAGTTCACAACTTAAATTCCCCATAGACTCGTTTGCATTCTCATACACTAACCGGACGAGTACTAACTCGTCTCTCTCGATTTCTCTCGATGTGTGTTAGTATTGTTATATATGATAACCCTTTGCATATGGAATTCTCCCACTATATATAGTTACCACATGTAACCTTTGAGAAAACGAATAGTCTCCATTAAGTGTAAACTTAATGACTTTATTCATTAATGTTAAACTATTAATAGTGCAATTAGTTAGTGGGCGGGTTGGATTCGGGTCGAACCGGATCCAAGTTTCAACATAATTAATTTGATTGATGATTTTAGGACGTCGTCTCTTGTTTATATTGTTTCCATTGTGGCCTTGTGGTTCATATTGCATGTCATCATTAGACACTTGTTATCTAATTAAGCAGGTTGGTTATCAAGTTAATTACTGATAGCCGATTTTATGCTTAGTCGTCTTTGTTGTTGTTGAAGTTGGTTAATTAATTTGGTTTATATAATTTATTAAGAATCTTTTATTTTAATTTACTAGCATAAAATCACTAGACATTATTATCTTGATTATTACATTCTCTTTTATGAGTTACAACAACTACACGATTGAAAAGTTTAATTAGTGACAAAGACATGATACATAATTAGAACATGACTCATTCGGATATATGTCTTGTCACACATCATCTTTAACTACATATCATGAACACATTAGAGCACAGGGTGTGGTAAACAATGTTTTGGTCAGTGTTCTGGTGAATGTTGAAAGTGAGGATTCCGTGGTGTGGGAAAAAGTTGGGAACGCCGGCCCGGTTCTGCGTTCGTATACGAACGGCGAAGGAAAAAACGTTCGAGAACGTCGGCCCGGTCTGGCAGAACGCCGGCGCACGGCGTTCTCGCCCCTGAACGTCGGTGCCATGTCACGCATACCGAGTGCTCTTAGAGTATAATGAACCTATACCATTGTACAAGACATTTTAAGCGATTAAATATTTTCTATATATATATGAATATTTTATTTTCGTTAACAAAAACCTAATAAAAATAAAATAAAATAATTTTTTTTATTCTCATCTTTGAATAAATTCCACCCATTTACCATAAACTTTTTTTCTCTTATCTTTTCCTCCAAGTCATTAGTAAGGGTCATGAGTTATATATAATTATTAGTTTATTTATGTTTTATGTGAGGTTATGATGAATTGAAATAAGAGAGTATCACCTGAAGTCCCGATTTGACACCCGTTTAGGATTTATTGAAATTCCGTTATAGTTTAATTGTGTGTTGTTTCTTCGATTCAAAAATACCCCGTCATCAAATTCATTAACATTCGCTTTTTTAAACTTATAAATTCAATATTAGGAAGTTATTCAAAACATAATTACACCGTAATATCATGAATTTAATATATATGTATTTTAAAGTGGATATAATTTGTTTATATATTATTTCAATCTATATGATCAATTTAACTATCTATCATCATATATTGGTGATGATATCATTATCGACGCTGGTAAATTAATTCATTGATGTGTATTTGAATTTTACGATTTTCAACTACATTTATATTATTTTTTATGGGTATGTTTGGCAACAAAGTAGATGGAGCTAGAGTTTGTGGCTGGAGCTGGAAATTGTGGTTGGGGATTCTAGTGGCTGGGGATTCTTTTTAGAAGCCACTTGAAGTAGCTTATAGAAAAATGGATTCTAGGGGATTATTTTTTCAATAATCCTCATCTTTTTCATGTTACCAAACAGGGTTTATAATCAATAAGGGTTGGAGATTCTTAAAAATAGAATCTTAATCCCCTATAATCCCCTAAAATCCAGTGTGCCAAACACACCCTATATATCGAATGTTAACTATACCGTTTTTTCACATAATTATAATTGTTTATAATTTTGTATATCTCAAGTGTTGCTCATAGTATTACGTCATATTTATTATTGTAAGACGTATCACCCTGAATAAGTTATTACAATCACTTACTCTTTAGTGATTTTCAAATACTATTCCATCGTATTGCGCGGTGACCAACTAGTCTATACTTCATTATAATTTATTTTGCTTTTTTCTTTAGTGCCTTAATATTTTCAAGATAAGAAATTACATCACTGCCCTACAAATATACACAAATGGAAACTTTAATTAAGGAAACCATTTTCATTATATCTCTAAATAATTGTTACATTAATTAATTTAAGTTCTTTCTATAAACCAATCATTTATCATTTATTGACAATAATCTCAAATTATAAAGTATAAAACAAACCAAAAGATACGTAAACTATTCCTACAATATTATACGTATTACATTTATATAGACATCCAATTTTCATTTTCATTTGTTCATATCAAGCAAATAAATTGTGATCACTACCCGCTTCTTTGCGCGGGCTGCTAGTTTAATATAAAGTGTTTTTACACCAACACGGTTAAAAACGTTAAGATCTACATGTACGTGTATATGTTTGGTTTTACCAAGTGACCTCTTGAGGACATAATTTAATTTATATTTTTTTGAAAGATAAGAAAATTATTAAATCAAATCTAGTTCACTTTCGTACGAGACGGGTTGTTGACAAAATGAGAGTGTTACGAAATCAAAATTGAGGTGGATATCCATATCCCCGAACACATCTTACCCCATATATTATTATTATTATTATTATTATTATTCATTTTCTAAACTGCATTTTAATTTTAAGAAATTTTATTATACAAAAAAAAAAAAAACCAACAACAACAAGACGTCAAGTCAACAAACTGCATTTTGTTGAAAAATTAAATATATTTGACCCGTGCCTTTTGAGGACTCCTATCACAATTTCCCCTTCATTTAACGACGTTATTACTTTTACTTCTAGATGTATATATACATATATATATATATATATAGTACTCTCTCCATATCAAGAACACATCATTTGAAATTGGTTAACTAATTTCTGGAGTAAATATATCGGTTGAAGAAAAGTGATTACTTCTGGGGAGAAGGTTTATCAAGTATTTCACATCATCGATCATATCATCAATGTTTATACGTTAATTACATCACCACGCCAGTTGATATATAGCTTCAATTCTTTTCCGGCCAACACTTTCACGGCTGCCGGAACTTTTTAAGCCGGTGAGTTCATTTCTTCCATCTTCTCTTACTGCTAATTATCCTGCTTCATCTGTTATTGATGTCGACGGTGGGTCGTATGGTTGATTTAATTATTAGGTTCAATAAAATAAAAAACATTATTGAACAGAAAAGTCTTGCTTTTTATACAATACAACATCATTTTGTTTATGCATTTTTGCATGACTGGGTTTCAACTTTCAACCGGTTTTATTGTTTGTTAAGTTACGGGTAGCTTGATAAATGTTTTTATTTAATCCAATAAATATGAACATTACTCATAGTTACTGTACAATTATACATAAAAGTCTTTTTTAAATATAGAAAATAAAAGTATTGATTCATTTACTAGTAATATTTTATATCACGCTGCTGGTTGGATCTATTAGCGAAATCTTATTAATTATTTTTTAAGGGAATATATTTACCTTCCGCGTACGGTACAAGCTGTTAATGCAAATTTTTGTTTGATTTATGTATAAGAATATATGATCTCGGAAATATAACGACTCAACGGATCACACCTCCTAAAAGAACAATATCTTCCTTTATAATTTTGGTTGATCGACTTGTTAAAAAACCATTTTATAAAAGTGAATCAAGATGTATAATCGATTTGGTTTCCTTGTATTCACATTCCGAAAACATAAAGCAAGGCTTTTGTCAAAGTTGGGAGTCATTTTATGACTTTCTTTACAAAAACGTCACCTTTATAGGCTTTAATTGCTTTAAAGTTTTTTATAACCTATATCTATGTATGTAATAATAACTAATCTATTCTAGTCTTAAAAAGTTAGGCTGATAACATTATTCAAATATCATTCTCTAATGTCTTAGCTACTTAACTAGTTGCATTTATATGGGATGAGTAGTTGTGAAATTACTAAAATAGTGTATCTTTCGAATGACAAAAATCAATGGTATACAAGATGAATTAATAAAATTCGAAATAAGATTTTTATACGTGAGAAATACAATAAAAATATAAGAAAAGTAATGAGGATCGATAAACAATGGCCAAACAATAACAAGAACAATCAAAAACTAAATCGAAATTTTAAATGAGAGAATAAAGTCTCTTAATACGTCGTAATAAAAAAACAAACACTAAAAATGTACTCAAGGATTCTAAGAAACCCACACGTAAAGATATATATATATACACACGTAATAAAAGGAAATAAAATTAATAAGTTCAAACTAAATCATGAAAAATAGTAAAAATGTCAATTGTGGCCCCTAAATGACCCTGAAAAGCCGAAAACTGTCAGAGTGTGAGGCGTAGTGATGAACCTTGATCGTTGGGACGTTTTCGAGTGTCCGTGCAAATTTCAACCTAATACGTTGCCATGATTCATTTCGGCAAAATATGCTACAAGTGCATTTGTCGCGCTGATTTTTCTGTTACTAAATTATTGACCATATCTGCATTAAAAATAATTTTTAAATATATATAATCTATTTTCAAAAGGATTGATCAAACCTTTTGTATAATTACACAACGGAGACACTATGGATTATAGTATGGACTTTATTTGACTTTATTTGAGTTCTTTAATAAGAAATTTGTTTCTAGAAAAAAAAATGATTATAAAATAGGAAAAGTATTTAGTACAAATATGTCACAATTTTTTATTTTGCAAGAAAACTATTGTCATTGATAATAGCGGTCGTGATGAATGGGGAATATTGACCGATTCTAATTTTACCCCTGGATAGAAAACGATGGAGATATACGTACAACTACATTTGAAATAAAAATCAAATAACAAAATAATTACATAGGATGTGTTTAGTTACGAAAAACTTCTCGGATTTTTCTGAAATTTTTTAGATAATTGAAAAATGGGTAAGGTTGTGAGGGGAAGACCTTAAATGAGGGGAAGGAGGGACAGATCGAATTCAGTGCATTTTAAAATAAAATTGTCACCAAGATTCACAACATTTTACTAATGAAACATTGCATTTTAATAACACTGTATTTTACACCTATCAAATTTGATTGCATTTTAGCAACACTGCATTTTACACCAACAAATTTGTTCATAAAATACAGTGAATTCAGTCTGCCCCTCCTCCTTATTTGAGGCAATCTTCTCTGATCCTTATTTTTGAAAAATTAGAAAATTTATTTAAGTTTTGATTTTATATGGGATTTTGTGAGAAAACGAAATTCTAATTTATGGTTGCCTATATCTTCTGTAATATAAAAACTTCACCCCTTACATTTAACGCGTTTTTAGAATTTTTTTTAGTTTCAATGGACACAACTCTAATAAGGTGAAAAGAATAGAGATAGTTTTCCGTAACCAAGCGCACTCATATCTACAAATTTTCCAAAATTGTGTATAATCAGAAAATATGTAGTTCTAGAACTTTTGTATAGTCTTTAGGAATTTGATAGAAGACAACATTATATCATGATATATAAATATATGAGCTCCCATCTATGAATTTTACTCTTAAAATCCATGCTAAAGAGGTAATATGTATGTTACAAAAATGCAGGACAAAAGATGGGAGGCAGATGGAGCAGAATATGGTTTGTAATGTTATTACTTTTGGTTTCAAGCTTTTTTCATATTCATGCACAACCTACTACCACTACTCAACAAGGTTAGCCCACACCCCTTTGTTTTATTAATAAAAAATTGATACCAATTGGCAAGTGTTTGAAGCCTATTCAGTTATTTGTTGGTCATCATTCCATTCATAACTTAAACACTAAGGATGCGTTTGGTTCGCGGATTTATTTTGAAGGAATTAGATTTTGTTAAAGGAAAAGGAACTTCAATCCTTTCGTCGAAGGAATTTGATGGATTCTAACTTTATGTATTATTCAACCAAACGAACTAAGGAATAAAATCTCATTTCCAATTCTGTTGAGTTTCAATCAATTCCGTGAACCAAATGCAACCCAATATTATCTGAAAAATTGTTCATACTTTCATTGACATCCCCTTCATAAATTACTAAGCATACCTAAAAGCTATTTTCGTTTTATAATTCATAGTTTATACTTTATTTATAATGTCAACATTTTGAGGCCCACTTTCATTTCCCATCAACGCCACGTCATTTTATAACGTAACACCACAATTTTATGATTTATTCTATGCAGTAGAAGCAAGGCAGGTATCAGATGACACGGTTA
Organism: Helichrysum umbraculigerum; assembly: GCA_949592205.1. NCBI lineage: Eukaryota > Viridiplantae > Streptophyta > Magnoliopsida > Asterales > Asteraceae > Helichrysum > Helichrysum umbraculigerum. Next base: position 113,734,965 of record CATIUR010000003.1, on the reverse strand, counting down.
GGCCCGATCCCTTGGAAAACCTCAGAAAATACAAGGGAGGATACGACATTACCAACATCCATTACTGGAGTGTAAGTTTTTTTTGACATTGATTATAATTAGTTCATTTTACGCTTATAATAAAGAACAACTGTACAAGGTTGATGGTAACATTGTATCTTTGTAATGTTGTTGCAGTCAACTGCATACACAGGAATTGCAGGATATGTGCTAGGTGCCTTATGGCTCTTAAGCGGCGTCGTATTTGGAATATTCCTTTTGGCAACTACTTGTTGCAAAACAAACAGGAAACTGAAAAGCCAAAAGAGACCAACATTCCACAATCAATATTACGTATGGCACATTCTTCTTGCAGTTTTCTTCACATTACTTGCCATGTAAGCCTTCAATTCTATGCAACATGTACTTATACAGTTATACTCTTCTTCCAAACCGAAACCATTGACATTTCTTGCATTATTGGGTTGTACTCTACTTGCGAAACTGAAAAGGCTTGTATTGTTTTTTCAGAGTTGGAACAGGGTTAGTACTTGGAGGGAATGCAAAGTTTCATTCTAGGGCTAATAAGATAATCGATATCATCATTGATACAGCTGATGGCGCTTCAGAAACGATATATAACACAACTGGAGCAATGAAGATGACACAAACCAACTTAGAAGGAACAAATGTTGATGCAAGCACCACACGCTTTCTTAGCTCCACTTCTAGGCAGCTTAACTCTACGGCTGATGATATACAATATCAAGCTAGAAAGAATCGGCATAAGATTGATTTAGGTCTTCGTATTCTGTAAGTTCTTTTTCCCTACAGGTGGCAAAATGGCAAGTATGATGAGCTGGGTAACTGGTCAAAATGGGTTGGGTTAGGTCGGATTGCCTATCACTCTTTTTGTCCAGAATGTTATATCTTTTAATAAATGAAAACTTTTATCAAACATTGATTCAATATGTAGCTAAGGTGAAGGTGATTTTAAATCTCTTTGTACCATTGACACCTTTGACCCGTTTCTAGCTAATTTTCAGTTTATTTAACTGACTGGTTTGAGAGCTAAGTGGCCTGAATATACCATTTATAAATAATAAGTCATTTTTTTTACCTTTACTTATATAACATCTCCTTTTGTCCATGTATCTAACAATCGTTTTGCTTATGATTGCAGGTACATTGTAAGTACCGTTATCTTTGCACTGAATTTGGTTGCAGTGATTGCGTTAACAGGTATGCATATGAATAATTCTTTTAAGTGTGACCCTGTCGAGTCTTTTAGACTTCATAGTGTGAACTTGTAGATATTCTAGTTCTGCTAATCACTAAAGACGTTTTTGTGTGGTATGCAGTCGTTGGGGTCATTAAAATAAGGCGAGCTCTTCACATGTAAGTCAAGCAAGATAACTCATTTTGTATTAGTCTCGATGTAGAAATGATCAAGTTTCTCACATCGGCTTCTAATTATAATGAATGCAGATTGATTGTGCTGTGTTGGTTAATCACTGTTCTATGTTGGGTGTTCTTTGGGGCATACTTTTTCTTATCACGGTAAGTTTGTTTCCCTTTCACTTGGTAGAAACTAGAAAGTTTGCAAACAACAGTTGATTTATGAGGGTTATACATTATCCAGATTTGCAGGCGATACGTGCACAGCGCTTGAAGATTTCCGACAAGATCCTTACAACAACAGCTTGAGCTCAATCCTTCCTTGTGATGAATTGCTTTCAGCAGAATCTGCCATTACTGATGTCAGCGCAGGAGTTTACAACCTAGTCACTGAGGTACTACTATATTTCGTTTATTAGTTCTGTGTAGAGGTAGCATGATAGACTTGATAGGGGAGGTTGGGTATAACAACATGTTTTAAACGGGTCATCTTCTAGTATAGGTTGAAACGACCATGCTCTAGGGGTGACTTGCAAACACTTCATCACTGACTTTCTTTTATTTTTAGTACTACTTGATGCATGAATATTCCTTAAGAAATATATTACTTTATCTAGAAAAAATGCACTTTCTTGGTTTGGGGATTTCAAACTATTTGATCCGTTAAAACACAACCCAAGTCAACCCATTAATGGGTCGAAACTGCCACCTATACCAGATAATTGTTACAGATTTTAACATATCAGTTGTTGAAAAAACTGCAGATTAATGCAAACATATCTCGGATACAACAAGAGTCGTCTTTCGGAGTATGCAATCCGTTCTCAGGGCCACCAGAATACAATTACCAGCCAAACAACTGCTCAGAGAACGATATTAAGATAGGCGACATCCCTGAGGTACATTATACACATAACGTTTACCATGACTTAATATTATTCAAGTTCAAAATATATATGGTAAAAGTGTTGGGTTTATTTCCTTTATCTTATCTCCTTACACTTTCTTGACACTTTACGTTTTATTTCTTGAAGCTGTTAAGATTGATCACTTGTGTGGATCCCGTGAACGGAGTATGCAACGGAGGTATTCCCATATCAGGAAACGACTTCAGGACCGCAGTTGCTTACACAAGTTCAATTCAAATACTTCTAAATTCCTACCCAGGAATGGAAAGTCTACTTCATTGTCAAACAGTGAAAGACGCTTTCTCTGAAATCGTTGAAAACCATTGCAAACCAGTAAAAAGAGACGTAAAGATCGTGTGGGCCGGGCTAGTGTTCCTATCGATTGTGATGGTGTTTTTGGTTCTTACATGGACCATTGAGGCATATCTTGAATGTAACCATAGGTTTTCAGATGGATCAGTGAAGCCTCATCATGTAGATGATAATATGATTGAATTTGGAAGAGTAGAAGACACAGGAAAAGATGGTGTAAATAGCAATCAGTAGAAGATTTGAAGGTGATCGAGGTCATATATGCATGCATGCATCCTTGAAAGCTATAAGCTAATCAAGAGATGATGAAGTTACTAATTATAGAAAGAAAAAAAGAAAAGAAGAGAAAAGATATATAGAAATTTGGAAGAAGGAAAGAAGGTTAATTTGCTTCATTTAATAGTTGATTTGTTTTTCTTTAAATTAGTTTGATATATTATAGAATTAGTGAGGCAATATGGGGACAAACCCCACAATAGTCATGTATTGAGAAAGCAATTTTAAATTCCTTTATAATGAAATTTCTTCAAGATATATTTTTGGTTTCTTTTGATACCATTCAATCATTCATTTTAGTTAACTAATTCTTTTATAATTACCAATTAAACTTGAGTTTAAAGTTGGTATATTTATGTTGGCTGATTTTGCCATGCAATATCTAATTTAGAGACCTACTTAATTACCATCAATCTAATAATATGATAATAATAAGATCACACGCAGCATTGTGTTGCAACGGGTGAAGTGGGGGTCGTCGTGATGGAGTGTTGTGGTTGGGAGTACGGGGAAGAGAACGTCAAAAAAAATGGGCCGTCGTGTTTTCATTTTCTTTTTAGCCTAAACAAAATTAGTTAGTGAGTCTCATTCTTTCACAACCTTGTGTAATGTAGGTTATCATTGTAAGAGTTATGTGACAAAATAAGGTTGCGGTGATAACCCTCCCACAACCTTAGTTATCATTGCAAATGGTCTAAGGAAATGCTTAAACCACTTGATAATCATAGAAATGAACTTGATAATCATAGAAATGAATTAGGAAAATCTTTATACTAATTTAGTTATATCTATATATCATAACTCTTAATGTAATTAGTTTATTTAGTTTACACATAAATCAAAAAGCATAGTGACCACCAATCAGAATTAGAGTTATAGTACTAGCAAAATTAGCCCATTTGTCTATATTCTGGGCAATTGTAGGCTTTTGTAATATCCTAATGGATAATTTTAGGCTTAATAAATTTTCTTATTGGACTATAATGGACTACACTAAAAAACAAATTAAGTCCATATAGACTTCCTAAAAAAATCAAATGGGTCTAACTGGTCATTTATCTTCTCTGCGCGATTGACAGCCTAATTTTTGGAGAAAACTGAAAAATCAAATCCGTGTCAATCTACTGCTCGGTGGAACCAGTCAAAACTATTTATTTACGGAGTATATGTTTTCTATTACTACTCACCTGTATTTCTAACTAATTAATGTTTTCAATTATTAACGTAATTGTAATAGATGACATTAATAATAATAAAATTATTTTTCAACATATGAGTCCAACACTACGTTATTTTAATAAATGATTTTTATATACTAAATAACCTAAATCATTTGAGTTAATCAATCATTTTTATAACATATTTATAAAAATCATTTATTTTTCAACATTTAGACTTATAAGATATTAAAATAGTTTCGGTATTCTAATATCTGTCGTAATTATACTTAGAGCACGGGGAGTGCCCCATCATCGCTCACCGTTTTTCATTGAAAAACGCCGGAGTCCGGCGTTTTCCGCTCCGGCCCGGCGTTTTTCGCCGGCGTTTTTCACCGAAGTTGAGCCACAAACGTTGAACAAGCATGGCGTTTTTGATTTTTTTATTATTTTTTTTCCTTTTGAGCTGTTAAACGAGTTTAATAATTAAAAAAAATCAATAAAATAATCACAATAACACTGAACAAAACACCGAACCTCAAGATTAACCATTACCCCACTTTTCCCTTTCAGTGTTATACTTCAGTGTTTACAATAACACTGAACAAAACACTGAAACTCCATCAAGCGCTCATCGTGCTCTTATACAATGACGGAGGCCACTCAACTACTTTTTATTTGAGTTAATCGTGGCCGTCTAAAGTAAATACACTTTGTATCTGGTCCGTTGAAAGTCAGTTTGGGCAGTTCGTCTATTAGGTGTAAACGGTTTCCCCCCAAGCGATTTCCCCACGTCCTTATCACAGAGATTACCATTCATCCATTTTTTCAACTTCTTCCACCGATTTAGCTCCTAGCGATTTCCATGGGATTTCTCCATTTTCACCTTTGCCGCAATTCTCATTATAATCTCTTAATTAACGAAGGTGCAGATCTATTGCTACAATGTTGACAGTCCATCACCCCCTTCATCCTGCCGTCTCTTATAAAACACATGAACTCCTATCGAACGGTAAACCCTAACATTATTGTTTGTAGTCCTTTCTATTTCATAGTCGCACATAATTCTCAATTAACAGACTAACCACAAAAAATCACAAAGAAATGACGGACTTATTGGATGAGTCAAATTGAATTGAATTGACTTCCCAATGAAGAAGCTTTCCCAATTTTTTTGGTATTCAATCGATATGGAGTTAAATGCAATTGGTGATTGTACGCCAACTGTTTGATAAATTGCTTGAAAGTAACCTTTTTTGTATTTGCTTATCAGTAGGAAGTCACAGTTTCAGACGAAGATTTTCTTTTAGCGCCAAACCTACTCCGTGCTATTACTAACCATACTCTAATCACTTCACTTAATATACACACAACATATCCACACACACACACACACAAACACACACACTTATCGATTGGTCAAAGTTGTGTCATCGTGAATTCTGAAATCTTTTGTTTTTTATATAGATATAGACTATGTAAATTGCATAGTAAATTCTTTAAAACTGAATTAAATTGCATAGGAGTGTTGTTTACCGTGTACCTGCTGAAACCATGTACTACATTCTAGCATATTACATTGCTGTGTTTGGGTAATACTATCATTTTTAATTACCATAATGTAATTCTTTTAATTATGTTTGAACATGAATTTGTGTACTTACTTGGGGCAACGTGCATTCAAATGCCTTACCACCCCTCTTAAACCGTTTCAATAATATAGCAGAGTGTTATTTGAATCATATCAAGATTGCTGCTATTTTAATACACTATATTGTTAAACGTTAAATTATAACTCAACTGGAAAGTTTGAATGTGTGAATAAGTAAGCAATAACTAATTAAAGTTTGCCTTAACCGCATTGAACTAATGTAAGTATGGTTTTTGGTGCATCAGGGCACAGTAACATTTATTGAAAGATGCAAGGGAGCCAATGCAAGTTGCTGGAGTAAGAGCAAGGAGAAACAGTGATGATTAGTACGGAAACTTTCAGAGGTACCTCTTTATTGAATGAATGACTATAGCTGTAGGGAGTTGGATGGTGTAGTCATATTCATGTGTAATCTTGAACAAGGTTGACTTTTCTTAACAACTGTCGTAGTAAAACTAAATGCATATCTGATGGCCTTGTATAAGAGTATTAATTATATAATCGATAATAACTAAAATGTGTAAGAAAAGATTATATATCTTTATGATATCTGTAATGATTATATGTGTAGAAAGTCTCCATAGAGAGTAGATGATTATGCAAAGGATAAGTCCTGTATTCATTTGAAATGACCTAAAGTCAAACAATTTTTCAATTGATAATGTTTGTTTAGCTAATGTAACGTAGCTTATAGTTGATTACAACATACGTGTCTCAGTGTTACAAACCATTGTACACACATCCTTGAAGTCAGGTTGTATCAAATGGCCACCTCAGAATAACTGATGAGATGAGTGCAGTTGCACAAGCTATGACGCTGCATTTTTCGAGTGGGCCGATACTCATGAGAGAACATTTCGAGTGTGTTTGGCACACCATTTTTAGGGGATTCTAGTAGATTGAGTTTCTTGTTTTTAAGAATCTCAATCTCCCATCCCTGTTTGGAAACAAAAATGTAGAAGGGATTATTGAAAAAAGAATCCCCGAGAATCCCCTAGAATCCCTTTTTAGAGAAGCTCTTTTGAGTAGCTTGAAAAATAATCCCCAACTCCATCTCCAGCCACAATCTCCAGCTCCAGCTACAATCTCCAGCTCCAGATAGTTGTTGCCAAACACACCCTTCATATAAATCAGGTAAAAAATCTTTCTTTTTTTATTTTCATTCATTACTTTAATCAAATTTTGGGGTTTGTTTATTTATTAGTTGCTTTTTGCAAATTTTGGAACAGTAATTGACTTCATGTTATAGTTATAATTTCAACACTAATAACCATACGTGTCCTTTGTTTCTTATACTTATAAGTTTTCTTGATCACTCATGTATTTAAATAGGTGGAAAATGTGAAAAGTTCAATAACATTGGACGTAATGTGCTTATAACATGTTGCATGCATACTTTTTATCTTATGAGGTTGTTTGTAGAAGCATCTCCGATTTGTTCTTTAAATGTCAAGAAAGACGTTCAAAACCAAAATTTCTTTCCTGATGAGCTTGCGAATATCAGTTATACAGTAACTAAGTAGTGGGCATAATTGGGTTGTATATGATCTTCACCGGGACAAACGGGTCGATCCATTAAAACAGATAATAACATGCTTTTATTATTCTTGAAATGCTGAAAGGAAAACCAAACATCCTTATTGATTTATTATTGTAGCTTAAGTTGTTTATTTTTAATAATATAGTTTCTTTTATTTAATTTAATGATTAAATATAAAGTTATGACAGGTTAATCCAACCCAATGAAGCCATTTTGACCCGTAACCCAACACGTATTTTGTCACCAGGCAAAATTGTAAACTTATTGTCGGATTTGGTTTTACAATCATTAACGGGGCTTGGTGTTTGCATCCAGATCACCATAGAGGATGTCTAAGTCAGTTGCTCTTCAAAACGACACTATTTCTTTCTCAACCACGCATTTGATGACCCAATAGAGGATAATGTATTTGTAATATGATTTTCAAGTTCATTTTGTTTTTTGTTGTATTATCTAAGTTTAGAACTATGTTCTTGATTGTTTTGGTTTCGAGTTTATAATTTGGCATGGAAATATATTTTATTTAAGTTGGTATTGTTACACTTTTGGAGATACAACTACGTTATTATATATGATGTTCCCGGGGTACCGCCCAGGTATTACACTAGTTGTAATAGATGACATTAATAATAATAAAATTATTTTTGTTTAATGAAATTATAAGTCTAGTTTTGCCAAAAATATGTATCTTATATACTCCTTTCTCTTTTTTAAAACTATGTCTGTTTTGACCCTATCCCATTGAGACCCGAGCCCGTTTGAACCTGTACCCGTTTGGACCCTAGCCCGTTGAGACCCGAACCCATTTTTACCCGTAACCCGTACCAGCCCATTTTGCCAACTCTAGTTGTAAAAATATTATCGATAATGTTTCATGAAGATAAACATATTAGCGTGACTTAAAGTGTCATTAGAAAAAATAATCAATGATGGATTATTATTGTATATTTTAGTTGAGACATTGAATTTCTTAGAAAATAATTACAAATGTTTATATATATTTTAATTAATACATCAATAAGATCTTCATTACTCTAATTTTATGAGAAATGATAAATGCATTAAAATTTTTTGATTTATACATCAAACTTATATTTCAGTGTGTTTGTACTATGAACTTAAACGATTGTGTAGTTTGTTTTATATATATATATATAATTTTATAAAATATAGGTTAAATCATAGTCTACTTGTTCTAGTAGGTTGCCCTTCTAATCGAAAAAAAAAATTATTTCATTTTATATCGAATTTAGAAATAGAGTGTTTGGCAACCCTTTTCTAATGGAGTATTGGGGATTCTAAGAGATTGAACTTCTAGTTTTAAGAAGTTCAATCCCTTATAAAAGACAAAATTACACGGATCGTCCCTGTGGTTTGCTCTAAATAACACTCCTCATCCCCGTGCTTTTTTTTTTGACGTAGATCATCCCTGTGGTTGCAATTTGTTGCGTGGATAGTCCTTCTATCTAAAGAGCGTTAGTTTATTCCGTTAAAGGACCTTGAGTGTAACAATACTAATGGCATAGACTATTCGTGTAATTTTTTATTTTTTAAATATGGAAATAATATAATGCCCTTTTTAGTTGAAATTATTTAAGGTTTTTTTTAATGAACTTTTCAATTCAATTTAACTATTTTAATTGATTCTTTTAATAGTTATTTTTATTGTGACAATTGAAATGATCAACTTGTTTCTTTTAGTTCGATTACACATATCTTGTGTTCTTTTTCAGTATCTTTTTTTTCTAGAAAAACAAGTACTCACACACCTATATCACGAATAAATACAATTTCCACAAATATTTACACAAAGTCTAACCCACGACTTGAAGTCACAACCTCAAGGTTGATAGGTTGCTATGATATTGCTAGGCCAATGGCCATTTGGTGTTCGTTTTCAGTTTCTACATCTATATATATGGTTGAATTCATATACTTGTTAACGTTTTCAAATTTAATTATTTGTGTCGATTTTATGAATTTTTGTTCGATCCAGGTTTTGTTGTTTCAAAGTTTGAGATAGCTTTGTCATATTTTTTTTTGTTTTTCGTTTTATTTTCTAATTTTAAGATTTGATAAATTTAGGGAACGGTTAATACATGCGTATTTGTCGACGAAAATAAATGTGATCAAATGTGACATTTATTGGTAGTGATTGTTTGAAGATTTTAATGATATTCTTGGTGAATTAGTGTAGATGGAATTATTTGCACAAACTAGAATAATTAAGTTGATCATTTTTATTATCAAACACAAAATATTTTTAATAAAAAGAACATAAAAATGGTTAAATTGAATTGAAAAATTTAGTATGGTGTTACATTAGTTAATTCAATTTGAAAAGAATGTTAAATAAATTTATATATTTAATATTTTAAAAATGGGTGTTGATAAATACAACATGGTTTTTGTTACATACACCAACATATATGCATTACATTATTGTACAGTACAACACTGTAATGCATATATGTTGGTGTATGTAACAAAATTCATGTTGTATTTATCACTTCCCTTTAAAATACATAATATATCATTAATATTGTTACACTCAAGGTCCTTTAACGGAATAAACTAATGCTCGTCAGAAGGACTATCCACGCAACAAATTGCAACCACAGGGATGATCTACGTAAAAAAAAAAAGCACAGGGATGGGGAGTGTTATTTAGAGCAAACCACAGGGACGATCCGTGTAATTTTGTCCTTATAAAATTACAATCCTTGTTTGGTACAAAAGGTAGAGCAGGGATTCTTCAAAAAATAATCCCTTAAAGGAGAATCCCTTCAAACCTGCTTCTTTTAAGAATCCTCATCCCCATCCCCTCCTTATTAAATCACTATATTACCTTCTTTTAATTATTAAACATGTAGAGTAATAATATGTCATGTCCATTTATGTCATTTTACACTCATAATCTCCAGCCCCAACTGATTTGCCAAACACTTATAGAAAAATATAAGGTGCGTTTAGTTACAGAAAATTTTCTCCATTTTTCTTTTTCCATTCTTTTAGAGAATGAGAAGTGTTTTACCTTTCTAGAAAAGCTTGGAAAAATCTAGAAAACATGTTTAGTTGAAAGGGGTGGAGTTTTCCTTTTCCAAGGAAGAGTAGAGATGGAAAACTTAGAAAACCATCTAAATTAGTTTTCAACTTTGTAGTTATAAAAAGAAAAACAAGGATTTTCCTTTTCTAAACACGTTTCCTAATTTTCGAAATTTTTTTAGAAGACTCAAATTTGAACACGTTTTCTAATTTTCTTGTTTTCTTAGAGAATTTTCATAGAAAAGTATGGAGTTTTCTGTAACTAAACGCACCCATAATCTCCAGCTCCAACCCAAAACAAAAACTCCAGCTCCAGCTTCAATCTTCCATCCCCATTTAGTTTTGCCAAACGCACCCCATATACAAACAATTAATGAATTTTAGGTACTGCCAGTAATTAATTAATTTAATTAAAAGTATAACATAAAAGAAATAAAAATGGAGTGTTAAAGTATCGCTACACACCACTGCAAGCTGGACGGGAATGGAGCAACAACGGCAAGACTTGATAATGTCTAAGCTTAACCTGAAAGACTACATTGAACCGCTATTAAGCTTCACACTTACTTCATCAATCGAAAAAACCCTAGATATAGATACAGGTTTATCAACTGAATTCTGCTCTAATCTACTCAAACACGATGAACATTATCGCATCTACACATTATCAGATTCAGCTTCAGGTATCCGTGTAAACATTCATTTGAAAAAATTCCGTGTTTGCCCCTTGAGGTTGACTTTATGTTAAGATCTTTAATTTCAGTTTATTTACTTTATTAGTAGATGTCATGAAATTGTTGATTGAATAAACGGTATATTGCAACATAAAGGTAATCATTTTGAGCATTTAAGTTATGTTTGGACTACGATAAATGGATTTTGTTTTTGTCATGTAAAAGAAAAATGTAACTGTGCAAAAAGCATCTATATAGTGTCTTGATGCGTCAAATATAAAATAAAATCCCAGTTTGTTAGTAAAAAATTATAAATTGATAAAATTAATGAATACCCGAAATGAGAAATTGGTACCTTTTTATGCATTTACCCTGTAATAAATCGTGTAATATATATACACACACATTAGCCTTGTACCCATGTATTGCAGTGGCTTCTAAACAGTTCTATATGCTTTCGGGCTTCTTTTTGGCATTTTCCGACAGTTCTGCCGTTGGCCGGAGATGGCTAGCGGTGAGTCGGGAGGATATAGAGAGAAATGTGCGTGTGTGTGTGTGCGCGTGCGTGCGTGTGAGTTTATATAACTGTATATCGGGTAGGTTTGGAGTGATAGTTCGGATACTAATTATAGATGTATTTTGCAGATCATTTTGAAGGTGTTCCTCCATATCCATTATACAAACCCTTAGCATCAGCTTTATGCAAGTCGATATTGTCTGGGGCTGTGCAAAGCATTGATGCTACTTTGCCTTTGATTCATGAAGATTCTTCTTTGAAACAGAAAGAATGTGAATGGAACAAGGTTATATTGGAAAAAGGATCTGTTTTGATAAAGGTATGTTATATTGCATAATGCTCGGTTAACTTTTTATAGTGCATCACAATGTTTTTATGGATTGAAGTTGTATATGATAACCAGATGTTGGAGAGTGTGGAGTTTGAACTTCACTGTCAGGAGCCTTATTTCTCGCAACTGAAAGGTCCTTGCATAACTTTTTGATATGTTTGTAACTATCATATGCAGTTTGTAGGAAACTTATTTCTCTAGTGATTTTTATAATTGCAGATGGGAAGAAAACAGTTGAAGGGAGGTGTGCCAGTGGTGGCTACAACCGGTATGATGGACAAACTTTTTTTAGCATACATAAGTGCATTTTTCATTTTTGTGATCTGCATTGCAGTTGCATATTTTTACATCTATCCCCACATGATATAGATACATTTTTTAAAAAGCATATCTATTTGTTTAAGGAAGTCAGTGTGTAGGTTCAACTTTAATGCTACCTAAGTTTGTGAAATTTTGTGGCTAGTAAGGCACCAGTAGAATTCACCGTTTTATTTGTTCAACATTCACGTGTTGAGCTCTTAAAGGGGTATTTCAGTCATTTTGGGCCACTTCGATTGGATTTGGCGTTGAGTATACCAATTTACAAGTTTAGGTGGCCTTTGTGCAGTTGCATGTAGGGTTCCTTTTGTGGTTTATATAGTTGATAGTTTGTTATGTACTTTACTGTTCTAAAATAATAAATACAGGTGAACAAATAGTTGCTTTATGGCTATGGTTTAGTGTCTTATAACTATGGGCTTCATGCAACATGAATCATGAAATGTATTTTAGTATGAAGATTTGAGCATCGGCAACTATTGTGCTCTGGGTATATGGACTTATCTTTAAACCCATGCCCTCATTTTTCTCATATGTTACACTTTACATTAGCCGACTCTGTTTGGTGCTCAACTTTGCTTCAAAATCAATACTGCAATAGAGGGTCAAAAACCCTTCGTTTACACTTGCTCCTTTGAGTCCGTGATGGTTTTGGTTGGCAGTATTGAATCAGGATCTTTGCTTCTCTTCAACAAATGTTTGCTGCTTCAAGTTGAGGTGTGTTTCCTACAGTTTATTCACACTTTCTCCACTATCACTTGCTTTTATTTACCAATAATACAATTACAGGATGTTCACCGGTATGGTTCATTTTCTGACATGCTCACTGCTGAGGGTCTTGATAAAGTTCTACCAGGTGTAGAAACCATCAAAGAAGGTAACGGGTCTCGTATTTGTTAATATATATATTGGTTGCACACGTTTCATCACTTCAGTTGTGAATTCTGAGACAATGAGAATAATGGCCTTGTATTTCAGGGACACAAGTTTATAGGAAGTTTTATTCAGAAGAGAAGGAAAAGTCAGATGGTGTACTTTCAATACTTGTAAAACCCACATCACAGCTTTATGATTATTTGGCAGCGATTCTTGCGGTTAGTGTCTTTAAGTGTTATAATTATCTGTCATTCACAACCTTTATGTATCTAAAAAACTTTGGGTTACGAATGTGGGCTATGTATTAAACATTGGTAACAGCTAAAATAGAGGGAAAGTGTCAATTTCTGAATTTGTGACCTGCTGAAAATAAACACCCTTCAATATATCTGTGAGAATTTGTCAGAATATTATCGAAAATTATTGATCTTCTTTGCATAGTGGGTCGTACTTTTCATTCTTTGGTCAATTTTCAAACAAGTAAACTGTTTTCTTACATTTATTTCCATTCTCTGCTGATTCATATTGTGTAACTTTCATCACTTTGTGTAGGCGCTGCGTTACGATGGTGTTCAGAGGCTTCTGGGTATTGCACAAACTGTAGGAACAATCCCAGATGCACTTCCCCTACCGAGATCAACACTAGTTTCTGCTTTCTCATTGCCACATAATCCAGATGTATGATAAAATCTTGTGACAGCTCTTTATAATGGTTGTATTTTTAAGTGTTTAACTGTTTAAGCTTTTAAACTATTTCTAAATGTAATAATGTTATTGTTCAATGAGAATTTTTAAAGTTAATTTTTTGCGGAAAATACCATAACACATACATTTCATGTTATCATTTTTTGAATGATTTTATCACATGTATTTATACATATTCATTAGAGGTGGCAAAATGGGTTGGTCAGGTAATGGGTCAACTGGGAAAACATTTTCCATGGCTTGAGATGGGTCGGGGTTGACACAATGCCTTTTTGTCCGGTCATTCTAAGTAATATTATAAATAATTAGAAAAATCTTAAATGATAAGAAATTAAAAATTATGCCAATAATAATATCATATCTAGAATAATGTGATTTTAGGAGGCTTTATGGATTAGAAGTGCACTTTGGAGACTTCCAATGGAAGTAAATGGGTTGAAATAGCCACCTCTAATGTAAATCCACAATCTGTGCTTACTGACAACTTAATTTCCCATGGCTTGAGGTTAAAAGTTCAGTTTTGACTGATGGAGCTAGGGCTTTGGCTAAGCATGTGAACAGAAGCAATGGAAAATTTTGGGGTTCCTTCACCGGAAATGGTTAGTAGTTACGTATTTTTAGGCGTTTATTCTTTCTTTGATTCACAGTATACATTATCCTTATGAAATACAACGCTTCTTTTAAGCGGTCAACAAATTGATCTATTGATGAGTTGATGCTTCTAAACAGACTTGACCCTTAACCTAAGGGTTGTAAAGTTTCACTGATTCCCAATTGGTCACTCGTCATTTGTTGTTCAATAGAGGTGGCAAAATTGGTGGGTTTGAGTAATGGATCAAAATTTTATGCCCAATTTGAATTATGAGTTTGTCAAAAATGGTTACCATTTTGAATAGAACATATTTGGACGTTAAATGAATTATAATACACCGACTTTTGACCCGTTTCAGTTTTTGCCAATGTATATTATTCAACCATATCAGCCCATTAGAGATAAAATATTACCTGCATTAACCAATTCTATAACTAAAAGTGACGTAATTGCCACCTTTAGTTTTTTGGAATGCATTGCTGACCAATTCTTTTTTGTCATTTTTATGGGGTTCAGATTCTTGTAAGAATATGCTTGCCTTAAAGGTAATCAGTGACTTGATAGCACATTGTTCTTGGCTAAATGTGCATATTGTTCCACCCCATGGGGCGGTTTTTGAGATCCGAGTTCAGGATGGTTATGGTGCACGATGGTCCCTAAACCCAACTAAGGTATGTATTTATACATTGCTTTCATGACTGTTGGTGTTTCTCCTTGGTCCTTAGTGCCAATTTATATGGACTGGGGCCTGTGAAACAAACACTTTGTCACCATGCAGGCCAAGGAACTACCAGCCTTTACTAAAATGAATCCAGTAGATGGTATAGATGGCAATTATAACCCAATCACTTTACATCGGGTTTATTTGGGTTGAAATTTCCCTCTAACAGGTTGAACAAGTCAAGTTCATAAGTTTAGTGGTGAACATATGCCAAATTGGTTGAGAGTGTGATTTTGAAATCATCTTTGATATAAAACTTATATATAATATATAATTTTGAAAAATGATTAAATATTGGATGGTTAACCCCGACACAATTATTTTTGTCCGCTATTGAAATACTACCCGTAATTACCCCTAAGACATTCCTGCTGATGGTCAAGGTTCATATATAAATCTGTTATAACCACATTCCAAGTTGTAACCAGGGTGCAACTAACACCTAAGGTTATGTACATATGGACTTGGTTCTGATCTTCTGTACCACATAAATGTGCATTGGTAGATACTCATTTTGAGTATGATACTAAAGGAATCCTTTACGACATGCATGCCGGATATTTGGTGGACAATATTCCACCTTTTTCTAATTCTCATCTATATTCCTTGCAGTTCATTGGATTTCTTGAACCGTATATGGAGGATGGTTTCACAAAGGGTTGGAAACATTAAATTAGCGGATGATCGCGATGGTGGTGGATCAAGGGCGGCAATGTTCTCTTCAGCCGGTGTGCCATTATTATAATTAATTCACCCGACAAAGGTTTACATAATCAATTGTCAAAGGCGAATCACTGAAACATCCTTAAAACAAGAAAAGTACGTGTTTAATGTCTTGTGTGACGATCAGTTAGTGACTATAATTAAGTGTTTGGAATGACATATCTCATAAGATTCTCCAAAAAGGGCCGTATAATGTAGGTGCAAAAGTCATGTACAACTAGAACAAGTAGTTATTCTATAGAGATCAACAATGCCGATCATCATAACAGAGACTTCCATTTTGATTTTAGGTATTCAACAAATTATACCTTTTCATCTTTGTATCTTCCCAGTGGATTTAATATAGATTCTAGTTTTTTAGTATCATGTTTTTACTGTATACAGTTTCCAATATAAGTGAGTCGATCAGTTTAAGTTTATATCATTCCTGTAATTACATAGATATAATTATAAAACCCAAGAATATTTACATCACCTTCTTTTTACAAACGCAATCGGACCAACTTATGTACGACACATACTCAAAGTGAGTACAAGTACGTTGGCAATTCGCGGCTGATAAAGAAGGCGTTAAATATTATTGGTAATTTATTATTTAAGTTTGATGAGTCTAAGAAGAAATGATTAACCTTGAAATTATCATCAGAGTTATCTTCTTAATCATCCTTTTAAGGTTTAATGAACTTGACATTAACTTTTGTAGTGTATTGCATGTACTTGTACATTTGTTTTATTGCATATATAATATAATATTTGGATAAAATATGTAATTGCTGTAGAGTAATGCTTTCGTAATAATTTCATCATGTTTCATCTCATCTTGATAACGTAATATTTGAATATAAATCATCAACAATTAATGACTAATTAAGATGATTATTACTTTTCCGGTTATTGTTCTCCCATTTTCTTGGAGAGGGGGAGAATTTTTACTCATAAGTACACGGCTTAACCGTATAATTCTGTGACTGTTTTCGACCATTCCCTTAACTACCACAAGATGTGCTGCTAATGAGATTTGAACATGAGACCCTTCCCAAGGTAAGTTTCACTATATACTTTTTATAATAATAAGAAATTATACAGGTCATCAAATCAAATCAAGTGTTATTAGATTTTTAAATCACACCCTTTTCGTCCTTCAATGTTCTCATTTGAATTAACTAAATTAAACGTGGTTAAACACTTTTAATTGACAATTTTATAATAATAAGAAATTATACAGGTCATCAAATCATATCGAGTGTTATTAGATTTTTAATCACACCCTTTTCGTCCTTCAATGTTGTCATTTGAATTAACTAAACGTGCTTAAACACTTTTAATTGACAAAGGTTATCTATTAATAATATGTTTAAGAATTAAATACATATATTTTCAAAGTTGTACATAATTAAAATATATGCAACAGAAATTTAAATTAAACATCTTGCATGTATGTAATATGTAAGCGTGTGTCATTGTTTATTAATGTCGTGGAAACTTGAAAATACGTTAATTTGTTGAAAAGACAACCGTACGTATAGCTTAGAGACGACATATATGCTCCAATGATGAGATCGAAAGTAGGAGGTATGTTAATTGTCATCTTGCGGGATTGAAATTATAATTATAATTAATATAGATTAATTAAGTTTAATTAATTTGATGCCTCCAAGTTTTGGTTTTTTCACCAACCATATTTCGCATTTTATTTTAATCCATCCATCCATCCACTAGAGTATAATACAAAACTCAAATTAACCATAATTCTTTGGCCGGACCTAATTCTTAATTTGGGATTCAAATACATTTATATTCGTATTTTCCAATTTATTATTTTGATAAATTTTGCACAAAATATCAGTTAATCCCGTCAAAGACAGAGTACGAGAATATAGTGTAATGCACAAATTTCTACATACATAATAGTATTGAAAAAAAGAAATTTCAAAACACATCAACTTATTTCGAAGTTCTTTTCGATATACATCAACTTGGTTTGATGTTCTTTTCAGAACACATTGAGTTACACTTTAAAGAACAAAGATTGCCGCAACATGTCACATTTGCCAAACATATGATGCCAAAAAAGAAATTGGTGATTAAGAACTTTAAATCGATAACAAAAGGTTATACTTGTACGATTGGATCACTGTAAACTTTAAAAAATAGATGATACGGAGTAATACATAAACTATGAACTCAACTATGATGGTTACTAAAAAAAATATAGTGATGATTCGTACACCATCAATACATCACTAAATAGTAAATATGGTGTAGATTGTTATATATAGTACAACAACATAAAGAAATTAAGTTTACTATTGTACAGAGAAAAACAAGCAATATATAAGTCTTCAAAAATATATTTTAATTTAATTAAGAGCTCTACTACTTATTTTTTATTTTTATTTTATCTATTCTTTACTATTATAATAATAATGGGATGTGACATGCATAAATAAAGCTTATATTATTTGTTAAAGTGATGTTGTCACAAACAATAAAGAAAAGAATCGGCCCCATTTCTACCAAGGCAAAGAGGCAAAATAGCTACACATAAAAAAAAATATATACATTTGATTACCAACAAGACTTGACTTCATAAATATAAATATAAATATTATATCAAAAAGATGCTTTTAATATCAATTCATAAGAGGACCCATAATAAAATCATTTGAGTTTTTTAAGTATTAAATACCTTTCTAAATAATACTAACAACAATTAATAATTAAACTTATCAAAAACAAAATACTTAACAAAAAAAAATAACAAACTAGCTTGTAAAATATTATAAACTTAAGATTTTGTCATTTAACAAGAGTTTGTTTAGGAGACGGCCAATTCGTATCGACAAAAAAAGGTTATTAACCCTACAACAATATAAAAAAAATAAACTCATCATTTCATACACAAATATTCTTCAATGGAAAGAACACATATTTCTCCTTACACCAACCAAACCACCACCAAACGCCACACACATACCGATTCCGGTGGTAGCGACACTTGCACCGACGATGATAAATGGGCGTCTAAACTTCTTCGAGAGTGTGCTCGAGCCATCTACGATAAAGATTCCGGAAAGATCAACCACCTTTTATGGATGTTAAATGAGCTATCATCACCTTATGGTGATTGTGATCAAAAACTAGCTTATTACTTCTTACAAGCACTTTTTTGTAAAGCAACTGAATCTGGTCAGAGATGTTACAAGACTTTGGTTTCTGTTGCTGATAAAAGTCACTGTTTTGATTCAGCTAGAAAACTTATACTTAAGTTTCAAGAGGTTTCACCTTGGACTACTTTTGGTCATGTGGCGTCAAATGGTGCTATTATGGAGGCTTTTGATGGTGAGAATAAACTTCATATAATTGATATAAGTAACACACTTTGTACTCAATGGCCTACCTTGTTAGAAGCTTTAGCGACCAGAAGCGATGAAACGCCTAGTTTAAAGTTAACTGTGGTTGTGACAGCCAATATTGTGAGATCTGTGATGAAGGAAATTACTCAAAGAATGGAGAAATTCGCTCGTTTGATGGGTGTTCCTTTCGAGTTTAATGTGATTACTGGATCAAATAGACCATTAGGCCAACTTACTAAAGAAGAATTAGGTGTTCAAGATGATGAGGCTGTAGTGATTAATTGTATTGGTGCATTAAGGAAAATTGAAGTTGAAGAAAGAGGAGATGTGATTCGGCTTTTTAGCTCTTTAAAGCCTCGAGTAGTGACCGTAGTTGAAGAAGAAGCCGATTTCACAAGCTCAAGAAGTGACTTTGTGAAGTGCTTTGAAGAGTGTTTAAGGTACTATACTTTATACTTTGAAATGTTGGAAGAAAGTTTTAGTCCGACTAGTAACGAAAGATTGATGTTGGAACGAGAGTGTTCGAGGAGTATCGTCAGGGTTTTGTCGTGTGATGACAAAGAGAATATTGGTTCAGGAGATTGTGAAAGAAGGGAGAAAGGAAACCAATGGTGTGAGAGGCTTAAGGAGCTTTTTTCTCCGGTTAGTTTTAGCGACGATGTGGTGGATGACGTAAAAGCGTTGCTTAGAAGGTACCGAAGTGGTTGGTCACTTGCAGCTGATCAAACGAATTCGAATAAAGATTCGGGAATTTTGTTAGCCTGGAAAGATGAACCTGTTGTTTGGGCTTCAGCTTGGAAACCCTAATGATCAAGAAACTACTATATATGCAATGAGGTTGCATATTGAAAAGTCTAATATTAGGTTCATTGAAAGTACTAAGTACTTCATCAAGATATACTCTCTTTTGTAGACAAGATTTAAGAGCAACTTAAGTACTTCTTCATCAAGATGATTTTGCAGGCACTTTTATCCTGTGGGTGGTTTCTGTAATATTCTTGTAGCTTTTCTTGATGTAGTAAAGTGTTTTGCACTAGTGATTTCCATTTTATGTTTGTTGTGTTTTCAGAAGGACATCTAGCTTTTTAGTATACAATTGGTTGGTATGATGCCTGTTTCTCATGTTTATTCTCTATTTTTAAGTAGGCAAAATTTGATATCGATCATCATGTGTATATATAGTATTTCATTTTCCTTCAGAATTGGTATGATCTTTAATTCTTTATCATATTTTGAGTGTTAATTTACTTTCCACATACACAAAAAGGTTAACCATGTATTCCCAACAAAGGGTACAAAACTAGAAGATTTGAGAATTGAGAGTGGTTAATTAATGGTTATATCAAGCCGTTTCTGAGTTTTCGGAGGCCCTAAAGCAAAAGTATGAAAAATTGTCGAGATCCTCTATATCGAGCTATAAAACTTTGAAATAACTAGGACATATTTTTCTTCTTACAATTAACAATCAAGTTATAAGTATATGTATATACACACATATATATACACAATCACATACATTTTGAGCCCCTATAATTCAAGGAAGATGATAATGCCACAGGGAGATTTACTAGGTACACAGAAATTTTACAACTTTACACTTACAATTATATCAATTTGCCTGTGTCTCCATCATTTTTGCATGTGGCATTATCACCTCCCATAATTCAAAGGCTCTGGGTGGTCGAACACATCCCCACTTACGAAGACGGGTCTGGGTTATTAATTAATATTAATATCAATGTATAATTAGTGATGATTATGTTAATTACTTCTTAAATGGTGTACCAAAAAGGATTGAATGAGACTATATGTATAATGTTGTAGTATAGCTTATTGTCCCTTTGGTACGTACCTTTAATCAATCAAATACCAATATCGTGTTTTTGATCATGAGACGACACACTTGCATGATATCATCGTAGGATAACGACATTAAAAGAAAAAACACTTTCTTATTTATCGGGTTGGAACCCCTATTTTGTTTTGGGTAAATGGTCCAAAAAGGTAATCAACTTGTCAAAATTTGACAATAAAGAGAATATGAGTTTTGTCTTCGATGCCCAAAAAGGACTCACATAAAATTGTGTCATAAAAGGATTCAAGTTGTCAGAAAAATTCAATTAAAGGTAAAATTACCGTTTCATTTTTAAAAACGTGTCATAAAAGGACTTAGTATATTGAAATCTTGCCATAAAAGGACTTAGCATTTTGAAATCATGTCAGAAAAGGATTAAACACTCAATATAAAATTTGGGTTTTAACAATCAAAAAGTAAAATTAGTGTTTATACCGTATATTTTATAGGTCGCAAATGTTACGTATCAATTAAATATTTTAGATTTAAGCCTCACATCAGCTAAAACGATCAAAATTTGAAAGGGAAAAAATGAAATAGTAATTACACCTTTTATTGACTTTTTTTGACAACTTAAATCCTTTTATGGCACTGAGCTTCAAATATAAGTCCTTTTTGGACATCAGTCTAAGTGATATTCCCTTTATTGACAAATTTTGACAAGTTGATTACTTTTTCGGGTCATTTGCCTCTTTCTTTTTATACTTCCTACATACTATGTTGGAGGAGCATTGGACCGGACAAATAAACAGCAGAGTATTGGAGTTTTATGTTGTCGCCTAGTCATGTTTGTTTTAATAAATGTCTTGGGCTGTTTTAAGCCCATTATGGTAGCTAGTTCAAGATCCTTTCGGGGAGTTATCAAAAACGAGGTGAGGTGAAAACCGGTGGCGCGGCCCTCATTTTCGGGGATTTTTTCCTGGCCTCGGTCAGGTTTTTTTCATCCATTTTAACTCCCTCGCAGTTCGGATCTTGAGTTTATTTGGTTGTATTAGAAGTTTGGTTGATCTTATTTGGTGTATGTACATTTGTACCCAATTGGCATCTAGTATCTTGCTAGTTGTCTCCTTAATATATTATGTCTTTCAAAAAAAAAAAATTAATATCGAAATTAATGGGAAATTAATTTCAATATTAATATTTGCGTTCATGAATTTTGACTATTGTTAAAAATTTAATTAATTGTTCTAATCTTGGGTGAATGACTTTTGATTTAACTTATGCTCTGTACGTACACATAAAAGTGCACATAAGCATAACATAACTGTTGATATATCACTAAAAATAGTAAAATTGTGACGTTGGTGACAAAATTTTTAGCATGAAACTAATTAAATATGTGTTGCATAAGTAACGAGTTTAACCTATTAATTATTTTAACTACATAGGAAACCAAATCTATATCGTCTTTGGACAACATACACCAAATACAAAATAACAAAAATAAAAAAGGTAGATATTTGAAAATGACTTTTGCCGATGCTTCATGAAGGAGTATTAAATTGACTATAAACCTCTTCTCTTTTCCATAGTGTTTGGTATACAACAGAAATCTTTAACTAAGTGTACAGGGGCGGAGTTAGAATTTTAGGCAAAATAATTTTCTTTTCTTTTTCTATCATTTTGAGAAGGCAAAAATTAGAACATCACTAATTATCTTTAGAAAAAATTGTGTTTGCCGTAATTTTAGATTTCTCGGGGGCAACTACCCCTTCTAGATCCGCCCCTATGTACATTTTGAATTCACGTATATATATACACACGTACAATTGAGGTGGATTTTATAGAGTACATGTATGTTGAGTCAGATCGATTAATTAACTTCATATCATACATATACATATTTATATTAAAAGGTCCTTTTTATACTCCTTGTGTTTTTTAGTAATGGGAATAGGAAGTTTTGCATCAAAGATCTTAATTTGTAGCGTGATTTGTTTGGAGGAGTTCATTCACAGCTTCGGTGTTTACTAAGATACGAGGCTCACAATGCTTCTACTAAAAGTGAAAAGGGTTCAAGACTTATAACCGGAGTTTGTTTTTATGGTTATAAACCTATATGAAGCTTACAAAAATGTGTTGTCTTCTAATGATTTAAGCTTTATGAAGATTACATAGACTACATTCCTTAGAATCAACGAGCGTAAAACTTAGGAGTGCAAATAAAAGATTTCACATTCATATGTTATAAAAAAATTCATAGAAAAAAACGATCTGTAACATGGATCAATGCTTCTCGTCTTTGTAAAGTAATCAATCACCATTTAGTTGAATTCTTTCATTGGGTTGCCTTGGTAATCTCTTGTTTACCTGAGTGTGGTATCTTTGGTTTTTCAAGTGTAATGATCTGTTCTTTGAGAAAGACTGAAGATCTAAATGGATTTTTTTGATGAGTACTATACAGAAACTCTTCAGTAACGCTTTAACGTATTAGATAATATTTACTTCTTCTTGGCTTTCATTTTAGCTGGATGATTAGCCCTTTAAAGATGACTAAAAAAAAGTTGAAATACATGGTGGGAAGCATGAGCATACTGAACATAACCCATGGTTGCCTGTTTGTCTTGTAAGTGACTAGATGAGCATATTCTGCCTTTTGACTCCAGCCGATTGATGTCCAATTTGATTCATGCAGACAGGCATCTTCTACCCCAAACATTATGTAGTGGAAAACATAACTTTATCTAAAGTGACATCAATTTTAGTCCACTTTCCCTTTTTTAACTCCTTTCCTTTTCAATCTTTATCCATCAAATTCATTCCAATAGATTCATCAGGGAAGACCCGAGAAACCTCGATTTTAAACAAAATTTGTAATTCCCAATTACACTAAAATTCATTAATGTAATTACAAAGGTTCTCCGATTCCCTTCAACTTAGAAGTAGGAGTTGCTTCTTGATCCATATCAATAGCAGATTGTGATGGATGCTAGTGTCTTGGTTAGTTAACTATATACCACCTACAGATCATCTTTCTCTTGGTGTGAAATAATCCAAAATTTAGAATCTCAATGGTGTGAAAAATGATACGGTGTAATTATCAAGAATTAAACTAACTAAGACATATTAGATTCAAGAAAATTGGTCTAAATATATCCAGTTTTCCAAAATATAACTACACTGGGATGAAACCGATTAGACTGGTTATAACTTCACTGATAAATTAAACTGAGTAAACTCATTGAAACATATTAATAAATATAAATCTACAAAAGAAAATTCAAGTAGGTTGCATACTTTAAAAATGATAAAATAAAATGAACATTACAACTTGCAACATTTCTACATTCCATGATCTCTGTTTACAATCTACTTACTCAACTACTTTCTCTGCATAAATTATCTCTACATTTAATAAACTCAATGCAAAAAGGGCAAAGGGGATGATAACATGATAAAGCAAGTGGTATCTTACAGGCTATGTAGATATTATCAGATTTAGATCCACTCTTTCGGGTTTATACATGCATCCAAAAGTTTCCATTCTTCACTACCCTCTTCTGGTTGCTGTGCATCCACACATTATGAGGTTTCAGTTTTGATAATTTAATTAGTAATCGCACAATAGATGTACAGACTATACAGAGAGAGCAAAAGCACTTACATGATCATATTCCCATCTGGCTGTTAGTGGCAGAGAAACAAGAATGCTCTCAATTCGACCTCCAGTTTTGAGACCAAATGTTGTTCCTCGGTCATACACCTTTAACATTTCATATGTTAAAATCACAGAAAACACAGAGAAATGGGGGGGTGATAATTTACTTAATGGGGTCGATTCAGCTTATGATAATCTCTAACGGGTCGAACAAAGATTTAGCTAGAAGGGAAGCACATTGTCAATGACTCAATGGGTCGAAAGTTACCCAAACACCAAGATCATTTTATTCAAAAAGATAAACATAAAAAAAATATTGTTAGACAATATGTGTTTCAAGTCAATCCAAAAAGCCCACCCTGGTTCACTCTGTACCAAACTGCCCCTATTGACCTGAGCCCATTTTAATTTGTTACCCAACCCGTTCATTTTGTCACCTCCTATAGAAATAAAACACAAAAAATAACTGATGACGGCTATAATAATTTAGATTAAAACAAAAAATATATATATGAAAGTCTTCATTACCAAATTGAATTCTACATATCTGCCCCTACGCAGTTGTTGCCATGCCTTGTTTTGCTCTGTAAACGGGGTATCCTTTCTCCTTTCTATAATGGGTATATAGGCATCAACCACAGAATTGGCACATTCTGCAATTGGACGTGTGAAAATGAGCATGTCAAGTTTTGAGCCTCATAAATATAATTACATGTACAACCACCATACTAGCTTCTATGTGCTAGCATAAATTGCCCAGCTAGTCTACCTTGTGGGCCTTCTGACTAGCGAGGGTGGCCCTCAAAGAGTTGATAGCAGTAGCACATGTAAGAGGTAACTATGAGACCTCTTAAATTACGGTCCCAAGCCCTAACCACTAAAGTACTAGACCGACACCTTGGAGTTAACCATTAAATAATTGATAGTTTAAAAATTACCTGTGGCAAATGATAGAAGCATTTCTTGATCGTAGTCATTTAAATCATCAAAAAATATGCCTCCAAGACCTCGTCTCTCATTTCGGTGCTGCACATAGAGTCATAGACATTTGAGATGACAACTAAACTTATGGTTGTGATTTTTGATTAAAACAAAATTTGAGGGCAACGGTGACTAAATGACAAAGGTAATAGTTTCCCGTGGTATGGTGCATAAAATAAACGAGGAAAATAACCAGTTTTCCCAATACCATAGTCAACTATCAAGCATTTTATATTTGTCGCACAGAAAATGAAGAGTTTGAATATTTGATAATAGTATGCATGACTCTCTTTTCCTAGCCACTAAATGCAGCTCCAGCTGTACAATATATTTGATCTATAGTGGCTACATTTGGGAAAAAAACTGTAATACAATTTCCTCAGAATATATGTTAGTTTTCTCGCCGATTGAGTTTCCAGAATTTAGAAGATTTAAGCTTCTTTCTCAATATTTAGAATTTGAGATGTGTAGGCTATTTCACAATTATTGCCAGCTAGTACAAAGTGAAAATAAGTTTGACGGAGTATAACTCAAGAATATATATACATATATGGGTGTCAAAGATCAAATTAATGTGTGCTTGTGTGAGTAGTTCTGAATTGGACGAACTTATGTAGTCATCTGTGGGTCAGATATGGTATTAGAACCACCTGATCAAGTATGTGTATAACAGTTCTTGTGTCTACGTATGCTTACATATATGTGGTTGAGTATGAAATTTAAGTCAAACTGGAGAAAGTAAGCTAAATCTTTCTCAGGTGTGTAATACTGTAATGTGTACGCAAAAAACCCTTAGAGGTATACCTTGATGTAGAAATAGTCATCACACCATTTCTTGAACCGTGGGTAGAAACTCAGGTCAAACTTGTCACAAGCATTTTTTTGTACCTTCAAGATAGAAGTCAATGTCAACTACTAGTAAATGGTATTCATGTAAAAAGTGGCGAAATAGGCAGGCCTGGGTAGGGACAAGGGTCAAATGATTAATATTTCAGGGAGAGTTCAATGGGTCAGGGTTTTGACCCACCAACAGCTTCTGTTCTTTTTAATTTCATACAAAATCAATACGTCAAATATGACTACACATACTATAACTAAAATTTACAATTTCGTAAGCCCTAGAGCGTACTTTGGGTGACCTTTAAACTGTTTGACCCATTTCCATTCTACCTAAATTGACCCAATTTCACATAATCGGGTTACAACTTAATGAACATGAGAAAAAAGAGATCTAGTTGAAGATTTTACGATTCGACCACAAACAAATGGAATCCAGTTTTTACCGTATGGAAGTGCTTGACATCTTCCTCAAATATATAAGCAGGAGTCAAATCAGTACCACCACCGAACCACCACTGCCTAGGTGCTCCCGGAGCATCTATATGCAATTACAGGCGGCATAAGATTGTTAGTTCAGTAAACATTAATTTCACCGCTATAGAGCGTAAAAAGATGAATTAACATCTGCACGTTACTACTAAACAAGAATCCTGGATAGCTGGTATGATTTGAGCTAAGAGTCAATTCTATGACATAAATGCTATTTTGTTATTTCATACATGTAACAACTCATTTGTATAATTATATTATTACTCATAACTCTACACTTTCCAGTACACATTTTTTCAGGTTTGCCGTTTAAAATGATCCGTTTGAACTAGCAGCAATATAACCAGTTATCAAATGATTAAGTAAAACTATTTACAAATCCTTATTTAATCTATTGAGTCATTAAACACTCAAAATTTTCTGCACCCCTAGCATCATCAAAAGTGATTATTACATGGCATGTTTTATTACACCTAATTACCCCATTCTTATCATTCAATTCAGATAATCACTTTGAAACCGCACATCTAAACACCTCCTAAGATACAATACCAGCTAAAATTGAAGTTCAAGTGAACTACTATTCATATAAAGAATGCATCTTATAGTTTTGTTAAAACTTTTTATAAGGGGAAGGTGTCACACTACTGTATAGCTATTATGAGAACATCTCAAACAGGTTTACAAGAATGTGAAGGATTCGTATCTAGAAAGAAGACACAGTTCATTATAGACAATAATAAGAGCAAGCATCTTACCTTGTCGAGCATCAGTCTCAAAATAACGATAATTGAAATGCAGTGTTGGTGCAAAAGGATTCTTTGGGTGTAAAACCTGCCATAAATTTTTTGAAATATGCTTAGCACAATCATCACCTATAGCCAACCTATGATAATTCATACGGAGTAGTACATTAAGAACTAACGGGAAGCAGCACCGCTACAAATCAAATACATAAAAAAACGCAAAAGAAAGGATATAGAAACGACAGAAGAATCTCAAAAGCAGCTAATACATATATGATTATAGAACACATAAGGGTACATATACGATCAGATATGTGTCTCAAAACTGATACCTTCCGCTTATATCAGTTGATTATAACTAATATAGATTCATAATTTCATGTGTATTTGTAATTTCTTAAATAAAAATATCAGTTTCAAATGCAGCTGTTTACATATTTATCCATTCCAAGCACTCAATTCTGATAACTGCAGCTTCAACTCCCAATTAACAATAATCAATTCTATAGCACATCCAAACACACCTATAATTTGTAGATAGCCCAGATCTAATACCAGAATTTATCAGCATTTACGTTACAATGAGAAGTAATTATGTTTTATAGATATCAGATTGACAATATATATACATATAAATGTAGATATTGACTTACAGAGCTGATTCCAGCAGCAAAAAAAGGAACAGGTCCAGGTTTAGAATTCCCATTTGCAGCAGCATCAGTAGGATTAGCAGCTCTATAAGCTTCAGGTGGCATAACACCATACACCACAGAAACATTAACACCAGCTTTCTCCCAAACGGCGCCGTCTTGCAAAACCCTACTAATTCCACCACCACCACCTGGCCTTGACCACACATCTTCCTTAAACTTACCACCACCATCCGCCGCTTCAATCGCCGCACAAACGCTATCTTGCGCATCTCTAATCATCTTCTCGAACTTTCCTCTAACCGAAGAATTCGTACCGTCGTTGTTCGCCGCCCCGCCACCGTCGGATTCCCGGAGAAATGTGTCCGGCCGGTTAGTCTCGGCTTGTTCCTTTTCGATCATGTGTGATGATGCTTTGATTGTTAGGGTTTTGTGGTTGTAAGGGTTTCTAAATTTAGGGATTCTGCGGGTGAATGATACTGATGATGCGGTGGAAATGGAGTTGGTTAGAGCTAGGGTTTGTAACGGCGCGGAAGAAGTGTGTAATTGGAATGATGAGGTGGAAGGCAGTGATGAGATCATGGTAGTTAATGATGCTGCCATTGTTGTTTGTGAGCTTGAAAACTGGGCTTTAATGGTGGAGCTGGTAATGTGTGAAGATAACAAAAGCTATCCACGTTGATATTACATGTGGGGTCGCATTGGATCTGATAATAATCTGTTATTTAATTTAATTGTTAAAAATATACTAATAAATTTATATTTTTTGGTCCAATACAAACAAAGGTGCCCATAGGAAATTGTAGTGTTCTGTATATGTATGTCAAACCCATGGAAAAAGGTTGTTAATTGAAGTAGTTATCAGTCAAATGAGATTCATATGTTCAATACATAACTCTTACTGAATGTATATTTTCGATCGAGCTCAACTATATACATCTAGGTAATGACAGTGTATATTCGTTAAGCTCAATCAACAATTACATTGATAGAATGCTCAGAGGAGAATGAGATTAAAAACGATTCAGAACAAGCAAATTATAATGGAGCAAAACTTCATGTCCATTTCACCGAATATTGAATATGATAAAAGAGTTCATATATAACTGGTATCAATTTGACACTAAAAATGATACAACGTTTCCGTTTTACTTGTTTGTATTAGTTTCATAATAACTTAACATTTGACTCTGTACTTGTGAATACTAAACATCTCCACTTTATCTGCAATAACCTTCAGGAAGTAGCTTTCTGTCTCATCCATTTTGTAGCAGACCACTTCTCCCCAGAGATAACCTCACAACCCCCATGAATACTGTCGGGGTCCGATTCTCCATTAAGTCCCTGCAAGTGACCATAACGCGTATATAAATCATATAAAGAGAATAAAATTGTTTATAAATTCTTTAGATGTTTAAAGGACAAAAAATCAATTTACAGAACAGTTGTTATAGTAAAGTAGTAAGGGTTACCAATCTTGATTTTGAACTACAACAGATATAATTAAATGGAACAAAGTGTGGCCCAGTGGTTAGTATTCAGCCTGTAAAAGGCCAAAGTGCCAGCAGGTCCTGAGTTCAAGCCCTGGGTAAAACAATTCACCTTGGTGGCCACGGAGGTTCACCCGCGATGACTCCGGGCTACCCGCAAAGCGGAGAGTCGCCCTGGGATTAGTCCGGCATAGCCGGGATACCCAGGTATACCCAAAAAAAAAAAAAAAAAGTATGGAGGAACAAACCATGCTCCAAAAAAGCACTGCATCTCCTTTATTCGGTTTAACACAAAGTCCCTTCACCATTTTTCCACCACAGCTGCATTCACCCGAACCAGCCTGACATTTCATACAAGTTAACAGAATCTGTGCAGTTAGTATCAAGGGTATAGCAAACCATAAAGTTCGAAAATCAAATAACTAAGACTAGTAGAACAGGTAAGGTATTCTTTGATAAGAATTCTTTGCAGGGTATCAAAGAGTATCCGCCTTGGCACCTTGGCTGTCTCTGCTCTCTCTTATAGGCGTTCAAATATATGTGAACTCTATGATGATTAAATATCAAGAAAACCACACTTTACAGTTAACATCTTAGTTTGAAAGATAGAACACATGTAACGCGAATACGAGAATTCAACACTTACCATAGGAAAAAAAGTTTCTCCCCCTTCAACATTATCAGTCAAATACATCAGCATCGTTGCAACTCTTTGACCACCACGCTTTAAGTTGAACTGCAAGTATATATATTTTATCTTTGTTAAGCATGTCGAAAGACTGAATGACAACTTAAGTTGACTAATGTTGAAACATACACAGAATGCAAATAAATATAGTAAAACTACTTACCGTATCAGAGAAGTAGTCATGATGTGGTCTGTAAAACTGATTTGGTTCATACCTGTGCTTCTGTAGATGTTAGCTTTAATACTGAAAATGTATTAGTATTCTTGTGACTAATTGCCAACAGAGAACTCAACAAACAAATCACCCACCTTAACACTTGAATGAGCTCCCCATTTTCAGCTGGAATTTGAGAATATGTAGCAATACGTTTTTCAATGGCCTGGTTTTCCAAACAATTAAGGTATAGCATTGTTCAATTACTAAAACTGAAAAAGCAAAATGAAGAGTGTGTGTGTGAACAATCTGATAAGATCATACTAACATGTATTATTGGATGCTTCCTCTCTTCATGATTTATAAACATGCCTGAACTTGTTCGAACGTTACTTTTGACTCCCTGATAAAGATACAAACAGTCAGATAGCATTAGTAAATTATATCCCCTTGACTATCTGAATGAACATAATACTTTTCAAAGCAGCCACAGTCCTGGGTATAATAAATTCATAGCTGCCTCTGGCCTAAAAACAAGGATAAAACCTGATGATATTTGTTAACTATTCACAAAACTATCAAGATACTAAATCAGCAGCTTACGCACTTCAAGGGAAGTAATAGTTGATTATTAATAAACAAAAAACCATTTAAACATACCTTCCCGGTTTTAGCATCCACAACGGTTGAGACCTGAAGACGGGGCTTGGCTATTGCTCTAAGATAATCACATTCCTACAATAGTGGCATTCACAAGCAGTTATACAGTATCCGTAACCCAAAGAAACATCATGCACATTGTATAAATATTATGTGTGTACCGCTGAGCTTAAAAAATTATGAAACAAAATGATTCTTGGGGACCAGCTAACTATTTCAGGTTTTACCTGCAACAATAAAGAAAATGAACACATATAACATAAGTATCAAATAGAAATATCAAGGATCAAACTGTAGATAAGATATACATTAGTGTGTTTAAGATGTGTTCATTCCACTACCAACCATAATGTGATCATGACATTGTAAACTGTATCTTAGTGATTGTTTATTTAGCCTTAGGCTTAGAGTACTCTATAACCTTTGCAGTATAAAAATAGAACCATAAGGGTCCAGATAGAAGGACGTACATATCCAATGCGTAAAATTGTAGCTTCTTTGTCATTTCCCCAACTAGATACCACTGAAACCATTAGAGAATTACAATCAAGTTAGAAACGTAATATCAGTGTACGAAATGTTCATTTTCATGAAGAACAAAATGTAACATACCGACCTGAAGGTAACTGATTACTACCACCATTCTGACTCCCAAGTGTTCTTCTTAATGATGGAAACGTAGTGCCTATGAAAAATATGTTTGTTAGAAGTCCATGAAAGTGAACAAAAAACTTTAGCTAACTCTGAAAAGTAGAGGTTCAAGTCAAACATAAAAAATAATTAGAAAAAAAAAAAATCAATGTATGAAAGCTCCTTGATATTACAAATTTTAATTTTTACACATTTCAATGCAGAGAGCAAGATGGGTCACCCTGATTAAATTTATTTTGGCTAACATATTGTCAAAGCAGAGTAAAGTATAGTCATACACCTTAGCAGGAAGCATTTAGGCTAATATAAAAACAATCTTTGCATATCTCGTTAAATTGAATATTCGAGGATGCCCATTGGAACCGAATAGGAAAAATCCATCATGTGGAGATAATATATGTAAAGGTAAACAATTTTTAGTTATAATCATCTAGCTTCAGCATTATGATCCAACTCTAGATCATTAAAGTGGAAAGGTAAATCCGTTGAAATTAGAGATGCACGTTCTGGATTATCTATTGAAATCTACTTGGATGGCATAAGCTCATGATACCAAGTAAACACATTCATATCATGTAGGAAGCCTAATAGTCATAATACATAAAGCTACATGTCCATTCTGACGTCTGATTTGAATGGCATAAACTCATGATACCAAGTAAATACATTCATATAATGTAGGAGGCCTAATAGTCATAATACATAAAGCTACATGTCCATTCGGAAGTTTGATTTGGTTAAGAATAATTACCATACGAATCTTCCAAATTCCGAATAAATGCCAACTGAAGTAAAGCTCCTGCATTGTAACCAACATAACACAATTACTGAATATTGTTATAGACATATCTCATTTTTCAACAGTCTTTGCAATTAGCTTTCTGTTGTCTTTCCAACCAATCCCTTAGACAGACCTCGTTTGTTGTTGTTTGGCTTACACGGTAGGTCTATCACATGCATATCACCCAAGTTATATATTGGTCTATTGGATGGTCATTTCGTATTGTAAAGAAATAAGTAATCTTAAGTATAAAGATGAGAATTTGCTCTCATTTCTAAGGGGGTGTTTGAATGGGCTTATGCTTTTTAGCTTCTGCGTTATCTAAAAGCCAAGAATATGGAGCTTATTCACCCTTAAAATTTTGAAAAGCTCCCTCAGAAAAGCTCATCCAAACATCTTCAAAACAGCTTTATAGGAGTATATCATAACACAATAAGCTAAAAAGCTCCCTAAAAAAGCCATGCCAAACAACCCCTAAGCATATGATACAATTATAAATTTGCAACCAGTATCAACTATCAAGCTGAAATGTTACGTTCGACCACAACACAACTTGCTTACATGTTTTTGTGGCTCTGATATACACAAAAAATTAGCTGAACTATAAATAAATGATCAAACAGCAGATTCGTTCCAGGGTGAGTACTCCTGATCAACCTTAGTCAAAGTGTCTAATTAACTCCAATTCGGACCCTGATTTAGCCAAAAATTAATTCCTTTTACATCGTAGTTAGCCAAATCCTAGGAATGTAATCACTTATAATCAACTATGGGGCATTCATTGTCCAATGAATCAACATTAACAAAAATCACTCAAAAACAATTATAACAATTTGAGTTTTATCAATTTTTATTCGTTACTAACCGTAAGCTTAATAGGTTAATAATCCTTTGTTACTTTTTCATAACCCTTAGTACCAATAAAATGGAATTCATACAATCTGGAGAATTTGAACTATATATACATAATCAGGAAAAGGTTTAATCCACATTTCTAACCATACTACCAATTAAATAAACAGAAAAAAACATTGCATAAACTAGAAATCAACTACTGTAAATTAATCATAATCACAATCACATATACGTAGATTAAAGCTGGCATTATAATTATGAATTAATGAAAAAAAAAAAGTTTACCGAAAAGCATTCCGATAGTGACGAGTGTAAGTAAAGCGATAACGATTCTCATCGCAGAAGAAGCCATGTCGACTACCGGATCCGAATCAGTTGCCGGATCGGATGTCTGGTGTTCTTCAACTCCGGTTCTCTCTCTTTTTCTCGCGCACCGTTTCTTTCACAAATTTTATTTATTTAAGGTAAATTAGACTAGTAAATCGAATTAGTAACTTTAACTTAATAAAAGTCTTTTAGATGATGAAGATAAGAAATATATGTATATAAATGATAAATGATGATGACTTATTTATTCACATGTTTTTTTATAATTTTTTCTTCAAATGTTTTTCATAGTTAGTTATTTTCAGCATATATTTATTTAAATAATAACAATTAACATAATTGTTTTGTCAAGCATTGAAAAACACAGGTTGGCTTTTAAATTAAGGATTGTAACTTTTTTTAAAAATTTTTTTGACTTTCATTGCAGGGTGGGGTTCAAATGAGAATAGGAATTTGTGTGAGAATGAGGAACCAATGATATCGTGCCATGTGTACAATGAGAATGCTCCACATGTACAAAATCCATTTACCCCCAACATCAATTATCTCACAAACGACAAATCGAAAAATTATGAAAATTGCACCATAGAATTTAGCGTTTTCTCCTTTTCGATTTGCCGTCCTTCAAGGCATACTTTCGACGAGTTTTTTTCATCTTTTTTGATGGGTTTCACAATTACTAACACATGTGTTAAACCGTTGCGTTTAGGGTTTAGGGGTTAGGGTTTGGGGTTTCGCCCCGAAACCCCAAACCCTAAACCTTAACCCCAAACCCTAAACCCTAAACGCTTTACAAAACTCTAAACCCTAAATCATACTAAACCCTAAACCCTAAACTCTGCTAAACCCTAACCCTAAACCCTACTAAACCCTAACCCTAAATCCTTAACCCTAAACCCTAGCCCTAAACCCTAACCATAACCACAAATCAAATGTACAACCAATCACTAAGGCATGTGTTACTACTTTGTAAAACACACCAAAAATGAAGAAAAAAAAAAAGTTGTCAAAAATATGCCTGAGGGACGGCAAATCGAAGAGGAGAAAACGCTGAATTTTATGGTGCAATTTTCATGATTTTTCGACCTACCGTTTGTGATATATTTGAGTTTCAAAAATGTGGGGAATGAGTATTTGATGAAAATGAGTGTTTGAGATTGATTTTCCTATTCTCACTCAAAATTGATGTACTCATTTGAACTCTACTCTTTAATTGTATTCATGTGTTTTTTGGGTATAATTTCCTAGAAAGAAAAATCAACGGTGAAGATTTTTCATATCAAATTAAAGTTATTTTATCCTCAACCATTCCTCTTAAAAAAGTAATATGCTCATTTTATAGGTATTTTCTTTAAGCTATTTACTTTACTTTATTTTAACTAATCATATATTTTATGTTACTTTTAGGAAAGGCAACCGTAAAATATAACACGCATGCTGTATGTTAATATGTCATACTGAAAATGACAATACTACGAGCATATAGAGTGAAAGCGTTCATGTTAAAATTCCGGCTCGAGAACGCCGTCCGACAATGTTCCCCCACCCTGTCGGGCTTCCGGTCCGGCACATTGTGAAATTATGTTTTTCTTCAAAGGTTATTATTGATTTATTTTTTTATTTTTGTGAGAACATTGAAAATTCAGTGTCTCCACTTTTTCAGTATCAGTTTCTCACTAAAACACCATAAAAATAATATTACGACTCCTCGTGCTCTAGCATATAAGTACTAATAACATAATCTACGCATCAAAGTCTAAAACCCGTTAATGTGACAAATAAAATTTCTAATGAAAATTTTTTAGAAAAAAGACTAAAAAAAAAGGGTTTGGCAAGCTCTTTTGTTTATGATACGGTTTAAGCACTTTTCTTGAAGCAAAAAACGGAAATTTCAATTTTGTAGTTCTGTTTTACAAGTTTCAAACTTTTGTTAAAAAATCTAAAAAACAACATCTACTTGACCAATTTACTTAAATGGATTTTTGGAACTCAGACTCCATTAGTGTGAATATCTCACATGATTTTTGTTTTGAATGCTAATAATAATGAATGGCAGTTCAAAATCATTTTTAAATTTATTAGTAATTAAGATTACATATTACAAAAAATCAAAAGAATTATACATTGTTAACAACAGAACTAAATCCAGGTTGTTTTTGGATACTTTGCAACTTCATTACTTCTCTCAACCTCTCAACTTTTGCCCACTCTCCTTCACCAGCATAAATATTAGACAAGGTAACAAACCCACCAGGTCTCTTGAACTCCATGCTCATCACATCAGCCATCTTTTTAGCCAAATCTGACCTATTATAAACCACACACCCGTTCAAGAACGCACCAAGCATTGAATCAGTCACTTTTGGATGCAACTCGTGCAACAAATCATACGCTTCTTCAATCTTCCCAGAACGGCAGAGGATATCAATAACACAAGCGTAATGCTCTTCTCTTATCTCGACCCGTTGACTTTCTCTCATTGACTTAAATATAGTCAAGCCTTTGTTTACCAACCCACTATGGCTACATGACGCAAGAACACATGTCAATGTGACTTGATTTGGCTGTATGTTTTCGTCTTCCATTTTGTCTAACAATTCAATAGCTGAATCAACCATCCCGTGTTTGCCATAACATCCGATCATCGCATTCCATGAAGCAATGTTTTTGGATGGTATGGTGTCAAACACGTTTCTTGTGTGTGTTAGACATCCACATTTCGAGTACATATCGATAAGTGCACTAGCAACAAAAACATTGTCATACATATTTGTTCTATAGATTAGCCCGTGAATTTCTCTCCCACTATTAACCGAGCCCATGGATCCAATCGCAGGGAGTAAACCAGTTATGGTAATCGGGTTGGGTTTGACCCCGGCTACTAACATGTCTCTAAATAATTCAACCGCTTTAGTAGTTTGTTGGCTTTGTACAAAACCAGAAATCATAGCATTCCATGTAACTACATCAGGAACTAAACCAGCTTCACTCATTTCAGAACACAAAGTCAACACTCCATCACAATCACCAATTCTAGCGAACCCAGTAATCAATGCATTCCAAGTGAACTCATTAGGTTCCAATCCTTCCAATCTCATCCTCTCAAACAACACTAACGCTTCCCGGACCCATCCTGCGTTAGAATATGCCGAGATCATATTCGTGAAGGACACAACATCTGGTTCAGGCATTTTATCAAACAGTTTGCGTGCATAAAATACATACCCACATTTACAATACATATCAATCAATGCATTAACAACAAGCTGATCAAACTGCAACCCAAACTTATAAACCACACAGTGAACTGACTTACCCTTGTTTAAATCCCTTAAACCAACACAACACTTCAATACAAACGAAAAAGTAAAACTATTAGGAACACAAACTCTTGATTTTTGAAGTAAAGTAAAGAACTTTATAGCTTCTTTGAAATACCCATTGAATGTTAGAGCTGAAATCATCCAATTGTAGGCAAAAACATTTAAATTTGGAGTGATTTGGAACATTGAATTAGCAGAAGTGAAACAACCACAATTTGCGTAAACACCCACTAATTTTGAATGCAGGGAGAATGAGTTCATGTCAATGCCTGACGTTAAAATTAACGCGTGAATTTGTTTACATGGCGTCAAAGATTTTGATTTTAAGCATTTTTGTAGTAAGGTGGCAACATAATGTGAAGAAAATGGGTATTTCATGCTATAGAATAATTTTGTCCATACAAAATTATCCGGGATTCTGCGGGTGAATGATACTGATGATGCGGTGGAAATGAAGTTGGTTAGAGTTAGGGTTTGTAACGGCGTGGAAGAAGTGTGTGTAATTGGAATGATGAGGTGGAAGGCAGTGATGAGATCATGGTAGTTAATGAAGCTGCCATTGTTGTTTGTGAGCTTGAAAACTGGTCTTTAACGGTGAAGCTGATAATGTGTGAAGACAGGAAAGGCTATCCACGTTGAAATTACATGTGGGGTTGCATTGGATCTAATAATAATCTGTTATTTAATTGTTTATAAAAATAATATAATTTTTGGTCCAATACATACGAGTCGAGTCGTTATACGAAGTATAAATTTCTTACTCCCTCCGTCCCGAATCTATTGTCCACTATTCCTTTTTGAGCTGTCCCAATTTAATTGTCCACTTCCATAAATAGATAAGTTTAATGATATAAAGTTCAATTATGCCCCTAATTTGTATATGTAAGACAAAAAGGTAGGTAAAAAGTAAAGGGTAAAACTGTCTTCTTACCAAAAAGTAAGAGAGATAGTGATGTTTTTCTTAAACTGCGTGTTTCTTGTCTGAGGACAATAAAATTGGGACGGAGGGAGTATGAAAAATTGAATTGTTTGTTGAACTTTTGTTGTCACTCCAAATCTTGTAACCGCGCCACTTATTTGTATGTATGTCAAAACCAAGGAAAACGTTGTTGATTGAAGTAGTTATCAGTCAAATGAGATTCACATGTTCAATACATAACTCTTACTGAATGTACATTTTCGCTCGAGCTCAACTATAAACGTCTAGGTAATCACAGTGCATATTCGTTGAGCTCAATCAACAATTACATTGATAGAATGCTCAGAAGAGAATGAGATTAAAAACGATTCAGAACAAGCAATTATGATGGAGCAAAACCTCATGTCCATTTCATCCAATATTGAATATGATAGAGTTCATATATAACTTGTATCAATTTGACACTAAAAATGATACAACGTTTCCGTTTTACTTGTTTGTATTAGTTTCATAATAACTTAAAATTTGACTCTGTACTTGTGAATACTAAATATCTCCACTTTATCTGTCTGCAAATAACCTTCAGGAAGTAGCTTTCCGTCTTATCCATTTTGTAGCAGACCACTTCTCCCCGGAGAGAACCTCACAACCTCCATGAATACTATCGGGGTCCGATTCTCCATTAAGTCCCTGCAAGTGACCATAACGCGTATGTAAATCATATAAAGAGAATAACATTGTTTATAAAATTTTTAGAGTTTCAAAAGGACAAAAAATCATTTACAAAACAGTTGTTATAGTAAAGTAGTAATACCAATTTTGATGTTGAGCTACAACAGATATAAATGGAACAAAGATTTGAAAAGTATAGAGGAACAAACCATGCTCCAAAAAAGCACCGCATCTCCTTTATTCGGCTTAACACAAAGTCCCTTCATTTTTCCACCACAGCTGCATTCACCCGAACCAGCCTGACATTTCATACAAGTTAACAGAACACATCTGTGCAGTTAGTATCAAGGGTATAGTAAACCATAAAGCTCGGAAATCAAATAATTAAGTTAGACTAGTAAAACAGGTAAGGTATTCTTTGATAATCTTTCTTTGCAGGGTATCAAAGAGTGTCCGCCTTGGCACCTTGGCACCTTGGCTGTCTCTGCTTTCTCTCATATATGTTCAATTATATGTGAACTCAATGATGATTAAATATCAAGAAAACCACATAATTTACAGTTTACATCTTAGTTTGAAAGATAGAACACATGTAACACGAATACGAGAATTCAACACTTACCATAGAAAAAAAGGTTTATCCCCCTAAAGCTACATGTCCATTCTAAAGTCTGATTTGAATGGCATAAACTCATGATACCAAGTAAATGCATTCATATAATGTAGGAAGCCTAATAGTCATGGTACATAAAGCGACATGTTCATCTGAAGTCTGATTTGGTTGAGAATACTTACCATACGAATCTAACAAATTCCAAATAAATGCCAACTGAAGTAAAGCTCCTGCATTGTAACCAACACTAGATCATAACCCGCAAAATTGCGGGCGAGATCATTGTGTTTTATTCATAATACATTTATTTTACAGATGCTTATATTAGAATTATTTCAAACTCAGCAAACACATATCTAATCGGGACATTGAATTTTAGATTATAAATGACATTGCTTATATTAATTAATGCTATATGTAATAAGATTCATGAAAAATGAAACACTGACCTTATCTATGTAAAAAGCATATGAAAATTAATGGGTAAACTGCATAGCATTATAAGTAACTGCTTCCTCTTCCCTCTACCAGCTGCATAGTTCTCCATTGGTCCCCAAATAGGATGACACCCATTAGCAAATATAATTTAGGAAAAAAATTGGCATGTAAAAGAGTAATGATTTAAGAAATGAGCATTATAGATGATGTGAACATAATACATGATCAGTGATTTAAGAAATGAACATTATAGATGATGTGAACATATTACATGATCAGGACAGACAAATCCATTTACTCAGAACACAAACAACAACTATCTTTTAAGTTAGTTATTATCTGGAGTTTTACATTTGAACGTAGTAGCAGAAACAACTCTTATTCATATGAATTAAAGAACGGTTTATACAAACCTTATCAAGTGTAGATTGAAGGCTACTCGAAATATACAATTGATGATGGACACTAAAGGACTCCTGCCATTAGAGGTTAGTCCAATATCTATGTAACTTGGAAATGACTGTATATGAGTTGAATTTCAATGTTCATTTTCACTGTATGAGTAAATCAACTATAATTATTTTTTTACATTTATTTACACAAAATTTAAATAGTTGGGTGGGATCTTTTGATGAAATACACATAGATTAACCTTAGACAAGATCTGTAAAAATATTTACCTTGGAATCAATTATTATCAGGTAAGTTTTTTTGCGTGACCCAACAAACGATACAGGATTTGTTGGTTTTGTGCTAACCGTCGACATGGTGCGAACATAATACATGATCAGGAGGACAGACAAATCCATTTAGTCAGAACACAAACAGCAACTATATACTACAATGCGTCACGCTTAATGAAACTCTGGATGATGGCCAAGGTACATCTTTACCATACGGGTCAACGCAGCCCATGACCCATTTCACCAATTGTTTAAGTAAGTTGGCTCGGCCATGATTCATGAATCCCATTGGACTTGTATTAGATCTGGCCAAGCCATTGACTCACCTGTTGGTTATAGGTATCGGTGAGTGCTAAGTTCTCAGTACAGAACGCGAGAAGGCTCCAAAGCTCGCTGCAATAAAACTTGTCATGTGTCAGGTCTTCAACTTTTGCCTTTGACCCATTATACCACTTTTTTTTTACCTGTTAAATAAAGGAACATAACCGGGGCTGACTCATTTGTAAGCCAAGTGGTCAAAATTAACACCTCAATAAGTACCATAACCATAGAAAGGAAAGATTTTATATTACCTCTGTATGTTGGGCCATTTGCTGGTTGATCATAGTGACTTAGGTTGTTAGGAAATGATGTGCCAAGAGATCACCCAGGAGAAGACTTATTAACCGAAACTTGAATGATAACACGTTTTGCATAAGTAAAATCCTTTTTATGATCTTCACTGCCATTTTTAAGGGGATCTTCCAGCTTCGTACTATTAAAATGATTGGAATAGCTATCATAAACATATTTGGCCTAAAAGAAGACAATGTGAATTATCATTCAGAAACCCCTTGATACAGCATACACAATTTCAGATTATAAGTATAAAAATTTTCAAGATGGTAAAATACATATAAAGTACGCCTCATCACAAATAAAGACGAAGCAACCAATTAATAGATCAATGTGTACATACATAAGGCATGACAATTACCTATTAGAGTGACTATCATAAATGTCTAAATAACCATACCTTTCCAATTTGCTGATCTTTCTTCCTAAGGAGTGTTGAATATCCATCAGGGGTAGACTGGTGCAGGTGCTCTTAGCTCATTGTCCAATCTAGCCAGTTATTTTTATAAATGATTCACCAAGGCCTTATCGGAAATAACTACATTAACTTGTGTATTTGTTGTCACTTCCTTTGCACAGCTAGCAAGTAAAAGCGTATTATTACATTGCTCAACGTGTTCTCGAGCTGGACTTAAGGTAATGAAAATTGTAGTTCGTGCATTTCCGCCTCAGCAAGGCTGCAATATGCGTGTCAGCTTTGAGTCACGCTAATTCAGTTGCCCATGTTTCCCTTGCTGTATTTCATCATCAAGGTGTCAATTACTTGATTAGAAAGACCAACTTTTGGAAAAAGAAAGCTTGTAAGCTACACTTGAACAAACAAATAAAATTAAATACACCAAAATTAAGTACTAATTAATCTTGACGCAAAACAGTAGCAATACAATTGGCCATTATAGTAAATTATCCATCTATTTTTTCGCTAATTTTCTCATCCCATTAACTTATTCTAAGGTGTTCGCAGTAAAGTGAGAACAATGTGATTATTCTAACTTATTCTAACTTATTCTATATGTTTACTTTTTGTAGATACAATAATTCACTATCTACAATTATAACATTAGAGGTGGCAGCAAAAATAATTTAGAGGTGGCAACCTTGACTCACTGTCTCACTTGTTTACAATTGGTTCGAAATCAACTTATCTTTTAACTCTAGCATGTCAAATATCTATCGAAATGTTATTAATGTATTGAATCTTCTACCGTAAATCAAATTTTTAAAAAAAATTCAGATTTATATTAAGTACTTGTCTTATGCTGGGAATTTGGCTGCATAAAAGAAAGGTATACGCACATGATATCAATTAATAAAGGAAATAAGGATATTTGCATCATTTACAGTATAATGGCAAGGTTCCCAAACATACATTAATTCACTACCTACATTAAGTATGACCATAATATCAAACAAACTTACTTACAGATTATTGTTAATCTCGTAGGCCAAGATCATCAAGCAACTTGCTTGCTAATGTCTGCCTGTCTCACTTTAAATCTGTACTATCGTAAAATATATGATTAGCATCACCTCAACAAATGATTGACATTATACCGAGACATACCATGGTATTGGTGCCCTTATCCCATATTAAACCATCTTGTGAAATGCCTTGTAGTTTTCCTCCAGCTCTCCCATCAGCTTCATATACACTTGTACAATGAGATTTATTCCATGTGCCTTTAGCACATAGGTAGCAACAAACCTACTGAAAGAAAAAAAGAACGATTATAAGTTGATGGTCTTAGAAAAGGTGAGTTCCCTAAATATCAACCGAATTTGCCATAACCTCTATGGGAAACCATATAGCAATTCTGTACCCCTTTACTAACCGAATTTATTTGGTGCTTAATAATCGGGGAAAGATATTCCATTTCAGAATGTGTTGTAATCAGTAATGTTTACAGGAACCTAGAATAATTCAAATGAG
Source organism: Helichrysum umbraculigerum (assembly GCA_949592205.1). Taxonomy (NCBI): domain Eukaryota; kingdom Viridiplantae; phylum Streptophyta; class Magnoliopsida; order Asterales; family Asteraceae; genus Helichrysum; species Helichrysum umbraculigerum. The sequence goes on along the minus strand of CATIUR010000003.1, from coordinate 113,691,928 downwards.
CAATTGGGCTAAGTAGACATGGAACATATTGTAATGGAAACAACTACTGAAATGACCCTCCATCCTGCTATGGTAAAGAAAGATGCATTTAAGGTAAAGATAGACTCGGCATGAGCACTGGTTAAGGGAACAGCGAAATGAATAACAAATTCGAATTGCAATTTTTTTAACAGCAGCAAACATGAATGATTCAGCACATATGTAAACTAATTGGATGATTATATCTTATGCATAAACTGATCCACCATTCCTTTTATTCCCTTTTTAGGGCTTCACCAGTTTGAGCCATTATAAATAAAACTTGACTCATATTGATCCATATTGACGTAAATGGGTTGGAATGGCCACCTCTAGGCTTGTGATATATAGAATCAAACTAAATCTAATGTTCTAGTCATGTGTTCGATATGAGATTATGTAATTATATCTGTGATCGATATGGGATTCTGTAAGGAAAGCATAGTTAGGAACTTTGTAGGATCAACTAACCTGAATGATAGCAGTAGCATGTGTGAGCATGTGTGCCTGTTAGTATTATCTTTGCTAAGGTTGTCAATGGTCCATTAGTCAAAACGGTAATTTTAGATCCACCGTCAACAGATTTCACTATTGATCTCGAAACTTGGTGGTTGTCTAAGTTTAGGGAAATCCATAGTCCGAAGAGCTCCAAATTTAACAGAATTTTCCGCTGTATACCTGAAAAGAGAAAAGAACAAAAAATGACTTCTAAATTTGGCATCACCATATAGGCAAAGGGTAATCGGTCAAATGGGTTTGGGTAAACATGGTTAATTTTAGTGCGGGTCAAAAAGGTCAGGTTGGGTTGGACTGACATACCATACTCTCTGTCCATTTATTTTGGATTTTGTGTATCTTTATTGTATATAAAGTGGCTCAAAACTCGAAAGAGATACTATTAATATAATAGTATAAGGTCTTGTAAGTAAAAGCAAACTGAGACATTCAAACTTTTAAGCATTTAAATACATATGAACTGGATTTCGTTGCCATTTGACCCATTCCAGTTTCAGCCATGTTTTACCCATTTGACCAATTATCAGATAAATAGTACGGAGTACATCACAATTTGACTCATTTTAATGTGGTTGTAATCGCCATCTCTACATAGGTGGTTTGTTGATCAAATCTGTTGATGAAAGTAAGTGTTCCTTCTTGGGCTTCTTGGTAGATCACGAGCCAGTCCAAAGAGAGCATCATCATCTAATAAACCACCACTTCCATGGGGATATAACTTACAGATATACCAACTGGTGTAGCAGAACTCAGCAACCACATCAATTTTACATCAGCATGAACATGAGATTGCACAAATACAAATATATATATATATATATATATTCATATATGACTGAAACACTATAGTAAAAATAGAATTTATATAATTTAAGGAAGAACATCTAGACCTATGAGGTGTCCACATCACAGGCCAAATAAAGTGTTGCAATATCTGGAGTTTCTTGAGCCAGTTGTAGAGCATCATATGGTAGAGTTATCTCTAATATTCACACAACTTTGATGCAAAAATAACGTAAAAAAAATTCAACAGTAATAGACTACGAAACTGGAAAGATAGAGCACATACTGCATGGAGAGCTACAATAAAGAACAACTTCTCATACTAATTATGAAAGGGATAAAAAAAAGCGAGTTAGTATCAGCTAGGTGAATCATTACCTAAGCAATTTAGGTGTCAAAATGGGCAGAGAAAAAACAGACCAGACCTATACTACTTCAGCATACCAATCATGAATAGAAATACTACTACAAAACCTACGTCAATCCCTTCAATTTTGCAAAAATCTGCACTAAAAGGAAAGTAAAACAAAACCATTATCATGTTCATTTTTTCTTTTTATCAAAAAACACTATCATAATCTAGAGAGAAGAATACGTTGGTTACTTCAAGAAAACTGTTGTAAAAACCAATTTTGTCTCAATCTTACAAAGAAGTTACAACTTAATTCACTCATTAAGACCATTTCCACATAGAAAAAAAGGGAATAAAAAATGGAACAAAAACTTAATTCACTCATTAAGACCATTTTCACATAGAACAAAAGGGACCAAAAAAGGAACAAAGACTGGTATCAACATTTTTTCTTTTATAGACCAAGATACATCAATTCAAGGAAAAAAAAATCAAGAAATAAACTTTGTACCAACAATTCATATCTTAACATCTACCTCATTAAAATGCAAGAATGAGAGAAACACCAACACATAGTGACCAACATATATACGTCCCCTGAACTTGACTTCGCAACAGAAAAGCAATAAACATCAGGGCAGGTACATGCATTGCTTATTTAAAGAGCACAAAATGCGCAACATGAGGTGCCAAATTTCTTGCTTACCAAATATATTTCTTGCTTACCAACATGACTTGCACATATACATACATTCATTGACGATTAAGTGACTTGCAAATACATAATCAAACCTACATGTTAAAAATCATAGTGGATCATTCCATTCCAAGAACATTAATAGAAAATGACCCGACCAATTTAGGTGGCAAAATGGGCATACGGGGCAAATTACATTCTTTATGACCAGCATTATAGATGTCAAATATATGGAAAATGCAGAAATAGAAGTTACCTTTACAATCACATTTGCTAGAAAACAAGCTCTGCAATTTCAGATTCCACAACAGTATGGACAACTAAACCTTCACTTCTATTTTTGTTCTATTGGGGTACCTATTGATTACATGAAACTATCAAAAACTTTTGGTTTTAATATTCATCCTTTCAGAAGCTGGTCTACCAATAAGACAATAAGTCTCTGCAACTTTACTTAAATCAATTTTTTCAACGAACAAAAGTTTGCTGAATCCACCAAAATATATTCGAGAGAACTTACTGTAAGTGTTGCTGGTTATTATCCTACTGTAAGTGTTGCTGATTACAGAAAGCAGATCATGATACAATTTGAATTCCAACTTGATTTTATTCCAATGAAAATCAAAATATCACAAATTCAAATCCATAAACATCACCATCTTCTTTGTATCTGTAATAGAATGATTCAATTCGAATTCCAATTCCAATACCACTTTAATCCAATCAAAATCAAAATCTCACAAGAATTCAAATCCATAAACATTATCATTTTCTTTGTATTTGTAACAGATTCCTCAAACTAACGAACAAATTATGCCTTATATTCTTATACATGTTAGTAGATGATAGAAATCATTATATATAAAACTTGAAAGTCGATTGTGTAATGAAATTCGGATAGACACGTACCTGTGTTTTCAATTGCTTAAACGTTCGTTAAGCATCTTCCTAATCGCGCCACCCCTGATTACGATCGCCCGCCGCCAATGCATCCGCCTGACGCTGCCATTGATCGGAAGTTCCTTGATTCGATTCCTTCCCCACATCCCGCGGCACTTGGCTGTTTTTCAGGGGGTTTTTGTTAGGGTTCTTGATGAAGAAATTGAAAACTTTAATCGGTTGATGTGGGAAAGTGTATATTTTTTCAATTGGGTAATGATTCAATTGGTTTCTGTAGGTTGGGCTAATTCTTGTGTTTTGTGGGTGTTGGGGATTGGTCGAATGGCTGCTTCGTTTGAAAAAAAGGGAAAGAGACGGGATGCGAATGTGAGGGTAAATTTGGAACAAATTAGGTCACAAAATGTTAAGATTAATTAATCATTTTGCTAATTACAATCAAGGGCTGAGATTAGATTGGCTAATTCAATGTAAGGTGGAGATTAGCTTAAAAGGTTTAGTTTAGAAGGAGATTAGTTAATATAGGCCCTCCTTTATAAGATAAGAGAGATAACACAATTACTGAATATTGTTTCAGACATATCTCATGTTTCAACAGTCTTTGCAATTAGTTTTCTGTTGTCTTTCCAACCAATCCCTTAAACAGACCTCGTTTGTTGTTGTTTGGCTTACACGGTAGGTCTATCACATGCATATCACCCAAGTTATATTTTGGACTGTCATTTTGTATTGTAAATAAATAAGTAATCATAAGTATAAAGATGAGAATTTGCTCTCTTTTTTAAGTATATGATACAATTGATAATTTGCAACCAGTATCAACTATCAAGCTGAAATGTTATGTTCGACCACAACACAACTTGCTTAAATGTTTTTGTGGCTCTGATAGACACAAAAATTAGCTGAACTACATATAAATGATTAAACATCAGATTCGTTCCTCGGTTAGAACTCCTGATCGACTTTATTCAAAGTGTCTAGTTAACTCCAATTCGGACCCTGATTTATCCAAAATTAAATCCATTTACATCGTCGTAAGCCAAATCCTAGGAATGTAATTACTGATCATCAACTATGGGGCATTCATTGTGCCAATGAATCAACATCAACAAAAATCACTCAAAAACAATTATAACAATTTGAGTTTATCAATTTTTATTCGTTAATCACCGTAAGCTTAATAGGTTAATAATCCTTTGTTACTTTTTCATAACCCTTAGTACCAATAAAATGAAATTCATACAATCTGGAGAAATTGAACTATATATACACAATCAGGAATAGGTTGAATCCACATTTCTAATCATAGTACCAATTAAATAAAAAAAAACATCGTATAAACTATAAATCAACTACTGTAAATTAATCACAATCACATAGACGTAAATTAAAGTTGGCATTGTAATTATAAATTAATGACAAAAAGTTTACCGAAAAGCATTCCGATAGTGACGAGTGTAAGTAAAGCGATAACGATTCTCATCGCAGAAGAAGCCATGTCGACTACCGGATCCGAATCAGTTGCCGGATCGGATGTCTGGTGTTCAACTCCTCCGGTTCTCTCTCTTTTTCTCGCACACCGTTTTTCTCACAAATTTTATTTATGGTAATTAGAGTGTAAATCTTCATACTACTCGTAGTATATTTATATTTAATTTATTTAATTTATTTAATTTAATTTTTAATTCAATAAAAGTCTTTTAGTTTTAGATATTAGATATTGGTAAAATACTAGCAGAATGCACGCGCGATGCAGCGGGACAAAATTAGATTTCATGTTCATTCGATATGTAGTATGTAAATAATAATTAAAATCTATATAACGATACACTAAGATATAGTTTATCTTGTAAGGAAAAAAAAATCATCTCTTTACTCTTTAAAAAAAAGTTAAAACAAAATAACCAATATATATATATATATAAGATTAGGATCAAGGGAGAAGGAAATTTAGGTGGAGAAGAGGGGGAAGCAATATGATTCAGTATTTTTATTACTATGATTTAACTTTTAATTACTTGAATTATAATAATAAAAAAATGAATCATAGTAATAAAAATACTAAATCATATTGTTTCTCCCTCTTCTCCACCTAATTTTTCTTCTTTCTTGATCTCGTTACTGTTTATATATATATATATATATATATATATATATATATATATAAGAAATGTGGTTGCGAATTCGATGATCGGGTTTCGAGTTGCGGCTATTAGATTGCATGTTCAAAATGGCTAGGTCCAAGTTGTGATTTGTGAATCGAGGGTTGGTAGAGACTAACTGAAAATACATTTTTTACATGGGAATTATATACTAAACATATGTATGAGACATTGAACTCGTAAAATTTGATCAAAAAATTAAAATTCTCCAATATTGGAATTGACTGTATAAAAATTAAATTAAAAATATAACCAAACGCTTCAATTTACAATTACAAACACTATTGAGAGTTCGTTTTTGATATCTTACAACACTTTTAAAAATGTGTAAAATTATGAGAAATTGATTTTGGAGGCTTTACAGATGGAATTTGGCCACAAAGTGTGGACAAACCGTAACATCCACCCTTGGGATATAGGGGTAATATGGTAATTTCCCTTACTTTATATTATTAATTGATTATATTATGTTTCCGTATGAAACTTAGGAAATTTAGTCAAATGACTAAATGTGACTAGTGAATTATTAGTTGCTTTAAATTGATTGAGTTGAAAGAACAATAAAATAGTTATTCTCGTTAATGATTTTTAAGTTTCAGACAATAGGTTTAGAAGGAAAATAAATTAACTTAGATATTGGGTCGAGTTGATGAGAAACTGATCTCATTTTCTTACTTTCCCAAATTAGCTAATTCTTACTCTTCACAAACTACAAAACCAGTACAAAAGAAAATCTAATTGAAGAATTGTTGGCATGTGATTTTGGTTCAAGTTCACTAACATTAGATTCATCATCTTCTTCTTATTATCAAGATGTAAGTGTTCTTGAAATTTTAGTACCATACATGAGTTTGATTAAAATTATGATATATATATATATATATATATATATATATATATATATATATATATATATATGAGAAATTGAAGTTTGAATGTTCTTGTTGATGTTATATACGAACTGTTGATGCTAAGTTGTAGTTAGAATTGATTATTTGATGCCAATTGCTGCTGTTGAATAAGTAGAATTGAGTTTAGGTTGGAATTTGAATGTATTGCACTAAGTTCAAATCGCAGGGAAAGGGTCAGGATCCGGCGGATCCTGTTGTGATCCGGCGGATCGTGGACGTTTTGTTGGGGATCCGACGGATCCAACGGTGGATCCGGCGGATCATAAAGTCTTTTATTGAGGATCCGGTGGATCCAAAAATGGGATCCGGCGGATACTCCGTGGTCGGTACTACATTTTTATTTTGACATCCAAAAAGTATTATTTTTCGAGTACAAGAATTATTGTACCCGGTGGATCCATGATGGATCCGACGGATCTACGTAGGGATCCGGCGGATCCCAAAGGTATCCGGCGGATCTTTTGTCTGTCAGCTTGCAACTTTAATTATATATATATATATATACACACACACTGGTTCTTTGATCATTATATATTGTTACATAATATTGTATGATATTATATATATATTGGATATACAACTTAAATATGAAGTTGATAACTTGGTAATGATTCAAGTATTGAGAATGCTTGAGTTTTGTATTGATTAAATCCTTGTTATATGATATTCTATATACTTCAAGTTAAGTTATAACCAATTGAGGAACAAGATACTAACTTGTGTTTTGATTGTGATCTCAGATCAACCGAAGACTCAGTAACATAAGATCTCCGAGTTTGGAAACTGAGACAGTCAGGTTAGTGGATCTGTGACTCAGTTTAGTTTGGTTGTAACAAGTTTGGATTACACCGAGTAAACTTGGTTTTACTGTTTATAGACTATTTGTCTGATAAAATACCATGATGATTAGGGCTTATGTGTAACATGGCCTTTGGGCATATGTGATTATTTAGAGGTCAACATGGATTGGGCTTGAGGTTACTATTAATTGGCCAATACAGTATCCTTGTACATGTGTTGTTTATAGGAAATTGTATTGTGTGAAGAAATAGTACATAAGCTATCAGTAAACCATTGTATTGGCCTGCAGTTGGGTTTAAAGTGTTACTTGAGGACCACCGCGGCATAAGGGCTCCTCAAGGACCACCGATCCTCTTTGAATTGTGTTTACAATTTATTCCTGTAAACTGAATTGTTATTACAAAGTTAGACTGTTAATTACATGTCTATTCACTTAGCTTCGTGCTAATCCCACCACTTAAACTTCTTGCAGGTTATAGATTTTATATGACAGGGGACAAGAAGTAGGGCTTATAAGGAATGTTTGACAACCGATAACTCTAATAATGTTTTGGGATAAACTTATGTGATGTTTGTATTTACATAACACCCGGTCTTTTGTACTTTGAATATTATATGGTATACATGATATGTACAAAGCTTTAATACAATGTAACTGTACTGTATTCTCATATTATCTAATATAATATGACGTATGTTTGACCAACGCTTCCAATGTATAAAAAAAATATAGGTTCTGAAATGAGGGGTGTTATACAAACTGCCTTTGGCAGTTTGCTATCATGTTCATCTCGTTCCAACCTTCCCACCCATAATTTACACGTCTCGTAACTCCTTGCGGTTAAAAAGTTATGCCATTTTTTGTGTACATAAAGATTTCATAATAATGATAGTATATATAAGATTTAATTATATATGGAGGGGTATGTTAGTAATTTTATGTAGGTTTTCAAATATTAATAATAATGTTAGGGGTAAATTAGTAAATTCTATCTAAAAAAATATTGAAATGCATCATATATTAGTAAAGATAAAGATATAGATAGATATATAAATATTTTAGTTAATTAGAGTTAAATTTTTTTTTATTTATTACTTTAAATTTGAAACGCCCTGAAAATCTGAACATTTTTTTTTTCATCCTTATGTAACTATTACTAACTTATAACGGTCCCAATACTCTAATTATTATCTATTATTGCATTGTCAAACAAATAAGCTCAAATAAAAATTTTGATCTTTCTGAAACACTGGGAATACGATCGTATTCTTGGGAATACGATCGTATTCAGTGGAATTCGGTCGTATTCACTGACCCTTTTTGCACAGTTTTGAAACAGAACCAAATTAAGGGAATACGGTCTCGGAATACGCCGTATTCCCGGGAATCCGATCGTATTCATGGGAATACGATCGTATTCCCATGACCTGCAGACTAAACCTGAACCTGCACTATTTCATACCAAAAACCGAACTTTGAACGTGCATATCTTGTAAACGACTAAGAATTAAGACATGAAACTTTGCAGGCAATTTACTATAGTCAAAATGAAACTTTCTATTTTCGCACTTTCTCAAATTTCTCATTTTATCGGGATTTGGGCTTATGGGTCATTTTCGGCTAAATTTCAACATTTTGGTAACATACTAAGTCTCAAACCATAGAGACTTAGGAGCTGAACTTGTACATACACATTTCTACTATCAAAACAAACTTGTGAGGCTAATCATCATACTCTAAACTCTTCCTTAACTCAAATTGACCCATAAGTGATATTATGACCCGTATTGAACCCTTTTGACCCATTCAATAGCTAAACACACTTCCAATTTGACTAATAACATTACTTGACTTTCAATAAACTTTCAATATATACATAACCAAAATATCACTTCTATTACAACTTATAACTTAACACTTTTTAAACATTTTCTACTAATCTTTCACAACTTTATACTATTACATATAATCTATCTAGTCATTTCTTTCAAAACCAAAACATGTCAAAATATTGTTTGGGCGATCTTACAAGGTTTCAAAACGATAATTTAAAGAGAAGCTTGTGTAACTTACAACAAGCTAGCAATTCCACTTCTAGCCTTTTGCAATTTCTTTACCTCGTCCACTTTCACTTGTACCTACAACATAACTAAACTAATTAAGCAATTTGCTTAGTGAGAGTATGAAATCTAATCAATACAATGCATTATTAACATAAAGCAAATAATGTACAAAGTAAAGACTACTTCCCTTTTTCTTGCAACTCCACTTTCACAATTCTAATCATATGTGCACATAACTAATCAATATTCGGTTAACACAAGTTAACCACTAATCATACAAAGCTAACCTTGGTTAGCTATTCTAATCAAAATATGGCTAATAAGCATTAACCATTCCAATCACAAACTTTCATCATAATCATGATATAATCATAAACTAATCACAACAAATTACATGATCATGATCTATTCAATTCATAAACTCACATTGGTTTGTAGCACAAATTGAAACAAGATGATCAAATGATGACAATTCTTCTTTAGCACCTATTACATACACATAGCACATAATCAACAACTAATTCACACTTTCAATGACTAATCATCTATTTCTTTCTCCCCCACTTGAGGTTTACTAATTTCACTTCAACTAAACTAACTAACTTACTTATCATAATCAAAATCATTGCTTTATTATGAATTTAACTACTTTCTAATCACTAATTCAATCTACTAACATATCAAAAATCATGCTATAAACTAAAACATATGATTCATGAGAAATTTCATAAACCATAATCATAACCTATCACTTGTAATAAGAAATTAGGATTCTAATCATTGTTTATAGGTTATACTAACACTAACTAATCAATTATAAACCCTAATTTCGGATTAATTCATACTAATTAGCTAAAACCCATGAAAACCCAATTTCTAGGGTTCTTGAAGAAATTAATTCACTTACAAAGATTAGATATGGATAGAAGAAGATGATTTCACTAGTTTGAAGCTTGAATTCAAGATTGAAACTGAATTCTCCTTGATCTTTTGTCTCCTGCGATTTTTACTCTGTATATTTTCAAGGTTTTGGGTGAAAATGAAGGTACTGGAAGATAAGTACGTACAAATTATCTATATCCTTTTAATTTCTATACTACACAGTCTGGAACTGGACAACTAGCTTGCGTTTTCTATTATATCTCACTATTTAGAGATCTAAAATTAAAAAGATGTATATATTATTGTACACTAAAATAATACTGTAAAACTGAGCTAATAAAACTTATTTTTATTTACTAAAGTAATACCTTGAAAACTGGGGTGTTACAACTCTCCCCCACTTATTCTGTTCGTGTCCTCACGAACCATTCTTGGTGTACCGCAGGATAGTACATCATCATCCACTCCTCCGGTTCCCAAGTAAATTCTGAACCCTTCCTATGTTGCCACTGAACTTTAACTATTGAAACTGATTTATTTCTGAGCTGCTTTACTTTCTGATCAAGAATTTTAACTGGCTCTTCTATATAACTCAACTTATTATTTATTTCTATTTCTGTTAGTGGTACATAAGAAGCCTCATCAACTAAACACTTTCTGAGCTGAGACACATGAAATGTATCATGAATACTACCAAGTTCTTCTGGTAATTGCAATCGATACGCAACCTTGCCAATTCTATCAATAATTTCAAAAGGTCCAATATACCTTGGACTCAACTTTCCTCGCTTTCGAAATAGGATAATTCCCTTCCAAGGTGAAACTTTAAGTAACACCTTATCGCCTACTTGAAATTCAATAGGCCTTCTCCGCTTGTCTGCATATGACTTTTGTCGATCTTGTGCCATCTTTAATCTTTCTCTAATCTGATCAATCTTCTCAGTAGTTAACTGTACTATATCTGTACTTCCAAGCTCTCTCTGACCAATCTCACCCCAACAAATTGGAGTTCGACATTTTCTACCGTATAACATTTCATATGGTGGCATTTTGATCGAAGAATGATAACTATTATTATAAGAAAACTCGACCAATGGAAGGTGAGTATCCCAACTGCCACCAAAGTCAATGGCGCAAGCTCTAAGCATATCCTCAAGAGTCTGAATGGTACGTTCACTCTGACCATCAGTTTGAGGATGAAAAGCTGTACTAATATGCAATCGAGTTCCCAAGTCTTCTTGAAATTTATTCCAGAATCGAGAAGTAAAACGAGTATCACGATCTGAAACTATAGAAAGTGGAACTCCATGCCTAGCAACAACTTCTTTAACATAAAGATCGGCTAACTTTTCTGAAGAAAAAGCTTCTTGAATAGGAAGAAAGATAGCACTTTTTGTCAATCGGTCCACAATCACCCAAATAGTGTCATGTTGCCTAGGGGTCTTTGGCAACTTGGTAACAAAATCCATGGTGATGTGTTCCCATTTCCATACTGGTATATCCAAAGGTTGAAGTTTACCGTATGATTGCTGGTGCTCTGTTTTAACTTGCAGACAAGTAAGGCAATTCTGAACATGTTTAACTATATCACGCTTCATACCTGGCCACCAATAGTCACGTTTCAAGTCACGATACATCTTGGTAGCACCAGGATGAATAGAATACTTGGATTTGTGCGCCTCATCTAGTAGCATTTTCTTTACTTCACTCGTTCTTGGTATCCAGATCCTACCAAAACGAGTCTTTAAATCTCTAGAATCATCAACTAATTCAGAAAGTTGACCCGCTAAACGTTGGTTATTTGAGTCATTAGAGGCTAAAACTTCATTCTGAGCAGCTTTAATAGAATCAAATAACTGAGGAAGCACAGTCATTTGAAGAGATTTCACAGAAAGAACAGTATGACTAACTTTTCTGCTAAGAGCATCAGCTACAACATTCGCTTTGCCAGGATGGTAAAGTATGTCGCAGTCATAATCTTTGACAAAATCTAGCCATCTTCTCTGACGATTGTTCAAATCACGCTGATCAAAGAAATATTTGAGGCTTTTGTGGTCTGTATAAATAATGAATTTAACACCATAGAGATAATGGCGCCAAATTTTAAGAGCGAAGACCACAGCTGCTAACTCAAGATCATGAGTGGGATAGTTCTGCTCATGTGACTTTAACTGGCGTGAAGCATAAGCAATGACTTTCCCACGCTGCATAAGAACACAGCCTAATCCAAGTTTTGAAGCATCACAAAACACTACCATATCCTCGTTGCCCTCGGGTAAAACAAGAATAGGGGCTTGGCTAAGCTTTTCTTTCAACATCTGAAATGCTTTGGATTGTTCCTCTCCCCACTTCCACTGAACACTCTTTCTAGTCAACTGAGTCAGAGGAGTAGCAATCTTTGAAAAGTCTTGGATAAAATGACGATAATAGCCAGCTAGGCCAAGAAAACTCCTGACTTCAGTAGGACTCGTAGGAGGGTCCCACTTCATTACTGCTGCTATTTTGGAAGGATCAACTTGAATACCGTGAAGATTGATCACGTGTCCAAGAAATTGGACTTCTCGTAACCAAAATTCACATTTAGAAAATTTGGCAAATAACTTTTCACAACGAAGTGTTTCAAGAACTTGCCTGAGATGTGCTGCATGCTCAACTTCACTTTTAGAATAGATAAGAATATCATCAATGAAAACTATAACAAAGATATCGAGCATGGGCCGACAAACTCTGTTCATCAAGTCCATGAATGCAGCAGGAGCATTAGTTAAGCCGAAGGGCATAACTGTAAACTCAAAGTGACCATAACGAGTACGAAAAGCAGTTTTTGAAATATCATCTTCCTTTACTTTTAACTGATGGTAACCAGAACGAAGATCAATCTTTGAAAAGAAACTGGCACCCTGTAACTGATCAAATAAGTCATCTATTCGTGGCAAGGGATATCTGTTCTTAATGGTCACTTTATTTAGTTCCCGATAATCTATACACATTCTTAAGGAACCATCTTTCTTCTTGACAAACAACACTGGAGCTCCCCAAGGTGAACTACTAGGACGGATGAAACCTTTATCTAAAAGTTCTTGCAATTGTTTCATCATTTCTTGCATTTCAGTTGGAGCTAACCGATAAGGAGTTTTAGCAATTGGAATAGCTCCAGGAATAAGATCAATTCGGAATTCCACTTGTCTATCAGGTGGAATACCTGGAAGTTCATCAGGGAACACTTCAGAAAATTCTTTCACAACTGGAATACTGGAAAGTTCTGGTACAACTTTAGAATTATCAACCACGTGCGCCAAAAAGGCTTGACACCCGTGTGACAAAAATCTTTTAGCTCGAGCAAAAGTACAAACAGGAATGGATCTACTAGAACGCTCACCATAAACAACAATCTCCCTTCCGCTCGGTGCTTTCAGGAGAACTATCTTTTCATGACAATTTATCATACCCTTATTCTTTCCCATCCAATCCATTCCTATAACTACATGAAATTCCCCCATTTGCATGGGAATCAAATCTATTTTGAATACTTCACCTCCTATTTCAATAGTACACCCTCTATAAACATCACTAACAATGACTAATTTGCTATCGGCAATTTCAACTTCTAAAGGGCGTTCTAATTTAACAATAGGAGTATTCAACTTTTCACAGAATGATAACGATACAAAAGATTTGGTGGCTCCAGAGTCAAATAAAACAAGCGCAGGTATAGTGTTAATTATGAAGGTACCTGTCACCACGTCATGAGACTCTTTTGCCTCATCTGCTGTAATCTGAAAAGAACGACCTTTAGCTTTCTGTCCACCCGCTTCTCTTTTCTTTTCCGCTTCTTTCTTCTGTTCATTTCTTTTCATATCTTCTAGTTTAGCAGGACAGTTAGCTTGTAAGTGGTCATCCTTATAACAATAAAAGCACATTCTATATGGATTAGGGCAATTAGCAGCGATGTGGCCCTGCTGACGACATTTGTAACAAGCTGTACTCCCTAACTGACATTCTCCTGGATGCTTTCTGCCACAATTATTACACTTGGGAAATTCCCGAACTGGAGCTTGAGATTGACGGTTTGATTGTTGAGATTGTGACTTTTGTTGTTGTGGTTGTGATGATTGCTGCTTTCCGAAATTTCTGAATTTCTTAGATTGCTGTGATTGAGAAGAAGATTGTTCTGCTTTTCTCTTATTAGCTCTATCCTCAGCTTTCACTTGCAACTCTTTCTCTCGAGTTAACCCTTTATTCATCATCTTAGGAATAGAATCATAAATAGTTGGGTCAACTGCTTCTTTGATATCAATATTTAAATGTCGGTAATAATGATCCTTCATTAACCCTGGATTCGAGGTATATTCGGGACAAAACTGAGATTTATCATAAAACATGTTAGTGTACTCAGTTACCGACATTTTCCCTTGATTGATGGCTAAGAACTCTCCTTTCAGTCTTTCTACTTCCGCCATTGGCGCAAATTCTGCTATAAACTTTTCTCTAAACATACTCCAAGAAAACTTTGCAGCTTCCACAGCACCATGTGTTTTAACTTGTGTACCCCACCAATCCTGAGAACTATCTTTCAACTGATGGGCAGCAAACAACACTCGTAGTCTTTCTGGACAGTCACAAAGTAGAAAAGTTTCTTCTATCTTACTAATCCACCTATGACTACTAATCGGGTCTCTTTCACCATGAAATTCTGGGGGACTACAATTTGCGAAGTTTTTATATTCAAAACGTTCTTTTTCTTTGTTAATTTGCTGCTGAGCACTTAACATTTCACTATTCAACTGAGGGTTAACTAAGACAGGATGCTTCTGTTCAAATTCTACTAATCGTGTATTAATAATTTGCTCCATTCGGGTATATACCTTAGGAGCAAATTCTTGTAGGGCTTGCCCAATCACATCTTTTAATAGCATCCGATCCTCAGGATCTAAACTTCTTTCTGAAACATTCTCCTCTTGAGTGGGAGAACGTACATTTGAACCCTCAGCTTCTTTGTTTGGTGTGGATTCCATTTACTAAACAATATAAAAACACAATTAAAACATAAGAATTCTCTACTTCAACTATTAAATAATGATTGCCTTTATCTTCACATATTTAACAACTTTGAATCTCCCACATGCTTTAGTAAAATATAACCTCGTTGGCCAGACGTAGTTATATTAGACTAAATACATGTTTCTATTCAAAATTCTTAAATATATTCCAATTCCAAGCAATCATTTCTACTCTAATCATAATCTACTAATCATATGCAAAACATTGCCAAAACATAACTGTAATTAACTACTGCACATTTATAAGTGGTTTAAGTTTAGGCAATCCTACTGTGGATTGCTTAAATCTCTTAAACCATCGCTCTGATACCAACTTGAAACGCCCTGAAAATCTGAACATTTTTTTTTTCATCCTTATGTAACTATTATTAACTTATAACGGTCCCAATACTCTAATTATTATCTATTATTGCATTGTCAAACAAATAAGCTCAAATAAAAATTTTGATCTTTCTGAAACACTGGGAATACGATCGTATTCTTGGGAATACGATCGTATTCAGTGGAATACGATCGTATTCTGGGGAATACGGTCGTATTCACTGACCCTTTTTGCACAGTTTTGAAACAGAACCAAATTAAGGGAATACGGTCTCGGAATACGCCGTATTCCCGGGAATCCGATCGTATTCATGGGAATACGATCGTATTCCCATGACCTGCAGACTAAACCTGAACCTGCACTATTTCATACCAAAAACCGAACTTTGAACGCGCATATCTTGTAAACGACTAAGAATTAAGACATGAAACTTTGCAGGCAATTTACTATGGTCAAAATGAAACTTTCTATTTTCGCACTTTCTCAAATTTCTCATTTTATCGGGATTTGGGCTTATGGGTCATTTTCGGCTAAATTTCAACATTTTGGTAACATACTAAGTCTCAAACCATAGAGACTTAGGAGCTGAACTTGTACATACACATTTCTACTATCAAAACAAACTTGTGAGGCTAATCATCATACTCTAAACTCTTCCTTAACTCAAATTGACCCATAAGTGATATTATGACCCGTATTGAACCCTTTTGACCCATTCAATAGCTAAACACACTTCCAATTTGACTAATAACATTACTTGACTTTCAATAAACTTTCAATATATACATAACCAAAATATCACTTCTATTACAACTTATAACTTAACACTTTTTAAACATTTTCTACTAATCTTTCACAACTTTATACTATTACATATAATCTATCTAGTCATTTCTTTCAAAACCAAAACATGTCAAAACATTGTTTGGGCGATCTTACAAGGTTTCAAAACGATAATTTAAAGAGAAGCTTGTGTAACTTACAACAAGCTAGCAATTCCACTTCTAGCCTTTTGCAATTTCTTTACCTCGTCCACTTTCACTTGTACCTACAACATAACTAAACTAATTAAGCAATTTGCTTAGTGAGAGTATGAAATCTAATCAATACAATGCATTATTAACATAAAGCAAATAATGTACAAAGTAAAGAACTACTTCCCTTTTTCTTGCAACTCCACTTTCACAATTCTAATCATATGTGCACATAACTAATCAATATTCGGTTAACACAAGTTAACCACTAATCATACAAAGCTAACCTTGGTTAGCTATTCTAATCAAAATATGGCTAATAAGCATTAACCATTCCAATCACAAACTTTCATCATAATCATGATATAATCATAAACTAATCACAACAAATTACATGATCATGATCTATTCAATTCATAAACTCACCTTGGTTTGTAGCACAAATTGAAACAAGATGATCAAATGATGACAATTCTTCTTTAGCACCTATTACATACACATAGCACATAATCAACAACTAATTCACACTTTCAATGACTAATCATCTATTTCTTTCTCCCCCACTTGAGGTTTACTAATTTCACTTCAACTAAACTAACTAACTTACTTATCATAATCAAAATCATTGCTTTATTATGAATTTAACTACTTTCTAATCACTAATTCAATCTACTAACATATCAAAATCATGCTATAAACTAAAACATATGATTCATGAGAAATTTCATAAACCATAATCATAACCTATCACTTGTAATAAGAAATTAGGATTCTAATCATTGTTTATAGGTTATACTAACACTAACTAATCAATTATAAACCCTAATTTCGGATTAATTCATACTAATTAGCTAAAACCCATGAAAACCCAATTTCTAGGGTTCTTGAAGAAATTAATTCACTTACAAAGATTAGATATGGATAGAAGAAGATGATTTCACTAGTTTGAAGCTTGAATTCAAGATTGAAACTGAATTCTCCTTGATCTTTTGTCTCCTGCGATTTTTACTCTGTATATTTTCAAGGTTTTGGGTGAAAATGAAGGTACTGGAAGATAAGTACGTACAAATTATCTATATCCTTTTAATTTCTATACTACACAGTCTGGAACTGGACAACTAGCTTGCGTTTTCTATTATATCTCACTATTTAGAGATCTAAAATTAAAAAGATGTATATATTTTTGTACACTAAAATAATACTGTAAAACTGAGCTAATAAAACTTATTTTTATTTACTAAAGTAATACCTTGAAAACTGGGGTGTTACAAAATTTTAATAATTATGATATTAATGAGATTTTAATACATGTAAGGGTATGTTAGTAATTTAAAGTATATTTTCAAATATTATTAGTAATGTTAGGGGCATATTGATAATTTTTCTCTTAAAAAACATCCAAAATGTGTTATATAATAGTAATAGATATAGAAGTGTAGATAACTTGATTATTTCACATGTGATTTCTTTAATTGTATAATTAAACAAATAAGATTAGTAATCTTAGTATTATTGCTAATGTTAATTTTTATTATTTATTTTAAAGAATGATGGTGCAAGTTAATAATCATTTTAACGTAAAAAAAAAGAAGATGGTGTGTACGTTGACTAAAAGCCGACTCCGTTAACCGTATTTAAATCATGTATTTTGACGAACGATGTAAATGTGACGAAGTTGAAGTAAAGAGAAAACTGGTCGAATAGATTGAAAAGCGTAAAAATAAAATTTGCTAACATGTTCGTCTCGTTCCAACCTTCCAGTCCATAATTTACACGTCTCGTAACTCTTTATGGTTAAAAAGTTATGCCATATTTTGTTTACATCAAGATTTCATAATAATGATAGTATATACTGTATAAGATATAATTTAATTATATATGTAGGGGTATGTTAGTAATTTCATGTAGGTTTTTTAAATATTAATAATAATGTAAGGGGTAAATTAGTAAATTCTATTTTAAAAAAACATTGAAATGCATTATATATTAGTAAAGATAAAGATATAAATAGATATATAAATGTTTTAATTAATTAGAGTTAAATGTCTTATATTTATTACTTTAAAGTTTAATAATTATGATATAAATGAGATTTTAAAACATGTAGGGGCATGTTAGTAATTTAAAGTATATTTTCAAATATTATTAGTAATGTTATGGGCATATTGGTAATTTCCCTCTTAAAAAAACATCCAAAATGTGTTATATAATAGTAATAGATATAAATTTATTATTATGATTTATGACATAAGCTAAAGTAATAAAGTGATTTAAAGGTAATGAACATAGAAATAAAAGTAAATTGTGATAAAAACATACCTATGAGTGTTGGTTTTGCATACGTATTACATCCGTTTCAAAATAAATGTTCGCATTATTATTTACGTATTTTCTATAATAATTGTTCAATTGCAAAAATTAGTTATAATATATCATTAAATTTCTCATTTTATTCTCATTTATTACTCACTAACATCTAACTCACATATTTTAATTATATTTCAAAACGGAGACGGCATGGAAAGACTTTCGTGAGAAGAGATGGTAACGAAAAGATAGAGTAATTTTTTTGGAACTTAGAATAAACTAATGGCTCGAGTACACTTATAAAGTGATTATTATTTGTCTTTATGAGGAAAGTTCAAAAAAGAATGGTAAAAAAAAGGAGAAAGGAGGAACCAATAGGATTGCTCCATTTCAAATACCCATTTCCACCTTTTTTTTCAAAGCTAAATATCTCACAAACCGTAAGTCCATAAATTATAAAAATTACACATTCGAAATCAACATTTTTTTCTCTTCGATTCTAGATCTAACAAGATATACTTTCGACGAAGTTTTTTTTCTTCCATTTTTTTGGGTTTTAGAAACTTTTAATGTGAAATCACATGTGATTTAACACTAAAAAATAATCACACCCGCTTATATTTCCGATTAAACTTTAAATTCAAATCATTGATGATGTAAAGAGATTAAGACATGAAAAACTAAGGTGTAATCACATGCGATTGAATATCAAACTATCAATCATATGTGTTTAAAGAGTAATAAAATACGGATTTTCAAATCATTGACTAAGAAATATACAATCAAGTAAAAATCAAGTTGAAATCATACATGAATTATCATATATCGGTAAATTTCTCATCAAATATCAATTTTTAAATGAAAATCATATGTGATTATATGCAAAATCATATGTGATTATATAACAAATCACTTGTGATTAAGTGTACAAATAATAATCACATGTGATTTTTAATAAAAACTATTGCAATTTTTAATTTTTTATTTATAACTATTAATGTGGATGAATATTAAGTTATAATCACGTGTTAAGTAGCAAATACCATGAATAAATAATTGTGAACAAATTTTAATTTTTTATCATAAATCACATGTGATTATATTGTGAAATCCGGTAAAAAACGAAGAAAAAAAATCGTCGAAAGTATATCTTATGACATCTCTAATCGAAGAGAACAACGCGCTGGTTCCGAATATGTAATTTTTATAATTTATGGACTTACGATTTGTGAGATAATTAACCAAGGGGGTAAAAAATAGAAGTGTGTTTTGTAGAGAAATGAAAGAATCCTATTGGTTATCGCATTCTCTACTTTTTTAGCAATCTTAAAAGAACTCACATCTTTAAAGTAATTATAATTTTGTGATTAGAATAATAGAAATTATTATTAATTGATTTAATTTTCTCAAATTATGATAGATCTTTTAAAAAAAAAATCAAATGGTAAGTCTTTTCTTATTATATTTCTTCACATGTATTTTCAAATTTAGCTATTTTATAATATTTCTTCACATGGTTTTTCTCATAATACTTCTTAACATAGATTGTTTTTTGTCAGAATACCATGGAGCAATCTGGACTTTAAATTGGGTTCCACCCATAAAGATCCTACGGCTAAAAATATTTCCTACATTCATTTTCGTTTTTATAATGGTGTACCAACAACTATTGCGAATTGACACTTCCAGTAGTTCTCTAATTCTTTTCAGTCCTTGTAGTTTAAATATAATGGCCTTTTAACCGGTAATTTATAAATAAACCCTTAACATTTAAAAATGTTATCTATATTAATTAACAACATGATTCTTTTTATCAACAACATGACACTAAAAATTAATCATCCATATTGTCATACATCCTTCATACGATGAATACGTTAAAGTCGTAACTAATATATTGTATGGTTTGTAACCAATAATCCCTTAATTAATACTTAATATTCATTGAGCTAAACTACATACTAACATATCTCATATTCAACTATAATAACATTGTTCTATTTTCTCCTTAGTGATTTATTGAATTTATATTTTTACAAGTTGTGCTTAATTCATTGCTAAAACAAACTTCGTTTTTGATATAACACTGATTTCTTATCCTACAACTGACTATTCAAATTTTCAAGTCAAAGACCATTTCTATTATTATTTAATTTAATTTTATAGGTGTAGATTTTTCATCAACATTAGTATGCTTAATAGCAAACGACGTGAAGATCTAACGTTTCACAATAAGTCTCTTTACATCGATTACTCTATTTTTTTTTCATATAACATTTTGTAATGGTTTATATTTGATTTTCATAATTACACTTTCCACCACCTATTTATCAGTTAACGTTCTTTATGCTACATAATTAATAATTATATAAAATATGATAACAACAATGCATGATTTGGATAGAAATTTAGGTTTGGATTACAAAATATAGTTATTGACTTAGACTGAATTCATTGTTAATTTGGGCTTTCAAAAAATGTTTTGTGGGTTACAAAAATTTTATAATGCCTTCTCACTATCGGCACATTATATAAATGAATGCCTGACTATCCGTTCCATACATAAAATGGGTAACCATTATGATGAAAATGTTTGCAAATTAAAAAATCTATATTTTAAAATCGACATGTCTTAGATTAAGTAGTTATATATGTTCTACATTTTTTTAACGGCATTAACTTTATACATCGAGTAAATGTTAACCTTGAATTGTTACACCAATAATACAAACGTGATAACATCTTGATGCTAGAGTTGTTGTTGCGCCCGAAACGGTTGTTCACGCAACGGGCACAACGGGGTGGTAGTTTTAAATTTATAAAAGATGGGGACCTAAATTCTACTTACAGAGGCAAGTATAACTCAGGGTCGTTCTTGAAATCAATCGTATTGTGAAGCGGAGTTATCAAGACAAACTATTCAATTTAGTGATGGGTTTTTGAAAAGAGTTTTTGATTTGGTTTTAGGTCCGTTTAAACTAAACTAATAAAACAGTAAATAAAAGATAGGGTTTCATCAGTAATGGAGGATAGTGCTTGCTATGATTTCGTTAGCTTATGTTATGGGGTGATGTTTAGAGTTTGTGTATGAAAACGTCTTTTAAAGATTTGTGTCTTGCTTTTGCCTAAGTATTCGTAGTGTAAACACTAACACCCTACTGTCCGATTTCTCAGACAGTATGTCACTGGGTTGCTAGGCTATGGTGATTCTGATCAGAGGAGACTGCTCAACTCTTCAACACTTTCCATATGGTGGAACAGTGACCCTTTTTGGAATGGTATTCGTGGGTGCATGAGATAGAGTAACAGACCCACTAAAAGTTCTGACCGTTCTAAGGCTAGGCAAGGCATTTAAGATTAAGACTTGGTTTGGTGACTGCTAACTCTGTATTAATGGTCTTTATTTAGTCCAGAGCTGTGTAGTTCAACCAGAATGTGACACAGTCTTCAACCAACGACAGTTCCTTAGCTTCCACGTATTTGTACTCCACTTGAAGTGTTACCAATGCTATACGAAGTACTGTGCCGTTTTATGGTCTTTTCGGTGCCACATACTTTATGGTCACTCTGGACTAGTTTAACTAAGTTTGTATTAAAGTTTAACCATCTATGATATAAACCCAACCCTCACTATTTAAACATACCCAATAAATCCTTGATTGATTCACGGTGTACTATACGATATGATTGACAGTATTTCCACAGCTACACAATTCAGACCATGTTTATATTTGAAAACATAGATAGGTAGTTACCGGTTGATCAAGGTTTGCGACTCCTTGTCATACAGGTTCTAACCACGTTTATTGGAGGAAAGGCGATTTTGGTTTAGAAATTCATAAATACAAAGTTAACAGTACACCGGTTTTTATTTGTGTATTTAAAATAACATCACCCCTAACATATGTAAGCTAACTACATCACAACAAGCACATAAGAGAACTACTCACTACGCATGGCAAACATTTCTAAATCTATCATAACAATAATAGAAATCATCATAATAGAAAACGAAAGAAGTACCATAGATTATGCGTAGATAGAATAATGTTGAAAGAATACACGAACGGAACCTCCGCAATATTACAAATAGGCCCCTCAGAATATTCCCTACACTATTACAAAAGTAGCCCCTCCGTTAGTCTAGGTTAAATATTAACCAAGAACTAACTACCTAAAACCCTAATCTAGAGAGAGAAAACTAGAGAGAAACTCTAGAGAGAGAGATAGTGTATGAGAGAGAAAGTGAGAATGAGAGATGTTGAAGATGTGTGAAATGAGGAAATGAGGTCAGCTATTTATAGGTGAACCAAGGGATCAAGGGTACAAGTCCAATGCATCAAGATACAATCAAACGAAGCAAAACGAGAACACATGGGGGTGTCCACGCCATACACGGCCTCAACCAGGCCGTACATGGCCTCCTCTAGGCCGTACACGGTCTCAGGGTGGCCGTGTGCTGCCCCGTGTGCTGTTTTTGGCTTTTCTCGTTGCTTCGGAGGGCCGTAATTTCTTCGTTTCTCATCCGTTTGACTTGATTCTTTCGCCTATGATCTTGTAATTCCGTTACACTTCTAATGATGCCAAGTTTTCCAAATTTAGATGTCTTTAGAGTTGGCGTGTGCGGAATGCCCTCGGTTTGTGCTCAGACGGCTCTATCTTCCTCGTCCTTTATCCGATCTTCATGATTCTTGATTCTTGATTCTACATTCTTGGAATAACCTGATACATCATATGAGACTAATTAAGAACTTGTATCATCAGGTGGTTAAAAGTAGGTGAGAATCAGTGATTGAATAATTTGCCTCGATTTGCGTGCCTTTTGGAAAATTTAAGCACTTTTTATAGCAATGCCTATAATTTGACCAACTTTGTGAAATTAAGTGGAAAAGTATTTAATTTAAGTGTTTTCACCAAGAATTAGGTCAAATGTGCGGGAAATATGTGCATAAAAACATGACTTTTTGTTACACATCTGTAACATCCTCTCCAGTGGCCTGGTAATTTCTAATTTATTTGATTATTTAATTCTATTAGAAATTGATTGATATTAATTGTTTATGTGAGAAACTTAGCTAAATAAGTCCCAGGGCTTATTGTGGATAGTAAATTGTGGTTTGTTTTAATTTACTATAGTTGATGGTAAAATAAAATAAGTTTCTCGCAAATGTTATTTAGGTTCCGGACAATAGATTTAGGACGGAAATAAAATACCCTAAATAAGTGAAGTCGATTAATAGAGGGTCGACCTCCTTAGTTTGTTAATTTCCCAAATCAGGAAGTCACCTCATTTCCTTTGAAATCAAAGAAACCTAAAAATCAAGAAATTCAAACCTCAAGCTTAGAATCAAAGTGATTGTGATATTGATCTTGGTTCTACATCTAACATCAATTTAGATTCAGCATCATCATCTTCCTATTTCAAGTGGTAAGTGTTCTTGATAATTTGAAATGGGTTTTACTTGAATTTGTGAATTATTGATGATTATTGCAAATAGAGGATTGAGTTAGGTTAAGAGATTACATGTGATGTTACTTGATGTTATTTGAGCTTTTGATAACTTGCAAATTCAAAATTGATGTCATTATGATGATGGTTTGAAATTAGGGTTCGAGCTGAACATTTGCAGGTCTGTACCTGAGCTGAAAGGCAGCTCAACGCGATCCCAGCCTCGAGTCTGGATCGCGTTCCTTAGTTATAAAATGATGCAGCCGCATTTTGGTCTTACGAACACGATCCCATCGTTGTTTCCGGATCGCGTTGCTTAGTACAATTTGGTTACAGAATGTTTTCTTCAAAGGAACGCGATCCCAACCCATGAAACCCGGATCGCGTTTGCATGTTTAATTTTGATGGGTTTTGCAAATTTTAAAAATGCATAAGTGTTTAGAAGGTGGTGTTTTTAGTGGCACTTTATTGATGTTTTAGTGGCACTTTTATATACATATATCTATTTTAATAAATATATGTATGTTATGAGACAAGTAACTAACTCATTACCTTGTTGTGATGTTTCAGATACCCCAAAGACTCAGTGATTAGAAGCTGAGTGTTGCGACTTCTGAGGTATCGGTGAGTGGATTTAGAACTCACCTTTTGATTTAGTTGTAACTGTTTGGTTACAACAAGTGAACGTAGATATAATTGTTGAATTATTTAATTGATATTGTTGATTGTGAATCTACGTGCTATTTGGCCTTTGGGTATCAGTTGTAAATGAGGTCAACAGGTTGAATTGGTTGGTTGAGTTAGTTGATTATTATATGAATTACACAGGGTCTTGCTTCATCTGTTGTGTGTATAGAACCTGTGTTTGAGTATAATAGCTCTAGCTATCGGTCTCGTCCGTAAGGCCATACGGATATGGTTGGATAAGTGTTCTGGGGAGCCACCCGGGTATTATGGTATTCTGTAACATCCCGAATTTCGTATGCCTAAAGCTTTAAATTGTACAATTTAATTGTTAAGTTAGAAGGACTAACTTTGAAAAGTATTTTGTATCCATAGGATTTGAATTATGAAGAATTAAGTCTTGGAGGGACTAAACAGGTTAAGTACGATAAGTTGAGGGGTTTATATGAAATCGATAACTGTGAGTCGGTTTTAAGTTCCAGACAATGATAATCACGGGGAATAAAATTAAAACACATGTATATCTAATATACATATGTACGTATCATTTATCCTTTTCATTTAAAAAGTTCCAGAGATATCACGAGAGGGAGAAATCATGAAACCCTAAACCCTAAACTGAAATCAATTCAAAAACATGAAATCGAAGCTAGAGAATCATGATTCTTCAGGGATTAATCATCACTAACATAAGGTAATCTTTGTTCTTGAATTATTTTAACCTAGAATCTTGAATTCTATAAATTTTCATGGGGGTTTATGGAATTAACGATTTTAATACGAAATAAAGTATGAAATACATTGAATTAAGGATAGATAAGCTTATTAGTGATTATAGTATTGTTAAAATGAATTGAAATTGAAGAATCATGAATTGTGTTCTTGAGGTTGGTGGGTTTTGATGAATCGATGATTCTAATTCAAATTAGAGCATGATAATGGTTGAATTATGATATAGAAGTGAAATAATTATGGTTGTTAACATTAACCCACTCTAGAATTTGATAAGTTGAATTTGGTATATAGTGATTGAAGTGGGTTTTGTGTAAATGATGATGAATTGGTGTTAATACACCTTAATTGGTGTTTAAAAAGGTTATTGAAATATGAATATGAAGAAGTGAAATATTGAATCAAGAGGATTAAGCTATTGAGTTAATTATGATTATAAGAATTATAAGGATTAAGTTGATGTATTGATTATTATGAATTCTAGTTATTAAATGTGTTATTGTATCTATGTATTATATGCTAGGTGATCAAGAATGATGGATTTGCTATTTTAGAGAGAAATCATGTGGTTGCTTAAAAAGGCAAAGGTGAGTGATACGAGGACTACTTGAATAATCATTGTATGTTCCGGATTGCTTACGAGCAAGAGGTTCATACAATCGTTTGGAATATTGTTTGTCTCTTCTAGTTGTTCTTATTGTTTGTTTCTTATAATTGTATCTCATGTGTGCTTTTATATTGTATCATGCTTCGTATCTTGAGAAATATTGGTTGTTGACTATAATTGTGGATTGTTGTTAATAGTTGAGTTAATTGGAAATAGTATAGTATTATGTGGATGATTGAATTATGTGGATTATGTGAACTCGTAAGATAATGTGAATTAGGAGAATTATGTGAATTAGGAGGATTATGTGAATTGATAGGACTATGTGAATTAATTGGAATATATGGATTTAGTATTGTAGAAATTGAATATCACGAAATAAGTGCTTGGCACTACTTGGTATCTATTAAGCTTGGTACCCATATGGGATTAGTACCATGCTTACTTGTATCTATTGGATCATGGATCCATACGAAATATTGTCGAATCTTTATTGTTGTGCAATAGTTTCTATTTAAAAGAAATAAGTAGTTATTGATAAATTGTATCTTGTTTGTGAATTATTTAATTAGTTGCTTGTATACTCACTAAGCTATATGCTTACTCGTATCAGTGGTTTTATGTTGTAGGTGTTGGTTCGGTTGAACCAATTGGATGAAAGGTGATTACAAGAAGTAAGTGTGGATTGAAACTTGTTGTGTCATTATACAAGTTTCATATTCTATTGAATTGTCGTTTTGTAATACCATTGTATAAATCGCCTAAAAGATTATGATTTGATATAATGTGTCATGGTTGTATTTATTTGAATATGTAAAATCAAATGTGGATTTCAATGGAATAGATTGTAGAATATAAAATGGGACCAAATGTGATGGAATGATATTCCTAAGCATTATGAATTTATAAATTTGAAATATACAAGTTTTCTATAAAAAAAAAATATATATATATATATATATATATATCTATTGAAATATGGGTGTTTCAAGTTGGTATCAGAGCGATGGTTTAAGAGAATTAGGTAATCCACAATAGGATTGCTTAAGCTTAAACCAATATGAATTACTTGAATTGTTATCTTAATTGTGAGTAGTAATAGAATTTATTGAATTGATATGATTCCTTGTAACGAAATATTTGATGGTTAATAAGTGTAGAATTAATAATATAAGGTTTAATGAGGTCTAGATCCTTATGTAATAGGATTTGGAATTTCATGATTGGTTAAAATAGTAATTAGCTTAGTTGTTGAAAAATGTATCTTTGACTTGAAAAAGTCAATCTGGAATATGAGGGTTTCAAGTTGGTTATTAGAAATATTATATAGTGATAAATGTATTAGATGTGGAAATAAGTGAGTATTGATCATAATTATAGTGAGGATTTTGATCAATGTGTCAAATATTGTATTTTGGTCTAAATAAGTGATCATGAAATTAAGAATTGTAATATATTGTTGAAATGAATTAAATTCAAGAGTCAATTAGTTGAATTAGGTTAAATTTCGTGAAAGTGTCCAAATGGACCCCCAAATGGGTCAAGGAGTCAAAACATGATAGAATGGGTGTATGAGAGGGATGATTATGCCCACAAGTCACAAATGGATATAGGAATATGTTGGCAAAAGACCAGAATCTAAAACCAAGTGGTTTGGAATATGAGTTGTCCACTAAATTGGTCCAAAATGACCATAATTTGGTGAGACGTCCGTTTTCTCGTAAAATGTGAATTTTGAAAAAGTGTAAAAATGGAAAGTTGCATTTTGACTATATGAAGGTGCCTGCGAAATTTCAGATTCTAACTCTTCACGGTTTGGGAGATATGTGAGTTTGAATTTCAGAAAATTGTAATAAAGTAGCAGGTCTGAAAATACATGGGAACGCGATCCAGGTGTGGGATCCGGATCGCGTTAGCATGTTGAATTTGGTTACAGAAAATTTTTGGTCTATGGAACGCGATCCCAGTAAATTTTTCCGGATCGCGTTTTCATATGTTTTTCGTTATCAGAATTTTTGTTCTTGGAAACGCGATCCCGCTTTGTTCTCCGGATCGCGTTTGAATGCTTAATTTGGTTACAGAACTATGGAACGCGATCCTGAACACGTTCCTGGATCGCGTTAGTAAGTAGAAAAAGTTTTTTTCGATGTTCGACGTAATATTTGACGTAGAAATTTCCGTAATAAAATTTCGGTGTCCGATTAAGACGAAATTTACAAGGTCACTCGGAAACGGCTCAACGGTCAAAGCTCATCACTTTGCCATGAGCCCTGTCAGTTTTCGGCACTTCAGGGTCATTTAGGGCCCGAAAATGGCATTTTACTGTTTTTCGGACTTTATTTTGAATTTTTGACTTACGTTTCAAATTGGGCTTTTGTTTCTTTAAGCCTCAGGGATCATTCTGTTGAATAAATGTATCATTAGAGCCTGTTTTTACGATGTTATGCGAATTTTGAGTATTGATTGAATTAAACGAAATACGAAAATAATTGTATAAGTATTTAAGGAATAGTTGAAAACTTTAATCAATGATTAGGAAATATGGATTGCTTCCTTAGGAAGAATATGGAATATGTGAATTGATAAATATGTATTTGTTAGTATTATTGTATATTGTGAATTTTGTATCATGATATGCTTTTATTATGAATTGTGAATTTGAGTTTTTGTGTAGAGATTCTTTGTTACGAAATATTAATTATACGAAATATGTGCTAAGCACAATGGTATCTTATGGATTATGAGTCTATTTGGGAGTTTAATCTCTACCTAAACTCAGTAGTTGTTTGATTTGATTATAGGTGTAATTGTGAAATAAACAATGTGAAATAATGACATGATTAATATATGTCATCATATGTAATTAGTTGTTATATATAAAAGTGTTTAATTGAATGATGAATAAATCAAAAGATGAGTTCATCAGGGATAAGTTGGGAAGTGAAATAAATGATATTGACTGGAATATGTGAAATTTCTTGCTTATGTGAAATCTATTAATCGAAATAAGTTGGATATATGTGATCAAAATGTTATCAAGTATCTTGCTTGTTATGAATCATTGAATTATGTGTTTTGTGGAAATTATATTAAGGCTAGATGATATAAAGTAGCCTAAGAAGGAATTGTGTATAACATAATCTAAAGACGTCTGGCCAACGTAGTTATGTTATGCTATTCACATGGAATTGTTGAGGCTGCCAAATATCAGATAGGCTTGATATAATTTGTAGAGAATAAGTATAAGAGTAGTATTGATTTGTTTCGAGTAAAGGCAGAAGCATGTAAGCCCATGCCTTATAAATGAATATAGTATCAATATGATGTGATTTCAGTATGGAATATAGAAATAGTAAACCACTAGACTATAGTCATAATGTGGTACCTATTATAAAAGAAATAGATGTTAGTCGAAATAAAACAGTGTTCACTCCTAAACTATTATCTTATTATGAATTCTGTTATTAAAAGTAGTATGATGAATCTTAAGTGGTGGAGAATCTTATTAAGTGACATGTAATAGGTCAACAGAAATAGAATTTGATTGCGAAATAACATGATATAGAAATATTGTTATGGATTTATGATTGATCATTGCTAGCTGTGAGTAGTACTGATCCTGTATTAGAGTTAATTACGAAATATGATGATCTTGATAATCATACTTTGCTGATGTAGCTAGTATGATAATACGAAATATGTTGTTGTTAGTACCCATGTTAGTGTAGCTGGTGCTAACCTGTATTGTGTCTAGTATCTATTTTAATGTGAATTGATGCTAAATGACTATTTGTTTCAAAGTATCTATAGCATTAATAATAACAAATGACCCAGGTAAGTGGTCAGTATGGAATAGGATATATGCACAGTATGTGTGCGTGGGTAAAAATAGAAGTATACACAATTATAGAAATGTGAATGTGGAAAGAATTCAAAACATGTATCTATATTATAAGTTACTCAAAGGGGTGACGTATGTTATGTGTATTAGTTATGATGAAATAATTGATATTATTACATATTGTACTTTGTACTAGTAAGAGAAATAGAATTAAAAGCGCAGTTAGGTGTTTAGGATTTATGGATTTAATTGAAAGATACCCTGGATATGTGCAAATTAATGAAATAAAACGTATATATATAAGAGAATTATTAAGCATACATATTTTGTGTCTATTTGGATAGAAATATATGCTTATGTATCTAAGAAATATGTATAACTTAGCTGCATATGATGAAAGATTATTTATGTAATATACGTATTAAGTTGTCGGGAATTAAAATGAAATATGAATCAAATAGATTTAGTGGATACATGAGTGGTGTACATTCATGTTGTGAATTTAGTATTATATAATGCATCATAAACGATTCCGCACTAGTAGAGAAAGTATTAATACGAATCTATACGTGTGATCAACATTCGTGAGGACACGAATGAAATAAGTGGGGGAGACTTGTAACATCCCGAATTTCGTATGCCTAAAGCTTTAAATTGTACAATTTAATTGTTAAGTTAGAAGGACTAACTTTGAAAAGTATTTTGTATCCATAGGATTTGAATTATGAAGAATTAAGTCTTGGAGGGACTAAACATGTTAAGTACGATAAGTTGAGGGGTTTATATGAAATCGATAACTGTGAGTCGGTTTTAAGTTCCAGACAATGATAATCACGGGGAATAAAATTAAAACACATGTATATCTAATATACATATGTACGTATCATTTATCCTTTTCATTTAAAAAGTTCCAGAGATATCACGAGAGGGAGAAATCATGAAACCCTAAACCCTAAACTGAAATCAATTCAAAAACATGAAATCGAAGCTAGAGAATCATGATTCTTCAGGGATTAATCATCACTAACATAAGGTAATCTTTGTTCTTGAATTATTTTAACCTAGAATCTTGAATTCTATAAATTTTCATGGGGGTTTATGGAATTAACGATTTTAATACGAAATAAAGTATGAAATACATTGAATTAAGGATAGATAAGCTTATTAGTGATTATAGTATTGTTAAAATGAATTGAAATTGAAGAATCATGAATTGTGTTCTTGAGGTTGGTGGGTTTTGATGAATCGATGATTCTAATTCAAATTAGAGCATGATAATGGTTGAATTATGATATAGAAGTGAAATAATTATGGTTGTTAACATTAACCCACTCTAGAATTTGATAAGTTGAATTTGGTATATAGTGATTGAAGTGGGTTTTGTGTAAATGATGATGAATTGGTGTTAATACACCTTAATTGGTGTTTAAAAAGGTTATTGAAATATGAATATGAAGAAGTGAAATATTGAATCAAGAGGATTAAGCTATTGAGTTAATTATGATTATAAGAATTATAAGGATTAAGTTGATGTATTGATTATTATGAATTCTAGTTATTAAATGTGTTATTGTATCTATGTATTATATGCTAGGTGATCAAGAATGATGGATTTGCTATTTTAGAGAGAAATCATGTGGTTGCTTAAAAAGGCAAAGGTGAGTGATACGAGGACTACTTGAATAATCATTGTATGTTCCGGATTGCTTACGAGCAAGAGGTTCATACAATCGTTTGGAATATTGTTTGTCTCTTCTAGTTGTTCTTATTGTTTGTTTCTTATAATTGTATCTCATGTGTGCTTTTATATTGTATCATGCTTCGTATCTTGAGAAATATTGGTTGTTGACTATAATTGTGGATTGTTGTTAATAGTTGAGTTAATTGGAAATAGTATAGTATTATGTGGATGATTGAATTATGTGGATTATGTGAACTCGTAAGATAATGTGAATTAGGAGAATTATGTGAATTAGGAGGATTATGTGAATTGATAGGACTATGTGAATTAATTGGAATATATGGATTTAGTATTGTAGAAATTGAATATCACGAAATAAGTGCTTGGCACTACTTGGTATCTATTAAGCTTGGTACCCATATGGGATTAGTACCATGCTTACTTGTATCTATTGGATCATGGATCCATACGAAATATTGTCGAATCTTTATTGTTGTGCAATAGTTTCTATTTAAAAGAAATAAGTAGTTATTGATAAATTGTATCTTGTTTGTGAATTATTTAATTAGTTGCTTGTATACTCACTAAGCTATATGCTTACTCGTATCAGTGGTTTTATGTTGTAGGTGTTGGTTCGGTTGAACCAATTGGATGAAAGGTGATTACAAGAAGTAAGTGTGGATTGAAACTTGTTGTGTCATTATACAAGTTTCATATTCTATTGAATTGTCGTTTTGTAATACCATTGTATAAATCGCCTAAAAGATTATGATTTGATATAATGTGTCATGGTTGTATTTATTTGAATATGTAAAATCAAATGTGGATTTCAATGGAATAGATTGTAGAATATAAAATGGGACCAAATGTGATGGAATGATATTCCTAAGCATTATGAATTTATAAATTTGAAATATACAAGTTTTCTATAAAAAAAAATATATATATATATATATATATCTATTGAAATATGGGCGTTTCATATTCTCCAGAACCACCGATCCTCATCATTGAATTGTTGATTAGTTGATTTGTGTGTTTACGGTTGTTTGGTGTAAACAAGTAGTTAAGCTAAGTTAATTGGTGTGTGATGAATTCATTCACTTAGCTTCGTGCTAATCCCTCATTTTACTTCCTGCAGGTTTATTTTGGGAATGTGGGTAGCAGGAAGAGTGTGCTCATGGAGCAAGGAAAGTTTGACTACTCGTGCTACTCTGACACGTTTTTGTAATGAATTTTAAGTTGAAATCATATAATACCCCGCTTGATGTAGTAACTTAACAGTTTTAAATAGTTGTGTATCGTGTGTATAAATAGTTTATGTATATTATCTTAATGTACAGGGTTAAAATATGTTTTAAACTATACGTATAACGCCCCAGTTTAGATCACATTTTTTTTTTTAACATAGCGGAAGCAATATCCCATATATATATATAGCCCTGGATTAACCGAAATATATATAATCATTTACATAAGTACTTCGTTATATAACTACACAATTAGATGGGCGTTACTTTAACAAAACATTTAAAGTAATACAAAAGTTATCAGAGTTCTATCATTGTCGAACACTCCTTCAATTTACTCCGAGACCCGCCCTTAACAAAATATATATTAACCTGCAAGGAGTAAACAACGAGGGATTAGCACGAAGCTAAGTGAGTTAACTCATCACTAACACTACACTTAGTTTAACACTATGAGTCTACAACAATTAACACTTTGACTCAACATCACTAGAGGATCGGTGGCCCTTGTGGCACCCTCAGCCGCGGTGGCCCACCAAGCGACTCTTACACCAACTGCAGGCCAATACAGTGGTTAACCGATAACGGTTTGCTACCTTTAGTCAACACAAGCTCTATTCACAACACATGTTCACAACTCTCGTGTTGACTAACCTGTAGCAAAACGTCCAACAAGATTGACCTCTTTGACACAATCACCAAAAGGTTTCTTAACACTTGCTTCTAGTTCACAATATGCCGTAACACAAGAATGCACAAATAACACTTGAAGTAACCACATAAGTGATCACCAAACATAGCGAGAAATCAAAGTCCACTCACCTGTCAGTCTCCGTCTCCAAACTCAAAAGTCTTATTTTATTGAGTCTTCGGTGTCTCTGTACACACAATTAAAACACAAGTTAATAACTTGTCTCATAATTAATTATGACTATACTCAATTACATACATTACTAATCAAGAAATATCGATAATTAAATAATATAAGTGGTAGATTCATATAAGTTCACAAAATATCAAAATCTTCAAAATTACAAAGACAAACGCGATCCAGACAATTGGGTTGGGATCGCGTTCCTCTTAAGGAAAATATTCTGTCACCAAAATACACTGTGGAACGCGATCCGGAAAAAGGCTTGGATCGCGTTCGCAAGAACAAATCCAAACGAACTCAATATTCTACTGATCAACGCGATCCGGGTAAGAGGCTTCAGGATCGCGTTTATAAGAACAAAATATGCGGTAACCATGTAACACATGGCAACGCGATCCGGTCAATTATGCAGGATCGCGTTCCTCAATTTTTCAGCAGAGGTTCAAACCTGTAATTACACAGCACGAACCAAAACCACAAAATCGACCAAACTCAACTTGTAACTCAGATTTTTACCGATTTCTATGTACAATAACACCTAATAACATCATACAACTATGATTCAAACAACAATTCATCACCAATCATCAAAATCACTTATAACCTAACTATTTCCATTCAAACTAAAAACTCAAAAAATCTAACATGTTCTATCATGTAATCAAGTAAAAGAAGTTCAATCATCATCATCAAATCGATATACAAGTATTGATTCAACATATCTAGCTACAAATCATTTCTCACTTCAAACTACCTAATATTCAATATTTGGATTAAACATGAAACTTACCTATAAACAAGAAAGCAAGAACATGATGGAGATGATGATGAGTTCAAGGATTTAAGCTTCAATCTTCAATCAATTTGATGTAATCTTTTGATTTGCAAAAGTTTGAATGTTATTTGAGTTAGGTTTAGAAATTAGAGAAGAAATGAGAATTTGGGGAAAATTATGATCGATCACCCCTTTTTATTAAAACCGTCCCATTTAAGTTACAGTACAATATTATACTACTCTTTGCCCTATTGTCTGGAACCTAAATACCAATTGCAAGAAAATTATTTTATTTTACCATCGTCTAAGATAATTTAAAACAAATAATATTTTACTAGTCACAATATCTCCTGAGACTTATTTACCTATTAATTTCACACTCAAACATATTC
Organism: Helichrysum umbraculigerum; assembly: GCA_949592205.1. Lineage (NCBI taxonomy): Eukaryota > Viridiplantae > Streptophyta > Magnoliopsida > Asterales > Asteraceae > Helichrysum > Helichrysum umbraculigerum. Next base: position 113,656,897 of record CATIUR010000003.1, on the reverse strand, counting down.
AAACAATTAAATATACGTATTTAAAATTTAAAGAAATACCTGATTCTACTGGGCCCAATTTCAGGGTGTTACAAATCTTCCCTCCTTAAAAGATTTCGTCCCCGAAATCTAACTAGACTCGAACAAACTAGGGTAACGGGCCCTCATACTCGACTCGGTCTCCCAAGTAAGATTTTCTCCCAAACTATGTTTCCATTTCACTAGAACCATAGGTATCTCCTTCTTGCGTAATTTAGTCACTTTTCTATCAACTAACTCAATGGGCTCTTCTAATAATTTCTGACCTTGGTCAACTCTAAGATCTTGTAACGGAAGGATTTGGGTTGGATCCTCCACATTACATTTCCGCAAATAGCAAACATTAAAGGTGTCGTGAATACCACTTAATTCAGAAGGAAGGTCTAAGACAACAGTTTGGTCATTAACTACTTGGCGGATTTTGAATGGACCTATAAATCTCGGAGCCAATTTCCCACGCTTACCAAAACGAATCACGCCCTTCCAAGGTGACACTTTTAAATAAACCAATTCTCCTTCTACAAAATTAACGGGTCGACGATTCGGATCAGCATACTGTTTCTGTCTATCTCTGGCGGCTTTCAATTTCTCGCGAGCTATAGCAACTTTATCGGCCGTAATCTGAACAATATCGGGACCCACAAACTGTTTCTCCCCAGCCTCTAACCAACAAGTCGGCGTTCGACAACGACGTCCGTACAACATTTCATATGGCGGCATGCCAATGCTAGAATGATACGAATTATTATACGCAAACTCCACCAAAGGTAGGTGAGAGTCCCACGAACCCCCATACTCCAAAATACACGCCCTCAACATATCCTCAAGAGTCTGAATGGTTCTTTCTGACTGTCCATCGGTCTGAGGATGATATGCAGTACTAAGATTAACTCGGGTACCTAACTCTTTCTGAAGATTCTGCCAAAAACCTGACACAAACCTAGAATCTCGATCTGACACAATAGATAAGGGAATTCCGTGCCTCGCTACAATTTCATTAATATACAATTGAGCCAAACGGGTCAAAGAAGCGGTTTCACTGGTCGCAAGAAAATGGGCGCTTTTAGTTAAACGATCAACTATAACCCAAATCATATCACTGCCTTTCTGCGTACACGGTAACTTGGTGACAAAATCCATAGTGATGTGTTCCCATTTCCACTCGGGTATTTCCAATTGTTTCAACGAACCATAAGGCTTTTGATGCTCGGCTTTTACTTGGGAACAAATATGACATGATTCCACAAATCTTGCTACATCTGTTTTCATAGTTGGCCACCAATAAAGAGGTTTCAAATCATTATACATTTTGGTACTACCGGGATGAATAGATAATCTCGATTTATGAACCTCCGTCAAAATTAACTCACGAAGTCCACCAATTAACGGAACCCAAACCCGGGACTGAAAAGTTTTCAACCCACGTGAATCATCAACTAACAAATCCTTTCGTTTCAACATGATCTCGGATTTCAAATTAACATCCAATAAAGCTTCAATCTGTGCGACTCTTAGCTGAGAAATCAAATCAGAGGACACATCTAATCGCATAAAACAAATCTTGTCACTAAATATATTTCGACTCAATGCATCCGCAACCACATTAGATTTACCTGGGTGATAACGGATCTCGCAATCATAATCTTTAATCAATTCTATCCACCGCCTCCGACGCATATTCAATTCTTTTTGCGAAAACATGTACTGAAGGCTTTTATGATCCGTGCAAATTACACATTTCGTACCATACAAATAATGTCTCCAAATCTTCAAGGCAAAAATTACAGCCGCAAGCTCCAAATCATGCGTCGGATAATTCTTTTCGTGTGGTTTAAGCTGTCTAGAAGCATACGCAATTACACGATCTCTTTGCATTAAAACACCACCTAACCCGGTATGCGATGCATCACAATATACAATGAAATCATCCGACCCATCAGGTAACGCCAAAATCGGGGCTTGACACAATAATTGCTTTAATGTTTAAAAAGCTGCCTCTTGTAGTTCGGTCCACTGAAATTTCACATCCTTCCGAGTTAACTTAGTCAATGAACTCGCAATTTTGGAAAAATCTTTGATAAACTTTCGGTAGTATCCTGCTAATCCAAGGAAACTCTTAATTTCTGAAGGAGACTTAGGCGCATTCCAATTCATAACAGCTTTCACTTTAGACGGATCCACTCTAACCCCGTCTTTACAAATGATATGTCCCAAAAACTGCACCTCACGCAACCAAAACTCACATTTCGAAAACTTTGCATAAAGCTGCTCTCTTTTCAATGTTTCAAGTATCAATCTCAGATGCATTTCATGATCCGCTTCAGACTTGGAATAAATTAAAATATCGTCGATAAACACAATCACAAACTGATCAAGATAGGGACGACACACCCGATTCATTAAATCCATAAAGATTGCAGGAGCATTCGTTAACCCAAACGGCATAACCAAAAACTCATAGTGACCATACCTCGTGCGAAAAGCGGTTTTAGGAATATCTTCCTCACGAAATCGGACTTGATGATATCCCGATCTCAAATCAATTTTTGAAAAATATGAGGATCCTTGTAATTGATCAAACAATTCATCAATTCTGGGCAACGGGTATTTGTTCTTCACCGTCCTCTTATTTAATTCCCGATAATCGATGCACATACGGAGAGTACCATCTTTCTTCTTCACAAATAACACGGGAGCACCCCACGGCGATGAACTCGGCCTAATAAATCCTTTATCTAACAATTCCTGAATTTGCCCCATCATTTCACGAATTTCGGAATGAGCTAATCTATAAGGAGCCTTAGCTACAGGAGACGAACCAGGAATTAAATCAATTTGGTATTCTACATCTCTTACAGGGGGAAGGCCAGGCAATTCATCCGGGAACACGTCTGAAAATTCAGAAACCACCCGACTATCGGAAATGGATTTCTTTTCTAGTTTAATATCTACTACATAGGCCACAAAGGATTCACAACCCTTAACTAAGGACTTCCTAGCCTTCATCATAGATATTACCGGAATACTACCATTCGTACGTTCCCCACGCGCTACCACATATGATTGACTGGAAACTGGGAATTTTATCAACTTTTTATGACAAGAGATGTCGGCTTTGTTTTGACTCAGCCAATCCATACCAAGAACAACATCAAAACTAGGGATTTGCATCAATAGGAAAGAAACTGGAAATTCATGATCCTCTATTTGTATACTAGCTCCGGCTACCGATGTGGTAACAGGAACTGTCTTACCATCAGCTACCTCAACTTCTAAGGGATTAGAAATCACAGAGGGCATCAATTTCAGTTTATCACAAAATTGCACAGATATAAACGAGCAATTTGCTCCAGAATCAAATAATACACGGGCTGGTACAGAGTTAACTAGGAAAGTACCAGTAATCACGTCATCAATAAGCACAGCATCATCCACGATCATTCGGAAAGCTCGACCCGTAGCAGCTGGTGGATTCTTCCTTTTCTGACCAGAAGATGAGGAACCTCTAGCCGCACCCGTACCCTGCTTCCTTGCATCAGGACAATCACCCGCTCGATGTCCTTCTTAATGACATGTCCAACACACATTATTTGGATAAGTACAATCACTCGCATTATGACCCAACACTCCACATTTCATACACCTAGATGTCCGAATAGAACAAGGTCCGGTATGTTTTGATCGACATCTTGCACAATACGAATTATCCATCGGAACACCACCATAACTAGTTTTCTTGTTTGCTTGAGAAGGTTGCCATCTTTGTTTTCCCTTACCGGAAGAATCACCTTTCGGTTTCTGTGCATACTTCTCCTTATTTAGCAATTTCCTAGCCATGAAATCACTATCCGCAGATCGTGCCCACTCAAAAGCCTGAGAAATACTACTAGCTAATCGCACAGTGGTACGGTAATCTGGTGGTAAGGTTTTCACAAAATGACTAATCTTATTTCTTTCAGTCGGGACCCACTGTTGCACAAATCTTAACTTCTCAGAAAATTGCCGGATAAGTTCATCGATTGACATCTCATCAGTCTTCCGTAAATCCATAAAAACCTGTCTGACACGATCAAGATTATATTCTGAACAGAACTGCTTGCATACCTCGGCATGAAAATCCTGCCACCTAATGGAACTCTTTTGTTGTGGAGTAAAATGAGCAGTTATCGAATCCCACCAAGACATAGCTTCACCTTTCAATAATTGGATAGCATATGGAACCTTGTCTTCCTCATCACAGTGACAAACCTCTAACTTTCTTTCCACGTCACGCAACCAGTCTAAGGTAACCGTAGGATCAGGACTTCCAGAGTAAGAGGATGGTTTACTAGACATGAAGGTTTTGAGAGAACATCCTTTCTTCAGCATCTGGAATGGTGGAAACAAAGGTGCTTGATAACCAATCGATCCAAAAGAAGGAAACGGAATTGATGTCTGAAAATCATAACCCTGCTGCTGTTGTTGTAAAACATGAGGAAAAGTAACCGGAATCCGAGTAGAAGCAGTAATGGGAGGGGTAGTAGTAGCAACATGCGAATAAATAGGAATGGACCTTTGAGATGACCCTGCACGTTCTCTCTCAAGTTCAACTACCCTGTTCTCTAACCTTAATATATACTCTTGACTAGTTTCAACTTCTGTAATTACCGGATTCGAAGTACCATTATGATCCACGTCTTCTGGGGCGGAGTGAACAGCTGAGGCAGTATAGAGAGTACGGGGTGGTTGCTCATTTTCGGCCATCTATCATCAAAACACATCTCAACACTTGTTAATTGTTAGTACTAACATACTAACACATTTCACACTATAGCTAATCCCACAACCCGGAATGTTTGACAACTCGACACTAGATTTGGGATTAAACACTCTGAGTTGTTCAATTCGCCCAAATCTAAGCTCTGATACCAACTTATAACGCCCCAATTTAGATCACTTTTTTTTTTTTTTTAACATAGCGGAAGCAATATCCCATATATATATATATAGCCCTGGATTAACCGAAATATATATAATCATTTACATAAGTACTTCGTTATATAACTACACAATTAGATGAGCGTTACTTTAACAAAATATTTAAAGTAATACAAAAGTCATCAGAGTTCTATCATTGTCGAACACTCCTTCAATTTACTCCGAGACCCGCCCTTAACAAAATATATATTAACCTGCAAGGAGTAAACAACGAGGGATTAGCACGAAGCTAAGTGAGTTAACTCATCACTAACACTACACTTAGTTTAACACTATGAGTCTACAACAATTAACACTTTGACTCAACATCACTAGAGGATCGGTGGCCCTTGTGGCACCCTCAGCCGCGGTGGCCCACCAAGCGACTCTTACACCAACTGCAGGCCAATACAGTGGTTAACCGATAACGGTTTGCTACCTTTAGTCAACACAAGCTCTATTCACAACACATGTTCACAACTCTCGTGTTGACTAACCTGTAGCAAAACGTCCAACAAGATTGACCTCTTTAACACAATCACCAAAAGGTTTCTTAACACTTGCTTCTAGTTCACAATATGCCGTAACACAAGAATGCACAAATAACACTTGAAGTAACCACATAAGTGATCACCAAACATAGCGAGAGATCAAAGTCCACTCACCTGTCAGTCTCCGTCTCCAAAATTCAAAAGTCTTATTTTATTGAGTCTTCGGTGTCTCTGTACACACAATTAAAACACAAGTTAATAACTTGTCTCATAATTAATTATGACTATACTCAATTACATACATTACTAATCAAGAAATATCGATAATTAAATAATATAAGTGGTAGATTCATATAAGTTCACAAAATATCAAAATCTTCAAAATTACAAAGGCAAACGCGATCCAGACAATTGGGTTGGGATCGCGTTCCTCTTAAGGAAAATATTCTGTCACCAAAATACACTGTGGAACGCGATCCGGAAAAAGGCTTGGATCGCGTTCGCAAGAACAAATCCAAACGAACTCAATATTCTACTGATCAACGCGATCCGGGTAAGAGGCTTCAGGATCGCGTTTATAAGAACAAAATATGCGGTAACCAAGTAACACATGGCAACGCGATCCGGTCAATTATGCAGGATCGCGTTCCTCAATTTTTCAGCAGAGGTTCAAACCTGTAATTACACAGCACGAACCAAAACCACAAAATCGACCAAACTCAACTTGTAACTCAGATTTTTACCGATTTCTATGTACAATAACACCTAATAACATCATACAACTATGATTCAAACAACAATTCATCACCAATCATCAAAATCACTTATAACCTACTAAAAACTCAAAAAATCTAACATGTTCTATCATGTAATCAAGTAAAAGAAGTTCAATCATCATCATCAAATCGATATACAAGTATTGGTTCAACATATCTAGCTACAAATCATTTCTCACTTCAAACTACCTAATATTCAATATTTGGATTAAACATGAAACTTACCTATAAACAAGAAAGCAAGAACATGATGGAGATGATGATGAGTTCAAGGATTTAAGCTTCAATCTTCAATCAATTTGATGTAATCTTTTGATTTGCAAAAGTTTGAATGTTATTTGAGTTAGGTTTAGAAATTAGAGAAGAAATGAGAATTTGGGGAAAATTATGATCGATCACCCCTTTTTATTAAAACCGTCCCATTTAAGTTACAGTAAAATATTATACTACTCTTTGCCCTATTGTCTGGAACCTAAATACCAATTGCAAGAAAATTATTTTATTTTACCATCGTCTAAGATAATTTAAAACAAATAATATTTTACTAGTCACAATATCTCCTGAGACTTATTTACCTATTAATTTCACACTCAAACATATTCAAACAATTAAATATACGTATTTAAAATTTAAAGAAATACCTGATTCTACTGGGCCCAATTTCAGGGTGTTACAATACGCTTCCGTGTTAATAATATAATATTGTTGTATCGAATGAGGGGTGTTATAACATCAGTTGTCGTAATCAATTCGTGACGGCTGAGGGAAAATTTCTGAAGTATTTATACATTTAGTGATTTAGTTCATAAGTTTTTTGGTTCTTACAATTTAAGAATTAAGATGTTAACGGAAATTTGATTATGACACCATAGTGAAAAACCGTGTTATGTTAAAAGGGATACTTAGGTTTACAATTTGACATAGGTAGTTACGAACGACAACCTCAATGTCACACCCCGTCTAAAGCGGAAACAACGGAATGTGTAACACCCACCTTAGGGGTCTAGGGGTATTCTGGTAATTTCCTAGTTTTAAATTATTTATTTAATATGTCACACCCCCAAATCGATAATCGCGTTTACTAATAGTTTAGCGGAAGCTTTTAGTTGATTAGCGGAAGCATTTTAATAATAGTTAAGCATTGAGGGCGGACAGATTCGATAGTGCATTCATTGTATCAGAGTATATGATCATACAGAACATACATATATATTTAAGATGCCATAAGTTTAAAGTTATTACAAAAGATACGACTTATAAAGTCGTACATAAGTAGGGTTGTCAAAGACAACTTAAGTATTTGAAAATACATATTTATAAAAGATGGATTTCATAAGTATAACCAATGGAATTGATAATACAAAGGAAATCCAAGTGTCCCAAAAGTGGCATCATAAATAGTCAGGTTGCCTACGTCCTTTATGCATGCAGGAGTACCTGAGTCCTAATTCCCTGAAAAACATAGTAAACTGTCAACATTGAATGTTGAGTGAATTCACAGGTTTAGTTTTGTATAAATCATACATGTACGCAGACATAATATTTATATGTATAGTAGGAAACACAAGTATTCTAATTTAAAGAAAACATTTCCTATAATTAGTAAGAATGTCATTCTTACTACAATAATAACTGTGTAGGAAACACAAGTTTAATCATAAACATTTCCTAATAAATAGTAGCAGGATATACAGGTTTATCAAATAAGTAAACATATCCATTACAATAGTTAAGGAAAATCAGGTTCAGCAATCAAGCAAACATTTTCCAACAGATAGTTAACAGGAACTCAAGTTTAACAATAAGGTAAACATTCCAGAATAGTTATTGCAGGAAACACAAGTTTAACATTTAAGTAAACATTTCCTATAAATAGTTGTTTTTGTGGGAAACCAAGTTTAACCCATTTAAGGTAAACGTTTCCTAAAAATAATATCTCAAAGGAACACCTGTCCTATTAGTCATCACAAGGAATTCCAATCCCAAACCAAGTTGTTGTTTAGTTGTTTAGTTGTAAATGTGTGGGAAATATAGACTATAATCCCTCCAAGGTGAGCTAAACCTTTAGAGTTAAAGTAATGACACTAGTACTATAACCAAACCACGACTAGTTGTTTTGTTGTTGCCTCAGTAACATCTTAAGTATACACTCCTCGTTACGACTATCGTCGATGTGGTTGGAATGACCAACGAGTAATATCCTGGGAGGGTTGTCAAATCGATAGTACTATCTGTATACTCAGTGGCTAGAGTCACCTAGCTAATGGTTATAGGTTGTAAGCACTGGGACTTATGTGCACTACAACTACCTCGCGTAAACCTAGGATCGTACCAAGATCTGCTATCTTATTCCCAAATGTTGTGAAAACGTTTCATATAATTAATTCCAGTTAATTCAATATGAAAACATTTTATAGAAATAGTTCAAGTTCAACAATATAATATGAACACCTTTCATATTAACAATCCAAGTTTAATAGCATGAATATGATCATGTTAATCAGTTCACGTAATAGCATGCAACACAATACAATAAAGCATATAGCATGTTATCACATTGTTCTATGTTTTCCATCCCTGGTTTTAAAAGCATTTAAAACAATAAAAGAGAGGGGCTGTGAACTCACAGTTTTGTAAGTCTTCAGCACAAATAGATAGCTAGCAAATAATCCCAACGCGTCCTCAAATACCTAGACGCAAATAATAATACTTGTATAAGTATGTGGATTATTTGTTAAATTGAAATGTTTATAATATTTCAGTTGCTGGTGAGGTTTGCGTTTCAATTAGTCGTTAAGTTCAAGTATGTATATTTATATACATATTAGTTGAATATATATATTCTAATATATATATTAGTTGTCGTCATTGTTAATATCCATAGATATAATTGTAGTTGTCGTTGTTGTCGATTATGTTTTCAAAACATAATTACATTAGTTATCAAAATAACTTTGTTATATCGGATATATAAGTCGTTTGTATTTGTCGCGAATAAACTTAGTTGTCGTTTTAGGTTTCAAAAACGTAACTTTGTTAGTTATAAAATATAACTCGTTTTCGTTTGTCCTATATAGTTTGTACTAGATAATTAAATCGTTCCATTTTATACGTTTCGTTATATATATATTGTCCGTTCGTTTGTATATATATATATTTTGTAATTGTTCCAAAGTTTGTCGTGCACTAAATGTCCGTATCAATTAAATAATGTCTTGTACAAATATAGTTGTCATTTACTAAGTTGGTTATAACTTGTTCTTGTAAATACCAGATTACGTTACTGAACTTTCGGATCTTTGAAGAATGACGCGATCGCGTGGATGTGTCCAGGAAATCACGCGATCGCGTGAAGTGAAAAATGATACGATCGGTTGATTCAAGTGACGCGATCGTGTGAACTGAAAATGACGCGATCGGGTGAAGAAGTCACGCGATCGGGGCAACAAGGTTTTTCACGCGATCGGTTCAAACGTGGAAAAAGTGACGTGATCGGCTCAAAAATATTATCACGCGATCGCGTGATATAAGTTTCGAAAAACACTGATTTTTACTCTGAAAATGACGCGATCGCGTCATTTTGAAATGGTACTGTTCATCATCGTTTTGATCAGCTCTGTACGAACCCAAATCCCATTTTTATGTATTTTAACACCATTTTAACGTGTTCTAAGTTACATACAACCATTATAACAACATAATAATGTATTATAACAAGTTTTTAACAACAATCATCAACAAAATCATAAATTTAAGAAATTTATATAAATGAAGAAAATTGGTAAAAATCCTCACAATGATGTTTAAAGTGGAGATGATGACGATTCTGTGATGAAAATGATGATTACGAACGGTGGTGATGATAATGCTTCAAGAAACCATTTTGTTGTTTGTGTTTGAGGTGTTTAAAGTTGAAGATGATAAGGATTATGGTGTTGCTTCTTCCTGCTCTTGTTGTTTCTGCTTCTGCTCCCAGTACGCACCAAAACCAGAGAGAAAACTAGTGTAGTGTGTTGTGTGTGAATTATTGAGATCAAAATGTAGGTAGGATGTATTATTGAAGATGAAAGTTTCAAACGGGAGTATGGAGCGAACCTCAATCTGTTCCCCATATATTTTAGTTTATGCAATATTGGTAGTTTTTAGCCCGTTAATTTCGTGTACGGGTATAATTTGTGGTAATTTAATTATAATAAAATTACGCGTTTTGTTTCTCTAAATCTCAGATTTAGAAATGTGAAATCGAAATATGAAATTCTTTGTTACAAGTATAGTTAAAATTAATTATAGTAAAAGTACTGTATAGTCAAAAACGCGTGTCAGATTTCAGTTAAATTTGGAAATCATATTTTGAGGTAATGTTCTACACATTAAAACAGTAACTTACGAAATAATACTTTTATGATTTGGAACCTCCAGGCGCGTTTTAAAATTGTTTCTGTTCGTATTACGTGTAACAAAAATCGTCTAAATCTTTCGTTTTCTTTTCGTTGTAATACTTTTATGTAATAATTTCAAACTAAAAATTATTCAAAAGTATTTTTGAAGTTCATTTTGGAATTTTATTATTCGCGATTTAATACGTTTATTATTAAAACGTATAATTTGTTATATTATATCAATAATATCATTATAGAATAGTTGTAATTAATAATTTTCGAATTATTAATTATTTTGTATCACCAATGTTATTGTATTCCATTCGTATTGTTTGATATATTTATTTCGTACGTAATTATATATATACACATATAACTACTGTCAAATACATCACATAACACATAGTAAGTTTCACAAAAACTTATACACAGAATAGTTTGAATTCACTTAATCAGGGAATTACTCTAGGTAATGCATGAAATTAGGCTAAGTAAATACCCTAATTGGAGGATTGTCACATAATATGTTATGAAGTTTGTTGTTCATTATGAGTTATTGTGACATGTAAATTATTGTTTGTTTTAAATTAATATACTTGTAGGAAAAATAAAATAGTTGGAATCGTAAATGGTTTTTAGGTTCCAGACAATAGGTTTAGAAGGGGACAAATTTAAATTTAAATGGGATGCTCCTAAAACTTCTTCTAAGAAAAAGTTTTCTCGGGTTAGCAGGTTATTATCGGAAATTTATTAAAGATTTTTCCAAGATTGCTGGTCCTTTGACTAAATTGACTCGCAAAGATGTGTAATTTCAGTGGAATGAACAGCAGGAAACAGCTTTTCAGACTTTGAAACAGATTTTGTGTCAGGCTCCTGTATTAGCACTACCCGATGGATCTGATGATTTTGTAGTGTATTGTGATGCATGGTTTGCAGGATTGGGTTGTGTTTTGATGCAGAGAGATCAGGTTATTGCTTATGTTTCGCGTCAACTTAAGCCACACGAGAGGAATTATCCTACCCATGACTTGGAGCTTGCAGCTATTGTTTTTGCCTTGAAAATCTGGAAACACTATTTATATAATATTAAATGCATTGTTTGTACAGATCATAAAAGTCTTCAGTATATGTTCACGCAAAAGGAGCTTAATATGCGCCAACGCCGATGGTTAGAGCTGATAAAAGATTATGATTGTGAGATTCGATACCATCCGGGAAAGGCTAATGTTGTTGCGGACGCGTTGAGTCGTAAAGGAACTTCTGACAGAGTTTACTTTATGCGTTTGAAAATTTCTTCTAATTTGGCGGATCAATTGAAAGCTGCTCAGCTTGAGGCACTAATGGATCATGATTTGAAATCAGAAATTATGTTGAATAGAAAGGATTTGTTATTGAATGATTCTAGAGGTTTGAAGACTTTTCAGTCTCGTGTTTGGGTCCCGTTGATTGGAGGTCTTCGTGATGTGATTTTAAATGAGGCTCACAAGTCTCGATTGTCTGTTCATTCGGGGAGTACTAAAATGTATAATGATCTGAAACCATTGTATTGGTGGCCTACTATGAAGACAGATGTGGCACGGTTTGTGGATTCTTATCATATTTGTTCTCAAGTTAAAGCCGAGCATCAGAAACCCTATGGTTCGTTGAAACAACTTGAGATTCCAGAGTGGAAATGGGAACATCTAACGATGGATTTTGTTACTAAGCTTCCACGAACGTCACGGGGTAATGATATGATTTAGGTGTATAACACCCCATATTTTAACAACGTTATTTTATTATATTTACAAATATCGGAAGCGCATGTCCTAAAATGTACCATAATTTTTAACTTTCCAAAAGATTACAATAACAAATTTTAAATTTCAAAACTAATTACTATCGGTTGAGTGGTATATGAGTTTCCCAAAACAAATGATTTCCAAAAAGATCAGAGTAGCCGCAGCCATAGTCAAACATCCCATCCAGAATCCCAATGCCCAATCCAAATCCTAATCCCAATCTGCAAAATGTTAAATATTGAGGGGTTAGCTCACAGCTAAGTGAATGGAACTGTACTCGATAGTTCAATCCAGAAATAACAAATCAGATTACAATCAATAAACACCCAAGCACACAATACTAACAAGGACCCACGGTTCTTGAGTAAGCCTTCACAAGAACCCCCAATCACTGGTATGCCATCACAGTGATTAACCTTAACACACATAGTCAGAGGATCGGCGGTTCTTGGTATGCCATCACAAGAACACCTTAAACCACTGGTATGCCATCACAGTGATTTACCGATAGTTTGAAGCTATCTTCACTGACTAGGGTTCATCCATCAACGATATGTATCGGAAACCCTGTCAGCCAAATAATAGCAACAAACCCAACCAGCGTTGACCTCTGAATAACCCACATAGTCACATATGCCCAATGGCCATGAAATCACATCATGCATAATCGTCATGCCAATCAATAACCCAGAATACTAGACAGCTAACAATCAGCAATAACAATAACCCAGACTAATAATTATCAACCCAGTTTAACAATATCAATATTCATATCAATAACCTAAAACCAATATAACCCAAACAATCAATAACCAATAATCAGGAGTGGCTTAAGCTTTTATGGGGCCTAAAGCGAACTTTATATGTGAGACCTTATCGATGTAATATAAACTATTTTTGTACCCCTTTTTATGCAAATTCAATCAAATTTGTGCGGTTAATAACAAATAATATATTAAAGATGAGAAAAATAAAACGAGAAAACCTTTTAATTGAAAGGTTAACAACAAGCGCATCAAAGTTTCACAAAATATTCAATTTACAGAATGATAGAATAATTGTTTATTTGAATCAACCATAACTATACTTAATGCGTTTAAGGATAACTAATGTTTATAAAACATGTTAATTGGTTTCATTTTCCACATAGGTGATAGAGTTTAAAAGTCAAGTTACTTTTTGTTAATAAAAAATAGATTATTTCCTAAATTGACTATTTTGTGAAAATTTGATACCTTGTATGTCTATTAACCCTTATCGAAATCATTTTTATAAAGATTGGTGACAAAAATGATCTTCACATAAAACGAGCCTAATATCTTACGATTCAAATTTTTTAGGTCTTATGATGTCACTATTTCACATAAATTAGACTAAATATATTAGAGTTTATATTATTTGCGGCTTTAAAATGTTCAAAAAATGTTGAAGAATTGTTGTTGTTATCCTACATGACATCAATATTTCAGGGCCTTATGAAATCGGGGGCCTAAAGCGATAGCATCACTCGCCTTACTCTTGAGCCACCCCTGCCAATAATCAATAACCCGAATGTTCACCCGTTGTAACCAAACTTATTACAACTGGGTTGAACAGAGGACTACAGATCCACTCACCAAATTCCCCGTCTCCTCACTCAGTAGTCTAATATCACCGAGTGTCCTTTTGCCCAATCTGGAATCACAATAAACAATAACAAATCAGTAACAATCCAATACCAATATTCATGTTATAATAGAAATCTTAATCTAATCAAACCAATCGTATCTTGTAAATAATAATATCTCATTTCAAAACATATCACATATTCATTCTCATATTATTATCCATTACCCGAAGTTAATAAGATTGTCCTAATATCACTACATTAATTCACTTATCACTTTATGATAATGATTACAATTATCAAACACTCATTATATATCATAACATTATATACCATTCAATTAGTTCATGTTTTAACCCGTACCTAATCGGCTAACCAATTATACCCAAATGGTTATAAGACTAATTTTTAGATTTGGCTTCAATTCAACATGTTGTCTTCATTTTGTTCTATTTAAGCCGATAGGCTAAAAATAGCCGATAGGCTTTCATAGCCGATAGGCTAAAAATAGCCAATAGGCTTTCTTACCCAAACCCAGATGCCTACGACCTGTTACAAGCTGAATCCGAACCAAAGCCTCAAAAATCATAAACTCAAGTATCTAATCAGTTTAATCAAGTTTCTAGCATCAAACAAACTACATATAATCATTTAACACCAATTATCCAATATCAATCTTCCTAAATCTACAAAAGTATCATCATTTGAGCAATTTCATCAAAATAACTTTCATGAACACCAAAACACTTACAATGAAAGGAAGCACAAGATGAGGAAGAAGATGAAACTATAACAAGATCACAAGCAAATTTTCTCTCTATTTCCTTTTGATTCAAAGTTATGTATGTGTGAAATGAGAGAGTGTAAAACAATTGAAAGAAAAGAACAAAATGAAGAATTTAGGGATAAAAGTAGGTGGAGTCGGTTCTCACCAAACCGCCTCATTTTATTATGGTATAAAATTTATCCCCTTCTAATCCTATTGTCTGGAACCCGAAAATACCCGCGAGACAAAATAATTTATTTTATCGTCAACTTTATTTATTTAAACAAGTAACATTTCATTGGTCACAATAAATCCTGTGACTCTTTTACCCATTAGTTTTAAATAACCATTTAAAACTTAATAAAATACAATTTATTTCTAGACCCAGAAACTGAGTGTTACAAGGTGATTGTGGATAGATTAACTAAAAGTGCTCATTTTCTTGCTACTAGTGAGACTGCATCATTGAGTAGACTAGCCCAGTTATATGTTAATGAAATTGTCTCGATGCATGGGATTCCGTTATCGATTGTCTCTGACAGAGATTCCATATTTATATCTCGATTTTGGCAGAGTCTACAGCATGAGTTGGGTGCTAGAATAAATTTGAGTACGGCGTATCATCCCCAGACAGATGGTCAGACCGAGCGGACCATTCAAACACTTGAAGATATGTTACGTGCCTGTGTGTTAGAGTATGGTGGGTCTTGGGATTCGCACCTACCGTTGATAGAATTTGCTTATAATAATTCTTATCATTCGAGTATTGGCATGCCTCCATATGAGATGTTATATGGGCGACGTTGCAGAACGCCTTCTTGTTGATTAGAGGCAGGAGAGAAACAGTTTGTAGGTCCTGATATTGTTCAGATTACAGCTGATAAAGTGGCTATTGCTAGTGAGAAATTGAAAGCAGCCCGGGATAGACAGAAATAGTATGTGGATCTTGTTTCTTGACCTTAAACCACCATCACCACCTTTCTTCATTCATTCACCATCATCCATTTCTCTCTCTTTTTCTCTCACTAAAACCGGCCCTCAAAGCCACCACCATAAACCCCCATCATCCACCACTCACCATCACTCGATTCTCGAAAAAAAACGCAAGGAAAGCAAGGAAACGGAGCTAGAAGCACTTCTCATCACGTTTTCGGTTCTAGGTCATCTTTTCTTGTAAGAAATCCCCAAAACCTTCCATTAGATTTACTTGCTTAATATTGCTTAACATGTTTAGTTGCTCATTTGACAAGAAAATGTCCAAATTATAAGCTCAAAAATGTTTTTTCATAAACATATATATATGACACTTTTCTGTCCAGAAAATGTGCCTCACCATTTCGTCTATAACTTGAGTTCTAGGTCGAATCAACGCATGAATCTTATACCAAAATCATTGTATGTTCGTTTTATACAACTTTTGTGTTTAACTCTTTTTCTAGAAACACACCGATTGGCCCAGAAAATTCGATTTGCGAACGTGTGTCGGTTTTGGCCGAAATATGACATTAGGTGCTTTGTGATTTTATTTACCTAACAAAATGACTTCTATAATTCACGGAAAAATTAGGTAATATACTAGAGACATGGTGGAACATGTGTAATTTTTGTTGGGTTCCAATTCGGGCTAGAACATGTTAGAAACTAAGGGCGAAACGAACCGACAAAAACCGAAAACATTACATAAAGGCTGTTTTGACATTTTATTAAACCGGCACTTCAGGTTAATCCCGACACGAACCAATAATTTTCTTAGGCTCTATAAACTATTTTAAGACTTGTGTAAAAGTCTCGGGTCAAACCGAGGTCTTTTGTCCACAAACCCGAGCCCTTGAATCAACTCAGCCGCTTGTGTCGCTTTTAGCCCAAAGCCATTGCGACACAAGCCACTATGTCGCTAAAAATTACCTTTGTCGCATACTGCGACGCAACATGTATGTCGCAAACAGATTTTAATGTCGCATGATGCGACAAAAAGCCTTATGTCGCAATACATATCATTGTCGCATACTGCGACGCAACACCTCTATGTCGCATTAAATTGTGAACGTCGCATATAGCGACACAGATTTATATGTCGCATAGACACAAATTCTTATTTATGCAACACAACTCTTGTGTCGCAAACCAGTATCGCACCCATTGTCGCAATTCACAGAACCTTGAAAACACAAATTTCACTAAGTGTCGAACACTTACAATAACCAAACCTTATACGATAATACTTGTACATGAATTACATATACTTTGATAAGTATACATCACGATTGGGAACATACGAATATACTTTACGAGCATACGATACAACAAAACATATAATAATAATACTTTGAAACTATTATTACAAACCGTCACCAACGGGCCGTACATGTTTTCACAACACAATCAAACAACCAAATCATTTGGACATTACTAGTTGAATGAACAACTAGCATAGATGGTCTGTTGAGACATCTACTTATGTTTATAACCTTGCGCGTTTAGGACGCCCGGCAGGTTACAGTTTGCGGACATCGCATCATTGCTTATAGCAACATATACACATCAGACTCAGGTGAGTCTCATAGCCCCGCTTTTTACTGTTAATACCTCGGGGTGAGGATACATGCTCAGTTTTCATTTATATATGAACACAAGTACAAAACATCGATATATTGACTGCATGAGTTTGTTTGACTAATCATGAAGTCCTCCACCACATAGTTTGTTAATATGGATTTAGCATGAATGTTAGTATATGGTACCATATGGGATTGACAATCCCCGTCCGGGGTAGTCGCGCTACCACGACTGCGGTCGAATGGACGTATTATCATTTGTTCATACGAGTGTAGATTAGGCACTCGCCGGAGGCAACCTCGCTCAGGCACTTGATTGTGATCCTGACACCTCAGTTAAGCTCGAACTATGGGCTCATGGCAGAAACATACACATTTATTTGATTGATTTCAAACATGATTAAATCTTGTGGTTCATACATTGTTGTTTCATCATTACACCTGTTAGCTCACCAGCTTTTAGCTGACCTTTTAGCATGTATTCTCAGGTTCCCAGCAACAGTAGGTCTGCTCACTTTGGATAGCTTAGCTCTAGTCACATGCAAACATCAGAGATTCACCCGCATTATTATATTTTGTAACAGTAATTATGCCGTAGAATCTTTCATATCAGGATACCGAGCTAATGTAATTATTACAGCAATGTAAACTTTTATTATATCAATGAAATTTTGTTAAAACGACGCATATAGAGTCGTTCATTATATCTTTGTGCTATGATTATCGGATTAGTCGAGTCCCGACCCGATTCGCTTCCGCACAGTAAATTTGGGGGTGCGACATAAGAACCCTAATCACGTTTTTGAAAGAAACCGTAGAGAAATCGAGTATAGAACGTTGATAACTTACCACCGATTCGCGAATAATAAAACTTTCGATTGATATGATTGATTAAAGGGTTAAAGCCCTTGAGATTTGAGTGTTCTAGGGCCAAAATCGACTGAAAAATAACCCCCAAACGGCTGGAATTCGTAGGGTATAGTATAATTATCGTTTAGGGTTTAAAATTGCTTAATAGTGCATCTGGACTCCCAACCGGCGGTTAGGGTTCCCAACCGGCGGTTGGGCCTCGGCCCAGCCCGGAACTGATTATTTGTTTTACGTTTTGCTTCATATCTCCTTCGTTACATGTCCGTTTTCGATGATTCTTTTTACGTTGGATTCGTTTTTCAAAAACGAAGACTTTGATATAAATAAATCCTTGAAATTTGTCTTTTCATAAAAAATGAGTTTTTAAAGTTTGAATTACGATTACGGTTTGGTGACGGTTGTCACACTCAAGTTCTTTTTAACTGCGATATTGTTTGATATTAAATTTTATGAAACACGTAAATCATGGTTAAATGTGGAATTCATTTAAAGGTATGTATTCAATGTAAATTGTTTCCAAAAGCTCCATATCCGTTATAAAAGCTACTCAGTATTACAATTATTGTTTGTAATAACCCTATAATTTCAAAATGAAAGCTCAAAAGAGTATATAATATAAATCGTTGAAAGTTTCTTTTTTATTATTTTCTGTTGGATATGAAAAAGCTTATTATTTTCTTAACAAAGACTTGAAATTTCTTGAAACTTCAAATTACTTTGTGTTAAATGTGCCCTTAGTACTGGGTTTAAAGTCTTCTTTAAGCAATATAGTTGTGACGACAATACTCTATAGACCCGCTACTCAATCAAGTCATGAAATTGAATACCTAAACAGTGTTTTAAGAATTTAAGTTATGTTAAAAGACATAATAGGGGGTGTTTAGCTTAACTGAATTTTCTCGCTTATTAACATAAAAAGATAACTCTTTAGGTGTGTATGACAACAACCTAGTTGGAGCTGGAACTTGTGACTAAATTTGAAGATTATGGCTAATGATTATTTTAAAAGGCACTTGAAAATGCTTCTATAACACTTGAAAAGGCTTATTTGAAAAAGGATTATAGGGATTATTTGTTCAACAATCTCATCCTTTTCACACCACTAAATAGGGCTTCTAATTAATAAGGGTCAGAGATTATCAAAACTAGAATTTTCATCCCCTATAAGCCCCTAGGATCCCTTACACAAAACACATCCTTTATTTCTAAAATGCTCTCCAAGAAATCTATGACAAACAGCCTAATAATATAACTTGAAAAATGATACTGATTGTAAGCTGGTAAGCCTAAAAATATATCTAAAACTTTGATTGGTTAGTGTGATAAAATGATTAGTGAAGATCAAGAGGGAGAAGATGTTAAGTAATATATGTGTAAGGTGTCATGTGATATCCAAACAAGCTGCTACATAATCAAAGATAATACCTAATACATACAATATCGATATTTGAAAGTTGAATACATAAAATATGTCAAATAAAGTTTTATATATACTATAAAGTTTTGACTAACTTTAAGTGCATTTTGACACAATAATCACATTCATATATGTTAAATTTTAAAAGGCTCATTCGCTTCAACTTTGTAATGGTTAGTTGCATCATTTTTCTTAGGGTTAAATGTATTGACATGCACTTAACTAAGCTTTGATATTCATAATATGTACATAACTACTCGGACCTACACTGCGTGTAAGAAACTTGTTATTTATTAATTTCTAGTATGGAAAACTCAAAATGTTACTCCCAAATCCTAATCTTAGTATTCTAATTCAGTATTCATAGTTTATTACCACTCTCTCCGTCCCACCATAAGTGTCTACGTTACTATTTTAGGTCGTCCCAAATAAGTGTTACGCTTCTATATTTTAATCGGTCGAAAGAGACTTTAGTGGATGGATATGTTATTTGATTGGTAAAAAATGTTTTAGTGAAAAATTCTAATAGTATGTGCAAAATCAAAGTGGACACTTTGACTGGGACGAAAAGAGTAACTTTTTTAGGGAAATTCTAAAGACACCCCTGGGTGTCTGGGTATACCCCGGGCCCATTTCATTCCCAGTCCAGTCCTTTTCCAGTCCAGTTTTATCTAAGATCGGTCATAGTTCAGTACAGAATCAGTTTCAGTTTTAGACTACCAGAGGTAGGAATTAGAAAAAGAGGGGTAATACCTGGAAAGTAAAAAAAAAAAAACATATCTTAGTATGACCCCTTTTTATCTTCCTACAACAAAAAAAGATTTTATGAAACCAAAAAAAAAATAGTTCTTGGACCATGTGCCACCGTATATTGACATAGTAGGCCAAAACGGACCATACGATCAACAACAACAACAAACACCCTAATTATTTAACTCACTACTAACTCGTCTCTCCAACAAACAACAAACTGTGTGATACATTCTTGACGAACATAAAGGTTCTTCCTTTTCTTCATCCCATTCTTTACATTTTCATCTATTTTTAAGAAAATATATTAATTTATATAATAATCTCTCATTTCACGATCTTTCAGTTTAATTCAATCAACCCGACACTCCATTTATCGACTCATCGTCAATCAGGTAACGATTTCATTTTACGTTTTCACTTTCATTCCCTGATTTCCAACAAATTAATTTAACGAATTTTGATCCGTACGATTAATTAATTAATATTTTGTAGAAGGAAATTAGCTCATAGAGACTAGTGTCAGTCGGTAATCGATCGGTGTTGTTATGGCTGTTGTTGAGAACGGTGTGTCGAATAGTCAGGTGGAATCCAACGACGTTGATCAGTCTGATTCGTCGATTTCGGTTTCTAGGGCAAATGGAAATGGGAATTTAGGGAATGGAAATGATGATCATGAGGAAGAAGGATTTAAGAAAGAAATGAAGGAGTTGGAGAATATGTTCCCGAAATTGAACCCGATGGCTGAAGAATTTGTGCCTCCTTCGTTATCGAATAATAATAATAATGGTTATAATAATAATAATAGGGTTTTATTTCAACCACCATCTGCTGCTGTTGCTGCACAGTTTGGTTATGCTGCTGTTAATGATTTCTTACTTCAAACTAACCACCCGGCATTTGCTAACATTAACGGCGTTGCTACTGGACGGGTATAATTTTGTTTCGTAGGCAGGCACATTATCTAGGAAAGTTTCAAACTTTACTCATTTTGCTATTGTGCGTATGGTACTATAAGATTATAAGGTTTCTTTTGTATGTCTTTAACTTTTATAGCTTACGTTTTAGTGTATCTGGTGACCTGTAGTCTTTCAACTCTGGTAGGTAATACTTTCTGCCTTCTTTGCAGCCACATGAGCTGCCATGTCACCAAATGTTGCCATTTGAGCAGCAAACCCATTCTAGGTCATTAGTTATAAACGGCATAAAAGGATATCCCAACTTTACAAAATTTATTAGTTCGTGTACTCAACGTCTTTCTGATCAATTTAAGCTAAAGATATTTTTACCTTTCGAAGCATCACGAAATCAAATAAGAATGCTTTTTGGACGGTTGTGGGCTACAATTTTTCTGTTTTTTTAACCATAAAAAGGGAATTATTACCTTTTGAAACGTCACGACATAAAAAAAGTCCCTTATTGGTGGTGAGACAAACTTAAATACCTTAAATGGACGAAAAAAATTGAGTACCCGTAATGAGAAATCTGCTAAAGTAAGCTATATAAGTTTGACACATTCAAAAAGAAGTTTCTTCTGGTACAATTCTTACAATAGCAAAATGGGTAAATTTTGGTAATGTAACTTGCCATTGTATCACATATGTTCATTAGGATAGCTTACAGAAAAATTGAGGTTCGGCTATGTCTATGTTGTGTGTATGTTGCTGATTGTTTATGGATTAAATTGTTTTTGATTAGAAGAAGGGTAATTTTGGTAATGGAAAGCGGAGAATGAATAGCCGAACCAACATGGCACAACGAGAAGATGCCATTAAGAGAACAGTTCATGTGTCTGACATTGATCAGCAGGTGAAGACTCGTATAATGTAATCGTATCAACTGTTTACTAGGAGTTTGCTGGTTTTTGATTTTTAACGGTGGTTTGCGTTTAGGTAACTGAAGAACAGCTTGCAGCACTCTTTATTAACTGTGGACAGGTAAATATGTTTGTCATATCATCATGGAAAGGCGTTTGATTTTCCTCGTATATATCATGATTGTTTGACTTCTTTTTTGTGTGTGTTGACCAATAGGTTGTTGATTGCCGTGTATGTGGCGACCCTAATTCTGTTCTTCGTTTTGCTTTTATCGAGTTTACTGATGAAGGTATGCAAATATAACCTTTTCTATATGTAGTTAGTACGATGTGTGATTTGTATTACATTAAGTTTGGTAGTACTGTACTTGCAGAAGGTGCAAGGAATGCATTGAGTCTCGCTGGAACAATGCTCGGGTTCTACCCTGTTAGGGTGCTGCCTTCCAAAACTGCAATTGCACCAGTGAATCCAACTTTTCTGCCCCGAGTAAGACTCTTTGACTTCTGAAATTGATGGAAAATGTACTTGCAGTTGTGCTAACACTATTATTCTGGCTATGTTTGTGTTTAGTCTGAGGATGAAAGGGAAATGTGCGCACGAACTATTTATTGTACTAACATCGATAAGAAGGTAGTTATAAAGTGTTTTCTTCTTTGTACATTCATTTGATGAATGTTAGTTTGGTAGCATGTATATGATATATATTTTGTTTGAATCAGGTTACTCAGGCGGATGTCAAACTCTTCTTTGAATCACTTTGTGGAGAGGTTTACAGTTATCCATATACAAAGTTTTGAAAACTTTGCAGCAATCTGAATTCTTAACTGCATAGCATTGCATTTTCATTTCATAGGTTTACCGCTTGAGGTTGCTTGGAGACTATCATCATTCGTCTCGCATTGCATTTGTGGAGTTTGTTATGGTGATTATTCTAAGCTATTAGCTGTCTTGTTACTTTAAATATGCAATTCATTTAATATTTATAACATAACATATATTTGTTGGCGCTCTATGCCTATACTGAGATGCTGAATAGATTAGGAAAGTAAAGCCACCCATGATGTGCTTCCTCCCTAGAAAAATCTAACCTTAATGCCTTTTTTTTTTTCCTATTGTATGTGGAAAAACTTGATTTGTGCTTATACGAATAGCAGACTAGCTATCATAGTATAGACCTCATTAGTTTACACAAGAGTCCCAACTCAAGTAAAATAGTCGGTTGATTTAAGCATCTCGTAGGAGAGACTTACTCTGACTCGGCTCAAAACTGGACATCCGGTGCTACTTATTTTATAGAGGACGAGGTTACTAGTTACTACATGCAAATGCACATTAGCTTGCCACTAATCTACATATGAGTTTCTATAGATGCTTAGTTTGACACAACAAAATCCTTAGCACTCTGTTTTCACAGGCCATTACCTCAAGCTCTCAAAAATAGGCATAACAGCTAACAAGTTCTATGTCTGATGTTTCAAGCTTTTTGTCATACTGTAATATATATGTACATCTAGTTTACCAACTTCTGTAGAACTTTTCTACTAATGTTTATAAATGTTTTCCTCAGTTGCTGATTAAGCAACTTTTGAGTTACGGCTGAGGTCTGAGATATGCTATATTGGCACCTTTCTTGTACATTTTTTATAGTTGTAACAACTTTGATAGCTTGGAAGTTCCAATTATCTCCCCTTGACCGCCCATTTCCCCCTTTGAGCGACTAGTCTGGATTGTTGGGTTGATTTTGATTCTCTTCATCTTTCTTTACTTCTTCCGTGCTATATATGTCTGCCTTGTTTTTTGCTTCTCATTTATATTGTTGTATGGAGTTTATCATTCCCAGTAAGCAACTAATTGTATATATAGACTTCTTGAATATATTAATCAAGTATCTCATAGTTCATGATTCACTGTTGAAGTTAAAACTTAGTAGATCTTATATTGGGGTTCGTGTGAACCTCCTCTTACAATTTTTATCTCTAAAATGTTTCAGAAAATGGCTACTTCAATTATTAATTTATCTTGAAAAGCAATTCCTTCCAACCGAGATCATATTACAATCCTATTTCAAACATTAAGATACCTTGGTGTTATATTTTCTTCCCATTTTTAAGATAAAATAGTGTTGATTTAAGTTTATTAGTATGTTAATTATTCAAAGAAAAATTTCTATAATTTTCTTCAGACCTTGAATGGGTAATCTCTATTGGCAAGCATTGATGTGCAAGGCTATGTTAATAGATATTCCACTGTGTCTGATTCTGACTTTTAGCTAATTAAACTGGCTCAAACTAAGAGTGCCTATGGCGGCTACCGGTATGTAAGGAATCCTTCAACCTAGAGGTTGCGGGTTCAAGCCTCATGGTAGGCAATGTGTACATATAATATGTGTGGTTGTATATATAACATGTGAGATGGGTGTAGGCTTGCCCTTCTATTTTTTATTTTATTTTTTTATTGTATCTATTTTACTATTTTAAAAAAAAAAAAATTTGTTACCATTGTGTTTCTCAACAATGAAAATTGTAGTTAGATATTGCAAGGTCCATCAATCGTAAATCTGGGTTATTGAAATCTCAATAAGAACAATACTAAATCCCGCTGAGGGCGGGGGCCGGGGTATGGGGGATATATCTCGCATTACTTTGCTGCATATCTCCTGGGTTATGTTATGAGTGCAATGGTTCTAACTGCATTTCTGCAATTGTTAATAAGTGATGTAAGGTGCCTCATCTTGCTAAGGCTTCTTACATGCGCCGTATATAAGATTTGTTGTTATTGTATTACCAAGGTTAGGTCTCTTTTAAAACCTAATAGGTGGGTGCAGCTTTGGAAACCACTTTAAAAGGCTATCTATGACTATCACTACTTTTGACTTCCTGAGTCTATTTACTTGCTGTTTGCTATTAAGGGGTCATTAAATCAAGATTTGAATGTTGACCACCTTCATATGATTCTTTATCTGAACAAAAGACTCGTTGCAGTTTTTTCAGTCAGCGATTTTTATATTTAAAATTAGAGTGAAGAGTCAGTCATTAGAGGTATTCGACAGATGGCTTACAAGTTTCTCGCTATTTATCTCTTTATTTCTGATGGAACTTGTTTTTACTTTCTATATTTATCCAAGATACTAATCATCAATTGGATATTACAGGCTGAGAGTGCTATTGCAGCTCTGAACTGTAGCGGTGCGGTATTGGGATCATTACCAATAAGGTACTTGTTTTCTGTTTCAAACACTTCCGTATCCCCTGAATTGCCATGGTTTGATGTATATCCACACTAAAGTGGCAAACTGGGAGGTCTGGTGGATTACGTAATGGGGATTGGGTAATTGGTCGAAATCTGTAATGTTTTAGCATGAGTGAGATGGCGTTGCATTGACCCACAAACCCTTTTTTTGTTTCCTTTTTTCCCAAATAGATCATGAAAAATTAAGGTGGTAAATATGAATATTATAATGATCTAAGTTTTTGATTTAGATAATTTAGGAGGTTGTATGCATTCAAAACACATTTAGGGCATCTTTTAACCCAGCATCTGACATGTTCACATTTCAGCTGGAAATTTTAATCAATGCATTTGGTCTGTCAGAGATTATTAAACACAACCCGATTCAACCCATTAACAAGTAAATGTGCCAAATTGCCCCTCTAATTCACATTTTTTTTTTATCTGCAGGGTAAGCCCTTCAAAGACCCCTGTTCGTCCACGTTCACCCCGCCCTACCATGCACTGAGACATGGGCTACGAATAGCTATATTTAATACGTAGATACATGGAAACTATTGACAATTATGTTTTTCCTCTGTGTATGATGCTTCTCAGAGCCCAAGTATGTCTATAGATTTATTTAAATGTAGAGAGCCCGGAAGGAAAATCACGGACGGTGAGCTTTATCTGTGTTATTGAGAAGCATACAGTTTTGGATATTACTGTCATGGAAATCATGTTTGTAGCACATTACCGTTTTCTTGTTCGTCTTTTGTGTGTGTGTTCTAATCTAATGATGGTAACAGGCAAGTCAGTAACGTGAGGGCTAATAGTGATATTGTATATATTTCCACCACAATAAATGAGAGCCTTCTTATCTCACTGCATTAAGTAGGGTCATGCAAAATTGGTCTGTACTCTGCACCGGCGATACTGGACAGAACTAAAGCCTTTATATTCATTTCGTACTGGAATCGAAACCGGTCTATTTTGATTAATTAATAGTTTTATATAAAACAGAACTGAAACCAGCTCTTACAAATGGGTGAAAATTGTCACTATAATTTCTAGGGGAGTTGTTGATATATACAACAACAAAAAGTTATTCATACACCAATTGTACAACTGTTTCTGCTTATAGTACAACTACACTATAGCATAATTTGGTGTATGAATAACTTTTTTTTCTTGTATTTATCACCTCCTTTTAGTTAGTACCATGCTTTTAATACAATAGTTGGTGTTTTGATAATCTTGTACATTATAGTGTAGTTCCACATAGTATACTGCATTCGCTGTAATGGGTGTATGCTCTTTGGATAGATTTGGTCTCAAATAACTACAGCA
This sequence comes from Helichrysum umbraculigerum, assembly GCA_949592205.1. Classification (NCBI taxonomy): domain Eukaryota; kingdom Viridiplantae; phylum Streptophyta; class Magnoliopsida; order Asterales; family Asteraceae; genus Helichrysum; species Helichrysum umbraculigerum. Next base: position 113,630,158 of record CATIUR010000003.1, on the reverse strand, counting down.
TTTGAAACACGATATCGTGCAACCTTCAATCTTTGTTGAAGATTTCATTGATGTTATTTGGAGTAAACTCGGTTTTACATTATAAGTTCTAAAAACAAGTTATTACAGCAATGCCAGCATGGTTTTACAAAACAAAAGGGATTAGTTGTATCAACTAAACATTATTGACCTTAAAAATCTTTGATGTAAGACAGTATTGTAGACTAAACTTTATGTAGCTATTATTAACAATCAAAAAATGTGATGCAAACTGGCTATTCTTCAACAAAGTTATACATGTTATACATGAACAAGAATAAGGGATAAAAGAAAGATACTTGTGTGTGGCAACCAATTCAGTTTTGACCTGTAAAAAAATCACCTGTTTAGGAATGATAGTATGAGTCAAAGAGAAAATCATTACAATTTTGTAGGACTCTAGATTACATGTTAACAGGTCATTTACATAAAATGGAAAACAAACACATTCATTCAGAAAGGTACAATCCAGGAATGATATTGGCTCAGATCAAAAGTTACAAAGAATATGGTTACTCATTTCAGTTTCAGGCTTCAGATGACTCAGATGAGTCTGGGATACTCGTTTCAGTATCTGGTTTTTCAAGCTCAAGTGTTACATTGAATCCAAAATCACTCCCAGGGGTAAATGATGATTGTAGGTCTTCTATAGTCTGAATGGTGTTGATCCTGTTATCCTTTACAGAAATATTGTTCTGCAAAAAGAGTCATGAGGTTAGAAAGCTGCTCTCTGCTAATATCATAACATGGACAAAGTGGCAATTTTGACCCATTAACATATAAGTTGATCCATAATGGCTATTTTTTATATCTAACGGGCCAAAAGTGGAATTTTGTTAGAAAATATATAGCTTAAAGGGAAATGGGTCAAACTGGTCAAAAGTCATCCAAAATATATTTAAGATTCATTACACCTTCTAAATCATTTTATTCGAGAAAAATTACAAATTCTGTTATCATATTTGACACACAAATTATTTATAGAATTAAGTTTTTTGGACAAACGGCTTTGGATCAAGCGAACCTGACCTGTACCAGAAAATTACATGTTTTGAACCCAACCCTCTCTGACCCCTTAAGCAATCTGCCAAGTTTCCCAACTAGAATGTGGCACTTATGGAACAACCAATCTATGAGGACAGGGTTCATGCAGAGCAACCCATCCACATGACAAAAGAAGGTTTTAGGTCTTCGGAGTTCGGACCTACAGACAAGACCCCGTAAAGGAGTTGATATTATCTGGTCGAATGAGGCACCTGCAATCGACCACTTGTATTTAAGGATGGACAAATAAAGCAATAGTAATAACTTGCCTTCTTCACATAATCAGCCATGGTAGAGCTAACTATTTCTTGAATAACGAATTTTGTAACACGATCTTCACCAATAATTGACAAAAGAAAGCTTTTGGGTACCTGGCAAAACCTTTTGAATAAGCTTTCTTGTAAAAAATTCATGATAACAGATTGATCTTCCTATTTTTCTACATGACATCTAATACAAATAGATCAATAGTTTTGTTCGTCAAAGAAATTACTCCGTCCATCGCATGGAAATTGCTAGACTTACCATTGGGTAGTTCCATCATTATTTCAACATTTTCCTTTTTCACAAATTTCAAACTTAAAATTAGCAAACTGCCCACTGTCATATTCCAATGGGCAATTGACGTTAGTCCAAAATGTTCTTATGTTGGCATTTAGAGGGCATATATATATATATATATATATATATATATATATATATATATATATATCAGATTATTAGGCAATTAATAAAAGTGGAAACAAAGTTGGCAAGTTGCAGTTAGATGTAGCCAACTAGGCCAAGTATTCAAAATACAGGAATTATAGAAGTAATACGAGTTTCAATGCAAAGAATCAGTAAAATTATTTAACTATGTCTCAACAAACGAGGAAATCATTAAAATAGATGAATCATGTGATGTTACCTTAGATGTCTTCCCTACAAGCCACCATCCACATGAAAAAGAAAAAGTGTTAGGAGTACCAGTTTAACAAGCATGGAGTGGAAAAATAAGTAATAGATAAGACTACTGCAAGAATGCTGCGTATTAATATCTGTCGATTTGTTTCTAACCACTAGAGGTGGCAAAATGGGTTGCTCGCGGAGATTGGGTAACGGGTCAAAACAGGTAACTTTCGTACGGATTGACATGGGTTGCAGTGACCCAAAACACTATGTTCAAATAATAATAATAAAAAGGAACAGATTACCTCCTTTTTGTCTGCGAAAACCAGGAACTGGTGGTGCTGTACGAGCCAAATTTGTCAAAACCTTATCAAATACAATTTGTGTCTCCTTCCCTGGTAATTCTACTTTTACCTGGAATGGCACAATATCCTCTGTAAGTAGCTGAATGAACTAGAGCACATTCAACTGCAAACAATGCATCTCACAACATTGGTGTCAATTAGATTATAGAAAATACAATATTAAACCATAAGCTATCAAGTATACAAGACACATAAAGTTCTCTTATTCTTGTTATGGGTTAAGTTTTATTTTTATTATTTTTTATCTACTACTAAATGAGGTATCACCAGACATAAAATTTCAGACAGTGGTTGAGGGAATATGTAGTATAAAGTGATGCTTCTGAGCTCACTTGCATCTTATCATCATCCTGCACTTCCACAAGTATATTGGCATTTTTAACTGATACCACATTCTCATCCGATATCGAAGCTTCTACGCCTGCAATGTATCATACAAATAACTTCTGAAAGATGATTTGAATTACAAGCGGAGAGAAGTTATCGGTTTATTAAAAGGTTTGGATGTTGGTCAAGATCACCTGATGGAGCAGCAAGTAGTGGCCTGACAAATGAGCTGAAACTTTTACGAGAGTTACACAAATCAAATGTTCTGTATAAATCAAAAGACAAAAAACCATATTCTACTATTTTAGCATATGCTAAGGTATAAGTGTATAACCTTGAGGTGGCAAAATGGGCGGGTTGGATAACATGTCAGAGTTGATGTCAACAGGTACTTTTCTAGGTACGGGTCGAATTAGGTCGACCCAAGAACACTTTTTGTCCGTATTTTGGGGTTTTTAATGAAAAGTTAATGCTTCAAGTTATGCTATGCAACCTGTGTTAATACAACTATAATCCATTTTCTATTAAATAAGTGATTTAGGAAGTTATATTTCATATAAAAAATTACACTTAGGATAAACCACAGTAAATCTGTTCCACCCATTTGACTTGTTCCTTTTTTAGCTACAAAATTTACGACTCGTTAGAAATAAAATATAACCCAAAACAACCCATTCATATATAATTGAAATAAAACTAAGTGATCACAAATGAAACAACTATTAATCATTCAACAGATAATAACAAACTTACCTCCCATCTACACATTGTTTTGTAGAGAAAAGATTGACACTTGCTACGTAATCCCAATTCGCAACGCTTACATGGTTCCTCTTAACAATAGCATGCTGCACAAGGTAAAAGCAGTGCAACAGTCGGTACACATTACAATTTACCACACTAGTTACTATCTGAAATTACAAGTTTCCAAATTTACATAATCATTAGAATTTGAAAAAAATCAGCATACTCTTTCTAATGGTTTATGGGCTTTACGAAATGAGCTTTTGATTATAACAAGCCACAAGCTCAAGCTTTTAAGCTCATAAGCAGTAAAAATAAGGCAAATACTAGTATATAATACTGCAGGGAATTATAAAAAGGAAGCAGCAAATGATAAAGAAGGTTACTTTGCAGTTATTAAATTGGAAAATGGTTGGAAAAGCATTGTTCATGGTCGCCATCATCGTCAAGCTTCTGTGGCTACTTTTTTGTTCAATCCTTTCAGTCACTTGGCTTTTGCCGAATTTTCACTCGTAACCTTTGACTTTTGAGTTTTGGCAATTGGCATACCAGCTTAAAAAATAATAATAATAATAACTAATAAATGAATGTACGTATTTATTATGGGTGATGATATTTCCACCATTGAACTTGATAAATCCACTATAACTGTGCATTACTTATGTGTACAGTATAAGTGATTGATGCACAGTTGTGGTGGATTCATCAAATTCAATTGTGGAAATATCACTACCCATTTATTATTATCATAGTGTTAAACTCTAACGATTTACTAGTCAACTCTTGTAAATAAAGTAAAAAGTTCAAAAGATGAGACGACTCGGATACTGAATTTTAAATGACTTTGTCTCTTACGAGTCGTTTACTGACTCTTCCAGGTCGTGTGTGACTTTTCCAAGTCTTATAGGACTCTTACAAGTCAGAAAATCAAAGAAACTTTTACTACAATGTAATACATAGCAGAACATGATAAAAAATATATAAAAAGAAATGATTATAATATATTTTAATCTAAATATTTGTGTTCATTGTCAATCAATGACTTAATTAAAGACGTTTATCATGTTTTACTTCATTTAAGAATAAAAATATTAAACACTAATATTAATATACATATAAATATATATATTTATTGTAAATATATATATTTATTTATTGTAAAATAGTGACTCTTACGAGTCGAGTCGAATCACAAGTTAAAAATAGAAATTCCGAATCACGTATCGAATCACGAGTTAACAAATATGTTTACTATATCGGGTAAATTATATTTATCATTCTTGAAGTTTTGCATTTCTTCATTTTTCATCCTCATAATCTTTTTCATTTGTTACATTATACATTCTTGTAAAATTTGCGGTTTTTTTTCTTCATTATCTTACAGGGGCGGACCCACGTTATAGTCAGCGGTGGCACGTGACACCAGTCAATTAAGTCGACTTAGTGTAAATTTTGTTGAAAAGTTATTGATTTTTTAAGAGTGCTACCACTCATATTTAGACGGTGCACCTCATATTTAAATAAATTTAATAACCTACCAAGTCGAGGGAGCTTCAAAATTTTTATGACATCGGTGACTATATTTTCTAGGTTCACCTCTGTTATCTTGTGACTTACTACTTACGAGTTACACACTAGTTATTAACCTCTTCGTTATTATCAGAATCTATGTCTATCAAGAAGAATTCAAATGTCAAGTTATACCAAGCTAAAACATATTAGAAAACAGTAAAATAAATTAAATTAAATTAAACGTATAGTAAATGTGGGAATTTGTGATATGATCATGTTCAATCTAACCAATGACATCTATAAATATCTCCACTTCCATCAACCGTTACATTAGAATCACACAAGGAGTTTCCCATATGACCGAATAGGCGAATATCACAAAAGCAATGTTTGATGCTTTATCCGGTGTTGATAGTATTGGTCATGAAGCATCAACTACATGGGCAATTTCACACCAATTAATAACTAGTATAACAAATAATCAATCAAAATTATATATGCCCTAAATAGTAAATATTATAGTTTATGTTCGGTTATATTAGTATGGTCCGCTGCCTATACATATACTTATATAATGTAACGTATACTCTAATACTAAAGATACATTTTGAGATTGAGAAAGTACAAAACTTTCTAATTAAATAATAAAATCTACTCATTCATACATGTGTATTAATTACGATTTTAAAATTTTGAATGTAATAATTTCTTTTTCATACAACTAGTTTAGGACCCGCGAAATTCGCGGAATTATCCATGAAAAATATACTTAAGTACCTGTATCTATAGCCGTATAATTGTTATTATTATTCTGAGTTTTATATATACTATATATATAATATTTTTTATATATAATAGGATAGTGTACATATAAACGGGTGAATCTTGTACCATACGCTATTATATTTGAATTTTCGTGATTATTACATTTTAATTTTATATGATATGAAAACATGAAATTGTTTGTTAACTTGAACGTCCCGAAACTTTGAATTAGTTAATTTAAAACTTAAATTGTTAGCTTTAAGCTTTGAAATCATGAATATACTATAGTTTATGGTATTTTAGTATCGTTTTTGTGCCATGTTTCAAATTTGCATCGTATTTTCAATATCTTTTTTTTTTTTTTGCCAAAGTTACATACATGGGAATAATCGAAACTCACGGATAAATATGAAAAACTGATGGGTAATACTAATTGGTACTAACTGGGTACCCACCGGGTATTGGGTCGTGTAACACCCGGTTTCTGGGCCCGAAAATAAATTGTATTTTATTAAGTTTTAAATGGTTATTGAAATAAATGAGTAAAAGAGTCACAGGTTTTATTGTGATTAATAAAATATTACTTGTTTTAAATAGTTGAATCTGACGGTGAAATAAAACATTTTGTCTCGCGGGTATTTTCGAGTTCCAGGCAATAGGGTTAGAAGAGGATAAAATTATACTATAATTAAAATGGGAAGCGGTGAGTGACCGACTCCACCTACACAATTCTTAAAATCTTTATTTTGATCTCATTTTATCTTATGAAACATTTCATAAATCCTTTAAACCTTTACAAAGAAATCCTAAGAAATTACCATCTAATTTGTGTGGATTCAAGATAGTAGAAATCAGATTTTTAGTTGGATTATAACCTTCTTGTTCTTTCATATCAAGAGTAAGTTTTCTATATTTCATTTAAGTGATAATCTTGGTTTTAGTAGTTTGAATGAGTTTATGAAATAGTAGATAAAGTGAGATTATATGTATTAGGTGATGATTATATGATTATATTTACTGATTTTATGATGTTAGTAGGCAAAGTAGTTGAAGTTCTTCATGTTTTAATAGTTTAATCAAATTGTTAGGGTTTATGTTAAAAAGGTGGATTTGACATAAAATAGGTAACATATTTTATGGATGATGATTGTTTGTTGTTGTAATATGTTCATAGTTGATATTGGTGGTTTTATACTAAGTAAATTCGTATATTGAAGTTGAATTTTGATTTTGAGTTGAGGATTTTCGGAGAAGACAGTAACATGTTCAGGGTCTGCTGTACAGACCACGGTCGCGACGCAACCAAAACATTATAGCGACGCGATTTGTGTTGGATAGCGACGCGATTCCTAGGCATGGCGACGCGATTATGTGCAGGACAGGAACAATGAACTTTTATGCTATAGTTTGATTAGTATATGTGATATCTATCCTAATTGATGTTGTCAAGAAAGATTGTTGGAAGTTTAACTATAATATGAGAATGGCATGAATTAGTTGAATAAAGTGAGATGATTTAATAATATGTTATGAAGTCATGAAAATAACTTGTAAGTTAGTATGATTTCAAATATCAAAGTAGTGTTATGATAGATGATACTCTATCTTGGAAAATGTCATTGATTATGATATTGATTAAGTTATGGAATAATATACTAACTTGCTATTATTGTGTTCTCAGATAAGCATGCGGCAACTCAGTAATATAAGATCACTGAGTTCAAGATTTGAAACTTGGTGAGTGGATACTGTAAGCCTCGGTTCAACCCGTTTGTAACGGGTTCGGTTACAACGGGTAAACCAGGGTAGTTTCGGTTATGATTAATGATAGATGTTGTTGTTGTTAATTTCAGTTGTTTAGTTGTTGGATATGTTGATTGGTTATATCAGTTGTTCAGTTGCTATTCCATAACTGCATGATGATTATGCTTTTATGTGACTATGTGAGTTGATTCGGAGGTCAACAATGGTTGGGCTTGTTTACTACTGTGTAGCTATCTGGGTCTTCCGATACACATAGTTGAGGATGTACTTATGTCAGTGAAGGTAGTACTCAAGCTATCGGTAGATCACTGTGATAGTATACCAGTGATTGTGGGTTTCTGTGATAGTATACCAGGAACCGCTGGTCCTCTTGACTTATGTGCTTATGTGATTAAGTTTAGTTGTTGCAAAAACTTGTTATGATTGAATTGAACCGTCAGTTACGGTTTCATTCACTTAGCGTGAGCTAATCCCTCGTTGTTGAATCTTTTGCAGATTTTTGGTTAGCTTTTGATGTAGATCGGAATATGGTGGTTGACTGGATGTTTAACTGCACACGCTAACTGAAACGCCCCAAATTTTTTTATTTTTTTACCTAACACTGAAAACACACTATATTAGGTCCCACATCTAAAATATGACATTATAGACTCGTTATATCGTTCCCTTAATCAAATAATGACTCAAATAACAAAAATGTGAATTTATAAGAGATTCCCCAGGAATGACTCCCATTCATCAGGAATCAGACATGCTGTTAACACTTGGATTCGGATTCCCCAGGAATGACTCTCATTCCCCAGGAATCAGGGCTGCTGCAAACACTTAATTTCAGATTCCCCAGGAATGACTCCCATTCCCCAGGAATCAGGGCTGCACAAACTAATACCAAAATACGAATTTCCGACGCGCATAACTTTTTACTCTTAAACACTTAGACCTTGAAAATTTGCATGCACCTCCATAATGCCAAAATGAAACTTTCTATTTTTGCACTTTTCCAAAATACACGTTTTACGAGAAAACGGACGTATAACCTCTTTTGACCATTTTAACCACTTTTTAACTACAACCCAAATCACAAACCATAAACACTTTGACTCTAACTTTTTGCACACATTATCAACATACCAAAACAAGTCTAACACACTTGTCCAAACCCACATAACTACATTCTAACCCGATTTAACCCTTTTGACCCGTTTTGGTGTCCATTTGGACACTTTTACTAAATCTACCATATACAACCACAACTCTACCCAATACCACATACGTTTGACTATTATAACTCTGTTGACTATATGTCAACTTCACGTTTGACCGCCCAATCACATTTGACACTAAATCACTTATCACCACTTTGACCCAAACCAAACCAATCATATGACTTCATACTCTTGACAACCACATACACTAGACGTCATAACTCGGTTTGACTTTTAAAGTCAACTACTACACATTGACCAACATATTTAATTCAAAAACTCTTTGTTTGGGCGATTTAAACAATTGAGCATCAAAACAACAATTTAAAAGAAAGAAGCATATTCTAACCACAAGCATGCTCCATATCCATGTCACTAGCTTCTCATAACCCTTCTATCCACATGTCGCTAGCGTAACATCAACCTACAACATAAACACTAAAACGGGTAAGCACAACTGCTTAGTGAGTACATAGGCAAGCAAACAAGCAATACACACATAACACTTAGCACATATCAACACAATACATAAGCACAAATTCACTAGGCTCTGAACACTGAACACTAAACATTGAACACTGTGTTAACCGCAGTTAACTCTCTGATCACCACTGAATCATTACACATAATCATTAACCAACAACAATCAAGTCACTAATCAACAACACCTTTTAACATAATCTTAAACACACACACATAAGAAACAAAACATATAACAAGCAACTCTCACTTGATTGTATGATCCTCTAGCTCGGAAGCTATCCGGAAATACATACAACCAATTCATACACGGTTCACCACATAATCACTATTTAATCTACATATATCACTATTCATTACCAATTCTTTTCCTTTACCTTTAAGCTAGTGACTTACTCATTACTTGGCTAACATCAAGCTAATGAGAAAATCACTACTTTTATTACCAAGTAACATTTAATCACATAACAATTGAGAATAACAAGTAATTTAACACAACAACTAAATTAAGCAATAAACATAATTAAACAAAGATAAACAAATAACTTATTCCTGATTGTGTAAACCTCTAGCCCACAAGCTATTCAGTACTACACAATCACATCACCTGTTTAACCCCCGTATCACACTTGCCACAATCTCTTAAATGATTTCACCAACGAAAGCTCTCCATGTCTCTAACACCTACATAATCATACATATCATCATAAAAATACTTAGGCACTAATCAATCATTCACTTTAATCATATTCAATCCCTCCCCCACTTTGATTAAACTAAGTAAAATCTTTAATCACATTCCCTTACTAAACTAATCATATTCCCTTACTAAACTATTCATGATCATCTTACTTCTTTAACATACATCATAATTATTTCTCTAATCATGCTTCACTACTTTAATTTATGTTCTATCCTCACAAAAATACTCTATTAACACTAATAATAACACTTTGAAGCTTAATTATCCCAATTCATACCCTTTTTAATGGAACCCTAGAATTACCCATAAACACAATTCTTCAATTCATCCATTTCAACATGTTATATGATTACAAATCATCACTAATTCACTTTCTAACAACAAGTCTAACAATTTAAGACCCTAATTTCGTATTTAAAATCACAAATTTCATAAAACTCACTAAAACCCATTATAACTAGAAAACTAGGTTAAAATCAAACAAGAAATTACTTACATAAGTTGAAGATGATGAAGAAGATCATGAATTGAACCTTAGAAGAAATTAAATCCAGAATAAAAGAAGGAATTAAAGCTAAAATCGCCCCTGTGGTTTTCTCCCTTTTTCTCCCGCTCTCTAATTCTCTCTGGAATGTTTTTAGATGAATATTGGATAAACATAATACTGTACGTACATATCTATATGTTTTAATACCCTTTTAAACCCTACAGTCTGGAACTGATAAAATCGTTTACGTTTTTCACTATATCTCGTTATCTACATAATAATATTTCGTAATAAAATTATATCCGCGTACGATATTAATTTCCTGAAATTCGGGGTGTTACACTAACTCTGATATTTTGGTTATCAAGTTTTGGAAAAGTTTAAATAACACCCGTTTTAGTTGATATAGTTTGTAATTATATAATGATAGAACCGTTTGCTTTGGTAAATGTTTGGCTTAAGTAAACATCGGCTAATTATGTTTTGGGACTTGCGATTCCTATAATGAAATATATTATAAAATATGTTGTGTAAAATGTTGGGTGTTATAGGTCGGATATGTGTACGAATATTTTAAACGGGTATGGGTACAAATACACTAAAACCCGCCAGAACCCGACCCGTTGGCATCCATAATCCAAACATTGTAAATTAGAAATTGGTAAAAGAACTCAAAAACTTATATATTAAAAGAAAAATCTTGAGAGAATAATAGCTATTAGATGAAGATCAACAATTAAGATCTAACTCTTAATTTATTTAATGACATCATTAATCCCATTTTTATGTAATTAAAAGACTAATATACCCTTTGATATTTACAATATACACCCTTCAATATTTATAATATAAATCCTCTGTTTTTCTTTTAATTGTAGATAATCTTCCAAATATTTTATGAAAATTATAAATAATAACTATTTTATTATTTCTTCCATAATTCAAACTCTTTCTACAATCTTCTTTATTTTATTTTTTCTTTAAAAAGCCCCAATAAGTTATTTTCAATTCCAAAAATACATTAAAACCCGTCGGAACCCGACACGTTGGCATCCATAATCCAAGAATAGTAAATTAGAAATTGATAATCCAAGAATAGTAAATTAGAAATTGATAAAAGAATTAAAAAAATGTGGTCGTATAAGAATTTAAATCACTGGGCGATGAAGTGAAGTCATGTATTTTTTTTGGAATTGGAAATAACTTATTGGGGCTTTTTAAAGAAAAAATAAAATAAAGAAGATTGTAGAAAGAGTTTGAATTATGGAAGAAATAATAAAATAGTTATTATTTATAATTTTCATAAAATATTTGGAAGATTATCTACAATTAAAGGAAAAACAGAGGATTTATATTATAAATATTGAAGGGTGTATATTGTAAATTTCAAAGGGTATATTAGTCTTTTAATTACATAAAAATGGAATTAATGATGTCATTAAATAAATTAAGAGTTAGATCTTAATTGTTAATCTTCATCTAATGGCTATTATTCTCTCAAAATTTTTCTTTTAATATATAAGATAGAATAGATAGATAGATTATTATACTTTTAAACAACTTCAACCAAGAAAAACATTTAAGACGTAACTTACTAGATAGCATAGTTAATTTTATTTTAACAATTTACTTCCAATGAAAAATTATTAAGATTCTTGATTTTTTTTTCTAAAAATTATTAAGATTCTTATTCTTGCATTTTTTTTTTCTACAAAAAATCAATTATCTAATATAGAAACCGAGTTACGATCATCTTAAATCCACTTAAATTAAATTACTTTAACATATAGATTTGCCAATTATATAAAAACATAACATACATATATTTGTTCAAGCGTAAAAACACTTAAGTACAATGATGATGATGATGTATGAGGAATTAAGCTTGTCACACTCCGATTAACGTGCAAACCCAGAGTCGAGACTAAGTCAATCGAGGGTGGTGAAAGCCTAATTCTTGAAGAGCAATTCGTGAGGAATAACTCTGTGGATTTATGAGGTGTTAGCCTTAAATGAAAGCATAACACTGGTATTTATACTTAAACCCTAAGCTGACGTGGAGGGTTTGGTCGTGGGGGAGCACGACACTTCCTGCGTAGATCGCTGATATGGAAGCTCGGTCGTGGGGGAGCACGACACTTCCTGCGTGGATCGCTGACGTGGAAGCTCGGTCGTGAGCGAAGATGATATTTACTGTGTGCCGGCTGACGTGGACCAATCAAATGCACCGACCGTAACATCCTCAAATTGGGCCTAGAAGTAATAGGTATTTTCTGTAAATTTTAAATGCGATTTAAAATTGTTATTGTGTTTGATTGTATAATTAATAGGTCGATAAGCCTCTAAAAATATTGTGGCTGGTGAAATATTGATTGTTTTAAATTAATAGAATTGACGGTAAAATAAAATAGTTTTCCCGTAAATATTTTTAAGTTCCAGACAATGATAAGTACGGGGAATGAAATTTGACTAGTTATATTATTGTAACATCCTCGTTACCGGCCTAGGAGAAATTTGGTAATGTACTTAATTCATTTGATTATTTAATTGAGTTTAGAAATAATTAGTATTATTTGGCTAATTGAAATAAATATGTCCAGCGGTCAAATGACTTATTGTGATACATAAATTATTACTTGTTTTAAATAAATCTAGTTGACGGTATAATAAAATATATTTTCATGTAAACGGTTTTTAGGTTCCAGACAATAGGTTTAGAGCGGGTATAATTTATACTGAATTATACCCACCCTTAGTTGGGGATCGGCTCATTGTTTTTCCATCCCAAATTCATTATAACCTCTCAAATACAAAAACACACACTTAACAATTTAGAGATCAAAGATTAACAACTAGAAATCGATTGAGGCTTTGGATTGGTACTAGCACGTGATTATCTTCATCTTTAACGGATTATCATCTCGATTGTAAGTTCAAATTACCTTTGATTATATGTATGCATATGTTAGGGTTTGATGAAATTAAGTAGAAATGAGTAGATTTGATGATTGATGAGATTATTGTTGTTAGAACTTGATATATATTGATGCTTTAAGTTGTTTTTATGTATAGATCATGCAAAGTGTTCGAATTTGGTTAGTTGTGGTTTTTGGTTCGAGTTTGGTTTTGCAGAAACTGGGCGTGCCTGATGTTCTTGGGAATCCGGCGGATTCACGGGAATCCGGTCGGATTCCCCCTTTTTATGTCGGTCTAGATCATATGGGAATCCGGTCGTATTCATTGGAATCCGGCGGATTCAGATACCGGATTCATGGGAATCCGGCGTATTCCGAGGGCGTATTCCTTAGTTAGAGTTCTGTCCCAAATTGGAGCTGAAAGGGGGTGGGAATACGGCGGATTCATGGGAATCCGACCGTATTCATTTGAATCCGGCGGATTCCCATGGAATCCGGCGGATTCCCACTGTTTGCAGCTTTTGTCATTTTTGTTGGTTAGAACTTGTGTTAATCAACTTGTATGCTATCGTTATGATACTTAATAATTGTTGAACTGATATTAAGTGTTTAATGAAGGTTAGATATCATATGAAATGAGTATTAACTTGTAATCTTCTTGTGTTCTCAGATAAACCGAAGACTCAATAATATTAGACCTTTGAGTGAAGACGGTGACTGTGAAGGGTGAGTGGATAATTGACTCTCTTTCTGAATTAGTTGTAACAATCCGGTTACAACGGGTAAACGTGGTTTTACAGTTATATATATATTGAATCAGTACATTTTGCCATGATGATTATGGAATGTGCTATCTTGTCAGGGGTCAATATGATATTGGGTTTGGATACTGTTACTTTGGACGACATGATGACTTTGTACATGTGTTGTTTATTGAAATCATGTCGTATGTAGTAATGGTACTAAACTATCGGTAAGACCACTGTTTGGCCTTCAGTGGTTATAAGTGTTACTTGGGGAACCACCGCGGCATGAGGGTACCTCAAGGACCACCGATCCTCTTTGATGTATTTGTTATGATACTTTGTGGTGATCAATTGCTATGATAGTTTAGATTGATAGTTGTGATCTATTCACTTAGCTTCGTGCTAATCCCTCTCCTCACTTCTTGCAGATTACTTTTGATGTGGGTGGGCAAGAAGTTAGTTTGAAGAATGTTTGACTGCCTACTCTGACTATACGACATGTAGTCGTATATAAACTTATGTTTTGGAATTTAAATAACACTTAACTTAATGTTGTAGTTGATGTGATTATTGTACCAACTTATCATGCAGGCATAGATTGTGTTTTGGGAACTATGTTATACGCAATCTATAATGCATGATTTGTATTTAATCGCTTCCGATATATGTTTAAAAAAAAAAAAAAATGTCTCTTGAAATATTGTGGTGTTATAAATTGGTATCAGAGCCTAGGTTTGGGTGAATTGAGCATGGGTTAATTGTTCAATCCCAAATCTATGTGTGTCAGTCAAACATTCCTTTGAGTGGGATTTTGTTAGCATGTGAAGATGGTTAGTATATAAGTACTAACAACTAACGTGTTATGAGATGTTGTTTTGGTACAGATATGGCAGAGAATGAACCTCCAGCTGACCCACCCAATGATGCCCCTCGAACTAATGTATCCCCTCCTGAAACCCAAAATGTTAGCCAAGGTCAAACTGGTACTACCTTTTCTGCAGGGGATTTTGATCATGAGGATTATATGATTCATCTAGAGGCAGAAAATCTGAGACTTAAGGCAATAGAACAACAATTTTTGCAACAACAACAACAAAACCGGTCTTCTCAACAAGTCTTACAATCTATGCCTCCTACTGTTAGCACTGTACCACCACTCTTGGTGACTTCGCAGATTCCAGTATCTCAGTCTTATTATCATCATCCTCACTATGGTACTTATCCGATTTCGACTCCGTTCTCTTCCGGACCTTCGGGTTATCAGACTCCGATATTTCAAGCTCAGAATCAACCTAAGCTATGCTCTTTTAAGACTTTCAAGTCTTGTGGACCATCGGATTATTCGGGTAGTACAAATCCCTCCGTTACCTTGGATTGGTTGAGGGATGTGGAAAGAAAGTTTGAGGTTTGCCGATGTGAAGAGGAAGTCAAGGTTCCTTTTGCGGTGCAACTTCTGAAGGGTCCCGCAATGGTTTGGTGGGATTCCATTACATCACATTTTACCCCACAGCAGAGAGCATCGATTTGTTGGTCTGATTTCGACAATGAGGTTTGTAAGAAATATTGTTCGGGATTTGACATGACTCGGATTCGACGCGAGTTTTTGGATTTGCAATTAACGGACAAGATGACGATGGATGATCTCATTTCCCAATTCACTGACAAGTTGAGATTCGTGCAACAATGGGTACCAGAGGAACGTATGAAGATTGACCATTTTGTGGGGATGTTACCGCATGCTTATCGGACGACCGTGAGGTTGGCGGGTACTCTTTCCCAAGCTTTTGATCTTGCCCGTTCTGTGGATGGGGATGTTAGGGCACAAGGTTTGGAGGTTAGGGAAAAATCTCCATTTAAACCCAAGGGTGAATCTTCGGGTAGTCCTGGAAAGAAGAAATGGCAGGGATCTCTTCAACCTAAGAAGTCCAGTTCGGATAGTAAATCATTGGACAGAACCAATTGGTGCCAAAATTGTAAATCGAGACACACGGGTCCTTGCACTCCACAAACTGCTAGGTGTATCAAATGTGGACAACTTGGTCATGACATCAAGGATTGTGCGTTTCCTAGACATGTGTGTTGGAATTGTCAAAAGGAAGGTCATCGGTCGGGTTTGTGTCCGGAGGCTAGGAAACAAAGGATGGGTGTGGTCGGAGGGTCTTCATCTTCTGGCCAGAAAAGAAAGAATCCACCAACGGCAACTGGTAGGGCTTTCCAAATGACAGCTGATGATGCTGTCAGGACTGAAGATGTTATAACTGGTACATTTCTAATCAACTCTGTACCAGCTACTGTTCTGTTTGATTCGGGAGCCAATTGCTCATTTATATCTATGCTTTTCTGCGATAAACTGAAATTGACTCCCAC
The DNA here is from genome assembly GCA_949592205.1 of Helichrysum umbraculigerum. Classification (NCBI taxonomy): domain Eukaryota; kingdom Viridiplantae; phylum Streptophyta; class Magnoliopsida; order Asterales; family Asteraceae; genus Helichrysum; species Helichrysum umbraculigerum. Next base: position 113,613,828 of record CATIUR010000003.1, on the reverse strand, counting down.
TTGTATTACAAATCCTATTGAGGTTGAGATAGCAAATGGCAAGATAGTTCCAGTTACCACATCGGTGACTGGAGCTAGCATCTTGATTGAGGATCATAGTTTCCCAATTTCTTTTCTATTGATGCCCATCCCCAGTTTTGATGCGGTTTTAGGCATGGATTGGTTAAGTAAAAATAAGGCAAGTATAGAGTGCCATAAGAAACTAATTAGGATTCCAATCTCTAATGAGTCATTTGTTGTGGCTCGAGGGGAACGGGAAAGAGGTAGTATCCCTATGATTTCTATGATGAAAGCTAGTAAATCTCTAGCTAAGGGGTGCGTATCCTACCTGGCTTATATAGTTGATGCAAAATTAGAAAAGAAAACCGTTTCCAATGTCCGGGTGGTTTCCGATTTCCCCGACGTTTTTCCTGATGAATTGCCTGGGTTGCCTCCCATTAGAGAGGTGGGATATAAAATTGAGCTAATTCCTGGTTCTACTCCTGTAGCTAAGGCTCATTATAGACTAGCTCCCTCCGAAATTCGTGAAATGATGACCCAAATCCAGGAGCTATTAGATAAGGGTTTCGTCAGGCCTAGTTCGTCTCCTTGGGGTGCACCCGTATTGTTTGTTAAAAAGAAGGATGGCACCCTTCGGATGTGTATTGATTATAGAGAGTTGAATAAGCGAACCATAAAGAATAAGTACCCTTTGCCCCGAATAGATGAATTGTTTGATCAATTACAAGGGTCTTCCTATTTCTCAAAGATTGACTTGAGGTCGGGTTATCATCAAGTGCGGGTTTGTGGGGAGGATATTCCTAAGACGGCTTTTCGCACTAGATATGGTCATTATGAATTTCTTGTTATGCCTTTTGGGTTGACTAATGCTCCGGCGGTCTTTATGGATTTGATGAATAGAGTTTGTCGACCCTACCTTGATAAGTTTGTTATTGTATTTATTGACGATATATTGATTTATTCTAAGTCTGAATCCGATCACGAGGTACACTTGCGTTTAGTACTTGATACTTTAAGACAGGAGAAGTTGTATGCTAAGTTCTCCAAATGCGAGTTTTGGTTGCGTGAGGTTCAGTTTTTGGGGCATATTATTTGTGAGGATGGAGTTAAGGTTGATCCATCTAAGGTTGAGGCAGTTATGAATTGGCAAGCACCTAAGTCTGCTTCAGAGATTAAGAGTTTTCTTGGTTTGGCGGGTTACTATCGAAAGTTCATCAAGGATTTCTCTAAGCTAGCGGGTCCTTTGACGAAATTGACTCGAAAGGATGTTAAGTTTCAATGGAATGATCAGCAGGAGTCGGCTTTCCAGACTTTGAAACAATTATTGTGTCAGGCTCCAATTTTAGCCTTGCCTGAAGGGTCCGAGGATTTCATTGTGTATTGTGATGCTTCGCATGCGGGTTTGGGGTGGTGTCTTGATGCAACGTGGTCGAGTCATTGCGTATGTTTCTCGTCAGCTTAAACCTCATGAAAAGAATTACCCTACCCATGACTTGGAACTTGCAGCTGTAGTCTTTGCCTTAAAAATCTGGAGACACTATTTGTATGGTACTAAATGCGTTATTTGTACGGATCATAAGAGTCTTCAGTACATGTTTTCTCAGAAGGAACTGAATATGCGTCAGAGGAGATGGTTAGAGTTGATAAAAGATTATGATTGTGAGATTCGTTACCATCCTGGTAAGGCGAATGTGGTCGCGGATGCGTTGAGTAGAAAAGGGAAATTCGAGAAAGTTTGCTTTATGCGATTAGAAGTTTCCTCAGATTTGATTGACAAATTGAGAACGGCACAAATGGAAGCATTGATGGATCAAATTTGAAAGCCGAGATTCTATTGAAAAGAAAAGAACTGTTATGTGACGATTCTCGTGGATTAAAGACATTCCAATCGCGTGTTTGGGTTCCTTTGCTTGGGGGACTTCGTGATGTAATATTGATGGAAGCTCATAAGTCCAGATTGTCGATTCATCCCGGTAGCACTAAAATGTATAATGATTTGAAACCTTTGTATTGGTGGCCTACTTTGAAAATGGATGTTGCTCGATTTGTGGAATCATGCCATATATGCTCTCAAGTAAAGGCCGAGCACCAGAAACCGTATGGGTCGTTGAAACAACTTGAGATCCCCGAGTGGAAATGGGAAAACATTACGATGGACTTTGTAACAAAATTTCCGCGAACCATTAGAGGAAACGACATGATTTGGGTGATTGTGGACCGATTGACTAAGTGTGCTCACTTTCTTGCTACTAGTGAGACGGCTTCTTTGAGTAAATTATCCCAATTGTACGTCAATGAGATCGTTTCGCGACATGGAATTCCTTTATCTATTGTGTCGGATAGAGATCCACGATTCGTGTCCGGGTTTTGGCAGGGTTTGCAGAAGGAATTGGGTACCCGAATTAATTTGAGTACGGCTTATCACCCTCAGACGGACGGGCAATCAGAGCGCACCATTCAAACTTTGGAGGACATGTTGCGTGCTTGTGTGTTAGAATATGGTGGGTCTTGGGATTCACACCTGCCATTGATCGAGTTTGCGTATAATAATTCTTATCACTCGAGTATAGGTATGCCTCCGTATGAAATGCTTTATGGGCGTCGTTGTAGAACACCCACTTGTTGGCTGGAAGCGGGTGAGAAACAATTTGCGGGTCCAGATATTGTTCAGATTACTGCTGATAAGGTAGCAATTGCTCGTGAGAAGTTAAAAGCGGCACGGGATAGACAGAAACAGTATGCCGATCCGCGGCGCCGTCCGGTTTCGTTTGTGGTGGGTGAATTGGTTTATTTAAAGGTTTCCCCTTGGAAAGGTGTGATTCGGTTTGGTAAGCGTGGTAAACTTGCTCCTAGGTTTATTGGGCCATTTAGAATTCGCCAAGTAGTTAATGATCAAACGGTATCGTTAGATCTTCCTCCTGAATTAGCGGGTATTCATGACACCTTCAATGTATGTTACTTAAGAAAATGTAAAGTGGAGGACCAATCCCAAGTCCTTCCGTTACAAGACTTGCGTGTCGACTTAGGTCAGAAACTTGTAGAGGAACCCATAGAGCTTGTAGATAGAAAAGTGACTAAACTTCGAAAGAAGGAGATACCCATGGTTTTGGTTAAGTGGCGACATAGTTTGGGTGCAAATCTTACGTGGGAAACGGAGGAAAGCATGAGGTTGCGTTACCCTAACCTCTTTGAGCGTGGCGAGATTTCGGGGACGAAATCTTTTTAAGGAGGGAAGATTTGTAACATCCTCGTTACCGGCCTAGGAGAAATTTGGTAATGTACTTAATTCATTTGATTATTTAATTGAGTTTAGAAATAATTAGTATTATTTGGCTAATTGAAATAAATATGTCCAGCGGTCAAATGACTTATTGTGATACATAAATTATTACTTGTTTTAAATAAATCTAGTTGACGGTATAATAAAATATATTTTCATGTAAACGGTTTTTAGGTTCCAGACAATAGGTTTAGAGCGGGTATAATTTATACTGAATTATACCCACCCTTAGTTGGGGATCGGCTCATTGTTTTTCCATCCCAAATTCATTATAACCTCTCAAATACAAAAACACACACTTAACAATTTAGAGATCAAAGATTAACAACTAGAAATCGATTGAGGCTTTGGATTGGTACTAGCACGTGATTATCTTCATCTTTAACGGATTATCATCTCGATTGTAAGTTCAAATTACCTTTGATTATATGTATGCATATGTTAGGGTTTGATGAAATTAAGTAGAAATGAGTAGATTTGATGATTGATGAGATTATTGTTGTTAGAACTTGATATATATTGATGCTTTAAGTTGTTTTTATGTATAGATCATGCAAAGTGTTCGAATTTGGTTAGTTGTGGTTTTTGGTTCGAGTTTGGTTTTGCAGAAACTGGGCGTGCCTGATGTTCTTGGGAATCCGGCGGATTCACGGGAATCCGGTCGGATTCCCCCTTTTTATGTCGGTCTAGATCATATGGGAATCCGGTCGTATTCATTGGAATCCGGCGGATTCAGATACCGGATTCATGGGAATCCGGCGTATTCCGAGGGCGTATTCCTTAGTTAGAGTTCTGTCCCAAATTGGAGCTGAAAGGGGGTGGGAATACGGCGGATTCATGGGAATCCGACCGTATTCATTTGAATCCGGCGGATTCCCATGGAATCCGGCGGATTCCCACTGTTTGCAGCTTTTGTCATTTTTGTTGGTTAGAACTTGTGTTAATCAACTTGTATGCTATCGTTATGATACTTAATAATTGTTGAACTGATATTAAGTGTTTAATGAAGGTTAGATATCATATGAAATGAGTATTAACTTGTAATCTTCTTGTGTTCTCAGATAAACCGAAGACTCAATAATATTAGACCTTTGAGTGAAGACGGTGACTGTGAAGGGTGAGTGGATAATTGACTCTCTTTCTGAATTAGTTGTAACAATCCGGTTACAACGGGTAAACGTGGTTTTACAGTTATATATATATTGAATCAGTACATTTTGCCATGATGATTATGGAATGTGCTATCTTGTCAGGGGTCAATATGATATTGGGTTTGGATACTGTTACTTTGGACGACATGATGACTTTGTACATGTGTTGTTTATTGAAATCATGTCGTATGTAGTAATGGTACTAAACTATCGGTAAGACCACTGTTTGGCCTTCAGTGGTTATAAGTGTTACTTGGGGAACCACCGCGGCATGAGGGTACCTCAAGGACCACCGATCCTCTTTGATGTATTTGTTATGATACTTTGTGGTGATCAATTGCTATGATAGTTTAGATTGATAGTTGTGATCTATTCACTTAGCTTCGTGCTAATCCCTCTCCTCACTTCTTGCAGATTACTTTTGATGTGGGTGGGCAAGAAGTTAGTTTGAAGAATGTTTGACTGCCTACTCTGACTATACGACATGTAGTCGTATATAAACTTATGTTTTGGAATTTAAATAACACTTAACTTAATGTTGTAGTTGATGTGATTATTGTACCAACTTATCATGCAGGCATAGATTGTGTTTTGGGAACTATGTTATACGCAATCTATAATGCATGATTTGTATTTAATCGCTTCCGATATATGTTTTAAAAAAAAAAAAATGTCTCTTGAAATATTGTGGTGTTATAATTATAGACTCAAATAATTGAGTTGGTATTTATTCTCATTCATACATACATATGTACGTATCATACATTCATCATATACACATACACAAACTCTAATCAATCCAAAAACTTGATGAAATCATCAAATTGAAGAAGACAAACTCGAATTCAAGCTTCTAGTGTGAAGATTATCATCTTCTAATCCTTCCTTTCATCTAGTAAGTCTCAAATCTTTGAATCATGAACCCTAGAAATTGGGGGTTTTTGATGTTCTTGGTGATAATTCGAATTTAAGCTTTTATTATGTGAAATTGATGTTAGTTAAGCTTATTGTTGTTGATAACTAGCAAGAGTCAAGCTTAAGTTTGTAAATTAATCTTGATTATTAGGTTTTTGATTATTTTTGATGGGTTATTGATTATAATCCGAAACTTTAGAGTTGTAGTGATTAAATTCTTGTTAGTTGATGATTAAATGATGATTATAATGTAAACCCTAAGTTAGAAATGAAGAAGGTGATTATATGATTTGATGAGTTCATGGGGTTTTGATGGGTTAATGGTATTAATCATAACTAAAGCTTGATATTAGTTGAAATGGTGTTAATATGTGTTATTAAGAGGATTAGTAGCTTTAATCTAACCTAATAGTGAATTACACAGGTTGTGTGAATTATAATTCAAGTGGAATTTGGTGAAAGTGTGATGATTAGGTGTTAATCATATTGATTGATAATAATAAGAGATTGTTATGATGTTGCTAGTAAAAGGTGAGTTGTATATGAAGTTGTTATCCATTGAGGCTAAGATGATCATGATAATGATCATGAGTGATTAATGAAATAATAGATGAGATAGATTGTGAAATTCTTAATATATGAGATTAATGACTTGATTATGTAATTGACCATATTTGAGGTGGATTAATGTAGTGATGTGATTCTATGTTCATAATTTAATAGTAATGGTGAACTAATGATGTTAAATTGGTTATATATAATCTTGGATTGAATTGTGTTGAATGATTATAAGTAGGTAATTATTTGATTGAGTTGTTTAGATTTTATTACAATTATGTGATGATATTTCACATTGAAACAAGTGACTAACTTGTGTTATTTTGTTGTAATTCCAGATATGGAGAAAACTCAGTGATATTAGACTACTGAGTGGGCGATTGATGATAATTGGTGAGTGGACTGGTTCTCACAGGATAAATTGGTGATAACTTTGTGGTTACACCAATTATTAGTAAATTACTGTTTATCGATTTGATTGATTAATTGATTTTAGAAGATATCTAGAGAGAGTGTTTATTGGTTGATAGATGATTGATTGCTAGTGATTAATTCCATGATAGGTTGGAATAATATATGTCAACTTGACTGGTTGGTTGGATTGGTTGTTACAGGTTAGTCAACGTGAGATTTGTGATAATGTGTTGAGAATGGAACACATGTTGACTAAAGGTAGCAACCCTTTATCGGTAAAATCACTGTATTGGCCTACAGTTGGTTATAAGTGTCACTTGGTGCGTCTCCCGGGTCTGTGGACGTCACAAGGACCACCGATCCTCTATATGTCGATTGTGTGTTGATAGTTGTTAGTTGATTGTTGTATCAGATTGTTATGCTGAGTTAGACTGTTAGAATTAGTCTATTCACTTAGCTTCGTGCTAATCCCCCACTTTACTCTTGCAGGTTTAGTCTTTGTTGGTGGGTTTGCAAGAAATCAGGGTTTGATGGAATGTTTGGCGACTAGCACTCTGATTTTATATAATTATGTTATTGGTTTAACATTTTGTTGTAAGTCAATTTACACCTAATTTAGTGTTGTAATTATTATGGTCATTTGAATTTAAAGATCATGTAATTTGGATTGCATATTTTAGTTGTTTTATATGCAATCTAAAATGTATGTGTTCAACTAGGCATTTCCGGTTTAAAATAAATAAAAAATTTGGTCTTGAAATAGAGGGTGTTATACCGACCAGGTTAATGGCCAGGCCATGCTAGTCGTACCTGAATATAAAGGTTGCAGATTGTACTTCTGTCAAAGAATGTCGGGCTTGCTTTGTCATCTTGCAGCTGTACCTTCGTTACGTTGATAGAGTGGCTAGTGCTGCGGTCCGGCACGGAACGTATCCGAGTTCGCGTCCTGACTTGGGCATTAGCGTCCGAGATGAGAGCTAAAAGAGTTGGGCTCAGATGTTATCCGGGTCTAGGTTCGGCACGGATCCGGGGTAGTGATACTTAGTGCAGTCTGTCGTCCGTACCGAAGGCTAGTAGAGCTGTCAGCGGATATTATCCGAGCCCAGGCTCGGTACGGAACCGAGCCACCCTATCTAGTGTAGGCTGATGTCAGATGGCGTACATCATTAATATTGAAGTTGAAAAATGATACAATAAAAAAGAATATAAAAAAAAAAAATCTACAATACAATAGATTTTTATATGCATCATATAAACGAACAAATTTCATTCTCGTTATTATATTTTACTATCGTTTTACAGTTTTTGTTTTGTAAATGTAACATTTTCTCTCATGAAAGTAACTTGTACATGACCGATTGATCAATGCATGACAATTAATCACATTTAAACAAAAACTTATAAACAATTAATCACATTTAAACAAATTCTTTTAAAAAATCTTTTTGTGTCATTTTTTAAGAAATAAAAGTAAATCTAACAAAAACAAATGATTTTACTCAAACAACTCTAGGTTAAGGTCACGAGTTCGAGTCTTGTTGAGAGGGGGAATCCTGTAATGCTATACCTATCCAAGACATGGAAGGGCAAACCCTTTATGGCGTCACCTAGACTGCGAACTCAGGGGCGGTTACTCGTACTAGGGGAGTAACCGTTAGTGAAGATGATCGAGTGGACCTAGTGGATCCGTTAGTGATTCCACAACTGTGTTTCAAAAACAAATAAAAATCTATTTAATATATATATCTAAATAAAGTAAAACTCAGTTTGTAGATATAAGTTAATTACTTTTGTACAAAAACATTTTTTTATACAAATAATCCTTCTAATTTTGAAAGTCAAACCGTAAGTAACTTAACTTCAGTAATTACTATTTATAAACACCGATTAATGATTATTACTACTAATACACTACTCTTACTTCCCCTTTTTAGAAATCAGGACTACTTTTAGTCCACCACCATCACCACCGCCACCACCACCACCTCTAACTTTCTCTTTCTTCATTTGCTTTCAACTCCTGATTTCATTCCACCACCAGATCAGTCGATCAATCCCAATCCACCATCAATTAGGTTTTAAGCTCTTCCACTTTTCAATTTTAATCACACCTTCAATCACACACACACACATACATTTTCAGCTAAATATACGCCGTCAAAACCCTCACAGATTCCATCTGCAAATTGTTTTCGATATAGTACGGGCTGTATCCGTCAAATTCAGCAATCAGTGGAGTTAATTAAATAGTTCTTAATTGCTTCTGCTGGTTCGGTGTTTATGTAGGTCAATGTGTTAGAGATTTGCGATTAATTTTGATGAACAGAAAATGGAGCTTAATTGTTACGGTAGTAGAGACTGCTACGTAATTTTGCTTATTTGATTATTATTGACGATGAGTTCAGATGCTAGCAGAACCGGTGGACAAGTTGAACGAGATATTGAGCAGGTAAATTGATTAGAATAATAATTATTATAATAAATTAAAATGCTATTTATAGTTAAATATATAGATGTAGATACTAATTGAAACTCTAGATACATGTTCCTATTTTGTACCTGTATTTGATTTTAGATTGATTGGAAGTTATCTGTAATAATGACTTATTAAGTCCTAAGGTACAGTTAATTAGTTACGTTGCTGTGAGACGTGGTTTATAGAATGTAGAACTTATAAGTACCGTATCACTAGGCAATTTGAACTATTGTTATTCACTTTGTCGTGATTTGACTATGTTATGAGGCTTATACTGATAATTTCTGGTGTAAGCTTTGCTGTTATTGTGTTATTAGCCGACTTTAGTCACCTACATTCAGCGATAACAAACATTTATAATTTGGAGATTGGAGATACACATGTTTCTTTACTTATTACCTGTATCTTATAATACATTAATTAACACTTACCTCCTCGTCCTTGCCCCAATATTTGCCTCTCATTTTGCATAGAAGAAGTAGGCTTCAAACGGAGTTTTGCTAGGATGACGAACGATTTATATTAGCAAATGATATATAGGTGAAATGCCTACAATATTGTACAACAGCGTATCCTTATTTGAGTGTTTCTATATACAGGCATAAGTATAATGTACAAAAACAAGAGTAACCTGTTATCCGTATATATTTAAGAGTGGTTAATGAAACTAGTCATCCACTGAATGTTTACATGAATTCAAATAGTAGTTCTCATTCTTTAGAGCAAATGACCAAACATTAGCAGGAGTAGTGAAATGCAAAGCACCAAAAATAAATTTTGATAAAATCTGATAGAGGCAACACTCTTGGGTCAAGCTACTGGGTAATTTTCATGTACTGCAGACCTATAAATAGTAATCAACAGTCAAGGTAGAAATGTGTTCACCATGACTTAAATAAAATGAATAGGAGTAGATTGTTACAAAGACCAAATGTGTAAAGTTGTATATAACTTATGTGGGAGCCTAGTTTCAACCATCGCATAAAAGCCATCCAATTCTGATCTGTCACCATGAAAAAACTCTATGAAGGAAGTTTTGACGCGTGCGCGCGCACACACACACAAAACCATTTCCTCATTCAGCTTCTTTTCGTTCTAAATCTATGTGAATAATCTCGTGCATGATTTCCTATGCAATCCTAATATACCCCATATGATTATATTGCTGGATGTGAGTAGATGTAGGGGTATTGATAATGTAAATTTATGCTAGTGTTTACCGGAGTGCGTAACTCTGCTTGTTTGTATGTAAGAAACAAACACAAAGAGGGGAATTTGAGAAAATTATGAGCTCGCTGTTCATACATGAGGTAGTCATGCTTGGGTACATTATAGGCATGACATCCTCAATTAATTCTGTTTATTTATATGCAAGTTCAGTTAGCCTGCATGGAGTGGTAGAATGTGCTAATTTTCGAACCTATCAATTATATTGTTAAACTTGCTATCACTTCTACATGGAGTCTTAAGTCTAAAAGCTACTTTATGATACGCTATGTCATCAACAACATATATGTTACCTGTGTCGAATATTAACTGTTTTTAGTCACCAAATATTCTCAGAAATATAGAACTACTAGAAGATGAAGATCATGAATATATATTGTTGTTGTCCAATCGAATATTGACATATGCTAATGGTTGTTAAAGGCTAGCTTGTTTTCATTTTGCAAGGTCAATATTATATAATATGTGGTGATTTCTGTTTAGCTTATCGTCTTGAATTACATTTACCACAGGCCATTACCGCTCTTAAGAAAGGGGCTTATCTTCTCAAATATGGAAGAAGGGGGAAGCCTAAGTTTTGCCCCTTCAGGTTGGCTAATGTAAGTATGTTTTTTGTGATTTAACACCTCTGTTGCGTATTATTTTATGTATCTTTTCGTGTGTGTTTTCATGAATAGATGCATTTGAAATATCTTCTAAACAAGTTGAACAGCGTGTGTTTCTGAATGAAAATAATATCAATCTCTTTGTGAATGGGGTAATCAATAGTTTGCTATTGAAGTGATGCCGGTTTTTTCTGCTATTTCAGGATGAGTCTATTCTCATATGGTTTTCTGGGAAAGAGGAAAAACAACTTAGGTTAAGTCATGTCTCCAGAATCGTATCAGGGCAGCGAACTGTAAGTTATTTGCTATACATATATTATTTTATGCAAGATTAGTTATGCTAATTTAAGAGGAAAATCAAAATGCCTTTCAGCCTTTTTTTTTGACATTTAAATCAAAACTAGGTATCAATGTATCATATCCGGAATGAGAGAATGTGAATTCAAAACAAAATTTAATTTAAATAGTAAATCTGTTCAATTACGAGAAACCTGTTTTAGGATCACAAAATTTTGATTACTTAAATCACCTTTTCTTTCGTGTGTGCTTGTGCATGTGCATGTGCTGCTTCCACATTTGGTGGTTATGTTCAAAAACAGAACTTTATTTCTCTATTCTTGGTTTCTTTTCTGTATTACCCGATACTAGTCCAGGGATATTCCTTTTAGTTGTATACTTTCCTCATTTCTGTTTAAGGCTTTATCACCTGAATTATTCTGGATAACTGTGATATTGTATTATTCAAATGAATCTACTTGCATCGATTTTTGTCGCCAGCAATATTTACAGTGATTTTACTTTGTTGTGTAGCCAATCTTTCAAAGGTACCCAAGGCCTGAGAAGGAGTATCAATCGTTTTCCCTAATATACAATGATAGGTCTTTGGATTTGGTAGGACTTCGAACTTTTTGTGCAATTGATTATTGTCACAGTTTGTACTATTTCTAGCGTCTTATCTCCCATTAAAAGGTTTTGAGAATTTATATTTATGTTCCTGCAATTCATTTTGGTTGATTAGATCTGTAAGGATAAGGATGAAGCTGAGGTGTGGTTTAGTGGCCTTAAAGCACTAATATCACGTGGTCATCAAAGAAATTGGAGAACAGAATCAAGAAGTGATGAAATCCCATCTGAAGCTAACAGTCCCAGGACGTATACACAAAGAAGCTCCCCTTTACATTCTCCATTTGGTAGTGGCAATAGCTCACAGAAGGTACAGCTTCCTCTCTGGTGCCATGTATGCATCCACACGAGGTGGTAATTTCTACCCATTTACAAAATTACTTATGAATGGGTAAATCCGATTATGAGTTATTTTTAGCATGTCAAACAGGTAGAATCAATAAAGTTAGCTAAAAAGGAAACAGGTCAGAAGGGTTGACAAGTCACAAGTTGTCTAATATTTTTTTCTTTATTTATTTCTTTTTGCACAAAACCTTTTAAATTGATTTAGGTAAGAAATTAGATTAAATTATTGTTGAAGTAGTATAGCTTTTCTAATCATGTTTGATATACCAGCTGTTTATCAAAAGTTCAATTTTTTTGGGTAAAAAGTATTGCGGATCAACCCGCTGCAGTCTGTTTCAGCCAGTACAACTTATGATCTGGATTGACCTTTACCCAACCTACTAACTCGCACATTTTGCCACTTCTACATATAGATACGTACTTTGGCACGTGTGTTGTCGTAACAGTGTTATATTTGCTTTGACATAAAAAGGTTATGTCACGATCTACATGTTGCATTTTCAGGATACTGTTGATCCTCTCAGCCTTCACAGTCCATATGGAAGCCCTCCTAAAAATGGTTTAGACAAGACATTTCCAGATGAGATTTTGTATAAGCTTCCTCCCAAGGGTTTCTTTCCTCCCATTTCTGCCAACGGGTCTGTCCATTCAGTGTCGTCTGGCGGTTCTGACAGCATGCATGGCCACTTGAAAGGCATGGGGGTAGATGCCTTCAGAGTAAGCTTATCAAGTGCCGTTAGCTCATCAAGTCACGGTTCTGGTCATGATGATGGAGATGCATTGGGAGATGTTTTCATTTGGGGTGAAATCACAGGAGATGGTGTCGTGGGCGGTGGACCCCACAAAGCAGGAAGTTGTTTAGGTACTAAAATTGATTCTTTGTTACCTAAAGCATTAGAGTCTGCAGTAGTTCTTGATGTTCAGAACGTTGCTTGTGGTGGAAGACATGCAGCTTTAGTTACAAAGCAAGGGGAAATGTTCTCTTGGGGTGAAGAATTAGGCGGTAGGCTTGGCCATGGCATAGACTCAGATGTTTTACATCCAAAACTAATTGATGCTCTTAGTAATACAAATATAGAGCTTATAGCATGTGGCGAGTATCATACATGTGCTGTTACCCTCTCGGGTGAACTCTACACATGGGGTGAAGGGCATTTTGGTATTCTTGGCCACGGGAATGAAGTTAGCCACTGGGTTCCTAAGAGGGTAAACGGCCCATTAGAGGGTATCCACGTTTCGGCTATTTCATGTGGGCCCTGGCACACTGCTGTGGTGACATCAGCTGGTCAACTGTTCACTTTTGGTGACGGAACTTTTGGTGTCTTAGGCCACGGAGATCGGAAAAGTGTTTCAAGACCTAAAGAAGTTGAGTCACTAAAAGGACTTCGAACTGTAAGAGCTGCTTGTGGAGTCTGGCACACTGCTGCAGTTGTAGAAGTTATGGTTGGTAATTCAAGTTCTAGTAATTGTTCTTCAGGCAAACTATTTACATGGGGAGATGGGGATAAAGGTCGATTGGGGCACGGTGATAAGGAAACTAAACTAGTACCTACTTGTGTCGCTGCACTAGTTGATCCAAATTTTTGTCAAGTTGCATGTGGACACAGCATGACCCTAGCACTTACTACTTCAGGCCACGTGTATACCATGGGAAGTCCCGTTTATGGTCAACTAGGAAATCCTAATGCTGACGGGAAGCTTCCACTTTGTGTTCAAGGTAAGCTTTCAAAGAGTTTTATAGAGGAGATAGCATGTGGGGCCCACCATGTTGCAGTTTTAACTTCAAGGACAGAAGTTTATACTTGGGGAAAAGGAGCTAATGGTCGATTAGGTCATGGAGATACAGATGATAGAAATTATCCAACTTTAGTAGAAGCCTTAAAAGATAAACAAGTTAAGGGTATTGCTTGTGGTACTAATTTTACTGCAGCTATATGTCTTCATAAGTGGGTTTCAGGAATCGACCAGTCTATGTGTTCTGGGTGCCGCCTTCCATTTAATTTTAAACGAAAACGCCATAATTGTTACAATTGTGGTCTTGTTTTCTGCCATTCATGTAGTAGCAAGAAGTCACTCAGAGCCTCTATGGCACCAAATCCAAACAAACCATACCGTGTTTGTGATAATTGTGTTAATAAATTGAAGAAAGCTATTGAAACTGATGGATCATCGCAGTCATCTGTGAGTAGAAGAGGAAGTATAAATCAAGGTTTCAATGACCAAAATGAAAAAAATGATAATTTGGATCAACGATCTCGTCCTCGTCTTGCAAGATTAGCTTCAATGGAATCTTCGAGACCAGTGGAAGGTTATTCTTCTAAACGCAACAAGAAGATAGAGCCAAATAGCAGTCGCGTGTCACCAATTCCTAATGGAAGCTCTCAGTGGGGAGCACTTAACATCTCTAAATCTTTCAATCCAGTTTTCGGTTCTTCTAAAAAGTTTTTCTCTGCTTCAGTCCCTGGGTCAAGAATTGCTTCACGGGCAACTTCACCAGTATCTAGACGGCCCAGCCCGCCTCGCTCGACCACACCAACACCAACTTTGGCTGGACTATCCTCACCCAGGATCATGGTGGATGATTCTAAAAGGATAAATGATAGCCTCAACCAAGAAGTAACTAAACTAAGATCACAGGTATATTACTTTTTCATGCATTGTTTTTTCACCCATTTACTTTGTAAAATTCTTTTCGTTCTTGTAATGAACTTATAAAACGTAGAGGTGGCAACTTTGACCCATTTACTTATGAACGGGTCGATTGTCGATTCGATTCGTGTCACCTCTAACGTTCAAACGGGTAAATTTAAAGAACGGCTTAAGAGGAGACGGGTCAGAAGTTGCCTAAAATGTACTTTTAATGCACGATAAAACATCCTGAATCTTTTTATTCAAGAATCAGATTATATTTGACTAAGATTTATTTCAACTATATAAGACACATTAATTATCTATTTCAAGTTCTAATCCAACACGCCCAACCCACCTATTTTCTACTTTTGTTATAAAGTCATGGAAACTGGCATATTTACATTACTCATAAGAAAAAATGAACAAAAAATGTAGATATAAGAAGGAAAATGATCTTTGCATGATGATATTCTCGCAATAGATTAAAAGACTTGGCTGTACCGAGCTTTCATACTCGTATTATACGTGATTGTAACATCTGCATCTCTGATGTGGGTATTACTGAAGTAAGCAGACATCCAATCAGTGAAAGTCCCTCAGAGTCGTTTTTCTGTCAATGTCTGAAGTCTGTTTCTGTCGCTTGAAAGACTATGGGTAGGAAAGTGTTATATAGCAAGTTTAAGTTTTTGGTCACAAGCCAAATAATTCTAAAACCCTGCAAAAATTTGAAATATATAGAATAGAAGGCATTGGCAAAAGTAAGATCTATATGAGAAGATGCATTGGAAAAGAAATAAATAGATAGATAGTATTAGAAAAAATCTTCAGGTGATGGTGTTATTATGATGAATTGGAGTTTGATGATTTAAAGTAATAAACGGACTGCGCTAGGTGAGTATATAAAAATCGTTAGTAAGATTGATGTGACAGTCTTCTCTGAATACTTTAATGATGAAAAAAATGACGTGAATAGGATTTGTGCGTTTAAATATGGCTGTTATAATCATTGTGGTCTTCATCTCAGGTTGAAAGTCTTACTCGTAAAGCAAAACTTCAAGAGGTTGAGCTGGAAAGAACTTCTAAACAACTGAAGGAGGCAATAGCAATTGCAGGGGAGGAAAGCTCAAAATGCAAGGCAGCAAAAGAAGTTATCAAATCACTTACAGCACAAGTAAGACTAGTGTTGTTAAACTTTCTTTAGGCCCCACTAATTAAGTAATTAGATACATTGTTCTTGCGTTGCACGATACTGAACCAGTTCAGTTTTTACTCTTGTCACTAAAATTTGTGAATCCTACGTCCTTTTCTTTTAAATTTGTTTGTGTATGTATTTATCTAAATATTTGTGTCTATCCTTAAACAGAATTTTGCATCTGATATAATTTATTTTGACTAATTGACTAATAGCTTTCTTAATTTATGTTTGGGGATGTGCACCCAAACATAAATCACTTACTAAAAACATCCATTGTCCTTTCCATCATCAATTGTGCTTGGATGATTGCGTAGTGCATCGGTATGCTTAAGGAAATTGTTGGTGGATTTAATACTTGTTCCATATATGATGGCATTGTATGTTCGATTTTACTATTCATTATAATTCGAACCCAACAACGGCCGCTGTCTATATGTAAATTACCCATTTAGTTTATTGTGTCATTCTTTACTAAATGCGTGTACATTGTTATGCACCTTAAAACATTAGGATGGCTATATATATGGAATAGGGTCTTATCGATTGGATGTATCCATTAAATAAGATGGATAGAGGGGTGAATACACCAGTAATTTCCGTCTCTATATCTTAGTGTGAGATAGAAAAAGGAAGTGAGATGAGTTGTTAATGTTTAATGTATTTATGAATATATAATGCACATCACATAACTATATTGGTTAATGTTATGCTGTTGGACTTTTTGGCTGATTATGTCCTTCACTTTTGTATGTGCAAAAAGCTGAAAGACATGGCAGAAAGATTGCCAGTGGGAGCTGCACGGGACATCAAATCTCCTTCCTTCACTTCTTTCGACTCCACTCTTTCTAGTGACGTCTTGTTAAATGCTTCACTTGACCATCCTAATGGTCAGATGACATTATATAAAGAACCTGATTTAAGTGGTTCAGACACACCGTTAGAATTAAATGGATCAAGCAGCATGGTAAACCGCAGTTTGGGCCAGAACAAAGCAGGGCATGCAGAATCAACAGCAAGAAATGGTGGCAGAAGCAAAGATGGTGACTCTCGTGGTGAAGATGAATGGGTTGAACAAGATGAACCTGGTGTTTATATTACTCTGACATCCTTGCCCGGAGGTATTAAAGATCTTAAGCGGGTCCGCTTCAGGTATGGTTCTTTGCCTTCCCGTATTCCTTTCTGTATAATATAGACGTGGCAATTTCAACCTATAGGTAAACGGGCTGATTTGGGTTATATTGCTCTTTTAATGAGTCAAATGGGCAACACTAAAATATCTGCTAAGATGGAAACGGGTTGAACTGATCAAATGGACTAAAGTCTCCGAAGATGTATTCAGAATGCCTAACCTCGTATAATTGTTTTTGAAAATAAAGCAAAAATTAGATGTCTGGATTATAGTTGTAACTATGCATTATACAAAATGCAAGGACAACACACAAAAGCACATCTGCTGGTTGACCCAACCAGCATGTTTCAACATATCTAGTCTTTCTTTGATTTCGCTTTGGATATGAGGAAGGTGCCTTTACTTATGATTCTAGAGGCATAATAGATTAATCGTCAATCTCATCTGCCACTTAGATGTGGGTATTTCAACCCTGTTACTAATGAATGGATTGATTCGGGTAAATATTATGTTGTTAAAGGGTAGATAAAGTTATCTTGAAGTTGAACGGGTTGAATGGGTCACTTAAGTCGATAGTACCCCAAAGTTTGTTCTAAAGCATAAGATCTCATCATCCATTGAAAAGTTTATTTTGTTAATGAGATAATCAAAATTTGTAATCATATTTGAGAATTGAGACACTAGTGATCTATAAAAAAATTGCACAAAAAGTGTTCGGATCAACTAACATTCATATAATTGTATCAAAAGATAGAGGTTTTGACCCATTATCCAACCTGTCCATTTTGCCACTTCTGATGATTGCAATTCTGACCACTCAACTTGCCCCTGCATGTTTCGCAAAGGAAAATTAGTAGTTTGCTCTGATTCTTTCTTCTTAAAACGTTAAAAGTGACTTAAATGGAAATGACTAATAAGTCCCTTCAACTTTTCTAATGCAGCCGGAAGCGATTCAGTGAGAAACAAGCAGAGCAATGGTGGGCTGAGAATCGCCCCCGAGTTTATCAACGCTATAACGTCCGATTGGTTGATAAATCGGGCATAGGCGTTGCTAGTAATGAATTACCACAGTGACATGTAGAACACGTCATTTGTAAATCATTTTTCCCAATTCTTGTTATCCTCCATTGCTGCATTTCTACAAAGCAAAGCTCATATTGATTTCATTTGTTGGGTTTGCCACATCAGCTCATCACCCGGAGGTTGGAAGCGAAGGTTTCCTATAACAGCAAGAGCTTCAGTTGTGAATCTATCCTCTCTTTATAGCTTCGATTAAGTTGTTTCCTGTTTTCAGGGTTGATGGTGTTGATGAATATGTAAATTCATTGTAGGTTTTCTAGAAAGCTGCTATCGTGTATATTCATAGTTCATTTCTGAGTTTTTTTAGCTACGAAAGTTGTCATATATGTTGTGATATATCTCTAGATCTTACTGATTGCTTGTAGTTTGCTATCATCTAATATTCAACGGCCTTTACATTTCATTTGGGTGTACTTTCATTTTAACTGACTGAAGTTGCATCGTATGTTAGACTCCTCCCAATGGTGACGCCAACTGACGCATCAGTTGCATGCCAGCTCAGCGCCACGTCAGCTTTTCCCCCAACTGACATAAACTGACACTCCCCTGCCAACAGCAACATCACTTCCCTTATTATTTTCAGGGCCCCACACATTATTTAATCTATTTATTTAATACAAATTTTTTTTTTTATTTGGCTTGAAATGGACCAAAGGGCTCCACCCACACCCTCTCTCCTCCGTCGCTATACCGAAGTCCCCAAACCGATGGGTGGTGCCTATGGTGTTACAAACTGATGCCAAGTGATGGTGCAAACCGATGCACCATTGGGAGGAGTCTTAGCGGTTTAATGACATCTGGTCTAATAATATTGCGCGTTATATGGTGTACAGTAGCAATCTAGCTATCTGCTAAATTATTTACCGGAATACAGATTCATGTTTGCTCAATATTTGTAACAAATTATACAATGTTTAACCAGATCATTTATCTATATTTTGTAACATGTGCTTACACTATATATCTATATCTATACTACCTAATAGGTATAAGTACTTTCTTATATACTACCTATAAGGTATTACTTTCTTTAATTACCAAATTATCTTCCACTTAATTAAATTTAACATCTCACATTTATATAATTAGAAGTACCATTAATCAATCGATCAATTATTTAATCTTATAACCACACATTCATTACAAAAATGTTAATCGGTCAAATAATATACAATTTTAAAAATAATTTATTCAAATCCAATTTTGATTTAATTTTGAAATCAACCAACTATATATTAAATAAATGATTTTGAAATTATAATAGGTTCTTTCTACTCATGTTCCCTCTCTTATTCTGAATCAAAACGTACGTTATTTGCAGTTGCTTTTGACATGCTACGTTTATTTATTCTTCATCATTAAAACACGAATAGATATATTAGTTTTTCGAACTTATCTCTAAACTAGCTTAATCACTTATCAAACTAACACATATGTTACGTATAAGATACCACCGAATAACGCGAGTGAGTTACTAGTTATACAATTAGTGACGCATGGAAGTTCTTTTTCTTCTTGAATTTCAGTTCTCATTTTAGGAACCAATTGGGCATTGCACAAGTGGTACGACCACCGCAAACGCTCGTACTTCACATGTGTGACCTATAGGTTAGGGTTCGAATCAGTGTCTTAGCATATAAGGGCGATTTTGTGGACAAGTGATTTGTCCGGCATTGATGCTTCTTGCAAGTGGGACGGATGCGTATCATTGAAATGTGGTACGAGAGTCAGGGGTATCATCCGAATTACCCTTTCAATTTTCATTTTAGGACGACTTTTGATTTTTCTATTCTAGTTTTCTATTTGAGAACACTGCATAAATTTTAAGAATTTTCAGAAGTAAAAATTATCACTAAAATCAAAATATTCTTCTTCATCAAAGTACTTTTCATCATCACAAAATTATCACTAATATATCTAAGACGAAATTTTTTTTTACCTAATCACATGTGAGTAGTTCTGTGATCAAAAATTTGTATGTTATGTTAGTTACTAGATTTTTTAGTGAATTTTGGTTTAAAAAGAAATAACATTCTTTGATATTAATTATTTTTCCGTCTCAAATTAAATATAGGTCAGTTTGTACACAGTTTCACATATGACTACAAATAACATTTTATGTTTGGAAAACATTGATTTTGGTTAAAAGTTTGGAACGGACATTTATTAGACAAATTACAATAAAAATGTGGATATTTTTTAGACAAACCAATACAGAAATGCAATTTCGAATTAATTGTAAAGTATGAGCTCTCCTCTTTAATACTCCGTAATTAAATTTGGTAACAGTATTTATTCATGATAACTCTGAATTATAAATTTGAAATTGAGATGAAAATGGTATGCTTAACGATAGCCATCATTAGCATTTTCTTAAATTATTATTTATTTTTATTTTTATTAATTAATTAATTAATAAATAAATATGTCCATTCTTAAGAAGACAACACGTGTTATACATGAATAGTTAGTTATTACGTGTACTAGTTACTACTCCGTATAACAAACAGCTCTTATGGACTTATGATATCAAACCCGAATCCATAAATAAGCATATGGATTTTGGATCATCCACTTTTTTAAGAGGCGTGATGATCGGGGATTGCAGTTACGCGTAGAATATATATGCGAAATTTCAGATCCAAAAACTACAGCATCCAAATTCCATTTCCATTTCCATTTCCATTTCACCGAACAAATAAAAAAGCAAATCATAAATCATCGTCCCAAATTCTCATTCAGGTAATTCCTTCACGCCATCAAACCTCAATTTCATCTCCTGTCAATCATTTGTATGTATAATTTTCTGAATGTATACTTTCATTATCTATTGTTCTGCTCCTATAATTTGTTGAATCATGTGTTTTTATGCATGGATGTTTTTTTATTTTTTTATTTCTGTTGTATAATTTAACGTGTAGAACCAATTACTGTGTTTCGTAATTTAATTTTTTGTTTAAGTTTATCGCGGTGTAGCTTTTGTAAGTTTTTTTTTTCCTTATTAAATGTTTTTTAAGTTTTGATTGTTGGAGGTTAATTTTGATTGAAAATTGTGGATTCTGGAATTTTTACAGGGTACTTTTATGATTGTATATTGATTGATTGATTTAAGATTGTGTATTATAGGAATTTAGGGTGTTTGGATGTATGTTAATGTGATCGGTTGTTTGATTACATAAATCGATCATCAGCTGATTATAGCCTAAAATTTATGGAGTTGTGGTTTTACTTGTAACCTTAATGAACCACTTTCTCTTAAAATCTGATTAGTGTTAATATAGCGAGAGAACTTTACGTGGACCAAGTCGTTTTTGGTGGTGGGCTTAGTCCCTCGGATTAGTGGCCCACCAAAGGTGGTGTCGAAACTCAGTTCATAGAAATAAGTGAAAAAAAGTTGCAAAACTTTTGTAGCACATCCATTATGGTTGAACGTATTCTGAGGATCTTTGGATATCAGATAGTACTAATACATTAGAACATTTTCTAAAGTACACTTATATTGTGTGTTTTTCTTGATATTCTCATAGACTTCTTAAAGTTACGGAACCTATAAGTGAGCACTTGTTTTGTTCATTTCTATAGGTTCTGTTTTTGTAGAAATTTTTTTTTATCAGTGACTTGATTATTCTTGATGACTGTTAACACAAATGGTGATCTTTTTAGTAACTTATTTTCTCTTTTTAAGATTTGGCATTCTACTTCTGTTCTATATATATACTAATTGCTCTTCGAAATTTTAGAAATGTTTTCTGATTGTTGTTCCTGTTATCTTGGTGAACATCTGGGAACTTGTACTTGCATTCTGCTCATATCACATTCGTAATTTTTCATGACTACGTTTCAATCACTACTCTTGTTTTGATACAAATATACAACGTTTCATATATGTCATTACTTGTGTACTTGTCCAAGTTTTACCATCTTCCTGCTGAACTTTTTGTTAAACCAATGATTTCAGGTAGTTGTGCTACTACTGTTACAGTCTCAGTCACTCAAAAATGGCTGATGCTCATGATACTGACAAGAACATCGAGATATGGAAAATCAAGAAGCTTATTAAAGCATTAGAAGCTGCTCGTGGTAACGGTACCAGCATGATTTCTCTCATCATGCCTCCACGTGATCAAGTTTCTCGTGTCACAAAAATGCTTGGAGACGAATTTGGAACAGCCTCAAACATAAAAAGTAGAGTGAACCGTCAGTCGGTTTTGGGTGCAATCACATCTGCCCAACAGAGGCTCAAGCTCTACAACAAGGTTCCTCCAAACGGACTCGTTCTTTACACCGGAACCATAGTAACCGAAGACGGGAAGGAAAAGAAAGTAACCATTGATTTTGAACCTTTCAGACCCATTAATGCATCCCTATATCTCTGTGATAATAAATTCCACACAGAAGCTTTGAATGAACTATTGGAATCTGATGACAAATTCGGCTTTATAGTGATGGATGGGAACGGGACCTTATTTGGAACATTGAGTGGTAATACTCGAGAGGTACTTCACAAGTTCAGTGTCGATCTCCCAAAGAAGCATGGAAGAGGAGGGCAATCTGCATTGCGATTTGCTCGGTTAAGAATGGAAAAGAGACACAACTATGTGAGGAAGACTGCTGAGCTGGCAACGCAATTCTATATCAATCCTTCAACTAGCCAGCCCAATGTTTCAGGACTCATACTTGCAGGGTCTGCTGATTTTAAAACTGAGCTTAGTCAATCTGATATGTTTGACCCTCGTCTTCAGGCAAAAATCTTGAATGTTGTCGATGTTTCTTATGGAGGTGAAAACGGATTCAATCAAGCGATAGAGTTATCGGCTGAAATTCTTGCAAATGTTAAGTTCATACAGGAGAAACGTTTGATTGGTAAGTACTTTGAGGAGATCAGCCAAGATACCGGGAAATATGTATTTGGTGTGGACGACACATTGAAGGCTCTTGAAATGGGTGCAGTTGATATACTCATAGTTTGGGAAAATCTCGATATTAATCGGTTTACGCTTAAGAATGTAACCACAGGTGAGGTGATTATAAAGCATTTAAATAAGGAGCAAGAAGGAAATCAAAAAAACTTTAGGGATTCAACCACCAATGCCGAACTTGAAGTACAGGAAAAGATGTCGTTACTTGAATGGTTTGCTAATGAATACCGCAAGTTTGGTTGTACGCTTGAGTTTGTCACTAATAAGTCGCAAGAGGGATCTCAATTTTGCAGAGGTTTTGGTGGGATAGGAGGAATCCTTCGTTATCAGCTGGATATTCGATCGTTTGATGAGCTGTCTGATGATGAATTGTATGATGATTCTGAATAGCAATCAATAATCCTTTACACGCTGGTGCAGGCGAATGAGGTGAAAAACCTGCACCGGGCGCGAGCTCTCGCACGTGCTGCTACTGCTGTTCCTATATCATTCTCTGTTCGTGGAACTCAAGCTGAGGTACATCCTGAACATCCCTTTTTCTTTATAAAAAGAATCATGAAACCGGTTTAGTATCTATTTGTTTTGGATTTAATTTTGGGAGTTTTATTATTCTTAATTGAGGATTTAGGAACCCGTTTGGTTATCCAAGTATGTTATGATAGGAAGTGGCAATTTCGATCTATGTACTTATGAATGTGTCCATGTGGGTTGTGTGTGATCTCAAACGGACCAATTGGGTCAAGTCACAGTAATATTTAGTTGAAAGGAGAATGGGCCAATATAGGTTGAAAGTCATCAAAAATCTAAATTTACGGAATACAACTTCTTAAATCGTTGTTTTTGGACTTCAGTAATTATATTGTTATGGTAATAGTGACTTAACACGATAATTATTTGTTATTTTTTAGAGATACCATATTGTCCAAATTGACCCATCTATAAGTAATGAAATTACCACCTCTTCTGAATGTATTTGAAATTTTACACAATGATTTCTGAAGCAGCTTCTGGAGAAAAGTGATCTAAGCAGAGGAGGTGTTGATTCTGTTTTCTCTAAGGAACTGCAGAGCCATGCTGGGCTCATATTACCTCCATGCCAAACTGTTCGTATAAGCAAAGCCTAAAGATACTTGTGCAGATCATCACATTTCCTTGCCTGCTTTACTTATGAAGAAGCTTCGACTTTTACATGCCTTTGGCTAATAATGTTATTAAGTATAAAATCGTTTAAGTTTACCGTGTGTTCCAATAAAAATTTGCTACATGGGGCTATCATGTAGAAGATGTAAACGTGAATCAACTCATGTACTTTGTTATGTGGATTTGTTATCTTGCATTTCCTTGTATGTTCTTTCATGTTGTGATCAAATTGACTGAAGATTGTTTTGGTTGATATTGATCTTATACTTCTGTCTCTTGTTTTGAGTGGGAATGTATGTGGGTTGGATCTGAGGCTGCAAACGAGTTTGCAGAGCTCGACTCAACCACCTTATTTCAGATCCGATAGCTCAACGAGCCTTCACGATTTTTGCTCAAGCTTGACTCCGAGAGCTCAAATAGCTCAAAAAACATTAAATAAGAACTATTCTCAGTTCGATGTAGTTCAACTAAAACAAGCTTGAGTTGAGTTTGAACCTTAAGAAAACAGAAGAAAAGTTGACCTCGTTCGAATAGATGTACGTATAATAGTATTTGTATTACATAGGGCTCCTAATGCTTCTCGTTCAAATAGATGTACGTATAATAGTATATTTGTATCACATAGGGCTCCTAATGCTTGATATAGATTTAAGTCTGAGATCCTAAAAGCTCAACTTAACTCCTAAGATTTTCATAGCTTAAATGTATCATACTCGTTACTCGTCTAGGTCGGTTTAATTAGTCGATCAGGAGACTGTTACTTTGATTTGGTATAATGCCCAAATTGTATTAATAGATTGATATGTAGTATTTTTTTTATGGGAGTAAAACTAGATGTTTATAATGTAATTCGATTTGATTTGATGTAAAATTTAAACGATAGTAATTAAAAGTTTGGACTATAACACTCATACTAGTTTACAGAAGTTAATTATAAAAGAAAAATACTATAATAATAACAGCTAGAGGTCTGTTTGCCAATCATCTCCTTCCAAGCATGACAGATATGGTGATGTGATGGTCATCGATCAGAATTCAAAGTCTGTGTTTGTTAAGTTGATATGACGAGGCATCTACCAATCGAAATCCAAAACAAAATGCAGTATGTTACATGTTAGATTTTCATGGTTTGCATGTGACCAATATGAAGAGTAATACTAAATAGGTTTAGTTACGTAGACTTAAAAACAGACATAACTTACTGATTGGTTGCTTTTTTTCTCTCGCGGTCTCAAAATTATGTTTATTAATATTAATTGTTAATGCGTTGTACTTCAATTATATGGGGGCCCAAAATTAAGAAAAACAAAAAGGTTAGTATTATATTTAGTTGTTAAGTTGCCGGTAGGTCAATATCCGGGGTTTGCTTTCCCTTAGTCATAGTCCTTTGAAATACGAGGCCCAGAACCCCATACGGGGCAGTGAGAGGAGCTGCTTCTTCTATTTATACTTGCCCATCATGACCCTTGCCCTATGTTAGCCAGTTTCAACTCTGGACCATACCGCAGCAGCGGTTGCCGCTCGATCGAAATGGGTCTAATCCTGATATGGGTATTGGCGCCTTTGATTAAAGAATGTTCTCCGCCTTTTTCCTCCACCTACTGGGCTAGGTAATTGTTGGAATGTGCTTCATTGGAACGTAGCTAATCGTCCCTGCTTTTAGAGAATGTTGAATTTGCTTGATTCCATTTTTTATTTTATATAGGCTCACTCCTTTTTTTCCAAGAATTCATGCACTTCTCTTTACTCCATAGGGCCTTCTTTAATAGGTTCATAGCCCAAAGCCTTCCATTTCCGTCAAATGACCCGGCCTCCCCTGGCTCTTCCACCGTCCGGGCTCCCTTTCCTCCCTATGCTCCCCCGGCGCAGGCCTACCACGCTTCGCGCCTGCGGCGTTTTCGCCAGACGGTCTTTGCCAGTTACATTGATTACGAAAAGTTCTAAAGTACCTTACTCAATTATAGTTAGGTAATGTAGTGATACCCTCTCATTATTTTTTGTTAATAAACAAAACTTTTGGTAAGAAAAATTGATCTCTTTCAAATCTAATATTCAGCTAATGATATAAATTACTAGATACGATAGAATGATCGGTACAAAAAGAAAAAAAATAAGTGCGATTCATGTATTTTATGTTTATGTATGAATTAGATATATATTTTAGACTTGTTTAACATTATTATTATTATTAAAAAAAAATTGGAATAAAGAAGATTTTTATTTGATGGTTACCACTTTAGTGAGAGATGGATTCAACACATTAGGATTTTTGTGATCAGTTAGAATCGGAAGGAAGATTCTGAAGAATAATAGGGAATGAAGAATATATATGCTGGTTACAAAGTTTAATGAAATTTGGATGAATTTGTAAAAGATATTGTTAATGACAGCTCTAAGGGCTGTCAATAACGTGCATTAATTAGTTGTACTCAAGTGATATTTATGGGGGGTCAACTAAAATTCAGGGGGTCAGAGAGTTTATTATGGTATAAGTACAAGTATTAATGCTTGTTCTAAATTTTTATTGACATCCATTAGGGTGTCGTTATCATTTTCCATTTGTAAATGATGGGAGGGTATGGCGGTTAATTTTTTTAGAGTTAAGGATAAAAGGGCTACCTTTTAGGAGTAGAGTAGTAATAAATATATAATTAATAATTATAAAGATAACTTTTATTATGGGAGACTAAGAAGATTACCCGCGCAATGCGGCGTGCAATATTTTTTGTTCTATGAGGTTGAATCAACAATCATTTCTAAGTTTGTTTGAATGCACAAATATTAAAGCAAGAGCATGAATTTTAAAGACAAAGAAAGTACTTTTATGTTTAACGTATAATATTTTACAACTTCGCATTCCACAATCAAATTTTTTATTTGGTAAGTCAATTTGTTCTTTATATTAGGAGTAATAAATTACAAAGTTTAAGTTTAATTAGTTACACATCTTGTGTCATATTTATTGTGTTTTTTTTTATAAAATTAAGTAAATATATTTAGTCGGTTAGATGGTAATGATTAATTCGGTTAATTCGTATGAAGATTTAAATATCATAACTTGATTGTATTAAAACTTAGACCATTTTAATATACTTGACATTTTCAAATTAATAGTATATGGAGTAATACATATAGTACATATTGTAAAATTTTGTGTCAAACTCTCTATATAGTAGTATGGAAGATAGCCTAAATTTGAGAATAAAATTTAAATTTCACCAAGTCTCATATTAAAACAATTGTAACTGACATTTTAATATCCATTAATATGTGATATCGGTTATGCCAGTTATAAAAAAACTAAATGATAAATATTTGTAACTTAAAAATTAATTATGACATATTGACCTTTATAATTAATTGTATTGATTTTGATTTTAAGCATTTTGAACGCGCATTAAAAGTATTTAGAAGGGTAAAATAGTCATTTATATTGTCCCCTTATTAAGAGATTGAGACTTAGGGGCCAAACATTTTATAAAGTAGTATATATATAGATATAAAAAAAATAATAATTAAGGAATATTAGGCGTATATCAGTTTTGATGGGAAATCATAGGCTAATGAATTACGTAAAAGCACAATAATTAGTCAGTTATTAGTCTAATTATCCCTTTTTAACATATTGGATAGGTTGGGAATAACCCTCAAAGCAAACTTAATGTTCGATCTGACTCAAGTCGTAGCTGAGTCAAAGAGACCATTGATGATAATAGGTTATTGATGTAGCCCTTAATACAATAACATGTCTCAATTCCATAATTAAACAAGGTAGAGGGAAGGGGATTGGATTGGATTGGATATGTATCCCAACAATAATTGTATAAAATCATTTTTAAATGTAGGGATAAAATTAAAATATTTAGTGTTTTGGTGTAAATAATCTTCAATTAAAACATCAAATATGGGTTTTGTGTAAAAAGTCATTTTCAACAAAGACGTAAAATTGAGAATTCTATATACTTTTTTGTTTTTTGTTGCTGTAAAATTTATTATTTTCATTTTACATTAATTTTGAGAAAATACCAAAGTTTACATCTCCTTTTAAAATTTTTATCCATTGTTTTTATCTTTGATTTTACCATATCATATGTTAGTTAGCATACTTTTCAATGGGTCAAGATTATATTAAAAATTAACATATGCACACGAAAACTAGAATATGTGCAAATATTAAAGTGGAAAAAAAATATGGATTAATTAAGAATAAACATATGGACACGAAAACTAGAATATGTGCAAGGGTATCGTTAACGACAGTATTAAGGGTTGTCAATAATCAATTTGGACATGCATAAAATGATTATTTCAACAAAAATTCAGGTGGGGTCAACTAAAATTCAGGGGGCCATGATATTTATTATGGTAAGAGTACAAATGTTAATACACGTATTATAGTCTTATTGACAGCCCTAAGGGCTATTTTTATCATTTACCTATGTGCAAATATTAAAGTGCAAAAAAATATGGATGAACAAAAATGTTCTTTTGACATTTTAATGCAACGTTTTGATTTTCTTTGTGTTGTGATTTTCAATCAGTAATAATATGCTTCAAAATATCTGTAAAGCACATATTAAACCATTTAAATTAGGTTTATAAGATAAAGACTCTTTATACCGGCGATTGTGATTAGAGGTGGCAAAATGAATGGGTCGGGTCGGGTCACGGGTCTAGATGGGTTTGGGTCTAAATGGGTCCGGGTCTAGATGGGTCATTTAGAAGGATGAGTCTAAATGGGTCCGGGTCAAATGGGTTCGGGTCGGGTCGGGTCATCGGGTTCACCCAACTTTTTTTTTATTTGAGTGAAAAATGAAAAAAATGAAATGAAGTGAAAAAAAAATAAAAATTACCCGCTAGACCCGTTGGTTAATTTTTACACAATTAGAGGTTATATTGAAAAACTCATTTAGACCCATCCAAAAAAAGGGGAGGAGACCCAACAAACCCATCCCCTCCTAAAAATTAACCAAATTGACCCAAAATTAACCAATGGGTCTAAAATTGCCACATCTAATTGTGATCTTGGGATGTAGCCATCTGAAGTTGACTATGGTGTGTTTGACAAAATTAGCTAGTAGCTGGAGTGTATATTATAAGTTAGAAGCTGAAGCTTATATCTTTACAAGTATTTGGTAAAACTAGCTGGAGCTTATTGATGTCTTTTAGCGGTGAAAGTGTAGAGTCATCTCATCATAAAAGTGTGTGAGTTTGTTTCTTTATGAGGTTTGAGATAAAAAATCAAATTTCATATAAGAAAGTGATTTTGAAAGGCTAGTTTTTCTAATTTCATTTTTCCTTAATTTTTCAACGGTTATAATTAAATAAAATATTGTGCAGCATTAGTTGATCAACGCCAACTCTTCGATACTAGAATTAACGTCGGCTCAAAATGATGAAACATAAAACAGACACAAATGAACCTTTCACGACATGATATACACCACTCTTGACGTTTTAATGTTGTTTTGAATACATTAACGGGAAATCTAACATTACGCAAGATTGTATGATATTGGCATATATGTGTGTGAAAGCTATGATTTAATTACTTTTATCTTATTACAGCAATAAAATAAATAAAATTAAATTTTAGACAATTAAACAATACCATCAAAAGGACATTTCATTGTATTATAGTAGACTGTTGATTTGTTGGACAATCATTTGACTCTCTCTCTTTCTTGTCAACCGGAGGGAGAGAAAATGGTTTGCCAAGGAGGTATATCATCCTTAACTTCACTTCACTTACTTTTAGGGTTTCTTCTCTTTTTATTCATATTTTTTTTTTATCAGATTTTACAGAATCCACTTTTTGTTATAATCTGTATCAACACACCAACAGCATTTTCTTAATCTTTTTCCAATTTTGGAAGTGTTCTGCATTCTAAATGTAAAATTGAGGTTCAATTGTTTCCTTGTTAATGGTTAAAGTTCAAGAATTTTACCTTCTTACTCTGTAAAAACCCTAACTTGCTTACTACGTCTCCTTTTGTTGTTATATGTATATGTATATGTATATGTATATGTATATGTATGTAATGTATGCTTTTGGTTTAATTTTTTATTTTTAATAAAAATTTAGAGGAAAATTGATCCATTGAGTATTATAATGAGAAAGCTTTTATAGTGTGAGAAGACACTGATTTACTAAATTTATAATTGTGATTTTAGTCATGATCCTTTTTACTTGATATTGATCCTGTTTATATACAAATTTGTGAATCAAAATTAAAACTTGAAACCTTGATCCACAACGTTTTGCATGCAAACACAATGTCGAATTGTGAGTGCAAGTTATGAGTTTATTGAATCAATGTTTTCTCACATGTTATCACGAATATCTAGATTCTCATCAGATCATATATATGGGGATAACTTGGTTGCAAGTGCTTGCAGCCAATTCTCTACATTAACAGAAAATGAGCTACACCTTTCACTGTTATATAGCTTCCTTTCATTTCAATTTGGTCAACACGTCACAATATGATACCTTTTTTTGATAAAGTAATTCACAATATAGTGATGAAATTAGCCTCTGAAAATCTAACAATGGCACTTTAATTTTAATAGAAATTAGCCTCTGCAAATTGGCTGCAAGACAATGCAGCGAAAATAGTTTTTTTCCTTCTAAATTTTCGATCTTTAATGTAATGTAGGTTGAAACACTGTAATATCTGTTTAGGGGTTTTTCTTCTTGTTGTTTCCATGTTTTGCTGCTATAATTGTTCTAATATATGTATATTGTATTTGATGAAATCTAGACGCCATGGACATAGATTTGCCAACAGAGCATGGTCCAACTGAGGAAACTGTTGGAGCATTAATGGATTACTTGGTTGGCCCATTATTACCTTTAAAACTTAGCGAGATTGCAAAGGACGCTCCATCTGAATCACAACAGAAGTCTGTTGCTAAACAGGTAACAGTATTGTCTTCCTCTTTTTGAAGATCATACAATAACGTTAGGTTTGTCTTAGTCGTTGATGATGTCCTACGGATGATATTTAGTGGTTCAATGTCACTCTTGATGATTCATAGATACTGGTAGAGGTACCGACTACTGAGGTAGCAATTTTTGTCGATTAACTTATGAATGGGTCAACTTGGGTTATACTATATCTCAAATGGGTCAGATTAGAAAAGTTAGCTAGAAAGAGATGGGTTGAATGGGTCAAACAGGTCAAAAGTCATCCAAAGTGTATTTTCTAATGTGACTAACACTGATCTCCTATAGCTCTTCATTTAAAGGTTTAGATTATTATTTTGACTCATGTATTTTTTTCGGATTAATATTTATAGTAATTAAAGTGTCTGGTGGCCAACCCAACTGACCCGTGTTGCCCCTCCTCAAAAACTACCCATATCGCCCAAATTTGTTTCGACTTCTGACCTGTTACCCACCCCAACCATTATGCAAAGTAAACATATAGGTATGGTGTAACCATTCAGAACTCGTAACCAATCAACAATAGTTGTTGCAGTCTTTTTAGTACTATTTAACATTTTCTACATGTAATGCACATTTTTTACCTTGTTACCTGCAACAAAGGTGCTAAGTTAACTCAACTTTATTTAAAATGACGAGCACTAATGTAAAAGATAACTTAACTTTGACATTAAAGGTGGGAATCATGGTTAAATAGGACAGTGTAAAGTGCAGTTAACATTACCATTTCCCATATATCTTCACCAAGCCATTACGAAAACCTTACATCACTTTGCATGCAACAACTTGATCATGAATAACATTTAGATTCCTACTTGAATAGAATAAGATATACTTGGCAGTGATTTAGAATTTTGGATATGACATGATTGATTATATTCAGTTCAGCTTGATTTGATATTATTTTCTTCTATTTTCTCATAATTATTCAATGCAAGTTTAGTTTTTCCCCTAAAAATGATATGTAATCTTATTACTCTAGTCCTTTCAGTATTTGTTTTGCCTCAGAGTTTACCTCCTTGTAATGATTTATCAATATTTGTGAGTTTAAACATCAAGTACTTCGATAATCGTATTTCAGGTCCATGCTGCTGCAGTACTCTACAATTACTATCATCGATATCACCACCGAGAAAGTGAATTCTTAAAGTTTGACCAATTTTGTTGCTTGGCGATAATGTTCAAACCGACCATACTACATCATATGAAGTACATGAGTCAATCTGATCGCCCCGTTTTAGATGACCCCGAAAAACAGCTTTCACTTACAGAGAAAGGAATTATGGATGCTTGCACCATATCTGAGACTTTGCTTGATGCTACTACTAACATCTCGAGTATGATAAAAGAATGGCCAATAAGCAAAGTGGCTGTTCTGTTAATAGACTCCAAGAAAGAGAACTGCTTCTTACAGTTCAATGATGGAGTTTGGTCAGTCATTGAAAAAGATCTTTATTCTGAAAAAGAGAAGGGCAAGAAAAGAATGAGGAAATATGATGAGGATGAGGAAGTGGAGTTTCAGAAGCTTGCATTTACGGCTGTGAAAGAAGCAACAGGTTAAATTATTTTACTATCAATGTGGTTAGGATTTTTGATAATGGACGTTTGCGCTAAATAGCAACTAGAGGTGGCAAAAGGGGCTGGTAAGGCTTATTGGGTTATTGGTCAAAATGGGTAGTGTTTTGGTAAACGTCGAAGGTGGATGGGTCCCGTTGGGTTGATGAAAAACATTTTTTGTCCAGTTATTATAATCGTTATTATTATTAATATATATTTATTTTTTATTATTATTGCTCTTAGTTTGTTAAATCTTATCACAAAAGTTATCTTATTTCAATACTGTATTGAAGTTTTTGAGTCTTAACAGTTTTCTTGAAGCTCAAATTTTTTATTTTTTTTAAACAAAAAAAATAATAATATTACCTACTTGACCCATTAGAGAAGAAGCGTAACCCAAACCGACCCACCGTTTTATTTGTAAATATCCGTGAATATACAAGACCAGTGACCAATTTAAATATGAAGTGAAGTGTGTTGCTGATTATTACAGCTTGCCATCATAAATGAAGTTACAAAACAGACGAAGCAACATGGTTGCCTAAAGCGATTTAATTTCATTCCTTACAATCCAAACTCTAGTATTATCAAAATCGTAATTGCGGGATGCAATTGCTATTAGTTTATGTTTGCTTTTACCATTTAATTAAATGGTATTGATACTTGGATATGATTTGTACTCTGAAACAGGAATTGGATATGGCAAGCTTAAGATCTTGGAAAGCCATGTTGTTTATTCGTTGAGTCATGCAAAGACTTCTACTCGCTTTTACATAGTGCAAAGCACCCAATCAATCAGCGAGGATAATTTGGTCCCTATTCAAGATGCTATTTGTAGGTTAGTACTACGTCATAAGTTCTTTGGGTAATCCTTAAGGCCTCAACTGCTATTTTAAGAAGGTAAAATGTAATGGTAATAAATAGGTGCCACGTTCATGCCCTCATTGCAACAGAACCTAAATCATTTATAAGTCGCTCAAATATGTTTCAAATGTGCCATCACTATTTATGGATTGGCATTGGGATTAGAGACCTCTTTTTATTTATCTGCATTAGACAACTATATTTCTTATAGGTGGCAAAACGGGCAGGTAGGGCAGATTCGATAGGATTAAAATTGGGTAAAAATTAATAGATGGATCAAATGGGGTGGCCTACCAACATATCTTTCATATCATAATCATATCATAAATAATTAATAAACTGAATATGATTGCAAAAACAATTATGTCCATTATCTTAAAATAAAGCAATTTTGGAGCTCATAAACACTTTGCCTATGCTATCCTAGACTTTCGAACCATTAGACTTGTTTTCTCTTTTAGCTATATTTTTTGGTAGTATCGATTTTGGTTAGCCTAAAAGTATAACCCAAAGTAACCCATTTTGGTGTAAGTGGGTTGTTAATTGTAATTACCCTCTCTAATATATTTGTTTGTCCATGTTTATGTAACAACTGTCTCAAAAAGCATATATATATATATATATATGTGTGTGTGTGTGTGTGTGTGTGTGTGTGCGTGCGCGTGCGTGTGCGGGTGCGCGTGCGCGTGCGCGTGTGTGTATAGATATCTGTGTGTGTGTGTGTGTGTGTTATTTGGATGAAAATATCTCTGAAGATTTATGGATTTTCTAACATAAGATTACTGTACTATTATTGTGTAGCTTACAGGGCCCTGTGGTAAAGAAGAGCTCAGGCAGTTGGGTAATTACTCCTGTCGTTGAGTACTATTACCTGCTTCCGTATGCTGAGATTATCTCAAAAATGTTCTCAAGGTAACTTAGTTTTGACTCAACATTTAATACTGTGATTACGCATGCATGTGATTCTACGGGTATAGATTTCGTTCATACTATAATTACGGATGCATGTGATTCTACGGGTATAGATTTCGTTAGATCCTCTTGCATTTAACTTTCATCCAAATACAAGTTTTGCATGACTATGAGGAGTGCATGGAATAAGATAATTAAGAAAAACTTAAACTTTAGTTTGTATATGGATGTTGCAGGGTATCAAATAGTGTACCACATCAGGTTGAAAAGGGAAGTGCAGATTTGAGCACCATTCAAGGCTCACAGATATCGTGTGAGAAAGGAAGTGGTGAAAGTAAGAAACTCTCTCATAACTTGATAATCAAGTCAAATTTAGACGCGGGAAGTGTGCACAGCAGTAGTTCAAGTAAAGAAGAAGCTCATGACCGCAATGTTGCATTAAACTGTGTTAGTCCAAATAATTACAGTGAACCCATTAGCGAGGTGCTAGATGACGTTGTCACTTCTAAGTTGATAGGGAAGCCCTTTGACCAAAAAGTCAAAGAAACTGAGAATTCTGTCCGTAACAAAATCACCGGTGCTGATAGTGATAGTATGAAGCAGAAAGATATGAACGGATCTTGCAAGGCTGAATCAAATAATTCATCAAGTGGAGTAAATAGTAAGGGCATTGATAAGCCACTCAAGGTTTATCATCATGAAAAAAGGACAACTTCAACAAAAGCAATCAGCATCAAGGTAAATCAACTTGATTTTGTATTTAGTTTGACCTTTTGATATCTCTTGTACATTTTTAGAAGTCTTATACATAAAATGGAAATATGAACAAAATCTTAAATAATTGAACTGATGGAAGTAGATGCTAAATTACGTTTTATGTAACATAAAGCATTTGGCTACTTGCAGGAAAATCTGAGAGATACGAAGACAATGTCAACCATTAGTCAAAAGAAAGACGAAAAGGTTGATGGTGAAAAAAATTCTTGCATGGTCTTATGTAATGAGGATAAAATACTGACGGTGGATCATGCTCTTGAAGACTTTCACTTAACAGTGGATGCGAAGCGCTCTGAATTGTCAGAAGCTGCCCTTCGTGCTCTTTTACATAAAAGACAGAAACTTGTATGGTTCTATACTCAACCTTTCTATGTTCTTCTTAAACTCTTAATGGGTAATGTGATATCATGTATAATCTAGAAGTGGTAAAATGGGTCAGTAGGCGGTCTAGGGAACAAGTTAGAAACTTAAAACAGCTAATGTTTTGGTACAGGTCGAAATGGGCAGATAAGCAGATAAACAGCTTAAGTAAGCAAGATCCCTGATACAATCTGAGTCACTGCTTTCTGAGATTTTGTTGACCATATTTCTCAATTTTCAGATGACAAATATTACACGATGTAATCTAACTGTAAAGATTTATCAGTTTTAGGATTGATTCCTTTTCCTATTGTATCTAATCACCTCTTGCCTTTGTATATTTCATGCTAAATGGCCTGTTTTCGGATCAGATATTGATGCAGTTTATTTCCTTGCAGTGTGATCAACAACACAATATAGAAGGCGAGTTGACTTTATGCGAAAAAAAGATTCAGGCAATCATGCGTGCTGGTATGTCTTTTAGTTGGTACTTCATTATGTGCTTTGATATGATCAGGAATATGTCAAATATTAGTGCTAGCAGATAATATTGCTGAGAGAATCAGCTATTCGAATTTCAGATAATAATGATAATTGTAGGTTTGCCATTCTTAAAAAAATATAATAATGATAATTTATGCAATCTTCCCTGGCCATTTGCTATTATCTCATTAAATATTTTGTTGTAGGAGCTTCTTTATAGCTTCTCCGGATCTGATAATTTGAAAGTTATATAGTAATAATATGAAAGGAGAAGTTCATAATTATAATCACTCTTACCTAAATGTTCACTGTTTGCTTTTTATACTTGTAAAAAGCTGATGGAGATTGCTTGGGCTTAAAGCTAGAAGCTGTAATTGATTGTTGCAACGAGATCTGCCAGCAAGATAACATGCAAGCTCAAGAGCATATAAATCTGCATGGTGATAGAAGCTTGGCATTGTCAGGAAAGAGCTTGTCTGAGGCCCAACTCACATTGAGAAAAGCATGTCAGGCAAGTCTTTAACACTATGTGTATATTTCCTCATCTCATTTCCGAATATTGTTAGAATATTTTATTTTATTTGTTTGGCATGCACAACACATGTTTCTTACAAAACGTGATGGTGATTGGAGGTAGCAAAATGGATGAGTTTGGGAGGGTCTGACATGTGGTCAGGTCAGAACTGATCAAATTTGTATGGGTCAAAGTGGTGGTGTTGACCCAAATCATTTTGTGTACAATTTTTTTATTATTTTAAAAAAATAAATAAATAAGGAGATTTTGTGGTTAAAACAACGCCTGCGGCAACTTTCGACCTGCTTGATCCATTTGATATTTTGATTTGTTTATTAAAAGGTATCTCTTTAGCTGTTTGATCCGTTAGAGATGAAACATAATCCCAATCGACCATTCATAAGTAATTGGTTCAAAACTTCCGTCTCTAATTTTTTTTCCTTATGAGATGCAAGTTTGTCATCATGACTTTTTCGCTGCTTGTCATCACGGATTTTTTATAGCACAAGTAGAGAATATATCCGTATTATATGGTGTTTATAAAATCATAACGAAGTCTTCTTTGACCAGGAGTTGGATGATATCTGTTTATCAAATAGTTGGATGTTGCCATCATATCGCACAACATGTTCAAATGGTTAGTTACATATACCTATCTTTTCCTTGCACTGTGCTGTCCTTAAATTGGTGGGATCTTTCATCATTGTTATTTGATGCTACAGGTGGCAAGATGGGTTGGTCGGGCGGGTTGGGTATCAGTTTCAGGTTCAATCGTGTCATATATTCTATGGGTTGGGACAGGACGGTTCGGGTTAACCTACACACTTCTTTTGGTCCACTTCTGATACTCTTTTATAATTGCTTAGTTCATTAATTAAGATCACAGAAACAATATTATTACAATACTCGTCCAAATTTTTGAACAAAATACGCATTAAGTATAGACTTTGGCGACTTTCAGCATGTTCCCAGTCTAGCTTTTCGATTGAATCATTTGATATATTTGACACAAAATTACAACCTATAATGACACTTTCATATGTAAATGGGTCAAAATCGCTACCTCTACCAAAGAGTGAACTCATATTCCTTTTATTAGTGTGCTCGTGCAAATTCTGAGTTGAAGACTTTCCTTTGTGTAGGCATGTATGTGGCTAATGTAACTGTGAAAGGACTTAATTTCGAGTGCTCGGGTGTGGGTGGCTTACAACCAAGTATGCATGGAGCAAGAAACTCTGCTGCAACACATCTGATCATGAAGTTGCAGCAAATGGCTGGTGAGCTTAATACTGCTCTACCTTAGTGTAAGATGCCAGTAATATGCGCACATGCTAAAAGCTTGTAATTGTAAGTAACCATTAGAAGACTCAAGAAACCATGTGAAGTGAACACCTGTTATATGTGTTGTATATACGGTATTGTTCACTATGCATCCTAATTTGGGAATAAGGCTTTTTAGTGGAGTGGATATGATCCTGATTGTGGTTGTCAACGTTAATCCTAGTTGTTGTAGCCTCGTTGATTTAACATTGTTTAGTTATAAATAAGCAATTTGGAACAGAAAGTAAAGCTTTCATCTCTTCCATCCCAATCTTACACTTAACTATGCTTTTTATATTTACTACACACAACTGTAGGCTACAAAATTTCTTTACAAACACTTGCATAAGACGCTTTTGGTACCGTTTTGTTCTTCCTCAACGTGTTACCAAACTCATACTTATAATTGACGGATCCAAAAGCTGCCTGTTACCCTAGCGATGTTTCTTCTTCTTTAGTTTGATTGGTAATCCGTTTTTCATACTTAGAAGTAGCGATAGACTATAAGGCGGGTCCACCATCCTTTTCGCCGTACCACCACCTCCAATCACCTCAACTTTAAACTCGTACATGACAGCCACAACCACTGACTTCATTTGCAAGTACGCCATTTCTTTGCCTAAACACATTCTAAATCCACCATGAAAAATCAGATACTTAAACTGGTCTAATGGCTGGTACACTCCATTATCATCCAACCATCTTTCGGGTTTAAACTCTATACAATCTGACCCCCAAATTCTTTCCATTCTTCCCATCGCATATGCTGAATAATCAGCAAACCAGCCTTTTTTAACTTGTGTTCCATCAGGTAATACATCATCATTCACTGTTAATCTAGAGTTTATGGGTACAGGTGGAAAAAGTCGCATAGACTCTGATAAAGCAGCATGTAAGTAATTTAGATCCTTTAATTCGTCAAACGTGAGATTTATTGGGTGATCAATATGGGGCGATGAAGCTATTAACGTTGAAAACTCTTTGTAAATTAAGTGTTTACAATGTGGATGTCCATCTAATAACCAAAAGAACCATGTAAGTGCAGTTGCAGTTGAATCTTTACCTGCAAGTATGAAACTGATGATAATATCTCTCAAGAACATCCTCCTTTCATCATCGTTAAATCCCATATCCCAACTTGAAACCATGAATCTTGATAGTAAATCTTCGTTATTTTTCGAATCATCAGTTTGTGTTTCTTTCGATTTAATTATATCCATAGCAAATCGGTTCACAATTTCAATTGCCTCTTTGAACTTTCTCTCATTACCAATGTTAAAATACCTTTTCATCTTCCACACCATGGGCACTGGAGACATGAACCGATTGGAAGTATGCTCAACCGCTGTATCAAATGCTTGAACGAACAAGAGATTGTCGGAGTCATTCGAGTTTAATGTCACTACAACAAACATATAGATTATACACGTTACTTTCTTCACATTACAGAAATGTTCAAATACCTTAAAAAAAAAAAAGACTTCATTCTACTTTGCAATAACATGACCAAACGCACCGTTCACTGGATACACTTAAAGGGTTTATAGTTTGGTAATATATTGAATTAGTGAATTTGTCAAACCTGGGTCAACTCCAAAGGCCACGTTACATATGTTATAGAAGCTGAATTTTCGAAGGACTTGTTGCAAGTCAACTGTTTCTCCGGTGACCGCAGCAGATGCAAGATCAGGGATTAAAGAGTTGGAGAGCTGTGATTGGACGGTTCGGGAGATGAATGTTCTAAGTGACTTGGTATTAAATTCATGACTAGCGATCTTTCTTTGTGATGACCAAAGTTGGCCATCAGAGTTAAATATACCGTTGCCAAGAAGTTCGTGTAGGACGGATGTAAACCGAACTCCTTTGATGTAATTTGGAAAGTTCGAGCGGAGAAGGTGGTGGAAGTTGGTGGGATCTGCGGTGCATATGCCGTGGGAGAGGTTGAGGAAACCGTTGACTTGGAGAGTGAGAGAAGGGGTGGTGGACAACATGTCAGTCACCCAATCGTGGAAGCGGTGGCGGTTTTGGAGGAAACCTATGAGGTTTCCGATAAGCGGATAGGATTCGGGGCATGGAGTTATGGTTGGAGAGGGCCGACGACCGGAGAGACGGAGGAAGAAGGTGGTTAAAGAGGGTATGGATGACAATGATATGATGAAGATAGAGAGAAAAATATAGTTGATGTTATCCATCATGTTTGGTTTATGTTCCACTTGGAAGATAATAAAAGCATATTTCCATTTAAGGGGATATCATATTATCATCTGTCCCGTTCACAACCCAATATAAATAATACTCCCTCCGTCCCAAAATCTATTGTCCCCTTGTTGACTTTTAAGTCTTCCTTCGACAACTTTGACCTTGAGTATTTTTGTTTATATTATATAATACTTGATGCAAATTAGACCAATGAATATACATTTAAAACTCAATCTATTCATATATTTTGCATCTAATATTATGTGACACAAACAAAAATATTTAAGGTCAAAGTTATCAAAGGAAGACTCAAAAGTCAACAAGGGGACAATAGATTTGGGACGGAGGGAGTAGGTTAGTTGAGTAATTACTAATTAGGTGGAGGATGGGAAGGGGTTGTTGAGTAATTAGGTGGTAAGGGGTTTTCAAAAAAAAAAAAATTTCCAAAATTTTTGTATTACATATAGTATCACTTTTCTATTGCATTTTGAATAAAACTATAAGTTTTTTCACTGCATTTTGTATATTATTGTTTTTAACTACAGATTATATATATTTTAATGCATTTTCTATACATAACGTGAGCAAAATGCAGTACAAATGGATAATACGTGTAATATAAAATGCAGTAAAAAGCGAACAATATGTCATAAATGAAATATATGTAAAATACATTAAAAAACAACAATACGTATTATACTTTTATACAAAGTGCACTAAAAATTGTTAATATGTATAATATAAAATGCAGTAAAAAATAAACAATATGTAATAGATGAAATATATGAAAAATGCAGTAAAAATAATAAAATGCAGTATAATTTTTATAAAACGCAGTACAAAATAGATTATGTATAACATAAAATGCAGTAAAAAATAAACAATATATAAATATTAGATCGAGTTGTATATATATAATGCAGTAAAAACATCAAAATGCAGTACAAAAAAGATAATGTGTATGATACAAAATGCAGTAAAAAACGAACAATATTTACTAAACACACACACACACACACACACACACATATATATACAAAATGCGGTATAATTTTAACAAAATGCAGTACAAAATGATAATATGTAAAAACAATTGAAAAAAAAAAATTCAAAAAAAAAATTCAATTTTTAAAAAAAAAAATAAATAATAAAAAATTTCGACGACCGGCGACAGCAGATGATGGTGGGTGGTGGTGGGTTGGGGAGGAAGAAAGTAGGAGGGGATGGTAAACAATATTAAGAAAGTAGAGGGGGTGAAAATGAAATTTGATTATGTAACATGTGGTACATTTTTAGAGGTTTAAATCTTCTCCCACTTCTCCTCTCAACTTCACCCGAGTAAATAAATAAAATTATATATTTATGTTTGTAACACCCCTAAAATACGTAAGTTTTTATAGTTTAATATACGTTTACGTTTCAGTTTTTATATGTATTTAATATGTTAAATGTTTGAAGTAACGAAAAGGTTAGAATTTGGTTAGAGGACTAACCAAATAAAATAAAGTAAGTTAGAAGGGTTAGATGTGTAAAGAATGAAAGTTCAGGGGGTTAGTGTGTAAAAATGTTAAAACTTATTTCCTACAGATTCTGAAAAGTTCCAGATTATTATCATATGTACGTATGTGTGCGTGAGGTTTGGAGGGAAAACAAGAAACAAGTACAATAATCAACCATCAAGTTAGGGTTTATGTGATTGAAGTTGTTAATCATCAAATTAAGCTTCTACAAGGTATGTTTAACCTTTCTAATGATGTAATTTATGTTAGGGTTTAAGTTCTATAAACCCTAGATGATGGAAAGATCATGTATGGTAATTAATTTGATGAATTAGTGTTCCATGAGTGTTAGTAAGTTAGTTTCTATGCTTAGTTTATGTTAAATTAGTTAAACAAGTCATGTTTATATGTAATTGGGTTTTTGATAGATTATGAGTTTATGAGAATTTAAGAATTAAGATGAATTGGTGATGATTATGATTATGAAAGTGATGTTTACCCAATTACATGTGATTATAAAGCCTAATTATGGAACACTAGTGGTGTATGATAGGTGTTAGTGAGTAACACCTAGTTATGAGATTTAAAGTCAAGAAAGTAAAGATTTATGTTAATTGATCATACTATGTGTTTATATGTATAGGTGATCAAGCAAGAGAAGTTAGTTCAAGTTGTTTAAAGTTTCAAGATAAAGGTAAGTAGATGGATATGTATGTGGAGTCAAGTAATGGGTGAGCCATTAGCTTGACGGTTTTCCAAGTAATGGATCATGACCATTAGCTTGGTATAAATGTTAACTAGTAGTAGTTAGCATGATGATGTTTAAGGATCCTTAATGTGATGTTTATGTTTATGTTAAAGCTTCCATTACTTACTAAGCATTAGCTTATGTGTTATGTTTAAATGTTTCAGGTGAGCCAAGTGTTAATAGAGGGGACTTGGGCAAGGGACCCGTTTAAAAGCTTATGGTGGAGCTTGTTGCACGGTTTGGTAACAAGCTAATCCCTCTTAATCATGCTCGTGATATGTACACCCCCGTTGTAAAGTTTAGACTTGTAGTTTGATGTTTTGAAAACAATATGTAGTCTCACTTGTAGTAAATGTGATGTTTTGAGAAAAGTCAACTCTGTGGTCAAAGTTTAAAGTTAATGTCAGAGTTGAGGTCAAGATAGTGAGATTGTATGTTTAAAGTTTGAGTTAGTAATGAATGTATAAAAGTTTGATATGAAAGTGAAATGCACCTTTTGTGAGTATAATGGTTAAAGGTTAATGTGTTTGAGTTAGTTTGACTCAATTAAGTCAATTGAGTAAGAATTTACCAAAGAAATGGTTTGAAATGGTTAAAGATCCAATCGGGTCGTTTTGGTGTCCAAATGGGCAACCAATGAGGTTTACGAGTCAAAACGAGTTATACTCGATAAAAGTCAAATGTAATTATGCCCCTAAGTCTTAAATGCAGTATTGAAAGTATGGTCAAAAGCTTGAGGTCAGGTTTGAAGTGGGTTTACAATATGAAGTGTCAAGATTTTTGGTGAAAAAGTGCCGAAAATGAGTTAACGGGTCAAAACGAGAATTATTGCTAAATTTGAAAAAGTGTAAAAAGGGAAGTCTTCATTTTAGTTATATAAACGTGCACGCAAAATTTCAGGTCACCAGGAGTTGTCGTTTAAAAGTTATGCACGTTTAAAGTTCGAGTTTTGGTCATAAGTTGTGCAGGTTCAGGTTGGCTGCTGTAACCATGGGAATACGATCGTATTCCCCTGAATACGATCGTACTCCGGTGAGTACGGCGTACTCCTGAACCGTACTCCCAAAATTTAGTTCTGTCGACGATTTGGTCCAAAAAGGTGCCTGGAATACGGCGTACTCCCATGAGTACGATCGTATTCACAGGAATACGATCGTACTCACAGGAATACGATCGTATTCCCAGTTTTGCAGAAGTTTGTTATTTTAGCCAAAGTAAATTGCAAGATGACTTATGATGAGTATGATATAAGATAATAACCAGTGTCTTAGAGACTATAATGTATGTTTTAAAAAAAAAAAAAAAAAATGGTACGTTTTCGGGGTGTTTCAATGTTGTTGAGTAATTTAATTAAATTTATATATCTTTTAATATGGTCTTTCAACTTTTCTATATACACGTAAAAATCCCTCCACTAATTAAAACTATTAACATCGTCATTAATTCGTACGGTTCAACATCATGGGATATTTCCTCTCTAACTTATTGGTATCTAGTCTCTTTCATGATTTGAATATTTCTTATAGATCTTTTACCAAGATACAATTGTAGATTTATATATCATTTTCTTATGCTAGACACCATTTGTAATAATTCTGAAGGAAAATGCTAATGAAAATATCAAGGTGTCGATAAGAAAAATCGATCAGGTGTCACAATTATATTTAAGATGTTCTTAGTACTTTAAAATCTCATTTAATATATGTTGTTTAAAGAAAGTTTAAGTGCTTTTAAGTGCACAATATAATTTTATTAAATGCGATTATGAAGATTTTTTTTTTTTTTGAAAGGCAGTTGTGGAATCACTACACCTATTATTCTTATGGAACATTTCGTTAGCATAGACCAATTTGTAAAAGCCTTTTCTTTAAAGAATCTCGTTATAATTTTATGTACGTACGGATTCAAAAATCGGGGTATTGAGAATTGATTTAATGCCTCCATATACGACATTTACAATTAAAAATAGGAGTAGAATAGTATAAATATAAAAACAAAAAATATAGAGAATCGCTGGAAGCTGAAATCGGAGGTTAAAGATGAGCAAAAATGGCCTAGTCAGTTAGAT
This sequence comes from Helichrysum umbraculigerum, assembly GCA_949592205.1. Taxonomy (NCBI): domain Eukaryota; kingdom Viridiplantae; phylum Streptophyta; class Magnoliopsida; order Asterales; family Asteraceae; genus Helichrysum; species Helichrysum umbraculigerum. The sequence continues at coordinate 113,569,610 of CATIUR010000003.1, read as the reverse complement.
TAAGGTTCCTCTGATAAAAAAAAGTTAATTAGATTAAGGTTCCCTTTGTTTTTTTTTTCTCTTCTTAATTTATGAGCTTGTCTCTCTAGATATATCATGCATGTTCTGAATAAGTTATATGTAATTACTTATTGTTTGTTTTATGTATTGAACGTCTGAATAACTAAAAAACGAACATACCTAACTGACATAATAAATTATGCCTTTTTAGTATATACTCCGTAGCTAATAAGTTAAAAACAAACGTGGCTTAACCCATTGTCACTTGTCACAACGTCGCCTTGTTGTTAGCTAATAGGGATTAGTTAGATAATAGATGTTTTGCATATCAAACTAACCGGGTTCAAATTCCTTCGGACCAACACATCTGTTATATAAGGCGAATTGATGAAACAAGAAACAACTAATTTACGTTTTTACATGTTGAGGCGATATCGACTAATTTTTTATGTTTAAAATGGATTGCTAATCTAAAACAACATATCGAAGAGTTCATGTCCAATTTATACACATCAATTGTTTAAGATAACTGCAATTAAACATTAAGAAATGACATTCTCTCTTAGATTATCAGTTCTTAGTTCATAAAAGTACTATTTACCATTACATTGCCATTTGAAGTTGGTATCATATATAGGGTTGTTCACAGTTCGGATAAAATCGGATTATTCAATTGGATAACTCGGATCGGAATATATGGTTTGGATAATTGGATTTTTGGATCTGCTCGGATAAAAACCAAACTTATTATTTTGGATCACGTATTGGTTTTGGTTTGTAAATTACAAACCGGATTATCCAAAAAAACCATATAACATATTAATATATATTTTTCAAACATTATATATAGATGAACATACAAAATAGTTTACTAAATTATTAATATTCTATAAATATCCAAATAAAATAGATAGTTTATAGTTTACAAAATTGTTTACTTATATATGTAGGTAATTTATAATTTCGCTTTGCATCTTACACACATATGTATATGTACCGGGAGGTGCAAATGGGAACCATCTATTTTGTATAATTTTATTATAATATCTAACATATTTTTAGTAGATATTGAATATATTTATGTATGTGTTTGGATATCCAAAAACCAAACTGATCCATCCAAATAATAATTCGGATGGATTGGTTCGGTTTTTTTAATTTGTTTGGATGGATCAGATTCATATTTTCGAAACCATAATCTATATGGATTCATGTATACGGATCGGTTTTGAACCGATCCGTCCATTTGAACACCCCTAATCATATATAGGGGTGTTCAAATGGATGGATTGGTTCAAAACCGATCCATATATATGAATCCAAATGGATTATGGTTTCAAAAATATGAATCCGATCCGTCCAAACAAATTTAAAAACCGAATCAATCCATCCGAAATACTATTTGGATGGATCGGTTTGGTTTTTGGATATCCAAACAAATACATAAATATTTACAATATCTACTAAAAATATGTTATATATTATAATAAACTTATACAGAATGGATGGTTTTCATTTGAACCTCCCGGTACATATACATGTGTGTGTAATATAATAGTAAAATGCAAAACAAAACTATAAATTACCTACATATACAAGTAAACAATTTTGTAAACTATAAACTACCTATTATCTTTGGATATTTATAGAATATTAATAAGTTAGTAAACTATTTTGTATGTGCATGTATACATATAATGTTTGAAAAATGAATATTTATTTGTTATTTAGTTTTTTTGGATAATCCGGTTTGTAATTTACTAACCAAAACCAATCCGTGATCCAAAATAATAAGTTTGGTTTTGATCCGAACCGATCCAAAAATCCAATTATCCAAACCACATGGTCCGATCCGAGTTATCCAATTGGATAATCCGGTTTTATCCGAACTGTGAACAGCCCTAATCATATAGCCTCTAATGTGTGTTTTTGGAATAATAATACCTTTCAAAAAGAAAAATTTAACCGATACCTCAAAATAAAAATTATTAAAATATGAATTAGTTATCCTTTTCCGGCAATACCTATATATACTATACTCCGTATATTGCTATCAACATCTTAATGTTCCAAAGTCACATGTCTACATGACATTGGTCCATTTCAAGAATATAAATTAGCCCCATAAAATATTTGCTTGCATGTTATGATAGTACTCGGATCACATTCATTCTTTGTTTCTAATGTTACCATTATATTGATCGATCATTTTATAATAGTGCTTATTTGTGATTTAATAAAAGATGTTTCATTTTGTCATTAGAGTTACCGTATGCTGAATTTAGTAAGTTATTTTATACAGAATGATTTTAAGTTCCTAAGAATATATGTATTAACTAATGACGGATTTAACTTTTATTGTGTGTAAAATCGCTTATATCATGTTTAGAAAACTTTCAATTATTGTTATAGTATGTACGTCATGAGTCATGACACCCCACTTCCATGTTATCAAAATCAAAATCATGTCACCGCGGTACATACGATACATAATTATTAAATGGTTTATCACACAAAATAAAGTGATCTAAGTTGGTTACAAACACTATAGAAGCTCGTACGTAGTTGGAATAATATAGGCACCTAATTAAGGACGACATTAGACCATCCGTAACCGTAACACCAGAACGCCACTTTTTCAGCTGCCACATCAGCGCCACATCAGCGTCAAACTATAACACCAGAACGTCCCTAATCATAACACCAGAACGCCACTTTTTTTCTCCATTCTGGGACCCACCACTAACTAACTAAATTTAATTTTCTTTTATTTAAAATACAATACAAAACATTTTAATTAAAAATACAATACACCACAATAATTAAAATAAAAACCATACATTAATTCAAATAAAAATGAACTACATTACTTTTTAAAAATAAAATACATCACAATAATTTTAAAATACAATACGATCCTAAAAATTAAAACGTTACATTCCTAAAAATCTAAACGTTACAATCCTAAAAAATAAAACGTTACAATCATAAAAATCCTAAAAAATAAAACGTTACAATCCTAAGAAATTAAACGTTACAATCATAAAAATCTAAACACACTAAAAACTACTCGTCGTCATCCTCGTTGTCCTCGTCGGCATCGTAGAACTCCGCAAACTCATTTCGAAACTGTTTCTTCATCTTCGCGAACGCTGCACGGTCAGCTGGATCCGGGATCTCTTCGGGGTTGAATTTGAGAAACTGTAGACCTTGAAACGCAGTTCTCAATCGTTCCTGACGGGTGATCTCCTCAATCGATGCTTTTTGGGCGGCTAACAATTCGGCCTTGTGTTTCGCCATAGCCTGTATCGCGTCATCAACCTTTTCGGTCGGGGTTCCTGTCCGGGAAGATGTCGCCGCATCGGAAGAACCAGAGCTTCGGGCCGCTTTTCGGGCTCTGTTTCGGCCCATGGGCCGTGGAATCGGGTCGGGCCCAAATAACTCGTTCTCTCGGTCGGCAGAGAGATCAACGGACTGATCAAAAAAATATTCGTCCTCGTCGCGCAATCCGGTTCCACCTACCGGATTTGGTGCCTTCCATTTCGGATGATCTTTGAGGAACCACCAAGCCTCCCTTGAGGTGAATGTCTTCGTGTAGGTATCGTAGTATTCGGCTACGGCTTGATCGTAAATCATCCCGTTGTCTCGGCCGCTACCCCAAGCTCGATTTACCGACTCATAACACCCGTTGAAGTTTTTGCAGATTCGGTCAAGTGTACGCCACTTGGATGATAATTGGTCGGCGCCGCGAACCCAACCATAATTGTTGGCGTTGAACTTTTCTTCAATAGTACCCCACAAAGTACCCCGTTTTTGTGAGTTACCGACTTCAGAGTCTTCGGATGCGTCGCAATAACAAGTTGCTAACCACGCCTCTTCAGTTGGCGACCATGCCCGTTTGTTGCATGTTTTTTTCGACCCGTCTGTTTTTTTGGCATGGCTTCTTTTATTGGATTGAGGCGTGACTTGTTTTCCGGATCTTTGGGTTGGTGCTTCATCCGTCTGTTTGGGTTGCATAGCCGGTTGTTGCGGGAAAGTTGGTTGCCGGAACGGTTGTTGCGGGTAAGGTTGCGGGAACGGTAGTTGTTGAAAATTCGGGTTAGGATAATACCCGTATGGTGGTTGGGTTGGATCATAGTGTTGTTGAAAATTCGGGTTAGGATAATACCCGTATGGTGGTTGGGTTGGACGTACGTTTGGGTTAGACCCGCTCGAACCGGGTGTGTTTCCGGTTCCGAATAACATAAGGTTTGTGTATGACATATTTTCCGGGTTGTTGGTTTGATTGTAGTCGGAATTTGGGTTGGACATGGTGTTGAAAGTATTGAAAATAGATGGAGAAATGGTGTTGAAAGGAAAGAAGTGGGTTAAAAAATGAGTTAGAATGTGTTAGTTTATATAGAGAAATGGGTTAGGTGGTTTGAAAAAAAAAAAAAAAAAAATTAATTTTTTTTGAAAAAGAACCGTTACCCACGCTCCCCTAATTTTTTTTTATTTTTTTTTTTGTTTTTTTCGAAACTTTTTGAATTTCAAAAAAAAAAACCGTTTTTTTTTTTTTTCGGTATTTATCGCGAAAGAAAAAGAGAAAAGAAAATTAAATATGCTGTGGGTCCCACCAAAACGCGGAAAACGGAGGCGTTAATCGAGTGAGAACGCCGAGCTGAACGCCGTCCAGAACGCCGCGTTAGCGGCGTTCTGGCGTTCTGGAGCTGACAACGCGGGCCACATCAGCGCGTTACGGATGGTCTTATATTTATATATAGACACTTGACAGTGGCGGAACTTGAAGAGTTTATTTGGGGGGGGGCCAAAATTAGTGCATCGAAATTAAGTATAAGTTTTTATACATAAAAACTTCAATGTATTTGTAAGAAAGTATAGAGATTAATTCAATATAGGGGAAAAAAGCGTCATACTATAGTCAACGTGATTTATTATTAAGTTGCTCTTATAATCATTAAAAAAGTTGGTCTCTAACATTAAAACTAACTTGTAAGGAAAATTAAATAACCAAAGTGAAGGTCTTGCTAATACGGAGCAATATATTGAATAAATGGAATGACAGATTGTAATTTTTAGAGGGGCTAAATTGTAATCTTCTTTAAAATATATATTAATCTACTGTCATATATAGCTCTTGACTCTTGTATACTGTGCACTGTACAATTAGATTTCAGATTCTAGGGGTGGCGAGGGCCCCCTCCTGCCCTATATAAGCTCCGCCATTGACACTTGACCTGTTAAATTATTGACCGATATAGTATCTTATTACAGTACTTGCACCGTGCTCGTTTACTATACTAGCTCAATACCCGCGCAATGCGGCGGTGAAAGTGATGTCAGTGGATGGAGCGGCGATTGACGATTTTAAAATGAAAATAAATGTAAATATTTTGAAGATTTATTGTACGATGCTTGTGTTGTGTATTATTTTATCTGTATGATAAATATAATAGAAATTTGTCTATAGTAATCAACATATTAATGGAAATGATTTGGTCATATATTATATGCAGTAATTAATAGGAATAAATGTGATAGGGGTACTTTAGGAACTTCAATTATTTTTAAGTATTTTAAGATTAAACATCGGACACGCTTTATAAGTAGTAATAGATAATAGATAATAGATAATAGATTTATGAGAAGGACACAAAACAAAGTGAAAACTCAACAATTTATATCCCTTCAAAATGTTCTTGAAATTTTAGTATCGATCTCCGGTTTTGTGATAAAATCATGATAATATCATTAAAATCATAATAATATAATACGTTATCGTATTTTAATTATTATATAATAATAATACTATCTATATATATATGTTTGATAGCAAGCGGTGGAATTAATGTGGGCATGCTTAAGCAAAACTCTCTATTTAGCTAGCAAATTATAGCACTATCCCTATATAAATCCTGACATGGATCACATTCAATCTAACACTGATATATCCATCCTTAAAAATATCTTTAGTCATGTGTACTATTTATTAAATTCGTTTATACACATGTCATTTGAAATAAAAACAAGTGATTAATATAGTTAAGATATAAATATATTAACGTGAAAGATAACTTAAGTTTTCACAGTATTGTAGGGATATAGGATGCGTAATATGAGACCAATTGAAACACGTCCGTGTTGAGCTTCGTTCTAGATGAGAAAATGGGGCGTTATGACTGGGAAAACGGGCGAGTGAACACCATTTTGTGGGCCTGCATGTTTTTTTTTTTTTACTTTCCTTCCTTTTAACCAAATTTAATTTAGTGGGATCAACCATTCACAACACTCCACAACATGGTGTTACCATTACAATTGTTGCGGGATAACACAATGTTACGCTGAGGTGACACCAAAAATGCCCATGACATCCATTGCAAATGGTGTGAGTCATAGTTGTTAACTCGTGACTCGGAATCTCTTTTTTTAACTCGTGACTTGACTCGACTCGTAAGTGTCAACTATTTTAAAATAATGCTAAGTTAGAATTGCGTATATCAAAAACGGCTAAGTCAGATTATAAAAATTGTACGATAAAAGTCATATTTTTTTTTTCTTCAATTAGACATCTTACATGGTATACTTTCGACGAATTTATTTTATTATTTTTGTTTTTTGGTGGGCTTTACAAATTGTATTATTTACTATTACATATAATATTGTGTAGTATCATGTATGATAGTCGTTGGTATCAAATGTGATAGTTGTTTTCAAACCCACCAAGTAAACAAAAAAAAAAAAAAAGGTTCGTCGAAACTATATCATGTGAGATGTATAATCGAAGAGAAAAAAAAATGCTGATTTTTTTGTGAACTTTTTATGATTTTATGACTAGCCGTTTTTTAGAGATATTTAATTTTTAAAGACATGTGGGAAAGTAAGGGGTTTTGTTAAATGACTTTTCTACCATAAACGAAACATTATGATCTATTCCTCCATTCTCACCAAAATGTTATGTACTAATTTGAACCATACTCTACAATAATATGTATATTATACTTAAATTTTTTGTTCTTTAAGTGAAGTAAAACATGTTGACATGATGGTTAGTAATTAAGTCGTTGACCTGCAATCAACACAAGTACTTAATTTAAAAGAGATTATAGTCATTTCCTTTCATTTTTTGTATCCCTTATATCAAAATTTGTCCGATTCTCTAACTTGTAAAATTCGCACAAGACTCGAAAGAGTCAATAAACGAAGCGTAAAAATCAAAGTCACATTTAAGAATCGGAGTCCGAGTCGTCTCACTTTTTAAAACTTTTGACTCAACTTGTAAGAATCGACTTATGAATTGTAAGAGTTTAACTATAGCATAAGTATTTAACTTTACTAAATAATCATTTTAAGTTTTAACCACTCGTATTGGAGAAGTAAATGAAACGCTCAAAGAAAACACATTCGAGAGGGTGTAATAACTTTTACACATGTCAAATGTCATTTACATTTTTTGTAACTATTAATTAGTTAGTGGCGTTCAATAGCTCGATTTAAGCTTCAGTGTGAAAATTATGGCAATTACATTAAAAAAAAAAAATTTCTCTTTATCATTCATTTCACCACAATATCCTTAATGTTGTGAAACAACGACCTATTAACAACTATATAACAAAGTGCATAATACAAGAATAGAGAGAATAGGAGAATTCATTTCGTTGATCATCATCATTCCCAAGTACAATAGAGATCTTCATATATAGGACTAATACAATGCTAACAATGAGTATAACACTAATGCCGCTAGTTGAAGAGGTGGGAGTTTCGGGATATGGATAGCCACATTTATTTTCATTCATAACACTCCCCCTTGGCTATCCATTACTAAAGAATATGCCTCGTTAAAACCTTACTAGAAAAAAACCCATTGGGACAAAAATCTAGTGAAGGAAAAAGAGTACATAGTTTTTTCATTACGCTTAGGATGCTGCCTCATTAAAAACCTTGTCAGGAAAATCCAATGGGACAAAACCATGACGCGTTTTTCTCCCCGTGATGAACACATCACTTGATCTCCACTAGTTAAATTATGTCCTCCAATATCATGAACGAGCTCCCTTTACTGATGTGGTAGGAAGTGTCTTTGTAAACAGGTCCTTAGCATGGTTCTTGACAACATTATTGTCTCTCCTCCACAAATCATCAAATACGAATATATATTCGAATATGATTGACCACCCTGCATTTTCAAAAGATACCAAACATGCTCCGTATTTGTTAATATTATGCAAACTTATTCCTTCTAAACCTCTTGAAGGTATCAAATGTCCATTTTACCCATTCCAATGAAGTCTCGATAGACTTGAAACATATCCTACTAACAAATTTTGAGAAGTACAATTTATAAAGTTATGCGTGACTTAGCGAGATATTAAATAGTACTCAAAGTCGGTAATCATAAACAAAGAATGGTCTTTGTCAAATAAAGTTACCTTAACACTATCACAATGCTCAATGAATATGTGTCGACCGTAAAAGTATTTTATCACTTTTATATGGGTCACATGATGCGTAACAGTCACTAAAGAGATTTAAATTTTGACCTTTAAGATTTTCATCTCAATTTTCTTCATGAATACAATTTTGTTAGGAACCAACTTAACATAGAGCATTCATATATGAGAGTACTTAATAACAACATAGTCAATACCCATATCTCTTTATAGATAGTCTTAAATAAACCACAATCATATTTAATTTATGCCCAATTTTCTAACACGTTTTTATCAATTCCAGGCATGTTACATGCTCGAGCATTTTCTAGCTTTTAGAGAATCTCAACGTCCGATTCATAAGACATGCATAAAGCATTTTATATCCTTTAAGGTATATCGATATCGAATGAGCTCGTATTATTCATCAGACGCGAATAAGTATCATGTATTGCCAGATATATCAATATACATATTCGTTTCCACCACGAGTTACTACCCACAAGCAATTCTCAATCTTACGAAATGTATCATGCCACCATCGGCGCATGTTTTCTCAATCTTATTTCGCGCACTGATTGATTAGGTTGTACACCTTTAATTGTAAGAACTTTAAGTTCAAATACATCTTTTGCATCTTTTTAGATTGGCCAATAATCAATAACTCTATACTTTTCGGAAGTTATGCTTTCGAGATCCTCGACATCATTTATGAAGTCTAGCGATATAGTATGTATACAAGTGTTATCGACGTCGATTTATGTTTCGATTCCACAATTTTACAGACATGATATAATTAGTTGAGATCTCCTTATTACTCAGGTACCCGAGATTCTTTTTAAACCATCATGTCTAGTGTCCCTTTGTGACACTGTTTCGGGGTCATAATTACCTCGATTCGACCATCTCAATCTTGCTCCTCTTTCTTACAAGAAATTTTATGTGGAATCGATTATTCTAACACACTTCAAGTGTGCCATTTAATTCTAAGACATACATTATTAATTAGCAGCTGTTATATGTGACCTTGTCACTTTATATTGTTCATTGAATTATCTGGCAAGTTCATATACTTTATTGTGAGGATCTATACCGTAATCAATAATTTATCCAATTGCAGCTGCTTATCCTCCCCCTCAACACATATTCTTAACTTTCATTAAGGTCCCATCAAAATGTGCATTGTGGTGGATCAATCAAAACGAATATCACACAACAAAAGGCTAAGGAATGGGACATATATGGTTTGTGACCAATAAAACCAATTCTCGTGGAGGAGGAATCGTAATCTTGTTGGCTCGATGCGAATTTAAAATATTGCATGTCAACTAATGTGACCCCTTATAATAAGTAATATGTTTGCTCGATCTCATCAATGTTTACTATATATCAACCGAATGTACTTAGTAAGCATTTCAACAAAAGCAAAATGTATGAACTACGTAGGTGTTTAACATTCATTGCAATCAACTGAAGACACTTACTTAGTGGTCTAACAAAATCCACATTACCGACCTGTCAAAAGAAATATGATAATCTGGAATATTGTGCTCGCAAGTCGCAATCTCAATATTCGAGTCACTAGTTACGCAAACCCTGGGTTGCGACTTTTGTGATCAATTAGACGATGCATCGACTTAAATAACTAAAAGGTCCATTAAGAGGACATGTAGGCCACCTACATATATCCCCTTGTGTATTTCCAGATTTTTAAAGGTATTCAAAAAATTCCATACATGATCGGAGAATATTACCTTTTCTTAAGAGCAAACCAAACATGCAAAATATTAACTTTTCCTATAATTCAAATATATATATATTTTTCGCATCATCATTGACCGGGATGGTCTAACCGATCACGCCAATTAATAAGACAACCAAGTTCAATAAATATATAATTTATGACCATATATATGCCTCAATTGCACTTGTTTTGAATACAAATTATAGAAAGATACTATATATGAAAACATAAGTGCATTATCATTTTAAACTCTTTTACATATTTCAACAAACTTACACTATCAAGTATAGTACTCAAATTAGCATATAGCATCATTGAAAAGCTAAGTATGTTTATTTGTTTACTTAATCTATTAGTGAGGCACATATCTTCACCATCAACCAAATGAGATTTTACATGTTCTCAAGACATATGTGATTTATTATTTAATAAAGTATTTCATACGATTTTAAGGATAAACAATCTTGTTAGTACACAACATTTGTGACTCTAATCATGAAAATAAATAAACCACATAAAATTTATAGTCTTAAATTTAGTATGCTAATAATTTAGAATCACTATCATATTCACTTCACCAAAATGATCTATGTTTTTCCAAAAGGACAGTTATGATATGTTATTCATGAATGTTGCAAGAATATTCTTCTTAGGCAGTATGAGAGTGCCTTTATCCCAACCATGGACGTTTCATAAGGAGAACTTTCAAATGAACTCGGAATCACTTCGAGTAAAGACCTTTTATACTATTATAATTTACATATAGTATGTAAATCGCTCATATGGAAGAAAATGATCAACATCCAAATGAATTTGCTTTAAAATGAGCACTCATGCATGCAACATAACATTAGTTAATTTGTTGTTCACAAGTGAACTTAGTGTCAAAATAGTTCCAGATATGTTCCACAAAATGTGCCTGATAAAATCGCTATACAGTAGTATGCAACTTTTCAAAATTATTGCTTATAAGTTAATCATCAAGATTTCAATACACAAATGTCGTTATATATACTTGATGACAAAACAAAAAACTTTAATTTACAATTGCCTTCTGAAAAAGAATACATAGATGTATATGACATCCAATTCAAAGCAAACTTGATAGTTGAGATGATTTTCGTGGTTTTCACTAATACTTGTTGTTACGATCGGTCATAACTTTATTAAATACAATTTTCACGATATCACTCATAAGTAATGTTTTAACATCATACAATTGTGAATTTGATGAACTAATTGTATATGAAATCAAATTCAATTACATTGATGAATGATCGATCGTACAATTTACAGAGAAAACTTAGAAACCGTTCTTATTTTCACTTACTAAATTCTAACTGACTAAATGCTATTTAATTAACTCTCAGCATTGTATTTACAAGAAACTTCCTTTAACTATGAAATAAATACAGAATAGTCCTTGTAGTATTAGTAATTCAATACCCCCCCTCAAGCTGGAGGATAGGGAACCATCCCCAGCTTGGATAGAAGCACACGAAACTGAGACGCAAGTAAAATCTTTGTTAAAACATCAGCTAGTTGAGAATGTGTAGGAAGATAGCTGAGTTGAAGAAGTCCTTCCATAACCTTTTCTCGTGTAAAATGGCAATCTATATCAATGTGTTTGGTCCGTTCATGAAAAACGGGAAGATAGCTGAATGAAGCATGAAGTAGGAGTAAAAACAATGTTGGAATACAACTGTTTTGCCAATCTATGAACTGAAATTAGATTGAAATGAAATTCTAGAACATGAAGAACATTATGAAGTGTGATTTTAGAAGTGACTTTTACTGTACCAATATGAAGAACTTTAGCTTTCAAACCATTTGGCAAGATTATGTAGGCTAAAGAATCAACTACTTTATAGTTAGAAAACAACCCCAAGTGTGGGGTAACATGATCAGTATCCACTTATTATTCAAATAAGTAGTTAGGAAACAAAAACGTGTACCAGCCATGAAAGCAGAGGACATATCAGCATTCATATTCTGATGATTGAGCAAAGACATCAATTGCATAATCTGGTCCTGGCTTAGTGAAAGCTGAGGTGCAGAATCAGTTTTCTGTTGAGCGGAATCGGTAGAATCAGCTTGAACACAATTAACACTTTTCTTCCCTTTGTCATTAGGATAGCCATGCTCTCTGAAACATCTATCTATACTATGTCCCCAGACTTTGCAAGTAGTACAATAAAACTTGGATCTCCTGCCAGAAAGAGAGAGTCCAAAAACTGTAGTCTGACCATTACTACTTGAACCAGTACTAGATTTAGAGTTTTGCCATTTGTAATCATTAAACTTGTTGGCTGAAGTTGATCCATGAAAAAATCTTTTGTGCAGCTAGAGCAGTAGATTCAGAACCCAAAGAGATAGGATTATTACACTCCCTTTGTTTTTCTTCTTGCAAAACCAACCTGTATGCTTGACTAAGAGAAGGTAATGGTTGCATCATAAGAATATTGCCTCTAACATGCTTATAGTCATTATTCAACCCCATGAGAAATTGCATAACTTGTTGTTCATGCAATATTGCTAAAAAAGCAGAACCACTTCCACACGAACAAACAGGTAAAGACAACATAGACATATACTCATCCCATCCCGTCTTTAACTGCGTATAGTAATAAGCAACAGAATTATTACCTTGAGCAAGTGGACCAAGAGTCTTATGGACCTGAAACTTCCTAGGTGCATTAGATTGAGCATATCTTTCACCTAATTCAGTCCAAACTTCGGTAGCTGTTTTATAGTAAAGAATACTCCTTCGAATTTCCGGTTCAACAGAATGAAGAATCCAGGTTAAAACCAAGTTATTACATCGTTCCCATTGCCCATACTCGGGAGAATCAATAGCTGGTTGAACACAATTTCCATTAACAAACCCTAGTTTATTCTTGGCACTCAAAAAAATCTCTGCAGCTCTTTTCCATTCTCCATAATTGTCACCATTCAATTTTTGAGTAGTAAGCATAAAATTGCTTGAAGTATCACCATGATGAATATACAATTCATGATTGGAATCGATCGATGCCGAATCAGTAGTCGAAGACACACCAGAAACTGGAGGTGAATCATTTGCCATTACAAATGTTCAATTGAATCAATTAAGTGCGCGGAAACGAAATCGAACAAATTTATGAAAGAAACAAACGAATTAGGGCACAAATTGACAGATTTATGAAGACCATCTGAATTTGGGGAAGAATTGAAGAAAATACCACAAAATTACGGATCATTGTGCTCTGATACCATCATACAATTGTGAATTTGATGAACTAATTGTATATGAAATCAAATTCAATTACATTGATGAATGATCGATCGTACAATTTACAGAGAAAACTTAGAAACCGTTCTTATTTTCACTTTCTAACTTCTAACCGACTAAATGCTATTTAATTAACTCTCAGCATTGTATTTACAAGAAACCTCCTTTAACTATGAAATAAATACAGAATAGTCCTTGTAGTATCAGTAACTCAATATAACATAATATCTCGTAGTAATTACATACATGGCCGAGTTAAACTCATTCACAACCAATTTAGAGTTTACATACTTAGGTGCGAAATAATATCACCGGTAGGAAAATCAGTGAAGTGACTAATCATTATTATCCATCTTATATTATCCGTCTTATAATTCAAGTAAAAATTAAGGGAGTAAAACATGTTTCATAGCCACATATCGTAAAGCATACCCCACATGAATAGGTATTACGATTGGCTATCCAACATATAAGATTTCTTACTCTGAAATACATCGAGACTAAAATACTTCAATGGAATATTTTTGAATATTTATAAGGAATCTATTTAAATTAATTTAACTAACATAAAGGAATAGTGAATTCTTATCATATTGATTAACAACAGATAGTATTGAAATAAAGCGCCAGCTGCAGTTTTCACTTTCTGTAATATCGGTAATCATTTTAATCGATTTAACTCAACTCTATATGCACAACTTAACCGAAATTGGTCGAATTAAAATAATCCAAATTTCCTTTTCCAGCCAAAGTATCATCTACATACAAAATGAGTTTCTGAAGTGCAAACTTCTATTTATTGCAAGACTTTTACTAGAAAATAATAATAATAATAACTCAAATAAATACCCCTTATTTTGATTAAGTCTTCATCACCAAATATAAATTGTCAGTTTACAAACAATGACATGAAATGCTTACTTTTCCTGGTCGCATTTGACATAAACATTATGAATATATCCAACTTATATAATAACAATAATAAAATAATAATAATATATCTCTATAAAATTTCTTTAACATCACTATGTGATATAGCTTTGCAAATTGCAATGATCTATTGAAATTCAAAGTTTCAGGAAACCATTGAAATATTAAAACCTTATCCAGTAATAAGATAACTTTAAACCAATTATATTGGCATATCTTAATTTGCGATTAAGTATAACTCGTGTGTGATGACATTTTTGTTTAACACATTGCAAGTAGCATCTGTCAAATCAAATAATACTAATACTAAATTAATTTCGTTACTCGACATCATGTCATCACAATTCACAAAGCAACTAAAAAGGATGTTACTATCATAGAAAATAAGTTACTAATGGCTTAAGGGCCTAAATACTAATCGTTTACGTTCTCCATTCGTCACCCTCACTAATAATATAATAATAAATAAATATATAAATAATGGCATACCAAATAAGGAAAACAATCCCACTGAAAGTCTAGTTAATTCTGCTTCGATCTATTATAAACAAAGCAACTAATTCGAGGATGCACGTTCTTCTAAAAGCTTAGTTTCCATCAATTAAAGTACCTTCAATCTCCTCATTTGTTTTATTTTTTTTATTTTTTATGCTAAATATGCTTTTGATTCATATACGTGTTCATCTCGGCAAGTAATCGTTTATATATATTCTTACTGGAAAATTAACTCAAGCAGATTTTATTATCACATGATTAATCGCAAAGTTCATAAAATCTTAATACTTATATCAATAAATAACTGAAACTTAAGGATGGAACGTTTTACCTTAATTGCAATCAGAACTCAGAATCTTAAGAGCAACACTTGGCTCATACCGGTATCTCGAGCCTCCGTTTGTTCTTTAATTAAACTTCCATCCAAAAGAGATTCAATCTAGATCCATCCTTAACCGCAATTGTTTTTGAGATGATATATTGAGTGTCGTGCTGATAAGGTGTTGTGAAACAACGACCTATTAACAACTATATAACAAAGTGCATAATACAAGAATAGAGAGAATGGGAGAATTCATTTCGTTGATCATCATCATTCCCAAGTACAATAGAGATCTTCATATATAGGACTAATACAATGCTAACAATGAGTATAACATTAATGCCGCTAGTTGAAGAGGTGGGAGTTTCGGGATATGGATAGCCACATTTATTTTCATTCATAATTCTCCCTCATTATCATCATTTTTAATAATTACTATATAAAAAGGATCAAATTCATTATAAGCATGACACATGAACTCTAAAAACTTGAGACATAATTAGCACAATAACTCTTAAAAACTTGACACAACATTAACACAATATCCTAATTTGTTTCATACCTTAATGTAACTATCCAAAACTTGACACATCATTAGTACATAT
Organism: Helichrysum umbraculigerum; assembly: GCA_949592205.1. Classification (NCBI taxonomy): domain Eukaryota; kingdom Viridiplantae; phylum Streptophyta; class Magnoliopsida; order Asterales; family Asteraceae; genus Helichrysum; species Helichrysum umbraculigerum. The sequence continues at coordinate 113,553,814 of CATIUR010000003.1, read as the reverse complement.
TTAATTGATCTTGTTACTTACTTAACACATGTAATATCATAACCATTATCCATATTAAGACTGTCGATATATAAGTTACTAGCATCCTAATTACTCCGGTATTCTACAAACAACTTATTCTTTTCTTAGATATTATCATTTGTTCCTCCTTTTCATTTAGGACTTATTTTAGTCTTACAATTTTGGTTTGACGGTTTCAATGTTGTACGCTTTACATTTCAACTTCTGGATTTCAATTTTATGAATGTTGGTTGTATCCTAATATTATCTTTCATACTTTGTTGGATTCTATTTATGTTTTTGGTTAACTTTTGTAAAGTGTTGGTGCTAGCCTTAATTTTTTTTTACTTAATTGCCATGAAAATAAAACTGTTTTATAAAATGTGCTCTTCAAATACGAGTATAAATTAGAATGTAGTGATATAGTAAGGTTCAAATGAGTACACCAACTTTGAGTGCGAATGTGGGAACCAACAGATTTCTGCCATGTGTCACTTTATTCTCTCTCCTCCACATTTTTAAAGATTAAATATCTCACAAACGGTAAGTCGAAAAATCATGAAAATTGCATCATAAAATTCAATGTTTTCTCCTCTTCGATTTTCCATCCCTCAAGGCATACTTTCGACAACTTTTTTTTCCTTCCATTTTTTGGTGGGTTTTACAAATTAGTAACACATGTGTTAGTGATTGGTTGTACATTTAATTTGTGGTTAAGGTTAGGGTTTAGGTTTAGGGTTGGGGTTAGGGTTTAGTAGGGTTTAGGGTTTAGTAGAGTTTAAGGTTTAGGGTTTAATATGATTTAAGGTTTAGAGTTTTGTAAAGCGTTTAGGGTTTAGGGTTTGGGGTTTAGGGGTTAGGGTTTGAGGTTTGGGGTTTCGCCCCGAAACCCCAAACCTCAAATCATAAACCCTAAACCCTAACCCCTAAACCCCAAACCCTAAACCCTAAACGCAACACTAACACATGTGTTACTAATTTGTAAAACCTACCAAAAAATGAAATTTTTTTTTGTCAAAAGTATACCTTGAAGGACGGCAAATCGAAGAGGAGAAAACGCTGAATTTAATGGTGCAATTTTCATAATTTTTTGATTTGTCGTTTGTGAGATAATTGATGTTGGGGGTAAATGGGTTTTGTACATGTGGAGCATTCTCTTTGTACGCATGTCACAATATCATTGGTTCCTTCATTCTCACACAAATTCCTGTTATCATTTAAACCCCACCCTCTGGTGATAATCCTTTGCACATTATATTATATCGTTATTTATCAGACATGAGTTATTATTTGTGGAAATATAACAAAAATGTTGGTGTATAATTAATTTAAGGGAGGTGGGTTAAAATAAAAATGTCAAAAAATAGAGAATGAGAGAATCAATAGGATTGCTCCATTTCTCTACAAAATTCGCTTTCACTTTTACCCTCAAGTTTAAATATCTCACATACCGTATGTCCATAAATTGTAAAAATTACATATTCGAAACCAGCTTCTTTTTCTCTTCGATTAAAGATGTCACAAGCTATACTTTCGACGAACTTTTTTTACCGGGTTCTACAATATAATCAAATGTGATTTATGATTAATTTTTTTTTTTAATTTGTTCACGGTTATTTATTCATGGTATATGTTAAGAGGTGAGTTCAAATAAGAATGCCAAAAAAGTAGAGAATTTGATAAATTAGTTATTTTAATTTTTAACTAAAATAGTCATGCCCAAGGGATTACCGAATCTCGCGTAGCCAACAAGTTGAACTTAGTAAGCAATTACAAGTTTACTATCCTATAACCGGTCTGCATAACGCTTTTTGTAGTAGTGCTCGACTTGTAAGAGTCAACTCATGAATCATAGAAGTTTAACGACTATAATACGAGTATTTAAGTTTACTCAATAATCATCTTAAGTTTTAACCACTCTTATACGGAGAAGTAAATGAAATACTACTACTCAAAGATACATTCGAGAGAGTGCATGTTATAACTTTTACAAATGTCAAATGTCAAACGTCGTTGACATTTTTTGTTATTATTAGGTTACCTGCGGTAGGTAGTGGGATTTCATCCTCAGTGTAAAAATTTTATTTGAAGAAAAGAGCGAAGCTTAAAATTTTATTTATCACGGTATTACTCCTCAAAATTTTATTTAGCTTCAGCGTAATGATAATATTGGCAATTACATTAAATCTTTTTTTCCTTATCGATACTCATCATATAACATAAAAAGGCACCCTTATGCCTGTTAAGTTTGACAACTAAATATCTCTAATAATAATTGCCATTTGTACTCATAATTAAGTAATGATAATGAAACTATATGAATGAGACAGAAAACTATCTTAAATATGCTTTAAACATGAATTATCATCAATCAAAGAATCACATTCTATAAAATCTTAGACCACTCCCAACCCAAAATTCAACTGACTGAAACTGACAGAGCCACGTCAGCGCCACGTCAGCGCTACGTCAGCTTTTTCAGAAAATTGACTGAAACTGACTGAAACTGACAGACCCATCCCATCCCTGATCTATCACTTCATATTTTTGGGACCCACTGACCATTATTTAATCAACTAAAACACAATAATTTAAATTAAACACATTCCATTAAAAATAAAAATTACAACAATTTCTAAAAATAAAAATTACAACAATTCCTAAAAATAAAAATTACAACAATTCCTAAAAATAAAAATTACCACAATTCCTAAAAATACAAAATACAACAATTCCTAACGAACACGGTAGTTTGGTGGAAGTTGCGAAATGTGGTGGATTAGAGCATTGCGAAGTCGATGATGAACATCCCGATCCCGAAATGTGGTTCCCTACCAAAAGTTGCTGTACTAATTTGAACCTTACTCATATACTATGTTATAAAGAATTTGAGAATTTGTCTTAAAGGAGAAATAGTAAATTACTATTCTACCCTTTTAACTATCCTACTCTACTCTTAAATACTTAAATTAATTAAAGGCAATTTATTATACAATTTAATATCTCATAATTATTTATTGGTTACAAATATAACGCAATAAATATTTATCTTTTTCAGAACATATATAAACATTAATGAATATTTAAATGTATGTTAAGATTTTTTTAATATAAGTATTAATGAAAAATCATATGTTAATTAAGAATTAGAACTCACTTTTATTTTCTATATATATATATTTTATATTAATATAAAGAATATGTCACCAAATTCTCAACTATAAAAAAGAAATACTTAAAATTTATTTAATATACATTGAAATATGTTATCCAACACTTAAACATTTAAAATGAATCCAAGTACTTATAAAAGTTAATATATTGCTGCTATATAAACGATTTGAACGTTTAATTACAATTTTTTTTTACTATATTAGTTTATACGACGTTAAATGCATAAGTGAAAGCATTTTGTAACTATATTAGATATTCATATCTTAATTTTATTTAACTTTCAATTAATACGATTAAGGATTGCGATGTTAGTCGAGTTAGGTTTGTGCGTCTAAAGTTCACAATATAAACCGAAAATAATTTGATAAACGGGTTAACGAGTCAAAAGTAACCAACTCGAATATGATCTGCATTTTGTTGGTTGGCCAGTCAACCTTTTGACGTGGACTTTAACCCAAACCCAACAAGTGTAACACCCAGTTTTCGGGTCTAGTAGTATTAGATATTTTCTGACTGCAAATGATTATTTAAATGTGTTAGAAAATAATTTTGTTGTGCTAGTTGAAAATAAATGGGTAAAAGAGTCAAATAATTTATTGTGACTAATAAATTATAAATGGTTTTAATTTTATTTAGTTGACGGTAAAATAAAATGATGTGTCCCCGCATTTGGTTTTCCAGTTCCAGACAATAGATTTAGAAGGGGACAAAACTAGTACACATATTATCATTTATATGTGTAAAATCTTATCCTTATCACCTAAAAACATTCCAGAGAATTCAGGAGAGAGCGAGAGGTTGATCTAAACCCTAAACCTAAACAAAATCATCATCAATCATCACAACCTTGTGGAATCAATCCCTATTCTTCCTTGTTCTTGGTTTGGCCGAACCGTACGCACCATAGGGACGTTTCAAAAATTGTGAAACAAGCTTGGAAGTTAAATTGAACTTATAGAACCATGATTCAAGCTTCCAAAACATGGATTAATCATTCTTCCATCCTTTTAATCATCTTGGTAAGTATTGATTCTTCAATTTTTATAACCTTAGAAAATGGGTTTTGGTGTAAATGATGAATTAGGATGATTGATATGAAATTGAAGCTTGTTATGCTTATATAATTGCTAGTTGAGGTTTGTATGAGGATTATAACTTAAATCCTAACATAGAAATGAAGAAAATTATGTATGATCATATAGATAGTTATGGGTTAGTTGGTAAATCATGAATTGAAGCCTATTGTTATGTTATAGTTGTTAGTTAGTGCCTAATTCATGATTATAAGTTGAGTTGTAACTTGAAATTAAAGAATTTAATTAAGTGTTCTTGAGGATAATGATGAACTTGATGATGATAATGGATTATATGATAAAATTAGCATTTTGTGGCTAAGAACACTTAATTGATGATTAAAGATGATTGTGTTAAGTTAATTGATAAGTATTCATTAGATTTAATATTGGAAGTTTGATGAATTGTTGATGGTAGAGGGTAATAACCTTAGTTGTGGTTTAACCATGTTGATTAGTGATGATTGAAGTGGATTAATGTGATAAGATGGTCATGATAATTATAATTTGAAAGGTGACTGTGAATTAAGGATGTTAAGGTGATTATTCATAATCTTGAAATGATACATTTTAAGTGATTAACGAAATGAGTAATAACTCAATGAAATAGAGATTATGAATCATGTTGTATGAATTTAACACGAGTTAATTATTATGAATGAGTTACTAACTCATTTTGTTTAATTATATTGTCAGATGTGCAGAAGGCTCAATGATATTAGACTACTGAGTGGATGTCTGAGGTGGTCGGTGAGTGGATCTCTAATCCTCAGCGTAACTTGGTTGTAACAAGTTTGGTTACAACAAGTAACGTGTTATTACTTTATTAGTTGCACTGATGATTATGTTGATAGTAATAATACTGTTGATATGTTGACTAGTTGAATATGTGACTTGTTGATTACGTGATCACTTGAATTAATTGGCCTTCGGGCATCAGTTGTTAATGAGGCAACGAGTTGTTGAATGGTTGGTTGGGCTAGTTGGTTATCCAAAGTTTAACACACCTCCTGTGTTAGTTGAAGATAATCACTAGTTATCGGTCTCGTCCGTATGGCCATACGGATAGGTTGGATAAGTTTTCTTGGGGAGCCACCCGGGTTTATGGTTATCCCTAGAGCCGCCGATCCTCATTATGGTGTTGTTGATTAGTTGAATTGTTGCATTGTTGAACTGATGTATTGTTGATGTGTTGTATTGTGTAATTGCTTGTTTAGTGCTAAGTGTTGTACACAAAGTTGTTGAGCTAAGTTAGGATGTGGATTAGTTATCTGCTCACTTAGCGTTATGCTAATCCCCCACATTATCTCTTATTGTAGGTTTTGCATATAATTTGGGTGGGCAAGAAGTTGGACTAGAAGGAATGTTTGACTACGAGGCTATACTCTGATAGTTGATTTGTATAAAATAATGTTTCATCATGTTTTTATATAACACCTCGGTTGAAGAAATTATAGTTTTGAAAAGGTTGAATTTTATATGTTGATACAATGAAGTAAATTATGACTATCTATTTGGACTTACGCTTCCGATTTACTATATTTAAATGATTATAAATGAGAGGTGTTATAAGTTGGTATCAGAGCGTGAGTTTGGGTGAATTGTACATTATAAGATGTTCAATCCCAAACTCTGATATATGTCATGTCAAACATTTCAGGGGTGGGGATTAGTGGTTGCATGAGAAAGTTGTTATTGAATGAGTACTAACCTATAACAAGATGCAATAGTGTTGTTTTGGTTGTAGAGACGGAGGAACATGAGGAACCGTCTGGTATTCTCAATGATTCCTCAATACACGTGGGCCTAGATATGCCAGGTAATTCTCGATAAACTTGGTGAATATCAATAAACTTGAATTATTTACTTTGCTTGTTAGTAGAGTAAACTGAATTATTGGTGATAGTTACTTGTAATGTGAGGATATGAATATTTACGAGTAATTATGAAGGAAATTGAAATTTTGGAGAAAGTGTTGAAACTGTGTAGATATATTGTTGACTAAGATGTAATAGTTGTGTTATGGGAAATTAAGGTATCTACAATATGAAAATAAAGTATGTGTGAGTATAGATCTTTGTTAATTTGATATATGATAAATTAAATTAATATGACTCGTGAAATTAATGAGATGTTGATATATCCCAACTAATAAGTTTGGAGTTGTGTGGTTATCCAAATTAGAAAGTGCCTATTGAATGGAAGGTGTGCATTTGACTTGGAAAGGTCAAAGTGAATGTGGTTGTGTCAAACTTGATGATAGTTGTGTTATAAAGTAATGAATGTGGCTAACTGTCTATGTGTTTAACATTGATCATGAATGGTTTGAATTATGATCTTTATATTAAAAGTAGTGTAGTGAGAAAGTCAAAGTGGTCAACGAGTCTAATTGTGTGTTGACGAGTTTGTGAAAAGTCAAATTTGAAAATCTGTTGAAATTGGTTTATATATAATGAACTTTTGTAAAAATTGGTGTTTTAAGGGGATAATACGATACCACTATTGAAACGAGGTTAGTTTGACTTAGAATAGTCAAACAAATGTGGAATGGGTAATGAAATGGTTGATACATGGGTTGAAACCCAAATGGGTTGTTAAAGTGCCCAAATGGGTCACTTGATGGTTAAAAGATTAAAATGAGTAGTGGTCTGATTAAAAAGAATGTTAAAGTGACTTTAAGTCATAAAGATAGTAGTAAAAGGTGATGAAAATGATTTGGGTTGTCAATGTGGTTATTTTCTTAAAAAGTGCCCAATTGGACCCCTAAACGGGTCAACGAGTGAAAATACGATAGGAAGGGTATATGGGGGTGATGAATATGCCCACACGTCTTAAATATATATAGAAACATGTTGGTAAAGGGTTGAAGTCTGAAAACAAGCCATTTGGAATATGGCGTGTCCACTAAAATGGTCGGAAATGGCCTAAAATGAGTTACACGTCCGTTTTCTCGTAAAATGTGAAAATTTAAAAAGTATAAAAAGGGAAAGTTTTATTTTGGCGTAGTGTAGGTGCCTGCGAAATTTCATGACCTAACTCTTTACGGTTTGTGAGATATGCACGTTTGAAAGTCGCATTTTGCACTAAGATGTTCAGTCTACTGTGCAGACAGGGGAACCGGCGGCTGGAGGTTATAGCCGGCGGCTGGATGCCCCAAGCCGACGGCTTCTTTTGGCTTTAAAACGCACTTTTGTTCTGTTTGCTAAAAATTGGTGTTAGCCGGCGTCTCGACTCGGGTAGCCGGCGGGTCAAGACCTTTAGCCGGCGGCTAGATAGGTTAGCCGGCGGCTCATGTAGCCCAGCCGGCGGTTTGTGGCATTTTCAGGATATAAAATATTATTTTTATGTTTTTTCGACGTTCGACATAATATTTGACGTAGAGAATTTCCGTTAGAAATTTCGGTGTCAGATTAAGACGAAATTTACATGTCCACTCAAAAACGGCCCAACGGTCAAAGCTAATTCATGAGCCCTGTCAGTTTTCGGCACTTCGGGGCCGTTTGGGGCTCGAAAATCGCGTTTCATTGTTTTTCGAATCTTATTTCGAACTTTTACCTTACGTTTTGTATTGGACTTTTGTTTCATTGAGCCCAGAGATCCTTCCTGTGACTATATGCAATATTAAAACTTGTTTTAAGAGGTCTATATGGTTCATTGTGTATGAGTCGGTTGTAGGCAGTTTATTTAACTGCAAAGTATATCAGTAAATGTCATTGTTGATTGCTACTAGCAAGAAGTAGTAAACATTGATTAGATAATCATGTGAACTATATTATGTGGACTAATTGAAATGTGATGAAGTAGTTGAATTACTTAGAGTATTATAAAATGTTGAATTAAGCGTTTTAAGAAATTACGAAATAAGCACCTGAGCTTATATTGATGTAATAGTTAAGCATGAAATACTCAATTGTAATTTGATTAAAGGTATATAGATTGATGATTATGTGTTGAATATTACATATATTATTGATGAATTGTTTAGTACTAATGTACTATAAGTATTAAGTTGTATAAATAATATTTAATATTGAATTGGGTAATAAAGAAGTTGCTTGATATTTTCGTGTAGGACATTGGTGTAGTATGTCTGTATTGTTAATATATACATGAATATATGAGTAGTTCACATTAAAAGTGATAAGTTGAAAATAGTAGCAAGTTAATAATTGGGAATATACTTGCTATTACAGGTTGTTATAATTGTGTAAAGTGTTGATATTACTGTTGGGAAATATGTGAGAGTAAAGATAATTACCTAGGAGATAAATGGAATGAAGTGGCCTGAGAATAAAGTGTGACTGACATAATATGACGACGTCTGGCCAACGTATTTATATTATGCCATTTCACATGGAGTTGTTGAGGCTACTCAGTACCAAGTAAAGTAAATTTGTTTTTTTTTTAAATATCAAGTAAGATATGTTGACCTGTAGTTGAGAGATAGTCAAGGATTGACTTAAATAAAATAGTAATAAACCATTAAGTTGTTGTTTAATGTGGTACCTATGGTACAAGAGATATGTATATAGTTAATTGCAACTAGTAATCTTTAAAAGATGATTTAAGCAAAGTAGAGGTCGGTTGATTATGAATGATACTGTGTTAATATTGTTGAAAAGATGATTAATGACTACACCTTGTGTTGTTGAAATACCATTGATGATGATACATGGTATTAACAGGTGTTGTCTTAGCATCCAAATTGGTGTAATAGGATGCTAGTTGGTTATATAATAGTAGTTTTAACCAGAAGAATTGACCTCTACATACTGCTTATTGTTTATTCTATATGTGATTATGATTATATGAATAGTGATGCTTTTTGAATAAGAGTTTCACATAATCAAGTTGTATTTATAATTACAAGTTGTAAAGTTGTAAGTAGCTAGCTGCAAAAGTGAAAATTTCTAGCAAGTTGTTAGCTAAATTGCTAGTTGTAAATTGAGCTGAACTTTTATTGTTAATGTGCATGTTGTGGTATTCAATATCACTTGTTGTGAATCGTGTAAAGTTGAAATGTTCACATGGATATGTGTTACATTGATTACTGGTGATTACGTGTTTTAAATTGTTACATGACTAAGTATGACTGGTCATGTAAGTGGTCATTTAAACTTATCAGAGACAGGATGTAGGAGCAATGCTTGTGCATTGGAACATATAGAAACATGTACATGTGGATATGTGCATGAAGAAAGAATTGAAATTGTGATAACAAAATTAAGACACAATATATGTGTTTAAGTGAATTTAATTGAAATACACCCTGGTGGTGTGTGAGTTGATAAAATAATACATATTTGTGTAAGTAGATTGGAATGTATACACATTGACGTTATGTAATTAGGGGTATGCATGACGGTTGTATATATATATATATATATATATATATATATATATATATATATATATATATATATATATATATAAAAGTTATTTTAACTTGTACTCCTTTCGTGTGCATATAATAATGAGTAAATATGTGATCAGAAGTGTATGGGAGTTATATTATTAGTAAATTGAAATGGGAGTGAGTAAGTGATCTTATTTCAATAAATTGATTAAGTGTGATAAGATTTCGAGGACGAAATCTCTTTAAGGAGGGGAGAGTTGTAACACCCAGTTTTCGGGTCTAGTAGTATTAGATATTTTCTGACTGCAAATGATTATTTAAATGTGTTAGAAAATAATTTTGTTGTGCTAGTTGAAAATAAATGGGTAAAAGAGTCAAATAATTTATTGTGACTAATAAATTATAAATGGTTTTAATTTTATTTAGTTGACGGTAAAATACAATGATGTGTCCCCGCAATTGGTTTTCCAGTTCCAGACAATAGATTTAGAAGGGGACAAAACTAGTACACATATTATCATTTATATGTGTAAAATCTTATCCTTATCACCTAAAAACATTCCAGAGAATTCAGGAGAGAGCGAGAGGTTGATCTAAACCCTAAACCTAAACAAAATCATCATCAATCATCACAACCTTGTGGAATCAATCCCTGTTCTTCCTTGTTCTTGGTTTGGCCGAACCGTACGCACCATAGGGACGATTCAAAAATTGTGAAACAAGCTTGGAAGTTAAATTGAAGTTATAGAACCATGATTCAAGCTTCCAAAACATGGATTAATCATTCTTCCATCCTTTTAATCATCTTGTAATTATTGATTCTTCAATTTTTATAACCTTAGAAAATGGGTTTTGGTGTAAATGATGAATTAGGATGATTGATATGAAATTGAAGCTTGTTATGCTTATATAATTGCTAGTTGAGGTTTGTATGAGGATTATAACTTAAATCCTAACATAGAAATGAAGAAAATTATGTATGATCATATAGATAGTTATGGGTTAGTTGGTAAATCATGAATTGAAGCCTATTGATATGTTATAGTTGTTAGTTAGTGCCTAATTCATGATTATAAGTTGAGTTGTAACTTGAAATTAAAGAATTTAATTAAGTGTTCTTGAGGATAATGATGAACTTGATGATGATAATGGATTATATGATAAAATTAGCATTTTGTGGCTAAGAACACTTAATTGATGATTAAAGATGATTGTGTTAACTTAATTGATAAGTATTCATTAGATTTAATATTGGAAGTTTGATGAATTGTTGATGGTAGAGGGTAATAACCTTAGTTGTGGTTTAACCATGTTGATTAGTGATGATTGAAGTGGATTAATGTGATAAGATGGTCATGATAATTATAATTTGAAAGGTGACTGTGAATTAAGGATGTTAAGGTGATTATTCATAATCTTGAAATGATACATTTTAAGTGATTAACGAAATGAGTAATAACTCAATGAAATAGAGATTATGAATCATGTTGTATGACTTTAACACGAGTTAATTATTATGAATGAGTTACTAACTCATTTTGTTTAATTATATTGTCAGATGTGCAGAAGGCTCAGTGATATTAGACTACTGAGTGGATGCCTGAGGTGGTCGGTGAGTGGATCTCTAATCCTCAGCGTAACTTGGTTGTAACAAGTTTGGTTACAACAAGTAACGTGTTATTACTTTATTAGTTGCACTGATGATTATGTTGATAGTAATAATACTGTTGATATGTTGACTAGTTGAATATGTGACTTGTTGATTACGTGATCACTTGAATTAATTGGCCTTCGGGCATCAGTTGTTAATGAGGCAACGAGTTGTTGAATGGTTGGTTGGGCTAGTTGGTTATCCAAAGTTTAACACACCTCCTGTGTTAGTTGAAGAAAATCACTAGTTATCGGTCTCATCCGTATGGCCATACGGATAGCTTGTATAAGTGTTCTTGGGGAGCCACCCGGGTTTATGGTTATCCCTAGAGCCGCCGATCCTCATTATGGTGTTGTTGATTAGTTGAATTGTTGCATTGTTGAACTGATGTATTGTTGATGCGTTGTATTGTGTACTTGCTTGTTTAGTGCTAAGTGTTGTACACAAAGTTGTTGAGCTAAGTTAGGATGTGGATTAGTTATCTGCTCACTTAGCGTTATGCTAATCCCCCACATTATCCCTTCTTGCAGGTTTTGTATATAATTTGGGTGGGCAAGAAGTTGGACTAGAATGAATGTTTGACTACGAGGCTCTACTCTGATAGTTGATTTGTATAAAATAATGTTTCATCATGTTTTTATATAACACCTCGGTTGAAGAAATTATAGTTTTGAAAAGGTTGAATTTTATATGTTGATACAATGAAGTAAATTATGACTATCTATTTGGACTTACGCTTCCGATTTACTATATTTAAATGATTATAAATGAGGGGTGTTATAACAAGATAAATGAAACGCCCTAAATTTTTTTTTTTTTAAACTTACATATTACAATTCATAAAATCAAAATATTTTAAAAACATATTTCAATCATATTAGGTCCCATGTAAAAGCAACCGTTACCAGCGTCACATCATTTGACTTTACAAGGTCAAATACATATTACTATTAACGCTTAACAAAATCTATCTATCAAATGACGCATGACACTAAATCATATTTCTTTCGACGATTTACACAATTGTCATCATACGATAATTTAAAAGAATAGAAGCTTGTCTTACTATAAAGCAAGCTCCAATCCACGCTATCCTTGTACCATCATAAACCACCCATCATGCATCCTTTGTTCAACCGAACCATTAACCTACAACATAAAACAACTAAAGGGTAAGCGAAACGCTTAGTGAGCATACGAGCAATTAAATGAATAATCCACAAAACAACAATATATACATCATATATCAATAATCCACTTATCTGCTTAAACAAATAAATACTGAACAATTGTAGAGATTTCTCCATAATACCCAACGGATCCGTGGTCATATAACATCATATGCAAGGCACCAAATCACATCGAAATGGATACCAAGCTCAACATAGGTTCTCACCAGCTACGTCAACATGAGTACTAACAACATAATATTTCGTAAACAACTCTGACACAGGATCAGTACTAACCGTAGCTAGCAACTGATCAACCATAAATCTCTACAAACTGCTCATTCCACAAAATCCACATAATCATCGTATTATTCCAGATAATTACAAATTTTATCAATAGCTAAGCATCTCAGCACGAAGGCAATATGATATACCATCATAACAACACGAACAATCAACAAGGTATAACATACATAGCACTAGTCAACAACCGGAAACAAGATAAGATACTACATTAAAATATAAGTAACTACCACTTGCTTGTATGAACCTCTTGCTCGGAAGCAATCCGAAACACACAATCATTACCCATTTAACCCAATATCACTCACCTTTGCCTTTTAGTCGAATAAGCAATAAATCATAATGTCTGTAGGTGCCATGACTTGAATCTTAAATCACCTATCACATAAACACATAATCGTAACAACACATTTAGTTCCTAATAATTATCAAAGTTTAATAATCATAATTGTCAATCAATGACTCCCATGAAACTCTCAAACTTAACCTTCTAAGTTTTATTACATAATTACACTTTTTATAATAACCTCATCAACTTTTAATCATTTATTAACTTGATTAATACTCGAATTTATTTCGGAATAATCATTACATTTTACAACTTACTTCAAGCATAATTTTGTATACATATTAATTTGCCCCAAATCTCTGATCACGCGAACATATTTTAAAACCAAACTTTCTAAAACAGCAGGGTTTACCCGTCGGGTACTTTCATCAATACGCGATCCTCCATTTTGTTTCACGCGATCACGTATTTTTATGATATACGCGATCCAGCAATCTAACCCGGATCGCGTGATAACGTTTGAAACCTAACTATACTATCACGTTCCAACGTGGGTGTTTACGGTTCTTGAGTTATGGTCAAATCTAAAACACAATTCCTACAAGTTGAGATTTTCTTATCACAGGAACCCTAGCTTTAAGATTAATGAAAAGGGATAGATTATACCCCAATATCTTGAATTAATAAATGCTTAAACCCCATAATTTCTTGATCTCCAATTAATTATATTTCAAAACTTCAATTCTTCCTTGTCCCTGTGATGTCGGCTGCTATACACCACACACGCACACACTTGCACTTTTTGAGCTTTCTCTCCTAATTACACTTCCTAGGAGATATTAATTAGAGTTTGACACATTTGACTTTCTTAACCCTGAAGTAATTTAACATGGCAACTTTAGTCCCTTAAACTTTCATATTAGGCATAGTTGACACGGTCTTCTTGTTATAGTTATACATATGCATTTAAATGATAAGTTCAATAATTGTAATATTTGCAATTACATGATTTTATTTAGATAACACCTTTATATAACTTTTAAAATTTTGGGTTGTTACAACTCTACTCCACTTATTAGGATTGTGTCCTCACAATCCATTTTTGCCATCTATATCTGATTAGTTATCGTATACTCACCTGAACCCAGAATCTTTTACATGATTATGATGTTTCTTGATTTAGTTGTATGAAATATGTTCACTGTTAGTAGCTACTGACTTTTCATGTGGTTTAATTTATTACGAATTATTGTCTTCCTCTAGCGGTATCTACACAAATTTTCGGCATCATACTGTCTACATAGAATTTGTTAACTGATCTCAAAGAGAGTACAATACCTATATGTTACTAAAGGTATACTATTTGTTCTAATTGAACTCATTAAACAGGTACACAACTATGTTACTATATAGCAAAAGTATACTATAATCATTATTGCTTAAGAGGATGCTAATAAAATCATGTACGAAATAGTTTTCGTAATCAACTAATCCATTATTAATCACGTCAGGTTACACTACTTTGACACTTTAAATAGTCTCGTAATAGAAATTCTACAAATTATTAGTCATTTACCTGCACATATATACATATCCCTCATCATCCTGCACATTTCATGATTTCACAATTCGTACTCTATCATAATAATCTTTTGTTACGTTTTATTTCAATTGGTGATCCCACAATAAAAGCGAAAATTTGTAGTCTTGAAGCTCAACCTATAATAGGTTCTTAAATATTCCTAATTTTATATCATGTTTCATTAAATTATGCCTGAGTTCACGATCATATATGTTATCTAATCAAACTTACACCTTAATCTCTTACTGATTCATGTTAATAAAACGACACTGCATCCTTAACTTAGTTATTAAAATCTCAAAGGCCGAGTCATATTGGTTTAAGACCCTTGAACAATTCTATATAATAAACGTGTCCTAATTTGACTCGTACTTTGGACTCCTTGTACTATATGAATATTGTGTTCAACGTATACTCTAAACTAAGTTCCGAAACCCTTTCATATGGTAGGCCCTCTGAAATTCCAATCGATGTAAGGTACACTTCAAACGGTCGTACGTTGATTCACTTCTCTCTTATCTATTAAAAGAGAGTGCTTATTACTTAATCATCTCCTTAATTACCCTTTGAAAGATAATCCCCACCTTTCATTGTTTTAGATCACTTAATTACAGCCCTTGATCATACTTACCATCATGATTAATTAATCTTAATCCTTTTTTGGCCTAATTTGTTCCAATAATGCCCTTATGCCCTTATATGGTTCAAAACCCGCTTTTCCCATGTGTTTCAACAAAATCGACCAAGGGCTTTCCATATTAACCAAAGAAATCACAACTCAGAGCAATCAATCGACTGGTTTTTAAGCACTGATCAGCTTCCCAATACCCAATTTAAGTTTTCGAACGAAGAATTCAACGAATGGTGAAGAATCGCACGAATGATCGGGTCATACTTCAGCCATCTTTGCCACACTCAAGTAAAAATTCGTTGAATTAACGCTGTTTTGTGGGTATTGCAAGTGCGTTCTATCCTTTTCTGATTCTCCATTTGTTTCAATTTGTCTAAAAATTACCAACTGATTGATGTATTTCGATTTAACTTCTTACATATTTTAGTTTATTAATTAGAGTATTTGGTTATGGTTATGAATTTTGGAATATGAATTTCACTTATAGATTGTATCATGTACGCAAAATTTCAAGAGCACACTAAGTGTTTGATTAATTGCTTGAATGAAAGTTTGATATGCTTTATGTAATTAGTAATCATCTACAGTATTTGTGTTGAATGTTGACGTGTCAGAATTCATTATGTTTGTACTGTATATATTTAAAAGTAGATGGAGGTTTCAATAATTTGTATGTGTTTCTGCGGGTATTAATCAAACACTGGGAAGTCAACACTACAACCGCATCAAATACTTAATTCTCCTTGGAATGTAATCAGTTACGAATCCGTGTATAGTGATGCCATGATACCGGAACAGGTCTATTTTGAAACACATTGTAATCTGATTATGAAATCCATGAAATGTCTAACATCAGTAGAATGTCTTATATGATTGAATATATGAAGCGTTCCGATACAAAGATGTGTGTAGCATGTTGTTAATTTTTACTTATGCTTTGGAATAGACTTACAAGTCAGTAACCCACATATATCAGAACTTTCAGCATATCAAGGAGTTCCAAAATAAACCTGTTGATGATGGCATGCATCCTCTTAATCTGAAACAAGCCCTCAATCAGACTACAGACTGTAAGCATGTTTCTGATTAATTCAACCAAGGGAGCAACTCAGGTTTTTCTTTTATTCTCCGCATGTATTGAAATAATTTTCGGCTAGATATGTGTACTAACTATTTTGATCTGATTAATGGTACAACATGTATTTCATCAGATTTACTACAGACTAAGCAAAAATCAATCATTGATCGCCCGACGGGTAGCTGTTGAACTAACTGTTGAACATTAACGTTTTTACATTCTGCTATGAGCCGTAACATGTCAAAGAGGTAAGCTTTTGAACTAAGAGTTTTGTGTCAAAGATCTTCCACTTATACCCATTTTGCCATTCAACTTAAATAGTGAGATTTGATTTAATCATCACCTAACGGGTGCAACATGTGAGAGTTTATACAATCTGGTGTAAACACGTCTTTGTAACAATCAGAAACGGTAAGGGAAATTAATGCTTTCAAATACATGATGCGGTGTCTTTTAATAAAAAGTGAATGTAATCGGTGGCAATTACGTGTACAGTGATGCCTATAAATTTGGGACCATGTACATTTTGTAGTTATAGTCAACAAAGTGAGATACAGATTATATATTTCATCTATGGTTTCATGTAGGAATTCCATAGATTTTGCTATATTACAAATGTTCAATTGGTCCTAATTCTACAGATTTAGTGGGAAAAAAAGCATGTACTCTGATATATAAACTCCAGTTTGTGTACTCTATATACCGACACACATTATATGATTTTCCCTTTTTGAAATGTTGACGATGCACTTTTCAGTTTGTTTCTATGCTAAACTCAAATCCACATGTGCAATTTATTATATTGCAAATATGTTGTTTTTTAAACCTTGGTCATTTTGATCTGTCACTTTGGACGTTGAATGTAGTTGAAAATCTGTAGTATTGAAGCTGGCCAAATTGGTGGGGCGGGATTTTTGTTAACATCTTAACGTGGGTTCACATAAATATGAGTACTTTTTTGTGCAAAATGGATCAAAGCCGTGGTTGACCCGAAACATTTAATTGTGGAACATTATACATAATATAAATTTATGTCGTCTTTGTGCAGATATTGGTGCAACACATCAAAACAGTGCCATGGTTGAAAGCAAGTATCAGTGCCTCATTGAAATTTACCAAACATGTATAGGTTCTGAAGTAAGTTTCTCATTATCTCCAATTACCTATGACAATTTTATTTAAAATAGTTACTCTAACTTTGTTCCAATAGCAAAAAGAGGAGACTAAAGCAATAATGGTTGTGAGAAAGAGTTTGATGTTGAAGTGCATCAGTGGGACAACTGAAATCATCTATATTGCTCTGTAGCAACTCAGGTTTTCCTTTTATTCTCCGCATGTATTGAAATAATTTGCGGCTACATATATGTACTAACTATTTTGATCACATTAATGGTACAACATGTATTTCATCATATTGGTATTGCACACTAAGCAAAAATCAATCATTGATCGTCTGAGGGGTAGCTGTTGAACTAATAGTTGAACATTAACATTTTTACATGCTACTATGAGCCGTACCATGTCAAAGAGGTAAGCTTTTGAACTAATAGTTTTGTTTCAAAGATCTTCCACGTATGCCCAGTTTGCCATTCAATTTAAATAGTGATATCAAGCTTTGTTATTCTCCAGGTATATTTTATTCAATTTAAATAGTGTGTTTCTATAACAACTTCATATGGAAAATTCAAGGATGAGATTGTTCCTGATTATACCAAGGTACACAATGTGACTTTTGAACTCAACCTATTAATTATATAGTTAGGTTAAGATCAAATTTGGGTGCCAACAATTTATACTTCTATTACAAATTAGAAACGAAAATTTCAAGGGAGGCTGGATAGGTTTGGTGAGAATCACATCAAGGTAGTCATTATAAGGTATTACTTATATATTGTGTATCTAAGTTAATGTTCTTTATTTTTTTTATGATTGATGGAGCTTGATGTATTCAATAATTTTGTATGCACCTGACCAGATTGTGGTTAGTAATGGGGCAAAGCAGAGCACTCTGCAAGTTGTCCTTGCTATTTGTTCCCAAGGAGACGAGTTAAACGCTATTACTTTTTTTTTGAGTTTAGTAGTTATAGCATCTCATCATCTTACTCAATACGATATATTTTTTTATTTTAGGTTATAATTCCAGCGCCCTTTTATGTAAGTTACCCTGAAATTGAAAGGTTGGCTGACATGACAGCAAGTTATTCTTCCTCCAAACATCTCATAAAATTGTCTGTTAGATCCAAGGCTTCTTGAATCTAAGCTTGATGAGAAATCAAGACTGCTTATTTTTTGTTCTCCATCTAATCTGACGGGTTCGGTTTATCCGAAAAAATTGCTTGAATGTGCTGATTGACCCGCAAACACTTTTTCTATCTATTTCATCTCTTCATCATTAATACTGAATGTGCTGAATATGACTGCAATACAATATTATCACAATACTACTTGAATGCTTTGGATAAAATGCCCTTATAGACTATGGATAGCTTTCTACTATAATTGTAGTTTCAATTCCAATGATTTGTTTTTTACTGGTTTCTAAAGGACTTAGGTAGTAGTTGAAAAAAATGTTATAATGGGATCCATGTCCCAAAGATTCTGATAATGCATACCTTGTATCAAAGATGCTCAATACCGACCCAACTTCGCGCCTTGTGGGGCTTAAGAAGTTCCAGGTGATGTTTTCCTATCATTCAATTCCTCATCTTCTGTTAATATATATTTAAAATTTTATGGAAATTTACATCTACGAAAATAAGACATGTGCAGGGCACATGATTATAGCAAATGTAGATTTGACCCGAGAACCGTCATCATATGTGATCAAGTGTTTTAAACATCAACATTATGGAGGGATGTACTATACTATAAAAACATACAAGTAAGGCCATTTGCTTAATCTAACAAATTTCATTAGATTTTTTGTTACTGCAATTTTGATAACGGTTGAAAATGTACAACTCAACGAATGTGTCTGCTGCCATCTTTCATATCTTTGGCTTGGTAGTAGCCAAACTGCCTTTAGTAGCAACAAGGACTTAATGTCAAAGATTGGTAAGCGTGAAGTGTGATTATTTATTTTCTATGAACTGAGCCATTCCTAATTAAATGGGTTGAAATTACCACCTATTTCTTATTTTCGGAAGGGTTACTATCTTCTGATTTATGACATGATGTCTAGGGTTAGTTCAACGTCTATTTTCTTCCATTTAAGAACTACTAGCTTCTGTGAATGTGAAATTCTATTGCCTCCTGCTGTTGATAAAGCTGAATCCATATGGACCAAGACGTTGAGGTGTGCCCTTTTCATTTCATCTCTTTAGTATATCAACATGTAGTGACAAGTTTGGATCAATAGCTTTCTGTTGGGGCAACCTACAATCATATCTTATTATAAACTTTCTTAATAGTAACTGTTATACATATGTATTATGATTAGCATGCTACTTAATATTTAATAAATACGGAGTATAAGTTAATTAAATATTGTATGGGGTTGGACCATATATGTGAGAAGGATGGAATATGGGTTGTGTTAGCTTTGGTTGTCAATTCTTGCTCATAAAAACAATGACAACCTCAATGGTGGAAAGCTTGTGACTATTGAAAACATTGTGAAGCAACAACGGCCTACCTTTGAACGTCACTATTATACGCTCTATGACTATGAGGTTTGTATAATATTAGTTGTTAATCGTTAAGATAATATCTAATCATGAGATGTAACATATGTTTGGTATTTAAATTAATTGATTTTTTTTTTAAGATTGTCAATGCAGGTATTGCAAAGGATCTAATGGCCTATTTTGTAAAGTTGGAGTCCAATCTTACTGATGTTAACAAGTAATTGCATGTGCCCTTTTAGTTTTTAGTTAATTTTTGTAATTTAAAGCCCTTTTAGATTGATAACTAAAAATGATCCAATTTAATTAAATGGGTTGAATTTGCGAGTCATTACAGGTGATTTGGTTCGTTTTATGTAGAACCATAAATGGGATACTTTAAATCCAGTTAGTATATTAAATCAAGAAGGTGAAAATATGAAGGATTCAAATTCTGACAATGAATGGGAGTTGTTATGGCATGTCTTGAATTAAAAAAGTACCCTTCCAAAGAAGTTAGAAAGGAGTGGAATGTTGGCCAAATGGACTTTTCATCGAAAAAAGTAAAGAATATGGGTTGGATCCAAACTTTGAAGATGATGATGTTGCTTCAGAAACCAATGGAACATCTAAGTTCATGAATTTGGAAGATGATGCTCTGGTTGCCAAGTCACTGGGAATTGCAGGTAACAACATTCCAAATAATTTTTAATGGATATTGTATAGTAGCAGTTGATTTGGACTGATAGGTTGTTAAAATATGGTAATCATATGAATGTGATCAGAAGAACAGTAACCAGTTGTGGGTGCACGTGTTACTGCTCCAGATTAACTACAAATAAAGATAATGAGATTTTGACATTACCGTGTCAAATTATATGTAATCAAAGTGACCATTTAAATAGGCAGGGTGGAAATTTCGGCCAGCTTTGGCCTGGAATGATTCATAATGATCTAATGAACCTGCCTTCTGAATTTGAAGAACATATGGTGTTGCATTTCGAGGTTAAAGAATTGCAAAAGTGGGGTAGTTTGACTTTTTTTTTTTGTTGTCAAAATGACCATTTGAGCGGTTTAAAAGACTTTGGAGTTAATGATGGCAATAAATCATGTACAATGTCTACAAATTCTTGGGTATCCGAAGAAAAGGAAGATTTCAAGTCTGAAGGAAAAGCGAATGTTGATAGTTACACGCGATCTTCTCTGTTTATAGGACTTTGCTGAAATTGACAAAATATTTGAGGAGATTTATAACGAAGAAGATCATTGTTATCTCATCCGTAAGGTAATACAATATTTTTTCTCTTGCATTACGTTATTTTTTCGCTATAAATATTACATTCATTTACAGGACTACGTTGAGGATTGGTTAGCTCTTGAAGAAATACCGACTGAAGAAGCTGAAAAAACTAAGAAGTTTCAGAGAATCAAGTATACAGTCTGATTGATTAAAATGAAGATGAAGATGATCATTACCACGAATATTGTTGAATTGAATCGTTTAAAAACTCACAGATCAATGTTTTTATATCTTTTTTTTTTCCACGAATGTTTGATCCTCAATAATTTATGATAGTATGAATCCTTATGTTACTCAATATTATCCTTAACTTATTGAAGCTATACTTTGGATGTTTTGCCTTGATACATTTTTCATTAATTATTTAAAAAATATAAAACAAATATGTGGTGTTGATACTTTTAACTATTTTGTTCGATTTAATTACGAATTATATGTAATAACTAACATAACCTGCATTATAATGATCTCGCCCGCAAATTTTGCGGGTTATGATCTAGTTATATTTTATATAACTGACATTTTCTATTATTGCATGATCCCGTCGCGAAGACTTTATGGTCGCTGTGCGGTCATCTCCCTGACCTCCAAAAGAACTCCAAATTTGTTTCCCTATATATACCCAAAACGTTTCCAAATGGTTTCCCGTATTTCTATCTATTAATTTCGTACTTTAAAACATGTTTTTTTTAACTTGACTCTTTTCTACAACGAACTATGCTCATTTTATCTCATTTATTCAACTTTGTAAAATCTTAATCACCTTTCTTTATCAACTAGTACCACGCAATATTTGATCTATTAGACAACGCTTATCGTAACTAACATCATTTTTTTTTATCATAATAACTAAATCGTGTATTATCATTTATTTATTTTTAAAATTTGAATATTCATATAAAAATACTTAAACTCTGAGTTTTTAATTTCCTTGACATCTTTATGTAATATCATTGACACAAGAACTTAAAATTTACATGACTTGCATCATGGTGATTTGGTATATATGTAATCTGGCCATAACTCCTTTCTTTTGGCTATATCTACTACTACACCCCCACTTAACAAATTCACTCGATCATCACTACAAGTATCAGTTTATTAACGAACCTTTTTGCTACTGATCTCTATTCCATATTAATAGATGACATTTGTTACTAATGTAATTTCATTTACACTTTAATATGTTTAGCAGCTAAACATACTTTACTAATAAGACTAGTAAAATATTAATTGGAACTCTTACAGTAAATCATGGCTAGCATTTTAGTCAAACATTATAATGCAGGTAAAGTATAGGAGGTACATGTCTAAATATAGGATGTGTCAAATCCTTCAACAAGTATATAAGATTTTGAACCTTTGGATCATATTACATTCGTCCCTCTTGTTTTTTTTTTCCTCATGTTCCTACTGATTCATTTAACTCTAGACATAATATACTACATACAAGAATTTTGACCTTACTAAAGATGATAATTAATAACAAAAGTATTACTATAATCCTCACTAGTATAATTTACTTACTCCCAACAATACTCACTTGGTACTTCCATAATCACATGGCGATCTCATATAAAACGTGCCGCATCTCAATTAAGCACATACTTAATAAATCAGATTTTAAATAGAAACTTCAAATACGCGTGATCTTTGACTCGGTGACAATTTAACAATCAAATTTTTAAATGTGGCCATTTCTGACCATTTCAACACCTAGCCAAAAAGGTATACCACGTACAATCTGATTTTTGGCATATGACTAAATACCAAACCATATACAATAGCTCTAAATAAATAACAATTTATAACATAACTTATCATTGACTCATTTAAGCATAACAACATTCTGGTGACCCGTTTGACACTAAATAACTCATTAAAGGTGTTAATAACTATAAAATAACTCATTAAAGGTGTTAATAACTATAACCACTTTTATGATTAAGCCATTATGCAGTTTCCTTACATTTTGGCTTGCTTCTTATGCCAATATACAATTAATTATAATGATTTGAAAATCAATAACAGTGATAACATTTATCTAATTCAACTCATTTTGACACATTTCACCTTGGCGACCCGTTTGTGTACCAATCTGTCCCACATAAGAATCCATGACAACTCTTACTAATAACGACTTATTTGACAAATATAGAGCCAAAATACCCCACTTGGCTCATTATAACCTATAAGCACCATAATAATGCGTTTGGACACTATATGACACGATTAATGAATAACCTTATATTCATATCCAAACAACTACGACCTTAACAAAATTAAACTTACAGCATATGCATCGTCACAATTTTCTGAAATGGCAAGTATTATATACACTTACACTTTTAGAATCACTAAATACCACCATTCTGATAATTTAATTCATCCACATTAAAACAACAGTTTAATAATTTGATACTAATTTCATACTCAATTCTCACAATCACATTAAATCTCTTTGATACTTGGTAACCCCAACAATTCCATGTGACATAGCATAATATAACGACGTTGATCAGGCGTTGTCATATTATGTTTTTCACACTTCCTTCTTAGGCTACTTCATATCATAAATCATCAATGTGATTTCCCTTTCCACTTAAACACATAACACATATTACATCAGCTCAAAAGTACTCAAACATATTTAATAACTTTCTAACAACGGATACATACTTAAGAATTAACTTGCTATCCACATAATCAACTCTACATATGCAAGTTATTTCACATAATCAGTCAACCTCGTTAATAAGCATTTAATTAGACACACATATTTTTATTCCCACAACAACTCATTTACACTTGATCGAGGAGATGTACCTCATTCCCAAATCAAATGAAAATGATACTGTAACTTACTTATTTCATAAACGTATTTATTTCGTGTAAACATCTTATCATATTCATCACATATTCTCCCTCAGGAGCAAATTAATCCCTAATCATAATATCACATAATCATTAGTAAGGAATTTTAACAACACCTTGCTATTAGTTTACTAATTCTGACATCATTAGATTTATGTTTTCCTCAACAATTTCAGGCACACTTAGTTCAATTAGAACTATTTCGGATTGCTAGTATCTCCTTTAACATTTCTGTTACTAATCCACAAGTAACAATTATCAGATACTTCGCAACAGGGAAACATATCAGTTCGATCTAATCTATTTCACTATCACACATAAATCTTCATAGCAATTCATGCAATTTGTACTGATTTAAGTCTAGGCAATCCTATCGCGGATTACCTAATTCCTTTAAACCATCGCTCTGATACCAACTTGAAACACCCTAATTTTTTTTTTTTAAACTTACATATTACAATTCATAAAATCAAAATATTTTAAAAACATATTTCAATCATATTAGGTCCCATGTAAAAGCAACCGTAACCAGCGTCACATCATTTGACTTTACAAGGTCAATAACATATTACTATTACAGCTTAACAAAATCTATCTTTCAAATGACGCATGACACTAAATCATATTTTTTTGGGCGATTTACACAATTGTCATCATACGATAATTTAAAAGAATAGAAGCTTGTCTTACCATAAAGCTAGCTCCAATCTACGCTATCCTTGTACCATCATAAACCACCCATCATGCATCCTTGGTTCAACCGAACCATTAACCTACAACATAAAACAACTAAAGGGTAAGCGAAATGCTTAGTGAGCATACGAGCAATTAAATGAATAATCCACAAAACAATAATATATACATCATATGACTTAAGTTCAAATGAGTATGGGTAATTAGGTTGAGAATGGGGGAATGGATTTCATCCATTGGATCAACACAATCAATGGTCCAAAATTAATCATCAAATATTTAATTCTTTAAACAAGCTGAAACTTAATTTTGGGCGGAGGGGTATTTCTGTAAATTTACACATTAATTAAAATAGATTCTTTTTTCCTTTCAAACACAACTCTCGTTCATCCGTTGTTTCCGCTGTCCAAAATTTCCATCTCGTTCTTCAAAACTCAACTGATACACACAAACAACGCAGGTAATCTTTGATCTATTGATTCTTACTTAGTTTTTATATCTAAATCGAAGAATGTAACTCTCGTTCATCTTTTATACGCTTTTTTTTGCTCGATTTTGAGTTCTACAAGCCCTGATGTAGAAAAACCCTAAAATTGAAGAATATGTAACCTAAATCTTGAATGTGTTAGTTGAATCGAAGTTTTATTTGTGTATAAATGTTCGAATAAACGTACGTTCAGTCGTTTTTATTGATTTCGTCTTTTTCGAAACCCTAGTTTTTAATACGCGACTGATTTTGAACTTTTTGATTGTTTTTGTTTGTTAGATGGATCTTCGTGATGAAATAGCACTCGCAAATGCTGCAAACGCTCCTATTGCCGCAGTTCCGATCAACATGCATCCACCTGGTATGTTAATTTGTTATTGCATCCACATGTACCACATGTGGTAATAACAGTGTTTTGATGTGAGTGATTTTATGATTGTTGATTATGTTATGTATTTGTACATATGTCTTATGTGTTTATACTTTGATAAGTTTTGTGATTAGTTGAATGATTGAACATGATTTTTTCTAATTTCTTAAGGGATTAATTAGATATTTTTTGTTGTGATCGATGATTTGTATGTTCAATGTGTTATTTTGTGTGCATTTGTTGTTAGATGATTTGTATGTTCAAATGTAATTTGTATGTTCAATGTGTTGTTGTTGTTGTTTGTGATGTAGTGGATAGATAAGGAAGGAAGAACACCTTTGATATTAGCTTCCATGAATCCGCAACTTTTCGATGTTGTGAATACGTTGGTTGAATTAGGTGCTAATGTTAACGCGTATTGTCCAGGTACGCTGCTTCGTGTTCGTTAGAGTCTCTTATTTGATTTTTGATGTATGATGCGTATATGATTGATTAGTATATGTGATTTAGTTGTTATGTTAACGAATGCGTATAGGACGTCATGCTGGAACTCCTTTGCATCATGCTGCCAAAAGAGGGTTAGAACCAACGGTTAACCTACTGTTGTCAAATGGCGGTATGTGCTTATTGATTAAACACGCACTACTACACAATTGGATTTCAAGACCACCTCATACAGGCCGGGTTATAACAAATATTTCGTTATGTAGCTCATGCAAGCTTTGTTTAACAATGGCGAAAATCATTTAGAAGATGTAAGTGTTGCAGGGGATGTCCAAAATCATTTGTTTAACATGTGGTATTAGGCATTTACCACATGTGGTATTATACATTACCACATGTGATATTAAGGTAGTACCACATGTGAAACTGAGCAAAAATGCATTTTCCATTTTTCTTATATTTCTGATATATCTGACAGGTGTACTTTCCGATATATAGGTTTCATCACTACTACTTACTTGTGTTCCATTTGAAGAAGAAGACGATCCATATTCTTGATAACAGTGGAATCAAAGTTGATTATGATGCAAAGTACAAGGCAACGTTGCTGAGCAGTTTAGGCATACTTACCCTCAAGAATTGATCGAGAAGCAAATTAATGATCAAGTACAGTTATATGGGAAAGTAGTTTGTTAATGTTTTATCGGATATTTTTGAATGTGGTTGTTTGTGTTGATATGAATTTAATGATCAAGTACAGTTATATGAGTTATGTTTAAGTACAGTATTATGGTAAAAGTACATTTTGTATGCCGAAAGTATAGTTTTGTGTAATGTACTTAGATTTTTATGATTTATGTTCAGTTTTTTAAATGTTTTAATGTGTATGCATTTCCTTGTTTTAACCAACTTCTATGATATTTTTAGATTCAATAACACATGTGGTACATGTGATACATCATTTTTTGTAAAGTACCATTTGTGATAGCAACTACCACATACGGTAACAACTAGTACCACATGTGGTATTGCATAGTACCACATGTGGTAGTGCATATTACCACATGTGGTAGTGCATAATACCTCTTAACTTAGTATCACTTGTTGTACCTCTTATTATCACATGTGATACATCATTTTTTGTAAAGTACCATTTGTGGTAGCAACTACCACATATGGTAACTAGTACCATATGTGGTATTGCGTAGTACCACATGTGGTAGTTCATATTACCACATGTGGTAGTGCATAATACCTCTTAACTTAGTATCACTTGTTGTACCTCTTATTATCACATGTGATACCTCATTTTTTGTAAAGTACTATTTGTGTTTGCAACTACCACATATGGTAACAACTAGTACCACATGTGGTACTGCGTAGTACCACATGTGGTAGTGCATATTACCACATGTGGTAGTGCATAATTCCTCTTAGTATCACTTGTTGTACCTCTTATTATCACATGTGATACCTCTTTATATCACATGTGGTACCTTATGGTTTTTGTAAACAAAGTAACACATTTCACATATTATGTACAAGAAAACACTATATGCAATAAACAATTATCAGATTATTATAGTTCTAAAAAACAAAAATATGCATAGTAAACTAAATAATCTCTCAATCTAATAACATCCGATTATTGAAAGTAACTTTATGGTTTTTCTAGTATCATTATTCCTCTTCTTTGTTGATTTCCTTACTCCAAATCCACCGCTCAGTCCGTATCATACATAATAGAGATATGCTTGTTCAAGGCTGTGAAAGACTTGTCCTACAAAAGGCTTTTCTTCTTTCGGGGCTTGCGGTACCTAAACAGTACTTCCACCAGGTGTTTGAATCTCAGTTAAGATTAGCAGAGTAGTGTTGGGTGTTTTTTGTAAACCTGTAAAACAGTAGTGTAAATTATCACAAGTGGTAGTGTACTGTACCACATGTGGTAATGTATGATACCACATGTGGTAATGTATAATATCACATGTGGTAATGTATAATACCACATGTGGTAATACGAGATTTCACAGTTTGCATTATTTTTCCACATTTCATATTTTTAGCTATTACCACATGTGGTATAATTCAGTTCTATAATTTTGTATGATAACGTTAACCATAACCTACTGCCATATGTGGTAGAAACTAGTTTCTCTAATATCATATCTTATCGTTTACCACTAGCTACCATTCAGTTTTCATGGAAGTTATAGGTATTACCACATGTGGTATAACTCAGTTTTCACTGTTTTTCATACCTGTAGCTTTTGCTGTTTTCGGCTATTTTACAACTTCTTCAAATCCTTCAATTTGAACCATCTGCGATAATGTGAAACAATTTAGCGTTAAAATCATTCAATACCACATGTGAATCAATTTAACGAATTATTACTCGATTTTCAACATATCATATTCATCTTCGTTCTAGTTCTTCCTTATGAAATCAGTTCTAATCAGTTGTAGAATCAATTAGAATCAGTAGAATCCGTGATTGCGAATCACTATACAGATACGAAATCATAAAAAACGTGAAAAGCTTTATTAATTTTACGTTTCGCACTTTCGTAATTTACGTAATCGAAATCGGTTGAATCAAGTACAAATCGATCGTATGTGGACTGTAATTTTACGAAATTGATGCGAATAAGTGATGATCGTACCTTCGATTTGATGATTTCTGTGTGATCGTCGATGATGTCTCAAAACCTAGCTCACGTACGAGTCGTAACTGCGTGTTTGTTTTGATTTCAGTTATGGAATATTACAAAATTAATTAATTAATATAGTAATTGGCAAAGGACGAAATTACCCCTCCATGATTGATGTATTTGGACGGCTGGGATGCATTCTCCCGTTCTTTTTGGATTACCCGTACTCAAAAGAACGCAAGTCTACATCATATATCAATAATTCACTTATCTGCTTAAACAAATAACTACTGAACAATCGTAGAGATTTCTCCATAATACCCAACGGATCCGTGGTCATATAACATTATATGCAAGGCACCAAATCACGTCGAAATGGATACTAAGCTTAACATAGGTTAGCACCAGCTATGTCAACATGAGTACTAACAACATAATATTTCGTAAACAACTCTGACACAGGATCAGTACTAACTGTAGCTAGCAACTGATCAACCATAAATCTCTACAAACTGCTCATTCCACAAAATTCACATAATCATCGTATTATTCCACATAATCACAAATTTTATCAATAGCTGTGACACCCGGTCAAAAAGCGCATTTTTCGCGTCAAATTTAAACTTTAAATATACGTATTATATACGTGATATTTTGAGAGTATACAAGTATTATATATATACATATAAATAATAACATTGAATGATTATTAGATAATCGCGTACAAACAAATCTAAAAGAACACGCAAACTTAAATACGGTCGTTGGTGAAAAACATTTTTAAATAATGTATTATTAATGAGAATAATAATTATTTACTCAGTTGAAGTTTTAAATACATTTTGTACAATGAAAACTATCCGTACATCTAACGTAAAACAATGATATATTTTTATAACTCACTAAAAGTATTTTTGTAAAATACTTCAATGAAAAATAAATACGATTTAATAATTAGGAAATTATCATTTCAAAAGATTTTACTATTTTACGATCGGGTACGCGAACACGGGGCGAAAAGTGCACAACTACCTCAATAATTGAGGCCGGTATACAACCGACCTCAATTATTTGAATACACACACACGCACACAGAGACTTAGTCTCTATCTCTTCTCTGCTCTCTCTCGTTCCATCTCAATTCAACAACAAAAACAACAACAATTCACAACAACAATTGATCATCATCACCATCTTCATCTTCATCATAGTGATCATCATCATCATCGTCTTCTTCGTTTTCATCATCATCACCATCCGACCTCCATCTCAAAACGTAAGGAATCGCTAACTTATTCTTTGTGATTTAGTGTTTAAATGACATATATTATCATGTATTTAGGTTAGAATAACGTTTGATTGGTTAATTGCGGATTAAAAATGGTTTGGGTGAGTTTTTGGAGCGACAGACTCGTTACAGACCTCGGAATACGGCGTATTCCCGCCCAGAAAACATGAACTCATGGCGCCTCTTCGGAATACGGCGTATTCAAGGGAATACGGCGTATTCCCTCTATTTTCCAGGAATACGGCGTATTCAAGGGAATACGGCGTATTCCCCACCAATGCCACCAATCCGGCGGATTCAAGGGAATCCGGCGGATTCCCCCTTTATATTTCATGATCCAACGGATCAATAAACTAGCCCTGCGAATTCTAGCTAAAACAGAACAAACATTTTTTCGAAAACGTCGACAATGTCACAAGTCAACGTGCTTCTCGATGAAAATTTTATTGTAACGGATCGGACTCAAATTCGCACGGTCATTCAAAAACAGCTAAATGGTCAAGGCTAAGTACCTTAGCCTAGCCAGTTTTAGGCCATCCGGGGTCGTTTAGGGGCCGAAAATGGCAGATTACTATTTTCAGACTCGTACCAAATTTTGTAAATTATGAAATAAAGTGTAACGGATATAACGAACTTGATTAACAACTAAACCTATACGATACGACTTATATATGAAACACATACGCTTTTAAAACCAATATCATTTATATGAAACAAACATGTTTATGTTATCGACATCTTAAATTCAATCAATCACCAATGGGCCGTACTTATTTACAAAACTCAAACGAAAACGCAAACCAAACACTTTGGACATAATTAAACTAGGTGAACATTTGTATGGGTTGTTTAGTGAAACATCCACTTACTTAGTTTAACCTCGCGTGTTTAGGACACTAGGAGATTACTGTTGGATCAACCGTACGTTTAGAAACGCTAGCACCCAAAGGTGAGTCTCACGGCCCCGTTTTACTGTTTTTACTATTTTGGGGGAGATGCATTACTTGTTTACTGAAATTACTTGTTTACTGAAATTACTTGTTTACTGAAATTACTTGTTTACTGATATTAGTGTAAAAACTGAATTGTTTTACCGACTTTACTGGTTTACCCTACAAACTCATTACTGTACAAACTTATTGTCGTACTGACTTATAAATTTACTGTTTTACCGACTTTACTTTCTACTTTACAAACTTCCTACTGTATGTACTACTATTTTACCGACTATTAAACTTACTGACTTATTGACAGGCTTTACTGTTTTCAAACTTACTGACTTACTATTTTACTGAACTATTATACGACAGACTTATACTTTACTACTTTACCGACTTATAAACATACCTTTTGACTGACTTATAAACTCACTGGTTTACCGACTTACAAATTTTCTACAGACTTGTGAACATAGTGTTTTACAAACTTATAAACTTACAGGCTTACTACTTTGCAAACTTACTACTTTACAGACTTACAGTCTTACAGACTTACAGACGTACAGACTTACAGACTTACAGTCCTACGGACTTACAGTCTTACAGACTTACAGACTTACAGACGTACAGACTTACAGACTTACAGACGTACAGACTTACAGACTTACAGTCTTACAGACTTACAGCCTTACTGACTTACTGACTACAGACTTTTCTATATACAAATCATTACATACTGACTTAGTACAAATGTGTAAATCCTTATTGCTTTATTACATTTGTGAAACTATTATTTACTGTCATATCATATAAGTGCAAATAAACTTATTTACTGACTTGTGTTCAAATTTCTATTATTCTGATTTCAAACCTGTGAGATTCACCAACCTTTTGGTTGACACTTGTTAGTAATGCATTCTCAGGTACTCAGCAACGGTAGGGTTGCCCAGCAGGATTGCCATCTAGCTTGAGTCGCATGCATTATCTTTTGTATATCGATTATGTATTTAGAATCTTCAGGATCATTGGCGAACTCGCGGTTAATGTAAACTTAAGACTTAATCTATGCAACTACTTTTGGTATTGTGACACCCGGTCAAAAATGACCCAAAATTCGCTCCGAATTTAAACTTTTAATTCGTGTATTATAAACACGCAATACCGAAAGCCTACAAGTATTATATATATTATATATATATATATATATATATATATATATATATATATATAACATGGAACGATTATTGGATCATCGCATGTAAACAAATCTGACAGAATGCGAAATCTAAAATACAAAAGTTGGTGACACAAAACTAATAAATAATGAAATTATTAATTACGAGTATTATTAAATTGATAATATTCAGATAAGATAAGTTAAATATACATTTTATATAAAACATATTATGCACGAACAGAAACAATTGTAATATGTACCCAAAAGGTCAAAATTATAAAAATCCTATTTTCTCATTAATCTGAAAGTATTTGGAACATTACCTTAAAATATGAATTAGTAATTCATCTGAAATTTAGCACTCAATTGGATACGCGCAGAACTAAAATACAAAATATATAACAGTCAACAACGATTCAAATATTATTTTTCTAACTTTACAAAACTTACCTGGAAAACATCTACAAAATAAAAATATAAAATAGTATATTTTGTATTACACTAATTATACCCGTACACGGAACTAACGGGTTAAAAACCCAAATCAAAACCCAAATTGAAATATCTATCAGACATGTAAGTACACAAACCACGCCTCCCATTTGACAAAGGAGTTGAAAATCAATTTAAATATAATACTCCACCCTTCACGTATCATTCACCACCTACCAATAATTCAAATCAACTACTTCTATTTTTTTTTCTTTTTCCTTTGTGATCTTTCGGTTGGAAGCAGGGAGCAAGAACAAGCAATTATAACACAAGACTTTCTTCATACTCATCATCATCGTGACATCATACATCATTGTAAGGTTTTTATTTTTTAAAAACTTAAATTTCATACTTATAGTTTGAATAATTCCTTCATTTTAATTTGTATAATATGCTATATACATATCTTATTGTGTTAAAAACTTCATATATATGGTTGATTTCTTTATAGAACAAGTAAAAGGGAAAAATACTTATGATGATGAACCTAAAAATAATGCTATGTACATAAAGATTTGTATGTATACAAGTGTAAAAATGGTTAAAAATCTTGGGAATGAAATTGTACTATGTTAGTTAAGTTTTTGGGAAAAATAATTATAACTTGAAATACTATAAACATCTGGGTTGATTTCGGACTAAAAACAGAGCTCAAACTGACTGCGTAGGGGAACCGATCGGCTGGGGAAACATAACCGATCGGCTAGTTTCTACCGACCGATTGGATGGGTAGTGTGACAGCCGATCGGCTCAAAGGGAGAATAGTCGTAAGGCTCATAACATGATAACATATTTGGTGGTTTCACAAATGACACTCATATACTAATATAGAAAAGTTACTAAATTTAGTATTTACTATATATAGCAAGTTGCCAATAGTAGATTAAATAACGTTAATATTTATTATTATTATTACAATTATATATATATATATATATATATATATATATATATATATATAACGAGAAAAGTTAAACGGGTACATATCTAAATACGGATAGATATACTTTTGCAACCAATAATTATATAATGTCTGAATGCGACAATAAACGAAATACATGACACTAAATTTGGTACTCAATTGTACACGACCGTGGGACAATATTTTTATACAAATATTAAACGTTAAAACTTTGGACCAAAACCATTACTTTTAGATTTGGGCCGGGTTAGGATTATTAATTGGGTTGTAATTATTGGGCCGTACTAATGGGCTGAACGTATTGGGTCAAGCTCAAAGGTCGTGAAAATTATAAAACCAAACGTAAACCGGACTATATATCAAATGAGTAACGATTTAGTACAAACTATAATTTGGTGGATTATATATATAAGTGACGACTATTTTTACATATATACGCGAACGACTATAATTTATATATAAATATATATAAATGGACTTTGACAATTGTATTACATTTATACAATCACAACAAACTTATATATATATATATATATATATATATATATATATATATATATACAAACACATACATGTGTATATATATGCATGGCAAATTACACCATTTGAGAAATAATAGAGATATTTCAATAAAACGACACCAACAAATTACACAATCAAGGAATCAACAATACCTTCGAACGAACAACGTACTTATATACATACCTATTTGGATATAGGTTAACTTTACTTGGACAACAACCTGTCAGCTGCTAGCATTCATACCGAGCAAACTACAGTGAGTCTCACTGCCCCATTTTTTACTGTTTTAAATATTGGGGTGAGATACAATGCTTACATGTTTTCGTGATCATATGTTATTTGATTAGTTAATTTAATTATTAACTCATGGAATTAAATGATTATTTAGTTCGGTTAACTATATTAGTTACATTGTTTGGCTACCATTCTTTGGTCCTGATTAGCATTTGTTAAATTTCACATTGTTCGGAAACCTGCGTTGGTTTGTTCCATGTTGCGAAACCTGCGTTGGTTTCATCATTGTTTAATTGCACATTGTTCGAAGACCTGCGATGGTTTGTTCAATGTTACGAAACCTGCGTTGGTTTCATCATTGTCTAATTTCATATTGTTCAAAAACCTGCGTTGGTTTGTTCAATGTTCCAAAACCTGCGTTGGTTTTATCCTAGTTGATTTCGTTATTGTTTAGGGAACCTGCGTTGGTTTAAAATCATTGTGTGAGTAAATTGCTTAAATCACTATTCATTTATAACTTTTTATTATCGTCGGATAATCATATTGATCACATCAATGTTTATATTAAAACCTGTGAGATTCACCAGCTTTATAGCTGACCTTTTAGTGTTGTATTCTCAGGTACTCATCAACAGTAGGAATGGCCTACAGGATAAGCTAGCTATCACGAGTCGCATGCATCCATTTAGACATGAAGATTTTCTTGCATTATATTTTGTATAATGGTTATGCATTAAAATCTTCTGAAATCATTTTGCGAACTCACTACTATGTTTCAAACTTATGACTTAAACTTTGTACTACTTTTGAAAACTTATGTAATGTAATATATTTTCTACAACGTCTCATTTAGAGTCGTTTGCTTGTACTTTGGTGTTTTGATTATTGATTAGTCACGCCTCAAAACAGTCGCTTCCGCAAAGCATTAAATTAGGGGGTGTGACAGATTGGTATCAGAGCCTAAGGTTATAGCGAACTAGGTTGCATTTAGTGGGCCTAGACTATGACCGTTAGGCAGTATTCCTCATTAGATATAACTGGTTCAGGGATTTCATCATACGAGTTTAATTTAACATAGCCTGATTAACTATGTACAATTAAATGAGGATGATGTAAGATCTGAAAGGGGTTATGTTGAACAGGAATGCATTAGTTGACTCTGATCACGAGAGAACCGGGACTCATAATTGTTTTATGCTAGACACGACTAGGTGGACGATATGTATATATGGTTTATACAATTAGGCTATTATATAGTATGGATAATAATACGCCTCAGATACTTGTTAACATAATCAATGATTAGATACATTTTAGAATTTGCCTATGGTAAGTTGATCGAGTCAGGAAAATAGTACCGGGATGTGCCTACGCTTAGAGGGTCATCTCTTCGAATTAGGCTTACCCTAGGTAGAATTGAACATTTCAATACCTTATTCTACACCAACTGGTCATCAGAGGACCATCCTTCGTTCACCTATCAGTTTAACTTTCAAATCCAATATTTCTCTAAGTACAAATTCTTTCCTACCCCTTATCACATTCCGCATAACTACTGATACATGTTCCGATGTAATATCCCTTTTCACTTTTGTAAACCTTAATCCTCGTAATCATTTGAACTCGCATGTTAAATGATTACAATCTTCTTTATTCTACGCAGTTGATTGTCATTTGTGTTGTAATATATTACTGTTATATATGCAACTACGATAATCATATTCTTATACGAAACTCTGACATGTCCCTTATCTTCATTGAAGGAACATGCCTCCACGTCGCCAATTCACTCAAGCTCAGGTCGATCGACTAGTTGCTGACGCAGTAAGTGCTGAGCGACAACGATCCAGCGGCGCTGAAACACCACCAAATGCCCCTGTAGTGAAACCCTGCACCTACAAAGACTTCATTAACTGCAATCCTTTGAGCTTCAAAGGCACAGAAGGTGCCATTGGGCTGTTGCGATGGATGGAGAAGACAGAGGCAGTCTTTCGCATCTGCAGTTGCCCTGAGAACTGTAAGGTCAAGTTCTCCACCTACACTTTCATGGACGATGCTCTGACATGGTGGAACACTTATGATGACTCCATAGGCCAAGACCTTGCTCTGGAAACTCCCTGGGATGAGCTGAAGAAAATGCTCAAGGATGAGTATTGTCCTAGGGATGAAATTCAACAGCTGGAGGCGGAATTCTGGAATCTCACCACTCAAGGCAACGATATTGCTGGTTATTCCTCTCGATTTAATCAGTTGGCGCACCTATGTCCATCTATGGTGGATACGGAATCCAAGCGAATTGAGCGCTATGTCTGGGGACTTCCTCCACAAATTCAAGGGATGGTTACTTCGTCCAACTCTCCTACATTTCATGGTACTGTGCGCATGGCACATAAGCTGATGACACAGATCGTTCGCCAAGGAACGTATGTTGTCAAGAGTACTGTAAACCACCCTAGTGATAACAAGAGAAAACTTGAGGGAAATCCTGATAATCAAAGCCCGGCTACCAAAAAGCCTGCAACCATCAAGGCCAACACCTCTGGGTTTGAAAACAAGAAAGAGTACGCTGGAACCAAGCCCTTCTGCTCAAAGTGCAAACGCCATCATGATGGGCCTTGTGGCGACCACTGTGATAAGTGCAAGCGTTTTGGGCATCTTGCTAAAGATTGCCGTGTGAAAGCCTGTTTTGAATGTGGAACTGTAGGTCACTACAGAAGCGACTGTCCGAATCTAAAGGACAAGAACATCGGCCCTGCTTGAGGAAGAGCCTATGTACTCAGAACTAGGGAAGACGACCAGAACCCTAGACTCATTGACTTGCTCAACACGGGTATGGTCACTCAATAATGACCTAATTACTTTACATTGTTTACATGGATAGATATTACTTGCTGCTTGATGTCTTTTATGTTTTCCCTAAATCCTAAGTGCACAATAGAGTTAGGGAAAGACGACAAGCTAGTTCTATAGTTTCTTTATGAGATGAAGTTTAGCTTACATAAGTATAGGAATAACATATCCTACAGTGTGTATACCGGAAAACATACCGGTTAACTTTTATACACTGAGTAACATTCCACGTAAAAACTAATGTATGCTAAATTTAGTTTCTGTAGGAGACTGATAGAGTCTAGTTTACGCAACAATCCTACTGACTATTACAAATTGTATGAACACAGTACGGCTCACTGAATTCGAAGGATTGTAAATACAAATCATAGTGATACTTATTAAGACGGACCGACCGTGTCACATGAGTAACGGTCGGGTAAAGAATCGGACTTCTCCATTATTCAATTGAGATCAGTAGGTTTAAGCCTAACAAGGGGAGAAGGATAAATCGGATGTCTTAATATTAGACATATCACATAGTCGGCCTTAGAAACACGCGAATCTAGGTTTCACTTGAATTTCGGGACGAAATTCTCCTAACAAGGGGAGAATGTGACACCCGGTCAAAAATGACCCAAAATTCGCTCCGAATTTAAACTTTTAATTCGTGTATTATAAACACGCAATACCGAAAGTCTACAAGTATTATATATATATATATATATATATATATATATATATATATATATATATATATATATATATATATAACATGGAACGATTATTGGATCATCGCATGTAAACAAATCTGACAGAATGCGAAATCTAAAATACAAAAGTTGGTGACACAAAACTAATAAATAATGAAATTATTAATTACGAGTATTGTAACAACCCCAAAATTAGGACCAATTTAAAATTTTCCTAATTACGTGTTTACTACTTGTATTTAATATGAAATAGGATTAAATACGTTATTTACTTTATATATATATATATGGATGGAATATATACATATATACACGCGTATACGATTCGTTCAAATCGTATAAAACTACAATTGTACAAACTTGCGTACACTGATAGAACGATTATTAAATAATGTGAAATTATTCAATTACTTTGATTATTACTTTATATTATGTTTATAATATAACGAAAACGTACGCTTTTATTAAAACGTCACCGAACTCTCCGAAAACTCGACCAACCGACAAAACAATACAAAGTTATATTTTATAACTTACAAACTAGTATTTTGGTAAAATACTACAATTTAATTATCGAGTATTATTTCGTATTTTTAAACGTATATTAAATCGCGTATAAAATGATTTTAACGTTTAAACGACCGGGGAAAACGAACACCGCACGTAGCGCAAACACGGAGGAGCAAAAATTGGTGAGACCACATCATGTGGCCCCACCCAAAACCGGCCCAAGGGGTCAAGGGGACAACCCCTCACCCTTTCCCCTCACTTCTTCACTTACACACTCAAAACCCACACCCTCATCATTCTCTCTCTCTCTCTCAATCGGTCACCCTCTCTCTCTCTAAAACCGATTACAAAACACCCTAAAAACACCACAAAACTTGGTTGGATCACAAAACGGAAAGGAGCAACGACGATCACGAGAACGAGGGCTACAAACTCATCTTTTCGGAATTTCGTTTCGACAACTTTGTAAGTTTTCCGGCGACCCGAAACTTTTCCGATTACTTTTATTTTGCTAGATAAATGTTCCCCTAGCTTAGTGATGTCCAAAAATATACTTGAAACTCGTTTTTGAACACTTTTACGAAAATGTCGGTTTTGGTCATTTTAAATAAAACGACACCTCGAACCTTAAAAATGACATCCAACAATTTTTATGAACTCTACATAACATAACATAACTTGTGTAAAAGTTTCAGACCCAACGGAACTCGTTAAACTCGTTTTCGACACAATCAAAAACTGGACAGAAGTTAGTGTCGCATGGCTCACGCCAGTTATGCGACACTTCGCCTTAGTGACGCATAGGTCACGACCCGATATACGCGACACTTCGTTAGTGCCGCTAAACACGAATAGCGTCACTCCCTTAGTGACGCTACCATATAACATTCAGTAGAAACCATAAGACACTTCCTTAGTGACGCTGGAACACGTATACCGACACTTCGTTAGTGTCGCTATTATCAGTATAAACTTATAACTTTCAGTAGAAACGAATAACACCTAGTTACTACCGATGACGTCACCGACCATCATACCGTCACTTCTTCAGTGACGCATAAGTACATATACCGACACTTGTCCAGTGTCGCCTTACAAACTGATTTACTCACTTATACCGTCACTCAGTTAGTGACGCCCTGTTTAACCACGACACTTAATACCGTCACTTACCTAGTGACGCACTGATGAAACCTGATACGTATTCACGTCACTTACTAAGTGACACACTATCTGAATACCGACACTACTTAAGTGTCGCATACACCTCGAAACAGATAACATAACACGACACTACCTAAGTGTCGCATGATACACAGAAGTGACGCATACAAGTGACGCTAAACAGGCTGTTAACAATTACATTTTTTACATAAGTATAGAATATACTTAAAACACAAACGTACTTTACTCGGCGTTACTTCTACATGAAAATACTATACTTTTGAGAGTATACAACAATACTGGAATACGTACAAGACGATACTAAACTTAACGTGAGATTTCACTCACACACGCGTACGAGTTTACACTCGAAATACTTAGGAGATTACACTCCAACGAACTTACATTTGTACACTACACGGGATTGCACCCGATACGGACTTATGAGTTCACTCACTAATACGAGCTTTCACTCGTACCCTTTGGGGATTAAGCCCATTGGAACTTACACGAACAAAACACGTTGTGATACAAACGAACAGTTATACACGTGCACTTTACAAACCTACAACTGCTATGAATACATAATAATAATGGATGGAATTATTATTATACACCGATAACAAACGGATTGTACAACTTTTATACAAACTACAAACGATTTACAAACGTACAAACAAACTAATGGACATTAACTAGTTTGGGAACACTAGCATGGATACTTTACAAAGTATTCCATTTACTTACTGAACCTTATGCGTATTAGGACGCTAAGGACTGTTAGTTCGGATACTATTTTGCTTGCTTACCGCATCGTCTGCTCGACTCAGGTGAGTCTTACAGCCCCTATTTACTGTTTTATACCAGGGGTGAGATGCATTACTCGTTTTCCTAAAACTAATAAGAGCTGAGTTAACGCATGATTAGCATGACTTGCAATCGTGGTAGCTTAGGCTGTTTCTTACTTGTTCAACATAAATGCTTCGAATTATATTCACTGATGTACTAATAATTACTGTTGCTAAGCTTCTACTCTGTTGTCTTATGACAACGTATGATTTGCATGTCCTGCAATCATTTCTGAGGGAACGATTTGCAAGCCCTGCGATCGTTACTCACTGGTCAGTTAAACAAACGGTTTGCAAGTCCTGCAACTACTTACTTATAAAAGGTTTGCAAGTCCTGCAACCACTTACTTACATCCGGTTTGCATGTCCTGCAACCACTTACTTATTTACGATTTGCATGTCCTGCAACTACTTACTTATATACAAATTGCATGACCTGCGACCGTTACCTACTAGCTGGATTATGATTTTACAAATATTACTTGTGTGATCAAACTGTTTACTTACTTAAAAACCTGTGAGATTCACCAACCTTTTTGGTTGACCGTTTTAGTAATGCTTCTCAGGTACAAAGCATCAGTAGGGATGCCCAGCAGGATAAGCTCAATTAGCTCGAGTCGCATGCATTTACAAGCTTGGAGATTTTTATACATTACTTTTGTACTAGTTGTTATGTATTAGAATCTCTAGGAATTTACTCGAGCTCGAGCTTGTATTTTGAACTACTTATGTATTAATGTAATAACTTTTCGAACGTCTCATTTAGAGTCGTTCACTGTATCCTTTGTGCTTGTGATTATTGATTGGTAACACCCAAAACGTCGCTTCCGCAAACTGTTAAATTTGGGGGTGTTACAGATTGGTATCAGAGCCTAAGGTTATAGTGAACTAGGTTGCATTTAGTGGGCCTAGACTATGACCGTTAGGCAGTATTCCTCATTAGGTATAACTGGTTCAGGAATTACAGCATACAAGTTTAATTTAACATAGCCTGATCAACTATGTACAATTAAATGAAGATGATGTAAGTTCTGAAAGGGGTTATGTTGAACAGGAATGCAATAGCTGACTCTGACCTCGAGAGAACCGAGACTTTTACTTGATTGTGTTAGACACACACTAGGTGGTTATGTGGTATATATGTATATATATACATAGGCCTCTTTCCCCGATACGATACTCTCTCTCGACTACTGCGAAATACATTTTCAAACTTCATCGAACAAACGACAACTCGATATTCTACCACTTTTGTTAAATTATCCACATATCAACTTTTGGCGTAATTTCTTTGTACTTAACCGATCGTCGCGATCACAATTCTTGTTCAAACCTTCACATGTTCTTTATTTGTTGTTTCAAGGAACATGCCTCCACGACGACAAATCATGCTTACTGAAGCCGAAGTCGCGGGCCTGATTGCCCGTAGTGTGGCTCAAGCTCTAGCTACCCGGACTTCAGCACCTGGTAGCGAAGATACCGCTAACAACGGACCACAACCCAAAACCTGCACCTACTAAGACTTCCACAACTGCAAACCCTTGACATTTCAAGGTACGGAAGGAGCAATCGGTCTGATTCGTTGGACCGAGAAAATTGAATCTGTATTCCTCATCTGCAACTGCAAGGAAGAGGATAAGGTTAAATTCGCCGCCAGCACCTTTTCTGACACTGCCCTGACCTGGTGGAACACGTATGCTCAAACTGTGGGCATTGCCGATGCTTACAAACTACAGTGGGACGAACTGAAGAACATGCTGAGGGGCGAGTACTGCCCAAGAGATGCGCTGAAACAACTCGAGATAGAATTCTGGAATCACAGGATGCAAGGTGACGACATCACCGGTTACACCAACCGCTTTCACCAACTGGCACTTCTCTGCCCAACAATGGTAGATCCTGAGTACAAAAGGATCGAAAAGTACGTTGATGGACTTCCCGAGCGACTTCAGGACCTAGTAACTTCGTCCAAACCGGGAACCCTGCAGAGCGCCATTCGCATGGCTCATGAACTGACGGCAAATTCTGTCCGCCGTGGCTCAACGTCTGCCCCATCTGCAAACAAACGCAAATGGGAAGTAACTCCCCACTCATCCAACCATACCTCCGACAAAAAGTCCGCAACCGCCAATACCAAGGAAGCAAAGGTTTACAAGGGGAG
Source organism: Helichrysum umbraculigerum (assembly GCA_949592205.1). Classification (NCBI taxonomy): domain Eukaryota; kingdom Viridiplantae; phylum Streptophyta; class Magnoliopsida; order Asterales; family Asteraceae; genus Helichrysum; species Helichrysum umbraculigerum. The sequence goes on along the minus strand of CATIUR010000003.1, from coordinate 113,511,292 downwards.
TAAGCCTTACTGTTCCGAGTGTGGTATACACCATGAGGGCCCCTGCCCCTGCGGCAACTGCAAGAAATTTGGGCACCTGGCCCAAGATTGTCGAACCAACCCCACTGGTACCAACACCGGCGCACCCAAAACCTGTTATGAGTGCAACGGTACCGGGCACTTCAGGAAGGACTGCCCAAAACTGAAACCCCGAACCAACTACACGAAGAGTAGAGCTTATGTGATCAACGCTAGGGAGGAGGACCCGAACCCGAGACTTTGTGATTTGCTCAACCCGGGTACGTACACCCGAACTGCTTAACCACTTATGAATATTGATTTACGTGCTATAAATTTTCCTAGATCCTAAGTACCCAATGGGATTAGGAAACGACCGACTGTACGAATCCCAACCATAAAACTTGTATTACACTTGGATTACCGATAACAAACTCTTTTCCCAACTACCTCACACTGGTTGAGACCGGGAACTCGTATATTATTCGTACTTTAAACAAGTCATCCAATAGAACCTACTCTACTACGGTAGGCTACTAGTACACATTGTAGCTACCTGATGAGTAGCGGACTACCGATTACTACTTCGAACAAATTTCGGGACGAAATTTTATTAACAAGGGGAGAATGTAACAACCCCAAAATTAGGACCAATTTAAAATTTTCCTAATTACGTGTTTACTACTTGTATTTAATATGAAATAGGATTAAATACGTTATTTACTTTATATATATATATATGGATGGAATATATACATATATACACGCATATACGATTCGTTCAAATCGTATAAAACTACAATTGTACAAACTTGCGTACACTGATAGAACGATTATTAAATAATGTGAAATTATTCAATTACTTTGATTATTACTTTATATTATGTTTATAATATAACGAAAACGTACGCTTTTATTAAAACGTCACCGAACTCTCCGAAAACTCGACCAACCGACAAAACAATACAAAGTTATATTTTATAACTTACAAACTAGTATTTTGGTAAAATACTACAATTTAATTATCGAGTATTATTTCGTATTTTTAAACGTATATTAAATCGCGTATAAAATGATTTTAACGTTTAAACGACCGGGGAAAACGAACACCGCACGTAGCGCAAACACGGAGGAGCAAAAATTGGTGAGACCACATCATGTGGCCCCACCCAAAACCGGCCCAAGGGGTCAAGGGGACAACCCCTCACCCTTTCCCCTCACTTCTTCACTTACACACTCAAAACCCACACCCTCATCATTCTCTCTCTCTCTCTCAATCGGTCACCCTCTCTCTCTCTAAAACCGATTACAAAACACCCTAAAAACACCACAAAACTTGGTTGGATCACAAAACGGAAAGGAGCAACGACGATCACGAGAACGAGGGCTACAAACTCATCTTTTCGGAATTTCGTTTCGACAACTTTGTAAGTTTTCCGGCGACCCGAAACTTTTCCGATTACTTTTATTTTGCTAGATAAATGTTCCCCTAGCTTAGTGATGTCCAAAAATATACTTGAAACTCGTTTTTGAACACTTTTACGAAAATGTCGGTTTTGGTCATTTTAAATAAAACGACACCTCGAACCTTAAAAATGACATCCAACAATTTTTATGAACTCTACATAACATAACATAACTTGTGTAAAAGTTTCAGACCCAACGGAACTCGTTAAACTCGTTTTCGACACAATCAAAAACTGGACAGAAGTTAGTGTCGCATGGCTCACGCCAGTTATGCGACACTTCGCCTTAGTGACGCATAGGTCACGACCCGATATACGCGACACTTCGTTAGTGCCGCTAAACACGAATAGCGTCACTCCCTTAGTGACGCTACCATATAACATTCAGTAGAAACCATAAGACACTTCCTTAGTGACGCTGGAACACGTATACCGACACTTCGTTAGTGTCGCTATTATCAGTATAAACTTATAACTTTCAGTAGAAACGAATAACACCTAGTTACTACCGATGACGTCACCGACCATCATACCGTCACTTCTTCAGTGACGCATAAGTACATATACCGACACTTGTCCAGTGTCGCCTTACAAACTGATTTACTCACTTATACCGTCACTCAGTTAGTGACGCCCTGTTTAACCACGACACTTAATACCGTCACTTACCTAGTGACGCACTGATGAAACCTGATACGTATTCACGTCACTTACTAAGTGACACACTATCTGAATACCGACACTACTTAAGTGTCGCATACACCTCGAAACAGATAACATAACACGACACTACCTAAGTGTCGCATGATACACAGAAGTGACGCATACAAGTGACGCTAAACAGGCTGTTAACAATTACATTTTTTACATAAGTATAGAATATACTTAAAACACAAACGTACTTTACTCGGCGTTACTTCTACATGAAAATACTATACTTTTGAGAGTATACAACAATACTGGAATACGTACAAGACGATACTAAACTTAACGTGAGATTTCACTCACACACGCGTACGAGTTTACACTCGAAATACTTAGGAGATTACACTCCAACGAACTTACATTTGTACACTACACGGGATTGCACCCGATACGGACTTATGAGTTCACTCACTAATACGAGCTTTCACTCGTACCCTTTGGGGATTAAGCCCATTGGAACTTACACGAACAAAACACGTTGTGATACAAACGAACAGTTATACACGTGCACTTTACAAACCTACAACTGCTATGAATACATAATAATAATGGATGGAATTATTATTATACACCGATAACAAACGGATTGTACAACTTTTATACAAACTACAAACGATTTACAAACGTACAAACAAACTAATGGACATTAACTAGTTTGGGAACACTAGCATGGATACTTTACAAAGTATTCCATTTACTTACTGAACCTTATGCGTATTAGGACGCTAAGGACTGTTAGTTCGGATACTATTTTGCTTGCTTACCGCATCGTCTGCTCGACTCAGGTGAGTCTTACAGCCCCTATTTTACTGTTTTATACCAGGGGTGAGATGCATTACTCGTTTTCCTAAAACTAATAAGAGCTGAGTTAACGCATGATTAGCATGACTTGCAATCGTGGTAGCTTAGGCTGTTTCTTACTTGTTCAACATAAATGCTTCGAATTATATTCACTGATGTACTAATAATTACTGTTGCTAAGCTTCTACTCTGTTGTCTTATGACAACGTATGATTTGCATGTCCTGCAATCATTTCTGAGGGAACGATTTGCAAGCCCTGCGATCGTTACTCACTGGTCAGTTAAACAAACGGTTTGCAAGTCCTGCAACTACTTACTTATAAAAGGTTTGCAAGTCCTGCAACCACTTACTTACATCCGGTTTGCATGTCCTGCAACCACTTACTTATTTACGATTTGCATGTCCTGCAACTACTTACTTATATACAAATTGCATGACCTGCGACCGTTACCTACTAGCTGGATTATGATTTTACAAATATTACTTGTGTGATCAAACTGTTTACTTACTTAAAAACCTGTGAGATTCACCAACCTTTTTGGTTGACCGTTTTAGTAATGCTTCTCAGGTACAAAGCATCAGTAGGGATGCCCAGCAGGATAAGCTCAATTAGCTCGAGTCGCATGCATTTACAAGCTTGGAGATTTTTATACATTACTTTTGTACTAGTTGTTATGTATTAGAATCTCTAGGAATTTACTCGAGCTCGAGCTTGTATTTTGAACTACTTATGTATTAATGTAATAACTTTTCGAACGTCTCATTTAGAGTCGTTCACTGTATCCTTTGTGCTTGTGATTATTGATTGGTAACACCCAAAACGTCGCTTCCGCAAACTGTTAAATTTGGGGGTGTTACAAGTATTATTAAATTGATAATATTCAGATAAGATAAGTTAAATATACATTTTATATAAAACATATTATGCACGAACAGAAACAATTGTAATATGTACCCAAAAGGTCAAAATTATAAAAATCCTATTTTCTCATTAATCTGAAAGTATTTGGAACATTACCTTAAAATATGAATTAGTAATTCATCTGAAATTTAGCACTCAATTGGATACGCGCAGAACTAAAATACAAAATATATAACAGTCAACAACGATTCAAATATTATTTTTCTAACTTTACAAAACTTACCTGGAAAACATCTACAAAATAAAAATATAAAATAGTATATTTTGTATTACACTAATTATACCCGTACACGGAACTAACGGGTTAAAAACCCAAATCAAAACCCAAATTGAAATATCTATCAGACATGTAAGTACACAAACCACGCCTCCCATTTGACAAAGGAGTTGAAAATCAATTTAAATATAATACTCCACCCTTCACGTATCATTCACCACCTACCAATAATTCAAATCAACTACTTCTATTTTTTTTTTCTTTTTCCTTTGTGATCTTTCGGTTGGAAGCAGGGAGCAAGAACAAGCAATTATAACACAAGACTTTCTTCATACTCATCATCATCGTGACATCATACATCATTGTAAGGTTTTTATTTTTTAAAAACTTAAATTTCATACTTATAGTTTGAATAATTCCTTCATTTTAATTTGTATAATATACTATATACATATCTTATTGTGTTAAAAACTTCATATATATGGTTGATTTCTTTATAGAACAAGTAAAAGGGAAAAATACTTATGATGATGAACCTAAAAATAATGCTATGTACATAAAGATTTGTATGTATACAAGTGTAAAAATGGTTAAAAATCTTGGGAATGAAATTGTACTATGTTAGTTAAGTTTTTGGGAAAAATAATTATAACTTGAAATACTATAAACATCTGGGTTGATTTCGGACTAAAAACAGAGCTCAAACTGACTGCGTAGGGGAACCGATCGGCTGGGGAAACATAACCGATCGGCTAGTTTCTACCGACCGATTGGATGGGTAGTGTGACAGCCGATCGGCTCAAAGGGAGAATAGTCGTAAGGCTCATAACATGATAACATATTTGGTGGTTTCACAAATGACACTCATATACTAATATAGAAAAGTTACTAAATTTAGTATTTACTATATATAGCAAGTTGCCAATAGTAGATTAAATAACGTTAATATTTATTATTATTATTACAATTATATATATATATATATATATATATATATATATATATATATATATATATATATATATATATATATATATATATATATATATATATATATATATATATAACGAGAAAAGTTAAACGGGTACATATCTAAATACGGATAGATATACTTTTGCAACCAATAATTATATAATGTCTGAATGCGACAATAAACGAAATACATGACACTAAATTTGGTACTCAATTGTACACGACCGTGGGACAATATTTTTATACAAATATTAAACGTTAAAACTTTGGACCAAAACCATTACTTTTAGATTTGGGCCGGGTTAGGATTATTAATTGGGTTGTAATTATTGGGCCGTACTAATGGGCTGAACGTATTGGGTCAAGCTCAAAGGTCGTGAAAATTATAAAACCAAACGTAAACCGGACTATATATCAAATGAGTAACGATTTAGTACAAACTATAATTTGGTGGATTATATATATAAGTGACGACTATTTTTACATATATACGCGAACGACTATAATTTATATATAAATATATATAAATGGACTTTGACAATTGTATTACATTTATACAATCACAACAAACTTATATATATATATATATATACAAACACATACATGTGTATATATATGCATGGCAAATTACACCATTTGAGAAATAATAGAGATATTTCAATAAAACGACACCAACAAATTACACAATCAAGGAATCAACAATACCTTCGAACGAACAACGTACTTATATACATACCTATTTGGATATAGGTTAACTTTACTTGGACAACAACCTGTCAGCTGCTAGCATTCATACCGAGCAAACTACAGTGAGTCTCACAGCCCCATTTTTTACTGTTTTAAATATTGGGGTGAGATACAATGCTTACATGTTTTCGTGATCATATGTTATTTGATTAGTTAATTTAATTATTAACTCATGGAATTAAATGATTATTTAGTTCGGTTAACTATATTAGTTACATTGTTTGGCTACCATTCTTTGGTCCTGATTAGCATTTGTTAAATTTCACATTGTTCGGAAACCTGCGTTGGTTTGTTCCATGTTGCGAAACCTGCGTTGGTTTCATCATTGTTTAATTGCACATTGTTCGAAGACCTGCGATGGTTTGTTCAATGTTACGAAACCTGCGTTGGTTTCATCATTGTCTAATTTCATATTGTTCAAAAACCTGCGTTGGTTTGTTCAATGTTCCAAAACCTGCGTTGGTTTTATCCTAGTTGATTTCGTTATTGTTTAGGGAACCTGCGTTGGTTTAAAATCATTGTGTGAGTAAATTGCTTAAATCACTATTCATTTATAACTTTTTATTATCGTCGGATAATCATATTGATCACATCAATGTTTATATTAAAACCTGTGAGATTCACCAGCTTTATAGCTGACCTTTTAGTGTTGTATTCTCAGGTACTCATCAACAGTAGGAATGGCCTACAGGATAAGCTAGCTATCACGAGTCGCATGCATCCATTTAGACATGAAGATTTTCTTGCATTATATTTTGTATAATGGTTATGCATTAAAATCTTCTGAAATCATTTTGCGAACTCACTACTATGTTTCAAACTTATGACTTAAACTTTGTACTACTTTTGAAAACTTATGTAATGTAATATATTTTCTACAACGTCTCATTTAGAGTCGTTTGCTTGTACTTTGGTGTTTTGATTATTGATTAGTCACGCCTCAAAACAGTCGCTTCCGCAAAGCATTAAATTAGGGGGTGTGACAGGTATGAATGTATAAACGTCTCATGTAGAGTCGTTTACTATATCTTGGTGCTTGTGATATTTGATTGGTAACACCCAAAACTCGCTTCCGCAAACCATTAAATTTGGGGGTGTTACAATAGCTAAGTATCTCAGCATGAAGGCAATATGATATACCATCATAACAACACGAACAATCAACAAGGTATAACATACATAGCACCAGTCAACAACCGGAAACAAGATAAGATACTACATTAAAATATAAGTAACTACCACTTGATTGTATGAACCTCTTGCTCGGAAGCAATCCGAAACACACAATCATTACCCATTTAACCCCCATATCACTCACCTTTGCCTTTTAGTCGAATAAGCAATAAATCATTATGTGTGTAGGTGCCATGACTTGAATCTTGAATCACCTATCACATAAATTCATAATCGTAACAACACATTTAGTTCCTAATAAATATCAAAGTTTACTAATCATAATTTTCAATCAATGACTCCCATGAAACTCTCAAACTTAACCTTCTAAGTTTTATTACATAATTACACTTTTTATAATAACCTTATCAACTTTTAATCATTTATTAACTTGATTAATACTCGAATTTATTTCGGAATAATCATTACATTTTACAACTTACTTTAAGCATAATTTTGTATACATATTAATTTGCTCCAAATCTCTGATCACGCGAACATATTTTAAAACCAAACTTTCTAAAACAGCAGGGTTTACCCGCCGGGTAAGGTAAGTACCCGCCGGGTACTTTCATCAATATGCGATCCTCGATTTTGTTTCACGCGATCACATATTTTTATGATATACACGATCCAGCAATCTAACCCGGATCGCGTGATAACGTTTGAAACCTAACTATACTATCACGTTCCAACGTGGGTGTTTACGGTTCTTGAGTTATGGTCAAATCTAAAACACAATTCCTACAAGTTGAGATTTTCTTATCATAGGAACCATAGCTTTAAGATTAATGAAAAGGGATAGATTATACCCCAATATCTTGAATTAATAGATGCTTAAACCCCATAATTTCTTGAGCTCCAATTAATTATATTTCAAAACTTCAATTCTTCCTTGTCCCTGTGATGTCGGCTGCTATACACCACACACGCACACACTTGCACTTTTTGAGCTTTCTCTCCTAATTACACTTCCCAGGAGATATTAATTAGAGTTTGACACATTTGACTTTCTTAACCCCGAAGTAATCTAACATGGCAACTTTAGTCCCTTAAACTTTCGTATTAGGCATAGTTGACATGGTCTTCTTGTTATAGTTATACATATGCATTTAACATGATAAGTTCAATAATTGTAATATTTGCAATTACATGATTTTATTTAGATAACACCTTTATATAACTTTTAAAATTTTGGGTTGTCACAACTCTACCCCACTTATTAGGATTGTGTCCTCACAATCCATTTTTGCCATCTATATCTGATTAGTTATCGTATAATAACTATTCCTAATTTGACGGGTGTCACATTCTCCCCTTGTTAAGAGAATTTCGTCTCGAAATTTAGCTCGAAGTCGGCGTGTGAGTGGAGTCTGAAAATAGGTGTGGATATTTGAGTCGCATCTGGTCTTCCCGTTCCCAAGTGAATTCCGGACCGCGCCGCGAATTCCACCAAAATTTGACGATAGGGATACGACTTTGCTTAAGCTGTTTGACCTCATGGTCTATGATCTCCACTTGTGTTTCGACGAAATGAAGCTTGTCGTCAATTTGAATCTCATCTAGAGGAATAATGAGTGTCTCATCGGACAAGCATTTCTTAAAATTAGAAATGTGGAATGTGGGATGCACACTACTGAGCTCAGGCGGTAGTTGCAATCGATATGTGACTGGACCAATCCTTTCAAGGATTTCAAAAGGTCCGACGTATCTGTGGTTCAACTTCCCACGCTTGCCAAATCGGATGACACCTTTCCAAGGTGATACTTTGAGCAATACTCCATCCCCAACCTAGAACTCGAGATGCTTGCGTCTCACATCAGCATTACTCTTCTGACTATCACGTGTGGCTTTCAACCGTTGCTGGATACCAACGATCTTTTCGGTGGTTTCATGAATGATTTCAGGACCAGTGAGTTGGCTGTCTCCCACTTCGGTCCAACAGATATGCGATCGACCCTTACGACCGTACAATGCCTCGAATGGTGCAGCTCCAATGCTGGTATAATAGCTATTGTTGTACGAGAATTCGCACAATGGCAAGTGATATTCCCAATTTGCACCGAAGTTAATTACGCAGGCGCGTAGCATATCTTCCAGTGTTTTAATTGTCCTTTCACTTTGGCCGTCGGTTTGTGGATGATAGGATGTACTCATATCCAAATGAGTACCCAAGGATTTTTGTAATAATTGCCAAAAGTGACATGTAAAATGGCTTTCTCTATCTATCAGAGATAATTGGGATTGGAACGTCGTGTCGGGATACGATCTCCTTCAAATAGATTCGTGTGAGATGTTCCATTTTATCGGTTTCCTTGATGGCAAGGAAATGAGCAGATTTGGTGAGCCGGTCCACGATCACCCAAATGGTATCGCAACTGCTTGATGTTCTCGGGAGTTTAGTGATGAAATCCATAGCGATTTGCTCCCATTTCCACTAAGGGATGTCCGGTTGTTGGAGTAGACCGGATGGTTTCTGATATTTGGCTTTGACTTTAGAACATGTGAGGCACTTGCTGAAGTATGTAGTGATCTCAGCTTTCATGTTTGGCCACCAGTAAATCCCTTGATGCCATGATACATCTTGTCAAATCCAGGACGTATAGAGTTTTTGGACTTGTGAGCTTCATCCATCACTAAGTCTCGAAGATTTCCGAAATAAGGCGACCAGATCCGGTTCGCGAAGTACTTATCTCCGTTGGGTTTGGTTTCGAACTGTTTCTCCATGTTGCGCAAGGCCTCATTTTTCAGATTTTCAGGATTCAATGCTTCGAGTTGAGCGGCGAGGATTTGAATGGTAAAATCATTATGAATTGTAATACTGAGGGCTTGGACTCGAAGTGGTTTGGTTCACTCTTTTTGACTTAGGGCATCGGCAACAACATTTTCTTTGCCCGGATGGTACTTGATTTCGCAGTCGTAATCGGTAAGCAACTCGACCCAGCGACGTTGCCTCATGTTGAGATCCTTCTGATCGAATATATGCTGGAGGCTTTTATGATCGGTGAAGATGGTACATTTTGTGCCATACAAATAGTGTCTCCAGATTTTGAGTGCAAACACTACGACTCCTAGTTCGAGATCATGAGTGGCGTAGTTCTTCTCATGAACTTTGAGCTGTCGGGAGGCGTAGGCAATAACTTTGTCCCGTTGCATCAACACGCAACCAAGACCTTGGTGTGAGGCATCGCAGTATACCACGAAGTCATCGTTGCCTTCGGGTAATGATAGAATGGGTGCACTACAAATCTTTTGTTTCAATAACTGAAATGATGACTCCTGCTTATCAGTCCAATCGAAATTCCTTTCCTTCTGAGTCAGTGTCGTGAGAGGTTGGGCTATTTTTGAGAAGTTCTCTATGAAACGTCGATAGTAACCAGCCAGTCCTAAGAATTGACGTACTTTGGTCGGCGTTGTCGGTGTTTGCCAGCACTTGATAGCCTCAATCTTTGATGGATCTACATGAATTCCCTGACTGTCAATTACATGACCAAGGAATTGAACGGTTTGCATCCAGAACTCACACTTGGAGAACTTAGCATATAACTCTTCGTGTCTAAGAAGTTCTAGAATGACTTTGAGATGTTGCGCGTGTTCCTGCTCATTGCGCGAGTAAATGAGGATGTCATCGATTAAGACAATGACAAACTTGTCGAGATATGGTTTACACACTCGGTTCATAAGATCCATGAATACAACCTGTGCATTTGTTAAACCATATGGCATCACTTGAAATTCATAATGTCCGTAACGAGTTCGGAAAGCAGTATTTGGGATGTCGATGTCGCGAACTCGTAACTGATGATAACCTGATCGTAGATCTATCTTCGAATAGAAACTTGACCCCTGTAGTTGATCGAACGGATCATTGATATGGGGTAGTGGATAGCGGTTCTTGACGATTAATTTGTTCAACTCTCTGTAGTCGATACACATCCTGAATGAACCGTCCTTCTTTTTCACAAACAGGACCGGAGCTTCCCAAGGTGAAGAACTCGGTCTAATAAATCTTTTGTCTAGAAGTTCCTGCAATTGAGTGGACAACTTCTGCAATTCGGATGGGGCTAAGCGATAAGGTGCTCATGCCACAGGTGCTGCCTCGGGCAAAAGGTTGATTGAGAACTCAACTTGTCTCGGTGGTGGAAGACCAGGCAAGTCTTCGGGAAAGACTTCTGGAAAGTCTCGAACAATGGGAACATCCTCAAGTCGCTTCTCCTCCGACTTTTTCTCCATGACGTGGGCGAGGATTGCCTGATAACCCTTTCTCAAATACTTTCGGGTTTTCATGCAGGAAATGATATTCAATCTCGTCCCACCGATCTCCCCTTGTATGACTAAAGTATTACCGGTGGCGAGAGGAATGCGAACAATTTTATCATAGCAGACGATTTCAGCGCGGTGCTTGGACAGCCAGTCCATGCCAACAATGACGTCAAAACTTCCGATCTCGACAGGTATAAGGTTAATAGAAAAGAGCTCGTCGGATGGATTTAAAGTGCAATTAGGTATTACACTGTCGGTCTCTATTAGTTTACTATTAGCTAACTCTACCATGTACTTATCATCTAAAGCAATAGATGTGATGTCAAGCAACATACTAAACTCATCAGATATAAAACTCCTATTAGCACCAGTATCAAATAGAACAGAGGCAGTAAAATTGTTGAGAAGTAACGTACCCGAGACTACATTCAGGTCTTGGCGGGCTTCCTTTGAGTTCAGAACGAAGGCTCGTCCCTTAGCAGTGTTGTTGCTCTTGTTCTTCAGCTTTAGGCACTCATTCCTAAAGTGCCCTGTGTCTCCACACTCATAGCAGGACTTAGGTTTGTCAGTGGTGGTGTTGGCATTGGTAGATCTGCAGTCTTTGGCCAGATGCCTATACCTTCGACATTTTCCACAAGGAGTACCGCAAAGACCTTCATGATGTCGGCGGCACTTTGAACAGAAGGGTTTATTCCCAGTGTAACCCTTGTTGGACTCAGAACCAGTGTTGGAGATCTTATCAGAATCAGCCCTCTTGGATGATGGTTGGTTTTGATTGGGGTTTCCAGCCAGCGCAATAATCCAATAGCACCTTCAGTGCCTTTGAAGTTCGGAGGCTTGCAGCTAAGGAAGTCCTTGTATGTGCAAGGTTTTACCAGAGTGGTATTTGGTGGGGTTTCAGCACTTTTGGATCGCCGTTGCCCAGCAATTAGTGCATCATCAACCAGTTGATCAACTTCAGCTTGAGTGTACGTTCGTCGCGGCGGCATGATTAAAAGATGCCGGGAATTAGTGCATCAAGATTCGGAATTCGTCCGGATGATAGTGATGCTATCGACGGTGTGAGTGGGGTAACACTTAACTTATGGAGACCTAGAAGTTCCACTAGCAATAGGTTTAAATCGTGATTCCGAAGGATAGAAATGGTGGAAGGAATACGAAATGATAATCTTCCTCGTGAGCACATGACGGTACAGCGGAATGTGTTGTAATATGTTATACGCGTATAAATAGGTAGACGGTATTAGATGAGAACAAAGTCCCGTTCTTTATATCCAGTGACGTTGTAGTAACTATACTTTTTGTCTTCGGTGGTGTAAGCGTTAGCGAGTATATTATCGTGTGAGGCCTATGTTGGGTTTTCTATTCCCTAACTAGATTATTATACACGCAGCGGAATAACAAAACTTTAAATAATCTAAGGCAATTAAGAAACTAAAACCCTAAGGGATCTTTAACTTTAACAACATAGTACAATGAATAAATTGGACAAAGAGAATATAAGGAGAACACTAACCTTAAGAGAAAACCTATTTCTCACGCATAGACCAAATAAATTGGACAAAGAGAATATAAGGAGAACACTAACCTTAAGAGAAAACCTATTTCTCGCGCATAGACCAACGAGCAGAGCTTCATCACTTGGAGGCAAGTACCCAAAGTAGAATACCTCTAATACTTCACACCCAAAAACCCAAGAGAAAGTCGAATTTTTGGAATACTTGAAAATTCGTAGCTGACTTGATACATAATGAAGGTATAGGATGCCCCTATTTATAGTTGTGGAAGAAACCCCAGAGTTTGCTGAATTCGACTCTTAACTGGCGGTTGGACCTTCCAACCGGCGGTTGGAGATGTTTGACTTGTACTCCAAGTCTGCGAATTCCACCGCCTTAGAAACCCTAACCTCAACCGACGGTTGGACCTTCCAACCGGCGGTTGAGTCAGTTTCTGAAATCTTCCGCCAGATTTAATTTACTTTTGATTTTCTAATTAATAAACTATTTATTAATTAACCAAACAATTATAATATTAATACAATTAATATTATGCTTCATCTTTCTCTTGACCGTTTATTGAGGGCAATCCAAAAAGGACTTTACCATTAATGATAGTCTCACCAATTAGTTATGATATTGGACACTATTCCAACAGTCTCCCACTTGGACAAATCATCAACTATTATTGGTCTAAGTCTATATCTTATTAACCATGTAAAGTGTGACATCCAAGTAACTACCTAACTCTGATTCTCATCTTAGAGTCAGTCCTTTAGATAAGTGATCATCCATTGCTTTGTTTCACGATATCGTATGAATTGAGACATGGATTATAATCAATCTCAAGATTCATATATGTTTTCCGATTTCCGATTATATTGACTATACGAGACTACTGAACTATCACTTTAGTCTCGGCCAGGCCTAGCACTTTTTTAAGTCAAACTCTAATCATCAGAGGGCCCATGATATCTCTTTTCCATTTTAGGCAAAAGGAACAAATAAATATCGACTACATAGCACTAGTCAACTCATCATATCATACCTAGCATACCCTTTATAACTGGCATTTACGCACAGCGTTTGAATAGACTAAAGTATAACAGACTCGAAGAACTAGATACTCATGTATCTCCATTTTAAGAATAGAAGATATTATCATTTTAAAATCACTCGTGATTTAATCCATGAAGTGATCTCTTTAAGTGCGGGTTTCTCCTATACTTAAATCCCCATTAAGTACCCATGAGTGTTGCAGCAATCTCCATGCCATGTCTAATCTCCATAGACATCTACTAACACTCCATGACAGTCTTAATTCACCACATACTTCCTATAGTGTGATCGACTGAGGAGGTTTGAGTAAGAACTTATTACTCTGGAAGTGGTGTCTAAACATGCAAAACTGAAACACAACGACAAACAATAGTAAATGGTAGAACTCCTTTCCATTAAAAATCTCCATTATTAATCACCAAGTCTATTATAGTTTCTATCATTGTTTATAACGTTTCAAATTCAAACTAATCAACTAAAACTTTACATTATCTCTTAAACCTATGCTCCTAGCATGTTCATCGTGCTTGGACTTTCCTAGAGGCTTTGTGAAAGGATCAGCTGGATTATCCTCTGATCTTATGCTCTTCATAATTACATGTTCTTCTTTGACTTTCTTTCGAACAAAATGGTATTTCCTTTCAATGTGCTTTAACTTTCCGTGATCCTTGGGTTCTCTACTCAAGGCAACCGCACTTTCGTTATCACAGAATATAGCAATAGGATCTTGTACCGTTGGAACAACTCCAAGATCTCCAATGAAATTCCTCATCCAGATAGCTTCCTTTGCCGCTTCACTAGCCGCAATGTACTCAGACTCACATGTAGAATCTGTTACTGTATCTTGCTTAGAAATTTTCCATGTCACCGCTCCCCCATTCAGTAGGAATACCCAACCAGACTGTGATCGACAATCATCTCTGTCTGTTTGGAAACTAGCATCACTATAACCCGTTACTCTAAGTTCTTCTTCTCCACCATAAACCAAGAAACTGTCTTTAGTATTTCTCAAATACTTAAGAATATTCTTTACAGCTGTCCAATGACCTTCACCAGGATTCTACTGATGTCGAATCACTAAGCTCAAAGCAAATGAGACATCAGGCCTTGTACACGTCATGGCATACATGATCGATCCTATAGCCGAAGCATATGGGATTCGACTCATTCTATCCAATTCTTGTTCAGACTTTGGACATAGATCCTTACTGATCTTAATGCCACGATTCAAGGGTAAGTTCTCTTTCTTAGAATTTTCCATATTGAATCTTTTCAGTATTTTATCTATGTACGTATCCTGGCTGAGTCCTATGAGACGTTTTGAACTATCTCTGTAAATCTTTATACCTAGGATATATGCTGCATCTCCAAGATCTTTCATAGCGAAACACTTTCCCAACCTGGCTTTTACACTTTGTAAAGTTGGGATATCATTTCCTATGAGTAGTATATCATCCACATATAATACTAAGAATACTACAATACTCCCACTGAACTTAACATATATACAGGACTCATCTTCACTTCTAGAAAATCCAAACTCTGTGACCTTTTCGTGGAAGCAGAGATTCCAGCTACGAGAGGCTTGTTTAAGTCCATAAATGGCCTTTTCAAGCTTGCACACTCTATTAGGATACTTTGCATTTTCAAAACCTTCCGATTGTGTCATGAACACATCCTCTGTCAGTTTCCCGTTAAGGAAAGCGGTTTTGACATCCATCTGCCAAATTTCATAGTTATGAAATGCAGCTATGGCTAGCATAATCCTAATTAACTTAATCTTAGATACTGGTGAGAAGGTTTCCTCATAATCAATCCCATAGGTTTGAGTATAGCCCTTTGCTACCAACCTAGCTTTATAAGTGTGTACTTTCCCATCTATGTCTGTCTTCTTCTTGAAGATCCACTTACAACCCACCGTCTTAAGACCGGGTGTAGTGTCAACCAAATTCCAAACTTGATTGTCATACATGGACTGAATTTTGCTTTTTATAGCTTCCTTCCATTTAGCAGCCTCAGGGCCTGCCATCGCTTCCTTGTAGTTAGCAGGCTCATCTAATTCACCAAGTGTACTATCACTTATCTTATCCTCTTCTTCTATTTGGAAACCATAATAGAACTCAGGAGGATTGCTAACTCTACTAGATCTGCGAATGGGTAAGGATATGTCTTCAGGTTCAACAGGTGTTTCCACATCTTGTTGAACGTTAGTGTTTATTATAGGTTCTTCATCGGTAGATTCTTGAATTTCTTCAAGATCAATTTTACTCCCACTGTCCTCTTTAGATATCATTTCTCTCTCAAGGAACACTCCTTTTCGAGCTACAAAGACCACCTTTTCTTTGGGTCTGTAGAACAAATATCCAAATGACTCTTGTGGATGACCGACGAAAAGACATTTTTCAGATCTGGAGTCTAGTTTGTCTTGAGTTTCCCGTCTAACGTAAACTTCACAACCCCAGATTTTGATGTGACCAAGAGAAGGTTTCTTTCCCTTCCACATCTTATAAGTTGTCTTTGAAACTTTCTTAGTGGGTATTTGATTTAAGATATGGGCGGCTGTTTCTAATGCATAACCCCAGAAACTTATTGGAAGTGTTGCTCGACTCATCATAGACCGAACCATGTCTAACAAAGTTCTATTTCTCCTCTCAGCAACACCATTAAGCTGCGGTGTTCTAGGAGGAGTCAATTGTGAAACTATTCCACAATCTCTAAGATGATCGAGAAACTCGATACCAAGGTACTCTCCTCCCCTATCGGATCGGAGAACCTTTATCTTTCTGCCCAGTTGATTCTCTACTTCGTTTTGATATCTTCTGAATACCTCAAAAGTATCTGACTTATGTTTGATCAGATAAACATGTCCAAATCTACTGAAGTCATCAGTAAATGTAACATAGTATCTATTTCCATCTTTTGTAGCACATCGAAATGGTCCACATACATCTGTATGTACCAAATCCAATAGTCCTTCACCTCTTTCACATGATCCTGTGAATGGTGATTTAGTCATCTTGCCTAATAAACAAGATTCGCATACATCATCCGATTTGAGGTCGAATGATTCCAACACTCCATCCTTTTGGAGTTGGGCGATGCGTTTCTTGTTTATGTGCCCTAGACGATAATACCATAACTTGGATTTATCAATTTCATTAGACGAATCAACATTTAAAATAACATTGCTAACACATTCAACATTTTCATATATGCCTTTGTAAGGAGAAGCTTTAAAAATAAAACAATCATTTAAATGAACCAAAATATCTCCATTTCCATTATCAAAAGAAAATTGATAACCATCTTTATACAAAGCATAAAATGAAATAATGTTTCTAGTTATTTCTGACGAATAATAGCAATTATTTAAATCTATCCTAACTCCAGAATTCAGCATGAGCTCAAATCTTCCAATCTTCGTCACGGGTACAATTCCCTTGTTTCCCATAACTAAGTTGAGCTCTCCATGCTTCATACTTCTACTTTCCTTTAGCCCCTGCAATACAGTGCAAATGTGATTACCACATCCTGTATCCAGAACCCATGAATTAGAAGTTGTTGTATTATGGAGTTCGATCATAAACATACCTGAGTGAATACTCTTCTCGACCTTTCCATCTTCAAGGTCCTTCAGGTATTTTGGGCAGTTACGCTTCCAATGCCCCTTTGTGTTGTAGTAGAAGCACACTGCTTCCTTAGGGTCACTAACAGGTGCAATCTCAGAATCGGTCCCTTTCTTAGACCTGCGAACGGACTTTCCGTCAGTAGTCTTCCTTTTCCAATTTGAATATGACCTTTTCCTTTTCTTTGCACTTTGACCAATAGTCAACACAGGAGCTGCTGAGCCAGAGGACACATCATCTTTCTTGATTCCTTGCTCAACAGTTTACAGTAAATTGTGGAGTTCCATTATTGAGCCTTCTCTCTCATTCATATTCATCTGATATGACATTACAAATTGATTGTATACAGCTGGCAAACTGGATAGAATTATGGCGATGGAAAACTCTGTGTCAAATACCATGTTCAATGACTCCAACCTATCAAAGTACCCTTTCATCTCTAAGACGAAAGCACAGATAGAAACTCAAGGTTTGGGCTTGCAAGCCATGAGGGATTTCACCACATCAAGGCGTTCTTTGCTTGCCTTAGCCTGAAACATTTCTTTCAGCTGTTGGTTCATTTCATAAGCCCATGTGTTTTCAAAAGTCTTTTGCAGTTCAGGGCTCATGGAAGATGCCATGATAGAAGACACTTTATTCGCGTCATCATAATGTTTCCGGTGTGCCTCAATCTCCTCTTGGGTTGATTCTTCATCAATTATGGGAATATGCTCATCGAGAACATACTCCTTGTTCTCGTTCCTCAAGGTAAACCTTAGGTTTCGCATCCAGTCCATATAGTTTGGACCGGTTAGTCTTTCCCTCCCAAGAACTGAGAGTAGTGAGAAGTTCGAGTTATGTGCGGGATTGGGGACGGGAGGATTTGCACCATTTATATTGGCCATCTATGAGATAAAACAGTTTTAGTTAGTTTGAATATTCCTTAATTATTTACCCAATTTTCTAAATTAAGGCTAGGATCCATATTTTCAGTTTTATGAAAAGGGTCGCCGTAATCATATAACTAAAATACCATTATCTATTTCATTTCTATGAAACTCCTAGATCTTTGAGATTCATTGATTTCTATCAATGGCATGTTAATCTCGGTTACGCACATCTACTATTCATGACTGGTATGCCGAGGATCATGAACAAGATGGTGAATTAACCATGCAAACCCCGCGTGATCCCCGGCTCGAGTACGCTCTAGAATCGCGAGTCTCAATCACCTCTCATTATGTCCTCATATTAATGTGCTAGTAAACCACACACGCTCCATTAATAGTTCATACGAGAGATGTGCGGATTTCATGGGTTAGCATACTATTCATCATTTCCTATAGCTAAAACGGGATTTTGTTTCACTATTTTAAGTCTACTTTTAATCTTGACATCATCCTATCAAAAGTCCTCGGTAACTCCATCGAACTTACAAAGAAGCGGAGAAGCAGGTCAGCGCGAAGTTTATTAAGAACCTGTCTTCTTTAGGGAAGCAAAGCGACCCGCCTTATACCTCTCTTATAGTTTGTTCCTTATGGGTGAGCCGATTTATCAATTGACTGACGATGTATTTAGATTTTAATTATACATATATATAAATCATATTATACATATAATCTCTCTTGAAGTTTAGTGTTCTATTTTAAACCTTTTAAAATTAGTGGTCTATTTTAAACAATTTAAAATTATCAATATCTAAACTATAAATACATATTACCTATTTAGATAATTCTCCTCCCAATTTATCTTTACCTACATACTATTGCAGATAATTGTATGCTACTATTTGTTAAGCTATGGCTCTGATACCACTGTTGGGATTTCTATTCTCTAACTAGATTATTATACACGCAGCGGAATAACAAAACTTTAAATAATCTAAGGCAATTAAGAAACTAAAACCCTAAGGGATCTTTAACAACATAGTGCAATGAATAAATTGGACAAAGAGAATATAAGGAGAACACTAACCTTAAGAGAAAACCTATTTCTCGCGCATAGACCAACGAGCAGAGCTTCGTCACTTGGAGGTAAGTACCCAAAGTAGAATACCTCTAATGCTTCACACCCAAAAACCCAAGAGAAAGTCGAATTTTCGGAATACTTGAAAATTCGTAACTGACTTGATACATAATGAAGGTATAGGATGCCCCTATTTATAGTTGTGGAAGAAACCCCAGAGTTTGCTGAATTCGACTCTCAACCGGCGGTTGGACCTTCCAACCGGCGGTTGGAGCTGTTTGACTTGTACTCTAAGTCTGCGAATTCCACCGCCTTAGAAACCCTAACCTCAACCGGCGGTTGGACCTTCCAACCAGCGGTTGAGTCAGTTTCTGGAATCTTCCGCCAGATTTAATTTACTTTTTATTTTCTAATTAATAAACTATTTATTAATTAACCAAACAATTATAATATTAATGCAATTAATATTATCCTTCATATTTCTCTTGACCGTTTATTGAGGGCAACCCAAAAAGGACTTTACCATTAATGATAGTCTTACCAATTAGTTATGATATTGGACACTATTTCAACAGCCTATTCATATATACCTACAGTACATATCATAGCCTAGAGTGTCTAGCACAAAACAATTAAGAGTCACAGTTCTCTCGAGGTCAGAGTCAACTAGTGCGTTCCTGTTCAACATAAGCCATTTCAGTTCTCACATCATCTTTATTTAATTGTACATAGTTGATCAGGCTATGTTAAATTAAACTTGTATGATGTAGTCCCTAAACCAGAAATACCTAATAAGGAATACTGCCTAACGGTCATAGTCTTGGCCCACTAAATGCAACCTAGTTTACTATAATTTTAGGCTCTGATACCAATCTGTAACACCCCCAAATTTACTGTTGAGCGGAAGCATACTTTGGGGTGCTACTAATCAATAAACAAAGCACATAAGATACATAATGAATGACTCTATATGTGTCGTTTACCAATATGTCACACCCCCGATTTCATGGTTTGCGGAAACAACGATTTTGGGTGTGACTAATCAATAATTAAAGCGCAGAGGTTACAAGCAAACACTCTAGATGAGACGTTTATACATTTTACAAAAGTAGTTACAAAGTTTAGGTTTTAAGTTTACGACATAATTGAGTTCGCATAATTTGGTCCCGAAGATTTTAATACATAACCATTATACAAAATATAATGCAAGAAAATCTTCATACATATGTGTAGATGCATGCGACTCGTACTAGCTAGCGTATCCTGTAGGCCATCCTACTGTTGCTGATCACCTGAGAATACAACACTAAAAGGTCAGCTATAAAGCTGGTGAATCTCACAGGTTTATCATAAAACATGATGTGATCAACATGATTATCCGACGATTTAATACTGACAATGATTCAACAACATAACCGAACAATGATAAACCAATAAAGGTTTCCAAACAATGATTAAACCAATTAAGGTTACCGACAAGATTTACCGACAATGACATTGTATTGCATTAAGCCATGGTTCGAGGCCTAACCTGATTTTCTGCCTCCCGAACGGTGTCAACACCCATAACAATTACTAAAATGCCCGTTTGTACGTAATTGTAGCTAGCAACCCGAACGGGGACGTCACTCCCATGATAGTACTATCCTTTAGTAATCGCGCCTTATTAAGTTAACGAACCATGCAATGATGAGGACTTTCCCGAATTAAAACACTCATGCAATAACCGAACATAAAATCAAGGACGACAATGATAACCGAACAATGTAACCAACATGATTAACCGAATTAAATAATCATTTAATTTACCAAGTTAATAATCAAATTAACTAACCGAATAATAGTGATCACGAAAACAAGTAAGTGTTGTATCTCACCCCAATAGAAAAACAGTAAAAGTGGGACTGTGAGACTCACCTGAGTCGCCGAGCAAAGTAGTATCCAATGTTGAATAGACCACCCCCGAATATCCTAGTGTCCTAAACATGCGAGATATTGAATGATTAATTGGATTGCCTAATATATTTCCGTTTATAAAAATGTACATTTCGTTGGTATGATTTTGAAATAATAATTTCCAAAAACAATGTTATTTTTATACCTGTTTCGTTGTATACTTTGCAAAAGTACGTATATAAAATGTACAAGTTATATCGTTGATATCGCTCGTTTTGTATATGTTTATCTCTCGCGATATCATCATTTTTGGTACTTGTTTCTAGTTGATTTCATGAACTTTTGATACTTATTTAGCTTGAAATTTGTTGGGTCACTGACCCTTCTCTATTTAATTTATGTATGACAAAACAAGTGTTGTGACGCTGATAATGTATCAGTGTCTCTGATAACTTATGTAGTTGAACTGCCATCTGTTGGGCAGCATGTATGTCTTATAAATATGTCATCAGTGAGTAAGTTATACATCAGTCCCTAATAACTCACTCGCTGATCATCAGTGCTAATGACATCGCGTTGCTGAAGAATAATTGAAGCTGCTTTATAAAGTCGAAGACTGAAGAAAGACATAGAAGATTTCAGTTGAAGTGGAAGATCAACTGATATCTTAAAGAAGAATCTGCATCGCTACCAAGAAAGTACACGATTCTGACAAATAACCGTGTACTTGAGAAGGTTCATCGCATATATCTGGATAAAAGACTTTTACCTCTTTGGGAATGAAACTAGGAATCTTGCATTCCTGTTCGCAGAAAAAGAAATCATCTTTTCTGCAAAAATGGTCTTACACTCAAAGAATAAATTCAGATTTATGTATTGTCAAAGATTTATACATTTTCCCAAGGGATTTATTAAATCTTTGACAAGAATACAAACGGCTGAAAAATATTATTCTTTGAATAATATTGAAAAGTTTTTGGCTATAAATAGTCATCTCAACAACCGTATTGATCACCCCTTCACAACGCATTAACTACAACCTTTGATCTATAGCAGTCACTCCTGTCTCATCAGCGAGCTTTGTGCCAACACTTGGGTGTTTGAGATCACTGATAGTCATCAGCGTCTGTTGCTGAGTGACCTGTTGTATTTATAATTTGTCATCAAGTCAATTACTTAGATTAGTTTGTCTTTTCTATTTCCGCAAGTAATTGTTGTAAAGAATTATTTTGATTAATATCAATAAAATATCTTTAAAGTTGAAAAAATTGTATTCACCCACCCCCCCCCCCCCTAACAATTAAGTGTGTTAGTAGTTTAATACTTTAATCAAGTGTTCGGGACTAACAATTGGTATCAGAGCAGATTGAATAACTTAATATTCAGATCTGTCATGACTACTAACCCATCTAAGGAATCATCAGCATACATTGACAATGGATCCAAAGGGAAACCGCCCAGATTTGACCCTGAGCACTTCTCTCTTTGGAAAGGTCGTATGTTGTTGTTTCTAAGAGCTCAAAATAGTCAACTGATTAAAATATTAGATAAAGGACCTTATGTTCCTCGGATTCTGATTGAAAGAAATCCCACTGCACCTAGCAGTGAGCATGAGGATGATACTCCTAGGAGTATTGTAAAACCTCAAAGCCAATGGTCTGAGGAAGATAAGACTCTTGTTGACATTGATGCTCAACTTCAGTCCTTTATTGTCATGTCTTTACCAAATGAAGTTTATCACTCTATCATTAACTGCACCAATGGAAAAGAAATGTGGGGTACTCTGTGTACCATGTATGAGGGACTTGATCATGTCATTGAAAACAAAAGAATTTTTCTAAATCGACAATATGAACTTTTCATGGCAAGTGAAAGTGAAACCTTGACTCAAACATACAATAGGTTTAACTGTTTGATGAATGACATAAAGGCTGCTGGAATTAAAAAGGAACCCTTGGATGTTATGAACAAATTTATGGACTCACTACCTAGTAGTTGGGATCGCTCCATTGACATCCTCACAGACACTGGTCTTGTGAAAAACATGAACTTAAAATCATTGTTTGGCACATTTTTAAACAAAGAACAAAATCGTGCTCAAAAGCAAGCTTTAACTAAGAGCTACAAACTGAACAACATTGCCATGATGGCTAAAGGTATTCCCATTGAAGAAATACCTTCCTCATCCAATACTGACTCTGCTAAAGAAATCCCATCTCATTCTGGTGATGAAGCTGATGTGTCAGTAGACGATGAGAGTGATCTTGAATCGCTAGCTGATGAAATGGCAATGATGGCTGGAAAGTTTAAAAAATTTTCAAAACATGGTTCTTCATTATCCAGATCTAGACAAAACTCATTCTTTAGATTTTCAAATGAATCCTACAAAAACAAGACTAGTGGAAAACAAAACTTCAAAAAATCTGAAGTTCTGTGTTTCAACTGTCATAAACTCGGTCACTTTGCCTCCGAGTGTAAATCATCATCCACTGACGATAAGCATGCAAAGGAAACTGATAAAGCATCAAAATAATATAAGAAGCTGAAGGAGTTTACAAAGAGGAAAGAAAAGGGCTTTGTAGCTGAAGACAGAGATGCACTCACCAACTGCATCACTGATGAAACAACCAGTGAGTCATCCTCATCTGAACTGGAAGAGATGGCTGGGCTCTGTCTGATGGCCAACTCTGACAGTGAGTATGAGTATGAAGATGACTCTAATTCCATGTACAATAATGATCCTGTCAGTGACCTATGGAGATTATTCGAAAATATGTCTCCGACTTCAGTGTTTGACTTTTCTGAGTCAACATCATCTGATTCAAGCTGTGAAGAAATGGAATGCATGATGGCTCAAAATGATGACAGTACCTGCTCGACAGCTGGAGACACATCGTCAGCCTCTATCTGGAACCAAGAAACTCTCACCAAGGTAAATAAATTTAATATGCTCACTGAAAAGGAACAAGCTGACACACTTGATGGTCTAGTTTGTGACATTGCCTATGCTCAACAAATCGAAAAGGATTTAAAAGGAAAAATAATTTTGTTAACAAATGAGCTTAGTGAATGTCACAAAGAAATTTGTCGCACCCCCAAATTATGATGCGGAAGCGGGTCGGTTCGGGGCGCGACTAATCAATACACAAAGCACAAGATTACAAAATGAACGACCACTACATGCGTCGTTTGATAAAATACATAGATGTAATAGAAATTACATAATTGTTTTCAAAATGGGAGTTCGCATGATTTACTTGAGAGATCCTAATACATATCTAATTTATACGAAATATAGAAATGCAGTTAAATCTCTTGATGTTATTGTTTGCATGCGACTCGAGCTACAGTATCCTGATGGGCAGTCCAACCTACTGCTGAGTACCTGAGATAACATGCTAAAAGGTCAGCTATAAAGCTGGTGAGCTCACAGGTTTGATATGATAATATATGATTTGTGAACCGCAAGATTTAGTGATTCGATTTACAAAGCATGTAAATCATTGGATAATGAGTATCACATGAATATTTGTAATTAAACAAATAAGTAAAGTTTGATACAACTAACATGAGCACATAGTCTGAGCTTAACTGAGGGGTCAGGATCACAATCAAGTGCCTGATCGAGGGTGCCTCTATGCGTATGCCTAATCAACATACGTTTGAACAAATGATAATGCGTCCGTTTGACAGGTTAGTGCTTGCTAACTCGGACGGGGATTGTCAATCCCATATGGTACCATACACTAACATTCACGCTAAATCATATTAACAGAACTATGCTTCAGAGGACTTTGATTGATTAGATGAAAACAACTCATGCAGCATACGTGATAATTTGATACTTGCGTTCACATGTAAAACAAAACGAGCATGTATCTCACCCCTAGGTAAAAGCATTTAAAATAGGGGCTATGAGACTCACCTGAGCCTAATGAATTGTTAGCCAACAATTATGATGATTCACAATGATTTGATGTCGTTACAACGACTGAAACCTGCAGGGCGTCTGAGACGCGCAAGGTTTTGATAAATGATTAGATTCTTAAAACTTGCCGGGCGTATCAAACGTGCAAGGTTTAATTGATTTGATGACACTACGGACCATCTTTGCTAGTTATTCCCTTAACTAGTTTTGACCAAATACTTTGGTTTAATGATTACATTCGAGTTGTGAAAATGTATACGGCGTATTGGTGATTGATTGAAATAATAATTCTTCAATTATTATTACTACTTTCATTTGTTGTGAACTTATAAAAGCATATTTGAAGTGTTTAAATGTTGTATCGTATAAGTATGAAATATGTCGCGATGTCTGACACTTAGTGTAAACCTTTAGTTTTAAGTTTATGGAAAAACGGGGGTCCGAATACTAAAATATGCCATTTTCGACCCCTAGATGACTCCGGATGGCTTAAAACTGACTAGGCTAAGGTACTTAGCCTTGACCATTGGGTTGTTTTCGAGTGACCTTGCGAATTTGAGCTCAATCCATTATAATAAATTTTTCATCGAGAAGCTACCCTGTTTTACGTTGTTAAATCGTCGACATTTTCGAAAATTTACATTTTCTGTTTTAGCTAGAATTCGCAGGGCTAGTTTATTGATCCGTTGGATCATGAAATATATAGGGGGAATCCGCCGTATTCATTTGAATACGCCGTATTGGTGGCTTTTGTGGGGAATACGCCGTATTCATTTGAATACGACCATATTCATGACAAATAGAGGGAATACGCCGTATTCCCTTGAATACGCTTTGTTCATGTTTTCTGGGCGGGAATACGCCGTATTCCCTTGAATACGCCGTATTCCGAGGGCCGATTCAAGTCTGTTGTTTCAAAATCACACCCAAACCAATTCTAATCCGCAATATAACTATCAATCATCAATCCTAACGTTACTATATGACAATAAATGCTATTTAAATACAAAATCACAAAGTTTAAGCTAACGATTCCTTACGATGATTTTTGAACGAGATGATGATGATGAACGGATGATGGTGATGATGAATCCAAGATGATGATGAAGATGATCTTGTTGTTGTTAATTGTTATTGTTGTTGTTGTTTTTGGAGTGAATTCGAGAGAGAGAGCCGAGAGAGTGAGGATGAGAGTTTGAGAATGAAAAATGAAATGAACGGAGGGTGTGTTTGGTTTGTTCATCCGGCTCCAATAATTGGAGTCGGTTGGGCTCCCATTCGTAGTACAAAATACCCGTGTTTTTGTACCCGATCGAAAAGTAATATAATGTTTTAAACCGATAAATTTCTAAAAATGAATTCGTTTATACTTTTATTGGAAGTATTTTATAAAAATACATTTGGTGAGATATAATAATATATCTTTGTTTTACGTTTTAGAGACAGATACGATTCGAGTTGTTTCGTCGCGTTTGAGTAAAATGTTATAAAACAAAATACCTTGTATTTTATCTAATGTAAATAATAATTATTAATTTCAATAATAATTCATTATTTATATATAGTTTTGTCGTGGACGTTTGATTTGTACGATACGAGATACTTGATATATTATCAAAATAATATATAATAATTATGAGGGTATTAAATAACAATTCCATGTTACTTAATTACTTGATTTTTACCAACGCCGTATAATTGAATCGGAATTCGGCCGATTTAAAAATGAACGATTAAATCTAATCGAGTACTGATATATATTCATCAATATATATTTTGATACATACAATTAGCCTAATACATAGCACTAATTACATGTAATTCCAAATGATTAGGAGCTAAAAACTAGTCCTAATTTGACGGGTGTCACAAAATTCTTGAGCAGAAAGACGCAAAACAGCAACTTGCTGAGCAGCGTCACGCTAATGCTATTCTTATGAAAGAAACAACACAAGCCAAAAAGGACCTTGCAAACCTAAAAAGGGTCTGTGATTCATGGTGTAAATCAGCCAAGATGGTCACTGAGTGTGTCAACAATCAAATCCCTAGACAAGTTCAAGCCATCATTGGAGGAGATTATGAGCTCGCTGCCAATATTGCAAGTGAGCCCTTAACCTCTGAAAATGATTCCCTTCAGGATCAGTGTCCTATGACCAAATTCTCCTGGGGAGATGGTACTAAAACAAACAAGTTTGTCAGACCCTCTAAAACTAAAAATTCTGGTGAAGAAGCTGATGATGAAAGATCAGTGAGTACCAACAGTGAATATTTAAAACCAGTGAATGAACCTTTGTCACCAACATTAAGTCTTGCACCAATCAAAACAAAGATTTCAAATAAAAAAAAAACAATGAAATCTAAAAACATAGGTTCAGCATCAAGCTCAGTAAACACTCAAATAAACTCCCTGACCAACCAGCTTCAGCGTCTCACTAAATACATGGTCAGTGAGAAGCAAAAAGGTATACTTGGACCTATTCCCTCTGATTCTGGATCCTCTTCTTCCACACTGAAACGCAGAAAATGCTACAAGTGTGGAGAAAAATCACACCTTGCCAGTGAATGCAAGGTAGATGGATTCATCAGGTCCAAAGTATCAATCAGCAAGGGTATATCAAAAGAAAAACTGAGTGTATCCCTTGCCACCACCTCCAATACGTCTTCAGTGAACATTAATGCCGAAAAGGCAACTGAACCCACTTAAAAGTGGGTTCCCAAAAGGAATTAATGTTTGTTGTATGTGCAGGAGAGTAAGAGCATCTGGTACCTGGACAGTGGATGCCCTAAGCACATGACTGGTGAAAAATCTCTCCTCAAAAACTTCCAAGAAAAAGAAGGAAACACTGTCTCTTTTGGTGATGATTCTAAAGGGTATACGAGAGGACATGGATCTTTAAGCAATGGATATATATATCTTTCTCTGATGTATCTTATGTAGAAGGTCTAAAACACAACTTACTTAGTGTAAGTCAGATATGCTCTCTGAAGAACAAAGTTCTCTTCGATGAATTTGCTGGAACTATTTTAAATAAAGAAGGGAAACCTGTTCTTGCTGCTAAAAGAAAAAGGAATGTATATACAATCAACATGACTGAAGCAAAGTCATCCAAAGGTCTCTGCCTCTACTCTCATTCTGTAGCTGAAAAGAATTGGTTATGGCACAAACGGCTCTCTTATCTAAACTTCAAAACCATAGATAAGCTCGCAAAAAATGAGCTTGTTTATGGCCTTCCAATCTTGAACTACTCCAAAGATAAGCTGTGTGCTGCCTGTGAAAAAGGAAAACATCACAGATCATCCTTCAAATCAAAACAGTTTTCATCCATTTCTGAAGTATTTCAGCTACTTCATATGGATTTGTTTGGCCCAGTGAGCGTTGCCAGCCTTAGTGGAAAAAGGTATGCCTTGGTCATTGTTGATGAATTTTCAAGATATACGTGGGTATTCTGTCTGAAGAACAAAAGCGAAGCTGCAAATGAAATCATCAACTTTGTAAAAAGAATGTTCACCTTGAATGGAAAGCTGATTAGAATGATCAGAAGTGACAATGACACTGAATTCAGAAATGGAACACTGGAATCATTCTGTGATGAAAAAGGTATATCACAAAACTTTTCAGCTCCTAGAACTCCACAACAGAATGGTATAGCTGAAAGAAGAAACAGAACACTGGTTGAAGCTGCAAGGTCTATGCTCGCTGAAGCTAGACTTAAAGGATACTTCTGGGCAGAAGCTGTCAACACAGCATGCTTTACTCAAAACAGATCCATCATTGTCAAACGACATAACAAAACAGCTTAAGAAATTCTCAGAGGAAGAAAACCTGACATCAGCTTCTTTCATGTATTTGGGAGTACCTGCTATGTACTCAACACACGAGATCAGCTAAAGAAGTTTGATCCAAAAGCTGATGAAGGAATCTTCATTGGATACTCTCTTGCATCTAAAGCCTTTAGAGTATACAATCTCAGACAAGAATGTATAGAGGAATCTGTTCATGTGACTTTTGAAGAAAGCTTCAGTTCTCAAAGAAATCAAGCTGAAGCTGATGACATGTTTCAAGCTGAAGAAACATTTGACATGCCTTACAGCAGCTCTATTCCAGTTTCCTCCATTCCAACATCAACAATTCCTGACCCCTCTCCTCCATCATCACCTGAAGCTGAAGATATGTCCATTACCCTCTTCGAATCTCAAAATGTCACCTCTGTTTCAGATTCGACCATCGCTGATAATGAACAAGCTGGACAGGAACAAGAAGCTGAAGAACAAGAACCAGCATTGGTACCTGTCAGGGCAACAAAATGGACTAGAAGTCATCCCATCGATCAAATCATCGGAAGTAAAGATACTGGTGTTCAGACAAGGAGAGTTGCCACAAGCAATGTCTGTCTATATGTGAACTTTGTATCACTGATGGAACCAAAGAAGATTGATGAGGCTTTAGAAGACGCTGACTGGATTTCTGCTATGCAAGAAGAGTCGAACCAATTTGAAAGAAATAAAGTGTGGGATCTGGTGCCTAGACCAAAGAGAACAATCATTGGAACAAAATGGGTATTCAGAAACAAAATGGACGAAAATGGAATTGTCACCAGAAACAAGGCTCGTCTAGTCGCTAAGGGCTACAGACAAGAAGAAGGAATAGACTACGATGAGACTTTTGCTCCTGTGGCACGTTTAGAAGCCATCAGATTATTTCTTGCCTTCGCTGCTCACAAGAAATTTAAGGTGTATCAAATGGATGTCAAAAGTGCCTTTTTAAATGGTGACCTTCATGAAGAAGTGTATGTGGCTCAACCTCCAGGGTTCACTGACCCTCAGCATCCTGATCATGTATTCAAATTGAAGAAAGTTCTGTATGGTTTGAAGCAGGCTCCACGTGCATGGTATGAAACTCTCTCTGATTTCCTTTGCAAATCAAATTATTCACGTGGCATCATCGATAAAACCCTGTTCTACAAAAGAGTCAATAATGATCTAATAATGGTTCAAATATATGTTGATGACATCATCTTTGGTGCCACTGATGAAAAACTTTGCAAAGAATTTTCTTCTTTGATGTCAAAAAGATATGAGATGAGCATGATGGGGGAACTAACATTCTTTCTAGGTCTGCAAGTAAAACAATCTGATCAAGGAATCTTCATAAATCAAAGTAAATATATTAAGGACCTTCTTAGTAAATTTAACTTTGATAATTGTTCTATCATGAAAACTCCAATGGCTCCTCCTGTTAAATTGGAAGCTGACGCTGATGGTAAATCAGTGGATGTTACCATGTACAGAGGAATGAGTGGATCTCTTTTGTATCTTACTACAAGCAGACCTGACATCATGTTCTCAACCTGTCTGTGTGCTCGCTATCAAGCAAATCCAAAAGAATCACTTCTGGCTGCTGTAAAAAGATGAAAGTGCCCCTGGATGTGGATCTAAGTGTTGATCGATAGTAATAGATTGGCGGAATCAATCAATTACACAAACAAGTAATAAACTCAAACCGAAAACAATGATTAATCAAAGTAAACGAGTATATTAGCTTGTAAATCGTATTGGAACTGTTTACAGAAGTGCTTAGTCGACAAATGGTGCTAGGGTTTCGTCAACCCTAGCCGAAAACCCGTAGGTTTGTATTTATACTAAACAAAATCGGCAGACATGCGTCACTTGGGAAGTGTCGCATGTCGCCGCCCTCATGCGTCACTCACCTAAGTGTCGCTATGCGTCACTAAGGCAAGTGTCGCCTAATGCTAAACTTAAGTGTCGCAAATACAAAAAATGACTTTTCTATTAAAACTAACTAACGACACTTACAACTCGATAGACCAACTGACAGACACACAAACATGTATCAACAAACTCCCCCGTGTCTTCAGCTTGGTCTTCAAAAACATCTTCAGTTTAAACCCAAGCTGGTGGAAATACTCCACCAGCATGAATACCCACTCGAACACAAATCTCGACCACCTTCTCGAACTTTGAAGCTTCTTCTTGATCATAACGATGATACTCCATCTTACTTTTGTGAAGAGCTTTCAAATCTTTCTTCGTCAAATTGATAAGGCTGATCGGATCAAAAACACGAAGAGTTCTTCCATACTTTGCAGAGAAACTCCAATTACCCTTCTCAATCACTGGATCTTCAACCGAAAGATATTCAATGACTGCTTCTTGAGTAACAGAGTCAAACCACCAATATCGTAATCTTTTCAGAAAATCAAGTGGTAATGACTGCAAAGGCACAGTTTTCTGACTAGCAGCTGGAGGATAATGATACTTCACAATCGGTTGCTGAGTTCTTGAATCCAACTTTTTCTTGTATGAATAACGAACTCCCAACTCTGGTCTAACCCACAAATACTTCTTGCTGTAAATATCTCTTCTGAGAATCTTCTGAAACATATTACCACGAAAATCATCAGTGTGGTTAACGATGTTCAGCTGAGCAAGACGATTTAATTCTTCCTTCGGCAATGTGCTAATACAGTTAAATCTTGGCCGAAAATACTGTACTCCATCTCTTCGCTTAATAAGAATCAGAAAGTTGACTTCATCAAACTTCCAACTTCTGATTAATCCAGTCAAATCACCTCGAACCTGATATGTTTTGCAAATCTTCAATTCAGGCTTGAGCTTTCGAAACATTGGGCGCTCTGAAGATGTAGACGGTTGCGCTTGTTCAGGAACAGATTCAGCAGTTGGTTGTTCCTGAGTAGTATCTGTTTGAGGCTCTTGGTCATCATCAGAATCATCGGACTCAATGATCGGTGCATCAAAATCATACGGTTGAGCCGGTTGTTTCTGAACTGGTTCCGATTCTCGCTCAGGTGCCGGTTCCTGATGAGGATTAACCAAATATTCTTCGTCTGACCCTGGAACCTCAGCATCCATCTCTATATCATCCGGATCAACTGATCTATCTTCTTCACCATCCGAATTTATCAAACTCTGAATGTATGTGAGATTAACATTCGAATAATCAACCGAAATGGGTCTCGGTTGTCCTGGAACATCAACAAAATAATCCAAAGCAATGTTTTCATTTATAGAATCTGGATTTACATTTTCGGAATCTGGGGGAGGGGTTACATTTGTTTCTAAGGTTCTCTGACCTTCCTCCCCCGAAACAACAGTAACCGCTTCCAATTCTAACAATCTAGACTTCACATCCTTCAATTCTAGCTGCAACTCCTGCACATGAGCTGCCTTGATCTCCAAATCTTTAATTTGAGCAGCTTGAGCTTCAATCACGGCAGCCTGATCATCAAAACGCTTGTTCATCTGACTTATCTGATCCAGGAACTGCTGAAGCATCGCAGGCGGCGGTTGTTGTTGTTGTTGACTTTGGTGACCAGGTTCCTGAATAGTAATTCCTGTTCGCTGGCGTCTTCTCAATGGTAGATTAGCATAAGACGGAGAAGACCCAGCTGGTCGCTTTCCAAGATTAGGCGGTACATGAACACGCCCCGCAGAAATCCTTCTCAAAATACGCTTAAAGCGTCGAGGATCAGCCAACTGTATTCCATCCAATGCATCCTGAGGTGGTACATCACCTGGAGAATCAGGTGGTGTAGGACCACCATCAGATTCCTCAGCTGGAACCTCTTCAACTTGCTCAATATCCTCCAAATCTTGAGCTACAGCAGCATCAACTAAATCTGCATCATTGACCGGAGGAGCAACAACATCCTCATAACCATCCCCAGGCGGCGCAACATAGTTTTCGTTTACTATGTGCCCAAATAACTCACGATCAGGCAAGATCTGAGAATCTTTTGGTGGCAGCTTACAGTCATTGAAAACACGTAACATCATTGGCGTTGGAAATAGTAACGATCTTAGATCCGGAGCTATTCCCAAATTCAAATCATTTAACAACAGCTGAACAAAACGAGGATATAACAGCCATTTTTCTTTTCCAGCTCGAACATTATCAACCATATTCCCAAAAATATAACCGCTGAAGTTATACGGCTTGTTATAAACTAATGCCAGCATCAGAGATAACGTCATGTGACTTGCAACATCATATCCTCCTTTTCGCGGAGATAAACACACAATTACAATGTGAGCTAAGTATCTCCAAACCCTACAGAGATACTGTTTACGATAATCAGTAAGCTGATCAGCCGGATAACCCAATCTCTGAAGACCCCCGTAGATAAAAGTGGTCTCAAAAACGGTCGGCATATTGTTTGCATCATCAAACTGCAAAACACGGCGAACTGAATCCTGTGTAATCTGAATCTCACGACCAAACATAGTGGACACAATCCTCGGAGTGTCGTTCTCTGTTCTGATAAATGCGTGGTCATAAAACTCCTCGATTTGATTCATATACACTGGTACTGAAGCTGTAATAGCGTAATGAATCCTCGAACGTCTAAGAAACTCGATCATCGGCCGAAAAGGCAACGAGTTCTTATGCGTAGATTCCAAAAATGCAACAATGTTGTGCCTGGTGTTTGTGCGACGATAATAATCCTGAAGATTCTCCATCTGTAACTATAAACAAAACAAGAATACAAAAAAAATCGTTACAGAATAAGCCCAAAATCATAATCGAAAAATCTGATTTTATAGCGTCACTGAAGAAGTGACGCTCGTAACACAACCGACACTTAAGGAGTGACGTATGAAAATCAGAAATCAGAAGGATGCGTCACTTAAGGTAAGTGACGCATTGAAGGCGTCACTGGTGTAAGTGACGTTGCCGCAACATATATCATTCAAGCGGTACTTAACAAGTGACGGGTATGCGTCATTTATAAAATGACGGTTAGTAATAGCGGCACTGATAGCGTCAGTTAAGGAAGTGACGGAGCGAAGCGTCACTCGGTAAGTAGTATGTGAGAGTGACGCATAAAGGCGTCACTCAGCAAAGTGACGTTTAAAGGCGTCACTTGTGGAAGTGACACTTAACCTGTGAAATTACCATTAAGCGTCACTTAAGGAAGTGACGCTTGAAGTGACGCAACGATGAAGATCATCGTGTTACTGTTTAAGCCCAGAAACCACGACGAACCAAATTTGGGGTTTTTTGAAAATGAGTTAACCAAACGGTGCGGCATGTGAAAACGAGTAAAACACACCGTTTATTATCACAAAACAATAACAAATCGAACCCCAATATTCGTGATTACGTAAACCCTAAAAAACCGAAACTTCAATCGGCGATTAAATCATGAATACGCAATTATAATAGATAAAAACGGTACCTAATGATGCGTATGAGTGAGATGAACAAGGTAACGGAGGCCGATTGCACGCAAAATACACAAAAAGCCGTAGATCGATCGGAAATCACACACAGTCGAAGTGACGCAGCAACGAGAGAAGTGACGCAAGGGTAGTGGAAGTGACGCGTAGTGAATAGTGTTGGTGGTAGAAATAAGTGCCGGATACGGACTATTTATACCAAAACCCTAATCAGCGTCACTTAGAACGACTCTTAAAGCGTCACTTTTATGCGTCACTATGAGCGTCACTTATGAAGTGACGCATATCGACAGTTTTTAACGAAATTTAAAATTTTATCGATCTTTTGCGTAGTGCTCAATTTGACAGTAAATGTGACTTGTTTAAAAATAAAATTAAAAGTAAGAATAAGATATAATTTAACAGAATTACAAAAATAAAAACAAACTAAATACATTCTTTTTGGTGACGGAGTTGATTAAGTCTGATTTAGGGATCATATCGGAATAACATGCAATTATTAGGAATAGTAAGTGTTATTTCGATCATCAGTATATTTGTCCACCTTAAATTTACTTGGCACATTTAAAACACCTTTTATAAAAATTATTTCAAGACAATTATTGGTATTGTTTGTCCACCTAAACATGTTACATCCGTGTCTGTGAGTTAACCTTTTATTGTTAGAATGAATATTTCACCATGGTCCCCACCATAGATATACCCCTATAACTTAGACATGAACATAGTTTCCAAATTTAGAAAGAATATAAGAGAATCAATTTTAAGAATCAAGCCAGCGGTGACAGGTCTGTACTTGCGTACAATAGAGCAACATAACTTGATTCAGGTATAAGCAAAACTAAACGTAGTCAAACCAAATTTGTGGCGACCTTGTTTAGTATCTTAAATTTAAGACTTGGCAAGTGCATTGACTCACGTTTGCTTAGTTTTGAGAGTAAGCTGAATTGAGACCAGGTCTGCACTTATGTACAACAGAGGAAACAATCAGCATACTCCCCCAAAAGATCTCAGATATACGATCCAAAAATAGAAGTATGTCAAGCTATGCTAAGGAATTAAGACTTAGAGTCGTACATCACAAGGTGTTTACCACATGATCATAGACATGTATGTAAATTACTTCTTAATACCTCAGAGACCGGTGTGTACCATGCCTACCAATACATCGTATGATGAAGATAATTTAGATAAAAACTGTTTTAAGTGTGTCAGATAAACCTACTGACACATCCAAGATAAACCTTAAAATTCCATTTTGTGCATGTCACCCGATGTACTATCATATCCCAAGTTGTTTACAAACACAACTTCAACGTCTATTTTAAAAATGTAGCAACCTTGCGTTTTCTTTAATACTAAAGAGTACAAAGAGTGACTGTTGCGATGGTTTTTTTTTTTTTTTTTTTTTTTTTTTTTTTTTTAATAATAAACACACATAAAAGCAAATAACGTTAACTATCCAAGTCACACATTACTTTTTAGACCCAAAGAATCTTAAACCGATCATGTTGACCAGTTCATCAAATCGAGCACTTGAAAAGGATTTGGTGAATAGGTCGGCATTTTGTTTAAGTGTGTCTATGTGGACCAGGTCTATCAAGTGTTTTTCATAGCAATCCCGTATGAAGTGGAACCTAAGTTCAATATGTTTTGTCTTAGAGTGCTGTACGGGATTGCGTGTGATAGAAATAGCAG
Organism: Helichrysum umbraculigerum; assembly: GCA_949592205.1. Taxonomy (NCBI): domain Eukaryota; kingdom Viridiplantae; phylum Streptophyta; class Magnoliopsida; order Asterales; family Asteraceae; genus Helichrysum; species Helichrysum umbraculigerum. Next base: position 113,475,162 of record CATIUR010000003.1, on the reverse strand, counting down.
CAGTGTTATCTATGTGAATGGGAGTCATAGTAAGAAGTAACCCGTAATCACGTAATTGGTGCTGAATCCAAAGAACTTGGGCACAGCAACTAGCGGCAGCAACATACTCAGCCTCTGCTGTAGAAAGAGAGACTGTAGTCTGCTTCTTGCACTGCCACGAGACCAAACGCGATCCCAGAAATTGACATCCACCCGTTGTAGACTTCTTATCGATACTACAACCTCCATGATCCGAATCTGAATAGGCTGTGAGAGCGAAAGTCTTCTCATTTGAATACCAAAGACCAAGGGTAGGTCTAGCTCTGAGATAACCAAAAATTCGCTTTACTGCCTTCATATGTGACACCTTTGGTTTAGCCTGATAACGCGAGCAAATCGACACGGCAAATACAATGTCCGGTCTTGAGGCAGTCAAATACATAAGAGAACCTATCATTGAACGATAGTCCCTCTCCTTGCAATCTTCATCTTCCTCAGCAAGTTTGAGATTGTGATTAAGCTCGATGGGAGTCCCATAGGTTTTACAAGTGAGCAGGTCATACCTAGTCAACATGTCATTGACATATTTTGACTGATGTATATAAATACCTTTTGCAAGCTGCTCAACTTGTACACCTAAAAAGAAAGTGAGCTCCCCCATTGCGCTCATCTCAAACTCAGACTTCATGATTTTCTCAAAGTTCTTGCACATTGCCTCATTGGTAGACCCGAAGATAATATCGTCCACGTAAACCTGCACAAGTAGAATATCTTCCCTATCCTCTGACTGTTCACGAAGAATAAATAGCGTGCTATCGATGTTCCCTCTCACAAAACCATGCTTAATCAGATGTGTAGTTAGCCTCTCATACCAAAGTCTTGGTGCTTGGTGAAGACCATACAACGCCTTGTTCAATTTACAGACGTATTCAGGATGCGCAGGGTCTTCAAAACCAGGAGGCTGCTTAACGTACACATCGTTGTCAACCTTTCCATACAGAAACGCACTTTTCACATCAAGTTGATTGACGCAAAATCCCTTGAAGGACGCGTATGCCAGAAAAATGCGTATGGATTCCAATCGAGCAACAGGGGCAAATACATCATCATAGTCCAAGCCCTCAATTTGGCTGAAGCCTTGAACTACTAGACGTGCTTTATTACGAATTACAACGCCCCTATCATCCATCTTATTACGAAAAACCCAACGAGTGCCAGTCAAGTGGGCACCCTTTGGTAATGGAACTACTTCCCAAACTTGCAACTTTTCAAATTGCTGTAGTTCCTCTTGCATGGCCTCGATCCAGGATGGATCTTTTAAGGCCTCTTCAACTTTCTTAGGTTCATTCTGCGAAAGGTAACATGAATTAATATTAGCTACCAGACCCGAAAGTTGTTCAGTATCAGTCTGTTTCGTTTGATGTCTTGTTTGAACCTTTGCATGAGGATCACCAATGATATTATCAATGGGGTGATCCTTATGTATCCGAGTCACTGGAATTTGATCTGGCACAAGATTCTGTTCCAGGTTACTCAGATCTCCCTCATTTGCAGAAATGTTCGGAGAAGCATCATCATCTTCATCTCCTTGAGAAAATAAATGAGAATAATTCATATTTTCTGCTTCCTCTCCCTCATCACTTACCTCATCCTCTCCTCCTTCCTCTAATGACGGCATGTTTGGATCATAAGGAAGCTCCTTGGTGTAGTTATACACTGTTTTAGAGGTAGAAAGAGCATCTATCGAAGGTGTAACTTGAGAAGTAGATGTTGGAATAGGTGTTGTTGATGGTGGTGTGGGTGTTGGTATTGGTGTAGTATCAGTTGGTGGTGGTTCGGGTGTTGCATTAGGAGATGGGTCGGATGGTTTACTAACTGGTGTATCTTGAGAAAAATCAAGTCCATGTAGCATGGAAACTAACTCTTCCGTTTCATCATCATCAGGAAATTTGAAAGAGTCAAAGAGATTTCCATAGTTGAAGAACCAATCCGGACCTGTTCCTTGAGGAGGTTCCTTATACCATAAACATTTTACTTCAAACTGTTCCTCAATCTGATTCGTTGATTTGTTAAAGACTCTTTTGTTCGGAGAATTGACTGAATATCCAAGAAAAATCCCTTCAACAGCTTTGTCACCAAACTTAGAGACCTTGTCTTTTGTAATCATGATCATGCATGGACACCCAAATGGTTCTAAGAACTGAAGGTTTGGCTTACGGTTATTGAAAAGTTCATAACACGTCTTGTTCTTTTTCTTAACCATGAGCACTCTGTTGAGAACATAACAGGCAGTATTAACTGCCTCAGCCCAGAAGATGATTGGTAATTTGGAGTCAGCTAACATAGTCCGAGCTGTCTCTATAATTGTCCTGTTCTTTCTTTCTGCAACTCCATTCTGTTGTGGAGTCCTTGGAGCACTGAATTGATGCTCAATTCCTCTTGTAGCACAAAACAATTCGAGAGTTGAGTTCTTGAATTCAGTTCCATTGTCGCTTCGAATCCTTTTCACCTTTAAGTTGCATAGATTTGCCAACTTATCCAACAAATACACCAGAATATCAGGAGTCTCCCCCTTTGTAGTCAAGAAATATACCCACGAAAACCTTGAGTAGTCATCAGTAACTACCAAGCAGTAAGACCGACCACCAATGCTCTTTGTTGAAACTGGACCGAACAGATCCATATGCAGTAGTTCCAACGGAGCTGCAATAGAATTCACAACCTTAGACTTGTGAGACTTCTTGTGGAGTTTTCCTTTGTGACAAGAAACACAGTCATCTTTTAGAGCAAATGACTGTTTTGGAACTCCCCTCACTAAATCATTGTTAATCAGAAAATTCATTTTACGGAAATGAATATGTCCCATCCGTCTGTGCCAAAGGAGTGATTCCTTTTCAGAAGCCTTTGAAAGAAGACAAGTATAGTCACTTGTAGTCTCCACAGTTCGCATATTCATCACATAGGTGTCATTCTTTCTAGGTGCCCGCATCAATACCCAATCCTCAGGAATGACATACCCCGGCTTCAATATTACACATTCCGTCTTTGTGAATAACGTGGTGTAGTCCTTGTCACAAACTTGTGAAACGCTCAGCAAGTTGTGAGTCAACTCAGCCACATAATTCACATTTTCAAAGCTAACTTTTCCATTTGTTAGCGTTCCCTTTCCCGAAATCGTTCCTCCTGAATCTCCTGCGAAAGCAACGTATCCTCCCGAGTATGGTTTAATATCCGTCAGAAGAGACACATCGCCAGTCATGTGTCGCGAACAGCCACTATCCATATACCATAAACTACCCTTCACACGTTCCGACTGCTGCAACACATCAAAGAAAGAGATTAGTGAGAAACGGAGACCCAAGCCTTTACAGACTTAGGTCTTCCATGGTCATCAACAATAAGCATGTCAGATAGGACTTTATCTTTAAACAAATTAGAATTTTTATCTGAAGTGTTATTGTTGACGACTGAAGAGTCAGCATCAGACTCTTTTCATTTCCAAACTTTTGAAGGTTCGGAATTGATATCAGAAATAATGTTGGGCTTTTGAATTGGCAAAGGTTTTTGCTCAACATTACTTAGCTTCAGAACAGGCTTGGGAGACTTTGAGTAACGCCTAGGTGGAGATTTTGAAAAGGAATTTCTATAAACTGATGTCCTAGGCATCTCTCTCCCATAGCGCTGATTTGACAGCTTGGGACAGTCACGGATCAAATGTCCTTGTCTCTTGCAGTAGAAACAAGAACGAGTCTCAACTAACGGTTGAGGCTGAGGCATTACCACAGGAGGTGGAGAAACATTTCTAGAACATGAACATTGAGTACATGTCTTAGAAAATGTTTGCTTTGGTTGAGAGGTCAAAGTTGAAGGTTTATCAGACAAAACTTTTTCATTTACTAATTTTCGTTGCAAAATCTTTACAGGTGACTGTAAAGTTTGTTGTTTTGAGTTTAAAACCTTGGCTTTACCCTTATTTGTTTGAACCTTAATTTCAGGTTCAACTTTTGAAACCACCTTTTCAGGTTTAACTTCAACTCTCTTAACTTCAGGATACTCCTGATCCGTAATGTCCTCAATCTCAACGATCTCCTCAAAACAAATTGGAGATACATCCTTTTGCTCAACAATCTCCGCAACACTAACAGGAGATTTATTCAGTGGCTTAACAAACTTAGGAGTGGGATACTCTGGCCTCGTGGTTTTCTCCTTCTCCTGTTTGTTAGATTTAGCCACTTTACCCTTGATACCCAACAACTTAGCATAATCAACTGGAATTTCATCAAGGCCTTCCTTAACAGGTAAAGGAGTATAAGTAGTAGGAGGTGCTATTTCAACAAAACCTATTCCTTTTCCTCCCTTACTTTTCTTATCTTGCTTATGGTTGCTAATAATTTCATTAAAGATCATTGTCGCAGAAGTTGACCCTAAGACTTTATCTTGATAATTACCATACTCACTTTTTAAGTCTGAAAGCTCTTTGTTCAACAGTTCAATTTCAGTAAGATAACTTTTAATTGCATCCTGTTGACTAAAAACTTTAGCTTTATAAGTTTGAGTATCTAACTTATGAGCTTCAATATGTTTTTCATAGAGTTTTTCATTTTCTTTCAAAAACTTATTTGACTCATTAAGTTTTGCAACTTTATCTCGCAACTCTTGGTTATCCTTTTGAAAAGCCTCTAGAGATTCAGTTAGATTAATGCATGAGATACAGTTTAAAGGTTCAGGTGATTCATTTTGTACCTCAGGTGTAATATGAGCCATGAGACACTGTTGAAACTTTGTAGCCTCCGCATTCCAGTCATGAGTAGTTGGCTCAAAAACCACCAAAGCATTGTCCACAGCTAACGTCTTGCCCTCTTCTTTCGCTTTTGGAGGATCAGGTTTAGTAAGGCCCGACGGTGGCATCTTGGGTTTCTCGCATTCCCTAGCGAAATGACCCAAATTCTGCCAGTTATAACACCGGACCTTGCTTTTATCAAAACCAAATCCTGACTTTCCATTGCCTTCTAAACTCTTGCGTCCAGTTCGTTGCAAGAATTTTTGAACCCTTCTTGTTATCATAGCAATGTTCCAATTCAAGTCCATCTGTTCTAGATCATCTTCATCCAATTGTCCGTAATCCTCCTTGATGAGCTCCAAAGTTGTGTTTGGTTGAGTAACCAAATCTTTGTAAGAGCTCAGAAAAGCTGTATAAATTGCAGCTTGCTCTTGTATTGCTGGTGAGACTTGTTGATTTCCTTGAGATGTACCGGAAAGATAAGCTGTATGTTGACTTCCAGAAGAAGCAGAAGATGAATTGGTATCCGTTATAAATGCCACTCCACCATAACTCTTGCCAGAATTGACTAGTCCAGCACCACCAGTTGTGGAATTCTGTACTGATCCACCTGACTTACATTCTTTCTTCTTCAATTCCATTGCATGAGCTTGTAGAATACCTATCAATTGATCCAAAGTCATCCTCTGTAGTTCTGGATTTTCTTTTAAAAATTGGACCTTCACATCCCAAGCACTTGGCAACACGTCCAGCAACTTCTTGTTTACCTCAAGTGCAGGGAGATTGTATCCTCCTTCATTTAACTCACTAACCAGATGTGAGTATCGGGTGAATAGACTGGAAGTCAGCTCATTAGGAATCATGTCAAATAGATCATACTGCTTTTTGATTAATTCTAGCTTAGCCTCCTTGTACTTTTCATTTCCTCCGCATCTTGTCTCAATTGCCTTCCACAGATCATAAGTTGTGTCATGAGATTTAAAGAGTCTCATAACATCCTTTGGCAAACACATACAGATAGAAGAATGAGCCTTTCTTTCTGTTTCATACTCCTTTTTCTCTTGAGGTGACATAGCATTATATGTTTTAGCTGGAGGAACACCTCGATAATTTCCTTCAGCCACTGGAGCAACATATCGTTCTTTTAAAGGTCCCCACAGTTCAGGACAGTGGAAATCTATATACTGTTCATATCTATCTCTCCAATACACATAATCCAAATCTGGTCCAAAGAACGAAGGTTTATTACTGGAGCCAATATCATTGCTCTGTCTGAGCATCTCTCTGATTCCTCTAATATCTTCCTTATCAGACATTGAAGCGTACCTGTAAAATCAACTTAAAACAAAAACTAGGAAGCTGATTAGTAACACAGGCGTCACTTGGTAAGTGACGCACCTTAGTGTCGCAAAGAGTAGCGGCACTTGACAAGTGACGCTATCGAGTGACGGATAAACAAACAGAACGACACTAGAGATTAGTGTCTTATAAACACGTAAGTGACATACTCAAGTGACGGACTTGAGTGTCGCTTAGCAATAACAGGCGTCACTAGGGTAAGTGACGCTTTAAGTGACTGACAGAAGTAACGCGTCACTCGTAGTAAGTGACGGATGATACACAAGTGTCGTATCAAATGACGCAGTAGAGTGTCGGAATGAACAGTAGGTGTCACTAATGTAAGTGACGTATAATACTCAAGTGACGTTACTAAGTGACGCACTTGAGTGTCGTAAAAACCCTAATTGTTCCTTACAGAAGTGTCGCTCGAAGTGCCGCACAAAGTGTCGAAGTGACGCTCTGAGTGACGCAGAAGCGGCTGTGAACACCCAAAAACCCTAAAAAAATCGAATTTTCGTAAACCTAACGAAAATTCTTGAGTCCCAATCGTACGAAACCTGTAAATCTTTACTCAAAACACAGTAATAGCACCAAATCGATCCTAATCTTGCTAGAATGTCTTTGATCTTCACAAAATCGAACCGAAAACTCTCCAATACACGTACACACGTCGATCAAATCAACTCCGAGGCTCTGATACCAGTTGAAAGTGCCCCTGGATGTGGATCTAAGTGTTGATCGATAGTAATAGATTGGCGGAATCAATCAATTACACAAACAATTAATAAACTCAAACCGAAAACAATGATTAATCAAAGTAAACGAGTATATTAGCTTGTAAATCGTATTGGAACTGTTTACAGAAGTGCTTAGTCGACAAATGGTGCTAGGGTTTCGTCAACCCTTGCCGAAAACCCGTAGGTTTGTATTTATACTAAACAAAATCGGCAGACATGCGTCACTTGGGAAGTGTCGCATGTCGCCGCCCTCATGCGTCACTCACCTAAGTGTCGCTATGCGTCACTAAGGCAAGTGTCGCCTAATGCTAAACTTAAGTGTCGCAAATACAAAAAATGACTTTTCTATTAAAACTAACTAACGACACTTACAACTCGATAGACCAACTGACAGACACACAAACATGTATCAACAAAAGAATCTTCAGGTACTTAAAAGGTAGCCCCAACTTGGGCCTCTGGTACCCCAGAGGCTCAGGGTTTAGTCTCATTGGTTTTTCAGATTCTGATCTTGCAGGATGTAAGATAGATAGAAAGAGCACCTCTGGAGGGTGTCAATTTCTAGGAGGGAAATTAGTCAGCTGGTCAAGTAAGAAGCAACACTCAGTGTCCACATCTACCGCGAAAGCTGAATATATCGCCGCTGGTCAATGCACTGCTCAGGTACTATGGATGAAGAATCAGCTCGCTGACTATGGAATCGAGGTAAGAAACATTCCCATTTTCTGTGATAATCAAAGTGCAATTGCCATCACCAACAATCCTGTTCATCATTCTAGGACTAAACACATAGATGTCAGATATCATTTTATTAGAGACCACGTGATGAAAGGTGATGTCGAACTGCACTTTATTCCCACTGAACATCAGCTCGCTGATATTTTTACAAAACCCTTGGATGAAACAAGGTTCAATTTCTTGATCAGTGAGCTCGGAATGTTAAATGCATGATCAGTTCATGTATGGGATAGTCAAAATATCTTCTTACACTATTTTCTATGTGAAAAGACATGTATTTTACCATAAATGTAAATACCTGTATTTTATTCACATTTTTCAAAAAAATTATAGCAGTCTTCTTTTACAGAGTCTTATCATTTCAAACCACAATCTTCAAAATATTCTCAACAAGTCTGTCCACATTTATGCTCTTTAAAAGGTCATGACCTCTTCCTCAAAGCATGTACAAAACATCTCTCTTTTCTAATAAAACAAGATAAGAATGGATCACTACTCAAGCGCATCTACTCCAGAAAATGACATTCATGAGGAAACCTCTCATGAATTCATAAGCATGGATGAGTTTGGAGATATCAGGCTCTATGATGAAATTGAAGAGGTTCTAGATTCTCATGCTACTGAGAATCTCCATGATCAAGTTACTCAGCTCAATCAACAAAACTGGGAGCTGATGCATCGATGCAGAGATATAGAAACTCAAAGAAGAATTGCAAAGAGATCCATTCCTACTCGCCTCAAAGATCGGTTCAAGCACTAGAAGAAAGTTGTGAAGCATGCGAAGAAAGCTGCATCAGCATGGGTCAAGCGTAAACTCAAGCCTGATGCCTACTATCCTCGAACTACTGCTGGTCGCTACAAAGCAGGACTTGTGGAAAGATATTATCCTCAAGAGATGTCTTTCTCAGACCCTGATGAGAATTAAAAAAAAAAAAAAAAGTGTGCTGCTTGGTGTTTACTGGAGTAAAGTCGAATGGCTGCTCTGTTATCTCCAACTGATTTATCAGCGAGAATAACTCAGTAGCTTACCCTTCACTCGAAACAAAACCAAGTTGAATAGCTGCTATGTTATCTCCAACTGATTTATCAGCGAGAATAACATTGGAGCTGATCCTTGGCACTTTCAAAAACTTCAAGTTTGAACAGCTGCTTTATTATCTCTAACTGATTTATCAGCGAGAATAATATTGGAGCTGATCCTTGGTATTTTCAGATAGTGCAAGTGGAAGGGCTGTTAAGTTATCTCTAACTGATTTATCAGCGAGAATAACTTTCGAGCCTGTCCTTGTCACTAACGTTTAACTCAAAAAAAAAAAAAAAACATTTCGAAATAATGTTATTTCCGGATATTATTTCATTTAAATAAAATGATTTTATTTTAAAACGTTTAAAAAAAAAACTTCATTAAAAGCGACAGGACGTGGGTAGTCCAGTCGCCCACCTTTTCCTCTCTCATCGCTTTTCTCTCTCCTACTCCTCCACCAATCAAACACGTTCATAGAAACATATATAAACCTACTTTCCTTCTCATTCCATCATTTCAATTTTCATTCACCAAAAATCAAAATCAAAATCAAAATCCATTCCCAAATTACTCTCCAAAACCCTAATATCCAAGAACACCATGGCTCGTTCAAAAGCAATTCCCATAGATGGTGTTCCATTTGTTCCAAGTGCTGCCGTGGAAGCACTAAAAGCACCTCAAGTTCAATTTCCTCCATCCACAATAGCTATAAAACAAAGCAACTATGTTGCAAATCTGGATATCCCTGCTGGAATCCAAAATTATGAGGATGTGGTAAATTGCCACTCTTTCTCACCCATTATTCACGCCATTACCAGAGATCCAAATCCTATGTATTTACCCTATCTATCTGAACTCTGGTATACAATCCAGTGGGTTGAAGAAAATAACTTTGCAGGGTTTAGAGGCACAGTTAATAATGGGAACGTAAAGGTAGAATTTGGACTGAGAAGATTCAGGGGAACACTCGGTTTAAATTACAAAGACAAAGATAGTGCATGGGAAGAACTAATTGGTGATGAAGAATCAAAGGCAGTGGTTGAACTCATTGATTATGACGAATGAGAATCAAAAGCTAAAGTAGCGGCTGCTCGTAGCAAAATGAGTGTTGAATGGAGTTATTTCTTTGGTCATATCATTCGGTGCTTAGGAACCAGCGTAGGCTCACACGATCAGGCAAATGCTATTCAGAGGCAAATTGCTCATGCCCTAATCACTGGAAGACAAATTGATATAGCTGCTCTAATCTTTAATGATTTGAAGTCAAAGGTAAAGGCAAAGAAAAGAGATGCCAATGTTGCCTACCCAAGGTTCTTATCTCTGATAATCAAAAGAACAATGGGAGACAGTTATGGAATGAATCCTGCTGGTGAAAAGTATGGCAGTGGGGCTGCAATTCGAGTCTGGAAGATAGGTAAGCAAGTATTCCTCAATAAGCATCCATTTAGTATAACACCCCTTGTTTCAATAAACAATTATAATAATAATTGCGACTCGGAAGCGTAGATTTTAAACATACTATCCATGTCTTTATAATGTCAATAAACTTTTTCAAACTAAATACATGACATTTCAACAAACTAGGTGTTATATAATTCAAAACATCTCTTTAGTTATCAAACTAACATCAGAGTAAAAGCCTGTCAAACATTCCATCAATTCCAATAACTTCCTGCCCCGCCCAATATGTCCCATCAATTTCAACCTACAGGAAGGACTGTGGTGGGGTTAGCATAAAGCTAAGTGAATGAAACTATAAGCAACAGTCCAATTTAGCACAACAATCTGTTTACATCCAATAACAATAAACATTTAATCATCATGAGGATCGGTGGCTCCTGAGACACCCTAATACCGGTTTGGTACTCAAGGAACTCTTATCAATCATCTGTATTGGCCTATACAGAATTACCGATAACCAGTTGTTAATCACACACGACCTAGATCTCTAAACCAACATTTCAAGTTTCAAGATCTCATGTCGTCTACAATAACAACCAAGTCCAACTGTCAATTCAAGTTGACCTCAGAATCTTACATACTAGCCACTAACAGCCCAGTAAGCAAACAACCAAACTAACATGGCAAGTTATCTCAAACCAAAACATTTTATCAAAGTAATACTATAATTACTTGTTGTAACCAAATCATTACAACTAAATCACACTGAGGTTACAGATCCACTCACCAATACCTCAGCCGCAAGCTCAGAAGTCTAATATTACTGAGCCTTCTCCATATCTGAGAATTCAACAGAATATCACAAGTTAGTAACATGTTATCATTGAATAATACTTATGAAATTTATAACACTACACAAGTAATCACCTCATGAGTACAACTAAATCATATAATTGTTGAAAGTCTAACATGCTTCAGACATATTACAGTACAATACCACAAGTACCATTTAAGTAATTAGCTTAATTTGACAAACACTGAAACAACCATTGACAGCCAGGGGAATCCGCCGGATTCCCCTTTAATCCGCCGGATTCACTAACGCTTCCAGCACAATTAGTGATCAGACCAATTTTTAAACAATCCGGTTCCCAATCCGCCGGATTCCTATTCAATCCGCCGGATTCCTATTCAATCCGCCGGATTCCCATAACCAACCCGAATCCGTCGGATTCAATTGAATCCGCCGGATTCAACCTTCGTCCCAGACCTGAACGATCTGATCAAAACCCAGACCCGAGAATTTAAACAAAAATCACCAAAACTTCATTTGTAACAGTTTTAAACAACAAATAACTTCACATACACATCATGAAATAGTTATAACAAGTTTCTAACATCAATTACATGTTTTCAATCAAAATCAATCAAACTAAATTCAAGAACAATTACCGCTTGATTGAAGAACTAGAAATCAGATGATGAAGCTGATGAAATCAACTCAATTCTCAGTTCATAATCACAACCATAGTTTGATTTCAATTTAGTTTAGGTTTCCTTAGGGTTTTAGGTTTAGGAAAGAAAATGAAATAACAAACTTTCCTAAAAAGGGAAGTTAATATAGGTCGGCTCAAACAACCGACTACAATTAAACGGGTATAATTTAATACCCCTTCTCAATCTATTGTCTGGAACCCAAAAACCATTTGCGAGTCCAAACATTTTATTGTTCCGTCAACTATATTAATTTACAACAATTAATAATTTACTTGTCACATTGGAATATTTAACTCCTATTCCAATTATTTCAACTAGTTCAGATAATATTATTTCCAAACACATTTAAATAATAATTTAAATCAAGAAATAATATAAAACAACTAGGTCCACTTCGAGGATGTTACAAATCTCCCCCCTTAAAGAGATTTCATCCCCGAAATCTAACCTCACTCAATCTGTCTAGTGTGATATAATTACATATATCTTAGCATACATTTATCCTCAGTAGCAACTTACAACTATACTTAGACCCTTTCAATTCTTTCCACATTCACATGTTCCCATGAACATGCTTCTGTTTTTACCTACGCACATATACAGTGCATCCATCCAATATTTCATATGAAACTACTATTTATCTAATTCCTTTATCACCAATCAGATAAACGTTTAAAGTACACACAATAACTTTAACAAACAACAATAAGTAAAACCTATCATCACTTAATAGGTCTGTGCTACCAGAAATTAGCAATGTGCTAAAATCGTTAATCTATTACCACTATTCATTCTCTGTTAACAACAAAACAACAGTAAAATTAACAACAATAGTGGTTATAGAACCACAATACACCAATCTTACATCTCTACTGTCAAAGATTCAAACCCCTATTAAATTTCTATTTTATTCATATCATAGAAATTGGTTTAATTAAAAACTAGGTCAACTTTCCATCCAAAAGTTTCATACCTACTCTTTTGAACAACATATAATGTTCACATATCACTACAATCATATGAAATCCTTTACTTAAAAGTAATCCGAATTCATATCACCTTAATAAGCAAAGCAGAGATCAAACTCAGTAGGTAAAACTACAATCAACAAGTACTTTGCTCAATCAACAAAAGTACCACTATCAAATATTACCTACATTCAACCAATCTCTACATCGACTTATTTCAGTTTGTAACTCCTTTCATTACAACCTATCAATTGTCAACAACAACAATAATACAAACAATAATCACAACACTAGTGATTATACACTACAGTATACCTATCAATAAGTAGTATTTACATTCAAATTCTACCTAGCCATCATGCTAGCATTCACCTATTACTTAAACTGATGAGATATCAAGAATCTTTTCTTAGCAACCAGTTAATTCAATTCAACTTTAAAATTTCAAACCACTACTTGATTATACCTAACTTCTTAATCACAAGTAATTTGAAATTATATAACTTTAATCGTATAATCACTTAGCACTAAATCCTATCAATATAGCTGCTAAGTCGGCATTAATCAATATTATGATACTACAATTCAAGCATCACAATATCACAATGTGCTACTTTCCAGCACATTTCTAACAATATCTACATCAAGTTAATCACAATTAACTGACCTCCACCTAACTTATGGCACCTTTAATTCATTCTTATTAAAAATTGTCATGCCATTTGTTATTATGTACACCATACATACATAATTTCAAGTAATTTTCTAAAATGAACCTGTACATATCAATTCCATTTAATTCTATATAATAGGTCATTCAGACTATTAAAGTCTTTACCAAGCCTTCATATTACTACTAATCATCACATATCTATACCACAAGACATGGAACAATTACAATTCAACAATTCTATGTTTGATTTATATACATACCAAATCGTATATAACTTAAACAATTCAATTTAAACTTACAAGGAAAATTTGATGAATACAATCATCATCTATTAATTTCAAGGTTTCCCTTACTCTCTAACACATACAATTTCTTAAAATATGAACAACTTTCCAATTCATATTTCTCAATTTATTAACCAAGATCAAGCTAGACCTTTAACACAGTCCAGTTCCAGATATACTTTCATATCATATCTTATTTGGATCTAATTCCAGTCTACCACTTTATCACTTACTTTATTTGTATACTATCAACAAATAACTAAAGAATTCATTCGATTCTTTCAATACTTAAGTAACTCACCATGAGGTACCAAACAATCTATGCAGATATTAATAATAACTATCAATTAATTCTCTTTTCACATTCTTACCCAATTATGGCTATCATCACTAGTCTCATACACTGGTAAGACTTTCTTATCACAACCCTAATCAATGTGACTTAATTATTCTTAATATTCTTTAACAAATTATAACTGTCATATCATATAATGACTTCACATCTGTATAATTCTTTAACGCATATTCAGTTCAAATATCAAATATTACCTAACTGAATACTCAATTATAATTAACAACATTTCAATTACTCAATACTAGCTTTAAGTAATTACTCAAATTTTACAAACTTTGACCAATCTAGGAATTCAATCACATTCCACACAATCATAACATTTCAATATATGTTAGACTATTTCAACACAAACAGTTGACTACTTGTCAATCTTAATTCCAATCAACCAATCAATAAAACTTTCTAACTGCTTTTCTCAAGTTTGACCCATCTTCAAATCAATCACAAGCAATTAATTTTATACTCTTTCTGTACATGTATACACATAACTCTTTATTCATGGTTTGACCTTCAAAGTTAACATACTATCAATATTAACTCCCAACAAACCATTTCATACTTTATGTTTACTTTCAAACATATATTTTAAATTATTACTTTCAATAATCTTATCAATCCCTTACAAGGACAGAATCAACCTACATCAATCTTGACTCCATATAAGCCACTCTTACAATAGTGATTCATTTAAACACTATCAAATCCACGTATGGGTAATCTAACACAATCAATCACAACTACATTTTCAACAAAATCATATTTATCATTTATGTTTATCATTATAACAACTATCAATGACAAATATAATTACACTTACACCTTTACAGTCTAAATGTCACAGTCCTATCAACTGATTATTTTCTTATCAAAACAACTATTAAACAACTTAGCATACTTTCATGCTCAATTTTCCAAAATCACATTACATTTCTTTTATACCAAGTAGCCTCAACAAGTTCATGTGACACAACATAATATAACAACGGTGATCAGGCGTTGCAAGATTATGTTCCTCACAATCCATTCTTAGGCTACTCTACATTATAATTATCAAGGTGCTTTATTCTCACTTAAACACATATCACACAATTTATTTTCAACAACTGACTTAATCAGTATTTCAACTTGTCTGAAACCCTAAACACATGATAACCTATCATCATAGTTTCAGTACATCACACTTTGTCAATTTCTTATAACACCATTATATCACGTGTAATTCCAAATACGTATTTAATAAAATCAACAACTGATTACAACATTCACCTATGATGTTTTTATCAAATACTAATATCACAATCTTACGTGTAATACCACACACGCATAATTTATTACCAATAATCAGTACAAAACACTATATCATGTACTACTTCACACTCCCTTGACTGCTTAAGTCAAACTCAACCATTTATACAAATCAATGTCCCTATTTATTTCAAAATTCAGGACACATCTTAATTAACTATCATCACTTTGACATATGCCATACTATCAAGCATCAATGTCACAACAAGTCTACTCAATCATGTTACTATAAAATATTTTATTTATTAATTCACAATTGACCAGAAAGATCCACCTCTTTGGATCAGCCACCCCAACCCCCCAAACCCCCTCATTCTTTCATTTTCATTTTATAAACACACACACACCAACTTAAACTCTCTCCACCCATTTATCACAAATTTTCGGATCTACAAATCGACACACGAAATTTACATTTTCGGAATCATCAACAAGAGAGGAACAACATTTACAAAGGCAACATCATCATCTTCTTCCTCGTTTGACCTCGATTCGCATTTGTAAGAAATTCTCAAATTCTTAGATTTAATCATTTTGGGGTAATGTTTTAGTGTAAAAATGTTTACATAAGTTACTTATAACCTAAACAACCAAGAAACCACGATTTTACAGCTTGAAAATACGTTTGATTTGCGATTTTGGCCGGAAAAACGCGAAACCCGAAGGTTTCTGGGCTGATGTTCTTCAGTGCGACACAAGCCTTGTGTCGCATACTGTGTCGCATGAATTACTCATGCGACACAACTCTTATGTCGTATCCTTGTGTCGTACCTTGTGTCGCAGACTCCATGCGACACAACACTTATGTCGCTATTGATTTAGCATCGCACGCATTATGCGACACAACCACTGTGTCGCAGAACTCTAGTGTCGCATTATGCGACACAACCCTTGTGTCGCATGACACATTTTTGTGTCGCATGTTATGTCGCAGAAAACAGAAAATAGCCAAATTTTTCTAAGTATCGGAAGACGTTTTCAAATGACAATTTAAATATGATACGACTTACATTCAAAACAAATATACTTTATGAAGTATACGAAAACTCGAACCTAATAATAATATGAATTATTATTACGATTTCCCCAATCACGAACCACACTTACAAACATACGAAATCTCTCGTGTTTAGGACACTAGGAGATCATACTTGGACACGACTCGTTACATTAGGACGCTAGCTCTTCAGGTGAGTTTCATAGCCCCACTCTTTCAACTATTTTACTGTTTTCGGGGTGAAACACATGCTCAATCATTGTTTTCGAATTACATTAAGAATCTTTTATAATTCACAACTATTTATATTACTGCATGTAATACGAAATGTGTAATACTTAGGAATTACACCCTTAACATTGTTTTAGAACAATGTCAGTACTCAACCTAGATAGGTTGCAATCGTACCCTGTTAGATTATTGGAAAACGAATACCAACACATAACTGATGTAGTTATCATAATCTTTTCGCTATATTGTCACGGGACAATATTATTGAATACCTTAGAACTAGTTAGTTCTACTTACACTAGACAACATCTATACTGTTATTAGTTTTAGTTATTCTTTAGGAACTAAAACTGTCGATACTCTTCGTTATCACTAGAACGGGAACTGGACTTAAGTGAACATTTCCTCTGAGACTCCGATATATATACTTGCTAGGCTTTAGGCTAGGAGTATACAATATTATCACACATTGGTACAGATTCCTCATATCAATATAACTCAACCGGTGACGACTCTGGCTCAGGATGTAATCCAACCAGGGATGGTCCCCCGGCTCAGGATGTAATCCAACCGTGTGGGGGTGTCACCTGATGAATATCTACATACAATTATACTGTAACACCCGCCAAATTAGGACTAGTAATTAGTGCCTAATCATATGTTAATACATGTAATTAGTTCCTGGTTAGGCTAATTAATGTATCGAATTATATATATTGTTGAATATATACGAAAATGCGATTTGATGAAATCGTACGCAATTTAAATCGAATGTATTTCGATTCAATTTAATACGGACGTTGGTGACCAATTTTATTAAATAACGCGTTTATGTCAAAAATATTATTTTGATAATATTTTGTATTCAATTCGTATCGTACAAACCGAACTTACACAATTTAAAACAATAAAATGCGTAAACTAAATAAACAAACTAACTTACACCTTATAACACAAATATAAATTGATTTGTAAAATATTTAAACAATATATCGCGTAATAAATCGTATTTTAAAACTTATAATCAAAATGTAAATAATTATTTAACGTTTAAACGACGGAGCAAACGAACACCACACGGAACGCGGGGCGAAAACTGGAAAAGTGGGGATAAACCCCACCTCCCATTTTCTTTCTTCATTTCATCTTCTTTCTTATCTCTCTCTCTCCTATTTTCTCTCTATTAATCAAAATCACCACCATCCACCTAAATCGCACAATACTACTACCAAACGCAACCGGATCATAAATATTTTTAGAGATTCACGACCACCTCGCGACGATCTACAACGCTATCTTTCCGGATTTTCATTTCGGCAAATTGTAAGTTTCCGACAAAATCCCGAAATCTCTCGAATCCTAGTATTTTTCACTTGTGGTTGTTTATATAACATATATATGTCCCTTACTAAGTATATAACACGATTTCATAGCTTAAAAACGAGTTTAAAACGGAATTTTGGCCGGAAAAACATTAACAGCCGGACTTCTGGGCTGGTGTTCATCCATGCGACACAAGCCTTGTGTCGCATGTTGTGTCGTATTTTGACCTTTGTGTCGCATAAAAATCCCTTGTGTCGTACCTTGTGTCGTACCCGATAATCAGTGTCGCAAGACTTGCGACACAACCACTATGTCGCATACCCCATACGACACAATCACTATGTCGCTGTTGAATCAGCATCTCGCATCTATGCGACACAACCATTGTGTCGCATAGACATTGTGTCGCATTCCTATGCGACACAACCCTTGTGTCGCATAACCACTTTTGTGTCGCATATTGTGTCGCAAAACACAGAAAACTCAGATTTTTACTAAGTGTCGAGACTCGAAATTTATCACTCTATTTTACCCGAATTCAGATCCCAGATGCGTTTTTCGTCAAAGCAATATAGTAGAAATAAAAATTTTCCAAGCTGACCTGGCAGCT
Source organism: Helichrysum umbraculigerum (assembly GCA_949592205.1). Classification (NCBI taxonomy): domain Eukaryota; kingdom Viridiplantae; phylum Streptophyta; class Magnoliopsida; order Asterales; family Asteraceae; genus Helichrysum; species Helichrysum umbraculigerum. The sequence continues at coordinate 113,456,919 of CATIUR010000003.1, read as the reverse complement.
CGACCCCAGCCAGGGGCTCTGCCCCTTGGACCCCGCCAGGGGCTGCCGCCCCTTGGACCCCGCTACCAGGGGCGCTGCCCCCGGACCCCCGTACTTAGATCCCGTAACGGCTTCTAAAACACAATCGAAACACATTTTTCAAAGTAAAACGCCACGAAATCACAATAATAATAGTTGAGATTATTATTACAAATCCGTCACCAACGGGCCGTACATGTTTTCAAACACTTAACAAATCAACCAAATCGTAGTAATTTGGACATATATATAGTTGTGTAACAACTACAAGGGTGATCTTTTGAGATACCCAATCATGATTATAACCACCGCGTGTCGTGGACACCCTCAGGTTACAAGTCGTTGGACTTCATTATTCGCTAATCAACTTACGTTTGTTTAAACGCTCTCAGACTCAGGTGAGTCTCATAGCCCCTCTTTTTACTGTTTTACTCAGGGGTGTGATATACTGCTCAACTTTTAACATGTGAACGCAAGTACCAACTTTTCATATACTACATGAGTTTTTCGAAACTAATCATTTTAAAGTCCTCCGTCAGCATAGTTGTTAATACGTTGTAGCGTGAATATTAGTATATGGTACCATATAGGATTGACCCTCCTCGTCCGGGTTAGCAAGCACTAACCGGGTAAACGGACGTACTAATATTTGGGAAGACGAATGTTGATTAGGCATTCGTGGAGGCACCTCGCCCGGAATTCTCTATAGGGGACCCGGCCCTCGAGTTAAGCTCAACTATGTGCTCATGGCTGTATACACGATGATTATCATATAATTGCTGGATGCAATTCATTATTTAATTGCTGGATGCAATTCATTATTTAATTGCTGGATGCAATTCATTATTTAAATCTTGCGGTTCATACGATATTACTTGATTTCAAACCTGTGAGCTCACCAGCTTTATAGCTGACCTTTTAGCATATATCGCAGGTACCAAGCAGTAGGATGTTTCTGCTTCAGGATTTTAGCTCGAGTCAGCATACAGAAGATTGAGATTTTCTTGCATTAGTATATTTTGTACAAGTACTTATGTACTGAAATCTCATTTGATTTAAACTTGAGCTATGTAAAGCTTTAAATGTTGTAAACATTTCTATTATCAATATATTTTGTTAAAACGACGCATATAGAGTCGTTTACTATATATCTTTGTGCTTTGTTATTGATTAGTAACACCCAAATCAAGCTTCCGCAAATCATTCAATTTGGGGGTGTTACAGATTGGTATCAGAGCCTAAGGTTATAGTGAACTAGGTTGCATTTAGTGAGCCTAAACTATGACCGTTAGGCAGTATTCCTTATTAGGTATGACTAGTTCAAGGATTACAGCATACGAGTTTAATTTAACATAGCCTGATCAACTATGTACAATTAAGCAAAGATGATGTAAGATCTGAAAGTAGTTATGGCTGAACAGGATACAATAGAAGACTCTGACCTCGAGAGAACCGAGACTCAAACATGTTTATGCTAGACACTCAATAGGCTATATTATATAGGAGCTATATGAATATAGGCCTCAATCTTACTAACGCTTTGTCTCAGAAATGGCAAACATCCCATCAAATTCATCTCGTTCTCCATCCGGGTCGCAGAACCCAAGGGTAGCAAGGAGGAACAACAGGTTGCCTCGAGCTGGCCCGTATCCCACTCACATCGCCTTACCGGCTTTAACTGCTAGGGTAAATCAACACGAGCAGCGAATTCGCACCATGGATGTCGTGTTGCAGGAAACAAATGAAAACTGGCGACTTACGTCTCTTGAACGCATAGAACAGGTCTCCGACGACCTTGAAACCACAAACAACAACATGGATGTCCTTCGCAACCAAATTATAGAAATAAGGGTGGAAAATGCCCTTCTACAACAAAGGATGGAAGAATGTGAGCAACGCTCACATGAAGCAGAAGAGTATGCGCGCGGAATAACACAACGACTTGCGCTAGCAGAAGACAACGCCCGACAAGCTAGCAGGCTTGCAAACACTGTGGACCGTCTTGTCACGATGATGGAACAAATTAATCTACGTCAAGACTAGTGTAGTCTTTGTCTTGTAATCTATCCTGTAATCTAGTAACTATCCACGCGCTACTCTATGATTCAGTCGGATGTAACAATTCCCGACATCCTTTGTAATACATCTGTAGGATGTAACCTTTGAACTCGTATTAGCTATCAAATATTCTTGTTGTTCAACTCATATTAATTGCCATAATTCTTCTTCATATTGATGTTATGTATTACCACCTTTATACATGTACATCTGAAATAAATACAATTTTCTTACAAAATCTCATGTATCTTCATTTCTTTTATTGAAGAATCATGCCGCCAAAGACACGACCTTACACAGATGCTCAGATCACGTCACTCATAACCCAGGCTGTTACTGAAGCCTTGGCTCGGAATACCCCACCCAACTCCACAAGAAACAGCGATACCGCTGGAACCTCTGCCGTCAAACCTTGTTCTTACAAGGACTTCCAAAGCTGCAAACCCTCGAGCTTCAAGGGTTCTGAAGGAGCCATCGGACTGATCAGATGGTTCGAGAAAATGGAAACTGTCTTCCGTGTTAGTAAATGCGCGGAGAACGACAAAGTAAACTTCGCCACCTGCTCTCTTGAAGATGATGCCCACTCTTGGTGGAATTCATATACCCAATCAGTGGGTGCTGACATTGCCTACCAACTCACTTGGGAGGAATTGAAGGCAAAACTCACTGCCAAATACTGCTCTATCGCCAAACTCCAAAAGCTAGATGAGGAGTTCTGGAACTTAAAGGTTCAGGGTGGTGATATCGATGGTTATACCACCAGGTTTCAACAACTAGCTGCCCTCCGCCCAGCTATGGTTAGCACTGAACCTGATAAAATCAAGAAGTACACCCTTGGTCTCCCTGATCCTGTTCGGGGACATGTCATCTCTTCAAAACCAACCACCATTGACGGTGCGATCCTATTGGCCCAAGACCTAATGTCCATGAGCCAAGATTCTGAACCACCCACTTCATCCTCCCATAACAACAAACGCAAGTGGTCTGACTACCACAACAACCCCTCCAACCAACAAAACAAGAAACCCGACACCATCAAAGCTTACAACACCACCACTGACATCATCCGGGGCTACACTGGGAGCAAACCTTATTGTTCCAAGTGCAGTCGCCACCATGAAGGTTCCTGTGGTCCCTTTTGCAACAACTGCAAGAGGTACGGCCACCTGACAAAAGATTGCCGCTCTCCTACCAACAACAATTCCAACAACAACACCAGACCACCCAAAGTATGCTTTGAGTGTGGGAAACCTGGGCATTTCAGGGACTCGTGCCCAAAACTGAAGAACAACAACAACAACAACAACCGCAACAACAGCAACAACAACAACACTCGCAGCAGAGCTTTTGTCATCAAATCTGGGGACGCCCACCAAGACCCGAATGTGGTCTCGGGTATGTTCCTCCTCAACAACTTAACTGCTTCCGTTCTATTTGATACTGGTGCTGATAGAAGCTTTATCTCCGATGATTTTTGCCCATTACTTGACATCACTCCTGTTGCCTTAGATGTTAAGTACACTGTAGAGCTAGCAAATGGAAAACTTGTAGAAACCACCAGTGTGATACCTAATTGCACTTTAAACCTAGCTGACGAAACCTTTTCGATCGACCTTATACCCATTGAAATCGGAAGTTTTGACGTCATTATCGGAATGGACTGGTTATCCAAGCATCGAGCTGAAATCGTTTGTCATGATAAAATCGTCCGTATCCCACTCGCCGTTGGTGGAACCTTGATCATACAGGGGGAGACCGGTGGGACGGGACTCAATATAATCTTCTGCTTAAAAACCCGAAAATTTATGAGAAAGGGTTACCCCGCAATACTTGCACACATCACAGAGAAGAAGTCGGAGGAGAAGCGACTTGAGGATGTGCCAATTGTTAGAGACTTTCCCGAGGTCTTTCCGGAAGAATTACCTGGTCTACCTCCGCTTAGACAGGTTGAGTTCTCGATTGATCTCGTGCCGGGTGCCGCACCGGTGGCCCGCGCACCATACCGTTTAGCCCCATCCGAACTTCAGGAGTTGTCCTCTCAGTTACAGGAACTTCTGGATCGAGGATTCATTAGACTGAGTTCTTCACCTTGGGGAGCTCCGGTCTTATTTGTCAAAAAGAAGGACGGTTCATTCCGAATGTGCATCGACTACCGAGAATTGAACAAATTGACCGTCAAAAACCGATACCCACTTCCTCGCATTGATGATCTATTCGACCAACTTCAGGGTTCAAGTTTTTACTTAAAAATCGATCTGCGATCAGGTTATCATCAATTACGAGTTTGCGATACCGATATTCCAAAAACTGCTTTCAGAACTCGTTACGGGCACTACGAATTCCAAGTGATGCCCTTTGGTCTAACCAACGCACCGGCTGTATTCATGGACCTCATGAACCGGGTGTGTAAACCTTACCTCGACAAGTTTGTCATTGTCTTTATCGATGACATACTCATTTACTCGTGCAACGAGCAAGAACATGCGCAACACCTCAAAACCATCCTTGAACTACTTAGACACGAGGAGCTTTATGCTAAATTCTCTAAGTGTGAGTTCTGGATCCAAACTGTTCAATTTCTTGGTCACGTGATCGACAGTCAGGGAATTCACGTTGACCCATCAAAGATCGAGGCTATCAAAGACTGGCAAGCACCCACCTCTGCAACTGAAGTACGACAATTCTTGGGTCTTGCTGGGTATTATCGACGATTTATCGAAAATTTCTCTAAAATAGCTCAACCACTTACGGTACTGACTCAGAAGGACAAAAGGTTCGATTGGACCGAAAAACAAGAGTCAGCGTTCCAACTTTTGAAACAAAAGCTTTGCAGTGCTCCAATTCTATCCTTACCCGAAGGCACCGATGACTTCGTGGTATACTGCGATGCTTCTCACCAAGGTCTTGGTTGCGTGCTTATGCAACGAGACAAGGTCATTGCTTATGCCTCACGACAGCTGAAAATTCATGAAAAGAACTACACCACTCACGATCTCGAACTTGGAGCTGTCATTTTTGCTCTAAAAATCTGGAGACATTATCTCTACGGAACTAAGTGCTCCATCTTTACCGATCACAAAAGTCTCCAACATATCTTCGATCAGAAGGATCTCAATATGAGGCAACGTCGATGGGTCGAGTTGCTTACCGATTACGATTGCGAGATCAAGTACCATCCAGGGAAGGCTAACGTTGTAGCCGATGCCCTCAGTCGAAAGGAACGACCAAAACCACTTCGAGTCCGAGCCCTCAGTATGACCATTCACAACGATCTTACCGTTCAGATTCATACCGCTCAGATCGAAGCCCTGAAACCTGAAAACATCAAAAATGAAGCCTTGCGGGGCATCGACAAACAATTTGAAATCAAACCTAACGGGATTAGGTATTTCTCAAACCGAATCTGGTTGCCTAGTTTCGGGAACCTAAGAGACTTGGTGATGGACGAGGCTCACAAGTCTAAATATTCTATCCACCCGGGATCCGATAAGATGTACCACGGAATCAAGGAATTTTATTGGTGGCCAAACATGAAAGCCGAAATCACCACTTATGTCAGCAAATGTCTTACTTGCTCGAAAGTCAAAACCGAACATCAGAAACCTCCTGGTTTACTCCAACAACCTGAAATCCCTGAATGGAAATGGGATCAAATTGCCATGGATTTCATAACCAAACTACCCAAGTCGTCGAACGGTTGCGATACCATTTGGGTGATGTTCGATCGTCTCACCAAATCTGCTCATTTCCTGGCAATCAAGGAAAACGATAAAATGGAACGCCTTGCACAAATCTACATCAAGGAAATCGTTTCTCATCACGGCGTTCCAATCTCGGTCATCTCTGATAGGGATGCCCGTTTCACCTCTCACTTTTGGCAGTCACTTCAGAAAGCTATGGGTACCCGTCTCGATATGAGTACCGCGTACCATCCTCAAACCGATGGCCAGAGTGAACGAACCATTCAAACACTGGAGGACATGCTACGAGCCTGCGTAGTTGATTTCGGTACAAACTGGGAAAAACATCTACCGTGGTGCAAATTTTCGTACAATAACAGTTATCACGCCAGCATTAAGGCTGCACCTTTTGAGGCACTGTACGGTCGTAGGTGCCGATCACCGATCTGTTGGACTGAGGTGGGAGATAGTCATTCACGCCACCACTGAGAAAATTGTGGAAATCCAAAACAGACTCAAAGCCGCACGTGATCGTCAGAAAAGTTATGCTGATGTGAGACGCAAACCACTCGAGTTCCAAGTTAGGGATCGAGTTCTCTTAAAAGTATCGCCTTGGAAAGGCGTAATCCGTTTTGGCAAACGTGGGAAGTTAAACCCCAGATACATAGGGCCTTTTGAGATCCTTGAACTGATTGGCCCCGTAGCTTATCGATTGCAGCTGCCATCCGAACTCAGCAGCGTGCACCCTACTTTTCATATCTCAAATTTGAAGAAGTGTCTGTCTGATGAGACACTTATTATTCCATTAGATGAAATTCGTGTTGACGATAAACTTCATTTCGTTGAGGAACCCGCTGAAATTATGGACCGTGAGGTCAAACAACTGAAACAAAGTCGTATTCCCATCGTCAAGGTCAGATGGAATTCGCGGCGTGGTCTGGAATTCACCTGGGAACGGGAAGACCAAATGCGACTCAAATATCCTCAACTCTTCACTGATTCTCCATCAAACACGACTTCGAACTAAATTTCGGGACGAAATTCTTCTAACAGGGGGAGAATGTAACACCCGCCAAATTAGGACTAGTAATTAGTGCCTAATCATATGTTAATACATGTAATTAGTTCCTGGTTAGGCTAATTAATGTATCGAATTATATATATTGTTGAATATATACGAAAATGCGATTTGATGAAATCGTACGCAATTTAAATCGAATGTATTTCGATTCAATTTAATACGGACGTTGGTGACCAATTTTATTAAATAACACGTTTATGTCAAAAATATTATTTTGATAATATTTTGTATTCAATTCGTATCGTACAAACCGAACTTACACAATTTAAAACAATAAAATGCGTAAACTAAATAAACAAACTAACTTACACCTTATAACACAAATATAAATTGATTTGTAAAATATTTAAACAATATATCGCGTAATAAATCGTATTTTAAAACTTATAATCAAAATATAAATAATTATTTAACGTTTAAACGACGGAGCAAACGAACACCACACGGAACGCGGGGCGAAAACTGGAAAAGTGGGGATAAACCCCACCTCCCATTTTCTTTCTTCATTTCATCTTCTTTCTTATCTCTCTCTCTCCTATTTTCTCTCTATTAATCAAAATCACCACCATCCACCTAAATCGCACAATACTACTACCAAACGCAACCGGATCATAAATATTTTTAGAGATTCACGACCACCTCGCGACGATCTACAACGCTATCTTTCCGGATTTTCATTTCGGCAAATTGTAAGTTTCCGACAAAATCCCGAAATCTCTCGAATCCTAGTATTTTTCACTTGTGGTTGTTTATATAACATATATATGTCCCTTACTAAGTATATAACACGATTTCATAGCTTAAAAACGAGTTTAAAATGGAATTTTGGCCGGAAAAACATTAACAGCCGGACTTCTGGGCTGGTGTTCATCCATGCGACACAAGCCTTGTGTCGCATGTTGTGTCGTATTTTGACCTTTGTGTCGCATAAAAATCCCTTGTGTCGTACCTTGTGTCGTACCCGATAATCAGTGTCGCAAGACCTGCGACACAACCACTATGTCGCATACCCCATACGACACAATCACTATGTCGCTGTTGAATCAGCATCTCGCATCTATGCGACACAACCATTGTGTCGCATAGACATTGTGTCGCATTCCTATGCGACACAACCCTTGTGTCGCATAACCACTTTTGTGTCGCATATTGTGTCGCAAAACACAGAAAACTCAGATTTTTACTAAGTGTCGAGACTCGAAATTTATCACTCTATTTTACCCGAATTCAGATCCCAGATGCGTTTTTCGTCAAAGCAATATAGTAGAAATAAAAATTTTCCAAGCTGACCTGGCAGCTCGACCCCAGCCAAGGGCTCTGCCCCTTGGACCCCGCCAGGGGCTGCCGCCCCTTGGACCCCGCTACCAGGGGCGCTGCCCCCGGACCCCCGTACTTAGATCCCGTAACGGCTTCTAAAACACAATCGAAACACATTTTTCAAAGTAAAACGCCACGAAATCACAATAATAATAGTTGAGATTATTATTACAAATCCGTCACCAACGGGCCGTACATGTTTTCAAACACTTAACAAATCAACCAAATCGTAGTAATTTGGACATATATATAGTTGTGTAACAACTACAAGGGTGATCTTTTGAGATACCCAATCATGATTATAACCATCACGTGTCGTGGACACCCTCAGGTTACAAGTCGTTGGACTTCATTATTCGCTAATCAACTTACGTTTGTTTAAACGCTCTCAGACTCAGGTGAGTCTCATAGCCCCTCTTTTTACTGTTTTACTCAGGGGTGTGATATACTGCTCAACTTTTAACATGTGAACGCAAGTACCAACTTTTCATATACTACATGAGTTTTTCGAAACTAATCATTTTAAAGTCCTCCGTCAGCATAGTTGTTAATACGTTGTAGCGTGAATATTAGTATATGGTACCATATAGGATTGACCCTCCTCGTCTGGGTTAGCAAGCACTAACCGGGTAAACGGACGTACTAATATTTGGGAAGACGAATGTTGATTAGGCATTCGTGGAGGCACCTCGCCCGGAATTCTCTATAGGGGACCCGGCCCTCGAGTTAAGCTCAACTATGTGCTCATGGCTGTATACACGATGATTATCATATAATTGCTGGATGCAATTCATTATTTAATTGCTGGATGCAATTTATTATTTAATTGCTGGATGCAATTCATTATTTAAATCTTGCGGTTCATACGATATTACTTGATTTCAAACCTGTGAGCTCACCAGCTTTATAGCTGACCTTTTAGCATATATCGCAGGTACCAAGCAGTAGGATGTTTCTGCTTCAGGATTTTAGCTCGAGTCAGCATACAGAAGATTGAGATTTTCTTGCATTAGTATATTTTGTACAAGTACTTATGTACTGAAATCTCATTTGATTTAAACTTGAGCTATGTAAAGCTTTAAATGTTGTAAACATTTCTATTATCAATATATTTTGTTAAAACGACGCATATAGAGTCGTTTACTATATATCTTTGTGCTTTGTTATTGATTAGTAACACCCAAATCAAGCTTCCGCAAATCATTCAATTTGGGGGTGTTACATATACGATCTACTCAGTCGGGCAGTCGTAGTACTGCTGACTTAAATATTATTTGCAAGAACAACGCCAGAATGGCACTCTCACATTTTCACTCATAACTAGCTATCATGACGATGCCACGGTAAAGTGGGCACAGAACGATGCCACGGTAAAGTGGGCACAAGTACGATATAGCGGTAAAGCAATACACTCGATGTGGAACGGGCTTATGCGCCGTGATCCGCACGTACATACAATCAATGGATCAGTGAGTTATACTCGGGGTTCACAAGAAGAACGGGTCGGTGGAGTTTCCACGCGAGGCCGTTAGCTCGATACAACACGTCCGGGTTAGCGTATACTAACTGGGTAAACGGACACTCAAAACAATTTTAATCATAGATCTGCGGGTCTACAATCAGATGGTTGCTGTATGCACCATATTTCACATAATCTATATAGTTCTGCGGAACTACAGTTAATTGTTATCATATGACGCGGTCATACTACTACTCAATGGTTATAGGCATGTATTGCCTCATGTTTTTAGACACAACTACTACCTGTTAGGTATCAAGGCATGAATTGCCATACATGTATATATGTACTTAGGTACATGACCCGAACCCTTAGGTATGAGATACCTCGATTTGACGTGTACACATTTGGTGTTGCAAAACTTCAATATAAAACGCATCAAAATGACAGAATTTGAAACTACTTTTCAAAACATACGAGGTTTTATTACATCATGATTTTAACTTACAATCCTATGAACTCACCAGCTTTATAGCTGACCTGTTTTAGCATGTGTTCTCAGGTGCCCAGCAGGATTAGGATTACTACAAGATTATGGCTAGCACGAGTTGCATATTTTCAAACAATTAGGACTACTCTGTACTTACTTTAGCATTTTCAAATTATGTATTTGGGAATTACTGTCAAACTTATAACGTTGTAAACGTTCTATTTTGGAAATGTATAATTATTTTCAAACGTCTCATCTAGAGTTGTTCATTATGCATCTTATGCTGTGATATTTGATTTAGTAACACTCGACCCGACAGCTTCCGCAAACCGAAATTTGAGGGTGTTACAGATTGGTATCAGAGCCTAAGGTTATAGTAAACTAGGTTGCATTTAGTGGGCCTAGACTATGACCGTTAGGCAGTATTCCTTATTAGGTATAACTAGTTCAGGGATTACATCATACGAACTTAATTTAACATAGCGTAGCTAACTATGTACAATTAAGCAAAGATGATGTAAGATCTGAAATGGGTTATACTGAGTTGGGAATGCACTAGTGGACTCTGATTGTTTTGTGCTAGACATCCTAGGCTATTATATGTACTATAGGTATATATTAATAGGCCTTACATGTATACTACTTCTACGTATCAAATATATACTGGGTATATACGACTCAATTCCGCTGTACTATCATTTACTCGTGAAGAGGCACATCGCCGTCTTCCTAACTATTACGACTCGACACTTTCTCCTTACGTACGCATAGGAGGATATCACATATATCACTGAACCTCAAGAAGGAGGTACAACCGTATTCAATGGGAATGGAAACCCACACATGCTAAACGCCCACGAAATTTAAAACAAACAAACGAATCTTTCACCTTTGACCGTGCTGGTCATCATTGGATTAGCAATGACTATGTCCACGAAAATTATGAAAATCACAATTTGATCATTTGGATCAATCAACTCAATACCTCAGTGCCTTGGCACTTACATTCTAGCATTTGTGCTACATTTGGGAAATCACATAACTTCAACACATATTTGGCCTTAGGACTACAGTCAAACAACACATGGCACGTGGTGTCACATCATGCTTTCAAGCACAGCACATGGTATGTTGATACCACAATATGGGCACGTTAGTGCAAACCTCATAGTATGTCAATACTACCAATCATAGCCTGTTGATGCTACATTCACAGTACATGAGTACTGCAATTTCGGTGCCGCGGGCACTTCATTACGGCACGTGGTGCTGCATTTCATAGTACTTCGGTACTACAATCACAATACATTGGTATTTCCATTACTGTGCTGATAGCACTGCACTATAGTACGTTGTTACTACACTCCAGTGCTTTAGGCACTGCATTTCAGCACTAGGTGCTACTCTCAATAGGCATGAAGACTTGTTATAGTTACATGTACAATTTATATATACATATACACTTACTTAACTGGGCACGAGGTGCCACACCTGACTTTTACTACGCACGTATACTTGTATAGTTACGTGTGCACCATATATGTGTATACGGCTACTCTACTGGACACGAGGTGTCCCACTTGATCTCTTTGCGTAGGAACACTCGCTATAGGCACTTGTACACTTATACGTATACGCGATTACCTTACTGGGCACGAAGTGCCACACCACGACTACTAGGGCATGTGATGCCTCATTCGATGAATACACTCTAAAATTTTTAGGATTACATCCTATATTACTACATTACAGTCTGATAGACTACGACAATACCATTAGTTCTGGTCGAACTACATATAATACACAATTTAGTCGTCATTACAACTACTCATTGGAAATACAAGCTACTTAATGACAACACTCGGAAAAACGTGAGATTCGAGACAACTTAACTAAGGTTAACTCAGCACAGTTACTAAAACTGTTGCATCAAAGTCACAAAAGGCCAGAAATAGGTCTGCCACCTACAATATCAAAAACTTCAACATCAAGGATCTTAGGATCCCGTACTACTCATTTAAGAACTCAAGTGAACCATTTATGTCACTGTAATAACCTTAATCTTTGAATAAAGATCTCATGCTTTGTCGTTTTCTTCTTGTTTAAGAATCATGCCTCCTAGACAACAAACTTTCACTCAAGCTGAGCGTGACCAAATCATTAATCAAGCAGTGGCTGAGGCTCTAGCTACTCGGAACCAAACAAGGCCCTGCACCTTTAGGGATTTCCTGAGGTGCGCACCACCAAACTTCGTCGGAACTGAAGGAGCTGTTAGTACATGTTTAGTGTCTGTCAGTTGGTCTAGCTCGTAGTTTGTAATTAGAAATAGTATTTCTGACTCCTGCGACGTAGCGCACAACGTCGCAGGTGCGACGTCAGGTTTTGGGCCTGCGACGTAGCAGACGTCGCATGGGCTTGGGCCTGCGACGTAGCGTGCGACGTCGCAGGTGCCAGATTTTGTATAAAAACGTTTTGTGTTTTCTGTTTTAGGGTCGACGAAACCCTAAACGCAATTAGTCGAAATCTCTGTAATCTGACCGATTATTACTGAATATAATACGTTTCGTTTGATATTCATTGCGTATTGTTATTCGTGTGATTGTTTGATTAGTCAATTGTTGTTTCCGCCATCAATTGATTGACTCGGTTCGTGCTAGATCCAAGGTTAGGGACAAACAACTGGTATCAGAGCAGTGAGGCTCGTTTTTGGCGATTCGGATCGAGTTTGGGTTTTAAAAGGACGTGATATTCGTGTGTTTTCGTGTTTATCACGTTTGTTTTGTGTTTTTACAGGTTTTCGATCAGTATTATTGGGATTCTTGAAGGTTTCTGTCGTTCGAAATTCGTGGTTTTCGTTTAGGGTTAAAAATTCGTTTTTAGGGTTTTTGGCCGCTGTTCAGCGCGTTTTGCGACGTACCACTGCGACGTAAGCTGCGACGTCGCGTGCGACGTAGTGATTTGGACTTTAATTAGTCTGTGCGACGTCATGTTGCGACGTAGTGTGATTCTGCGACGTCCACTGCGACGTCATCTGCGACGTACCTCTCAACGTCGCATATTTCTGATTCTTAATTGAATCCTTTGCTTGGTGCGACGTACCTATCTACGTCGCATAATCTTAGTGCGACGTACCCTTCTACGTCGCTAAGATCATAATATTATTTTTTTTGTAGTTAAGAATATTTTTTTTAGTAATTAAAATGGCAGCTGATAAAGAGGATATTAGAGGTTTGAGAGAAATGATTAAACAAAGCAATGACATAGGTTCAAGTAATAAGCCTCCACTATTTACTGCGGACATGGATTATGTGTACTGGAGAGACCGAGTTGAGCAATATATTGACTTTCACTGTCCAGAATTATGGGGACCATTACGTGAGCGCTATGTACCTCCATTAGCTGAAGGGGAATACCGTGGTATTCGTCCCGCTAAGACCTATAAAGCCATGTCTCCCGAGGAGAAGAAAGATTTTGATACTGAAAGAAAATCTTTTTCAATGATTAAAATGTGTTTAACCAAGGATGTTCTATGGCTTTTCAGAACTCATGAAACAGCCTTTGATTTGTGGAAGGCTATTGAAACTCGTTGTGGAGGGAATGATAAGTACAAGGAAGCCAAGCTCGAGCTGATTAAGAAACAGTACGATATCTTTGACATCCTTCCTGATGAAGATACGACTTCTTTATTCACTAGGTACTCACGGTTAGTTGGTGAGTTGTTTGAAGGGGGTTATACTTTTCCTTCAATTGAAGTAAATAAGAAGCTACTGGATGTGTTGCCGAGTTCTTGGGATATTAAAGTTCAAATTTTAAAGGAAAATGAAGAACTTGCAAACATGTCTTTGGATGCGTTGATAGGGGATCTTCAAGCTCACGCGATGGAGATTAAGAAGAAAGAAACTAGGTCTGGTTCTGCTGTTCAGAATCCTAGTGTGTATGGTGTTAAGATCAACTCTGGAAAGACTTATGGATCAGGAGTTGCCTTTGTATCAAATACAAATGCTTCATCGACTTCTTCTTCTTCTGATGGGATTCATTCTGTTTTCATGACTGGACCTTCTTCAAATCAACAACAGGTTCAAGTCTCACCTGCTATTCAGGAGCAAGCTGCCATCTACACAGCTTTCTTAAGCTCTTACAAGGATTTGGTTACTCAACCGAATCTAACTTTGGAGTTGACTAAGGAGGACTATGCTCAGCTTGATGAAGACGATCTGGAGCAAATGGATTTAACTTGGAATGTGGCAATGATCACCCGCAGAATTCAAAAGTTCTTGCAGAAGACAGGGCGTAAAAGCTTGGAGGGTGATGGAAAGACTGGCTTCGGATTTGACAAGAGTAAGGTCCGTTGTTATAATTGTCAAAATTTGGGTCACTTCGCCAGGGAGTGCGAGAAACCCAAAATGCCAGCTTCAGGATTCACAACACCTTCTACTCCTCCAAAGGCCAAAGAAACGGAAGTTACTAAGAAAGGGATTGCTGATAATGCCCTGATTGCTTTTGAGCCTACAAGTCAAGATTGGACACCTGTCTCCCAGCATTACCAACAGTGTCTGATGGCTCACATTGTGAATGAGGTACATGATGAACCGTTAAATTGTATTTCATGCATTAAGTTAACTGAATCTCTAAAGGCATATCAGACAGAGACCGCTGAGTTGAGGAAAAAGAATGAAAAACTAACCGACTCAAATAATTTTTTAAAAGCTAATGAGAAACTTTATGAAAAACATCTTGAGGCTCATCGGTTAGATACTCAAAAATATAAGTCTAAAGTTTTTAGTCAAGAAGATGCCATTAAAAGCTATCTGATTGAAATTGAACTTTTAAATAAAGAACTTACAGATTTAAAAGCTGAGTATGAAAATTATAAGAGTAAAATCTTAGGTTCAAATTCCTCAACGGTTGTCTTTAATGAAATTCTTAGCAAGCACGGTACTAAAGGGAAGAAGAATGAGGGATTGGGATACAACTCAGTTCCTCCTCCTACTACTCACTGTCCCCTGCCTGTTAAGGAAGGCTTTGAAGAGATTCCAGTTGACTGGTCCAAGCTTTATGGTTTAAAAGCTATAGATGCTAAAGAGACCAAACATAACAAACCGACAAAGGAGAAAACCAAGCGGCCAGAGTACCCCTTGCCAAAGTTTGTTAAGTCTGTGCATGAATCTCCAGTTAGTGATAAGGAGAATGTTGAAGTAAAGAATGAATCTCCTGTTAGTGTTGAGGAGATTGTTGAGATTGAGGACATTACGGATCAGGAGTATCCGGAGGTTAAGAAGGTTGCATTTACACCTGAAAAAGTGATTTCAAAGGTTGAACCTGAAATTAAGGTTCAACCAAATAAGGGAAAAGCTAAGGTTTTAAACTCGAAACAACAAACTTTACAGTCACCTGTAAAGATTTTGCAAAGAAAATTAGTAAATGAAAATGTTTCGTATGATAAACCATCAACTTCAACCTCTCAACCAAGACAAACATTTTCTAAGACATGTACTCAATGTTCATGTTCTAGAAATGTTTCTCCACCTCCTGTGGTAATTCCTCAGTCTCAACCGTTTGTTGAGACTCGTTCTTGTTTCTACTGCAAGAAACAAGGACATTTAATCCGTGAATGTCCAAAGCTGTCAGATCAGCGATATGGGAGAGAGATGCCTAGGACATCTGTTTATAGAAACTCTTTTTCTAAATCTCCACCTAGGCGTTACTCAAACTCTCCCAAGCCTGTTTCGAAACCAAGTAATGTTGAGCAAAAATCTTTGCCAATTCAAAAGCCCAACATTACTTCAATTACCGATTCCGAATCTTCAAAAGTTTGGAAACGTAAAGAGTCTGATGTTGACTCTTCAGTCGTCAACAGTAACACATCAGATACAAATTTTAATTTGCTTAAAGATAAAATCCTATCTGAGGTGATTATTGTTGATGACCACGGTCGACCTAAGTCTGTAAAGGCTTGGGTCACCGTTTCTCACTAATCTCCTTTCGTTTATGTGTTGCAGCAGTCAGAACGTGTTAAAGATAGTGAATGGTATTTGGACAGTGGCTGCTCGCGACATATGACAGGCGATGTATCCTTACTTGTGGATATTAAACCACATGCAGGAGGTTATGTTGCCTTTGCTGGAGATTCTGGGGGAACTATTTCTGGAAGAGGAACGTTAACTAACGGCAATGTTAGTTTCGAAAATGTGAACTACGTGGAACAGCTTACGCACAACTTGCTAAGTGTTTCACAGGTCTGTGATAAGGATTATACAACTGCGTTCACAAAGACAGAGTGTGTGATATTGAAGCCTGGTTATGTCATTCCGGAAGAATGGGTGTTACTGAGAGCACCAAGAAAGGATGACACATACATTTTGAATATGAGAACTGTTGAGACATCGAACGAGTATACGTGTCTCTTGTCTAAGGCTTCTGAAAAGGAATCACTGCTTTGGCACAGACGAATGGGACATATTCATTTCCGAAAAATGAATTTCTTGACCAAAAATGACCTAGTGCTAGGAGTTCCGAAACAGTCATTTGCTTTAATGGATGACTGTATCTCCTGCCAAAAAGGAAAGCTACGTAAGAAATCCCATAAGTCTAAGCAGGTGAATTCCATAAATGCTCCATTGGAACTACTGCATATGGATCTTTTCGGTCCAGTTTCAACAACGAGCATTGGAGGTCGGTCTTACTGCTTGGTAGTTACTGATGACTACTCAAGGTTTTCGTGGGTTTATTTTTTGACCACAAAAGGGGAAACTCCTGAGATTCTGGTGTATTTGTTGGACAAGTTGGCAAATCTGTGCAACTTGAAGGTGAAAAGGATACGAAGCGACAATGGAACTGAGTTCAAGAACTCAACTCTCGAATTGTTTTGTGCTACAAGAGGTATTGAGCATCAGTTTAGTGCTCCGAGGACTCCACAACAGAATGGAGTTGCAGAAAGGAAGAACAGGACAATAATCGAGACAGCTCGGACTATGTTAGCTGACTCCAAGTTACCAATCATATTCTGGGCTGAGGCAGTTAATACTGCCTGTTATGTTCTCAACAGAGTACTCACGGTCAAGAAAAGGAACAAAACGTGTTATGAACTTTTTAATAACCGTAAGCCAAATCTACAGTTCCTAGAACCATTTGGGTGTCCATGCCTGATCATGATTACAAAAGATAAGGTCTCTAAGTTTGGTGATAAAGCTGTTGAAGGGATTTTTCTTGGATATTCAGTCAATTCTCCGAACAAAAGAGTCTTTAACAAATCAACGAATCAGATTGAGGAGCATTTTGAAGTGAAATGTTTAAGGTATACAGAACCTCCTCAAGGAACGGGACCGGATTGGTTTTTCAACTATGGAAACCTATTCAACTCTTTCAATATTCCGGAAGAAGATGAAACGGAAGAGTTGATTTCTATACTTCATGAGCTTGATCTTTCTCAAGATACACCTGTTACTAATAAACCATCCGACCCATCTCCCAATGCAACACCCGCACCTCCACCAACTAATCCTACTCCTCCACAACCTACACCTCCACCCACACAACCACAAACAACTACTAAATCACCACCATTAACACCATCTCCTACTCCATCATCTTCGGCTGCTCCTTCTAAAACAGTTTATACCTACACAAAGGAGCTTCCATATGATCCAAACATGCCTCCTTTAGAGGAACCTCAAGAAGAAGATGAAATGGAGGAAACAATGGCCTACTCTCACTTATTTTCTCATGAAGATGAAGTAGAAGAAGAAGAGATAGCCATTCCTGAGTCTGCTGCTACTCCCGAAACTGAGGGAGATTTGAACAATCTAGGTGTGAATCTTGTGCCAGGTGCCATACCAGAAACTCGTATACATAAGGATCACCCCATTGATAATATCATTGGTGATCCTCATGCATCTGTTCAAACACGACAGCAAGCAAAGCAGACTTCAGCTCAGCAGCTTTTGGGACTTATTGCACATATCAATTCATGTCATTTGTCTCAAATTGAACCTAAAAAGGTTGATCAAGCCTTAAAGGATCCATCTTGGGTCGAGGCTATGCAGGAGGAACTACAGCAAATAAACAAGATGAATGTTTGGGAAATTGTTCCTCTACCCAAGGGTGCTCATTTGACGGGTACTCGTTGGGTTTTTCGTAACAAAATGGATGATCGTGGGGCTGTTATTCGAAACAAAGCCCGTCTGGTAGTTCAAGGATATAGTCAATTAGAGGGTATTGACTATGATGAAGTTTTCGCTCCTGTTGCTCGTTTGGAATCAATTCGGATTTTTCTAGCTTATGCTTCTTTTAAAGGATTCCGCGTGTATCAACTTGACGTGAAGTGTGCCTTTCTTTATGGAGATGTCGACGCAGTGATTTATGTGTGTCAACCTCCAGGTTTTGAAGACCCAAAGCATCCTAATCATGTTTGCAAACTGAAGAAAGCTTTGTATGGTCTTCATCAATCTCCTCGACTTTGGTGTGAGCGACTTGCCAAGTACTTGCTGAAGAATGGTTTCGACAGAGGACAGATTGATAGCACGCTTTTCATCAAAAGGGAAGGAGCGGATTTGTTACTTGTGCAGGTCTATGTGGACGACATTATTTTTGGATCAACTAATGATCAGTTGTGCAAAGATTTTGAAGGACTGATGAAATCTGAGTTTGAAATGAGTGCTATGGGGGAACTCACGTTCTTTCTGGGGCTACAGGTTGAGCAATCTGACAATGGAATTTATATCCACCAGTCAAAATATGTCACTGACATGTTAAAGCGATATGAATTGCTCAACTGTAAACACTACGGCACTCCAATTGAAGCAAGACACAATCTTGGACCTAATGAGGACGATGAAGATTGCAAGGAGAAAGACTATCGCTCAATGATAGGCTCTCTCATGTACCTGACTGCCTCAAGACCAGATATAGTGTTTGCTGTTTCTCTCTGCTCACGATTTCAAGCAAATCCGAAGGTGTCTCATATGAAGGCAGTAAAACGCATTTTTGGATATCTCGCTTTTAGGCCATCTCTGGGTCTATGGTATTCAAACGAGAAAAACTTCGAGTTAACTGCCTATTCGGATTCGGATCTTGGTGGCTGCAAGATAGATATGAAGTCAACTACTGGAGGATGTCAGTTCCTTGGATCGCGCTTAGTTTCTTGGCAGTGCAAAAAGCAGACTGCGGTTGCTATTTCCACAGCTGAAGCCGAGTATGTTGCTGCTGCAAGTTGCTGTTCTCAAGTTCTCTGGATTCAGCATCAGCTGCGTGATTACGGGTTCAATCTCTCTATGACTCCTATTTATATAGATAATACAGCTGCTATATCTATAACTCACAATCCCGTACAGCACTCTAAGACCAAACATATTGAACTTAGGTTCCACTTTATACGGGATTGCTTTGAGAAACACCTTATAGATGTCGTACATATAGAGACCCTTAAGCAGTGTGCGGACCTTTTCACAAAAGCCTTTTTGCGATCACGTTTTATTGAACTGGTCAATCTGATAGGTTTAAGGTTCTTTCAGTCAAAGAAATGATTTGTGACTTGGATTTTTTAAGTATTAAAAAATAAATAAAAAAATAAATAAATAAAAAATAAATAAAAAAATTCGCAATAGCCACTCTTTATACTCTTTAGTATTAAAGAAAACGCAAGGTTGCTACATTTTTAAAATAGACGTTGAAGTTGTGTCTGTAAACAACTTGGGATATGATAGTACATCGGGTGACATGCACAAAATGGAATTTTAAGATTTATCTTGGATGTGTCAGTAGGTTTATCTGACACACTTAAAACAGTTTTTATCTAAATTATCTTCATCATATGATGTATTGGTAGGCATGCTACACACCGGTTTGTGAGTGAGTAAGAAGTAATAATAAAACTTGTCTATTACTTTGTGAAAAATGTTATATGATGTATGACATAAGTCTTAATTGATAAATGGAAGTACTATCATACACTGTCATAATTATGTAAATGTAAAATGGGCATATAGTGTTAATATGGTTATTCGCCTAATTAATGGTGACTATTGTTGTACTCTCGTACAGACCTGAATCCATTAGTTATGCAAATAGTCTCAAACTTGTTATGTTCATACTAAGGGACCCTCTGTTGTACTTTGTACAGATCTGGGGCCACTAGTATCTTCATAGTCAGTTTGATGTATGCCTAAATATAAATATCAAGTGTATATTACGAGAAAACCGAGATAAACTTGGTCTTGTAATCTCTACCTTGTTTGAATATGCAGTGTTTGTTTTACTAAAGTTTATCAGTATATCATATAATAGGTTTCACAAAATTAATATTCATTCTAACAATAAAGGTTAGCTCACAAATACGGATGTAACATGTTTAGGTGGACAAACAATACCAATAATTGTCTTGAAATAATTTTTATAAAAGGTGTTTTAAATGTGCCACGTAAATTTAAAGTGGACAAATACTGATGATCGAAATAACACTTACTATTCCTAATAAATGCATGTTATTCCGATATGATCCCTAATCAGACAACTCAACTCCGTCACCAAAAATAGAGTGTTAGTAATTTTCTTTTTACTTTTTGAATATTAAAGAAAATATCAAAAAGATTTTTTTAGTTTAGTTATTTCATTTTATGTTTTATTTTTATTCTAAGTTATTTTCCCAAGTCACGAGTCATTTGGATTTTATTTGCTAAAATAACGAGTAAACGGTTTGAAAATTTCGAAATTGGATCAAAACTGTTTTCTGCGACGTCCGGTTCTACGTCGCCTGCGACGTCCCAGCCTACGTCGCACATAGGGTTAGACTTTAAATAGTATCCACTGCGACGTAACTCGTCACACTATTCACTATTCACGTGCGACGTAGCCTGCGACGTACGAGAGGCGATTTGCGACGTAGCAATTTTCGAGCAATTTTTGTGATTTGTAGCCGTTTTCATTCCGATTCACTTACGTACTTTTGATCTACTCGTTATTCCGCACACTTAGGTACCGATTTTACCATTTTTCACCGTGTATATTTCGTTTAATTGCTATGTATGTATTACGGGTTAAATGGGTTTCGGTTTTGGGATAAATTAGATGGTATATCGTGTAAAGTACTGGTTATAATTTATGTTTTCGTGATCACCATCGTTAGCCGCACCTTGTAGTGCGATTGATTTTGAAAACCCCTAAATTCGAGGGTTAGGGTTTTCTGGGTTGGGGATGAATGTTCGTCAGTGCGACGTACGCTGCGACGTCGTGGCCTACGTCGCTTTATTTAATTATTATTAATTTTCTACGTCGCCCATCCCTACGTCGCTTTTACTGCGACGTCCGATGCGACGTACCACTCTACGTCGCTGTTTTAATTATCGTGATTAAATTCACAATAAATTGCAAAATGCGACGTCCCCCTTGACGTCGCTCGAATTTTATGCGACGTCAGGCCTTACGTCGCTTTTCAATTTATTTTTAATTTTAGCGACGTACATTTCTACGTCGCTCTGTGTTATGCGACGTACGGGGCTACGTCGCTAGTTTCAGGGAATTTAAAAAAATGTTTGTAAAAATGTAACATTTTTGCTAACCTTTTTCGAGTTGCAATCTGTTTCTGTTTTTTGCAGATATGGCTTTGATTTTTGAAGCTCGTCATAATACGGCTGCTTACCTTACTGACACTTCTGATAAAGCTGCACCGTATCGTCAGATGATCGCGTTTTTGAGACGTTCGAGGGTATTCCACGCCATTTCCGATAACACTATGGCGTTTGGAAATCTGATCAACCCTTTTTGGAGAAACGCAACTGTCGTTACTGAAAACGACGTTAGACGATTGGTCTCTACCGTTCTGGGTACGGAGATCACTATTACAGAACAGAGCATTCGGGAACTTTTACAGCTGAATGATCAACCGGATATGCCTGTCGGTTTTGATCATATTTTTGTTACCGGAGCTATGCAACGGATAGGATATCCCGGGATTCCCTCTGATCAGTATAGAAAAGCGAATCTCACACGCGTCTGGCGTTATTTGATGCATGTGATCATTGTTTGCTTGGGGAATAGGAAAGGTGGAACGGATGGGATGAGCCGAAGTCTGGCTTCTGCTATGTTAGCGTTGGTATATAACAAGCCGTTCAACTTCTCGGGATTTATCTTCAGGGCTATGGTTGATAATGCGAATGCCGGGGATCAGAAATGGATTTTATATCCACGATTTGTACAATTGCACATCAATCGTCATCATCCGGAGCTTCAGGCACAGGGTGATATTGATCATCCGCTAAAGATTTCACCGATGATGAGTCGGATTTTCACTATTTGTGCAGGGTTTGAGAAAGGGGTCGAGGCACCAAGGGATGTTCCTTTATTCGGTGCTATTATTGATGAAAATTATGTACCGCCTCCAGATCCTCAGTATATGGATGTTCCAGCACCTCAGCAGCCGCAGCAACCGTTTGTGAACATTCCTGTTCAAGCTGCGGGGGAGAACATTCCTGCTCAAGCTGCGGGGGAGAATGTGGATGCTCTACTGGAAAACATTGAGCAGTTTGGCCACGTTGACTCAGACAATCAAGCATCTCACGACACGGTCGAGAGTTCTGATTCTGAAGAACCGGCCAATGTAGGTCCTCAGGATGGGGGTCCGACGCCTGAGCATTCTGATGGTACTGTTCCACATCCCTCTGAGATGGAACGTATCAGGCTTTCAGATTCATTCAGATATCTGCGAATTCAGCGTCGGATCAGACAAGGACGCAAGTATGTGCCTCCACGAGATTCGGGAAAACGTACACGTGACGGTGATGATCCTGCTGATGAGACTTATCAACCGAGACGTCGTGTTCGTCGTTCTTCGTCAACACGAGCTCCAGTCAATCCACAGCAGCAGGATGCTTTTGAGATTCAACCGACTCCAGCTTTCATGCAAAAGATTATGGAAGATATGCAGCAGATGAAGCAAAAGCTGGAGGCTCAAGACGAGAAAATTGCTGAACAAGCTGCGTTGATCGAGGTCCAATCTAAGGAGCTTGAGGAAACAAAGCTTAGGGTTAATGTTTTGGAAGGCAGGTTACTTGCCTCGGGGGAGTCTGGGTCTGGGATACCCACTTTAGAGTCAAGTGAACCTGCGTCTGTAAATCCCAACCCTGTAATTGAAAATGTTAATGAAAATATTTCTCTTTTGGATTATTTCTGTGTTGATGATATTCCAGGGCAACCAAGACCGCTGGCAGTTGATTACTCATTCGCTGACTTATCATTTATTCAGAGGATGGCCAGTGGAGTTGGCTCTGAGGAAGAAACAGAGAATGTTTTTGAGATGAACGAGGATGTCTCGATTGAAGAAGAACAGTTGAATGCAGATGAAACTTATGATGATGCACAATCTGGGGAAGCTTATGATGATGCACCAATTATTGAATCTGATTCAAGTGAAGACGAGAGTCCTGATAAAGCTCAACATGGAGAATCAAGTTCTGCTGCAACTCCAGCTTCAGAGACACAGGCACTGGACTCAGCAGCAAAGAAGTTATCTGCTGAAGAAAAGAGAGAGAGAAACAAGAAATGGTGGCCTAAGGGACGAAATCCAGTTCCTATTCCAGTTAAATGTCAAGTGTACCGGGTTAGTCGAAATTATACCGGTGTTATTAAAAGCTGGAAGTGTCAGAGGAATCTGTTTATGATAAAGAGAGAAGATGGAGTTCAGTATTTCAGAATGCGTTTTGATAGATTGAGCACGTTGCCAAAAGGAGAGATTAATCGATTAGCTCAGCTTAAATTGATTAATCCTTTCGAGAATGATTATGCTGAGTTCATTCAGAGAAGTCTACGTCGGGAAGTATTATCGAAGACTTATTCGAAATTGAAGCCGACGTTGGGAATTCGGTATACGTGGAAGAAAAAGATTGATCCAGTCACCAGGAAGCCTTTGGTTAAAGTTCACTACTCGCCTGCTAAATGTTTGACTGAGATACCTCTGGAATCAGTTCCTTATTATTTTCTGAGAAGACTTGTAAAATGGGAACTTGATCCACAGACTGGTGAAGCGGTTATCACTTTCGTTCCAGATTCTGAACCGTGGCCAGAAGTTGGAGGTATATGGAATCTGAGGCAAGCAACGTTTAGACTATATGATCCGATGAGTTTGATTAATTTTCATGAAAAAGATTTAAGAAAACTCTATGATAATCGGATTCGGGTTGGTCAGAAGAATGAATTCAACAGACGTTTAGCACAACAGTTTTACAATGTTGTTACTGTTTGCGTAGCTAATGGAATTCATGCCGACGGCCAGTTTCCTGCGGGCTGGGTTTAAAGAAGATTTTTGAAGACCAAGCTGAAGACACGGGGGAGTTTGTTAGTACATGTTTAGTGTCTGTTAGTTGGTCTAGCTCGTAGTTTGTAATTAGAAATAGTATTTCTGACTCCTGCGACGTAGCGCACAACGTCGCAGGTGCGACGTCAGGTTTTGGGCCTGCGACGTAGCAGACGTCGCATGGGCTTGGGCCTGCGACGTAGCGTGCGACGTCGCAGGTGCCAGATTTTGTATAAAAACGTTTTGTGTTTTCTGTTTTAGGGTCGACGAAACCCTAAACGCAATTAGTCGAAATCTCTGTAATCTGACCGATTATTACTGAATATAATACGTTTCGTTTGATATTCATTGCGTATTGTTATTCATGTGATTGTTTGATTAGTCAATTGTTGTTTCCGCCATCAATTGATTGACTCGGTTCGTGCTAGATCCAAGGTTAGGGACAAACAGGAGCTGTTGGATTAATCCAATGGTTCGAGAGAATGGAATCTATATTCCGCGTTAGCGACTGTTCCAATGACTGCAAAGTCATGTATGCCACATACACCCTCCAGGATGATGCTTCTACCTGGTGGAATTTCTATACCCGAGCTGTAGGGGCTGACACAGCACATGCACTCCCGTGGGAGGAACTGAAGCGAATCATGAGGGACAAGTATTGCCCCATTCAGGAACTTTACAAACTCGAGAACGAACTTTGGTACCTCACCGTAAAAGACAACGACATCGAAACATACACCAACCGTTTCCATCAACTAGCACACCTTTGCCCAAATATAGTAAACCCTGAGAACCGACGAATAGAAAAGTACATCGGTGGACTTCCATCAACAATCGAGGGAATGGTCACCGCCTCTAAACCCACTACTATACAAGAGGCCGAATGTATGGCCCACAGACTCATGGCACAGGTGGTTCGACGCGAAGCACGTGCAGCTGAAAACAACCAAGGAAAATGGAACAGAGATTCCAGTACCAGTCATAACCCAACAAATCAACCCGAACCTTTAAGGACCAACGCCCCCGAACACAACGAGAAACGAGGCTATGCGGGAAATAAGCCATTTTGCCACGGTTGCAACCGCCACCATGTTGGTTCATGCGGTCCGCCCTGCGGAAGATGCCAACGGTTTGGACACAAAATCTGGGATTGCAGAGTTCCCACCAATCCCAACTCACAAAGGGTTTGCTTTAAATGCAAGGAACCTGGACACTATAAGCAGGATTGCCCAAAACGGAAGCGTAAGCTTCAATAAATCGGTTCCGAGTGAACCATACCACTTTCCAACAATAATGTAAGTACAACCTCCCTCGCAAATCATAACCCTTCACTTCTGGTTTACACTGAATGTGTACTTTTCATTTCCGATATCAATTTTATCAATTTAATGCTAGATGCACCATAGGGCTAGTTGCCTTAGACCACGTAAAACTAAAAGTTTGCTTTCAGCAGACAAATAGATAGAACACTCACCCACCACTGGTCCTGATAGGACTATTCACTAAACGGTCACTATGTGACAACCATCTAGTCCCGAATGGACTATGATGTCAACGATTACCTAGTAACCACAAAATAATCATACTCCAAACAAACGATACGGTCAGAAGGTGACTACAACGATAAACCGCGACACAGTCATGGATTGACTGCCCTTCAACCCTGTTATAAGACATGATATGTCTAATGCCTACTCGATAAACTCCTCATACGTGCATTGCTCCCCAGACCTCACATGACCACGACATCACTTTAAATTTCGGGACGAAATTTTCTTAACGGGGGGAGAATGTAACACCCGGTCAAAAAGTCAAAATCCTCATCCAATTGGAACTTTTTATAATCGTATTTTTATATATACAATTATAACTCAACGAACGAAAACTTTACATTTTGTATAACGAATAATAATAATGAGTATTTAATAATCGCAAATAAATCCATTTGAAGTCACGTTATTTTTTTAATCGAGAAAAACAAATTTTGATTTAATTAATTATTAACCGGAAGAACGGAAATAGAAATTTAAAAATATTAAATTTATATATCATTCGGGTACAAAATACGGGTATTTTACACTGCGAAATAGGAACGAAGTGGGGGAAAACTCCTCCCCACCTCTTTGGATCAGCCACCCCAACCCCCCAAACCCCCTCATTCTTTCATTTTCATTTTATAAACACACACACACCAACTTAAACTCTCTCCACCCATTTATCACAAATTTTCGGATCTACAAATCGACACACGAAATTTACATTTTCAGAATCATCAACAAGAGAGGAACAACATTTACAAAGGCAACATCATCATCTTCTTCCTCGTTTGACCTCGATTCGCATTTGTAAGAAATTCTCAAATTTCTTAGATTTAATCATTTTGGGGTAATGTTTTAGTGTAAAAATGTTTACATAAGTTACTTATAACCTAAACAACCAAGAAACCACGATTTTACAGCTTGAAAATACATTTGATTTGCGATTTTGGCCGGAAAAACGTGAAACCCGAAGGTTTCTGGGCTGATGTTCTTCAGTGCGACACAAGCCTTGTGTCGCATACTGTGTCGCATGAATTACTCATGCGACACAACTCTTATGTCGTATCCTTGTGTCGTACCTTGTGTCGCAGACTCCATGCGACACAACACTTATGTCGCTATTGATTTAGCATCGCACGCATTATGCGACACAACCACTGTGTCGCAGAACTCTAGTGTCGCATTATGCGACATAACCCTTGTGTCGCATGACACATTTTTGTGTCGCATGTTATGTCGCAGAAAACAGAAAATAGCCAAATTTTTCTAAGTATCGGAAGACGTTTTCAAATGACAATTTAAATATGATACGACTTACATTTAAAACAAATATACTTTATGAAGTATACGAAAACTCGAACCTAATAATAATATGAATTATTATTACGATTTCCCCAATCACGAACCACACTTACAAACATACGAAATCTCTCGTGTTTAGGACACTAGGAGATCATACTTGGACACGACTCGTTACATTAGGACGCTAGCTCTTCAGGTGAGTTTCATAGCCCCACTCTTTCAACTGTTTTACTGTTTTCGGGGTGAAACACATGCTCAATCATTGTTTTCGAATTACATTAAGAATCTTTTATAATTCACAACTATTTATATTACTGCATGTAATAAGAAATGTGTAATACTTAGGAATTACACCCTTAACATTGTTTTAGAACAATGTCAGTACTCAACCTAGATAGGTTGCAATCGTACCCTGTTAGATTATTGGAAAACGAATACCAACACATAACTGATGTAGTTATCATAATCTTTTCGCTATATTGTCACGGGACAATATTATTGAATACCTTAGAACTAGTTAGTTCTACTTACACTAGACAACATCTATACTGTTATTAGTTTTAGTTATTCTTTAGGAACTAAAACTGTCGATACTCTTCGTTATCACTAGAACGGGAACTGGACTTAAGTGAACATTTCCTCTGAGACTCCGATATATATACTTGCTAGGCTTTAGGCTAGGAGTATACAATATTATCACACATTGGTACAGATTCCTCATATCAATATAACTCAACCGGTGACGACTCTGGCTCAGGATGTAATCCAACCAGGGATGGTCCCCCGGCTCAGGATGTAATCCAACCGTGTGGGGGTGTCACCTGATGAATATCTACATACAATTATACGATCTACTCAGTCGGGCAGTCGTAGTACTGCTGACTTAAATATTATTTGCAAGAACAATGCCAGAATGGCACTCACATTTTCACTCATAACTAGCTATCATGACGATGCCACGGTAAAGTGGGCACAGAACGATGCCACGGTAAAGTGGGCACAAGTACGATATCGCGGTAAAGCGATACACTAATTGTGGAACGGGCTTATGCGCCGTGATCCGCACGTACATACAATCAATGGATCAGCGAGTTATACTCGGGGTTCACAAGAAGAACGGGTCGGTGGAGTTTCCACGCGAGGCCGTTAGCTCGATACAACACGTCCGGGTTAGCGTATACTAACTGGGTAAACGGACACTCAAAACAATTTTAATCATAGATCTGCGGGTCTACAATCAGATGGTTGCTGTATGCACCATATTTCACATAATCTATATAGTTCTGCGGAACTACAGTTAATTGTTATCATATGACGCGGTCATACTACTACTCAATGGTTATAGGCATGTATTGCCTCATGTTTTTAGACACAACTACTACCTGTTAGGTATCAAGGCATGAATTGCCATACATGTATATATGTACTTAGGTACATGACCCGAACCCTTAGGTATGAGATACCTCGATTTGACGTGTACACATTTGGTGTTGCAAAACTTCAATATAAAACACATCAAAATGACAGAATTTGAAACTACTTTTCAAAACATACGAGGTTTTATTACATCATGATTTTAACTTACAATCCTATGAACTCACCAGCTTTATAGCTGACCTGTTTTAGCATGTGTTCTCAGGTGCCCAGCAGGATTAGGATTACTACAAGATTATGGCTAGCACGAGTTGCATATTTTCAAACAATTGGGACTACTCTGTACTTACTTTAGCATTTTCAAATTATGTATTTGGGAATTACTGTCAAACTTATAACGTTGTAAACGTTCTATTTTGGAAATGTATAATTATTTTCAAACGTCTCATCTAGAGTCGTTCATTATGCATCTTATGCTGTGATATTTGATTTAGTAACACTCGACCCGACAGCTTCCGCAAACCAAAATTTGAGGGTGTTACATAGATCTCTTAGCCAACATTTCAAGTTTCAAGATCTCCTGTCGTCTACAATAACAACCAAGTCCAACTGTCAATTCAAGTTGACCTCAGAATCTTACATACTAGCCACTAACAGCCCAGTAAGCAAACAACCAAACTAACATGGCAAGTTATCTCAAACCAAAACATTCTATCAAAGTAATACTATAATTACTTGTTGTAACCAAATCATTACAACTAAATCACACTGAGGTTACAGATCCACTCACCAATACCTCAGCCGCAAGCTCAGAAGTCTAATATTACTGAGCCTTCTCCATATCTGAGAATTCAACAGAATATCACAAGTTAGTAACTTGTTATCATTGAATAATACTTATGAAATTTACAACACTACACAAGTAATCACCTCATGAGTACAACTAAATCATATAATTGTTGAAAGTCTAACTTGCTTCAGACATATTACAGTACAATACCACAAGTACCATTTAAGTAATTAGCTTAATTTGACAAACACTTAAACAACCATTGACAGCCAGGGGAATCCGCCGGATTCCCCTTTAATCCGCCGGATTCACTAACGTTTCCAGCACAATTAGTGATCAGACCAATTTTTAAACAATCCGGTTCCCAATCCGCCGGATTCCTATTCAATCCGCCGGATTCCCATAACCAACCCGAATCCGTCGGATTCAATTGAATCCGCCGGATTCAACCTTCGTCCCAGACCTGAACGATCTGATCAAAACCCAGACCCGAGAATTTAAACAAAAATCACCAAAACTTCATTTGTAACAGTTTTAAACAACAAATAACTTCACATACACATCATGAAATAGTTATAACAAGTTTCTAACATCAATTACATGTTTTCAATCAAAATCAATCAAACTAAATTCAAGAACAATTACCGCTTGATTGAAGAACTAGAAATCAGATGATGAAGCTGATGAAATCAACTCAATTCTAAGTTCATAATCACAACCATAGTTTGATTTCAATTTAGTTTAGGTTTCCTTAGGGTTTTAGGTTTAGGAAAGAAAATGAAATAACAAACTTTCCTAAAAAGGGAAGTTAATATAGGTCGGCTCAAACAACCGACTACAATTAAACGGGTATAATTTAATACCCCTTCTCAATCTATTGTCTGGAACCCAAAAACCATTTGCGAGTCCAAACATTTTATTGTTCCGTCAACTATATTAATTTACAACAATTAATAATTTACTTGTCACATTGGAATATTTAACTCCTATTCCAATTATTTCAACTAGTTCAGATAATATTATTTCCAAACACATTTAAATAATAATTTAAATCAAGAAATAATATAAAACAACTAGGTCCAATTCGAGGATGTTACATTTAGACCTACCACTGATGGTACAGATCCAGTCTCTACCCTCTCTGAAGCCATGCTCTCCCGCATTCCTGAAACTGTAACACCCCCAAAATTTGTCGGTTTTGTTTAGCGGAAGCATTTGTTTAAGTATGGGGAGTGCCACAATACACGGTACATGCATACGTATCAGAGCATATGATTACACCAGAACATAATATATTAAGATGCCAAAAGTATTAATTACAAAGTTTACGATTCATCGAATCGTACAAGTTAAAAGTAATAAGTTTACAAAAGTAGATTTCTGGAATATGACTAAAACAATTTCAGTTATACTAGAGAAATCCATATGTTTCCAAAAAGTTGGCATCCTAAAACTTCACGGGTCGCCTAATTCTCCATGTGTGTTGGCGATTCTTACATGCGCAGCTAATTCCCTGATAAACATAGTAAAAGTCAACAACTAGGTTGAGTGAATTCACAGGTTTTATGTTTGCAATCGTAGAGTCGAGTTGTAAGCACAGTTGTTTAAATCATATACATTCACAAATACGTTCACAAATAGTTATTGCCATAACAGTCAGGTAAAGTTTAGTGGAATGTTATCCAAAGTATAAGTTTAGTGGGTTGTTCGCCCAAAGTTTAGTTTACGTGGGATGTTACCCAAAACAGATACGTGGGATGTTACCCAAAATGTCAGTTTAAAACACGTGTTGGTCGTTCTCCAGCGAAACACAGTACCGGTCGTTCTCCGGTCAATACGCATGGGTCGTTCTCCCATCCAAAGACGCACGGGTCGTTCTCCCGTCCAGTGGCCAGTCGTTCTCTGGCGCTAAAATACGTTGCTGGTCTTTCTCCAGCGTTTTCATAAAGGTACCGGTCGTTCTCCGGTCAAATCAAAACAGTTTACCGGTCGTTCTCCGGTCTAGTTAAAACAGTTTGTCAAATAGTTTAACACGTTTGGTTTGTTTATAGTATGAAATTGTTATTTCATAAACAAAGTTCGCACAACAGTTCAATAGTTCAAAGTACTCTAATAGTTCGAGTAAAACACGTATGATAAACAATCATGTAAGTAAAAGCAGTTATGGCAATTAATAAAACAGTTAAACAGTTTAAACAGTTGACTATGTTTTCCACCCTAAAGTAGTTAAAACAGTAAAAGTAGGGGCTGTGAACTCACCTGTTGAGTTAAGTTGTTGTGCGAGTGCTAGCAAAGCCTAAGCCCAAGTACAGTCCGAAATCTCCTAACGTCCTAAACGTATGAGATTTAATAAGTACGTGGATGTCTAAGTTTGACCATCCATGCTAGTGTTCACGCAACTAAATTATGTCCAAAGTGTTTGTTTAACGTTTACGTTTGTATTTCGTAGTTGTGAAAATGTATACGACTCGTTGGTAATAGTTTGAAATCACGATTTCAATAAAATAAGTTTGTTTGAAATGTCTGTACAGTTCGTATATCGTATCGTGTGTAAGTATTCGTTTCCGGTTAAGTTTGACACTTAGTGGAAAAAAATGATTTGCAAGTTGAGTTTCGCAAGTTGAGTTTCGCAAGGCGAGTTTCGCAAGGCGAGTTGAGTTCGCAAGTTGAGTTTCGCAAGGCGAGTTTCGCAAGGCGAGTTGAGTTCGCAAGTTGAGTTTCGCAAGGCGAGTTGAGTTTCGCAAGGCGAGTTTCGCAAGTTGAGTTTCGCAAGGCGAGTTTCGCAAGGCGAGTTGAGTTCGCAAGTTGAGTTTCGCAAGGCGAGTTAAGTTCGCAAGTTGAGTTTCGCAAGGTGAGTTTCGCAAGGCGAGTTGAGTTTCGCAAGGCGAGTTTCGCAAGGCGAGTTGAGTTTCGCAAGGCGAGGCGAGTTGAGTTTCGCAAGGCGAGGCGAGTTTCGCAAGGCGAGTTGAGTTTCGCAAGGCGAGTTGAGATTGGATCTCAACTCGCGAAACTCGCTGTTCTCGATTTTTATGCAAATTTCGATTTCTAAAACGTTTTTAAGGGTGTTTTTGGACATAATAAGTTGATATAACACTAAAACATGATGTATTAAGTATATTAAACAAGAAATATCAAAGAAAACTTCGAAATCTATGGATTTACGGGAAATGTCGGAAACTTACGCGTGTCGGTTTTGAAATCCGAAAAGGTAGAAGTGTAGATCGTGATCCCGTGATCGTTTTTCTCCAAATGGCTAGATGATTCGGCGCGTTTTTGATGTAGTATTTGGTGATTTTGTGTGATATTTTTTTAGAGTGAGGAAGAGATGAGAGAAAAGAAGAATGGAGAGAGGGAAAGTGAAAGTGAGAATGAAAGAAAAGGAGGGGGAGGAGGTGGGTTTTGTTCCATTTTTCGTCTCCCATGTTTGCGTTCCGTGTTTGTTTACCCGATCGTTAAATGTTACAATATTTTTAAATAATTACTAATTAAATACGTTTTCGCATATATATTTGGTTGGAATATTTTATGGAAATAATTTAATTAAGTTTATGAAATTTTAACTTTGTTTTATTTTAATTATACAAGTTTACGTTTTACGTTATAAAATGATATGTAAATATTATCGACATAATATTTAATTGTTAATATCGTTATTTAAATATTTCGTTTTATTAAATAATTTTGTTCACCAACAGTCGTATATTTTTGTCGCGTTTGCTCAATTCGTTTCGTATGTAATTACACCTAATTACAAATAAGTAATACTACGCGTATTAACTAGTTGGGCTTTGCTAGACTTACCTCTAAAATGTGTTGTGAATTCACTCAAGTAGGGAATTAGCCTAATAATGCAAGTGATTAACGTTAATAATCGCGATAAATTTTTGCGGGGTGTTACAGAAACTGATGATGAGGCTGAAGCAGCTGAGCAACCAGAACATCCTGCAGCTGGAGCTGACATACAAGAACCTGCTGCTGCAGCTGAAGAACCTGCAACTCACATACAAGCACTTGGTGCTGCAGCTGGTCAATCAAGTCATCCAGAATCTGCTACTGCTGCAACTGAACAAACGGCAGCTGAAGTCTCAAATTCTTCTGGGGCTGACCAAACAAACCAAGAATCTGCAGCTGCAGATCTATACCTCACTGCTCTCTCTCATTATGGTTTACTCTCTGAATCAAGCTTTCCTTATGATCAAGAAGCTGTAGACCCCGAGGAACTTTGTTCTTCATTCTTTGATGAAACTCTGAATGAGGCTGAAGATGCCGAGGATGTCACTGACTCTGCAACAGAATCTGATGAACCTTCCTCTTCCCCAGATATTGGCCACAACACTCAATCAGGTACTGAATCAGTTTCTATTCCTCAGTCAATTCATTTATCAACTGATTCGATTAGAACTGGTTCATCACCACCACATCAGTCACCTATACATCAGACTCCACCACATCAGTCACCTTTACATCACACACCACATCTGACACCACCAAAACCCATTCCAACACACCAACCAACACCACATGTATCGCCAATACGCTCTCCAACACCTCATCAGTCAACACCACCACCATCTCCACCTCCAGCAAATGATACTTCACTTATTCTCTCTGCCATCAATCAGCTGGCTGCTATTCAAGAAAATCATATGCAGGCCACTGAACGTTCCTTTAGTCTACTTCACAATAAGTTGGCTAATATCACCTCTGGAGTATCTACACTGAAAAAGGATCTCAGCTCCTTCTCTTCTCCAGTGGCAGATCAGATCAAATAGTCGTTCAATGATGTATCAACTAAAGTTCAGAAACTTCAAACTCATCTCCCTTCAGGGCTATCTACTGCTCTTAATGATTTGGCATTCAAGGTTGAAGAAGCTCATTCAGGTTCTCTCACTTCTGCTAGCTCTATTGAGACTATTCTCGCTAGCATTGCTACATGTCAGTCCACCCTTGCCAATGCCGTCTCTGATGGGAGTTTCACCACTGATGATAGAAGTGAACTCAAACAAACAAGGGGTTTTCAGATAGGCTCTATGGCTGATTTTGGGAAGATAGCAGCTGCATTAGTTCAGCTTGATACAACGATCAAGAATATGGTGAACAGGGTTCTTGGTTGTTATCCAGCCTCTGAAGCAACTCCTTCATCAGCTGAGGGGGATAAAAACATAAAGATAACTGAGATAGATGAGCCTGAAAAAGTAGCCGAACCAGAAACTGTTGCTATCCCTGAGCCTGAAAGAATAGCTGAACCAGAATCTGTTGCTGAGAAACCTGAAAACAAGCTAGCTGCAATAGTCTCTGTACCTGAAAAACCCATGCAAGTGTCTGAAAGGCAACCAGAGATAAATACAGATGCATTATCTGAGGGGGAGCAGAAGATGGTATCTGAAAGGATAACATTGGTTGAGGGGGAGCAGCCAGAAGATATGGTTTCTGAAGAAGATCATTCAGCTGAGAAAGATGGGTTAAATCTTGATGCCTCTGCAGCATATAAAGAAACATGCCCTCCAAAAAGATCAGCGCCCATCTCATCAGACACTCAGAATACGATGCCTTCAAACAAGAGGAGGAAGCGTATTCTTCAGGTAGAAGATGAATCTGATGATGAAGAAGAAATGGTCATCAAGAAAAAGGGAAAAGAGAAGATGATAGATGATTAAGATTCCCATGGGCTCAGTACAGAAGAAGAACAAAAATTGAAGAAAAGAGCCAAAGAACTTAATCTCCCTCTGGAGGAAGTCAAGCTGTCCTATATGTTAGAAAAATCCAGGGCACTTGAAAAAGAAAAGTAACTTGAAACGAATAAGATCATCTCTGAGCTGAAGATGGATGTGAAGAGTGAAGGAAAGAAAGGCATGGATGCCCTAACCATTCAAGAGCTGGTCATACAGAAAGGGAAACTGAATTTGAAGAATGAAGAATATCAGAGAGAAATGATCTGAATATTTGTCAGCTCTAGAAAGCGTCCAGAGAAAATTATCAAAGTAAACATCAAAATGAAGAAGGAAAAGATGAAGAGTCATCTAGAGCTGTTCAGGGAAAACTCTAGTAAGATAGAAATTGTATCTCTTGGCAATCTGAAGAAGAGATTATGTCTTGCTGAGCTGGGAGAAATCTATACCTGCATTCAAAATAGCTCCACTACTCATAAGGCTTACCTGCTTTAGATCATAGACAAAATTGTCTCTGACCTGAACAAGTCTGAGCAGAAACTGAAGCTTCCCATCTCTGAACTCAAAACTGAACTTACCAGCTCTAAGAAAAGGGTCAAAAGAGCAACCAAAGCTGACAAACTGAAAGAAACTCTGCTACTGCAAAGAAGAGGAGTCCTTCCTGACTGCCAAGGGACAAACCATATTCTTCCACCTGGTGCTCATTTCTATCCAGGAAAAGTCATAAGAGAACCTGAGTATGGAATGTTCTAGATGGACCCTCTCACCAAACAAAGTTTCCAAAGGGCTTCTGAAATCTCCAGTGCTAAAACCGAACATCTGGTAGCTGTAAGGTTCATTGGGATGGCAAGCAATGCAGATCCTGACTTCTTGAAGCTACTGAATGAAGAACTCAAGCTTAGATTTGCAGATGATCATGGAAATATGTATGCTAAAGTCAAGCAAGAGTATGAAGAAGCTATGTCGTAGGACTCTTTCTGTAAAAACTTTTGATTATGATAAATGAATCAAAGTTATCCTTCTTATCCGCTATTTATTTACTATGCACATGTAATATTCTGTAATTAAAAGCAATCAAAACAACGCTTGTCTTGCCATAAATAAATAGGGGGAGATTGTTGGGTCACTGACCCTTCTCTATTTAATTTATGTATGAAAAAACAAGTGTTGTGACGCTGATAATGTATCAGTGTCTCTGATAACTTATGTAGTTGAACTGCCATCTGTTGGGCAGCATGTATGTCTTATAAATATGTCATAAGCGAGTAAGTTATACATCAGTCCCTAATAACTCACTCGCTGATCATTAGTGCTAATGACATCGCGTTGCTGAAGAATAATTGAAGCTGCTTTATAAAGTCGAAGACTGAAGAAATAGATAGAAGATTTCAGTTGAAGTGGAAGATCAACTGAAATCTTAAAGAAGAATCTGCATCGCTACCAAGAAAGTACACGATTCTGACAAATAACCGTGTACTTGAGAAGGTTCATCGCATATATCTGGATAAAAGACTTTTACCTCTTTGGGAATGAAACTAGGAATCTTGCATTCCTGTTCGCAGAAAAAGAAATCATCTTTTCTGCAAAAATGGTCTTACACTCAAAGAATAAATTCAGATTTATGTATTGTCAAAGATTTATATATTTTCCCAAGGGATTTATTGAATCTTTGACTAGAATTCAAACGGCTGAAAAATATTATTCTTTGAATAATATTGAAAAGTTTTTGGCTATAAATAGTCATCTCAACAACCGTATTGATCACCCCTTCACAATGCATTAAATACAACCTTTGATCTATAGCAGTCACTCCTGTCTCATCAGCGAGCTTTGTGCCAACACTTGGGTGTTTGAGATCACTGATAGTCATCAGCGTCTGTTGCTGAGTGACCTGTTGTATTTATAATTTGTCATCAAGTCAATTACTTAGATTAGTTTGTCTTTTCTATTTCCGCAAGTAATTGTTGTAAAGAATTATTTTGATTAATATCAATAAAATATCTTTAAACTTGAAAAAATTGTATTCACCCCCCCCCCCCCCCTCTACAATTAAGTGTGTTAGTAGTTTAATACTTTAATCAAGTGTTCGGGACTAACAAAATTGATCTCATGTGTTAAGGTTAAAGATTGAGGAAGAAAATATGAAAAGATGGAGGATTTTGCTGATTTGACTATGTTGCACCGTTTTGGCCATAACTTTCTCATACAAACTCGGATTGAGGTGATTCAGGCGCCCAAACGACCGCGACTCAGAGGGCTACAAATATACAAAATATGGTTTGCTGGAAAATAGCACATAGCCGATCGGGTATGGTTTCTTAGCCGAACGGTTGGGAGTATATAACCGATCTTCTATGTTTGTTTAGCCGTTCCTCTATGTTCATATATGGGCTCATAGCCGGTCGGCTCACTTTTCATAGCCGATCGGTTATCTTTTCCTAGCCGATCGACTATCTCCATCTAGCCGATCGGGTGTGTTTGATCTTGCCCAGTACTCTATTCGTGCAGTTCATCCCCAAACCAGTTTATAACATAATTTTTCGGATATAATACATAGATATAACTTTAATACATGATAATATAAGTTTGTAAAACACAATTTAAACAAAAGTTAAAGTTTTCCTTACAATTTTGAAATCGAAACCGTGAGGATGAGGATGATGATCCGGATGGTGATGATAATCAAAGAAGATGAGGAAGAAGATGATTATGATGATGATGAGTTGATGATTGTTGTTGCTGTGTTGTTGTTGTTGATGTTGGATCCGAGAGCAAAAGAGAGAGACCGAGAGATTGAGATTGTGTTCGTTTGTGTGTATATTGCATTATTGGAGTCGGTATAAACCGGCTCCAATAATTGATGTTGGTGGGTATGTTATACCCGTGTTCGTGTACCCGATCGTTATGTAGTATAATATTTTCAAATGATAAATTTCTAAATATGAAATCGTATATATTTTTAATCGAAGTTTTATAAAAATACTTTTAATGAGATATAAAATTATATCTTTGTTTCAACTCATTTTGACGGATAGTTTTCAGTGTACAAAATGTGTTTAAATTCTCAATCGAGTAAATAATTATTATTCTCATTAATAATACATTATTTAAAAATATTTTTCACCAACTTCCGTATTTAAGATTTCGCGTTCTTTCAGATTTGTTTGTACGTGATTATTACGTATTCATTGTATTATATATATAAATACATATATAATATCCGGATACTTTTGTTTTAACACGTACTGAGTACGAATATTTAAGGTTTAAATTGGCCGCTAATTTTGGCCATTTTTGACCGGGTGTCACATTCTCCCCTTGTTAGGAGAATTTCATCCCGAAATTCAACCGAAAGTTAATCGAAACCTAGGTCTGCGTGTTTCTAAGGCCGACTAAGTGATATGTCTAATTCTAAGACATTCGAGTCTTTCTCCCCTTGTTAGACTTAAGCCTACCGATCAATTAAAGGAATGAGAGAGAGTTCCGAGTTCTATTCGACCGTTGTCTATGTGACAAGGTCAATCCGTATCATCAAGCATTACCACGATTTGGATCTATAATCCACCGAACTATGTAGACCTTACTGTGTCCTTAGAGTTTAGCGTAACTACAGCTACCGTACTAGATGTATAAACGTCCTATATTAACAAATATAGTTTTCCGATATTTATCCTGATTTATATCACCAACGTGATAACCATATTCCGACTAGATCACCGAGGTGATAACCATATTATATCACCGAAGTGATACCCGAACTAGATCACCGAAGTGATAACCGAATTACATGTTAAGTCATGCATGCCGAATTAATTACCGAATTATATAATGTCTTAGCTAATCGAATACTATAGCACACACTATCACTGATTTATCCGTGGTTAGGAAAACAATGAGTTTCCTCCGAATGAATGATTCCGACAAGATGGCCGATTTGCCGATGTATATCAATAATGATATCCGAGTTACCAATCTCAACAGAAAGCCTAACCATTAAATTCTAAAGTGTAATTACGTATTACACTACCGGATTCGATTAACCACAATTTGCTAATCTAATTGTATATTTACCGTCAAGGAATAGAATAGACATTACGCACAAAGTACGTACCAGTGTCTGGGTCTGGTTGAGTGTTCCTTGCATTCAGCACAAAGAACCTTCCTTTCCTGTTGTCCTTCAGATTAGGACAGTCATTCCTGTAGTGTCCTACGACTCCGCACTCATAACAAGCTTTCACTCGGAAATCTTTAGCAAGATGCCCATAACGCTTGCACTTATCACAGGGGGTGCCACAAGGCCCGTCATGGTGGCGTTTGCACTTTGAGCAGAAGGGTTTAGTTCCCGTGTACTCCTTCTTGTTTTCAGATCCAGATCCAGAGGCGTTGACCTTGGAAATTGTAGGCTTCTTGTTGGTTTGGCTCTGGTTGTCAGGGTTTCCATCAGATTTCCGTTTGTTGTCCTTCCCTTCGTGGACAACCAGTGCCATGAGGCTGTGAGCCATACGAACGGCACTTTGGATAGTTCCTAGTTTGGAAGCAGTCACCATCCCTCTGATGCTTGCGGGGAGTCCCCAGATGTGCCTCTCCACCCTTTTGTACTCGGGATTGACCATAGTTGGGCACAAGAGAGCTAGTTGGTGGAAGCGGGTAGTGTACCCAGCTATGTCGTTGCCGTTGATAGAGTGATTCCAGAACTCTGTTTCCAGCCGTTGGATCTCTTCCCTAGGGCAGTACTCTTCAGTCATCATCCTTTTCAGATCATCCCAGGGAAGTTTGTAAGCAATATCAATACCCACAGTCTGGGCATGAGTGTTCCACCAGGTAAGTGCACCTTCCAACAGTGTGCAGATAGAGTGCTTGACCTTGCAGTCCTCTGGGCAGTTGCAGATGCGGAAGACAGATTCCATCTTCTCAATCCACTGTAGTAAGCCGATGGCTCCTTCCGTACCCTTAAAGTTAAGGGGTTGGCAGTTTAGGAAATCTTTGTAAGTGCAGGGTTTTGTCGTAGGGGCGTTGTTGTTGACCTCTTCGCTCCCCGGGTTTGAGCCAGATCCGCTGGTGGGAGGATTTTGTCGTGTAGTTAGAGCTTCAGCCACTCGCTGATTGATTAGTTGTTCCAGTTCAGCAGTAGTGAAGGATTTTCGTTTCGGAGGCATGTTCCTTCAATAACAAGATAAAGGACATGTCAGAGTTTTGAATCGAAGAAAATAATTATCATAATCATATGAACACTGAACAAATGAACCGATGTATGAAATGTCAATTGACGATAAGAGATAATAGGATTGTAATCAGTTAACATGCGTGTCCAAAAGATTACAAGAGTTGGAGTTTACAAAAGTGCCGAAAGTTATCACATCCGGACAGATATTTAAAATTTGTTCGTTATCCGACGCAGGGTTATCCGTTGTGGGTTTGCCGTTTCAGTTCGAGGGAATTTGTTAGGAATGATAGGAAAAGATTTTAGTCCTAAAGGGGAATATCGATTCCGAACGTTAAGCATGACGACGAGTGAATGACAAAATTTTCTAACCTTACCGGGTAAGTGTATCTCGAAGAGATGACCCACTAAAGCTAGGGCACATCCCGGTACTATTTTTCCTGATTCGATCTACTTACGACCGGTAAATCCTATGATGCATCCGAACAGTGAGTATGTTACCGAGTATCCGAGGCTCTATCATATATCTACAATATATAACAGCCTAAAATGTATTCCATGTCCAAGGCCTATTCATATATACACACTATATATATAATAGTCTAATCATATACGCATATACCATATACGCGTATATATCCGCCTAGTTGTGTCTAGCACAAAACAAATATGAGTCCCGGTTCTCTCGTGGTCAGAGTCTACTAATGTATTCCTGTTCAATATAACCCCTTTCAGACTTACATCATCTTTATTTAATTATACATAGTTAGCTA
This sequence comes from Helichrysum umbraculigerum, assembly GCA_949592205.1. Taxonomy (NCBI): domain Eukaryota; kingdom Viridiplantae; phylum Streptophyta; class Magnoliopsida; order Asterales; family Asteraceae; genus Helichrysum; species Helichrysum umbraculigerum. The sequence continues at coordinate 113,415,928 of CATIUR010000003.1, read as the reverse complement.
GGCTATGTTAAATTAAACTCGTATGACGTAATTCCTGAACCAGTTATACCTAATGAGGAATACTGCCTAACGGTCATAGTCTAGGCCCACTAAATGCAACCTAGTTCGCTATAACCTTAGGCACTGATACCAATCTGTCACACCCCCGATTTCATAGTTTGCGGAAGCGACGATTTTGGGTGTGACTAATCAATAATCAAAGCGCAGAGGTTACAAGCAAACGACTCTACATGAGACGTTTATACATTTTACAAAAGTAGTTACAAAGTTTAGGTTTTAAGTTTATGACGTAATTGAGTTCGCATAATTTGGTCCCGGAGATTTTAATACATAACCATTATACAAAATATAATGCAATAAAATCTTCATATATATGTGTAGATGCATGCGACTCGTACTAGCTAGCGTATCCTGTAGGCCATCCTACTGTTACTGATCACCTGAGAATACAACACTAAAAGGTCAGCTATAAAGCTGGTGAATCTCACAGGTTTATCATAAAACATGATGTGATCAACATGATTATCCGACGATTTAATACCGACAATGATTCAACAACATAACCGAAAAATGATAAACCAATAAAGGTTTCCGAACAATGATTAAACCAATTAAGGTTACCGACTAGATTTACCGACAATGACATTGTATTGCATTAAGCCATGGTTCGAGGCCTAACCCGATTTTCTGCCTCCCGAACGAGGTCAACACCCATAACAATTACTAAAATGCCCGTTTGTACGTGGTTGTAGCTAGCAACCCGGACGGGGACGTCACTCCCATGATAGTACTATCCTTTAGTAATCGCGCCTTATTAAGTTAACGAACCATGCAATGATGAGGACTTTCCCGAATTAAAACACTCGTGCAATAACCGAACATAAAATCAAGACCACCAATGATAACCGAACAATGTAACCAACATGATTAACCGAATTAAATAATCATTTAATTTAACAAGTTAATAATCAAATTAACTAACCGAATAATAGTGATCACGAAAACAAGTAAGTGTTGTATCTCACCCCAATAGAAAAACAGTAAAAGTGGGGCTGTGAGACTCACCTGCGTCACCGAGCAAAGTAGTATCCGATGTGGAATAGACAACCCCCGAATATCCTAGTGTCCTAAACATGCGAGATATTGAATGATTAATTGGATTGCCTAATATATTTCCATTTATAAAAATGTACATTTCGTTGGTGATGATTTTGAAATAATAATTTCCAAAACAATGTTATTTTTATACCTGTTTCGTTGTATACTTTGCAAAAGTACGTATATAACAAAATGTACAAGTTATATCGTTGATATCGCTGGTTTTGTATATGTTTATCTCTCGTGATATCATCATTTTTGGTACTTATTTCTAGTTGATTTCATGAACTTTTGATACTTATTTAGCTTGAAATTGATCTCATGTGTTAAGGTTCAAGATTGAGGAAGAAAATATGAAAAGATGGAGGATTTTGCTGATTTGACTATGTTGCACCGTTTTGGCCATAACTTTCTCATACAAACTCGGATTGAGGTGATTCAGGCGCCCGAACGACCACGACTCAGAGTGCTACAAATCTAAAAAATATGGTTTGTTGGAAAATCGCACATAGCTGATCGGCTATGGTTTTTTAGCCGAACGGCTGGGAGTATATAGCCGATCTTCTATGTTTGTTTAGCCGTTCCTCTATGTTCATATATGGGCTCATAGCCGATCGGCTCACTTTTCATAGCCGATCGGTTATCTTTTCCTAGCCGATCGGCTATCTCCATCTAGCTGATCGGGTGTGTTTGATCTTGCCCAGTACTCTGTTCATGCAGTTCATCCCCAAACCAGTTTACAACATAATTTTTCGGATATAATACATAGATATAACTTTAATACATGATAATATAAGTTTGTAAAACACAATTTAAACAAAAGTTAAAGTTTTACTTACAATTTTGAAATTGAAACCGTGAGGATGAGGATGATGATCCGGATGGTGATGATGATCAAAGAAGATGAGGAAGAAGATGATTATGATGATGATGAGTTGATGATTGTTGTTGTTGTGTTGTTGTTGTTGTTATTGTTGATGTTGGATCCGAGAGCAAAAGAGAGACCGAGAGATTGAGATTGTGTTCGTGTGTGTGTATATTGCATTATTGGAGTCGGTATAAACCGGCTCCAATAATTGATGTTGGTGGGTATGTTATACCCATGTTCGTGTACCCGATCGTTATGTAGTATAATATTTTAAAATGATAAATCTCTAAATATGAAATCGTATATATTTTTAATCGAAGTATTTTATAAAAATACTTTTAATGAGATATAAAATTATATCTTTGTTTCAACTCATTTTGACGGATAGTTTTCAGTGTACAAAATGTGTTTAAATTCTCAATCGAGTAAATAATTATTATTCTCATTAATAATACATTATTTAAAAATATTTTTCACCAACTTCCGTATTTAAGATTTGCGTTCTTTCAGATTTGTTTGTACGTGATTATTACGTATTCATTGTATTATATATATAAATACATATATAATATCCGGATACTTTTGTTTTAACACGTACTGAGTACAAATATTTAAGGTTTAATTTGGCCGCTAATTTTGGCCATTTTTGACCGGGTGTCACACAATACATTGATATTATTGAAGTCTTACACTGTTATAATAGTTTACAAAAGCTCGTAAGCCAAGTGATAGAGATTCTAGGGCATATCTAATTATACAAAATATAGAAATGCAAGGGAATCTCCTGATGTCTGTATGCGACTCGAGCTAATGGGCATCTTGAGTGAGCAGACCTACTGCTGCTGCGATCCTGAGAATACATGCTAAAATGTTCAGCTAAAAGCTGGTGAGCTCACAGGTTTAATGATAAAGTATAATGTATGAACCGCAAGATTTTAAGTATAATTATTTGCAATCAAGCAAATAAGTAAATGATAAATGATGTATATAATTGCCATGAGCACATAGTCTGCGCTTAAATGAGGTGTCAGGATCACAATTAAGTGCCTGAGCGAGGGTGCCTCTATACGTGTGCCTAATCAACACACGTATGAACAAATGATAATGCGTCCATTTGACCAGTCAGTGCTTGCTGACCCGAACGGGGATTGTCAATCCCATATGGTACCATACACTAACATTCACGCTACAAAGTATTACCAAACTATGCTTGGAGGACTTAAATGATTAGATGATAAACTCATGCAGAATATAGCGATATTTGATACTTGCTTTCACATGTAAAACAAAACAAGCATGTATTCTCACCTCTAGAGTAAAAATAGTAAAATAGGGGCTATGAGACTCACCTGATTCTGATGAGATGCTATCAAACAATAATGATGGTATACAAGGAATGATGTCGTCTCCAACGACTGAAACCTGCTAGGCGTCATAGACGAGTAAGGTTATAATAATGATTAGATGTCTTAATAGATCATCTATGCTAGTTGTTCATCCAACTAGTAATGTCCAATGATTTGATTTGATTAGTATGATTGGAAAATAAGTACGGCCCGTTGGTGAGTTTGAATAATAATTCCAAGTATTATTGTTATTATGTTGATGTGTTATACTCAAAAAGTATACTTGATGTGTTTAGTATTCGTATCGTATAAGTTTTGAAGTGTTGTGTTATTCGATACTTAGTGTGGAAATAAGTTATAAGTATTTTATTTTAGGCGACACAATATGGCGTCACTAGATATAAGTTGCGGCAATCGAATGGTTATGCGACACAAGCTTAGTGTTTTCTTGGTTCGGGTTTGTGGTCAAATGACTTCGGTTTGACCCGAGACTTTTAACCAACCCTTAAAATGGTTAAATGAGTTCATAAAAAATTGTTAGTTCGTGTCGGGGTTAACCCAATGTGTCGGTTTTAAAAGTTGTATCAAAACAGTCCTTTGTATTAGGTTTTCGGTTTTGTCGGTTTGTTTCTCCTCTCGTTTTGACGTGTTCTAGTCCGAACCAAGTTCCACAAAAAATTACACATGTTCTACTATGTCTATAGTATCTTATGTAATTTTTGCAAGAATTAAAGAGTCCACTTCGTTAGCTAAATAAAAATCGAGAGACGTCGAGTCCGAAATCCGGCCAAAACAGTAATAGTCACACAAATCTAGTTTTGTAGAATAATCGGTGTATTTCTGGAAAAAGTGTTAAACACGGAAGCTGTAGATAACAAAAATATGAAGATTTTGGCATAGGTTTCATGCATTTATCTTATGTGTACGATTTTATACGAATTCTTTCGTGAGGCTGTTTTCTGGGACAGAATCTGTCTTTATATGTATGTGTTCGAAAAACGTTTTTCGTTATAATTTTTGGACATCATCAAGTTGTATGAGCAATATAACATGTTAATATACATATTACAAGTATTATGAAAGAGTTCTAAAGTTCTTACAAAGCTAGTACAACCGAGAAGAAGAAGAAGAGGTTGATGTGCTCGTTTCCTCGCGTATTTCTTGAATTCCGATGTGACGGTCGATGGTGGTTGTATGGTGCCTCTTTGGTGGTCTTGGGTGGTTGTTGGGTGGCTGGAAATTCACTAGAATTTCATGGAGAGAAAGAGGGAATCAAGAGAGAGATAGCTAGATAAAAATGAGAGTATATGTATGTATATGTATTCAATAATTAAGAAACAAGATCCACAAAATGTGGATCTTGTTTGGGGCTGGAAAAACTGACCCATGTGGGTCCCCACAAGGGTGTGGTTATCTCAAATTTGTTCCTCGAGTTTGCGCTCCGTGCGGTGTTCGTTTCCCCGGTCGTGTAAACGTATAATTAGACGTTTAAATGTTATACGCACGAGTTATAAATAACGAATGATTTCGATATTTTTGATTGTAGTATTACTCAAATAATACTTGGAAACATTTATAAAATGTTTTGATAAAGTGTCGTAATAGTTTGTGTGATCGTGTTACGATTATTAAACTTTGTGACGTTTTAACTGAACGTCTTGTTATCGGTTTATAACACAATGTTTTAAATGAACCTTTTCATTTAAAATGATATATTTTACCAACTAAAATATATTTTGACTTTTGTTTAATGATCGGGCGCGTTGCGCATTTTTGTCGCGTATAACTTATTTATATGATACGAAATACTTTTTAAATATTATCAAAATAATATTTAGAAACAAATATGTTTATTAAATAAATTAATATTATTTAATAAAATAGGTTCACCAACGTCCATATAAATGAATCAGAATTTGGCCGATATAAAATGACACGATTTAAATAAATCATGTATATACGTATGTATAACAATACACAAAATGATACACACAATTAGCCTAACACAGAACTAATTACATGTATTAACAAAATGATTAGGACCTAATAACTAGTCCTAATTTGACGGGTGTCACAAACTCACTACGGATTAGATTGTATTACGATAAGCTAAAGGAAATAGTTGGATTTAAAAAAATATACCTGAAAACATAAGTTAGTGTGGAAGAATTGTAGTCTCCATTTTCAATTGGTGGATAGAAGGAAATTGGGGATTGGCGCAAAATGAAGACGGAAGACTGAAAAAAAGAGAGGGAAAACTAGGTTAATGCTTTCCAAATCCACAAACTAAACAAAAAAGTAATTGTTCGCGGGGTTGCAATTTCCAACACGACTCAAAACTCGACACGAAACCAACTCGAATATATTAGAGTTGGGTCGAGCTTTTTTAACCCGCGAAACCGTCAACCCGAAACCCGCCAACCTGACTATTTATTGGGTTGAGTTTGGGTCACCTAATGAGTTTTGGATTGACCCGACAACCCGAATAAATTTTAAACGTAGTTACATATTTTGAAGTTTTAGTTTAATATGATACGGTGATCCGACGTGTTTAATGATGTTTTAGTATTACATTTTGGTGAATATATTAGGTGATATGAATTTTTTTAGTTTTATAACTAATTTTATGCTTATTAATGTGATCTATTTGACCCGAAATTGATCCATTAATAGAAAATGACCCGAAAACATGCTAATCTCACTAGATAAATGGGTAATCTGGGTCAGGTCAGGTCGGGTCAGGGTTGCGTTGTGTTGAAATTCTCAACTCGATTATCAAATCGGGTCGGGTTTGGGTAGACTACTTCTGTGACACCCGGTCAAATAGGGCAAATTTCGCGCCTAATTTAAACCTCAATTACTCGTACTTAGTACGCATTAATACGAAAGTATTCAAATATTATATATATAGTTATATATATAAACACAAATGAGTAATTGGAATCCTATACAAACAAATCAGAAAGAACCCGAATGTACAAACACGGACCCTGGTGACAAATCTTTTCTAAATAATGTATTATTATTAAAAATAAACATTATTTACTCGGATATTATAAAATCATTTGAAAATGTATTTCATTTTATTTAAAACATATCCTACGAGACGAGACCACGCGAAAAAAAGTTATATTTTTTATAACTCAAATAATGTATTTTTATAAAACACTTGGACTCAAAAACATTTCGAAAACATATTAATAAATTTTTGAAAACGAAAGTATTATATTATTGTACGATCGAGTAAACAAACACGGGCTAAAATACCACAAAGTAAAATAAGCCGGTCCACCCACTCCCACAAAAAGTGGATCTGGTCCCCTTTTCTTTTCATGAACCGACCAAACACACCCTTTGTTTCTCATTTCATTTTTTCATCTTCATCATTTATCTATCTTCTCTCTCGGTCTCTATCTTCCACCACAACAACAATAATTAACAAAAACAATAACAACAATCCAACAACAACAGAAACATCGATCATCATCATTATTGATCATCATCACCATCGTGTATCATCATCTACATCATCATCTCGACATCATCACCATCATTCTCGGCTTCACTCCACCCGTGAGCAATTCTTCACTTTTCTCTCAAATTTCATGTTTAGGAAACCTATATCACCATGTGTTAGAGTTATATCCGTTTATTATGCCCGAAATTAGGATTAGAAACATTGTTTTGTGGATTGATTTCGTGATCAGACCTGAAAGATCAGGTTACCCGGCGGGTACATCGTGTATCCGGTGGTTACACACCCAAAAATCACCTCACATGATCGCGTAACTCCCCTCACCCGATCGTGTACCATACTTCCACCCGATCGCGTAACTTAACTCACCCGATCGCGTATGGGGTCAAAAGTCGGGTTACCCGGCTGGTAAAGCCGAACCCGGGGGGTAACTTCAATGTCGCTAAACTAGCGACACAACCCCCCGTGTGTCGCTAAAAACTCACCAATGTCGCATACTGCGACACTGATTATGTCGCACCTAGTGTCGCCACTTGCGACACTGACCCTAAGTGTCGCTAAAAATAGAGATTTTTATAAATGCTTTTTCACAAAGTATTGAACTTACGCAACTACGAATGTTTATACACGATACAATATGCAAACGTACGAGACTTACTTTTAACAAACATAATAATAATATTTTGATAAATATTATTACCAACCGTCACCAACGGGTCATATACGATTTCTAAACTTAACCAACAAGCGAATACTCGAACAACTAGTTTAGACAGACAGATTAGTCACTCACTTGTATAACCTCGCGTGTTTAGGACTCTAGGAGGTTACTATTGGGACAACACGTGTATCTTAGGATCACTAGCACTCGCAGGTGAGTTCATAGCTGTCGCACCCCCAAATTATTTGTTTGCGGAAGCGGTTCGGGTCGGGGCGCGACTAATCAAGTAATCAAAAGCACAAGATATACAGCAAACGACCTCCAAATGAGACGTTTGTAAAATAGTTACATTCCATAAATAAATCATTTGAAAACATATTGTTTTCGTTACAAAATTATCGTAGCCTAGAGTCCGCGTATGTAGCGGGAGATTCTATTACATAACCGTAATATACAAAAGATAATGCTAAAGAATCTCCGTTAAATGCAGTTTGGAAATCATGCGACTCTAGCTAGTAATCATGGAGTAATCCTACTCCGTACGTGTACCTGAGAATACATGCTAGAAAGGGTAAACCAAAAGGTTGGTGAATCTCATAGGTTTGTAAGTAAGTAAACAGTTTGAACACAAGATTTATCAGTATTGCCCATAGGTGAAATCAGGTATTTGCAACCAAACAAGTAGTAAGTAAATTGTATATACCGTTGCCATGAGGCTCATAGTCGAAGCTTAACCCGAAAATCAGTGCTACAGCCAAGTACCGTAAGATGCCCCCGCGAGTGCCTAATCCAAACACTTGTACGAAACAAATATAAGTCGCCCGTTTCTACAGAACGGTTCGTGGTAGCGCTACTACCCCGGGCGGGGAGGGTCAGTCCCTAATGGATCCATTAACTAATATTCGCGCTTAAGTCCATAACTAACGAAACTATGATGGAGGGACTTCAGTGGATTAGTAAGTAACTCATGCAAGCCCGTATATGAAAAGTAAGTAATTTCAGCACTTGTGTTCAAGAAAAGCAGTTAAGCAATGTATCTCACCCCATAAGTAAAACAGTAAAAAGTGGGGTTGTAAGACTCACCTGAGTCAAGTAAGCAAGCTACGTTTGCAATCAAACGAGTATCCAAAGTAAATCAGCTAGTAGGTTCTCCGAACCCGCAACCTTCTAATGCCCTAAGCATATAAGGTTGTATGTGTGAGTGAATGTCTAAAAGATCATTCATGCTAGTTGTCCACTTCAACTAATTATGTCTAAGTATTCAACCGTTGTTTAATTAAAAACGTTTGCGGCCCGTTGGTGAATGTTTAGGTATGTAATAATAATCTCCGATAAAATTATTATTAAGTTGCGTATCGTTTCATTGTATACTTTCGTAAGTATATGTTTTATAAGTACGAGTAGTGTCGTATATTGTTTGGTTGTTACGCGAGTCCAATACTTGGTAGTTAAATGTTTTTGAACATCCTGAGAATTGCGACAGAAGGCTTCTGTCGCAATGAGTTGCGACAGAAAAGTTATGTTGCAAGATGAAGTTTGTCGTCGCAGAAAGTTGCGACAGAAAGGTTATGTCGCAAGACGAAAATTGTTGTCGCAAAAAGTTGCGACAGAGGAGTTATGTCGCAAAATGGATGTTGCTGTCGTAAAAAGTTACGACATAAGAGTTATGTCGCATAATGGATGTTGTTGTCGCAAAAAGTTGCGACAGAAGAGTCATGTCGCAAATTATGTCGCAAAATCGGGCTGAGAAGTTTTTAGATTTTTAGGCCTTGGTCAAAAATGCTCGGTTTGACCCGAAACTTTTACACAACCTTTATTATGTTATAATACTCATAGAAAACGAGTTCCGTGACCATTGGTGACCCACAAGTGTCGTTTTTATATCGAATACGAAAACAGTCCATAACTTCATTTTTAACAAATTTTGATCTCGTTCGGGCCTCGGTTTAACTAAGCAAATTGTCAATATCAAATCCGGGAAAAATATATGTTATTCCCATATCTCTCAGCTCTCTGGAACATATTTTTATTAAGTCTAAAACCAAGCACAAGTCAAGAAATAATTTTACAAAGTATAAGTGTTCCAGCAGCCCTTTTTCTATCTATATGTGCACAAACAATGGTCTAGTTTAAAATTCGTGTATTTTTGGTCAAAGTGGTCTTCATGAAACTTGTATAGGACTAAAAAAAAAGGATTTTCCCACTGGTCTCACCTATTTATTCGACCCACACACCAAGATATGCCATTTTTCTCTTGACTAAAAATCTGGTCAGATTCATTAGATCTGCTATGTACTTTTATTTCGGTAATTAAAAATAGCAAATGAACTTCAATTTTCGTGAGGCTTACATATTTGAAAAGTATACTTCTTAAAATTGATTTTAGGCTCAAGAAACGTTGGATTTCATCAAGAAATGGGTTAGATATCACGGATCTAACCCGATCTAAAATATTGTCCAGTGGACAAAGTTATTATCCATTGGTTTTTAGTGTTTCGGTTGTGCTTTCGGGTTGTTTTTGGACATAAGCAGTAGAAATGAAGCTCTAGCACGAAGGTAAACATCATCCAAGGAGTTTTGGCGAAAATCTAAAGAAAACTCACCAAGAAAAGTCGAGTTGCAGCTGAAAAGTGCAAGAGGTGTTGCTGTCCTTCTCGGTTTGTGATTTCCTTGCTTCTCCTTGCGATTTATCGAACAAGATGGTGATAGATGATGTTGATTCTTGTTTAGGTGTTCATGGAAGAGTTTTTGAAGTGTGGATAAGGTGGTGGTGGCTGCTGGATGCAGAAATAAAGAGAGAGATATAGATGAAGGTGTGTGTGTTTAAAAGTTGCAAATGAAAGAAGTGAAGGGTTTGAGGTCTAAATGGAAAGGGGAGAGTAGGCTGGCCGATTTTGGGCCTCATCTGACTCGTGGGCCTGGGCTCAAGGGCTTAGGCTCGTGGGCTTGGGCTCACAGCCCGTTCCTCGAATCGATCGGGTTACGTTGGTTGCTCGTTAAATCGTTAAACACGGGTTATAAAATGTAGTTTTTAATCGTGTGATTACTCGAGTACATTTTCGATATGTAGAATAACTAAGTATTTTAGAACACTTATTTCAAGTTACTAAAATATACTTTGGATTTCGTTCGGGTGTCGTGCTCGATTCGCGCGTTTTCTCAGATATGTTACGTTTTATTCCAAACGTGGAAGAAGTTTTTTTTTTCTTGTTTATTATTATAAAATAATAATACCAAGTAAATAACAACTATTTTATTATAAAAATAGATTAACGTTGAGTACAAAAGGGTTCACTAACGGCCGGGTGTTTCGGATTCCATCCGAGTAAATCGTGTAATATCAATTTATTACGTACGGGTGTATATTCAATATACGTTATGTTTTGGTCAAAAATTACACTAAGCAATTAAGTGATCAAATTTTAAATTGTGAGGTATGGTGTTGAAATTACTTTCAAGATAATTACGTTGTTATACGATTATCTATATTAGTAAATAAGAATTTTGAGTAAAAATACACTTTAAGTGCGTTGATCCTTGTTGAATAAAGATCTAAGAAAAAAGTTAAAGAACAGATTAAGCGTAATGCTAAATAGGCAATAAAAACGTATTATATGACAAAATCTAGTGTTTGTAAATAAGATTTGATGAAGTATTTCAAGTAAAACACAAGGATAATGCAGTTTATACGTTTCAAAAGTGAATTAAACAAAGTAAAAGACAAATCAACACGATGATATACGAGGAAAGCCCTTGATCAAGGTTGATCGCCGGCACAAAACCTCGGGAATGATCAAATGATCCTTGCCTTTGTTAATCTTATTAAAATGAAAATAATGAATTACAGACTAAGAGCACAAGGATGATCGGCTAAGTGATTATATGTGCGATTCTAGCTAAGTGTTGAAGAAAATGAATATGAACGAGAGTGAAAGCAGAGTGTTTGTGTTTTTTACAGATGAAAATAGTGTGTATGCGTTAACTTAATCGATAATCCATGCCTCAATTATATACTAAGAGCGTATAACAATATTTTTGAGAATCTCGGGATCCTCCGATGAAGGATGAAGACCACCAACGTCTCTTTTGACTTTCTTTTTACACGTGCAGCGGACTTGGTCATCCTCGAATCATATCAAAGCTTCCTCACGTAATCCGGAGCATATCTCATTAACGCATTCCATATATGATCTGGTCAATACTCAAAGAAAATAAACACGTTAAACAGCGCATGATCCTGAACTAATATAGGTCCAGGATCCTGAGCTATGCATACTCCAGAATAAACATAGGATCCTCACTTAAGGATCTCCCTTATCCAGTATCATGCAGAATTATGTTAGATAAATACATCTTGAATAGGATCCTGCGAGATAAATAATAAAGACATTTCCAGAATCCTTAACTATAACCGTGATCCTGAAAACAGACTTACACGCTATCATTATCCTGCTATACGAATATAAAATGTAAATGCTTTTCATACCTGTGTGACGAGTATATGATGCTAATAAGGATCCTGCAATGTTAGATAAAAATCTACCCACAACACGTTATATTACAAGTACTTAGTCCTATTACATACTAAATACAAGTAATTACAGGCAAAGGTTAGGGTAAATTAATACGCCTAAGTGCGGGTTGTCACAATAGCCCCACTCTTTCAACTGTTTTACTGTTTTCGAGGTGAGAATGCATGTACACTATTTTTTTTTATAAACTTTGTTTTATAAAAACTATCATCGTTACATTTCCACTGTTTACTACCTGTACACTAGGATCGAAATTCGGTAACTCCTTTGTGATGTACATTTGATCTATTTTTTTCAATCTGTAATATCTATTGTGTGTACAGCATATGTGTTGTTTTAGCTTCTCTTTGTGTTAGACTTTTATGTGTATAAAACTTCTGTGCTTACATTATAGAATCTCAAGAAATCTATACTACTACAGACTAAGATTATAAGAATATAAGAAATTGGTAGATTACTATCTAAGACTACAAGAATATTTGGGGTTAGAATACAAGAACATTACAAGTTTAGAATACAAGAACATTACAAGATTAGAATACAAGATTATACAAGAACAGAATACGAGAAATCTTAGAATCTAGAATCAAGAATACAAGGAGACTTAGAATACAAGAACCAATAAGATTATGTACTGTGTATGTGCTAGAACTCAAGATATACAAGAAATTCAAGAATCAAGAATTACATTTGTAAGAAATCAAGAAACTTATGTGCAAGAACCTTATTTGCAAGAAACAAGAACCACGTGTACTTTGTACATGCAAGAACCTTATTTGCAAGAAACAAGAACAACGTGTACTGGATACGCGTCAAGAACTCAAGAATGCAAGAAACTAGAAACAAGAAACTAGAATACTAGAACTAGAAATCCAAGAAACTAGGATACTAGAAATCAAGAAAAACTAGATAATTTGACAAACAAGAAATCACAAAACAAGATTTCAAGAAAACATTTTGATTTATACCTTTAAACAAGATTTCATAGATTCAACTATTGATTTTTACTAAAGTATAGATTTTATACTTCACGAAATGGTTTATCACTCATATTACTGTGTTCTGATAAAACATGTGAACTCACCAGCTTTATAGCTGACCATTTTAGTGTGCATTCTCAGGTACACCGCTATAGTAGGATCGGCCCATTAGGATCCTAGCTCGAGTCGCATACATAAACTTATTCGGAGATTTCCTTACATTATTTTTGTAACGTTAGTTATGTAGTGAAATCTCTAGAATCATTTTGCGAACTCTAGTTTATTTTGTAAAACTTAAATACTTTGTGTATGTATTTTCAACGTCTCATTTAGAGTCGTTCATTATATATCTTTGTGCTGTTGATATTTGATTAGTCGTGCCCCGACCCGAACCGCTTCCGCAACCATGAATTTGGGGGTGCGACAGATTGGTATCAGAGCCTAAGGTTATAGTGAACTAGGTTGCATTTAGTGGGCCTAGACTATAACCGTTAGGCAGTATTCCTTATTAGGTATAACTGGTTCAGGGATTACATCATACGAATTTAATTTAACATAGCCTTACCAGCTATGTACAATTAAATGAGGATGATGTAGGATCTGAAAGGGGTTATATTTAAATAGGAATGTACTAGTTGACTCTGCTTTATTTTGTCATAGACACGCTAGGCTATTATATGAATAGGCCTTATCTGCGTACTACTTTCTATGCCATTCTATATATTTAATATATATATATATATATATATATATATATATATATATATACCCCATGCTATAATACACTCACGAGCGCTCATACCATCAAAGACGACAAGTATAGCTACTACTATACCACTCGATATACAGACTAGACTTGTTCTCATCTAGTACCGTCTATCTATTTATACAAGTATGACGAACAACAACACATTTCACTGTACCGTCATGTACTCACGAGAAAGATATCGTTTCACATTCTTTCCATCAATTAATCCTTCGGGATCATGATTGAAACACACTACTAGGAGAACTGCTATGTCTCCATGAACAAAATCCTATCCCGCGCACTATCGATAACATCACTTTTATCCGAACGAATTCCGAATCTCGATGTTATAGATCCCCAACATATGTTGTAAATTCAAACTCTTGAAATCCTTAACATACGGTTACAATCCTTTCATTTTTCATTATAAATTGATACATCGCGTCTCGACATTTTCTCCATGTATACATACATATGATTATCAAATATATCACTCAGAACTCTCACATGTCCTTTATCTTGTTATTAGAGGAACATGCCTCCGAGACGACAATTATTCAGTGAAGCAGAAATCTCCCAATTCATTGCTCAGGGAGTAACTCAAGCCCTTGCTGCTCAACAACAAAGATCTGGCCGCGATGGCACAACCAAACCCTGCACTTACAAGGGGTTCATAAATTGCAAACCACGGAACTTCTCTGGTATTGAAGGAGCCATCGGTTTGATACGGTGGATCGAGAAAATGGAATCCGTCTTCCACCTCTGCAACTGCACCGAAGAGTGCAAGGTCATATACGCCACCTGTACCCTCTCAGACAGTGCACTCACGTGGTGGAACACGTACACACAAACCGTGAGTATCGAGACTGCTTACCAACTTCCTTGGGAGGATCTCAAGAAAATGATGAAAGACGAATACTAACCCAGGGAAGAACTGCAACAATTGGAAGTCGAATTCTAGCACCATACCGTCGAAGGAAATGACATCACATCCTATACCACTCGTTTTCACCAACTTGCACTTCTCTGCCCATCTATGGTAGACCCAAAGATTAAACGTATCGAAAGATATATTTGGGGACTCCCGGCACCAATCCAGGGCATGGTCACTGCTTCGAATCCTGGCACTATTCAGAGTGCGGTTAGCATGGCTCACAGCCTTATGGCCCAGGTAGTCCGGCATGAAAACTCTATCACTGGAACCAACAAAAGGGGGCGGAATGAAGATTCCGGCAATGATAACCAGTACCGCCAGCCAGTGAAAAGGCAGGAAACAACTAAGGCATACGCCAGCAGGTTTGAGGAAAGGAGCGGTTATGGAGGTCAACTGCCATACTGCCCCGACTGTAATCATCATCATGTCGGCCCCTGCAGCACACCCTGTGGAAAATGCAAGATAAGGGGACATCAAACTAGGGACTGCAAATTTCTCCCTAACACTGACACCACAAACTCATCAGGAGCTTGCTTCGAGTGTGGTGATACTGGACATTTCATGCGAGATTGTCCGAAACGCGAGAACAAGAATGACAACTGAAACAACTACACCCGCTAAGGCGTCAAGTAATATTAAAGTACGTATCTTACCACAAATCGAGTTTTCAATACTCGTATATCTCAAGATGCGTATCTTTCATTATTCGTATATACTCCCCTCACTATATCGGTATTCATCATAGATATTAAGTCCTCACGTCGTCAGTAGGGCTTTGATTCTAACAAGGGGAGCAAGATAAGTATTAGACAACATACGGGTGTAATACCCTAACCACTAGAAATTCATACTAAGAAATAAGGTGTTGTTACAAGGATCAAGTATTCAAGAAATCATAAGTCAAGAAATCATAAATCAAGAAATCATAGATCAAGAAATCATAAGCCAAGAAACTATAGATCAAGAACTGAGAACTTAGAACGTGACAAGTAAAACAAGATGCCTAAGAAACTCATTCACCTTACTCTTAAGACCCCGCACCTATCGTTATCATCGACTGAATTTCGGGACGAAATTCTCCTAACAAGGGGAGAATGTAACACCCGGTCAAATAGGGCAAATTCCGCGCCTAAATTAAACCTCAATTACTCGTACTTAGTACGCATTAATACGAAAGTATTCAAATATTATATATATAGTTATATATATAAACACAAATGAGTAATTGGAATCGTATACAAACAAATCAGATGAACCCGAAAGTACAAACACGGACCCTGGTGACAAAACTTTTCTAAATAACGTATTATTATTAAAAATAAACATTATTTACTCGGATATTATAAAATCTTTTGAAAACGTATTTCATTTTATTTAAAACGTATCCTACGAGACGAGACCACGCGAAACAAAGTTATATTTTATATAACTCAAATAATGTATTTTTATAAAACACTTGGACTCAAAAACATTTCGAAAACATATTTATAAATTTTTGAAAACGAAAGTATTACATTATTGTACTATCGAGTAAACAAACACGTGCTAAAATACCACAAAGTAAAATAAGCCGGTCCACCCACTCCTACAAAAAGTGGATCTGGTCCCCTTTTCTTTTCATGAACCGACCAAACACACCCTTTGTTTCTCATTTCATTTTTTCATCTTCATCATTTACCTATCTTCTCTCTCGGTCTCTATCTTCCACCACAACAACAATAATTAACAACAACAATAACAACAATCCAACAACAACAGAAACATCGATCATCATCATTATCGATCATCATCATCATTTACATACTCATCATCCATCACACATCTCTCTCGGTTCACTCACACAACCGACACCATCATCATCTTTGTTCGGAATCATCAAGGAAGAAGAAACAACAGGGAGTAACAATATCATCATCACCATCGTGTATCATCATCTACATCATCATCTCGACATTATCACCATCATTCTCGGCTTCACTCCACCCGTGAGCAATTCTTCACTTTTCTCTCAAATTTCATGTTTAGGAAACCTATATCACCATGTGTTAGAGTTATATCCGTTTATTATGCCCGAAATTAGGATTAGAAACATTGTTTTGTGGATTGATTTCGTGATCAGACCTGAAAGATCAGGTTACCCGGCGGGTACATCGTGTATCCGGCGGGTACACACCCAAAAATCACCTCACCTGATCGCGTAACTCCCCTCACCCGATCGTGTACCATACTTCCACCCGATCGCGTAACTTAACTCACCCGATCACGTATGGGGTCAAAAGTCGGGTTACCCGGCTGGTAAAGCCGAACCCGGCGGGTAACTTCAATGTCGCTAAACTAGCGACACAACCCCCTGTATGTCGCTAAAAACTCACCAATGTCGCATACTGTGACACTGATTATGTCGCACCTAGTGTCGCCACTTGCGACACTGACCCTAACTGTCGCTAAAAATAGAGATTTTTATAAATGCTTTTTCACAAAGTATTGAACTTACGCAACTACGAATGTTTATACACGATACAATACGCAAACGTACGAGACTTACTTTTAACAAACATAATAATAATATTTTGATAAATATTATTACCAACCGTCACCAACGGGTCATATACTATTTCTAAACTTAACCAACAAGCGAATACTCGAACAACTAGTTTAGACAGACTGATTAGTCACTCACTTGTATAACCTCGCGTGTTTAGGACTCCAGGAGGTTACTATTGGGACAACACGCGTATCTTAGGATCGCTAGCACTCGCAGGTGAGTTCATAGCCCCACTCTTTCAACTGTTTTACTGTTTTCGGGATGATAATGCATGCACACTATTTTTTTTATAAACTTTGGTTTATAAAAACTATCATCGTTACATTTCCACTGTTTACTACCTGTACACTAGAATCGAAATTCGGTAACTCCTTTGTGATGTACATTTGATCTATTTTTTTCAATCTATAATATCTATTGTGTGTACAACATATGTGTTGTTTTAGCTTCTCTTTGTGTTAGACTTTTATGTGTATAAAACTTCTGTGCTTACATTATAGAATCTCAAGAAATCTATACTACTACAGACTAAGATTATAAGAATATAAGAAATTGGTAGATTACTATCTAAGACTACAAGAATATTTGGGGTTAGAATACAAGAACATTACAAGTTTAGAATACAAGAACATTACAAGATTAGAATACAAGATTATACAAGAACAGAATACGAGAAATCTTAGAATCTAGAATCAAGAATACAAGGAGACTTAGAATACAAGAACCAATAAGATTATGTACTGTGTATGTGCTAGAACTCAAGATATACAAGAAATTCAAGAATCAAGAATTACATTTGTAAGAAATCAAGAAACTTATGTGCAAGAACCTTATTTGCAAGAAACAAGAACCACGTGTACTTTGTACATGCAAGAACCTTATTTGCAAGAAACAAGAACAACGTGTACTGGATACGCGTCAAGAACTCAAGAATGCAAGAAACTAGAAACAAGAAACTAGAATACTAGAACTAGAAATCCAAGAAACTAGGATACTAGAAATCAAGAAAAACTAGATAATTTGACAAACAAGAAATCACAAAACAAGATTTCAAGAAAACATTTTGATTTATACCTTTAAACAAGATTTCATAGATTCAACTATTGATTTTTACTAAAGTATAGATTTTATACTTCACGAAATGGTTTATCACTCATATTACTGTGTTCTGATAAAACATGTGAACTCACCAGCTTTATAGCTGACCATTTTAGTGTGCATTCTCAGGTACACCGCTATAGTAGGATCGGCCCATTAGGATCCTAGCTCGAGTCGCATACATAAACTTATTCGGAGATTTCCTTACATTATTTTTGTAACGTTAGTTATGTAGTGAAATCTCTAGAATCATTTTGCGAACTCTAGTTTATTTTGTAAAACTTAAATACTTTGTGTATGTATTTTCAACGTCTCATTTAGAGTCGTTCATTATATATCTTTGTGCTGTTGATATTTGATTAGTCGCGCCCCGACCCGAACCGCTTCCGCAACCATGAATTTGGGGGTGCGACAACTTCTGACCCACCAACTCGATAACCCGAGCAGGTCAACTCAACCCAACTCGGATTGCCACCCCTATTAAAGTGTCCCTCTACACCCTCACACACTTTTCTTAATTACATTTTTTACGAATTAAATAACATATCTACCAATTAAAGTATTTTTTGATTGATTAAAATGAAAGTGGACACTTATTTGGAACAACCCAAAATATTAATGTGGAAACTTGTGGTAGGACAAATGGAGTAATAAATAAAAATCTACAAAATGTTCTTTTTGATATATGATTAGTTGATTGAAAATAACAGTGTTATAATTTGTTTATTTTACTATTGTATGAAATGAATATTCATTTGGTCTATGGTATATGTTGAATATGTTAATTCCGTATATTGTATGCACATTTTTTTTCAAAATTAACAAGAAAGTCAACCTACTTTTTTTAGCATTATCCAAAAAAGAATGGGTGATGATATTTTCACCATGATTTTTTATATATCCATTATAATGTACAACTATTTATTCATATAGTACAACTGTTTACTGCACATGTATGGTGGATCTATCAAAATTAATGTTGAAAATATCAATACTCAAAAAGAAAGTGTACATACAATAGAATATATGGAATTGACATGTTCAATGCATACCAAATAAGTTTTGAAAGTAATCTTTATCTTTCGTTGTACTATAATAAAAGAGGTAAAATAGTACACTTTGAATATATAATAAAACATCTCTTTAATATATTATAATAGAGTGTATATTATGTTGTCATTTTTAATTTAGGCAACTCTAATCTAATCTCAACCCTCCATTGATTAACCATTTTTAATTAAAACCATTGATAATTTCCCATGTAAATGACAACCTAAATAGTTATTGTCTATTCCTCAAAAGTCATAATTGTCCCTCCTTAAATATTACAAATTTATTTAATTTAATTTAACTTTATTTTAAAAAAAAATCCATAAAAAATTATAAAAACCCGTCTGCGATTTAAATTATAATACTCCAAAATAAAAAAAAACATCGTCATCGTCATTAGGAGACCACCAAGCAGAAAACGTAATCGTGCTTCAGACAAATTCCCAGAATAATCTAATTTTTAAAATTTTCTCTTGCAAATCTCCTCTTCTACCCAAACCCTAATCTCTTTTAACACTAAAATTAGGGTTTCAAGTAACCATGACCGTTGTAATGTCAATGGAAGACAACGACTGTAATGTCAATGGAAGACATTACAATTGAAAGCAATAGTTTAAACATCGATTTATCATCTGTTGATTACAACACCATTCATCTCCCTCCCGGTGAAGTTTTCGGCATCAAAAGGTTAGGGTTTTTACATTTATATACAATCGAATTGAATTATTTAGTTGTATATAATTGTTCTTTCTGCTGATCATTTTCCTCTTCAAAGGTCAGTTGATTTTAAATTTAAATATAGTTTGTTACAAGTTATTGTTTAGTTGTTTGTTAGTAAAATTAATTAATGAATAATTAGTTATATTAATAACAGTGTGTAGTCTGCAATTGTTGACGGTGATGGGGTGAAGCACATATTGCTATGCCGTGTGTTGTTGGGTAAAACTGAGCTTGTGAATCGTTGTTCTACACAATGTAATCCGAGTTCTGATGATTTCCAGACTGGTGTGGATGATCTAATCTCCCCGAAGATATATATTGTGTGGAGTAGTCAGATGAACACTCACATATTACCTGAATTTGTCATAAGTTTCAAGACGATGACAAGTGTTACCAGTAAGTTATTTTAGGAATTTCATGTACTCCATATTAGTATTGGATTTCACCTTTATAGGTAACTGATCTTGATTGAACCTATACGCACATTAACGTATGTGATTTAGGGCCGCGATCCAATGGAGTTCGTCTTGAGAAACTTGTTTCCCCTTGGATCCCAATTCCACAACTCGTTACAGCACTTTCCAAGATTTTGCCCCCAAAAGCCATCAAGGAGATCACACAGCATCGTCACAGTTACATTGTAAGTGCTAATAAATTGTGTGTTTGTCTTGGCTTCTTTGAGGCTCGAATTCAGTTTCTGGAGCCTAATGATGTCTGTTACCTTTTGACAGGAGCGTAAGATATCCAGACGTGATATGATAAATGGAATCAGAGAAGTTGCTGGGGATAGGGTGTTGGTGGCAGTTCTAAAAGATTTCACAAACCAGGTACACTTTCATCATGTTTTATTTGTAGAAATTTGCTATTGAAATTGTAGGATTATATTGTGACCATGAATTAAGAAGTCATCAAATTGTCAATTATTTTTTCTCCTAGGTTCTGAAATATATATATATATATATGTATATGTATATATATGTATGTATGAAACGGTGATTTTCCCCTAAAATTTATTGGTTCTAATATATATATATATATATATATATATATGTATATGTATATGAAACGGTGATTTTTCCCCAAAATTTATTGGTTCTAAGTGAT
The DNA here is from genome assembly GCA_949592205.1 of Helichrysum umbraculigerum. NCBI lineage: Eukaryota > Viridiplantae > Streptophyta > Magnoliopsida > Asterales > Asteraceae > Helichrysum > Helichrysum umbraculigerum. Next base: position 113,394,769 of record CATIUR010000003.1, on the reverse strand, counting down.
TAGTTAAACTTGTCATGCTCTGACCTTTGCTCTATATTAGAATCTTATTTCTTTCTAGGCAGCAAAAAGTAACATTGGTATAATGGCATGTGAAGTATATATTAGTTTATGCTTCTATGATGCATGTCACTTGGTGCAGTAAATCATAGATGGCAACTATTTGCATTGACTCGAATTGTTCAGTGAAATCTTTAGGAATTATATGGCAGTTAGTTGTGAAGACTCTGTGGGTTTTGTTTAAATCTACATGCCTCTCACTGCTGGTAGGTACCAAGCTAGGAGATCTAGGAAGGCCCAATGCCCAATTGTTGAACGTTTGACCAACTCTCTTATGATGCACGGGAGGAACAACAGTAAGAAGTTGATGGCTGTTCGTATTGTCAAGCATGCTATGGAGATGATCCACCTCTTAACTGATGCCAACCCAATCCAAATTATTGTCGATGCTGTCATTAATAGGTACACTTAGCCACCTTTACTTTTCTGTTAATTATACTATGTGTTCCTTCTGATTTTGTTATTTAAGTTTGTATCTTTCGACTGATGATGTTAACTAATAATTATATGTGTAATTAATTATAGAGGACCAAGAGAAGATGCCACTAGAACTGGTTCTGCTGGTGTTGTTAAGCGACAGGTTGTTGACATTTCTCCTCTAAGGTGTGTTAACCAGGCAATCTACCTTCTCACTACTGGTGCACGCTTTTAGAAATGTGAAGATCATAAATGAATGCCTTGCGGAGGAGCTTATTAATGCTGCCAAGGGATCATCAAACAGGTAAACATTAAATTTTTATATGTGATGGAAATATATATTCTCTGTTTTTTGATTTAGGCTATGTTCCTATAATGCTTAGTTGACGATCATTTGCCTGATTGCGCAGCTATGCTATTAAGAATAAGGATGAGATTGATTGGGTTGCCAAGGCCAATCGTTGAAGAAGATATTATGTTAGGGTACTCGATTTTGGTGGCAATAGTTTGGTATTGTATGGAAAACAATTCATTATCAAAACTATTGGCTTTTATGTTCTGGATCATGAGTTACAGAGTTTCTGAATTCATTTCGGGTATACCTTTATTTTGCTTTCTCTGTTATTAATCAAATATCAGTTGAGAGTTTATCTATTTAATGCAGTTTTCTGGTATCTCTGTTTGTGTGAATGAGAACCGGCAAAAAGCTGCATGCCCAGGAGGTGTTGAGCCAACGATCAAAAATAAAAAAGCAAAGGATGCTATTAAGGCGTTGACATCAAGGGTAATCTACTACCATGTAGCTGTAATGGATTATCACAAGAGGTGACAAATTGGGTGGAAGGGTGATGGGTCAAAGCAGGTCATGTAAGTTGTAAGGTTGGGGGTGACGGGTCAAAACTGGTACTTTCCCCTATATATTGCTAATTATATATAATATTATTGACGTGTAATCTATTTAAGCTATTACGTGGCATTCATACAAATTGTTAGCTAAGATAGGGTATGCACTTGCCCTACATCGTGCATGTAGTGCTATAAGTAATATCCAACAGAAACTATTTATGTGGTAATTCTTTTATGTTTTGTTTATTATACTCAAATTTATCCAACTTATAAATGTTGTTGATCATTTTGTTACTTCCTCAGCGGATTTTGAACTGAAATTACTTAGAAGAGGTGTGTTTTTGCAACTCTTTCCGGACAACCAATGAAGCTGATGATTTTGTTGGTGCTCACGAGTTAGATAAGAAAGGAAAACCCAACCAAAATTTGAATGTAAGTTACTATGTTCAAGTCGGTGATAGAAAGAAAAAGAGGCCCAAGTTGCTCAATTTAGGCTTTTGAGTTTTAACCAACCATTACCCAAGTCCCAACTCCATTAACCTTATTGATATTTAATTTAATTGGAATTACGAATACTGATTAATAATATGAATTATTTCCCACTAAGTACTCCATATATTTTGTTTGTATTTGTGTATCTTGGAATATGGATTTTTCACTTTAATTATGATTTAAGAAAAATAGTTTTCAATTATATTTTATTATCTCTATATATATACTCATCGTGTTTTTGTTTTGTTATCATTAGCTCTATGTAGGATGTTTATCATGTGAATATGTTTACTTTTCTCTTACCAATTCAATAAACAGGGTATACAACGTCTATGTCTAGGTTGGACATAACTCATTCACATAACCTTTGGTATTAAATTTTGATGATGTTATGTTTTGGTTGTTAAGTGATTGTATGATGAACATGTTTGGATTTTGAGATAATTGTAAATGAGTTATAATTTGGAAATTAATGTACAATTGTCTTAGTGTATTGTTACTTATAGCATGTTGGTAATGTAAAGAAAAATAAGGGACTTAAGTACGTGAGGAGCTTCTTAATTAACGTGCAATATAATTTTCTATGAGAATGTTGACTAAAGTATTTGAAATGATTAGGGAGGAATGTTGTTTTGGACGAATATGCTTTCCCCAAAGGTGTTTAATGATGGACAATCGCTAGAAATATCGAACTACCTGAGACCAGTGAAAGACCTTGATGATATTTAAGGTGGCAAAATTTCTTGATTTCAAGTTTTAGCATTTATTTTCGTGTCTTATGATCGAATTGTTGATTTCCTTTTCAAGTCTTTGCTTTAATCTCTGCTGGAAATGACCCCTATATGTGTTTTTAATTTTTGAGGTGGTAATTTTGGCCCATCTATTTATGAATGGCTCAATGTTCTTATATGCGTACTCAATTTTGGAGGTGGTGATTTCAGCCGAACTACTTATGAATGTCTCGATAAAGATCGAGTTTCATGTTTAGAAGTATAAGTAGTTAAATAAAGAACATCAGCTCAAAAGGAAATTATGTTGAGGTGAGGCACGCGTAGTCGTAGTGCCTTTGTTGTGTGGCCCTTTAAGGTGAATATCCAATGCTTTGAACGTTCTTACATAGTTAACTAAATTTGACCTTACACAACTTATTATGTTTCCATGCATTATAAGTTTATATTTATGTTTATAATCTTATTAAAATTGTTGAGGTATTTCGATTATCTTAAAATTGTTTATTTATTTATTTATTTGAAACATTCACTTCAGTCGATATATAAGTTTACAGAACTTTGTTCATTAGAAAGGTAATTGCAATTGCTCAACACACTTGGATTAAGATATGTTTGTCCATCTAGATCACGACAGCTAGGAGAATGAGGAGCACATGCTTTATCCTTAACAAGTTCCCAAACCATTTCAAAATAAAAGTTCTACTTCGAAAAATAAGGTGTTCCTCAAAATGACTTTGCAAAATTCAGTTTTATTTTGTTAAGACATATATGTAGTTGTGTTTTTTGTTGTTGTAGGCTGTTATGGCATTGTAGAATATTGCTATTGAAGCTCCTTGCTCCTTGCCAAGGTAAGGCTCGATTAAACGAGCATGCCAAGCTTTCCATGCTAGCCTTTTTGTTATATATGCTGCAGTTATTTTGAGATAGCAAGATGGGTGGGGTGGGGTGGGGTGGGGTGAGTTGGGTAATGGGTCAAGCAGATTACGATGAAAGTGAGTCAATCTTTAAAGGGAGTTTAAATGTCACCTTTTTATAAATATGTAAATTGATAGTCAATGCATTGGAGACGTTTCACAAAACAATATTATTACCATAATGTTTTATATATATGATTAATAACACAAATTAGGAGTTTATGTCTTAAGATTTAGAAATACTGCTCATCGGAATATAAGCAGTTTCACCAACGTTTGTCCCCGAACAGATCTTAACCTCAACAACACGTTTACAAACTTGGATTATCCGAAGGATAGTACCCTTACACAATCCACCACTTTTGTAAACATCCCTAATCAACTTCACATGAATGCTTCTGTCAATTAAATATCCAATATACTCACTACGGCAAGAATATAAACAACGCATATTTGCATCATCTTCATCTTCACTTATAGATTTTTGCTAACTACTTTTATTAACTGGCAGGCCGATGAACTTCGTCAAAAGACCTTAAAACAAACTCACGAGAAACTAACCACAAGACAATATGCACTTGCACTTCTTGCAATAAACAACTATTTTGTGAGGCTTCATGCAATAAGTGCACTCTGACTAGCACGTACTCAAGATTGATCATAAAGCTAATGTTTTTAACATATATCCAAACATGCAAAGTACTTCCATCAATGAATTCACCCTTATGATAATACCCTTTAGTTTGAATGATTACTGTAAATGTTTTTTACAAGTTACAATTACGTGATGCATCCTCTGTTTCTATTTAATTTAAATTTCATTTACTTGAATCAATTTTATATCACATTTTATATAGTTTTGAATATATGTACAAGTGATATACAGTTAAAGATTATGATATTAGTTAATATTTTTAATATATTTCATTTACTTAATAAACCTTAATTATTTTTATTGTCTAGCCCGCAAAACTTGCGGGTTATAATCTAGTTAAATATAATATAATACACTTTTATAATACACTTTAAAACATTAAACGAACGAATATATGAAGATTCACCCCCGAACTTTGAATATATGAACTTTTAAATAGTAGCTTTCCAATTTCTATACATTATGGAAACCCACGACTATTTTCTTGGTATGTATATATATTTATATTTAATATTTTATTTATATAAAGTAAAAATTTTCTACAGTTATAACGGCGAATAAAAATAGATTTAAAAAAATGAGAGAATACAGTTGCATTATTTACGTGATTTGGGTCGCAATTACAAATTAAGATTAAATATAAAGAAATACTCCAATAATTATCAGGAACTTGATTATTAACAGGCACACACGTGAGTTGATGGTACGGCGAAAGTACAAAACCCAAATCTTAGAGTTGCAAGGACGAAGACAAAAAAAAAAACAAAGGAGTTGAAGAAGATCCGATCCGATGGAAATGGCGAAACGGTTAATTGGGGGTTGCATCAAATCTCAAGCAGGTACCAATTTCCTTAAGATCCGTTTTCCGTTGGGTTCTCACAGATCACTTTCACTTTTTGCCAACTCCAGTTTTTATTTATTTAATGATTGTTTTGAAAATAATAATAAAAATAATAATCAGTTGCATGATGTTGTTCCAAGAATAAAAGAACATTATGATCGGCTGTGTTCAATTGGTGTTCCTGTTGATAATTTCACTATGGATATTGCTATCAAGTGTTGTTGTGAGTTGTATCGCACGGATTACGGTTTTGTACTCTTAGGCTGTTGCGTCAAGCGAGGTATTTCACCTGAGGCCTTCACTTATCATTCACTCATAAAAGGTTTGATTTTAGAGGATAGGACTCATGAGGCTGACAGATTGTTCAAGAAGCGAATCCAACAACGACCCTCGAATCTAGTCACCTACAACACCATGATTAAAGCGCATTGTAAGATTGGCGATTACTTCACAGCTATTGCTTTGCTAAGGCTCATGGATGGAAGAGGTTGTCAACCTAACGTCGTGACATATAACACCATTATTCACGCTCTCTGCAACGACCTATTCATCCATCATGCTTCCAACCTCTTCAAACAAATGAAAACCATTATCCCACCTAATCTCCTCACATACAATTCTTTGATTTATGCTCTTTCTAACGTGGGTCGATGGGATGACGTCTGTACCATGCTAAAAGAAATGGAGGATGCAGGGATCTCTCCAGACGTTGATACTTTTAACATACTAGTTGATGCGCTTTGCAAACAAGGTAAGGTTAAAGAAGCAGAGCTTGCTATTGACATCATGGTTAGAAGCAGCAAGTATCCTCCTGACATAGTCACTTACAATTCCCTAATTGGAGGTTGTTGTTTGCAAGGTGAATTGAGCAAAGCAAATGCTGTTCTTGATTTGATGACGTTCAGAGGCATCAAACCTATTATTCTTACTTATAACACACTATTAGATGGATATATTAAAAATAAGAAGATAGATGAGGCTGTTCATATGTTCCGTGAATTACTTATAAATAGTGAAAAACCCAAACCAAACAGCCTCAGTTACTACGTCATGTTGGGGGTATCGTTACACATACCCTTTGATGAAAGCTGTCAATCACAACTAGGTAATCCAACTGAACCCACCACTTATAGGTGTAATTTGAAGCGTCTTTGTGACACTACCTCATCCATTGAAGTTGAAAACGCCCTTTCTTTGTTCCATTTTATGGATGGCAGGAGCAACCTAAATTCGGATATTCGCGTCTACAATATCCTCATTGATGGAGCAACCAAACGTGGCAAGTTTGACATTGCAAGGCGCCTTTTCCATAACATATTCTTAAAAGGTTTGCAACCCGATGCTGAGACATATACAGTGATGATCAATGGTCTTTGTCAGGAAGGCGGTCTACTCAAGGATGCTAAAAAATTGTTCCTCAAAATGGAAAAAAGCGATTGCCCACCAAATTCTGCTCATTTTAATGCTCTTGTCCAAGGATATTTGAAAAGCAAGCCCTTTGATGACGTGTGCATGCTTTTAAAGGAAATGGCTGGAAGAAGTCTTATAATTACTCCTTCAAATGTAGCCCTGTTCCTGGATCATTGTATAGCTAGGGAGCCAGATGACATTTGGAATAAGCTGGAGCGTGACACTTTGCCAAATGAATGGGGGCCTATGTATTCACAGGACATGGAGCTGAAGTTTATGCTTGACGAGGAACTGGAACAACTAGCCCGAAAGACTGGTAACCATTGTATATATAAAAATCTGAAATTTCATTATGGATGCATGTATGTCAAGATAAATAATGCGTGGTTTCTATTTTTTTTCTTCTTTTTCCTGCAGGTTTTTATCATCGTTATTGAGGTGTGATGTTTCATGCTTCATGTGTTCATTTCTAGCTCTCAATAGTCTACAATATTAATCTTTTTAAGTTGTTCTTGTTTGCTTTCATTATTCCTATATATTCTTGTTAGTTGAGTAAGCTTGTCAAGGATGATATTACTGATAGTTGTGGTTTTTATGTGCTCATTTTGTAATCTCAGTAATGTGTTTGTTTTATATAAAATTAGATTAGACACTAAATATGCATGGTATGTTCAGATGATACTTTATATTTTTATTAAGTGAACCCTGTTACCAAGGTGCCAGATGTAAGTACCATTTAAGGCTCATAGAAATTGTGTGAGAAAGCAAGTGGTGAAACTTGAAAGTAAGGGAGTCTGCCAACTTGCAAGCTAAGTTAAATTTGGATTCTGGAAAATAAGATAGAAATAAGAGGGCTAAATTACTTATTTATGTAATATAGTGTTTATGGATGTCACCATATAGATCTGAAGGACTTGAATAAATGTCAACCATATATTTGTCAAAGCAAAGATGAAAAGTTTGGTGGTGAAAACGAATCGTGCATGGTCTTATGTAATGAGGATATCATACTTAACTTGGATGATGCTATTGGAGACTTTCACTTCAAAGTGGTTGCAAAGAGATTCGAGTTGTGTTAGATGCTGCTCTTCGAGGTCTTTTACATTAAAGACAGAAACTGGTATGCTTCTATACTCATCTAAGTACTTTTAATCCAGAGGTGACAAAATGGGCCACTAGACGGGTCAGGTAACAAATTAAAATGCCTAGTATTTTGGTATGGGTGGAAACAGGCTGGGCAGAGAGGATACAAAACAGTCTTTGTGTCCAAACTTTCTTACTTTATGTGAAAAAAAGATTCAGGCAATCATTCGTGCTGGTATGTCTTTTTGTTGGTACTTCATTATGTGCTTTGATATGATCAGGATTCAGGAATATGTCAAATATTAATGCTAGCAGATAATAATGCTGAGAGCATCAGCTATTCGAATTTCAGATAATAATGATAATTGTAGGTTTGCCATTCTTAAAAAAATATAATAATGATAATATTTGCAATCTTTCCTGGCCATTTGCTATTATCTAATTAAATATTTTGTTGTAGGAGCTTCTTTATAGCTTCTCCGGATCTGATAATTTGACCTTATATAATATAATAATAATATAAAAGGAGAAGTTCATAATTATAATCACTCTTACCTAAATGTTCACTGTTTGCTTTTTATACTTGTAAAAAGCTGATGGAGATTGCTTGGGCTTAAAGCTAGAAGCTGTAATTGATTGTTGCAATGAGATCTGCCAACAAGATAAATCAAATGGTATTGTCAGGAAAGAGCTTGTCTGAGGCCCAACTCACATTGAGAAAAGCATGTCAGGCAAGTGTTTAACACTGTGTATGAATCTCATCTCATTTATGAATATTGTTAGAATATTTTATTTTATTTGTTTGGCATGCACAACACATGTTTCTTACCAGACGTAATGGTGATTAGAGGTAGCAAAATGGATGAGTTTGGGAGGGTTGGACATGTGGTCAGGTCAGAACTGATTAAATTTGTATGGGTCAAAGGGGTGGTGTTGACCCAAATCACTTTCTGTACAATTTTTTTTTTCTTTCTATTTTTATTAAATAAATAAATAAGGAGATTTTGTGGAAAAAGCAACGCCTGCGGCAACTTTCGACCTGCTTAATCCATTTGATATTTTGATTTGTTTATTAAAAGATATCTCTTTAGCTGTTTGATCCTTTAGAGATGAAACATAATCCCAATCGACCATTAATAAGTAATTGGGTCGAAATTTCCTTCTCTATTTTTTTTTCCTTATGAGATGCAAGTTTGTCATCATGACTTTTTCGCTGCTTGTCATCATGGATTTTTATAGCACAAGTAGAGAATATATCTGTATTATATGGTGTTTATAAAATCATAATGAAGTCTTCTCTGACCAGGAGTTGTATGATATCTGTTTATCAAATAGTTGGATGCTGCCATCATATCGCACAACATGTTCAAATGGTTAGTTACAAATACCTATCTTTTCCTTGCACTGTGCTGTCCTTAAATTGGTGGGATCTTTCATCTTTGTTATTGGATGCTACAGGTGGCAAGATAGGTTGGTCGGGCGGTTGGGTAACAGTTTCAGGTTCAAACGTGTCATATATCTTATGGGTCGGGACAGGACGGTTCGGGTTAACCTACACACTTCTTTTGGTCCACTTCTGATACTCTTTTATAATTGCTTAGTTCATTAATTAAGATCACAGAAACAATATTATTACAATACTCGTCCAAATTTTTGAACAAAAATACGCATCAAGTATAGACTTTGGCGACTTTTAACATGTTCCCAGTCTAGCTTTTCTATTGAATCATTTAATATATTTGACTCAAAATTTCAACCTATAGTGACACTTTCATATGTAAATGGGTCATGTTAGAATATAAATCTGTATAGTCGGCCCATGGCCCACTAGGGTTTTCTCTACCTTATGTATCACCTGTATATATATGCATTGTACCTCTGCTGTAATATATGAAAATACATCAAATACATATAATCGTTAAGTTCAGTTTGTCTTGTCTAAAGTTACATGGTATCAGAGCGTACCTATTACGGTTAGGGTTTAGCACCAAACCATCAGGAAACGGAGCACTCTTTATAGTGAGATTTAGATCTCATAGCTTTCATATTTGAATTTAGAAGGTCTCGATTAGTGTACCCTGTGAGTACACATTTCAACCGACTACCCGACTTCATCCACGCGCTGCCAACCTCCGCCGCCGGTAATACACACGCCGGCACGTGACAGGTCAAATCGACGCCGTTTTCTACTTTTCGGAGTCGTCTAAGGTTTGATGTTTCTGCCTTCAGATTCGGTTTAATCCCAGTGAGATTAAACTAAGCTTGATTTTCTTATCCCACATATTTTGTTTGAGAACATTGTTCTTTAATCTGAGATCTCGGGATTCGAGTTCTGATTCTTTTTCTTTTGCTTGGACTTTGCCATATCGGTTCTGCCGTTTGCTGCTTTCTACGTATTTGTACGATTCCGGACTATCATTGCTGATCTTGGGCTATTTGTAAATTGATTCTTGGAGCGTTTTAATTATGGAACTCTTCGTTTGTTTTGGATTGGTTCTCTGGTATTATCTTCTTTGGATCATTTGGAGTTATATCAAGAAAATTGCAGGTTCCACTACTTTCGAGAACACTATTACTATATCTATTGATGAATATACTCGTCTTACGGCTTCTTTGAGATCATATGGTCTGACTGCTGCTTTTGCTGATAGTGGTAAAGCGACTACATGCCTTTTGTCATCTACATCTAAGTGGGTCATTGATTCTGGTGCTTCAGAACACATGACTGGTAACTCGGGTCTCTTATCCAATTTTCAATCCAATTCAAAGTCATCTCATGTTACCATTGCCGATGGGTCTAGGGGTGTTCAAAAGTATCTGTATCCGAACCTGAAATTCAAATATCCGAATATCTGATCCGAAATTATCCGAAAATTTGGATACCCGAAATTTCGGATATCCGAATTTTCAGATTCGGATAGCAATCTTCAAAAATTTCGGATATTCGGATATCCGAAACATCCGAAAAAAATATTTCTTTTTCCTTTTTTGTTCCAAGTTGGTTTATAGCTGTCAACCATTACCCCTTTTTTTGTTCCAAGTTGGTTTATAGCTGTCAACCTTATCCGAAATATGTCGGTACCTCCAACCACAACACCAGTGAAATGTTCACAACACACCGTCACCGCCGGCCAACTCCGGCACTTCCGCCGCCGGCTACCTCCGTCACTTCCGCCGCCAGCAAATCTGTCACCTCCACCGTTGGCAAACTCTGTCACCTCCACCGCTGACAAACTCCGCACCTCTGCCGCTACCATCCCACTCTGTCAAACCGCCGCCTGCCTAGTTCATCACCTCCGGCTACTTTCTTCAACTTTATTTATTTTTTTCTTTCCTTCTGTTCTTTAATTTGATGTGGGATTTCTAGTGTTTTTTTATTGTTTAAGATCTTTTAGATCTTCTATTTTTGATTTGTTAGTCTTTTTGATTATGTTGTTTATTTTTGTAGTTAAGAATTGTCTAGAAAATTAAAAGGAAACAAACAAGACGATTAGCAGTTAGCAATATCCGGCGAGAAGCTCACCGGCGCTGGCAAAGATCGTTGATTTATTTATCGTTTTCAAGTTTTTTATTTCTTGTTATTCTTAATTGCGTTTTCTCTTGATTTCATTTTTTCGGATATTTCGGATTATCCGGTATCCAAATCCGAAAATTTCGCATATCCGAAATTCGGATTCGGATTTCGGATATCCAAAATTTGGATACGGATTTCGGATACCATAATTCACTATCCGAATTTTCGGATATCCGACTTTGAACACCCCTAGATGGGTCGACTGCTCAAGTTCTTGGGTTAGGTACTGTGAACCTCGCACCCTCTCTATCATTATCTTCCGTGTTGACTGTTGAGTATTCCAAATTTTTCATTCAATTTGCTTTTTGTCGGCAAGATTACTCACAGCTTGCAATGTAGTGTTGAATTTTTCCCTGGTTATTGTGTTTTTAAAGACTTAACAACAAAACAAGTTATTGGCAAGGGACGCGAATCTGATGGTCTTTATATATTTGAACCATATGTACCGAAATCACTTGTAGGCTCTAAATCATCGACCCCATTTGAGATGCATTGTCGGTTAGGTCATCCATGTCTTCAAACTTTGAAGAAATTGTGTTTCCAATTCTCCGATTTGTCTACCTTACACTGCGAATCTTGTCAATTTGCTAAACACCAGCGTGTTCACTTAAGTCCTAGGGTCAATAAGAGAGTTACATCTCCATTTGAGTTGGTCCATTCGGATGTTTGGGGTCCTTGTCCGGTCACTTCCAAAAGTGGTTTTAAGTACTTCGTTACATTTGTAGATTATTACTCTCGGGTCACGTGGTTGTATTTTATGAAAAATCGTTCTGAAGTATTCACTCATTTTTGTTCTTTTGTTACTGAAATTAAAACACAATTCAATGCTTGTATTCAAACTTTGTGAAGTGATAATGCAAAAGAATATCTTTCTGAGTCATTCCGGTCTTATATGCTTCAACATGGCATTCTTCATGAGTCATCTTGTATTGATACGCCGGCCCAAAATGGGGTTGCAGAACGAAAAAATTGTCATCTTCTTGAGGTGGCCCGAGCACTTTTGTTTCAAATGGCTGTTCCGAAACAATTTTGGGCTGATGCTGTTTCAACGGCATGCTTTCTAATAAACCGCATGCCCTCGGTTGTTCTTGGTGGTGATATTCCGTATTCGGTTATTTTCCCTACTAAATCCGTATTTCCTGTCAAACCGAAGATATTTGGCAGTACTTGTTTTGTTAGGGACACCCGACCTCATATCACTAAGTTGGATCCTAAGTCTGTTAAGTGTGTTTTCCTTGGATACTCTCGCCTTCAGAAAGGGTATAGATGTTATTCTCCTACACTTCATCGATATCTGGTCTCACGAGATGTGACTTTCCAAGAAGATGTACCTTTCTTTCATGTATCTACTTATCGTCACCAGGGGGAGAATGACGATTTGTTGGTGTACACCATACCTACATCTCCTGCACCCACTATTGAGGATTTACATCATCATGTTCCAATTGTTGAGCAGTCGGACCGTCCTGATCGTTTTGCTAATGTATACCATAGGCGGTCTAAGCCTACATCAGATCCAGAGCCTACATATGATCATGAGCCTGTACCATCTACTTCGCCGGAAGATTCACATATACCCGAAACTACGGATTTACCGAATGATACATATTCTAATTCTACGTCTGAGCCTCTGTCAAATCTACATTCTGATGCACCTAGTGATGCATATTCTGATTTGGACCTACCAATTGCTCTTCGGAAAGGTAAACATTCATGTACTTACCCTGTTGCATCCTTTGTTTCATACGATAAATTGGGTGTGTCCTCCCGCTCATTTGTTGCTACACTAGACTCGGTCTCGATTCCTAAAACTGTTGGTGAAGCATTAGCTCATTCGGGATGGTGTGCTACCATGATTGAGGAGATGAATGCTCTTGATCATAATGGTACTTGGACTTTGGTCGATATACCTGTTAACAAAAAGCCAATTGGTTGTAAATGGGTTTTCACTGGCACGATTAAAAGCTCGATTGGTTGCCAAAGGGTATGCTCAGACATATGGTTGATTATTCCGAGACATTTTCTCCTGTTGCAAAACTTGCATCTGTCCGTCTCTTTGTTTCATTGGCTGCTACTTATAATTGGGCACTTCACTAACTAGATGTAAAGAACGCATTTTGGCACGGTGATTTACAAGAAGAAGTTTATATGGAGCAACCACCCGGGTTTATTGCTCAGGGGGAGGCTGGGAAAATATGTAAGCTAAGAAAGTCGTTGTATGGCTTAAAACAATCTCCTCGTGCCTGGTTTGGGAGTGCCTGGTTTGGGAGATTTAGTTCTGTAGTGATTAAGTTTGGACTACGAAGAAGTGCTTATGATCACTCAGTGTTCTTTACATCATCTAACTCTGGTTGCATCTTGCTCGTTGTATATGTGGATGATATTGTGATTACCGGTGGCGATGAACTTGGAATTAAGAAGTTAAAAGCCTTTAGTCTCGATTTCAAACGAAAGATCTAGGACCGTTGAAATATTTTTTGGGAATTGAAGTTTCTCGTAGTCGAAAAGGTATTTGTTTATCTCAGCGTAAGTACTGCTTGGATGTATTAAGTGATGCTGGTTTGATTGAAGCAAAGCCTTGTGACGCACCCATGGTACCAGGTGTGAAGTTAAGAGCTGATGATGGAGACCCACTCGGTAATCCTGAGATATGTAGGAAAATTGTGGGGAAATTGAACTACTTAACCATCACTCGTCCTGATATTGCTTTTTCTGTAAGCTTTGTTAGTCAATTTATGTCATCACCAAGAACCTCACACTGGGATGCAGTCCGTCATATTTTGAAGTATTTAAAGGGTGCGTCAGGACGTGGAATTTTATATCAGAATTATGGTCACCATATCATTGAGGGTTTTTCAGATGCAGATTACAATGGAGATCCTACAACCAAGCGTTCTACTACTGGGTATTGTGTCTTTGTTGGAGGTAACCTCGTATCATGGAAGAGTAAGAAACAGAATGTGGTATCTCGTTCGAGTGCGGAATCTGAATACCGTGCTATGGCACAAACCACTTGTGAACCTATATGGATACGTAATCTCCTTAGTGAGATTGGATTTGCTCAGTCTAGACCGATGAACTTGTGGTGTGATAATGAAGCAGCTATTCATATTGCTAATAATCCAGTATTCCATGAAAGGACCAAGCATATAGAAGTAGATTGTCATTTCACTCGAGAGAAGTTAGAAGATGGGACAATTGCTACTCCTCATGTTGGAACAGGAAATCAGTTGGCAAATATGTTCACTAAATCTCTACTGGAAGTCGGATTACTCTTATGTGTAACAAGCTGGGCATGATAAATGCTCCAGCTTGAGGGGGAGTGTTAGAATATAAATCTGTATAGTCGGCCCATGGCCCACTAGGGTTTTCTCTACCTTATGTATCACCTGTATATATATGCATTTTACCTCTGCTGTAATATATGAAAATACATCAAATACATATAATCGTTAAGTTCAGTTTGTCTTGTCTAAAGTTACAGGTCAAAATCGCTATCTCTACCAATGAACTCATATTCCTTTTATTAGTGTGTTCGTGCAAATTCTGAGTTGAAGACTTCCTTTCTGTAGGCATGTATGTGGCTAATGTAACTGTGAAAGGACTTAATTTCGAGTGCTCGGGTGTCGGTGGCTTACAACCAAGTATGCATGAAGCAAGAAACTCTGCTGCAAGACATCTGATCATGAAGTTGCAGCAAATGGCTGGTGAGCTTAATACTGCTCTACCTTGGTGTAAGATGCCAGTAGTATGTGCACATGCTAAAAGTTTTTAATTGTAAGTAACCATTAGAAGACTCAAGAAACCATGTGAAGTGAACACCTGTTATATGTGTTGTATATACAGTATTGTTCACTATGCATCCTAATTGGGAATTTGGGAAAAAGGCTTTTTAGTGGATTGGATATGATCCTGATTGTGGTTGTCAACTATAATCCTAGTTGTTGTAGCCTCGTAGATTTAACATAGTTTAGTTATAATCAAGCAATTTGGAACAGAAAATTAAGTAAAGCTTTCATCTCTTCCATCCCAATCTTACACTTAACTATGCTTTATATATTTATTACACACAACTGTAGGCTACAAAATTTCTTTACACACACTTGTTACTATGCTTTTGGTACCGTTTTGTTCTTCCTCGACGTGTTACCAAACTCTTACTTATAATAGTTTAATTGGTAATCCGTTTTTCATACTTAGAAGAAGCGATAGATTATAAGGCGGGTCCACCATCCTTTTCGCCGTACCACCACCTCCAATCACCTCAACTTCAAACTCATACATGACAGCCACAGCCACAGACTTCATATGCAAGTACGCCATTTCTTTCCCTAAACACATTCTAAATCCACCATGAAAAATCGGATACTTAAACTGATCTAATGGCTGGTACACTCCATTATCATCCAACCACCCTTTCGGGTTTAAACTCTCTACAATCTGACCCCCAGATTCTTTCCATTCTTCCCATCGCATATGCTGAATAATCAGCAAACCAGCCCTTTATAACTTGTGTTCCATCAGGTAATATATCATCATCATTCACCGTTAATCTAGAGTTTATGGGTACAGGTGGAAAAAGTCACATAGACTCTGATAAAGCAACATGCAAGTAATTTAGATCCTTTAATTCGTCAAACGTGAGATTTATTGGGTGATCAATATGTGGCGATGAAGCTATTAACGTTGAAAACTCTTTGTAAATCAAGTGTTTACAATGTGGATGTCATCTAATAACCAAAAGAACCATGTAAGTGCAGTTGCAGTTGAATCTTTACCCGCAAGTATGAAACTAATGATAATATCTCTTAAGAACATCCCCCTTTCATCATCGTTAAATCCCATATCCCAACTTGAAACCATGAATCTTGATAGTAAATCTTCGTTATTTCTCGTGTGTATTATTTATTAAATTTGTTTATACACACACGTCATTTGAAATAAAAACAAAAGTGATTAAATATAGTTAAGAACTTAAGATATAAATATATTAACGTGGAAGATCACAAAAGATGTAATTAGATCGACTTAAATACATATGTAGTTTGAATTAGTATATATGCACTTATAAGTTATAACTCGTAAATTGTAATCAAGAATTAATCTTTTTAAGTTTTCACAGTATTGTAGGAATATATATAACACGTCCAGGAAAACTGACGAGTGAACGTCATTTTGTGAGCTCACAAGTTTTTTTCCTTTTTCTTTTTCTTTTCTTCCGTTTTATTCTAAATAAATGTAAGTTAGTGGACTAACACTTCACAACATGGTGTTATCTTTACAAGCGCTGTGGGATAATATCATATTATGTTGAGGTGACACCAATAGCGCCCATAACATGATGTTATCATTGCAAATGATCTGAGTCGTAGTTGTTAACTCGTGACTCGGAATTTCGTTTTTATCTCGTGACTTGATTCGACTCGACTCGTAAGTGTCAACCATTTTACAATAAATGAGTTGAGTATGAATGAGAATGTAAATTTTGGTGAGCATGAAAAAATCAATCTCAGTCATTCATTTTCATCAAACCTTACTTACCCCCGTTTTTAAAGTTGCATATTTATAAAAAACGGCTAGTAAAAAATTATAAAAATTGTATCATAAAAATCAGAATTTTTTCTCTTCGATTAGACATCTCACGTAGCATATTTTTCGACAAATTATTTATTTTTTTTCGTGGGTTTTACAAATTGTGCTATTTACTATCACATGTGATACTCTGTAGTATCAGAGAGTATCACATGTGGTAGTCGTGGGGAAAATTGGTGCAATTTTTATGGTGTAATTTTTATAATTTTTTTACTATGCCATTTTTGAGATACTCAATTTTAAAAAACGTGGGGAAAATTGGGAGTTTTGTTAAATGATTTTTATACTCCTATAAATGAAGCTATATGATTTGTTCTTTCATTCTCACCAAAATGTTATGTACTCATTTGAACCCTACTCTACACTAAATATGTATATTTATATGTCTATGTATATATTATTGACTAAGATTTTTGCTCTTTAAGTGAAGTAAAATATGTTGATGGTTGACAATTAAATCGTTGATCTGCAATCAACACAAATACTTAATTTAAAATTGATTATAGTCATTTCTTTTTCTATTTAGTCATTTTTATCCCTTATATATTTTGTCTGATTTTTTGACTTGTAAGAGTTGCATAAGACTCGAAAGAGTCACACACGACTCGAAAAGTCAATAAACGAAGCGTAAGAATCAAAGTCATTTAAAAATAGGAGTCCGAGTCTCACTTTATGAAATTTTTGACTTGACTTGTAAGAGTCAACTCATGAATCATAGAAGTTTAACGACTATAATACGAGTAATTAAGTTTACTCAATAATCATCTTAAGTTTTAACCACTCTTATATGGAGAAGTAAATGAAATACTACTACTCAAAGATACATTCGAGAGAGTGCATGTTATAACTTTTACAAATGTCAAATGTCAAACGTCATTGACATTTTTTGTTATTATTAGGTTACCTGCGGTAGGTAGTGGGATTTCATCCTCAGTGTAAACATTTTATTTGAGGAAAAGAGCGAAGCTTGAAATTTTATTTATCACGGTATTACTCCTCAAAATTTTATTTAGCTTCGGTGTAATGGTAATATTGGCAATTACATTAAGGGGCGCTTGATTGGGAACTTTATAGGGTAAGGAATGGGTATGGAAATGAATAACGATGGTTGGTATACTATAATGCAATCAATCATTGGCCAATACTAGGTAATACTCCATTCCCCACAAAATTGGGGGTAATGGGAAATTAAAGTTTACTTCACATATTTGCTCCTATGGTTACACTCACTCTACTTATTCTTCTTTCCCTGCATTTTTTATGATGTGATTAAGCAAATAGGAAAATTGCAATTGCTGCAAAAACAATTTTATAGTACAGAAATTCGTGAATATTTAATTCGTAAGGTTAGAACTTCGTCCTTTTTTAACATTAAAATAACCCCATAGATGATGTCAGAGAATCAATCATGTATGTTTATACTATATTACAAGAATATATATAAAAACATGTTAGCCATCAAAGGTTTTCAGAATCCATAATTCAATTTTGTTTTATGTTTATTCTTGAGTTTTGACATAATTTCATCTTTGATTTAATAATTGATTTAGTTCAATTTATTAGAGATCGGATGGTGTGAACTGTGAAGGATTGTCGTTGCTGCTAGTGTTTGATTCAATTTGTAATGGCATGGCATCAAAAATCTTTCCGATTAAAGTACCCCAACTCGACCACATAGTTCATTACTATTGCTATATCTGTTATAAACCAAGCATTATCAATGGAATGATAATACCCCATTCCATTCCCCCATCATTATCTTACCATTTCCCTTTCCCATTCCCTTGAATTAACCAAGCGCCCCCTAAATCTTTTTTTCCTTATCGATACTCATCATATAACATAAAAAGGCACCCTTATGCCTGTTAAGTTTGACAACTAAGGGTGTGTTTGGCACCCACATATTAAGGGATTCTTGGAGATTGTAGTAGATTGAGATTCAAATATTTAGAAACTCCATCCCTTATAAAACCATAATCCTTGTTTGGCATATAAATTGAAATAGGGCTTCTCTAAAAAATAATCCCCGGGAATACAATCTCTTAAAAGTAGCTTAATTATAGAATCTCCATCCATTATTGTTAAATTACTATATTAGCCTTCATACAAATATTAAAAATTTTGGAGTTATAAAATATTATGTCCTTTTGTGTCATTTTACGTTATAAGCTCCAACCCCATCTACTTTCCCAAACATTTAATAACAAACAAAAGTTCCAGCTTCAGCCCCAAACAAAATCTCCAGCTCCAGCTTCTAACTTCCATCTCCATCTCCATCTCCAACTAGTTTTGCCAAACACACCCTAAATATATCTCTGATAATAATTGCCATTTGTACTCATAATTAAGTAATGATAATGAAACTATATGAATGAGACAGAAAACTATCTTAAATATGCTTTAAACATGAATTATCATCAATCAAAGAATCACATTCTATAAAATCTTATAACACAATTAATTAATTATAAGGATAACCTGGTTTAACTTCAAATACATATTCTATATATAAATATATATATATATATATATATATATATATATATATATATATATATATATATATGTTTACTAACCGTGTCACATATTATTATTGTAATAATAAATCTTCTCATCTATATCTATATCATAACTAAATCTTTATATTTTACTATATCTATATCTATATCTATACTACACGGTGAGGTTCAAATGAGAATGAAATTTTTGGTGAGAATGGAGGAACCAACTCGAACGTGTCATGTGTCACAAAACCCACTTTCCCCCATGTTTTTTAAACTTAAAATATCTCTGAATCGGTAAGTCGAAAAATCATAAAAATTGCACCATAAAAATTAGCATTTTTTTCTCTTCGATTTGTCATCTCATAAGGTATACTTTCAACGAACTTTTTTTATTTTGTTTTTACAAAATTAGTAACACATGTGTTAGTAGCTGTTACCACATGTGTTAGTTGCTATTAATATATGTGTTACGCGCTGTGATATCACTCGTTTTGTACATGTTTATCTCTCGCGATATCATTGTTTTTGTACTTATTTCTAGTCGATTTCATGAACTTTTGGTATTTATTTAGTTGGAAATTGATTTCATGTATTAAGGTTAAAGATTGAGAAAGAAATGATGAAAAGATGGAGGATTTTGTGGATTTTGCTATGCTGCACCGTTTTGGCCATATCTCCCTCATACGAACTCGGATTGAGGTGATTCAGGCGGCCAAACGAAGCTAACTCAGAGCTCTACAATTATCCAGAAGATAGTCAGCCTATCTGCTGAGATTCATAGCCGATCGGCTAAACTAAGCAGATCGGCTTGTTTAGTTCAAAATTCAGTCAGAAGTTCGACCTTGTGTACACACTTCCGTTTCCAAGTAGCTTAGCTGATCTGCTTTCCTTAAGCCGATCTGCTTTCCTTAGCAGATCTGCTAAGCCTTAGCCGATCTGCTATGATGCACGGGGAAGTCTATTTATGTACTGTTTTAGGGTTCCACAAACACAAACACTCCACCTCCGAAAATACCAGCCCCCATGGGCGATTTTTAGGGGTTTTAAGCCATTTTTCATCATCTAAAAAGTCTCTCATCATCTTAACTCTTTTGGTCACAAGAATCATCATCCGAACATTGTAATCACTCGGTTTGCATCTTTATTCGATTATAATTATGTTTACTTTGATTTCTTTTATTTCATGTGTTTATCTTGTTGTTATGTTGATTAGTGGCTAGATTATTGTGCTTGTTTGGATGAACTAACTAGTTGATTAGGGGTGTATCTTTTGGTGTTAATTTATGCTTGAGTTTGTGAATCATCCATGGATTTGAATGCATTTAGTTGGTTGTTGTTATGAACTTTCGGCATTTTAGCTAAACAATTATAGCGAATGTTCTTTGTTTAGTAAAAATACCTAAATGAGTTGTTTGTCATTTGTGGAACAAAGCATTTGATGATTGTAACAACACTAGTTAAATTCATACAAGTTAGCGATTATAGCGAATGTTTGTCGTGTGGATGATTTGCAAACTCACAAATCTAAATTTATGTTTAATCGGAGAACCTTGTGTGATTGAGCTTAATCACTAGAATTTAACCATTTGGTAATTTACTAATTGATATAGCGAACGTTTTCAACCAAGTAAATTGCTATCGATTATTTGTCTATAAATGATTGAACAAAATTGCGAATGTGGTTTTGGAATGTGTAAAATGATTTAGCTAAATTGAGCGAGTTGGTAACCATGGCGAATGTCCGTTACTAGATTAAATCATAGGTTTGTTGATTGAAGTTGAACAATAGGTCTTAGCGAACGTTGAGCTTATG
Source organism: Helichrysum umbraculigerum (assembly GCA_949592205.1). Lineage (NCBI taxonomy): Eukaryota > Viridiplantae > Streptophyta > Magnoliopsida > Asterales > Asteraceae > Helichrysum > Helichrysum umbraculigerum. Next base: position 113,373,840 of record CATIUR010000003.1, on the reverse strand, counting down.
TTTGATGAATATTACCCTTGGCATATAGTATAACCAGCTATAACTCTACACCCCGAAATCACTAGTGAAATAGTCCAAGCAAGCATTGTTTTTAATATCTGAAAGTTTCCAATCAATCACTTTGACTCTTCAGAGTCCACCTGCCTAGATTAATTAAAGTTTGTAGTTTTTAAGCATCGTGACAATTCGGTCACACCAAACCCACATTTCCTTTTTATTTGTACAAATTAGTTACACTTGAATTGAATTCTTAAAACAACATTCCCTGTGTTCGAACCCGAACTTACCAAACTATACTACCACTCGACAGGGTCCACTGCCCGGTTGTGTTTTGGTCTAGCTCGGTATTTTCTTGTTCATATTTTCAACGATAATTTTATAAATATGTTCAACACATCAAGTTTTTGGCGCCGCTGCCGGGGAATGTGATTGATTAAGAGTTTAATTCGAGTGTAATTAATTTATCCTTTTCTAGAATTTATTTCCAGGAAAGTTACTTTAAGAGTTTTTGTTGTTATTAGTGTATATATTTTTAATGTTTGTTTATTTTGTGTTGAGTGGTTACGTTTTACCGTTTTTAGTTTTGATGTTTGTAGCAGATTTGTGACTTAGCATCAATGTCATATTACTCAAATCATAAAGGTTACAAACCTTTATGTGAGGCGAGTAATTATGATGATGTACCAATGATATCACGTGAAAGGTGTGCACCACCGAGACACTACCAAGATGAATGGAACCAACCTTATCAATCAAGGTCTTGGAATGATGAAACTTCAATCACCAAAGAGATAGAACAACCGGAAATGTCAAATCTTGAACGGTTGTTGAAAGGAGCGATAGAGCAAACGGAGAGGCAAAGTAGAGAATGGGATGACATTTTTGATTGGAATATAGAGTTTGGTCAAGAAAGGCCATATGATACATACACCAATGCAACCGAGCATTTGGATAATGTTGAGGCTATTGAGTATAATGATTATTATTCTAACGTTGATGTTCCATATTCTTCTAACTTTGTTTTTCAGGATGATAGTGAAGACGAAATGGATGAGGTGGAAGAAGAGAATGAAGTCACTAATTCCCTCATGAAACTTCACAAATTGTTTTGCAGGACTCATACATGCTAGAGCCTGAAGTGACTAAGGATTCAATTGTTGACTATGACGCCGATATAAAGGAATTACAAGGACTGCTAGGAATTAGTGATCATGAGCTAGATGAGCTTGTAAAAAAGGGAGTTGGAGATGATCTTATTCTAGAGGCAGAATTTGAAAATTTGTATCGAGATAGTAGCACTCGAGTACTTGAGGTAGATAGGTTGGAAAGGTTGGAAAGAAGTATTGAGTGTGTGCATCTAAACTATTTTGAAGAACCACCCGATTATCTTTGTTTACTTGCCAAAGATTTTTCTGAAGACATGCGGATAACTAGTCATTCATACTTGAAATTGGCAATCATCCGGATTACCATTTTACCACTCAAGAAATGGAGAGGTTATTTTCACATTACAAGTTGTAGTTGGAGGATGTTCTACCGAAATGTAAAAACAAAAGATGACATCCTCCTATGTGAGTATGACGAGAAAGGAGGTGGTAGCGTGATTGAGGATTGATTATGAGAAAGCAAGGGTCGAGTCTAGCTCGGGACTCGGGAATAAACCAAGCATCTTGCGGGAGGTGAACCCGTATCGAGATATGATGGATGATTGACAATGGTAACTTTATGCTATGGCAAGAATGTACCTGAAAGGAATGGATGTTTTGAAATCATGTTTGAAGGTTAATCAAGAATAAGAACATATAAAAAAAACCCCGGGAAGTACTCGCTCCCTTTTACCTTTCACACTTATGCTTATTTCATATATTATATTTTGTTGCATTGAGGACAATGCAAATGTTAAGTGTGGGGAGGTTATTATTCACTTGAATTAGTTTGTCCTTTTAAGATTAATTGCTTTATTAATGTAATTGATAAATTTTGTTGAAAGTAATTAAATCTTACCTCTTGCATGATAAATTTGTCATAGAGCAACCTCATTGGGTGAATTGCATAACTAGCACATTTATAGCCCCACTAAAAATTGTGAGAAATCTTGAGCTTAAATTGAAAACACTTATCTTTAGTGTTTATATATTTCAATTGCTATGAGTGTGCCGGTGTTTGTAGTTTATTCTAGAACTTGCCTTAATGATGCATTTCAAGACCGCTGTGGGATCATATTCATGTGATATAGGTGAAGTAGACGATGAATTGGTATTCATTAGGTTTTAGATTTTCAGTTTTTATTTTAAAACCATTTATAACTAGTCCACCCAGGTCGTTAGCACTCATTTTTAGTGCTAAGAAACCCCTAGATACTTTTCACTTACATTTTCATCACAATTAATACCCTAGCCTTATTTTTGTGTAGTTAAAAGTTTAAAAGTTGCCTTGTAACATTTCAAATCGATTTATAAATTGTGATTTCAAATCAACCTTTTGAAGATTATTATATGAAGATTATTGATTCAAGGAAGCAAAACCAAGGTGAAATTCAAGAAACTTTTTGAGCAAACTAGAAGCACAAATGAAGTCATAGACAAAAGTTGATGAAATTTAACTAAGGAGGCAAGAATTGAAGAAATATTGTTAGATGATCAAAGTTGAAGCCTAAGGTTAATTGAGATCACATTTTCATTTTAGTTTCAAGGTAACACAACATACAAATTTTTGACTACCATTTTCAACAATTTATAAAAGTGTCTACCATATCACAATTTCACCATCACATTTATAATTATAACACATTGTTAGAATACCTCTTTTGATACTTCACTTGGTGCTCACGCCTAGTCGGTGGAGATTTGATCTTTTGGCAAGCCTATGGTAATAACGCATCACGACTTGGCTATTTGAGTGTTTATCTATTCCATTCCCAATCTTGATCAAATTGAGAGTTGAGTGATTGAAACACATTTCCTATTGAGAGGTGCTAAGTTGTGCATTCAAGCTTGACAAATTTATTTAAGGTTTTCTATGTTTATATTCATGCTACTAACATGATTACTTATGCAATTGTGGTTAGTTATATTTTGTAAAACCTTGTTCTTAAATTCTAAATGCAAGAGGTATATGTTTTGGAATGTAAATCATAGTTTGCTTGAGGACAAGCAAAGTTCAAGTGTGGGGATATTTGATATCGCTCGTTTTGTACATGTTTATCTCTCGCGATATCATTGTTTTTGTACTTATTTCTAGTCGATTTCATGAACTTTTGGTATTTATTTAGTTGGAAATTGATTTCATGTATTAAGGTTAAAGATTGAGAAAGAAATGATGAAAAGATGGAGGATTTTGTGGATTTTGCTATGCTGCACCGTTTTGGCCATATCTCCCTCATACGAACTCGAATTGAGGTGATTCAGGCGGCCAAACGAAGCTAACTCAGAGCTCTACAATTATCCAGAAGATAGTCAGCCTATATGCTGAGATTCATAGCCGATCGGCTAAACTAAGCAGATCGGCTTGTTTAGTTCAAAATTCAGTCAGAAGTTCGACCTTGTGTACACACTTCCGTTTCCAAGTAGCTTAGCCGATCTGCTTTCCTTAAGCCGATCTGCTTTCCTTAGCAGATCTGCTAAGCCTTAGCCGATCTGCTATGATGCGCGGGGAAGTCTATTTATGTACTGTTTTAGGGTTCCACAAACACAAACACTCCACCTCCGAAAATACCAGCCCCCATGGGCGATTTTTAGGGGTTTTAAGCCATTTTTCATCATCTAAAAAGTCTCTCATCATCTTAACTCTTTTGGTCACAAGAATCATCATCCGAACATTGTAATCACTCGGTTTGCATCTTTATTCGATTATAATTATGTTTACTTTGATTTCTTTTATTTCATGTGTTTATCTTGTTGTTATGTTGATTAGTGGCTAGATTATTGTGCTTGTTTGGATGAACTAACTAGTTGATTAGGGGTGTATCTTTTGGTGTTAATTTATGCTTGAGTTTGTGAATCATCCATGGATTTGAATGCATTTAGTTGGTTGTTGTTATGAACTTTCGGCATTTTAGCTAAACAATTATAGCGAATGTTCTTTGTTTAGTAAAAATACCTAAATGAGTTGTTTGTCATTTGTGGAACAAAGCATTTGATGATTGTAACAACACTAGTTAAATTCATACAAGTTAGCGATTATAGCGAATGTTTGTCGTGTGGATGATTTGCAAACTCACAAATCTAAATTTATGTTTAATCGGAGAACCTTGTGTGATTGAGCTTAATCACTAGAATTTAACCATTTGGTAATTTACTAATTGATATAGCGAACGTTTTCAACCAAGTAAATTGCTATCGATTATTTGTCTATAAATGATTGAACAAAATTGCGAATGTGGTTTTGGAATGTGTAAAATGATTTAGCTAAATTGAGCGAGTTGGTAACCATGGCGAATGTCCGTTACTAGATTAAATCATAGGTTTGTTGATTGAAGTTGAACAATAGGTCTTAGCGAACGTTGAGCTTATGTTTGATGAATATTACCCTTGGCATATAGTATAACCGGCTATAACTCTACACCCCGAAATCACTAGTGAAATAGTCCAAGCAAGCATTGTTTTTAATATCTGAAAGTTTCCAATCAATCACTTTGACTCTTCAGAGTCCACCTGCCTAGATTAATTAAAGTTTGTAGTTTTTAAGCATCGTGACAATTCGGTCACACCAAACCCACATTTCCTTTTTATTTGTACAAATTAGTTACACTTGAATTGAATTCTTAAAACAACATTCCCTGTGTTCGAACCCGAACTTACCAAACTATACTACCACTCGACAGGGTCCACTGCCCGGTTGTGTTTTGGTCTAGCTCGGTACATTTTGGTTTACTAAACAACGATAAATTTTTATAACTAGATTAATCACATCACGCTGCTAACACATGTTTTACACGCTGGTAATACATGTGTTACTAGTCTGTAATACATGTGTAACCAGCGTATAACACATGTGTTAGCAGCGAGTAACACATGTATTAACAGCAACTAACACATGTGTTATTCGATTTCAAAACCCACCAAAAAACCGTAAAAAATAATTCGTCAAAAATATACCTTGTCACATTTCTAATCGAAGAGAATAAAACGCTGATTTTTATGGTGCAACTTTTATAATTTTTCGACTTACCGTTTGAGAGATATTTAATTTTTAAAAATTTGGAGGGGTGATAGTAAAGTGACACGTGACTCATTCCTATTGGTTCCCTAAATTCTCACCAAAAGTTGTTGTACTCATTTGAACCTTACTCCTATACTATGTTATAAAAAATTTGAGACATTGTCTTAAAGGAGAAATAGTAAATTACTATTCTACCCTTTTAACTATCCTACTCTACTTTTAAATACTTAAATTAATTAAATGCAATTTATTATACAATTTGATATCTCATAATTATTTATTGGTTACAAATATAACCAATAAATATTTGTCTTTTTCAGAACATATATAAACATTAATGAGTATTTAAATGTATGTTAAGATTGTTTTAATATGAGTATTAATGAAAAATCATATGTTTATTAAGAATTAGAACTCACTTTTATTTTCTATATATATATTTTATATTAATATAAAGAATCTGTCACCAAATTCTCAACTATAAAAAAGAAATACTTAAAATTTATTTAATATACATTGAAATATGTTATCCAACACTTAAACATTTAAAATGAATCCAAGTACTTATAAAAGTTAATATACTGCTGCTATATAAACGATTTGAACGTTTAATTTGATTTTTTTTACTATATTAATTTATACGACGTTAAATGCATAAGTGAAAGCATTTTGTAACTATATTAGATATTTATATCTTAATTTTATTTAACTTTCAATTAATACGATTAAGGATTGCGATGTTAGTCGAGTTAGGTTTGCGCGTCTAAAGTTCACAATATAAACTCGAAAATAATTTGATAAACGGGTTAACGAGTCAAAAGTAACCAACTCGAATACGATCTGCATCTTGTTGGTTGGCCAGTCAACATGTTGACCTGGACTTTAACCCAAGCCCAACAAGATAAATTAAACGAGTCGGCGCCTCGGCGGGTTAAGACTTGAATATTCAACTCTTCCTCATTCATTTCATGAAAAATTTCAAGTTGTGTCGAGAATTATCACCGCCATGTAGAATAATTTGAAATATAATGTATATTAAAAAAATGTACAAATTGGTATAGTATTATTGTTTTACCCTTTGCTCAAGTACGACATGTCATTGAACAAATATATTTTGACCATAATCATATGTCACCGTTGCATTGCGCGGGTAAAATGGTAGTGTGTACTAATCAAATAACAATTACAACTCATTCTATAGGAAGTGTTTGATGCAAGAATTGAAGTAAGACATTAATATAAAGGATAGTAAATACTTCGTACTATATACATTCTTTGCAAAGCCATGTAGTCAAGATGTGGAGATATATAAATTGAGAATATACATGTAGTCCTATTTCACTATTTGTATCAAAGATGCACTTAGTACTTATATCAATCTAGAGTGGGCTTTGCATTTGCAAAGCCAAAACGTTCCATAGTAGTATTAAACTATTAATGTATTATAGTGTAGGTTCTGCTATAGAATAAACCGTCATACCCTTTTGTTTATGGAAACATATAAGACTATTTTATTTTTTAACATATTTAAACATAGTACCGAATTGAGAAAGAAGTTTGCGCACTCAAGTACCAAATTGGGAGTCCGTTAAGTTAACATTTTCTCAATTTTGTTTCTTTTCGATAACTAAAATATTCTAGTGAGGGTACCAAATCGAACATGTAACGAAACAACTCGATTTCGAGTTCGTTGAACTCGAATACGAGTTTGGTAATATTTGAACTTTGAGTCATGAACACAATTTACTAATCAATTAGTTTCACTAGGCAGGCTCGGACAAATCGGATTGTTCAAAATCTCATTAAATTTCGACTCGAACAAGCTAATCGATCTTAATGAGTCGAGCGAGACTAATTTATATAACAATTTTCTATATTGAACACTTTAGAATAAATTTGACGTCAGCTATAAATGAACTCAATGGAACTCAAGCTCAAGATATCAAACGAGTTTATCATGCACACTCGAGTTTTTAAGGAAACAACTTGCATAGTTGACCTTGAAATGGCAATCCCATTAGATAAATATCCTAATAACTAAATGGGCATCGAATTCCATCTCGAACATTAACAAATAACTCTTAACTCGAGTTTGAACACAATTTTAATTATTTATTCAAGTTCGAGTCGAACTTGAGCCAAGTAATTAAAACAAGCCGAGCTAAATTTCCTGATACTCGATTAGACGACTTTATTTGTTAACGGCCCTAAATTTGAATCCACCACGTACTTTAATATAATGTTATAATGGCAATTAAGTTAAATAAAACAAAGTATCAAATTACATAAGTTTCAATATTTTCTAAAGAAATTTAATAATAATAATGAGTGTTTTGGATATACATGGCATGAAGTTGAGTTGAAAGACCATTGCATTGCAGCCGAGAGTAACTCGAAATGGAAATGTTGAAAAATTGCAGAAATTATAGAAAAGCAATCATCTTGCACAAAAAGGGAAAATCACAAAGACAAAAAAAAGTTTATCACCATTTTCCACCAATACGAGCCATCCTATGAAATTGTCTCTGCACACCTACTTACCTAAATGGTACTACGTGTTTCCTCCACGGCTGCACTGGAAGTGGAAAGCTGTCTTAGAAATTTGTGGAAGGATCAACCTTAAATACATATGTAAATGTAATAATTTTTACAAATGCCAAATGTCAATTACGTTTTCTATAACTAGTACTACATTATACGCGCTAAGTAGCGGGCTATATCTAAGCTTCAATGTAATGATCGATAACTATTGCAATTGCAACCTTATAATTAAAAAAGAAACATAAACTCAACTATTTTAGAAGAGTGTTATGAAAAAAATTAAACCCAACATTTAGCAAAGAATATCCACCTAGTTTCAGAAGAAATTACTCTTATCATGAATCCGAAATACTATGCCAAATCGATAAACATTAATATTAATATCAATATTGATTATTGTAACTCAATGAAATACTAAAATCATACGTCTAACAAGTGTTACTTATCAATTGGGCATAATTGATCGAGCGCCACCGCAAACGTCCATCCTTCACATGTGACCCACATATTAAGGGTTCAAATTTGTGCATCAGCACATGTGGGTGATTTGTAAACACCTGATTTGTGCAGCATTGCATTGATGCTCTTTGCAGGTGGAACGGATACGTACAATTGAAATACGATACCGAGGTTAGAGGTACCTTGTAGATTACCATTTTTAACAAGTGTTACTTAATATTTCATAATGTAAAAGGAAACGATAATATTATAAACCTAGTAGCAATCAAAAAATGTAAAGAAATAAAAGTATTAAATGAAAAGCAATGAGCATAAATCTTGCTAAAGAACACAGGTAATTCTTTTTTGCACCATGACGATTAATATGCTATATGCTAAAAGCCTAAAACTACAATGTTGATTAAAATGTCACCAACACCATACATCCATCTAAACTTGACATCTCTACGGTGTTCAAAAACACACATTCACATGAACAATGCTTATGGATTTATCAAGCAAACTAGATAAACAAACAATACGAACAAAAATTTTCTCAATTTTGAAAGAAACAACTTGTATACTTGACCTTGAAAAAGTAATCCCAATAGATAAATATCCTAATAACTGGCATGGCATCGAATTCCATCTCGAACATTAACAAATTAATCTAACTCGAGTTTGAACGCAATTTTAAGCATTTATCCAGATTCAAGTCGAACTCGAGCCGAGTAATTAATAAAGGAGCCGAACTAAATTTCCTGATACTCGATTAGACTCAATTTGCTAACGACCCTATATTTGAATCAACCCCTTAATATAACGTAATTATAGTAAACTAGCTTTTGAAACCCGTGAGTACACACGGACCGCTTATTGTTAATATATGATATTACAATAGATTTCCAGTATCTCGATAAATAAGTGAAAAATTGATTAATGGATTTTTTTTTGTTATATTTACAAAGGTTCCAATGAAAATAAGGTAATACCAATATTTGTATAATAATTGAGTATCGGTTAACGATCATGTACAAAAGCGTTTTGAATGCTCTCGTGTTGAATCCAACATGAATGGTTATATTTACTCGCAAATAAAAGTTAAAAAATATGTAAGAATACTAATTTTTGATAAGAAGTTGTAATATAAAGTAACGGTTATATTGGTTATTATCTCTACAATTTCTTTTTTTGACATTGATTACTCCCCGTGTCCAAAAAAAATTTCAAGTCATATCGGGTATATGTAATTTTTGCCTTCACATTTAAGTATTTCTGACATGATTGCTGTAATAAAATGAGTTACCAAGAGTAATAAAAGAGGATTAATTGAAAAGTTTGATGATTTTTACAAATGGACAATATTTTTGAGACCAGTAAAATAGTAACGTTGATATTCTTTTTGAGACAATTGAGTTGAATAACAAACTAATCATAAATTGAATGACTACGAAGAAAGTAATGACGTATTCTTAGTTATTATAGTTAAAATACTCATCACACGACTGCATTGAATAACCATAAACCACTAAATAAAACAAAAGGTAAATCATGTTTAGCATAAACTTACAATACCAATCACTTTGAATAAGTTATCTAAACTTAGGTTTAACTTTAAAAATGAGTGATGGAGCGTAATAAATGAAAATAAATTGAGGGTTTGATGATTTTGTAAAACTTATTTTTACAAATGAATAATCTTTTTGAGATAAATATAATAGTAACGTGATTTTTTTTTTTTGAGATATATAAGTGATAACAAACTAGAAATTGAATGACCAATAGCAAACCAACTCACCATAAGACATATATGATTAATTTTGTTTTAAAAAGTTTAATTAACCAAAAAAGAAAATAATTGTATATTCAATTAATATTTAATTAAAAAACTAAGAATCCCACGTTGGCATTATTGGTGATTTATAAATCTACTCACTTGATACAATGTTACAACTTACAACAAGAATAAATTTAAATACATTGATAAGGAGGAGTATTTATTCGTATTTTATTAAATTAATAAATAAATTATTAATAATGATGTCATTATATCCTTATTTGTATCTAATTTGATAAAATTAAATAATTCTATTGGCTAATTAAATTTTTGATGATATCATTGAGAGTTTCTTATATTATATCTATACTAAGATTACAATTACATAAGTTTCAATTTTTTTTCTTAAGAAAATTAATAAGAAAAGTGTTTTGGATTTACATGGCAACATAAACTGCCATGAAGTTGAGTTGAAAGACCGACCATTGCAGCCGAGAGTAACTCGAAATGGAAATGTTGAAAAATTGCAGAAATCATAGAAAAGCAATCATCTTGCACAAAAGGGGAAAATCACAAAGACAAAACAAACTTTATCACTATTTTCCACCAATATGATCCATCCTATGAAATTGTCTCTGCACACCTACTTACCTAAATGGTAAGTTTTAGTGGAAAGTGGTCTCACAAATTTGTAAAGAGATCAACTTAAATACAAGGGCAATGATATTGCCACAGGGATTTTCACTGTGTACGTACAGGTACTTGATGTTTATTCTTATCAAACTTCTTGTGGATGAAGCGATTCTCCGTATGTCAATATCAAGACCCTAAATATAATTGTAATAACTTTTACAAATGCCAAATGTCATTTACCTTTTCTATAACTAGCAGGTTATACGCGCTAAGTAGCGGGATTTAAGCTTCAATGTAATGATAACTATTGTAATTGCAACCTTATAATTAAAGAAGGAACATAAACTCAACTATTTTAGAGGAGTGTTATGAAAAAAACTAAACCCAACATGTAGCAAAGAATATCCACCTACATTCAGAAGAAATTACTCTTATCATGAATCCAAAATATTATGCCAAGTCGATAAACATTAATTGATTAATATTAATATTAATTATTGTAACTCAATGAAATCCTCAAACTCATACGTCTAACAAGTGTTACTTATCAATTGGGCATAACCGATCAAGCGTCACCGCAAACGTCCAACCTTCACATTAGACTCATATGTTAGGGGTTCAAATTTGTGCATCAGCATATGTGGGTGATTTGTGGACACCTGATTTGTCCGACATTGACGCTCTTTGCAGGTAGGGTGGATGTGTACAATTGAAATATGATGACGAGGTTAAAGGTACCATTTAAATTAGGGAGTTGATATATACAACACAAAAGTTGATGTTTACACCACTCTGTACAAGCATTTAAGCACACAGTACAAATACATTATAGCACAGTTTTGGTGTATGCATCAAATTGTGTGTTGTAGATATCGTCACCCTTTAAATTACCATTTTTAAGTGTTACTTAATATTTCATAAAATAAAAGGAAAGGATAATATTATAAACCTATTAGCAATCAAAAAATGTAAAGAAACAAAAGAATTAAATGAAACGCAATGATACGAATTTTTTTTTGCACCGTGACGGTTAATATGCTATATGCTAAAAGCCTAAAACTACAATGATGATGATTAAAAAGCCACTAACACCATCCATCCATACATCCAAACTTGGCATCTCTACGGTGATCAAAAATGTGTATGGATTTGCACGTGGAACCAAACAATCAGCAATAATGAGTTGATCACTCTAAGATCAATTGTTAGTAATTAATCGATTCAAACAACACAAAAACGTGTAATCAAGGTTACACTTACAAACGATAAACGGATATATAATATCAAGCAAAATAGATAAACGAATAATATGAACACTAATCGAGAGTCCGTTAACCTTTTCTCAATTTTGAAAGAAACAACTTGTATACTTGACCTTGTAAAAGCAATCCCATTAGATTAATATCCTAATAACTAAATGGGCATCGAATTCCATCTCGAACATTAACAAATTACTCTAACTCGAGTTTGAACACAACTTTTAATCAATTATTATCTTAGTTCGAGTCGAACTCGAGCGGAGTAATTAATAAATGATCCGAACCGAACTAAATTTCCCGATACTCGATTAGACTTTATTTGTTAACGGCCCTAAATTTGAATCAACCACTTAATATAATGTTACTATTATAGTAAGTTAAATAAACCTAAGTATAAAATTACATAAGTTTGAATATTTTGCATGTAAAGAAATTAACCAAGTAGTATTCATGTTCGATAATTCAAGATAGGGAGTAAATTAATAATTCTTTTAACTTTCTCTCATAATTCAATATATTCCAATCAATCTCATCATATCCAATCCGAGAGATTACAATCTAATTGTTGAGATACAAAGACCAAATCATAGTCAGATTGGATTTGAAATGGATCTTTAAAAAAACTACCTATGTTGCTAAATAAGGAAATTCAAGACAAAACAAATCAAATCGCCCTTATTTATCCTTGCATTTTAAAAAAAGTAATTACGGAGTATTTGTTTATGTAAAAAAGAAAAAAATAATAAAATATAATTAAAAAAAAAAAAAAAGAAAAAGAAAAGCTGTGCACTGTTCATCATCATCATCCTCCTTACTCTTTCTCTGTGTTTTTGTTTTGATCCCATTCTCTTTTGTTCAAAAAAATTCTTGATCCTTGGTAAAATGAGTCTCATTTCCTTAAGAAGTAGGCTCATAAGATGCAACCTATTTTCATCACTTACTCAATCATCATCTTCAAGCCATTCCATTCACCACCCACTAAAAATAGCAAAAACGAAATTTTTAGAAAGTTTGTTTAACTTGATGATTGAGAGGAAACCACAACCATCAGTGGAACAATTTAATCGTGAGTTAACTAAGCTTCTAAAAATGAAAGAGTATGAGTGTGTGTGTGTAGAATGTTTAAGAAAATGGCAGCCGAGAGTGTTCCTTGTAGTAACATCACCAGTCTGGGATTTCACTATTGGGTTATGGCATGAAGAATGGTTTGATGACGGATGGAATCACTTTCTGTGTTTTGTTGAACGGTTTAATTATGGAAGACAAAATTGGTGAGGCGGAAATGTTGTTTTGGAAGCTGGTGAGTGAAGATACCTGTGAGCTAGATGTTGTCACTTACACAACAATGATCAAGGGGTTCTGTAAATTAGGAAACAACGAAAAAGCCGTGTACCTACTCGAGATGATGGAACAGAGGGGTTGCAAACCCGATGTCGTGGCGTTCAACACCATCATCGACAGCCTTTGCAAAGACAACAAACTGGACGAGGCTGTCGAATTGCTTCGTGTGATGATGCTCAAGAGAAGAGTCGCTCCTACGATGGTCACATACACACCCCTCGTCCAAGCTTTCTGTCGCGCGGGACGTACCAAGGAATTGATCGAATTCTTACAACATATGGAGAGAAAGAATTCGATCATGGCTGATGTACAACTCCTAAATGTCATTATCGATTATTTTTGCAAGCAAGGACAGGTTGTAGAAGCCGAGAATCTGTTCAACATGATGATTGAACAACAAAATCTTCCTGATCCGAACAGTGTAACATATACATCACTTATATATGGTTACTGCAAGGTCAATCAATTGAACATGGCGAGACAGATTTTCGATTCCATGTTGCGACATTTGGGGACTGATCTGTTTGCTCTTAGCAGCCTCATAAATGGATATTGTACACAGGGGGAAATCGAAGAGGCAATGCACCTTTTTCGTGAACAAAAAGCCGCGATCAAACCGGACCTCGTGATCTATACCACGTTGATCAAGGGATGTTTCACAGTCGGTAAATGTGCCGATGCACGTGCCCTTTATGAGGAGATGCGGAAAGAAGTACAAAAAAAAAACGATGAAGTTGTGTATGCAACTTATCTGAAAGGTCTGTGCAACAACGGACTCGTGAAAGAAGCACTGTCCATCTTTCCGGAGCTACGTGAAGTTCAATTTGGGTCCCCTATCGTGCACAATGTCCTCATTGCAAGTGCAAGCAAAATCGGATTGATTGATGTTGCAAGGGATCTGTTTAATGACTTAGCTGCAAGACGGTTGAAACCTAATCATTGGACGTACACCGTCATGATCACTTCTTTGTGCTCCCATGGTTATACCATGGAAGCCAAACAGTTGCTTCGTAAGATGGAACAGAACGGTTGTCTCCCCAATATGTTCACCTACAATGCCCTCCTCCAAGGCTACTTCAGAAACCGTATGTTTGATGATGCATATACTCTTACACGGGAAATGGTTGGTAGAGGTTTCGTGCTTAACGGTGCGTCCTACATAAAGATGATTAATGACAGGCCAGCTTCTGAGATTCATAGGTTGTTAACTCCTTTTCTGCCCAAGGAAAAGGAATTGGTGGATCATCCTTCTATTGAACCTGCAGCTTCAGCTTCAGGTCTCTATATAATTATTGTTATGATGTTTAATGGATTTCTGTCACCATGGTGGCTTTGATATATGATTGTGTCTAATGCAGGGAATGAATTGCAATGATTGCGTTGTCAAATGGGCCTCATTTTTGATGAATTGGAATGCCAAGGTATGCTCTCACTCTTGTCAATTTTGCTAGTTGTGTAACTTCACTAATTTTATCACTGCCAGATACTTTTAGAGCAGAATACCATGTCGTGTTGGTGTTGACATAACATTGAGGTTTAACACGTTTTTGTTTGTTGAGGAATTCATATCTTATTGATCAACTGTGAGATTATTACTATGTGATTCTGTTTTTAGTAGATACCATGTTAATTTTATTGATTTTAAAGATCATGGCATTTGGGTTTTACAAATGAAGATATTAAGTAGGATCACCTGTACAGTTAGTTCCATTTGGGCCTCATGTGTTTGGTCAGATGCCGTAATGCATTTAGTATCTATAACTATTTATTGGTTTGTCGTCTTATCTCGATTCTATTAGAACGTTCTTCCTGACCGAAAGTCCTGTATGGGTGTACAATTTGCTGAATGGTATCATGACAATGTCCTGTTGCTCTTTTATTTCTTTCTTTTGGTAATCCTTATGTCCCTAGAGTAGACTATTTTGTGCTAATTGGGCAAAATGGATGTTTCATACTTCGTTGCTCTTCATCATGTAGCTGGTAAGAGATGGATGCGTGTACAGATTTCAACACTTGTGCTTTCAGAAAGAAAGTAAAATGGAGTAAATTACAAATTCATGTTCTGTTTTCTTTCTTTCTTAAATTTGTTCATACTTTAGTGTCCTCCCAATAATCAAATACTGCTTGGAACATTGTTAAGGTCCTCTAAATAATCACAAATTTCAATTTCCTTTTCTCTTCCCTTGGTGAAGTCACTTGTGAAAACTAAAAGACATAAGATATGTTACTGCTGGAAGAAGATGAGCATTTAGTGTACCAACCAAACACGTTACACATTCAATTCCATTATATTCCAATTCCTTGATATTCCAATTCCTTTCTCAAATTCCAATTATATCAAAAAAATTCCGCGAACCAAACGCACCCTAAAAGACACAAGATATGTTACTGCTGGAAGAAGATGAGCATTTAGTGTGGGGGATGGAGAGGCAGATCAATGCCTTGATGATAGATATAGGTGTACGTATGCGAAGCTACATGAGAAGTCTTTGTCATTCCAAGGCGTTGCTTTCACTGTTTACATTGCGAGACGCACACACACACACACACACACACACACACACACACACACACACACACTCTTATACATATGCATATATATATGGTTTTTAGGTTTCTTTAATCAATGAAGTACAAGTATAGTAGTCCACTCTTAGATCTGCTACCCTCATAATCACTGTGCAATGATTGTATCTTGTCTATCTTATCCTATACTAAAACTACTGATCCTCGATAGTTGATTGCATAATTCTCGTAAGTTGTCATTTGCCACTTGTCATATAACATCCTTCTTTTTTATTAATTGAAGTCGTTTGGTCATTGCTCGATATAGCTACATGTGGATACTAATATCTTTCATGGTTCAACTTATTACAGGTGGTGGGAGCCAGCCTAGGAGGTGCAGTGAGCTCATCTTGCTGTTAATGCCATGGCTTTTGTTAGATAATATTGACTTATATTATGGATTTGTTTAAGTACAATTAATACTCTAGTTGTTTTTGGTGACTCCCCATTGAATGCTAATGTCCACCTTAGGTAGGTGCTGGTGACTTATTTAGTATATGTATGGTTTTAAGACTAATTTGGAATGGTATGACAAGACTGTGATTCCTGCTTAATGCATATAATATGATAGCTTTAAGACTATTTTGGAACAGTCACATTTGAATGTTGGTAATGCAGATGGTCATCGATTCCTTATAATCTTGTTATGCATGCCTGCTATTATAGTAATCATTTTGTGCAATCCATTTTACTGCCAATGCATGAATGTCTTCATCCATACGCCTTGGACCTCAACTGATTTTAACTCTGATTAAACAGTGGTTTCTCGCCTTGCACAGCTGCCAAATATTGTTGCTTCTAGGATGCAGATTAGAACTAGTAGGAGGAATTAGCCTACAATTGCAAACTTGGCAGAAGGTGAAAATATTGACACTTATATTTCAGAATTAGAGTACTGTTGATAGACTATAAAGGATGAACATTCAACAAATTGTGTGAAAATAACTGATTTACTTGATTTAAGAAGGCCTTCCACCAAACCGAAAGAGATTTAATTAATTACATTTGCAAACAGAAAGCAAGCTTGCTTCTAGACCTATCAATGATCATGACCAATCACCTAATTGAGAAAAACAAATATCAGCAAATTAATCATATGCATACCAGTTATAGCTAGACTTCATTGTCAAGTAGTAGCTCCTTCCCATCATTCGTAGCGAATAGCAAGATACATAACAATGGAGCAAGCCAATGCCTTTCTAAGTTGCATTTTTTGCTCAAAAAATATGTGCTCATTCTACAAATTGTTGTGTGCTCATTTTGTTAATTCCGTTAACCTTCAATGAACCTATTTATATGAGAAGTTGTGTATCTATGAGCAACTTGTACATATTTGGTAACAACCAAGTAAAACTAAAAATTAAGTGTATAGAAGAAGGGCTCGGGAAGGTTAATGTCATTTCTTATGGGATTGGAGGTTACATGGAAAATCAAGACCGCAACAAACATTAGGAAGTTACTTACAACCATCTCCTTATACAATCTTGTAATTAACCATCTCCTTATACAATCTTGTAATGAATAATTACTTAATTCAACTAATAAGACACACTATAAAACATATTTGGACACTTATGCAATTTTCCAAGTATAATCATTTCGTGACTTGGAGCCAAAAAAAAGACCGCAGACAGTTCCCCTGATATCTGAACAAATTGGAACACAAACTCTATTTACCCTGATATCAGAAGAGGTGGAGTCATGAATTCAAAAACATGTCGGATCTGATGTGAAAAGGATAGGTTCACTTGCTTCATCCAGCACTAAAACATCATTCTTATTCATGGATCATGTCAATCCAACCTGCAAATGTTAAGTTGAAAGCAATTTTTGTTCATAAAACCAAAAAACGATCTCTCTATAGAACCAAAATCAAACTTGCATAGAACAAAAGCTAGACAGACACAATTGCAAAAGCAATAACTTCAATGGTACAGTAATCGTATACCTTAGACTGGTATAAGGACTTCTTACTAGACAATTCAAGTTTCGTTCTGAATCTATTGTACAAACATCGGACAGAAAAATGATCAGTAACTCAACAAGTTGGTTTGAATCATAAACATACGCATGAATTTGCATATATCTGTATCTCAAATTAGCAAAAACAGGGTAAATTAAGATGACAAGTCACATTTTCTTTATCAATTTACTGCAGCTTTTTCTTCTTGCAGCGTGGGCATCCTTTCTTCCATCAATGTACCATATAATTACAATGTCTTAATAATATTCCTAGTTTTCTATGCATGAACCTTAATTGTCAAACTACATAAAACGTTCAGGTTCCTATCGTTGGTGTGTTAGAGTAAGTTGTATGGATCCAATCACCAATTGCGTAATTTATGAGTGTAGCTATACATGTACTAAATTCGGATCATAGAAGCAAGGTGCATATTCAAATAACAATTACTGAATCAATAGAGTGTCTTACACAGACGTGGTGAGTGTTAGAATCACATCATAATTGCATAAATCCAACTGATCTCAAGAAAAGTTATGAATGAACTGCTACGTTTCTAATCCAGTAATCCTAGTTCTATTATATATTATTGACAACACCATGAATGCCTAGCCACAAATTCAGTAACCTGCTTAACTCAAAATAATTCATCATAAGGTTTATTTAATAATTGGATTCACAGTTAGCCCTTCATAACTTATCAAAAATGTTTATATTTTGTACCTAGCTTACGCTTTTCAGAATCATCATTGGCTTTATCTATAAATTATATAATGCGTCAATCCAAATAATCGTTCTCTCTCCAGTCTCCACCTAAGAACGTGCGTGCAAACAACAAAAACTTCACATTGAAGTACTAAATTACAAAAAAGTTGGAGGCAATAGAACCTCACAACAGTTCTATTCTATTACAACGCTATTGTTTGAAATGTTGTATGTAAATGTAGGACAGAATGTTACACACCTGAGCAGATTTGGAACACAAAATCTAGTTACCCTGATATCTGCAGAGGTGGAGTCATAAATTAATGTCGGAACTGATATCAAAATGATAGGTCTCACTTGCTTCATCCAGCACTAAAATATCCTTCTTATTCATGGATCACATCAATCAGTCAGACAACCTGCATATGTTAAGTTGAAACTCGTAAAACCAAAAAACGATTTATGTATAGAACCAAAATCATAATTTATATAGAACAAAAGCTAGACAAACACAATTTCAATGCGCAAAACATCAATGATACAGTAATGGTCTGGTAGAAGGACTTCTAACTAGACCAATTCAAATTTCGTTCTGAATCCATTGTACAAACATCAGATGGAAAAATGATCAATAACTCAACAAATTGATTTGGATCATAAACATACGTACAAATCTGTAGATATCTGTATCACAGATTAACAAGAAAAAGGTGGATTAGGATGAAAAAATCGTTTTCTTTATACATTTACTGTAACATTTTATCCTTTCTTCCTTTAATGCACCGGATAATTCACAATATCTTAATAAGATTCCTACTTTCCTAAGCATGAATATTAATTGTTGAACTACATAAAAGATTCTGGTTCCTATCATTGGTGTTGAGATTTACTTGTATGGATCCAATCACCAATTGCGTTATTTATGAATGAAACTATCTATGTACTAACTTCTGATCGTCGAAGCGAGGTACATATTCAAATACTCTAACAAAAACTATACAATAAAGTGTCTTACAGAGTGTTATAGTCACATCATACTAGCATTATTCCAATTGGTCCCAAGAAAAGTTATGAATGAACTGCTACGTTTCTTATCCTAGTTTTATTACATATTATTGACAACACCATTAATGCATAGCGACAAATTCAGTAGTTTTCTTAACTCGAGATAATTCATTATAAGTTTTATTCAAAATAATTCATCATAAGTTTTATTTACTAACTGTTGATTCACCGTTAGCCCTTCATAAATTATCAAAAATGTTTATTTTTTTCACCTAGGTTACTCTTTTCAGAATCATCATTGGCTTTCTATCTAAATTCTAATGTGCCAATCCAAATAATCATTCTCTCTCCAGTCTCCACCTAAGATTGTGTGTGTGAGAACAACAGAAAACTAAAGCCAAAATACTAAATTACAAAATAAATTGCAGGCAAATAAAACCTCACAACAGTTATATTATATTGAAGTGCTATTGTTTGAGATGTTGTACGTACATGTAGAACAGAATGTCACACACCTGAGCAAATAGACAACTGGTTGGTAAACATACGGAAAGCTTCGAGCTAAGATCCCATTGTAGGTTTAATTTTTCTTCATGATCTGAAACAGTGATAAGGTGTACCATATGCAGTTATTTATGACTAACACACGCAATTGAGATAAAGCATATCATATGCGTAATTGATCTGGTTGTGAAGAGGACAAAACACGAAACGCTTACCATGGGTTCTTTTTGACTAATCATCATTGCCTCCCCTGTATGGGGTCTAACTTACCACAATAATTTTGATGACATTTATTCCTAAATCAAATTTCAAGATAGATAACATTATTAATTATTAATTATATATAAAGGGAAGTTTCTTGCACCAACTCCTGAAATCAAGATGTTTTTTTTTAATCATTTTTCCAACAAAAATCATGATTCTTCCCATTTATATTAAAAAAAAAAATTATGACTGACCATTTACAAACGACTTTTGTTGCATGCTAGAGTTGTAGATCGAAATTTCAAGAAAACATTATGATACGCTAAACAGAAAGAAGAAAGAGCATTATGTATATATTATACTTTAAGCCATTCAATTTATTTCTTTGTCATAGCCCCTATCATTGTACAAAATACTATAAATCAGTCGCGGAGATATTTACTCAACAACAATTGAACCCGACGTTGAAAACCTCAAAAGAATCAAAAACAGAATTTTAATAGCAAACATCTGTAAACAATAAAAATGGAACAATAGCATGACCATTATCCCTAATCAAAATGACAACGTCTCTCATAGAAATTGCATTCTAGATAACTTGTAAGAATTTGTTTATTGAAGGCCTCAAGGCCATAAGAAACTACAAACACTTTTCCATTTTGGGATCCAAAACAATTCACAAAGCTATTCAAAAATTTAAAAAAAAAAAAAAAAAAAAAAAAAAAAACACACAAACTCAGATCGAAAAGGTGGGCATATGTTAAAACTATGATTTACTTGGAGTGAAATCAATTTTACAGATGCAAGCTTCTTATAATCCCTTAATTTAGTGCATCCAATTAACTCACAAAAGCTAAAATTAAAGTCTAGACATAGAATGAGTAGATGATGAAATAGAGAAAGTAGAAATTGGCCTTTAGAGGAAGCAACCTAATTACATAGATGTGTGAACCCGCTAATCAACAAAAGAACATACCCGCATGGTTTAGAAACTTACTAAGGGCCTGATGATGATTTTGTTGAATAGAATCCCATCCAGTGCTCCAAAACAGAACTGAGTTAACTTAAAATAATTCATCATAAGGTTTATTTACTAATTGTTGATTCACCGGTAGCCCTACATAAATGATCAAAATGTTTATTTTTTTCTGCTAGCTTACGCATTCCAGAATCGTCATTGGCTTTCTCTCCAACTTTTAAATGTGTCGATCCAAAAAATCATTCTCTCTCCAGTTTCCACCTAAGAATGTGTGTGCAAACAAAAAAAAAAAGTTTACACCAAAGTACTAGATTACAAAAAGTTGGAAGCAATAAAAACCTCACAAATCACAATAGTTCTACTCTAGTAAAAAGCTATTGTTTGAGATGTTGTATATAAATGTAGCACAGATGTTACACACCTAGCAAAAGCTACCCAGTTGGTAGAGAACATACAGAAAGCTGTGAGCTAAGAACCAATTGTAGGCTTAATTTTTCTTCATGATCTAAAAGAGTGATAAGATGTACCAAATGCAGTTGTTAGTGATTAGCACGAGTAATTAAAATAAAGCATATCATATGCGTAATTGATCTAGTTGTGAAGAGCACAGAACACGAAATACTCACCATGGGTTTGTTTTGACTCGTCATCATTGCCTCCCCTGTTTGTGGTCTAATTCACCACTATAATTTTGATGACATGCATGCCTAAACCAAAGTAAAAAACATATAACTATGTTATACATTACTACTAGGATATCTACTTGTAGGAGTTTTGAAGTGGTAATAAAATACCTATAACTATGTTATACATATAAATTATAATCATGATAAAGTTTTCATTGATTGCTTTTTCTTTTCTTTTTTTTTATCTTAGGGTGTTATAGCAAAACACAAAGGGAGTTGATAAATACAACATGAAAATTGTTTCATACATCAAAGTTAAGCTTTGTATACTTGTACAGTAAGTTAAAACTGTTGTACAGTTTGGTGTACGAAGCAACTTTCATGTTGTCAAATAATCAGTAAAAAATTCAAAGTGTTAAGGAACTACATATTTTTACCCTTCATCCCGTTAATTGCCAACAAAAATCTCAAGTGTCTGATGATGAAGCTTTCTTAGGATGTTGTTTGTTGTCGATTGATTCTCAAGTTTAGCGGGAGAAGGCTAGATTCAAATAAATTATTATTCGTATTTAGGAACAAAAATTCCAGTAATCGAACTCACTGCAGATTAGATAGTATTACGATAAGCTAAAGGAAATAGTTGGATTTAAAAATATATACCTGAAAACATAAGTTAGTGTGGAAGAATTGTAGTCTCCATTTTCAATTGGTGGAGAGAAGGAAATTGGGGATTGGCGCAAAATGAAGATGGAAGACTGAAAAAAAAGGGAAAACTAAGTTAATGCTTTCCCAATCCACAAACTAAACATAAAAGTAATTGTTCGCCAGGGCTTGTAATTTCTGAGATGGACCCGAAACTCGACACGAAACCAATTCGAAAATATTAAAGTTGGGGCGAGCTTTTTTAACCGCGAAACCGTCAACCCCGAAACCCGCCAACGTGACTATTTTTTGGGTTGGGTTTGGGTCACCAAATGAGTTTTGGATTGACCCGACAACCCGAATAAATTTTAAACGTAGTTAAAAATTTAGAAGTTTTATTTTAATATGATAATCCGACGTGTTTAATGATGTTTTAGTATTACATTTTGGTGAATATATTAGGCAATATGAATTTTTTTGAGTTTTATAACTAATTTTATGCTTATTAATGTAATCTATTTGACCCGAAATTGATCCATTAACAGAAAATGACCCGAAAACATATTAATTTCACTAGATAAATGGGTAATCTGGGTCGGGTCAGGGTTGGGTTGTGTTGAAATCCTCAACTCGATTATGAAATCAGGTCGGGTTTGGGTGGACTACTTCTGACCCACCAACTCGATAACCCGAACGGGTCAACTCAACCCGACCCGAATTGCCACCCCTACTAAAGTGTCCCTCTACACCCTCACACACTTTTCTTAATTACATTTTTTACAAATCAAATAACATATCTACCGATTAAAGTATTTTCTGATTGATTAAAATGGAAGTGGACACTTATTTGGAATAATATAAAATATTAATGTGGACACTTGTGGTGGGACAAATGAGGTAATAAATAAAAATCGACAAAATCTCCTTTTTGATATATGATTAGTTGATTGAAAATAACGGTGTTATAATTTGTTTATTTTACTATTGTATGAAATGGATATTCATTTGATATGGCGGAACTTGAATCTTATTGTTGGGGGGGCCAAAATCATCCTAATAATATAACATTTTGCGCTTACGATCAAAAATGTTGTCCGACCACTTCCTTAATTAGAACATCTTCTCTGTTTAGAACATCTTAGTCAACGAGCTTTCTAATTGTATGATTTCATCGAAATTCAGCCCCCCAGATCCTCAAAACGTTCAAGACGTCGATATTGATCACTTGGGTTTGATTCTGTCATCGTCAACATCATGAGCTCCAACTGCACATAATCAGTTTCTATAATACCTATGACTGCACACAATTTCATCAAAACTCAAACACTTTTGACTTGATCAATACAATACATATAAAACCTATTAGGCAGTCTACAGTTGATACTAGTTCTCACTTAGGCAACATACATATCCTTCAATACAATCATGCTCTCACAGTCTCACTTAGGCAACATACATACCCTTTTTGCTTTTGAGCTCAAACAATAAACAATTTAAAATTTCAACACTTGCACACATATATTTCAAACTATAAATTTATTAGATGGTAAACTTGAACCCCAAAGCAACGAAGGGCAGCAAGTAACATACATGCAAACGATGATCGCGACCATCACACGTCCCGTACTATCATTAGATTAATTGCTGCAAACTGATCTTTAGTAAAACAAATTGTTATCATATATTATGAGACAATATCCACCATAAGCTTCCACAAGGGCTTATACCATCAAACACTCAACCTTTTAATTAAGGATGAAACAAAACAATTACAAATCACGATAAAGTTGGAGAATCACATAAAAAATATTAATTAAGTTAAATCCTATAATACACCCGAAAACAAGAAACACTGAATTGCAAAATCGGAACGAGAAATTAGGGAATAATGTAATCGGAAGATGGAAGAGAGGTACAAGGAAAGGGAGAAAGGCGTTACTCTTTCAGGCGACGACAAGATGGAGAGGAACGAGCAGCAACCGGCCAATCACCCAATTCGCATGGGTTAGGGTTTTGAGTGATTTCAGATGTTTTAAGGTTGAAATGTGAGAAGCACGTGAGGTTTCAATTTATACCTCCTACCAAACACCTTTAGAGGGGGCAATTCCTAAATACATAAAACATTTCCGTTTCCAGTCCTCATACTATAAGCTAATTTGCTAGTTAGACCCTGAAGTTTAGGAGGGGCCGGCACCCCCCCCCCCTCGCCCTAATGATCCTTCGCCCTTGATAACGTACAACTATTTATTCATATAAGTACAACTGTTTACTGCACATGTATGGTGGATCTATCAAAAATAATGTTGAAAATATCAATTCCCAAAAAGAAAGTGTACATACAATCGAATAGATGGAATTGACATGTTCAATACATACCATATAAGTTTTGAAAGTAATCTTTATCTTTCTTTGTACTATAATAAAAGAGGTAAGATATAATACACTTTAAAACATTAATCGAACGAATATGTGAAGATTCACCCCCGAAGTTTGAATACATGAAACTTTTAAATAGTAGATTTCTATACATTATTTAAACCCACAACTATTTTCTTGATATGTATATATATTTATAGGGTAAGGTTCAAATGAGATTAAAAATTTTTGTGAGAATAGAGGAACCAATGATATAGTGCCATGTGTACAAAGAGAATACAAAACCCATTTACCCCTTAAGTTAAATATCTCACAAACGACAAATCGAAAAATTATGAAAATTGCACCATTAGATTCAGCGTTTGATCCTCGTCGATTTGCCGTCCATTAAGGCATACTTTCGACGAGTTTTTTTTTTCATTATTTTTAGTGGGTTTCACATTACTAACACGTGTGTTACAGTATTGCGTTTAGGGTTTAGGGTTTGAGGTTTAGGGTTTAGGGTTTAGGGTTGGGAGTTTGGGGTTTCGTCCCGAAACCCCAAACTCCCAACCCTAAACCCTAAACCATAACCCCTAAACCCCAAACCCTAAACGCTTTATAAAACTCTAAACCCTAAATCATACTAAACCCTAAACCCTGTTAAACCCTAACACTAAACCCTGCTAAACCCTAACACTAAACCCTGCTAAACTCTAACCCTAAACCCTAACCCTAAACCCTAAATCAAATGTATAATCAATCACTAACACATGTGTTACTAATATGTAAAACCCACCAAAAAAATGAAAAAAAAAATGTGTTCGTCGGAAGTATGCCTTGATGGACGGCAAATCGAAGAGGATAAAACGCTGAAAAATATGGTGCAATTTTCATGATTTTTCGACTTGTCGTTTGAGAGATATTTAATTTTTAAAAACGTGGATGAGAGAGAAAAAAGTGACACATGTCATATTGTGGTTGATTTCCTCATTCTCACACAAAATAAATTGTCTCAATTGAACTCTTCTTTATATTTATAGAGTAAAAATTTTCTACAGTTATAACGGCGAATAGGAATACTTTAAAAAAATGAGAGATTACAATTGCATTATTTACATGATTTGGGTCGCAATTACAAATCTTCTTCCCTTCATACTAGCTGAGTATCCCCCATATTATGTGGACACTTCTCAAGCTATGATCTCAATCTGAATTTGACGTGTAATTTTCCTAAATTTTCTTTTTTTTTTTTTTTTTGAAACGGCAAATAACTCATTCGGATCAGTAATGGAGTATCATCGTGCCACCACTACTGACCCCACCTTTTTGCCTCACCTAAGAAGAAACCCTCTTCATAAGGAAAAATGTAGAGTCCTCCACATCATAATTTTACTCACGTTCATTTAAATTCTGCCTTAATTAAATTCATAATTCTAATCCAACTTTGCTCCCAAGTCTCTTCATTTACACATCAGTTACTAATCAAATAGTATTAATTTCAATTGTATGAAGGGTCTTTCTAATAAATGGTTAGTATCCATTAGATCAGGTTATTTCAAATAATCTTTCACTTCTTTTTCATATTCAATTCAACATTGCTTTATAATCCAAACAATCTTTGAATGTGATGCATCTTAATTTGCATCATGAATAAGAAAGATTACTCCGTAAAAGGTATTGTGAATTTCTGATCATTATATTTATTAGTTTTTGTCCAATCGATTGTCTTCATCAACTAATTGTATTATGAAATCTTTTGTTTATGTAGAATCAGCTGATTCTTTCCCATCGTTGTATTGTAATTTTCGAAACGTCATGGAAGTACACAATATGCTTGATGATATGCCACTCAGAATCAGGTTGTGTTCTATACTTGTATTTACTCCCCAACATTGGAAATTATTTGATTTATATAAATTTGAAGCAAAGATAATTTTAGCTAGCTTTTTATGTATATATCATGATGAATTTCATGATTTGTAACCTTTGTGGCAGGTATTTAGTGGATCTTGCAAAATCAGGGCAAGGTTTGTGGTCGAAAAATTGCAACATGTATGTATTTTCATTCCCTTTTAATGTTTCTTGTGTAACCTATGGATCTGCAAAGTAACCCTATGTACAAAGGAAAAAGGAAGATGATATGAGGTATTATCATGCCAACAATGAATAGTGAACCCATGGGATCAAAAGACTAAAATAACTTAGTTATTGACAGCTACTCAAGAATAGATTTGGGACATGCATATAGAGCTTTGCTATTAGAAAATAAAAGAACACAAAGGGATAAATGGGATGAGCTAAAATCTGAAGATATGAAGCGATAAGTATTGATGGATGTGTTAGTAAGGTAAATAAACGGAATTAATGTAAGATATGCATGTGATGGATGTAATATAATTATTCATAGTTCCAATAAAAAGTTCAAGTTTTTTTTTCTTTTGAAAATTAAAAGAAAAAACTCTTGGATTAACAACAATTAGTTAAGTTATGTGAATGTGTCCACTATATAGATAGTATTAGATACATGTATATATTGTTATATAGTAGTAATCTAGATGCTAAAAACATCTCGATTCTTCTCCTGATGTAAACAAATTTGGGTGTGATTACCCATCTTCATGTTGTTCTGGCGACTCAATTATTTGGCAATGTTGCTTTATCGGTTTACATAAAGTGCGATTTCTGAATTTTAATAATGGCAACTACATATATAGGTAGTAGTTTTATTGTAGTTCTTACTTTATCAAGTTGCTTCTGTTAGTAGTCATCTTAAATTTTATGCTTTTACACATAAAATTTAATAAATATGTTATCACATATTGTCATGCATCGCACGGGTATAACACTAGTTAAGATTAAATATACAGAAATACTCCAATAATTATCAGGAACTTGAATATTAACATGCACACACATGAGTTGATGGTACGGCGAAAGTACAAAACCCAAATCTTAGAGTTGCAAGGACGAAGACAAAAAAAATAAGGAGTTGAAGAAGATCCGATCCGATGGAAATGGCGAAACGGTTAATTGGGGGTTGCATCAAATCTCAAGCAGGTACCAATTTCCTTAAGATCCATTTTCCGTTAGGTTCTCACAGATCACTTTCACTTTTTGCCAACTCCAGTTCTTATTCATTTAATGATTGTTTTGTAATAAAATAATAATAACAATAATCAGTTGCATGATGTTGCTCCAAAAATAAAAGAGCATTATGATCGGCTGTGTTCAATTGGTGTTCCTGTTGATAATTTCACTATGAATATTGCTATCAAGTGTTGTTGTGAGTTGTATCGCACGGATTATGGTTTTGTACTCTTAGGCTGTTGCGTCAAGCGAGGTATTTCACCTGATACCTTCACTTATCTTTCACTCATAAAAGGTTTGATTTTAGAGGATAGGACTCGTGAGGCTGACAGATTGTTCAAGAAGCGAATCCAACAACGACCCTCGAATCTAGTCACCTACAACACCATGATTAAAGCGCATTGTAAGATTGGCGATTACTTCACAGCTATTGCTTTGCTAAGGCTCATGGATGGAAGAGTTCGTCAACCTAACGTCGTTACATACAACACCATTATTCACGCTCTCTGCAACGACCTATTCATCCATCATGCTTCCAACCTCTTCAAACAGATGAAAACCATTATCCCACCTAATCTCCTCACATACAATTCTTTGATTTATGCTCTTTCTAACGTGGGTCGATGGGATGACGCCTATACCATGCTAAAAGAAATGGAGGATGCAGGGATCTCTCCAGACGTTGATACTTTTAACATACTAGTTGATGCGCTTTGCAAACAAGGTAAGGTTAAAGAAGCAGAGCTTGCTAGTGACATCATGGTTAGAAGCAGCAAGTATCCTCCTGACATAGTCACTTACAATTCCCTAATTGGAGGTTATTGTTTGCAAGGTGAATTGAGCAAAGCAAATGCTGTTCTTGATTTGATGACCTTCAGAAGCGTCAAACCTATTATTCTTACTTATAACACACTATTAGATGGATATATTAAGAATAAGAAGATAGATGAGGCTGTTCATATGTTCCGTGAATTACTTATAAATAGTGACAAACCCAAACCAAACAGCCTCAGTTACTACATCATGTTGGGGGTATCGTTACACATACCCTTCGATGAAAGCTGTCAATCACAACTAGGTAATCCAACTGAACCCTCCACTTATAGGTGTAATTTGAAGCGCCATTGTGACACTACCTTATCCATTGAAGTTGAAAACGCCCTTTCTTTGTTCCATTTTATGGATGGCAGGAGCAACCTAAATTCGGATATTCGCGTCTACAATATCCTCATTGATGGAGCAACCAAACGTGGCAAGTTTGACATTGCAAGGCGCCTTTTCCATAACATATTCTTAAAAGGTTTGCAACCTGATGCTGAGACATATACAGTGATGATCAATGGTCTTTGTCAGGAAGGCGGTCTACTCAAGGATGCTAAAAAATTGTTCCTCAAAATGGAAAAAAGCGATTGCCCACCAAATTCTGTTCATTTTAATGCTCTTGTCCAAGGATATTTGAAAAGCAAGCCCTTTGATGACGTGTGTACGCTTTTAAAGGAAATGGCTGGAAGAAGTCATATACTTACTCCTTCAAATGTAGCCCTGTTCCTGGCTCATTGTGTAGCTAGGGCGCCAGATGACATTTGGAATAAGCTGGAGCGTGACACTTTGCCAAATGAATGGGGGGCTATGTTTTCACAGGACATGGAGCTGAAGTTTATGCTTGACGAGGAACTGGACCAACTAGCCCGAAAGACTGGTAACCATTGTATATATTAAAATCTGAAATTTCATTATGGATGCATATATGTCAAGATAATTAATGCGTGGTTGCTATTTTTTTTTCTTTTTCCTGCAGGTTTTTATCATCGTTATTGAGGTGTGATGTTTCATGCTTCATGTGTTCATTTCTAGCTCTCAATAGTCTACAATATTAATCTTTTTAAGTTGTTCTTGTTTGCTTTCATTATTCCTATATATTCTTGTTAGTTGCGTAAGCTTGTCAAGGATGATATTGCTGATAGTTGTGGTTTTTATGTGCTCATTTTGTTATCTCAGTAATGTATTTGTTTTATATAAAATTAGATTAGACACTAAATATGCATGGTATGTTCAGATGATATTTCATATATTTATTAAGTGAACCCTGTTACCAAGGTGCCAGATGTAAGTACCATTTAAGGCTCGTAGAAATTGTGCGAGAAAGCAAGTGGTGAAAGTAAGGGAGTCTCTGCCAACTTGCAAGCTAAGTTAAATTTGGATTCTGGAAAATAGGATAGATATAAGAGGGCTAGATTACATATTTATGTAATATAGAGTTTTTGGATGTCACCATATAGATCTGAAGGACTTGAATAAATGTCAACCATATATTTGTCAAAGCAAAGATGAAAAGTTTGGTGGTGAAAAAGAATCGTGCATGGTCTTATGTAATGAGGATATCATATATACTTAACTTGGATTATGCTATTGAAGACTTTCACTTCAATGTGGTTGCAAAGAGATTCGAGTTGTGTCAGATGCTGCCATTCGAGGTCTTTTACATTAAAGACAGAACTGGTGTGCTTCTATACTCATCTAAGTACTTTTAATCCAGAGGTGACAAAATGGGCCACTAGACGGGTCAGGTAACAAATTAAAATGCCTAGTATATTGGTATGGGTGGAAACAGGCTGGGCAGAGAGGATACAAAACAGTCACGGTGTCCAAACTTTCTTACTTTACAATAAATGTGTCACACCCCGCCAAACGGTAATTACAATTACGTAGAGTGATTTGCGGAAGCTTAGTGACGTGGCGGGGGTACGAGCAGTAAAACAACCAACAGTTACATACATACTCAGAGCATATGATTATCGCAGAACAAAATAGATTAAGATGCCATTAGTTAAAGTTTTACAAATGATTACCACTTGAGAAGTGATAACAGTAATAGTAGTAGTTGAAATCAGTATTTCATAAAATACATAATATCAAAAGTAGATTTCATAGGTATGACTGCAATAATTGCAGTTATACAGAGGAAATCCAAGTGTCCCAAAAGTAGTGGCATCCTAACAAGTCCAGGGTAGTCCGTCCTGATAATGCATGCAGATCTTACTTACGCTGCTAATTCCCTGAAAAACATAGAGTAAAACGTCAACAAAATTGTTGAGTGAATTCACAAGTTTGTTCGTTATGTAGGAAACACAAGTTAAACATTTAAGAATAACATTTCCAATAAGTGTTGTTTATCACGTAGGAAACACAAGTTATTAACAAATAACATTTCCCAAATCAGTTGTAGTTGTAATAGGAAACACAGGTTATTCCAATCAAGAGATAACATTTCCTAATTCAGTCATTAGTAGGAAACACAGGTTAACCTAGATAAAGATTAACATTTCCAAATCAGTGTACGTAGGAAATCACTTCCTAAACAATAGTTTTGTGGGAATATTTAGACGGTGATCCCTTGAAAGGTGAGCTAAACCTGTCAAGTAAGGTAACCCGATCTAACCCTATAACCAAACCACAACCCTAATCTGTTGTTGTTTGCCATGCTGGACAATTAAGTATACGCTCCCAAATCCGTAGGAGGGTCGTCACGGCGATAGTACTATCCGTATACTCAGTGGCTAGAGTCACCTAGCTAATGGTTATAGTCTGTAGCCATAAGGTCTTTTATGCACTACATCGTTCAGCCTAGATCCGTACCAAGATTCGTTGCCTAAATTCCCAAAATAGTTATGAAAAACATTTCATAAAACATAGTTCAAATAGTTGTGTGAAATACCCTTTCACAAATAGTTCAAGTATGAAGTACCCCTTCATAAAACACAGTTCAAATCGTCGTGTGAAATACCCTTTCACAAACAGTTCAAGTATGAAGTACCTCTTCATAAACAATTTCAGCAAATACATACAGTATTTAATCAATTACAGTATGAAATCACATTTCATCAATAGTTTAAGTAAATACATCTAGTATTTAAATCAGTTGTCGCATGTAAATATACATACGATTTCTATGTTTTCCACCCCGAGGTTTTAAAACATTAAAACATTAAAAGGGGTTTGTGAACTCACAGTAGGTGCTCGGATGTGAATGCTAGCGAGATATGATAGCGTAGCCCAACCGTAATCAACCTATACACAATAATGTATTAACTATAAGTACTATATTTTACTTACGTTAATAGTTCGTTTGTTTGAAGAAGTTATCAATTTCTTAAGTTTGTGTATGTCGTTGATGATTGTTGTTTGAAAATAAATAATATTTTCCCAAGTTATGTTTGTTTGTCGAATCGTCCAAAATGTGTAAGCATATATACATATATACTTATATAGTTGCATATATATATTCTCGCATATATATATTATTGTTCGTACGCATTAAATAAGTCCAATGTCCGTAATCATAGTTTGTCTCGTTTTATAGTGTCATTCAACAATTTATCATGTCTCGTATATGTCTTGTACAATTGTAGTCGTTAACGGAATTGCTTTGTGTTTTAAGTTAAAAGTCAAGTTGTTGACCAGACACGGGAATCCGCCGGATTTAAAAGAATCCGCCGGATTTAAGTCAAAAATCGGAATACGCCGGATTCGAGTGAATCCGCCGTATTCAATCAAGTTCGGGGGAATCCGCCGGATTGAATCGAATACGCCGGATTCGTGTGTGTTCATCAGATGGTTCGTGTGAAGCTTTGGAATACGCCGGATTCATTTGAATCCGCCGTATTCACCCGTGTCTTTTTCTCGTTCATCGTTTTAGCCGAAGGTTTGTGTGCGGTCAGAGGTGGGAATACGCCGTATTCAACGGAATACGCCGTATTCGACTTGTTTAGAAACGGGAATCCGCCGTATTCCCGTGAATACGCCGGATTCATCTGAGCTTCGGTCTGGGAATCCGCCGGATTCGATTGAATCCGCCGGATTCAAAGGTTTTGCAGGTTCTGTTCGTGCAGAGTGTATATGAAATCGAATGTTTTAGCTTCAAATCATTTGTACATCGAACCCAAACGTTTATACTATCAATATATAGCATTTTAACAACTTACTACATCATTATAACATGTTTTCATGTATCGATTTTTCATTTGAAGTTTTGGGTTTTAAAACCATTTTCAAGAATCACTCATCAATCTTCGAGTTTGTGATGTTATGTAGCTAGATTATGATGTATAAACAAGTTGTATAACGAAATTTTAGCAAAGAAATCAAGGAATGAAAGTTTCCTTACAATGTGAAAATGATGAAAATGATGAACGTTTGATGATGATGATGGTGAAGCCACTGGATTTGTTCCACTTCTACTTGTTTCTGATCTTGTTTGTGTTCCTCCAAATCAAAGAGAAAGGAAAATGAAAAATTTGATGGTGTGTGTGTGTATGTCGAAGATCACAGAAAGATGGGAGGGAGTATGGTTTTAAAACCATCTGTCTCCTGCATTATTGAAGGTTGGTGGGATTTTAGTCCCACCAATCTCGAGTACGGGTATAATTATAGCAATATAAAATTTAACATTTTATATTTTTATTTTGTAGATGCTCTCCTGGTTCGTAATATGTTTTCAGAATAATGAGGTTTTCATTATTTTTGGTAGTTGTACATTTTTGTACATTTTACTGCGCGCAGTTAATTGAGCGCCAATTTTCAGTAATTTTAGGATTTCATATTTTGAAGAAATGTTCTAACTTCTTCCAAACGAACGAGAAAATTTGTATTTTTATGATTCGACGTCGTATGCGCGTTTTAGAATTGTTTCTGTTCGTGTTATAATACGTTTTATGTTAAACGTATATTTGAACCACTTTATCTATACGTTATAGATATATAAACACTCGTAATTAATAATCGAATTATTAATTATATATTTTGTCACCGACTTTCGTTATTTATTTGTCGGCTTCGTTCCGATACGTTCGTACGTAATTTATAAATAACTACGTATCATGTAATACTTTTAGTATTATTGTTTAGGGCTCGCTAGACTGACATCACATCATAAGTTTAGTTTAAAACAATTGCAGGGAATTAGCGTAAGAAATGCATGTAATTAAGTATAATTATATACCTAATTTGGAGGAGTGTCACAAAATGATTACCAAATATAATTTATCAAGACAACATTACAATAATTAACATCCGAAAATTAAATAATTTTGGAGGCTTTATGCATTAAAGTTACACTTTGGGAATGTTTCAACCCGTTTGATCTGTTGGAGATATAAGTATATAACAGAACCCGAATCAACCCATGTAGGAGCAAAAGATCCCTTGGGAGGACTTGCTCATTAAGGGATTTCGTTTCTGGCATATGGACAAGTGGATGTCGGTACCAGATTTGGCTGAGACTTTGAAATTTTGTAAGCAACAATAAATGGTTTTAATAAGCAATCCCAAACACCGTCTAAATCACTGTTTTTTGAAATTTTGTTGAACATCAATTTTCAGATGACAAAATAGTGCTATTTGAAGTAATGTAACTGATATATCAGTTGAAGGATTAATTCTCTTTATTTCATGTTATACTAGTTGGGTACCCGCGCTTTGCAGCGGAACCGAAAACGGGAGTAAGAATATATGAGTGCGAAAATGATGTGTATGTGTTTATCTACGCTTAATGAATAAAAATCAATTATACATTACCTTTAGTTCAACAAGTAGGATAAACTTACATTATATTACTTTGTACATCAATGTTAAAATCAATTTGGTTTATCCATAACACTATATGAGAAAAAATTCACGGGAAAAATACTATATATACAAACAATTATGAACTTTAGAGGCGGAAGATGAAATTTTATGTTTACTCGATGCTTATTTACCATCATAAATGTTAGTTTTGAAATTGAAATATATGTATGATTATATATGCATTTAAAATAAATAATGGTTTCCAAAATTACTATGAGTGAATCTATTAATGGTTTCTTAAATTTTCCATAATTAATGAAAGGGCATTTTGGACTTTTTCGATATCCCCATTGTTAAGTTTTAAGGAAAAAAGAGGAAATGAATTATAAGTGTTTAAGATATGCCTATATCTACTTATATCTGGCCTTAGAATTTGTCATGCTAAATAGCCTGTTTTCAGATCAGATACAAAAGCAGTATATTTCCAGTATGATAAACAGCACATTATACTTTATTAAGGGATAATAAGATTCAGCCAATCATGCATGGGGGTATGTCCAGTTGCTGGTATTTCCATATGCCCTTTTCATTTTTATATGATCAAGTATATTTCATATATCTATGGTAGCAGATCATGTGGCAGGACTGTAAACAGGAATAGTGGTTTGGAATTGCATAAAACTTGCATTGGGCATTGCTACCTAAATAATCACAATCAGATAAAAGGGATTCAGATAATGAAATTTGAGCAAGTTTCTCCGTCTTTTAAGGTGTCAAGAATGCACAGTACTTGTTACAAACCATTCGTTCCATGTCTGCTCGAAATATACTTTAAAAAGAGAAAATTTCTGTAGTGGTCGGTCAACGATTGCCTTTTCACGTCATGGTCCGTGTCAGAGGTTTTATCAAGGGCAGTGGACACAATTGTCGCAGAAAGTCCAGCGTGCTGCGTGATTTTAAATGGCCAATAGGAAAATAACACGTGTACACTAAATCCCGCAGTCAATCCAATATGTCGCAGGTCAACGAAATTATGTAGCAGGGTTTTATTTAAATTAAACATGTCACTGTATCGGTCCAATATGTAGCTGTATTTCAACGAAATCACGAAGGCTTTTTCAAACTAGAAATTGATGCAGTATTTCTTCAAATTCACGCAGGTTAATTAGATACTAATATTATTATAAGTACATTAACACAGTGCAGCCTATTTAGTTGTACAAACTAATAAAGAATATCATATCTTAAATGTTGTATTATTAGGCGATGAAGTTTGAAGTTGGGAAAGATTTGTTAATTAAATAACTTGAAGCAGTTGATTTTTTGGTTTTTACATATCTGCAATTGAAAAGAACTTGTCCTACATCTCGAGTTTGTTTGCGTATATCTTGATTAATTGTTCAATTTGTTCAGGTTGTTCCACTTTTAAGTATGCATAACTGCAACTTAATTGACACAGAAGAAACTATAATACAAAAAGAATACCGCGTGATATCGATGATATACAGCGAGATTTCTAGTTTGAAAAAGCCTGCGTGATTTCGTTGAAATACAGCTACATATAGGAACAATACAGCGACATGTTTAACTTAAATAAAACCCTGCTACATAATTTCGTTGACCTGCGACATATTGGGTTGACTGCGGGATTTAGTGTACACGTGTTATTTTCCTATTGGCCATTTAAAAGGGTAAAGTATCTGGAAATGCAACTAACTTGTACCAAATCTCTATAGTGTGTACCCAACTTACGTATGCTATTTTTAATGCAACCAACTTTCAAAAAATGTCTATTGTGTGTAATTTGATGACGTGGCAAGCTCATGTCACTCTATCCTACGCCACGTGGCACGCTCTGAGCTCGCCACGTCATCAAAGTACACACAATAGACATTTTTTGAAAGTTGGTTGCATTAAAAATAGCATACGTAAGTTGGGTACACACAATAGAGATTTGGTACAAGTTAGTTGCATTTCCAGATACTTTACCCCCATTTAAAATCATGCAGCACGCTGGTACTTTCTGCGACAATTGTGTCCACTGCCCTTGATAAAACCTCTGACACGGACCATGACGTGAAAAGGCAATCGTTGACCGACTACCACAGATATTTTCTCCTTTAAAAAAGATACCAAGAATTAACTCATTTGTTGTAATGGTAATTAAAGTGGCCGGTACGTACGTACAGTTGGTTTATGTCATAAGGTGCAATATTAATCAGTTATCAACTTTCTGTCATACGAAACTACAGACAACGCACGTTTGGTAGAGAAAGAATTCGGTAAAGTGAAATATTGCATTGAAATATCTTTAGATTCGTTAAGAGAATATGAAATTAATTGAGAAATATAAGAAATTACATTGTTTGATATGTAAGAGAATTCACCTAATAAATGACAACAGAGACAAATTAGGAAAACATAACATTAAAACGATAATGTTTTCTCTTTTTGAAGGGAAAAATATTATATGCAGGTAACATTACATAACGTTATGTGAGGGAGTATGGTTTTAAAACCATCTGTCTCCTGCATTATTGAAGGTTGGTGGGATTTTAGTCCCACCAATCTCGAGTACGGGTATAATTATAGCAATATAAAATTTAACATTTTATATTTTTATTTTGTAGATGCTCTCCTGGTTCGTAATATGTTTTCAGAATAATGAGGTTTTCATTATTTTTGGTAGTTGTACATTTTTGTACATTTTACTGCGCGCAGTTAATTGAGCGCCAATTTTCAGTAATTTTAGGATTTCATATTTTGAAGAAATGTTCTAACTTCTTCCAAACGAACGAGAAAATTTGTATTTTTATGATTCGACGTCGTATGCGCGTTTTAGAATTGTTTCTGTTCGTGTTATAATACGTTTTATGTTAAACGTATATTTGAACCACTTTATCTATACGTTATAGATATATAAACACTCGTAATTAATAATCGAATTATTAATTATATATTTTGTCACCGACTTTCGTTATTTATTTGTCGGCTTCGTTCCGATACGTTCGTACGTAATTTATAAATAACTACGTATCATGTAATACTTTTAGTATTATTGTTTAGGGCTCGCTAGACTGACATCACATCATAAGTTTAGTTTAAAACAATTGCAGGGAATTAGCGTAAGAAATGCATGTAATTAAGTATAATTATATACCTAATTTGGAGGAGTGTCACATTCTCCCCCCGTTAGTGAAATCTCGTCCCGAGATTTAAGTCGAGCCGTGAGTCTCGGTCACGCTCTCAAATAGGTTGGGGTATTTCTTTCGCATTTCATCCTCTCGTTCCCAGGTAAACTCTGGGCCATGTTTCGAGTTCCAACGAACTTTAACCATTTTGATTCGTTTGTGTCGAAGTTTCTGCGTTTTAGAATCCATAACTTCAACAGGTTCCTCCACAAAGTTAAGTTTTGAGTCAATGAAGACTTCGTCAGGAGGAATGATAAGTGTTTCATCAGAAAGACACTTTTTGAGGTTGCTAACGTGGAAAGTATCGTGTATGCTACTAAGCTCTTGCGGTAGTTTGAGCTTGTAAGCGACAGGACCAATCCTAGCAAGGATTTCAAACGGTCCGATGTATCGTGGGTTCAGTTTTCCTCGTTGGCCAAATCGTGCTACTCCTTTCCAGGGAGATACTTTGAGTAGGACCTTGTCTCCTACTTGAAACTCAAGAGGTTTACGGCGGTTATCAGCGTAACTCTTTTGTCGATCTCGTGCCGCTTTCAGTCGGCTCAATACTTGAGTTATTTTGTCAGTGGTTTCCTGGACAAGTTCGGGTCCAGATAGTTGTCTGTCGTCCAACTCTGCCCAACAGAGTGGTGATCGGCACTTGCGTCCATATAACGCCTCAAATGGTGCCATCTGTATACTTGTGTGATAACTATTGTTGTAAGAGAATTCAGCTAGAGGTAGGTGAGTATCCCAGTTACCTCCAAAGTCTATCACACATGCTCGCAACAAGTCTTCGAGCGTCTGTATAGTTCGCTCACTTTGGCCGTAAGTCTGCGGGTGATAGGCAGTACTCATATCAAGTCGAGTACCCATTGCCTGTTGTAATGTTTGCCAAAAGCGAGAAGTGAATCGTGCATCTCTATCAGAGATGATGGATAGTGGCACACCATGCCGAGAAACAATCTCTTTAATATAGATTTTAGCTAGTTTCTCCATTCCATCCGTTTCCTTAATAGCGAGGAAGTGGGCTGATTTCGTCAATCGATCGACAATCACCCATATGGCATTTGCTCCCGATGCCGTTCTAGGTAACTTCGTAATGAAGTCCATTGTTATTTGCTCCCATTTCCATTTGGGCAACTCAGGCTGTTGCAAAAGCCCAGACGGCTTTTGGTATTCCACCTTTACCTTCGAGCAAGTTAAGCATTTGCTAACGTAGGTGGCAATGTCATGTTTCATTCCAGGCCACCAGTAGAAGCCTTTCAAGTCCTGGTACATCTTGTCCGCACCAGGATGTATCGAGTAATTGGACTTGTGCGCCTCATCCAAAATCAGCTTGCGTAACTCATCTACGCATGGTACCCAAATTCGGTTCATGAAGTATAACACCCCATTGTCCTTTTTCTCGAGTTGTTTTTCCATCCCTTTCAAGGATTCATCCTTAAGGCGTTCGGATGTGAAAGCAAGTTCTTGTGCCTCGCGAATTTGAGTAATGAGATTCGAGTGGATCGTTAATCCCAAGGCTCGAACTCTTCGAGGTTTGATTCGTTCCTTACGACTCAGGGCATCTGCTACTACGTTAGCTTTACCCGGGTGATACTTTATTTCACAGTCGTAATCGTTAAGTAATTCGACCCAACGTCGTTGTCTCATGTTAAGTTCCTTCTGGTCGAATATATGTTGTAGGCTTTTATGATCGGTGAAGATCGTACACTTTGTACCGTATAGGTAGTGTCTCCAGATTTTTAGTGCAAAAACAACGGCTCCCAATTCCAAATCATGAGTCGTATAGTTTTTCTCATGCACTTTTAGTTGGCGTGAGGCATAAGCAATGACCTTTTCGTCCTGCATCAGTACGCAACCTAATCCCTGATGCGAAGCATCACAGTAAACAACAAAGTTGTCTACTCCTTCAGGTAGGGATAGTATGGGTGCGCTGCTCAGTTTCTGTTTCAATATTTGGAATGCCTTCTCTTGTTTCTCATTCCACTCAAATTTCTTGTTCTTTTGAGTTAATGTGGTAAGTGGCTGAGCTATCTTTGAAAAGTTTGCGATGAATCGCCTGTAATAGCCAGCTAGACCAAGAAATTGTCGTACTTCAGTTGGGGTTTTCGGTGCTTCCCAGTTGTTGATTGCCTCAATTTTGGATGGGTCCACGTGAATTCCCTTGTCATTTATCACATGACCAAGGAATTGGACCTCTCGTATCCAAAATTCGCATTTAGAGAACTTTGCATAAGGCTTCTCTTTTTGTAGTAGTTCGAGAACAAGCTTCAGATGTTGCTCGTGATCTTCTTTCGTTTGTGAGTATACTAAGATGTCGTCAATAAACACAATGACGAATTTATCCAAATAGGGTTTGCACACTCTGTTCATCAAATCCATGAATACTGCTGGTGCGTTGGTCAGCCCAAAAGGCATGACTAGAAACTCGTAGTGACCGTAACGAGTCCTAAAAGCAGTTTTCGGTACATCCTCTTCTCGTACCTTAAGTTGGTGGTAACCAGATCGTAGGTCAATTTTTGAATAATAACTTGACCCTTGCAGTTGATCAAACAGATCATCAATGCATGGTAACGGGTATCTGTTCTTGATAGTTACCTTGTTCAGTTCTCGATAATCTATGCACATCCGCATAGATCCATCCTTTTTCTTGACAAATAGAACCGGAGCTCCCCAAGGGGAAAAGCTCGGTCGGATGAATCCCAAGTCTAGAAGTTCTTGTAGTTGCGTAGACAGCTCTTGCATTTCAGAGGGAGCTAGACGATAAGGTGCTCGTGCGATAGGTGCGGCTCCTGGCACCAGGTCAATGTGAAACTCAATTTGTCGTGGGGGTGGCAATCCCGGCAACTCATCAGGAAATACTCCTGGATAGTCGCGTACAATGGGCACATCGTCTATACGTCGCTCCTCAGTTTTCTTTTCTACAATGTGTGCCAAAAATGCTTGGTACCCCTTTCGGAGATACTTACTGGCCTTCAAGCACGAAATCATTTTTGTGGTACTCTTTCGTTTCTCACCTTGAACCACAAATGTTTCTCCTGTTGACAGTGGTAAGCGAACCATCTTATCATGACATATGATCTCCACGCGGTTCTTAGATAACCAATCCATACCGACTACAATGTCAAAACTTCCCAACTTAACCGGTAGTAAGTCTATTTCGAAGAGATGACCTTCTAACTCCAATGTACATCCCGGTACTATTTCTCCTGATTCGATTAACTCACCATCGGCTAATTCTATGGTATACTTGTTGTCTAACTTACGGGATTCAAGTTCTAATAGTGGTCTAAATTCAGTAGACACAAAACTTAAATCAGCACCCGAATCAATTAACACAGAGGCATAATGATTGTTTACAAGAAACGTACCAGTGACGGTGTTAGGGTCCTGGCGTGCCTCTTGTGCCCCGATCACGAATGCCCTTCCTTGAGCCGGTTGGTTGTTGATGTTGTTGGCTCGGTTATTGTTGTTACCGCGGTTGTTGTTGTTGAGCTTAGGGCATCGGTTACGGTAGTGTCCTTGCTCACCACATTCAAAACATCCCTGGTTTTGACGCTCAGTGTTTGCTCGTGGGGGAGGGTTAGTTTTGCATTCTCGGGTTCTATGTCCCCATGCCTTACAGTTTCCACAATACCCACACCCGCCTTCGTGGTGTCGGTTGCACTTATCACATTTGGGTTTGTTACCCAGGTATGGTTTCGAGTCGGTAGTAGTGGCAAAATATGCTTTCGCATTTCCAGAATGTTTCTTGTTTTGCTGACCTTGGCGATCAGCACCACTACCGTTCCACTTTCGCTTTGCACCACCAGAGCTACTAACATCAGTACTGTTCGGTTCACCTTTTCCCGACACAGCTTTCTTAGTCAGATTTCCCATCCTGACTGCCTCATCGGTCAAACTTTGTGCTAAAGTAACAGCACTCCTGAAAGTGTCCGGTTTAGATGATGTCACTAGACTGCGGATTTGTGGTACTAGACCAAATATGTAGCGCTCAATACGCTTATACTCGGGTGTCACCATATGTGGCACTAGACGTGAAAGTTCCTGAAACTTAGTGGTGTACCCAGTAATATCAGCACCAATCATGGTGATGTTCCACAACTCTGTTTCTATTTTCTGCATCTCACTGCGAGGGCAGAATTCCTCCAATATCAGATTCTTAAATGTTCCCCATGACATTGAATAAGCAGCTGGTCTACCAAGTGATTGGATCTGACTGTTCCACCAAGTGAGCGATTTATCAGCCAAAGTGCAAGCAGCATACTTCACCATACAGTCAGGTGAACAGTCACTAATATCCAATACCGACTCAGTTTTCTCTATCCAGTGAATCATACCAATTGCACCCTCGGTGCCACGGAAAGAAATCGGCTTACAAGCCTGAAATGTTTTGTATGAACACCCTCGGCCAGCATTCACGGTTGTCTCAGTATTAACAGGGGTAGATCCACTGTTGTTAACTACGGGTTCGCGATTACGGCTTGCCTCATATTCAGCAATACCTTCAGCTATTCTTCGTGCGATCATTTGTTCGGTGGTTTCAGTGGGTGGTGGTGGAGGCGTAGTCGTCTTTTGACTGTTTCTAGTAGCTCGTCGTTTGGGAGGCATGATTCAGCTCTGCGATGAATAAAATGCAGAGTGTTAATGTTGAGATATTGAATGTGAATAGATCAAAGATTCACATTTGATAGAAATGAATGACATGAAAAGATGAATGAATAGAGTTTTACAACAAGTGCCTTACAACTTTGAAACGCCCACATGTATCTAGCATAATATAATCACGTTGGCCAGGCGTCATTATATAATGTCCAATACATATTTCTTTTCATTGTCGTTTAACACTGTAAATTTCAGAGGTTCTCAAGAATAATCAATCATCAAGCTGTAAAATGTTTCAGGGTTTACAAGAGTTGGTCACAAAGTGTCGATAAAGTATAGGTTTAATCACAAGTCGACAGTTGTAAGAGGAAATAACATGGTTGATAATAAGCATAATGAATACGAGGCGTAAACCAAGCATACATTATATATTAAAGATCATAACGCTGTTACATGAGTTTAGTACAAAATGAGATGGGATTTCTAATATACCCATCGATGGTTAGCGTTATACAAAAGATGATGGGTTTCCTATACATATACCCATTCTACTAACAAAGTTCCATCCAACATACAGCTAGTCCATAATTAATACATACATCTATTTCCCCAAAAGTAATAGTTTAATATGGTGTAGGCACAACCGCCATACACAGACCTAACGGAACCATGGGAAATACATCCTAACCGCAATCATCACTGCTGCAGTCATCACACACATACTAGCTACAATCTCTGACACCCTAGCACGCCTCTCTAAAGCTGCAACGCGTGCACGGGTGGATGCTAGACTCTGCCAGTCTGTCAGACGGTGAGTCTCCACGAAATCCATCCTCTGATGGAGCATAGCCATATCCATGTCAGTACGGGAGGCATCGCTCAGTAGCTCCATCACATCTCTGCTCCTGCTAGATGATATCCTAAACATGGTGTGAACCACAGCCACAAGGGTAGGCACAGTGAGCTCCAGAGGCTCACCTGTGAGATATGCAGATGGTGGTGAGTGGGAGGACTCTCCAAACTCAAAGGTCGAGGGAATACCCTCAAGTGATCTCCACTCTCTCAATACTCGAGGCATCCAGTCCAGATGAGAAGGTCGGAGCCTCTTCTGTGGCGGCTCGACAACTGGAACCTCAGACTCAGTCACTGGCGCCTTATCGCGCGGCGCGAGTGGTCCCCTGGGAAAATCCCGAACACAGATCCTAGCTGTCATCCGAGGTACAGGCACACGAGAGGTACTCGCAACAGGTGGTGTAGAGGTAGGAGTGACCACAGGTGCGGTCGGAGGTGGTACTAAGTAAGCATCACTAGTGTCATCAGACATAGCTCTCACATGAACTGATGACTCATCCCCTACTGTAATCGCGGGACCCTCAAAAGTAGCCTCGGTCGGCTCTTCATCCGAAGCGTAAACATGGTAATGTGATTGACTAGACATACTGTGACAAAAGAAATTGAGTGTGGCGTGTCAGTCGTATGTTAGTTGTATGCAAAGTATGTATGCATGAATGCACAAATGTTCTAGCCAAGGCTATAGTCTAGGTCTCTAAGGTTTTCAGTCACCTAAAGACTTCTAGTTCGCTATAACCAATGGCTCTGATACCAAGTCTGTCACACCCCGCCAAACGGTAATTACAATTACGTAGAGTGATTTGCGGAAGCTTAGTGACGTGGCGGGGGTACGAGCAGTAAAACAACCAACAGTTACATACATACTCAGAGCATATGATTATCGCAGAACGAAATAGATTAAGATGCCATTAGTTAAAGTTTTACAAATGATTACCACTTGAGAAGTGATAACAGTAATAGTAGTAGTTGAAATCAGTATTTCATAAAATACATAATATCAAAAGTAGATTTCATAGGTATGACTGCAATAATTGCAGTTATACAGAGGAAATCCAAGTGTCCCAAAAGTAGTGGCATCCTAACAAGTCCAGGGTAGTCCGTCCTGATAATGCATGCAGATCTTACTTACGCTGCTAATTCCCTGAAAAACATAGAGTAAAACGTCAACAAAATTGTTGAGTGAATTCACAAGTTTGTTCGTTATGTAGGAAACACAAGTTAAACATTTAAGAATAACATTTCCAATAAGTGTTGTTTATCACGTAGGAAACACAAGTTATTAACAAATAACATTTCCCAAATCAGTTGTAGTTGTAATAGGAAACACAGGTTATTCCAATCAAGAGATAACATTTCCTAATTCAGTCATTAGTAGGAAACACAGGTTAACCTAGATAAAGATTAACATTTCCAAATCAGTGTACGTAGGAAATCACTTCCTAAACAATAGTTTTGTGGGAATATTTAGACGGTGATCCCTTGAAAGGTGAGCTAAACCTGTCAAGTAAGGTAACCCGATCTAACCCTATAACCAAACCACAACCCTAATCTGTTGTTGTTTGCCATGCTGGACAATTAAGTATACGCTCCCAAATCCGTAGGAGGGTCGTCACGGCGATAGTACTATCCGTATACTCAGTGGCTAGAGTCACCTAGCTAATGGTTATAGTCTGTAGCCATAAGGTCTTTTATGCACTACATCGTTCAGCCTAGATCCGTACCAAGATTCGTTGCCTAAATTCCCAAAATAGTTATGAAAAACATTTCATAAAACATAGTTCAAATAGTTGTGTGAAATACCCTTTCA
This sequence comes from Helichrysum umbraculigerum, assembly GCA_949592205.1. Taxonomy (NCBI): domain Eukaryota; kingdom Viridiplantae; phylum Streptophyta; class Magnoliopsida; order Asterales; family Asteraceae; genus Helichrysum; species Helichrysum umbraculigerum. Next base: position 113,329,052 of record CATIUR010000003.1, on the reverse strand, counting down.
CAAATAGTTCAAGTATGAAGTACCCCTTCATAAAACACAGTTCAAATCGTCGTGTGAAATACCCTTTCACAAACAGTTCAAGTATGAAGTACCTCTTCATAAACAATTTCAGCAAATACATACAGTATTTAATCAATTACAGTATGAAATCACATTTCATCAATAGTTTAAGTAAATACATCTAGTATTTAAATCAGTTGTCGCATGTAAATATACATACGATTTCTATGTTTTCCACCCCGAGGTTTTAAAACATTAAAACATTAAAAGGGGTTTGTGAACTCACAGTAGGTGCTCGGATGTGAATGCTAGCGAGATATGATAGCGTAGCCCAACCGTAATCAACCTATACACAATAATGTATTAACTATAAGTACTATATTTTACTTACGTTAATAGTTCGTTTGTTTGAAGAAGTTATCAATTTCTTAAGTTTGTGTATGTCGTTGATGATTGTTGTTTGAAAATAAATAATATTTTCCCAAGTTATGTTTGTTTGTCGAATCGTCCAAAATGTGTAAGCATATATACATATATACTTATATAGTTGCATATATATATTCTCGCATATATATATTATTGTTCGTACGCATTAAATAAGTCCAATGTCCGTAATCATAGTTTGTCTCGTTTTATAGTGTCATTCAACAATTTATCATGTCTCGTATATGTCTTGTACAATTGTAGTCGTTAACGGAATTGCTTTGTGTTTTAAGTTAAAAGTCAAGTTGTTGACCAGACACGGGAATCCGCCGGATTTAAAAGAATCCGCCGGATTTAAGTCAAAAATCGGAATACGCCGGATTCGAGTGAATCCGCCGTATTCAATCAAGTTCGGGGGAATCCGCCGGATTGAATCGAATACGCCGGATTCGTGTGTGTTCATCAGATGGTTCGTGTGAAGCTTTGGAATACGCCGGATTCATTTGAATCCGCCGTATTCACCCGTGTCTTTTTCTCGTTCATCGTTTTAGCCGAAGGTTTGTGTGCGGTCAGAGGTGGGAATACGCCGTATTCAACGGAATACGCCGTATTCGACTTGTTTAGAAACGGGAATCCGCCGTATTCCCGTGAATACGCCGGATTCATCTGAGCTTCGGTCTGGGAATCCGCCGGATTCGATTGAATCCGCCGGATTCAAAGGTTTTGCAGGTTCTGTTCGTGCAGAGTGTATATGAAATCGAATGTTTTAGCTTCAAATCATTTGTACATCGAACCCAAACGTTTATACTATCAATATATAGCATTTTAACAACTTACTACATCATTATAACATGTTTTCATGTATCGATTTTTCATTTGAAGTTTTGGGTTTTAAAACCATTTTCAAGAATCACTCATCAATCTTCGAGTTTGTGATGTTATGTAGCTAGATTATGATGTATAAACAAGTTGTATAACGAAATTTTAGCAAAGAAATCAAGGAATGAAAGTTTCCTTACAATGTGAAAATGATGAAAATGATGAACGTTTGATGATGATGATGGTGAAGCCACTGGATTTGTTCCACTTCTACTTGTTTCTGATCTTGTTTGTGTTCCTCCAAATCAAAGAGAAAGGAAAATGAAAAATTTGATGGTGTGTGTGTGTATGTCGAAGATCACAGAAAGATGGGAGGGAGTATGGTTTTAAAACCATCTGTCTCCTGCATTATTGAAGGTTGGTGGGATTTTAGTCCCACCAATCTCGAGTACGGGTATAATTATAGCAATATAAAATTTAACATTTTATATTTTTATTTTGTAGATGCTCTCCTGGTTCGTAATATGTTTTCAGAATAATGAGGTTTTCATTATTTTTGGTAGTTGTACATTTTTGTACATTTTACTGCGCGCAGTTAATTGAGCGCCAATTTTCAGTAATTTTAGGATTTCATATTTTGAAGAAATGTTCTAACTTCTTCCAAACGAACGAGAAAATTTGTATTTTTATGATTCGACGTCGTATGCGCGTTTTAGAATTGTTTCTGTTCGTGTTATAATACGTTTTATGTTAAACGTATATTTGAACCACTTTATCTATACGTTATAGATATATAAACACTCGTAATTAATAATCGAATTATTAATTATATATTTTGTCACCGACTTTCGTTATTTATTTGTCGGCTTCGTTCCGATACGTTCGTACGTAATTTATAAATAACTACGTATCATGTAATACTTTTAGTATTATTGTTTAGGGCTCGCTAGACTGACATCACATCATAAGTTTAGTTTAAAACAATTGCAGGGAATTAGCGTAAGAAATGCATGTAATTAAGTATAATTATATACCTAATTTGGAGGAGTGTCACAAAATGATTACCAAATATAATTTATCAAGACAACATTACAATAATTAACATCCGAAAATTAAATAATTTTGGAGGCTTTATGCATTAAAGTTACACTTTGGGAATGTTTCAACCCGTTTGATCTGTTGGAGATATAAGTATATAACAGAACCCGAATCAACCCATGTAGGAGCAAAAGATCCCTTGGGAGGACTTGCTCATTAAGGGATTTCGTTTCTGGCATATGGACAAGTGGATGTCGGTACCAGATTTGGCTGAGACTTTGAAATTTTGTAAGCAACAATAAATGGTTTTAATAAGCAATCCCAAACACCGTCTAAATCACTGTTTTTTGAAATTTTGTTGAACATCAATTTTCAGATGACAAAATAGTGCTATTTGAAGTAATGTAACTGATATATCAGTTGAAGGATTAATTCTCTTTATTTCATGTTATACTAGTTGGGTACCCGCGCTTTGCAGCGGAACCGAAAACGGGAGTAAGAATATATGAGTGCGAAAATGATGTGTATGTGTTTATCTACGCTTAATGAATAAAAATCAATTATACATTACCTTTAGTTCAACAAGTAGGATAAACTTACATTATATTACTTTGTACATCAATGTTAAAATCAATTTGGTTTATCCATAACACTATATGAGAAAAAATTCACGGGAAAAATACTATATATACAAACAATTATGAACTTTAGAGGCGGAAGATGAAATTTTATGTTTACTCGATGCTTATTTACCATCATAAATGTTAGTTTTGAAATTGAAATATATGTATGATTATATATGCATTTAAAATAAATAATGGTTTCCAAAATTACTATGAGTGAATCTATTAATGGTTTCTTAAATTTTCCATAATTAATGAAAGGGCATTTTGGACTTTTTCGATATCCCCATTGTTAAGTTTTAAGGAAAAAAGAGGAAATGAATTATAAGTGTTTAAGATATGCCTATATCTACTTATATCTGGCCTTAGAATTTGTCATGCTAAATAGCCTGTTTTCAGATCAGATACAAAAGCAGTATATTTCCAGTATGATAAACAGCACATTATACTTTATTAAGGGATAATAAGATTCAGCCAATCATGCATGGGGGTATGTCCAGTTGCTGGTATTTCCATATGCCCTTTTCATTTTTATATGATCAAGTATATTTCATATATCTATGGTAGCAGATCATGTGGCAGGACTGTAAACAGGAATAGTGGTTTGGAATTGCATAAAACTTGCATTGGGCATTGCTACCTAAATAATCACAATCAGATAAAAGGGATTCAGATAATGAAATTTGAGCAAGTTTCTCCGTCTTTTAAGGTGTCAAGAATGCACAGTACTTGTTACAAACCATTCGTTCCATGTCTGCTCGAAATATACTTTAAAAAGAGAAAATTTCTGTAGTGGTCGGTCAACGATTGCCTTTTCACGTCATGGTCCGTGTCAGAGGTTTTATCAAGGGCAGTGGACACAATTGTCGCAGAAAGTCCAGCGTGCTGCGTGATTTTAAATGGCCAATAGGAAAATAACACGTGTACACTAAATCCCGCAGTCAATCCAATATGTCGCAGGTCAACGAAATTATGTAGCAGGGTTTTATTTAAATTAAACATGTCACTGTATCGGTCCAATATGTAGCTGTATTTCAACGAAATCACGAAGGCTTTTTCAAACTAGAAATTGATGCAGTATTTCTTCAAATTCACGCAGGTTAATTAGATACTAATATTATTATAAGTACATTAACACAGTGCAGCCTATTTAGTTGTACAAACTAATAAAGAATATCATATCTTAAATGTTGTATTATTAGGCGATGAAGTTTGAAGTTGGGAAAGATTTGTTAATTAAATAACTTGAAGCAGTTGATTTTTTGGTTTTTACATATCTGCAATTGAAAAGAACTTGTCCTACATCTCGAGTTTGTTTGCGTATATCTTGATTAATTGTTCAATTTGTTCAGGTTGTTCCACTTTTAAGTATGCATAACTGCAACTTAATTGACACAGAAGAAACTATAATACAAAAAGAATACCGCGTGATATCGATGATATACAGCGAGATTTCTAGTTTGAAAAAGCCTGCGTGATTTCGTTGAAATACAGCTACATATAGGAACAATACAGCGACATGTTTAACTTAAATAAAACCCTGCTACATAATTTCGTTGACCTGCGACATATTGGGTTGACTGCGGGATTTAGTGTACACGTGTTATTTTCCTATTGGCCATTTAAAAGGGTAAAGTATCTGGAAATGCAACTAACTTGTACCAAATCTCTATAGTGTGTACCCAACTTACGTATGCTATTTTTAATGCAACCAACTTTCAAAAAATGTCTATTGTGTGTAATTTGATGACGTGGCAAGCTCATGTCACTCTATCCTACGCCACGTGGCACGCTCTGAGCTCGCCACGTCATCAAAGTACACACAATAGACATTTTTTGAAAGTTGGTTGCATTAAAAATAGCATACGTAAGTTGGGTACACACAATAGAGATTTGGTACAAGTTAGTTGCATTTCCAGATACTTTACCCCCATTTAAAATCATGCAGCACGCTGGTACTTTCTGCGACAATTGTGTCCACTGCCCTTGATAAAACCTCTGACACGGACCATGACGTGAAAAGGCAATCGTTGACCGACTACCACAGATATTTTCTCCTTTAAAAAAGATACCAAGAATTAACTCATTTGTTGTAATGGTAATTAAAGTGGCCGGTACGTACGTACAGTTGGTTTATGTCATAAGGTGCAATATTAATCAGTTATCAACTTTCTGTCATACGAAACTACAGACAACGCACGTTTGGTAGAGAAAGAATTCGGTAAAGTGAAATATTGCATTGAAATATCTTTAGATTCGTTAAGAGAATATGAAATTAATTGAGAAATATAAGAAATTACATTGTTTGATATGTAAGAGAATTCACCTAATAAATGACAACAGAGACAAATTAGGAAAACATAACATTAAAACGATAATGTTTTCTCTTTTTGAAGGGAAAAATATTATATGCAGGTAACATTACATAACGTTATGTGTTTTTAGTATAAAATGCAGAACTGATTAGGTAAATATGACGTATGAAGAAGGGATAAAAAAATGTAACTTTTATAATTATGTTTGCTTCTAATCGCATTCATCATCTGTGCAGCTAATAGCACTGATGTTATCTCATTTTCTTTTATTAATATACGCATTGCTCTATATCATTTATTGATTTATTTATATTATTGAGTAAATATGTATATTAGGTCACTCCCATCGGCATCTTCGGTTATCAACCGGTTGCTTCTTCCATGCCATCCGTTCAATCACTTCCCTACCGGTTGGGACTCAAACCGGTAAACCGATTTGTAATCGGTTGGAATAAGCGGGGCCCGCGTGACTTTTTTTTTATGTATAGAAATGGTGTTATATTGGTAAATGTGGGGCTTAGAAAAATAAAGTGGTTAGTCATTGATGGCAGTGAGTAATCAGTTGTGGATTGAAAATGGATGGGAGTGGCATTAAGAGTAAACAAAGCATCAAATGCAAATCATCATGTTTTGAGAATGGTTATACTGAGGTCATAAACCTATCATACCATATTACCATGTATCAAAATGCAAATTAACAGTTACGTAATAACACTCTCCTATATTGATCAAGCTAGTTTCAATTTGCCCTTGATTGTGTATATAGTAGTGGGCTTTAGGAAAACAAAACCAGCAGCAACAGAATCTCGAGACCGGCCCAAAAAAAAACCCAACACTATCAATAAATATACATTTGACTATTTGAGTTTGAACACGTTTTCTAAATTTTTAATTTTCTTAAAGAAGTTTCCTATAAAAGATGAAGAATTTCTCGTAACTAAAAGTGTCCTTAATTTTCTACAAAAATAATGACCATGAGTTTTTTTTTTTCCTTGCAAGCTAAATAACTACGTGTTTTAAAGAAACAAAACCAACGTTTGACAAACCAACGTTTGATGTATCGGCATAAGATGAATAGATGATCGAGCTTGATCATCTTGTGGTTTTTCTTGCAATCGTTCTCACCATTCGAATTGAACTTTATTGTATTAATTTGTATATATGCTAAATAATCCTTCTTACTATCCATTAATTAGTGACATTAGCGCATTGAGTTACAGAGTTACTTATCATCTTTATCCGTAACTTTATAGAATTTGTCATGTCCATTAACGCTTTATATTTTCTTCATCCGTGTCAATAAACCATTAACGGAGCTCATGTATAATTATTAAAACCTGGTTCTACTTGTTTGTATAAACTAGCTCATGTTAACATAATTATCATGTATGTCAAAGATTTTCACTTATTGTGTTTCTCCTTTTTCTTCCTTCTTAGTTTTCTAGCTAACAAACATGAGAAATAATAAACTCATTTATACTTTGATCCTTATCTAGGTTCCTTTCCCCCCTTGCCAAACAAAGGGTCAATAGTACTCCATCCATAATAAATTTATCAAATACCTGAAAGTTAGACAACGTATTTAAATCCTTAAAAACTAAAGTGACTAAACATATATACCATACTACCATAGTATTATTATTATTATTATTATTCATTCTTTTTAATCAAAAATAAACACACTAATACACTATTCGAATCTTCAGACTTAAAACATATATACTCATACACATATTCAACACTAAAGTGACACAAATAATCATAAACGTATTCATCAAATATAAATTCCTTTGAGTGAAGGAATTTAATGACTTCAAGTGCAATTTATTATTGAACCAAACAACATTGTGAAATGAAATTAAGATTTCAGCTCCATTAATTTCCATCGAATTTCGCAAACCAAACGCAAACTTAGTGTCGACACCTTCATATAATCATATTATAACTTATGAGCTCGTAGATGCACAACTAGTTACTTTATTCGTCCCAAATTAATATTATATATAAATCGTAGCCAAAGAAAATCTATAATTATTAAAGTCCACTTTTGATAAAAGACAATTCTACTCTTTTCATTTGTTAAGTGATGGGAGTTGATAAATACAATAACAAAAATGATTTATACACCATAATGTACACTAGTTTTTGACCTTCTTGCTTATAGTACAAGTGTAACATAACATACCTTTTGTTTATGAATCACTTTTTGTTTTGTATTTACAGCTCCTTCCCTTGAGTGATTGATCGATATCATATGTACTCGTATGAACATTTTAGGTATTATACTCCTCTCATTTGAAAACTGTATGCTAATTTTTAAAATAATCAAAAACAAACATGTGAACATTAATGAATGATAGGGGATATCATCTATAAGGTTAAATGCATTTTACAAATATGTTGTTGACCAATGGGTATTTACATATTTTATATTTTTGATCCCTCAATATTTCTATATATACATAAATAGTACTTTCGTTAAAGTTAACTGCACGATTGATCTATTCATTTCAACAATACGACTATATATTTTCCCTTAATTATCCAATTAAAAATTGTAGAAAAATATATAATAATATAATAGTAGATGAGTAGCTGCAGCAGTAGCAACCCTAGAGGGAATAGAAGAGTGTAGTGTGGGGGAAAAGAAAAGGGAAGGGAAAGGGAATGGTTCTCTTCTCTTCTCTTCTCTTCTCTCATGTGACTTTATACAAAAGAAAAAACAAACAAAATACTAGAAAACAAAACTCTTATCATTTATACTCTTTGATTATTGGAGAGAGAGAACTTAACAACACAGACAGACATAAACATCTAACATAAACCCCAACCCACCAAAATTTCTCACTTTCCAAGACAACCTTCATAAAAGCTACCTCACAAGATCTCTCTATTCAACAACCAATCCAAGAATTTATCATCTACTTTGTCACACACACAGTACCTGTTCTTGTAGTGTATCTTCTGCCAAAATCTCTGTATTTAATCTCTGCAACATCTCATTATACCACCACCTGTCAACTACTAGATCTCTTCCATCTTCAATTCTTCCCCTTAATTCTTCTTTTTATCCTTATGTGTGTTACAGTAAATAAAAAGAATCTGTAACTTTCTTGTATATTATAATAATATATATATCACTAAATTATTGGAGCAAGTAATATTTGTAGTTGTGGCTTCTAGGTCAGGTGCGTTTGCAGATTGGGTGGCGAATCCATCATCATCTTCTTCAGGTCTTAGAACTTCCGATCAAGACCTTTCTTTGAGCTTCAATGCCGGTACCACTACCGTCGCTCACGGCGGAGTATGGTCATCAGCCGCTACACGCCAGATCAACTATGGTGAAATGGGTATGTTTGTTGTTGCACCCACCTCAACTGCTACCCATCATCTATCTGATCACATGCATGCTCATCACTCTCTTAACGCTACCGCCGCCGGTGGGACGGCGCTTGGTGTCGGAGTAATCCCACTTTTAACCGCCACCCCTCTTACGGCGGAGGATACGGTGGCAAACCGTGGTGGTGGTAGAGTTAGTAATGTTACCAGTAGTACTAATAATAATAGTAGTAATATTCAGTTTTGGCAACCACAGCAAAGTTATTTCAAGAAAAACATAATTTCCGATCATGGGTTTGGCGGCGGTGGTGGTGGGACGGGGTCAACGTCGGCGTTTACGCTGACGTGTCAAGATTGTGGTAACCAAGCTAAGAAAGATTGTAACCATAGGAGGTGTAGAACTTGTTGTAAGAGTAGAGGTTTTGATTGTGCTACTCATGTGAAAAGCACGTGGGTTCCGGCTGCTCGCCGTCGTGAACGCCAGCTTTTGACGTCTACCGGTGCCGCTTCATCGGCTTCTACCTCCGGTAGCAAGAAACCACGGTTGATCACTTCTCGGACTACCACACCTTCGCACACTTCAACTTCAAATAATACACCTCCAAGAAGCTTTGAGACTAGTTCTAGTACTCATCATCAAGGTAACAAATTAATTAAACATTATACTCCGTATTCGTTATCCGTTAATTGCACCAAAATGTGACATATTTGTTACATTTGCGTTACATTCAGTGTATGTTACGTTTTATTGAACACAAATTATCCTTTTTATTACTAGGATTTACCTAACAAGATACATTCATGTGAAAATCTAACTATTACCCTTACTTAAGGAGCATTTAATAAAGTAAATTTTTCATAAATAATATAAATTATAATTAATATACATGTATAATAATAAATTAGTGAGTTTAATAAATGATTTTTGTGATATATTTGAAATGTTTTAGTAAATTTAATTAGGCTTAACATATGCCTTAGAGCACAATTTAACCGATCCCTACATTTATTTAGTGATAAAGTGGAAGTATGTTAAATAAACTAATTAAAGTTGCAAAAAATATTACAAATTACAATTAATAGAAATCAAAGATCATTTAATGCTTTATATGATTTAATTAATGATAATTGATTATAATCAAACGACTTTTGACATGTTTATTTATGGCACATGCTACACAAACCCTTATTATAAAGTCATCAAGTTGACAAAACATTGGAGTAGATTCGTTTAAATTAATTGCACCCAAATGTTTATACTTTTAACTCGGTCCTAAATTGTTTGTGACCAAGTTAAAAACACACATATTAAAAAAATCACATTAAATGCAACTTTGACCTTAGTATAATGACAACTTTAACCCTCAATCATTAATTAAATTGTTTTCTTTGAAGTATGTGTAGTCTTAAAGTTAAGGGTAATATGGGAAAGCTAATCATTAATACATATTTAATTTTAGAAGTGGGCAATAATTTTGGGACAAATATAAATAGTTTGGTCGACAAACAATTTGGGACGGAGGGAGTAGTAGCTAGTAAAATGAAAGTATGTTTCATTTTGATGAACTGATTTACTTTTTATACTATGATGTAGTTACAAATGTTGTTATCGTATGGTTGTTTAAATGTTAGATGCAAGTTTTATGCAATCATTGCCGGGTCAAGTGCGTGCTCCGGCGGTGTTTAAGTGTGTCCGAGTGACCGCAATAGAGGAAGGAGATGACGAATATGCGTATCAAGCGAGTGTGACAATTGGTGGTCATGTGTTCAAAGGGTTCTTATATGATCAAGGAGTTGAGGCAAGAGATCACAACATTCCTAGTTTATCGGAATTGCATTTAGGCGGTGGTTCGGGGCGGAATGTGGGTGGTTCTATTACTTCACTACCACTTGATACACCAACGGTGTATGGTTCTACCGGTGGTGGATTGCTTGGTTGACACTATTGATTAATTATTACTCCGTAGTATTTATTATTCTATATGATGATATGATCTCTTAGCTTTTGTATTTTTGTTACTATTTAAGCCCAAAATTTCATGGAATCAAATGTCTATCATTTTGTACTATTTCGTTGTCCAATCAAATTGCTTGAGACATTATCCGGGTTTTGTGTGTGCATGTTTTATGCAAACACCCCGCAATTTTTGGGATAGGCTCAATGCCCAAAACACGTTAGTTGTTTTGTATATGACATAACATATTTTAACTTATGTAATCAACTAGAATTATGAGGGCCTTTGGATCTTTAACAGGCTAAGTTAACAGTTTTAATTAATGCATGATGTATCATTATTGTGATACCAAATCTCGTAGGAAGTTGTTAAATTAGCTCATGACATGATTGTGTTTTGAGCTTGAATAAATTCACTGGCAATGTTCAAAATATATCTTTATTGTTGAGTGTGGAAATGAAGTTGTCGAACAAATAATAAGCAAAAGTAGACAGCGGGTTTGATCCCCCGGGGATCAGTTTTTGATCTCTGGGATGGGCAATTTCGGAAGATGGAGGTAATCCGGTATCGACCAAAAGCTGATTTTTTGCTAGTGTTCTTTTATCTTTCATGTAATATACAATGTAACCTCTACATGTCGTATATTGGATATAATCACATACATTAGTACTTTGTGTTCATTTGCCACGTATTCTTGATTGCTTTGTTTAGTGATTTGTTTGACCTGTTTATTGTTGTGAGTGTGTAACTGCTACTCCATTCGTCTCATAATAAGTGTTTTGAATCAATAAACCACAAAGTTTAAGTACATAATCATTACATCTCATGTAGTTAAAAGATCACAATTTTAGCATTTCGGTAAAAGTATATATTTAAGGATAAAATGATAAAGTTAATATATTACTTTTGCAATTGGACACTTATTTTAGGAGAAACTAACATGGAAAGTTGGAAATTTATTTTAGGACGGAAAGATGTTAATATGTCCATAGGTGACATTAGAAATTGGCTTAAGTGCTTTTTAATGTATACAACTATGTGTTGACCTTCATTTTGTGTACGTAACAAAATTGACCGTCATTGTATGTATGAAACTATTAATTTTTGTACATTATATGTATTTTGGTGACGTGTTATCAGTTATGAGGTGATACATGGCATCTATACAAGTTGACAAGTTACCAATATACACATAATGTACAAAATAAATAGTTTCGTACATACAATATACATCAATTTAGTTACATACACACAATGAAAGTCAACGCATAGTTATATACATTAAAAATCACTTAACCCTTAGACATTCATAACAATTTTGTCATCAATGGCCGGGGAGGTCTTGTTAATTTCAAGTTAAAGATTGAATATCGAGTAAAAAAAAAGGTAACTAACACTTTGGTGGCCTGGACATCAAAATGTAGATGCATGATCGTGCTTTTGCTAACTTGTTCTCGATCATTATTATGTTAACCTGCTAAATTTTTTATTTGATTTTTTATGCATTTATTGTTGTCTAAAATGTGAATTGTTGATGGATATGGTCAATTATGATTTTACATGTATGAAACTTATACGATCTTGATTCATGGTCTAAGTTGCCCAAAAGTTGAAGTAACAAACTAACCCTTTTTACTTGTTTGCTTTTTTGGGGTGAAAAACATAATTTCTAATTTTTAACTAAATTGGTTGTACTTTTATGAACTTATTGAACTTTTGCTATGCTACTTATGCGAATTGATGTGTATATTATTGTTATCGTTGAGTACTATATATCGTGCTAAAGTCCCCGGAAATACCTCTTACACTATTTATCAACTCGTTATCGAGCTGTGGATATATATGGATAGCGCTATTTACGAACTAGCCAACAAGAATGGGTTTATTAAATTGGTTACTAACAATAAAGTTTCTAAATTCTAATTGCGTTCGCCTCATTTGCACATATTGGGTCTCAACTCTCAACTCGACTGTTTCTTAGAAAATAAAAAATGAAATTATAATTATATACTTATATATTTGTTATCATTTGAATCTCATCAGTTTTAGTAATATATAAATAAGCACCTTTGGGACAAAAATGATGAAAAAAACAATCTTGAATTATTAGTCTTTATATGGCTTGATTTATTTTCTTATATATATATGATTTAAAATGATTCAATAAAACAATTTTTGTACGTTATTATTATTATATTCATATAGTAGTGTATAAATTCATTATGGGAAAGGAAGTGTGTGCCGAAAGTTGGCCTAACATGTTATAATATTGAAACATTTTAATGATTTGTTGCAAGTAAAAAAGGTGCATTTTAAGTGGTTAAATAAATAAGAAGTTATGGATGGTTGTGTTTTTGTTGAATAAAGTTCCTTATTTTGAGTCATAAATGTCAAATCCAACAGTAAAAGTATTCCCTCGAAGAGACGTTTCCCCATGCTTAATTCTTTCTCTATTTTTGTCTTTCCTTTAAAATTCAAACCCAAAACACAATAAAAATAATATTAAATATTGCAATTATGCCGTAAAATAATTGTTTCAAAACCCACTTACAACTCAAAGTGTAATTATTTAATTACAATGATGTTGAAATTTCGAACCAAGGTCGACTAAATGCCTTAGTATATATATAAAAAAAGATTACCATTGAAACCGAAAACACAAAACAATAGCGTAAAATACAACCGCAAACAACAAAAGCAACAAGCTTACACCCAAGCTACAAGATGTAAATTGGAAGCGAAAGCCTACAATACAAAGCCAAAACAAGACAACTAGACCTACTTAGACCACTCATATCCGTTTCCTTATCACTTCCAAATCACTTCTGTCACATCAGTGCCATGTCAGCTTTCCACTAACTGATTCACAACTGATTATTCTCTGCCATCAATGACTAACCACTTCATTTTTCAGGACCCCACATTAACCAATATAACACCAATTCTATACACTAAACAAAAAACAAAAACAAAAAACATAAAAAATAAAAAAGCACGCGGACCCCACACATATTCAACCGATTAATGCTAACCAATTAGGAAGTGATGCAACGGATGGCTCCACCTCCAATCGGTTGATAACTTATTAGGAAGTGATGTAATTGATGGGAGTGGTCTTACAAACCCATATCAACCGAAAAATCCAGTTACTCGGACTCAAAACTCAACTAGGCATCTAATCATTTCATTTCAACACGGATCTAGAGCAATTATTCAAAATTTAAAGCAATGATCTTTGTCCAACTTTAAAATGTCTTTCATTCGGATTTTTGTATGCTGAATATATCCTCACTATAAATGAGAAGTGATAAATAACTTTTTTTTTTTTCATATATACGAGTATACGACTACACTAAAGTATTTATACCATGTACTAAGCCACATGGTAATTTTTTTTTTTTGTTTTTTTTTTTATTTTTTATTTTTTAGATGAGTAAATTCCAAAAATCATACACGTGGTTTACACAGATTTTCACAAATCATACCCGAACTTTTGTTTTCAGGTTTTTGATACAATAAATTTCAAGTTTGCTCATAGATGGTACCTCCGTCACAATCCGTTAATTTTCGCTGTTATGTGTCTAAACCACAGGTATCATTTACGAGCAATTTTGAAACTTATGGGTACCATTTACGAGCAAACTTGAAACTTATTGTATTGAAAATAGACGGAATTGGTAAAACTTAACGACAAAAATAGACGGAGTTGGAAGGAGGTACCATTTACGAACAAACTTGAAACTTATGGTACCGAAAACCTGAAACAAAAAGTTCGGGTATGATATGTGAAAATGTGTGTAAACCACAGGTATGGTTTATGAAATTTTCTCTTTTTAGATTTACACACTAAAAAGTTATGTCATGTTTTAATAAACATTATATACATAATACAGAGTTATACCTTAGTTTATGTGTCTAAGAGAAATGATATAATTATCACCTTGATCTCATGTACTCCGTATTAAATACTACTTCCGTTCCAAATTAATGATCTACAAAATTCTAAACAGGTGGTTTAAGAAAACATATTTATTATACTGTATTTTTTAATATTATAACAGTTTTGGCTCTACCTTTTACACATTTTTTATGATATACATATAAAGTATAGGTAATGAGTAGAGTTCAAATGAGTACATCAATTTTAAGTGAGAATAGGGGAATCAATCTCAACTACTTATTTTCATCAAATACTCATTTCCCCCACATTTTTGAAACTCAAATATCTCACAAAGGGTAAGTCGAAAAATCATGAAAATTGCAACATAAAATTCAGCGTTTTTTCCTCTTCGATTTGCCGTCCCTCAAGGCATACTTTTGATAACTTTTTTTTTCATTTTTTGGTGGGTTTTACAAATTAGTAACACATGTGTTAGTGATCGGTTGTACATTTGATTTGTGGTTAGGGTTAAGGTTTAGGGCTAGGGTTTAGGGTTTAGGGTTAGAGTTTAGCAGGGTTTAGGGTTTAGGATGATTTAGGGTTTAGAGTTTTGCAAAGTGTTTAGGGTTTAGGGGTTAGGGTTTGGGGTTTCGGGGCGAAACCCCAAACCCCTAATCCTAAACCCTCTTTACCCAAAAAAAACCTAAACCCTAACCTCAAACCCTAAACCATAAACGCAATACTTTAACACATGTATTAGTAAATGTGAAACCCACCAAAAAAGGTGGAAAAAAAACTCGTCGAAAGTATGTCTTGACGGACGGCAAATCGAAGAGGAGAAAACGCTGAATTTATTTGTGCAATTTTCATAATTTTTCGATTTGTCGTTTGTGAGATAATTGATGTTGGGGGTAAATGAGTTTTGTACATTTGGAACATTCTCTTTGTACACATGGCACAATATTATTGGTTCCCTCATTCTCACACCAATTCCTATTCTCATTTGAACCCTACCCTATATGTAATATATGAACCTTAGGTAATTATATCATCTAATTCTAAAGTGGACAGTTAATTTGAGACGTAAAAAAAATGGACTATAAATTAAATATGGGAAGTAATAAATAGTAGTAGTATTAGACTGGTGCCAACCCCTTTCTTCGGTTGGAACCGAAGAAAGGTTTCAAAAGTGATAGCATTGGCAAGCTTTCTTCGGTTGATTTTTCCCTTTTGTTGCTTCGGTTAGCCGACGAAAGGAAATGAGTTTTTCGTAGGGTCCAACTTATATTTAATGTATCGTTGTTTTTTGTTTAGTGTATGTAAATGTAGGTATATTGGTGAATGTGAGACTCAAAAATTGAAGTGATGAAATGAGGGTTGGGAGTGTTTAATCAGTCTTTCATCAGTTGTGGATGTGCTAACGTGATACAACTGAAGAAGCAAGTGAAGAAGCTGGTGTTGGGAGTGGTAGGAGGTCAAGGAGTTTGCTATGTATGTGTGTGGAATATTGATCGAAAAAAGAATTGGAAGCAGCGGTCAGCTGGGACTGGGAGCACTGTGTAACACCCCGAATTTCAGGAAATTAATATCGTACACGGATATATTTTTATTACGAAATATTATTATGTAGATAACAAGATATAGTGAAAAACGTAAACGGTTTTATCAGTTCCAGACTGTAGAAAATAAAGGGGATAAAATATTAGGCCGACTTATATAGATATGTACGTATGAGTTATGTTTATTTCATTTAGTTCCAGAGACAAAAGAAGAAAAAAAACCACAGGGACGATTCTAACTCTAATTTCATCTCTAAGATTCTTGATTCAAGCTTATGGTTTTCAAATTCTTCATTCTTTCATCATTCCTAATAACATGTAAGTGATTTCTCATATGATTAGTGTTCTTGGGCAATTATGGGGGTTTTGATGGGGTTTCATGAACTAGTGATTTTGATATGAAATTAGTGTTTAATATGTTTAATTGAAGTTAGTAAAGCTTAATAGTGAATGAATTAGTGTTAAAATGGGTTAAAGATTTATAAGTTAGTAATATGTTCATAAGGGTTTTAATGAATTAAGGTGAATTCATGTAGTAAACTTAATAGTGTAATCAAAAGTGTTGATAGAGTATGATTACTAGTTATTTGATATTGATTATTAGTGTCTAAGTGTATTATATGTTGTTATGTATAACATGATTAGGTGCTAAAGGAGTGGAAGCTTATGATGATCAATATGGTGAAATCGTCTAAGAGTTTGTGGTGAGTGATACGGGGGTTAAACAGGTGATGTGATTGTGTAGTACCGGATAGCTTGCGGGCTAGAGGTTTGCACAATCAAGGAATAAGTTATTTGTTCATGTTTGTTTATTTATGTTTATTGCTTAATTTAGTAGTTGTGTTAAATTAATTGTTTATGTTTATTTGTTATGTGATTAAATGATATTTGGTAAGAAAAGTAGTGATTATCTCATTAGCTTGATGATAGCCAAGTAATGAGATTGACACTTTCTTAAAGGTAAAGGAAAAGAATTGATGATGAATAGTGTAAGATTCGATTGTGTTGGATCCGGATTGCTTTCGAGTAAGAGGCTACACAATCGGGTGGAAGATGACTTGTTGATATATGTGGATTAAATAGTGATTATTTGGTGAACAGTGTATAAATTGGTTGTATGTGTTTCCGGATAGCTTCCGAGCTAGAGGATCATACAATCAAGTGAGAGTTGTTTGTTATATGTTTAGTTTCTTATGTGTGTGTTTAAGACTATGTTAAAAGATGTGTTGATTGGTGAATTGATTGTTGTTAGTTAATGATTATGTGTAAAGGATTAGTGATGATCAGAGAGTTAACTGCATTTAACACATTGTACAGTGTTCAGTGTTCAGAGCTCAATGATTATGTGTTCATGTATTTGTGTTGATATATGCTAAGTGTTATGTGTATTGCTTGTTTGATTGCATGTGTACTCACTAAGCAGTTGTGCTTACCCGTTTCAGTGTTTATGTTATAGGTTGATGTTTGATAGAGACATGTGGATAGAAGGGTTATGAGAAGCTAGTGGCATGGATATGGAGCATGCTTATGGTTAGAATATGCTTCTTTCTTTTGAATTGTTGTTTTGATGCTCAATTGTGTAAATCGCCCAAACAATGAGTTTTCGAATTAATTATGTTGGTCAATGTATAGTAGTTGACTTTGAAAGTCAAACTGAGTTATGGTGTCTAGTGTATGTGGTTGTCAAGTGTATGAAGTTATATGATTGGTTTGGTTTGGGTCAAAATGTTGAAAAGTGATTAAGTGTCAAATGTGATTGGTTGGTTAAATGAGAAGTTGACATATAGTCAACAATGTTATAAGAGTCAAACATGTGTGGTATTGGGTAATGTGGTGGTGTTATGTAGTAGATTTGGTGAAAGTGTCCAAATGGACACCAAAACGGGGGGTTAAATCGGGTTATAATGTACTTATGTGGGTTTGGTCAATGGTGTTAGACTTGTTTTGGTATATTGATCATGTGTGCAAAAAGTTAGAGACAAAGTGTTTATGGTTTGTGATTTGGGTTGTAGTCAAAAAGTTGTTAAAATGGTCAAAAAGTGGTTATACGTCTGTTTTCTCGTAAAATGTGTATTTTGAAAAATTGCAAAAATAGAAAGTTTCATTTTGGCATTATGGAGGTGCCTGCAAATTTTCAAGGTCTAAGTGTTTACGAGTAAAAAGTTATGCGCGTCGGAAATTCGTATTTTGGTATTAGTTTGTGCAGCCCTGATTCCTGGGGAATGGGAGTCATTCCTGGGGAATCTGAAATTAAGTGTTTACAGCAGCCCTGATTCCTGGGGAATGAGAGTCATTCATGGGGAATCCGAATCCAAGTGTTAACAGCATGTCTGATTCCTGAGGAATGGGAGTCATTCCTGGGGAATCTCTTGTAAATTCACATTTTTCTTATTTGAGTCTTTATTTGATTAAGGGAACGATATAACGAGTCTATAATGTCATATTTTAGATGTGGGACCTAATAGAGTGTGTTTTCAGTGTTAGGTAAAAAAAATGGTTCTGTTTTTGGGGCGTTTCAAGTTGGTATCAGAGCAATTGTTTAAGAGAGTTATGTGATCCATGATAGGATTGCTTAAACTTAAACTATTGTATGTTGTTTGAATTGCTATGATTATGATTATGCTAGATAGCTAAATGTTGTAATTTGTATGTGCAAATAAGGTAGATAAGTAGTGAAGTAATTTTGATTATATGTTTAATTGTTAAATTAGTTATTGTGTGTTACGTGCTTGTGTGGGAATCACATTGA
This sequence comes from Helichrysum umbraculigerum, assembly GCA_949592205.1. Taxonomy (NCBI): domain Eukaryota; kingdom Viridiplantae; phylum Streptophyta; class Magnoliopsida; order Asterales; family Asteraceae; genus Helichrysum; species Helichrysum umbraculigerum. The sequence goes on along the minus strand of CATIUR010000003.1, from coordinate 113,310,352 downwards.
AAAACGATGATATGAGATAGCTTGAGAAGGAAGTGTGTATAACATAATATGTCTACGCCTGATCACCGTAGTTATATTATGCTATTTCACATGGAATTGTTGGAGTTATCAAATATCAAAGTGATTTAGTGTGATTGTTAGGATAGATTGTAAGAGAAGAGGTGTTTAAATTATGTGAATTACGTGTTAGATATTATGATAAAAAGAAGAGATAATAGAGAGAGTAGGAATAATAGACTTGTATCTAGTGATACGTATTTCACTAAATTATGTGAAACCAATATGTAGGAGGTATATGATTAAGATCTTGTAGAATTAGTGTTGATAATGTGTTTGAGTAGAACTAAGTGATATATGTGTTTATGTGTAACACCCCCAAATTTAATGATTTGCGGAAGCATACTTGGGTGTTACTAATCAATATACAAAGCGCAAGATATACAGTAAACAACCTCTAAATGAGACGTTGTAAAACGATTTCATAGAAATATATGTTTGAAAACTTAATGTTTTCGTATACAAAAAATAGTTCCCTAGAGTCCACGCGTATGGCGGGAGATTCTATTACATAATCAACATGTACAAAAGATAATGCTGAGAATCTCCGTTAAATGCAGTTTAGTTGAATTCGTACGACTCTGGCTATGTCCTGGGGGAATCCTACTCCATATGAGTACCTGAGAATACATACTAAAAGGTCAACACGAATGTTGGTGAATCTCACAGGTTTGTAAGTAATATCAGTTTTGAACACAAGATTTCATCAGTAGTGCCCGCAGGCGTAAATCAAGTAATTGCAAATCCAGCAAATGTAAAATAAGTAAGTTATACCGTTGCCATGAGGCTCATAATCGAAGCTTAACCCGTAAGTAATAATTTGCTCCCGTGACATGCTCGTAACTGAGCAAGCAGATGTAACGAATAATAGTCGCCCGTTTATACATAACGGTTCGTGGTAGCGCTACTACCCCGGGCGGGGAGGGTCATTTCCCTAATGGATCCATTAACTAGTGTTCGCGCTTAAGTCCATAACTAACGATATATGATGGAGAGACTTCTGTAAATAGTAAACAACTCATGCAATTCCATTTGGTATAGTAAGCAGTTTTAGTACTTGTGTTCAAGAAAAACAGTTAAGCAATGTATCTCACCCCGTATGTAAAACAGTAAAAGTGGGGCTGTAAGACTCACCTGAGTCGAGTAGTAAGCGGTGGAAATCAGTAAGTAGTGAGTAGGTTCTCCGAACCCGTAACCTTTAAATGCCTAAACATATAAAGTCAAGTAAGTAGATGTCTCGCAAGACCATCTAGTCTAGTTGTCTACACAACTCGTTATGTCCAATGTTGTTTCGTTATTGTTTGTTCTTAGAAAACATGGTTGGCCCGTTGGTGACGGTTTGTATTAATAGTCTTGATGTTATCACATTGATTTTGAAGTGTTATACTTGAAAAGTATATTCCATTATGTTTGAAAAGTTGTATCATATAAGCGTTTCGAAGTCGTACAAGTTTGACACTTGGTGAGAAATGTGCTTACGGAATCTAAGTACGGGGGTCCGAGGGCAGCGCCCCTGGCGGGGTCCAAGGGGCTGGCCCCTGGCTGGGGACGAGATGCCAGGTCAGCTCGAAAAATTTTTATTTCTACTATATTGCTTTGGTGAAAAACGCATCTGGGATCTGAATTTGGGTAAAATCGAGTGATAAATTTCGAGTCTCGACACTTAGTAAAAATCTGTGTTTTTGAGGTTCTGGTTTGTGCGACGTTGGGTGCGACGTCGCAGATCCTGACTGCGACGTTGAGCATGACGTCGCTATGTGCGACTTTCGCAATTTAATGCGACGTTGTACGCGGCGTCGCTATATGCGACGCTGTTGATTTCTGCGACGTAAGGGTTTGCGTCGCTAAGTGCGACGTCCGCCAGTTAGGGCGACGTTGAGGATGATGTCGCTTTATGCGACGTGGTGATTAGTATTGCGACGTCGCAGCTGACGTCGCAATATGTCTGGGCCAACTGCGACGTTGCGGTCTGTTGGCCGGAGTTTGTGTCGAAAACGAGTTTTCCGGCCACCGTTCGGTACAAAACTTTTACCCAACCCATATTTGGATATTTTAAGCATATATAAACCATAAAAACGTAAAAATGGGTAAAAACGGAGAGTTTCGGATTTTGTCGGAAACTTACAAAATGTCGGATCGAAAATCCGAAAAGATGGAAAGGTAGATCGTGTTGCGGTGAATCTTTTCTTCCAAAAGAGGGGTATGATCCGAGCTCGTTTTGATGTAGTAATTGATGATTTAATGAGTGTGGTGTGTTTTGGTGATTTTTTGAAAAGAAAAGGGAGAGGAAGAAAGAGAGTGAGAGAAAGAGATGAGAAAGAAAAGAGTGGGGAGGTGGGGGTGTAGGTGATCCCCCACTTTTCAGTCCACGCTCCGTGTCTCGTGCAGTGTTCGTTTTCTCCGTCAATTAAGCGTTAAATATTTATTTTGCACGTTAATTATTTATTTAAAAATACGAATTTTGTTAAATAATTAGATTGAATTATTTTGTCAAATCTTTAATACTTTGTTTATACTTGGATTTAAACTGCGCGTTTAATATTTTAATCGTGTTGACGTTTATTTGTACGGTATATTACCTACTTGAAATATATTCAAAACAATACTTGAAAATTGATCTCTTTATTAAACAAAATGTTTCACCAACGTCCGTAATTTTTGAATCGAATTACATTCGGTTTAAATTGTGTACGATTAGATCCAATCGCGTATTCGTATATATTCAACAATATATATTTCGATACATTTATTAGCCTAACACATAACTAATTACATGTATTTACAGAGAATTAGGCACTAATTACTAGTCCTAATTTGGCGGTTGTTACATTATGTATGACCAGTGAATTAAGTGAAGTGTTCTAAGTATGATTAGGTGTTGGTGCATAGGTAGAGATAGTGTTGAGACTGGGTAGTACGAGTGCCATTCGTGAGGACACGAATGAAATAAGTGGGGGAGAGTTGTAACACCCCGAATTTCAGGAAATTAATATCGTACACGGATATATTTTTATTACGAAATATTTTTATGTAGATAACGAGATATAGTGAAAAACGTAAACGGTTTTATCAGTTCCAGACTGTAGAAAATAAAGGTGATAAAATATTAGGCCGACTTATATAGATATGTACGTATGAGTTATGTTTATTTCATTTAGTTCCAGAGACAAAAGAAGAAAAAAAACCACAGGGACGATTCTAACTCTAATTTCATCTCTAAGATTCTTAATTCAACCTTATGGTTTTCAAATTCTTCATTCTTTCATCATTCCTAATAACCTGTAAGTGATTTCTCATATGATTAGTGTTCTTGGGCAATTATGGGGGTTTTGATGGGGTTTCATGAACTAGTGATTTTGATATGAAATTAGTGTTTAATATGTTTAATTGAAGTTAGTAAAGCTTAATAGTGAATGAATTAGTGTTAAAATGGGTTAAAGATTTATAAGTTAGTAATATGTTCATAAGGGTTTTAATGAATTAAGGTGAATTCATGTAGTAAACTTAATAGTGTAATCAAAAGTGTTGATAGAGTATGATTACTAGTTATTTGATATTGATTATTAGTGTCTAAGTGTATTATATGTTGTTATGTATAACATGATTAGGTGCTACATGATTACTAGTTATTTGATATTGATTATTAGTGTCTAAGTGTATTATATGTTGTTTGTAGGTTGATGTTTGATAGAGACATGTGGATAGAAGGGTTATGAGAAGCTAGTGACATGGATATGGAGCATGCTTATGGTTAGAATATGCTTCTTTCTTTTGAATTGTTGTTTTGATGCTCAATTGTGTAAATCGCCCAAACAATGAGTTTTCGAATTAATTATGTTGGTCAATGTATAGTAGTTGACTTTGAAAGTCAAACTGAGTTAGTGTATGTGGTTGTCAAGTGTATGAAGTTATATGATTGGTTTGGTTTGGGTCAAAGTGTTGAAAAGTGATTAAGTGTCAAATGTGATTGGTTGGTCAAATGAGAAGTTGACATATAGTCAACAATGTTATAAGAGTCAAACATGTGTGGTATTGGGTAATGTGGTGGTGTTATGTAGTAGATTTGGTGAAAGTGTCCAAATGGACATCAAAACGGGTCAAAAGGGTTAAATCGGGTTAGAATGTACTTATGTGGGTTTGGTCAATGGTGTTAGACTTGTTTTGGTATATTGATCATGTGCGCAAAAAGTTAGAGTCAAAGTGTTTATGGTTTATGATTTGGGTTATAGTCAAAAAGTTGTTAAAATGGTCAAAAAGTGGTTATACGTCTGTTTTCTCGTAAAACGTGTATTTTGAAAAAGTGCAAAAATAGAAAGTTTCACTTTGGCATTATGGAGGTGCCTGCAAATTTTCAAGGTCTAAGTGTTTACGAGTAAAAAGTTATGCGCGTCGGAAATTCGTATTTTGGTATTAGTTTGTGCAGCCCTGATTCCTGTGGAATGGGAGTCATTACTGGGGAATCTGAAATTAAGTGTTTACAGCAGCCCTGATTCCTGGGGAATGAGAGTCATTCCTGAGGAATCCGAATCCAAGTGTTAACAGCATGTCTGATTCCTGAGGAATGTGAGTCATTCCTGGGGAATCTCTTGTAAATTCACATTTTTCTTATTTGAGTCTTTATTTGATTAAGGGAACGATATAACGAGTCTATAATGTCATATTTTAGATGTGGGACCTAATAGAGTGTGTTTTCAGTGTTAGGTAAAAAAAAATGGTTCTGTTTTCGAGGCGTTTCACACTGTGTCCTTTTCCTTCTGTCAACCCGCCCGGCCTTCTCTAATATATCGATCAACCTGCGATTTCAGCTTGTTTTTAACTAAATATATACTCAAATTAATACTATATCTAATCCATTAGTGAATTATTAATATTCATCATCAGATAAGTACATTCTCAATTAAACATATTTTAAAGGTGAAACATAATAATCTATCAATGATTTAACTTACTATCATAACAAAATTCAGTCTTTTGTATACTACAGTAAAGTAATTAATATCTTGGAATAATATATTTGGATACCCAAGTTACGGATAATGTTTTGTTGTGTAAGGTCACTAGTGATCAAATTTTTATAAGTATTTGAGTCTGCTAAAAATTATCTCGTCATTAAAATACATATAATGACAATATACTGAAATTTCATTACACACAATGTAACCCGAATCTTTTATTGCATACAAATAATCAAAAGCGCATGGCCTACAACGTTAAGGCTTAATCGGTGTGAGTTTCGGCTCGGGCGTTGTGGTATATGTGATGGAGGTGATTTACCCGGCGATGTTGGACCTTGTGGGGGGTTCGATTGTGCTCCATTGAAATATGGAACGGTTCTAGTGGGTGGCCCAAATACCATTAAAAATAATCAAATGTACGTATACTTTAACCCTAAATTGTATTGCATTTTTCTTATATAATAGTAATAACAATAATAATAAATACATAAACAAATTTACATTTTTAATTTATTTTACCAGATATGATGGATAATCATCACTAGTTATACCGCAAAGCGGATAATTTCCCCCGAGAAATAAATTAGTCCAAAAAAATTTGATATTATTAAAAAGGCAATTACATGTTGATCAATGGCAAGTAGGGCAGAACTTTGTAGAATGCAAGGATTTACTACAGATTCATTCGTTATATGTAATGTAATTTTATTATTTAGTGTAATGTTTTTATTTATTAATGTAATGTTTTTTATTTTTAATGAAATAATTTTTATTTAGTTGGTGTTTAAATAATTAAATTAATAGTTAGTGGGTCTTAGAAATAAAACTAGAGAAAGGAGGGTTAACAGTGTTTTGTCAGTCTTTCATCAATTTTGTAAGTACTAACGTAACGTTAAGCTAACACAATTGAAAAGCAAATGAAGAAAGGAGGTTTGGGGGAATGGTCTAAACTAGAAACCCAAAAAGGTCGGGGGAATTGGAGGTCCATTTCTTAAAAGGAAAAGATGTCACCGTCCTCAATAAATACACACACCCAGTAGCCACATATAAATAAATAAAAGCCGTGTGCAGAGCAGAGTCCCATGTCTCCGTCCGTACACTTTTGTTTCTTCTTCACCCATGTGATGTGCAATTGTGCATCGTTATCCTCTACTCTAAATAACAACCTCATAGACATCCTTAAAAAATACTCCGTACATCTTTCTGTCTCTAACCACAAAAATATCTTAAAATCTTAGGCTTAAGAAACGTGGATATTAAAATATTGGTGCTACTCTCCGTACCATTTATTTATTTTTAAATTAACTTTTTCTGTACTTTTTCTGTATTTTATTCTATCACTCTCTCTTACATTCTGTACTTTTTCTGTATTTTTCCCTACTTTTATGTACTTTTTGAATTCAAAAATGGTATGATAAATATAATTTATTGGTATGGATAGATATTCCCTAAAATATTCGTGACTTTTCAATATATATATATACATATATTCTATCTTATGTTCTTTTTTGATATATGAAACGTGAATTTGGAAGCAAGTCAACTTTTTTTCCCCTTTCTTAATTCTTCTTCTTTTTAAATTTGAGGCAGTGAGACGTTAGAAATTACAGGAAACACGTACCCAGAAACAAACCAAGCACTCGAAACTATCCGACTAACGAATATATATAAAAGCTAATTGGTTTTTCTATGGGAAAGAAGCTAGAGGGCTGCCTGCGCCCAAAAGCGATGATTCACTTGTTCCCTTGTCCAATTGTAGCGTTGCGTTTAAAGTTTAACCACAACTAATTAATATGAAAACTTGGGAAAACAATGAGATTTAAAGGAAAAAGTTTATGGCGTGTTTAGTTACGGAAAAATTTCTTCATTTTTTCATTTCTGTTTTTTCAGGAAATGGGGAGTGTTTCATTTCTCTATAAAAGCATTGAAAACTTAGAAAATGGGTTCAAATGTGAGGGATGGAGTTTTCCATTTCCAAAAGATTGTAGAAATGGAAAATTAGAAAACCATCAAAAATAGTTTTCAAACTTTTAGTTATAAAAGGGAAAATAGTGATTTTCCTTTTATTAGAAAAGTTTTTTGGAAAACTCATATTTGTACACGTTTTCTATTTTTTTAATTTTCTTAGAAAATTTTCTAGAAAAGTAGGGAAGTTTTCTGTAACTAAACGCACCCTTAGTACCTCCATTACATTGTAATAGAAGGATGTGAAAACAATCTTAGTCGACACGATGTAAACCCGAAAATTAATTTTGTTAGTCAATCGACATTTTTAAATGTGTCGATCACTTCGTTGCATATGTTAATTGCACATCAAAAGACCTGTCGTGATCATCATTAAAATATGTAATTGATAATTATGATATCCAATTCTCTTAATTCACTTACACGAATGATTAATTTGTTCTAGCTTGAAAATAATGTCAATCGTAGACGAAATAATTAATATAGCAACGTCCTTATTAATATTGTTCTATAAATATCTTCGAATATTAGTCTCATGATGATCTTTCTTGTACTTATGCATTATGCTACACGTACATAGACTTTTCAAGGGTTAATTAAGGATAAGATTCCTTTAATCAAACCAATTAAAAGCATATAAATTATTATTCATGTCCACATGACTAGCTAGTTAGTGTTCGCTTACTATCAAAGCAACAAAATATCGTGATGCACTAGCTAGGTTCGCACGAAAACGTCATTTTCATGCGTCATTAATTAGTGATCGATTACCATAATTTAGCAACTCAATTCACTTGGTCGATCTTTTTGTGCAAGATGCATCATGCATCATGTGATCGATCTAGCTAAAATAACAATAATCAAATAATTATATGAATTAAAGTGATCGATTACTATATACTCAATAAACCAATTAAGTTAATGTGTGAATTTAATAATTAATATTAAATACGTGGTTGTTAAACACAAAAATGAAATATTCTGTTTAAAATATTAATATTCTACCATTCAACTTGTCATTATAGGAAACTATGTAGACCATTTCCATTCCCTACAATCCCTCCCCATCATTCCATCCTAAAATCATCTTGTTTCCACAAACATTCATCACTTTTTGCAATCTTTCTAAACATTTCTTTCTTTCTTTTTTCACTAACTCTAAACCTTTTTCCTTCAATATCCCAAAACCCTATTAATATCACACATTTGTTCATTCTCGACGATCCACAAACGACCCCAATGGGGAACTGTTGTTCCGCAAAAGAACCGCCAACCCAAGACGGTCCATCCGGTCATAACAATATTGGTGAAAGATCACAAAATGATCATTCGCGGGCCACCCCTCAATCCGGATCCTCATCTTCTGCTGCAAAATCAGGTAGACCATCTCCTATTGGCACGGTTTTAGGCCGTCCAATGGAAGATATTCGCAACATGTATACAATTGGAAAAGAGCTTGGCCGTGGACAATTTGGTGTCACACATTTATGTACATGCAAACAATCAGGAGAACAATTTGCATGCAAAACGATAGCGAAGAGAAAACTTGTAAATAAAGAAGATATGGAAGATGTTAGGAGAGAAGTACAAATCATGCATCATTTAAGCGGTCAAGCGAATATTGTTGATCTTAAGGGTGCATTTGAGGACAAACATTCAGTGCATTTGGTAATGGAGTTGTGTGCTGGTGGAGAATTGTTTGATCGTATTATCGCTAAAGGTTATTATACCGAAAGAGGTGCTGCATCGTTGCTTAGAACGATCGTTCAAATCGTTCATACTTGTCATTCGATGGGAGTTATTCATAGAGATCTAAAGCCTGAAAACTTTCTTCTTTTAAATAAAGATGAAGATGCTCCCCTTAAGGCTACAGATTTCGGTCTCTCTGTGTTCTACAAACAAGGTGACATATATAGTATTTTCGTCACTCTTTTTCCCCTTTAAATTTGGAATGATGTAAAAAGATTTAGATATTTAAAGCAGGTGAGGTGTTTAGCGATATTGTTGGAAGTGCATATTATATTGCTCCAGAGGTGTTGAAAAGAAAATATGGTCCAGAAGTTGATATATGGAGCATTGGTGTCATGTTATATATTCTTCTTTGTGGAGTTCCTCCTTTTTGGGCAGGTAAGGTAGAGATATGATTCCTTATGTCGAAAACAGATTGCTTTATGTGCATTGATGGAACCTTACAAGATAATATTTCATTGAGTAAAGAATACTGATTACAATTACTTAATTGAAGAGTATTTGGTGTTGCAGAATCAGAGCATGGGATATTTAATGCAATATTGCGTGGGCATGTTGATTTTACAAGTGACCCTTGGCCCACGATATCTCCACAGGCCAAAGATCTAGTAAGGAAAATGTTGAATTCAGATCCTAAACAACGTATGACAGCACATCAAGTGCTTGGTAAGTTGTAACAAACACAAATCAGTTTATATTACACAATATGACTAAAATGAAAGATTTTATGACTTGATGCTTGTAATCTATGGCATGATCAATGAAATGTAGTCTTGTTTGTTCTCTAGCTCACCCATGGATCAAAGAAGACGGTGAAGCACCAGATACACCACTTGATAATGCTGTTATGAGTAGGCTAAAACAATTCAGAGCCATGAACAAGTTTAAGAAAGTTGCTCTTCGGGTACTAATACTTTTTTCTCTGCCTCTTTTTATTAAATATAATATTGTGAAAACATGTATTAATTTGGATATGTTTTTCGAATGAGTAGGTTATTGCAGGATGCCTCTCAGAGGAAGAAATCATGGGGTTGAAGGAAATGTTCAAAGGGATGGATACTGACAACAGTGGAACAATAACGCTTGAAGAGCTAAAACATGGACTTTCCAAGCAAGGGACAAAATTAACCGAAAATGAAGTTAAACAACTAATGGAAGCTGTAAGTTATCCCAGCTTGATTATCTCGAGTTTTTATTATTTGGACATTTGGAAATTAAGATGTATAACCTCATTTGACAATGTGAATTCATGAAAACAAAACAGGCTGATGCAGATGGGAATGGGACCATAGACTATGACGAGTTCATAACAGCAACAATGCACATGAACAGAATGGATAGAGAAGAACATCTCTATACTGCATTTCAATACTTTGATAAAGATAATAGCGGGTAAGTGAATCTGTCATTTCTGTCAATGTAAGATATAACGCACAACAGATGTGCAAACACAGTGTTTACACACACATTGAGAAGATAGAAGTTCTAATATATTGAATACTAAATAAATTTTACAAATTATGAGGTCTTTTATAGGGGGGATTCTGTTTATTACACGCTGGCTCAAAATGCAATTTTTGTTAGAATTGGCCTTGAACAATTGTAAATACTTTGCTGTACAAACAAGTGAAATCCATAAATGTTGATTTCATACATTTTTCTGTCAAACGAATCCAAAATTTCTGAAAATAACAGACCGAATTGAGAAATATTGAGTTTGATGGTACTTCATCACGGTTAACAGGTTATGACCTTTTTGAAGTTGGAAGTTAAAGAATGAGAAAATGATTATTAGAATTTGACCATTTTCTTTAATTTCAGGTACATAACAATAGAAGAAATGGAGCACGCTATTCGCGAATATGGTATGAATGATGGAAGGGACATAAAAGAAATAGTATCCGAGATTGATACCGATAATGTAAGTAATTAAATTAATAAAATTGAAGTACTAGTTAACTTCTTACAAGATATCCTGGGGCATATGAATGATGAATGGCTATTAATTTTGCAGGATGGTCGGATCAACTACGATGAATTTGTGGCAATGATGAGAAAAGGAAACAGAGAAGCGAGTATGAATCCAAAGAGGCGGAGAGATTCATACGTTCCAGCAATATGAGCTGCCTCATTGTTATTTCGCGAGTACATATAGCACTTCCGCATCTTCAATAGACATAAAGATGCATGAGAAGATTGTACATTCATTATATTACTCAGAATTTGCTGCAAATTCATGTCATGAAGTGAGGATAACCGATGAAATTTTGAATCAACCTACGGAAAATTAACCATTGGAGGTGATACGATATTAATTGTGGCAACGAATTCAGCGGATAAATTTGTCATGTGTATACTACTATACTTGTAATACTAAGAGAGAAAAAAGTTCAGTTTGATTTCATTTACTTGTGTACATGTTTAGAAATATACCACCCCTTTAGTTCCTGTCATGTTCATAGAGGCTAATATCAAGTTTTTTGTGTATCAAGTTTATGGTGAATTCTGTATTTATAGATGAGATTTATATAACAAAAATAAACAACTTTGAAGAGTAGGAAACATGTATGGATTCAACTTTTTTTAAGTGTAACTTTTCTCAAATTTTAGTACTTGCTGCTTATTTTTAAAGACAGATGAATGGGCCATGGGCTGATAGGCCCAATCTTGAATTACCAATCTTGTAAACTAGGATATGATAAATAGCTTTGGGGAAAAAAAATGTAAAAATGCCATCAACAATCTGCATCTTTATGAAATGGTAAAATATTAAAAAAATATGACAATCTATCTTGAGAGAGAATAATGACCATTAGATGGAGGATTAACATTATACACACTCAGTTGCAATAATAACTTTACGATTTTTTTCATAGCCGCAAATTTTGCAGGTCCCTAAATTAGTTACCAGAGTATGAAAACTTATTTTTAATGCTACTTATATCATGGCGGTATTAACTAACAATAACCGACTGTGATTTAATTAGGGTTTAATAGTCCGATACGCAAAACCCTTGCCAAATACCTAAAAACATGAAGAAACTTAAGAAACCCTGTACAGAAGATGATTCATCTTCTCCATTCAGTCGTTTACCAGATGATCTGGTTCTCAACATATTCAACAAAATCATGGATTTGAAAGCTTTATGCACTTGCAGGCTCGTTTCCAGACGTTTAGCTTCCATCGTTGTTCAAGTCGACACCGTTTCACCAACTGTTTCATCCGAATTCGATTTGAACGGCCCCAATGGCGTTTCTTCTAGACCCTTTTCCTTTTTGAATGCCATTAAGCCAATGAGGAGATTCACGACACTCAAGTCTCTGTACATCCATCTTCCTGTCAATAATAATATTAAAACTGGTAATTTTAACTTCAAATGGAAGATTCAAATAAGTAATAGAGTCGATTCTTTCGTGTTCGTTTCACCATATTCAATTCAGAGTACTAATACTAGTACATTATTTAATGAGGAAGAAGAGGATGGTCTTGAAATATACATCGTTGCGCGCAATTGTTGCAAGGATGCGGTTTCGAGGTTGAGGTTGTTGGGTTACACCGATGATTTTCGGTTGTTGGAATATGTTTCTATTACGGATTCTCGTAAATGGGGGACAGTTTGTTTAAATAGTGGTGAAAAGATTTCTAAAGTGAGGGATTTGATACGTTCAGAAGATGCTCAACAGAAGCTGAATCTTTTGCAGAATCCTAATAGAATTAGTTGTTGTCACATCCCCTTGTTGAAATTGCCGGTTTCAGGTTACGTTATGAAGGGAGTAACTATGATTTTAATAGTAAGGGATGATCTTCCGGATGATACTGTTGTCAACGTAGATGTTGAAAAAGAGGACAATGATTTTGAACAAGATAAAGAGGAGGCTGCTTATCGTGAAGATGTGATTGAGATTTTTAAGAAACATAGGGGCTCCATAAAGATGCTTTCTTAAGTCTGAATCGTGTGAGTTCCTCTCAACTTCTTAGCGGTAATTTCTCTGAAAATTCTCAGTTTTGGTGTTTTACCTTTACTTTTTATATTTTTCTATACTACGCGTATAGAAAGGCCGGAGGTCAGGGGTTCGAATCCCATCCCCTGCAAAAGGCCGGACGTCCTTTCTACCTTTAGGTAGAACCGGAAGCAGCCTCTCTACCTTAGGGTAGGGGTAGGGCTGTCTACATCTAACCTCCCCCATACACTGTCCTAGACGGTATGGGCCCTAACCCGCGGAAGGCGGTATGGGATGTTCCTTATACTACGCATGTATAGTTATAGGTTGCTGTTGATATCTGTTTGTATATGAAGTAGTTCTGTTTAATGATCATGAAGTGAATAATGTCATCACTTATATCCTTATTGAGCTTGATCAATGGTAGTATGTAAAAGTTGATCGGTAGGGCAAATTAAAATAGTAAGCTGAACAAGAATTATATGTGGATGAAATACGTAACTATTTAGTTGTTGAAATTCATAACTAAATATGCTTATGCTATATATGTTGTTTTTTCATCATCTATCTTGAAAATTAAAGTAGCCCATATAAATTTGTATTTTTGATTTTTATTAGAGTTGGCAATTTTGAATCCTTATGAATGATATCGGGTTATCGTGGACAATTTTACAAAGCCTCTAGGTTGTTATGGTCTTCCAAATCAATTGAAATGGGTCAAGCAGATTGTAGGATTTAGGCGGGTCAGAATGGGTAGGTTGTTTTTTCTCCACGTGTTTATTAAATGAAACAGACGGTGACCGCTGCTCTCACTCCTAATCTCCTACCTTCCAACCACTGTCGTGCCAAGCTGCCATCACGACCATCTTCAGATCACTGCGGTTCGTGAATCTTAATTAGGTGCAAATAACATTATTTACATTCATCTCATTGTATTCATCATGAAATTAGGTCATATTCTCTTCTAAAACATCAAACTTTATATTTCACCACCATCCTTTTTCACATAAATACATACATTTGTTGCTTATTAGTTTCCACTTTTCAACTTCGTTTTACTTTGAAGCTAGGGTCATCAGAATGGATGTAAAAGAGAAGAGATAGTGGTCACCAAAGTCATGACAAGATAAGATTAATGGGTGACTGAAGGTTCTTGAGTGGTGAAAGACGGTTATGGACTATACAATATAATGTTTTAATGTAGAAGATGAACAATTTGGTGATAAATTTGCTAAGTGAAATATGAAAGATGAAAATGATATTTGTGCACCTAAAAATGTATCTATACATATTTTGTAATTTTAGAATTTATATTTACTCAAAAAAATTAAAATAATTAAAAAACAACACACATGGTCCTTTTTAAATGGAGAGTTAACAATCGTTAGTGTAAAGGACTATTGACGTAACAAGTTTCAATATAAAGGATGATTGATGTAAAAAAAATTAATTAAATGACTGCCAGTGAAATTTGAACCAAACCATAAGAACAGTTTGTAATTTTCTACTATAATAATAATAAACTAGATCATAACCCTCAAAATTGCGGGCAAGATCATTATATTTTATTCTTAGTACTGTTAGTTTACAAAGGATAGTTTGACTGTGATTATGTTAATCTTGTTGTAATTCAAGAGACTAAAACTTTATGAATGTAAGTACGTAGATGAAAACATGAATAATACGCATCAGTTTACCATCAGATATAGTTTTTGTTTTCTCTCTTATAAATTTAAAAAATTCTTAAACAACTGAAAACGTGCATCGATCATGTTGGCTTGAACTCTCGAGGCCTTGCAACTCATAAAGTACTTAGACCATATAGACGTGCATAGTAGTCCAATATAGCTAGTCATGCCAACGCAAATTCTCATGTTGTCAATATCTCATGAAGTTGTAATAAAGTTGTCTCCCGAAGTAAATCAGCCTACAAGTAGGAAAGTCAAAAAAAGTTAGGATCTAGTAGTAATTCTGAATATATACGAGTTAAATTTGTTTGCACAATAGAAAATAACAATATGACAGTTTAGTAGAGGTAAAATACGATAATGTCGAAGTAAATTTGAGTAAGATATAGAATACCTGATGTAGGTAATACATCACGTGTTAGTCAACCCAATCTAACCCGACTCAGGTATTCAATTCGTAACAAAAAGTGACCCGTTTCAACCTAAAACCATTTGACCAAGCACAGTGACCACCCATTTTGCCACTACTTGCCACATACCCGTTTCACAAATGATTTGCCTTACGTTTGTAACACCCAAGACAAACTGAATTGTAACAATATTTACCTTAGGTTCCACAACTCGTGTTCTTAGTCTTGAATTAGTCTTACTAATCAAACTAAGAGTCTTTAAATAACATATAATAGGCAAAAACATAATAGGACTAATGCTCTAATTACCTGTTACATCAGTAAGATTTTCCCAAATTTATGGTCATCTTCTTCTTGTTTGGCTTTGCACTTTCAGGCTTCTCATTGGCCAGCTGCAAAATTAGAAGAAAAAATATTTCGGAATATGAAATCAGTAATCATAAAGTTATCAGGTATTACAAAAAGAAAAGTAAAAACACAAACCCGATCAAGTTGAGCTTGAGTAAGCTTCTTATGAGTGCAGCCTTCCATGATAGCTCTCTTCAATTCACTGGGTACCTTCTCATATGTTCATAAAATTTGACCAGCAATTTAACAATTGGATTACTCGTTTGCTTTATGAAATTCGAAAGCCAATCTTGTCCTTCACAAATTAATACAAAACTTTCAAATTAACTCATTATGGGTAAGCTTCTAAGTTAATCAGATTTTCAGGCTTCACATCAAATAGTTATAAGTCAAAAACGTCAAAGTTACCAACAACTTGGTGAACGTGTCTTCAAGTTTTTAGAAATTTGGTTACCTTGTAATGTAGTCTCCTTATAGAAGACATGTACTTGACCCATAATTACTTTGTAACATTTTTCGTAAACTTGATATAAGACTAATGAGAGAAAAACGCTACTATAGATTACGGAAATTAAAGGAAATCACAAAAACAGTGTGTGTGAGCGACCGATGAAAAGCTCAAGACCTCCAAGAAATGCTAATATCTTCCTATTATTTCCATGGGCTTATGTATCCACTAAAACACATTTTTAAATGTCCCAACAACCTGCATCAATTGAATCCTTTAATATAACAAAAATAATTGAAACATACCATCAATATCTTCAAATATGCCACATCATCATTCAGTATTATATGGGATGTAATATCTATAACCTTATTTTGTTTCATGGTTACCTAATACAATTGCTTAAAGGCTCACTCTTTAGAAACATCTTGGGTTGAGTTGTATCTCAAACATGTCAGATGGGCCATTTAAAAAGGACTTGCCTGAAAAATAAAGTGGTGAAACAAATTGAAAGTGAACCAAAATCGTTTGTTATTTCATACAACCTCTTAACTGATTCATTTAAAGATTGTAATAATCATGTTATTGTAATCAAGATTAACACATCAGTAAGTTATTTTTTGAAATATTGACAGTATTTGCAAGAAAACCAAACCGGCCCAAGCCATTCACACCCTTACCAATGTTCCCATTACAACCAGACCCTTTTTTGATGTATTAAAGCACATGACCCGTATGACCCTCTGGCCAATAAACTTCAGTAACCGGGGGAATCAGGTGTTATTTATTTTTTTAGTTGTTTTTAGCAAAAGCAAACTAATCGAGCATTTACCTTTCAAAAGAATGAAAGATAAAAGAAAAGAGTCTGATGACCAAACACTTCTTTGATGCAACCTTCGCATGCTACAATTTAAGCTATAGAAGGGACATCTGGTTCAACTATTTCTAGATACGTTGTACGAAGCTCATCTCAGTAAGCAATCAAACCTTTTTAGTTCTTATTTATAGTGTTCGGGTTCACAAATTTTCTTCTTCATATTCAACATGGTGTCATTTTTATATACTTTTTAAATATTAATCCCATGTACCAGCTACATGTCAAGAAAGTTCTAAGATGCACATGTATCAAGTAACTATTTTTTAGTAAACAAACGCAGTCACAACCTTTACACTTACTAATCAAACTAAGAGTCTTTAAATAACAAATAATAGGAAAAAACATACTGGGACTATCCATGTCATTGTAACTTTGTGCATTAATATACACTAACATTGAAAACGTGTTTGATGGCGTAACCTTTTTTTTCAATAAACTTTTTTTCAAGTGATTATACTGTGTTCAAATCTAGAGTCCAATATATATTTCAAGTGAATGGAACATCAAGACTTTAGAAAATGAATGATCTTTATTTGTCATTTATTCCAAATACCCTCACATAAAGAAAATAATGTGAAAAGACTAAAAGGCAGATACGCCGAGTGTAAGGAGAACTTCACAGACCACAAGTTGGAAATACTCACAAAGAATCATTTTGCATTGATTATAAAGCGACCAGTGAACAAAAAAGAACAAACATATTATACATATATAACATACCTGGAGGATCAACTGTGGCCGAGGACGGGGAGCATCTGAAGATCCTGGATTCTTTGAAGTTGCAACATTGGACTTGGGTTGAATTGTCCGGGTTACACCACCTACATTCAGTTTGACTTTCTTTAATTTGTTCTCATTTCCAACTCCATCATCTGGCACTCTCAAGTTACTATGTTGCTGGTGGTTGAGGCCACTTTGTGCCTCTTCATTTGTATCATCTGAACCTCCATTACTATGCAAGGCATTACTATATCTTTCATCATCCATTTGAACTCTCTTAAAAGAGTATTCACCTTCTGTTCTAGTAGCACATTGACTAAGATTGAATACTTTACTCTTCATTTGTATCATTTAATATAACGGGTTGCGTAACATATGATAGAAAACTTACCAATATCAAGTCTCTCTGCTGATTTCATCTGTATAATCTGGGCTCAGTTTCTTGGTTGTGCATGTTACCTTTTAGTACCTATGACCACCAAAACAGAGTTCTAGACAAAAACCGCGTTTAAGAAATAATGATATCAAAATTAAAAAAGAAAAAGTGGTGTGCAATTTCATACGCCAGTAACCTGTTTCTCAAGATCTAAGGGACGTCATAAGTGGCCATAACATTGCGGTAACTTGCCTCTCATTGAGCTTCTTTGAATAGCGTTGACTTCCATGACAAGCCAGAAAATCTGTATAAAATAGCTACTCAATTAGAATAAAATATCTCTCTCTATATTTATATATATATAGGCACTTTGAGGTCCAATTGTACAAATAATTCATCTCAATTCGCCACAAATTAGTATGAATCTCTACTCAATTAGTATTATATATATAATGCATATATATGTATAAACGCATTTTCGAGCTCCAATTGTGATATTAATCCATCATAATACAAAACTCTATAATAAAAAGAAGCATAGAAGTCAATAAATACGAACCCAATCAGATGTAGTTTTCTATGTAACTCTCTCGATAGACTTTCAAAGTGTAACCATTCTATCTAACTCAGCCCGACCCGCCTATATTGCCACATGTACCATGTCTTATTTTTCTGGACTCAAACAGGAAAACTAAGATAAGTGTTAAACCCACAATATACTAAGTATCTTCGGGAATGCTACAAATGTATAATTAGTGTGATCCTCTCCACAAACTTCACAAATATCCATAGGGCATCATTGCAAAATAAAAATTCAGCTTCTGAAAATCAAGGATTGTAAGGAGATCCGAATTGAAGTGATCGTTAAGTAAAACAACTATGAACTGAAACGAAGGAACAAACAGGCATAATGATGCATCAAAACTCCATGTTTAAGAAATTTTATAAGAGCACAATAACTTAACAGAATTAAAGAAAATAACTATATACTGATCACATGAATCAAAACATCATGTAAACTCCAAAACCATATATATGATAAGCCAAATGGTTACACTAACCATGTTAAAGTACTAACTTTCAAACTACACCAACCTATTTTAAATTAGAGGAAGCTAACAGTAGCAATATGGTATACTTTGGGTCCAAACAATACACATTAACTTTTTATACAGGTCCATATAAGCATTTGGAACGCTTTGGGTGGTTTTTCACCCTTTGACCCACTCAACCGATTTGACACGTTTCCTTTTTAGCTAAGAAAAAAATAGATTGACTGCAAATTTAGTATGGGTCGTTATTGCCTCCCCGAGTCTAGCCAAAATGAAAGGTGACATATTTATGCTAAGAAAAAATCGATAATTGGCATAGCGCCAAAATGAGAAGCAGCAACCAGAAAGCTTCATATGCCAACAAACAGGTCATACACAAGTTTCCCAGGCATGGCTTGTGCTTGTTTGGCCATCAGAAAAACTACTTCTGCATCCATTGCCGTCGGTCCAAAATAAGTACCACTTTTCAACTCATATGTAGGAATGAGCTTCCTATCAGCAGCATCAACCTCACGCCCAAATTCAGTTTCTCTTGTCAACAACCGATGGAAGCCCTCTATATTATTCAAGTCAACTTGTCCCTGAAATAATTTCTCACCATCTAGCACTCCAAATATAAAAATTCCATCATAAACTATAAATATGTAGAAATTGAATCACATAAATCTATTTATGTAAAGCAAAACAGCTACATAGACATGAGGCCAAGTGCATTTAACACATATTTAAATTCATCCTTACTATTTCTAAAAGGCTAAAAAATGATCTCTGCTACCGCAGATGCACCTTGGCAGCGTAAGATATTTTTTAACAGCTTAGGCTCTTCATTCTTACGGACACCATAGGAAAGGGTTTATTTGCGAGAGAAAATTAGCTCTTCCTTTAACAAATTCATTGTTTGGGGAAAAGACTATACGTGATCATTGATATGTGCAGTTTTCTCTCGTGTTGTTGCTTAGATTAATATAAGCTAATTACATTTGAAGCACCCAATCAAAATTTAAAACTTAACCATGGTTGCACAATTAAGTAAGTTTCCCAACATGAATTAAGCATTATGCCTATATCCAGCAACTGGGAACCACAAAAAGAGGCTATTCTATTGACTAAGTACTAATCTTCTATTGAAGCCTAAAATGTGCATACTAAGTGAATCAGCAATAAGAATCAGACATTAAGGGTGAGGATGCGCTAAGTGTTCAACCTATTTTCTGTTTCAGTCAAGTATGAAACCTGTAACCCAATTTATCGATGTACATGGTATAAGGATTAAGAACCAGACAATAGAATAGCTAAGTTTGGGAGAGGATGATTTCATACGATAGGTCTGCGCACTGAATCGGAGGCACAAACTTGGGTTGATTCTTCGTCGCCGGCGCCAGGATCTGACCACCTCACAAACCCGTGAATCCTTGCCATTCCGTTTGCATCGTTGCTCCATCGATTGGTGTGCTTCTGCGAGCTCCGATTCAATAGGTCTGGTATGTTGATCTCAATACATTTAACGGAATCACGATGGATGATTTTGACAATTCGAGTTTTTTGACGCCCCTGATTTTTTTGGCGTTTGGTTTGTGAGAAGGGAGGGGTTTTTTATTTGAGCCCTAGCCATACTCGTGCTGAAACACCCGTATTAACACAAGAAGGGGATTAAAGGCATTAAGCCTTAATTTTGATTAATTAATCATATAATTAAGCTAAATCAATGGATGAGATTAAAGGTGCTAATAAAATTAAGGGGTGGGATTAACCCATGAGGGGATATTAGTAAGATGATTAAGTAATTAGGGGCTTCTTTTAATAGATAAGATAAGATAAGATAAGATAAGATAAGATTTACTATCCATATATACCTTCTTATATGTTATAAGTAATTGTAATTTTAGCTTTTAAATTATTTTTAATGCTGCTTATCACAGCGGTATTAACTAACAATAACCCATTTGAAAAATCGAATGATTTATTCTCGTTATTTTATCCTTTCAGTAGGTTCAAGCTTTCATGATCACGAGTTCAAAAAATTCAAGTTCAATAGTTCATGTTTAGAAGCTCAAAGGAATTTAAGTTTCACGACGTTCAAGATGATCCCTTGCAATCGGATATATGTTGTGGTTCTTAGTTTAATTATGTCTAGTTATAAAATTAGTAATGGTCAATGTGTGTTTGTAAAGTCAACTATGTTCACTATCATATGTCATAGATTGTCAAGATCCAAATGTTATGATTGTATTTATGGATTGGAAAGTTGTCTTTCCTATCTCACGTGTAAAACATAGTTCCAATTTAATATAGGATTTTTGCTAAATGTAGCCACAAGGGCTATGTTTAAGAATTAATTTAGTGTTTAAAGTAGTGGTACATTAAGTTGGTTGGGAGAAGTTAAATTCAGGGGTGAGTGGTTATTATCAGGGTAAAAACGATATATGTATGTCTGAATTTCTTAAACATAAGGGCTATGTTTAACATTTTTCTTTTAATATATTTTTAGTTTTTTCCTAAAAAAAAAAAAAAAAAAAAAAAAAAATCCGACTGTGATTTAGGGTTTAAATAGTCCGATATGCAAAACCCTTGCCAAATACCTAAAACATGAAGAAACTTAAGAAACCCTGTGCACAAGATGATTCATCTTCACCATTCAGTCGTTTACCAGACGATCTGCTTCTCCAAATATTAAAAAAAATCATCGATTTGAAAACTTTATGCTCTTGCAGGCTCGTTTCCAGACGTTTCGCTTCCATCGTTGTTCAAGTCGACACCGTTTCACTAACTGTTTCATCCGAATTCGCTTTGATCGGCTCCAATGACGTACGTTCCGTTTCTTCTAGACGCTTCTCGTTTTTGTCTGCCATTGAGCCAATGAGAAGATTCACGACACTCAAGTCTCTGTACATCCATCTTCCTTTTCAGGGCCGTATCAATAATAATGATAAAACTGGTAATTTTAACTTCAGATGGAAGATTCAGGTAAGTAATAGAGTTGATTCTTTCGTGTTCCTCTCACCCAATTCAATTCACACTACTAATACTAATACTAATACTAATACTAATACATTATTACATGAGGAAGAAGAGTATGTGGGGTTTATTGTTAACAAATACATGATTGCGCGCAATTGTTTTAAGGATGCAGTTTTGAGGTTGAGGTTGTTGGGTTATACTGATGATTTTCGGTTATTGGAATATGTTTCTATTACGGATTCTCATAACTGGGGGACTGTTTGTTTTAGTAGTGTTGGAATGATTTCTAAAGTGAGGGATTTTGTACATTCAAAGGATGCTGAACTGAAGCTGAATCTTCTGGAGAATCATCATAGGATTAGCTGGTGTTACATCCCCTTGTTGAAACTGCCGGTTTCAGGTTACGTTATGAAGGGAGTAGCTATGATCTTAATTGTAAGGGATGATCTTCCTGATGATAGTGTCATCAACGTTGATGATGATAAGGAGGATGGTTTTGAACTAGATAAAGAGGAGGCTGATTATCGTGAAGCGACGAACGAGATCTTTAAAAAACGTAGGGGATCGATAGAGAGGGTTCCTTTAAAGTTTTTGTAATACAACTAGTTCTATTTAAGGATTTTGAAATAAATAGTATCACTGCTTACAATTTTATTTAGCTCGATTTTGTCATCTATATAAGTTGTAGCTTTTGGGTGAGGATAAGTAAGAACTTAAATGAAGATTTTATGTGGTTCTACTCTTCTAGTAAGGTGTTAATGCATTATGTGCTGATAACTCTCTACATACCTTTCATAATAGAGTAAGCCTTATATAACTACCTTGTTTAGTGTCGCTAATTATTGTGCCATGAATTGGAGAAAACTCACAAACGAAATGATTATTCTGAATTGGTTTTAATTGTTGTGATGTTAATATGTATTACAATATAGTTGTTGAATAAGAAAAACATAACTTGTTTATTGGAGTAATAATATGATTGGCACTTATACCACTTCTCCAATTAATTCTTTAATCGGGTTATATGGCATCTTTCTTCGCTGCAACTGAATATGTATAAAGCTCAGACTTAACTTACATGATTGGTACTTCCAATGTTGGACAATAAACTTAAAGCTGTGGGGTGTTAATAAGTTAGGGTGGGTAAAGTATCTGCTCTTCCCTCTTAGATAGGTCATGTGATTAACAAGTTCTTGGCAGGAAGAGACGAGGTTTAAATAAGAAGTAGTAGTATGTCTTCCGTATTATGATTATAATCATCAAGATGCAAGTAAGGGTAGAGAAACAAGGTTTCAATCATCAAGATACAAATTTGCAATGACAAGTGACAAGTAGTATATCTTCTTCTGTATTATGAATTTATGATTATAATCAGATATCTAGTTTCTATTAGATTTCGCTCTGCAGAGGGTATCATGTTCAGAACAAGTCCTGTTATGTTTAAGAAGCATGTAAATTGAAAAATATAATATATTAACCACACAGCACTACACCAATGATACTTGGGTGATTTGAATGGATTGTGTACAGTGTACGGTGTACCTGTTGAAATGTGTGAGAGAAAATAGTTTTGTTTTCGTTTTTCAGTCCATGGGGCCACCCTGCGGTTCCTCCCCGACCTAGTAATCCAGAATTGTGTAAGGAGGGGTTTTCCCAGTCCGCTAGTTTGCCTAATTGGCTCGTGTAGGATCTCTCATTACTTGAAAAGAAAAGTATCACCAGCTTCTGGATAAGAGCATGTTTCAGATTACAAGTTTGATAGCTTTGCTTTTCAACCAAAGTTTGCCAATAATAGAGAAGGTATGCGTTTTGGCTGTTTATTGTTTGGACTCTAAAAATTTGGTTACAAAAGATTAAACTAGTCTTAATTTTGGATGAAATGTTTAATTTTAAGTATATTATGTTCAATTGTACTAAAAATTATAATACTTTTTGACTTGCTTCTCCAATTCATCAGGTGAACCTTCGCTCCCTAGTTCGATTAGTTCTTACAGTTTTGACATGCTTATTCACCCATTAGTTGATGAATTGAACTTGTATAGCTACTTTAGAAATTGGACAACTTTTTTAGAAGTTAGGCTAGGTGTTGAATATGGATCCTTGATTTTTCTACTCCAGAAAGGTCGTATAACGCCTACTGAATGATGATCTTCATGGAAGATGTATATGCTTACAATCATGATTTCTTTCGCTGCCTTTTAGACCTTCTAATATACGATTTTTTTTTATTTTTT
Source organism: Helichrysum umbraculigerum (assembly GCA_949592205.1). Lineage (NCBI taxonomy): Eukaryota > Viridiplantae > Streptophyta > Magnoliopsida > Asterales > Asteraceae > Helichrysum > Helichrysum umbraculigerum. The sequence continues at coordinate 113,286,573 of CATIUR010000003.1, read as the reverse complement.
TTTTTTTTTTGTTTTTGAGCAAACTCTAATATGCGATGTGAATGAGAGGATCTTGAGCACAGAGAGTTTCTCAACTGTTTCAATGCTTTTGTAATATGCAGATACTGAATATCTCATGACAAGAAGGTTTAATGAATGATTGAGAGAAGACTTGATCAATAGTAGTATGGGTAGGAGTAGGACACATTAAAATAGTAAGCTGAACAAGAATTATATGTGGATTAGTTGTTGAAATTCATAACTAGATATGCTTTTGCTATATTTGCTGTTTTTTCATCATCCATCTTGAAAATTTAAAGTAGCTCATATAACATTGTGTGTGTGTGTATATATATATATATATATATATATATATATATATATATATATATATATATATATATAGGGAGTGGATCAATGGGGAAGCAAGATCTAAAGGGAAGAGGGAAGTAAATCTGCACCATTGGATCTACTTAATTAAAAAAAAGGGTGGAGGGGCTTAATGGTCATTTCCAAATTAGTTGTTTAAAAAATATTATAGACAAAAAGTAAAAGGAAACAAAAAAGGAGTTGAGTTCCTAGAAACTGATCGAGCAATTTCAAGTGAGAAACTAGAGTTACAAATTACAAAAGAGATTGCCAAAAATTCATTAAAAAAGCAGCGAATTCATTCGACAAAATCGATCGTTAATGGCAGAAGCTTCATCTGATAAACGAAAAAGTCGATCAATCGTCACTTAAAATCACCAATTTCAGCAAAACTAGGGCTTCAAAAATCAAAATCTGATCAACAAACACAAATGATAACGTCGATTGGTGAAGGAGATTCATGATAAAAACGTCAATTGAACCAAAATAACCGTTGAAGGTTAAAGACAAGAAAAATTGAAGAAAATTGTGAATGTTTTATAAATGTCGAAAAGCATCACCAAAAAAGTACATGAAGGTCTTTTGAAGATCAAATTGGTAAGTAATACACAAATTAATCTTTCTATGGTTTGTTTTTGAGTCTTGTATTCGCTAATTGAATTGTGTTGTTGTCAGATAATGATTTAGAGATGATGAATGTTAATATTATATATGATGAATATAATATGTACCGGATATTGAAATCAAATAGTATATGTATTATAAGATTGTATTGTTGTTGAGATGATGAATGATGTAGGATATTTTGAAAATAGCTGGTAAATGTGTTACAATATTTTTCTATTTCAAGATGAAAAATGTGAGATTATGAATGTTTATTTCATAAGATTAGTGTTGATTGTTTATATAGAAATATTTTAGGATCGAATAAGCTCAAGTTATTCGAGGTATATACAAACAACAAAGGATTGATGTTCGAGAGCCAAGATTGAGAAGTGAACCTTTTTGTTTAGGATCTCTCTTCAATATTGCAGTGTGTGCATTAGGGATGTTGTCAATGATGAATGCAAACTAAATTTTTCGGGTTTAAGGCAGAGAGAAAGCTCCCATTGTATAATTTTAAAGATTCATGTGAAACATAAGGAAGTCAACATGGAAAAGGTTATGGAGCCATCTCATATCCATGAGGAAATTTTCGCTTTGTTACCTGCTACTGAGTGCTGATATGCTGTTGTTGACTACGACTTTGTTACTGACTTAAATACAAGATATCTCTAAATATGTTAGTTACCGATTTTATTTGACATACATAAAGTTTTTTGAGCTTATATGTGCTCTCAACACAGGTTGATTACAAGAGATGAACTAATTATAGCCTGTTTGTGAACGTAGATCGGCCAATAACGGTGGTGCCACGCTCGCCACTTCAACCAAGACACAATTGAATGACAATATTGGTTATTTTGCTCAGAATGTAAAAGTTCAGTGTCTCATTGATTTCATTTTTGCAATCATAATAAGTTTTGGTTAATTATTGTCGGTAATGGATGAAGTTGTTTGTTTCAGAATCTTAGAGTGTGGTGTAGGGCAAAGAATGCTCAATGGGAATCAACAATGATCAAATCAACAGTAGGAGAAGAAGCATCTGTTATGCTTTTGGGTGGAAGCATGAGTCTATTAGCAATGTCGAATCTCTTTTCAAAGTACAATAATTTGATGCTAATTTACACTCTGTTGCTATTTGCCTAGGTCATCACAGTTTCTACAAGAGACCTCTTACCTGCAAATCCTGAAATTCTTGATGGAGTGGATGATCTTGTTCAACTTGGTTATTTAAACGAGCCATCAGTTGTTTATAATCTTCAATATAGATATGATCGTGATGTAATTTATGTATGTAAATTACCCATATAGTATAATAACATATTTGAATACTTGTCTTGGGGTTCCTTCATGAGCTTAGATATTGATTTGCTTCTGCGGAGTAAGGCACGACCCGTTTTAGGAATGAATTTCATTTTTAAGTCATAACATTAGTTTGTGAATATTTATTTAATAAATTGTTAACATTCACCGTGATGATGTTAACTAACATTCATTACGATGAATGTTGAAACATCTCATTAATTGAAAAAATATTTTTAATTTTAACATTCATCACAATGAATGTTAACTAACATTCACCGCGATAAATATTAATGATTTTGGGTCTTGTATTCATTAATTGATGTTATAACTTACAGAATTTTTTTTTTTATCAATGAACGTTAAAGAGAAAGTAATATGCAAATGGAAAACATTTGTACTCAAATGCACAACACATTTATAGCACTTCTTGAATTACTATGTAATTACACAATGTTATAAGCTAAAAAGCTTTCAAGTGTTGAATTAGAAAGGGACGTCTTACGGAAATTTTTTTACTTAAATATATACAAATTAATGTTATCAGTTAATATTCATCAAAGATAATGTTATCACTTAATATCCATCGAAATGAATAATGTTATCACTTAATATCCATCGAAATGAATGTTAAATTATAATACTTAAAAATGTGTCTCAATGTATATTAGTTAATATTCATCGCAGTGAAAGTTAAAGAGAAAGCAATATACAAATGGAAAATAATCCCTAGTTAAATGGGCAACAAAAATATAGCACTTCTTGAATCACTATTTAATTACACTAAGTTATAAGCTGAAAAACTTTTAACTATTATATTAGAAGGGGATGTTTTAGTGAAAAATTATATTATAATATATATCAATTAAGATTTTATCACTTAATATTCACCAGAATGATTGTTAAATCATAACACTTAATAATGCGTCTCAATGTATATAATTTAACATTTATCGTAATGAATTTAATGAGAGCAATATAGAAATGGAAAAAAATCCCTACTAAAATGGCCAACAAATTTATAGCAATTCTTGAATCACTAGTAATTACGCGATGTTATAAGTTAAAAGGTTTTCAATTATTGAATTAGAAGGGGATGTTTTAGTGAAAAATTATATTATAATATTTATCAAATGGGATGTTATCACTTAATATTCATCAGAATGAATGTTGAATTATAACACTTATCAATTTATCTCAATTGTATAAGTTAACATTCATTCGAGTAAATGTTAAGAGAAAACAATATAAAAAATGGTAAACACTCTTTAATAAAATGGCCAACAAACTTATAGCACTTCTTGAATCGTTATCTAATTACATGGATGTTATACATTAAAAAGCTTTCACCTCTTTGATTAGAAGGAAATATTTTAGTGGAAAATTATATTAATTTTTATTACTGATTATTATCACTCATTATTTATATTAATTGAATTCAAAAGATAACACTGATTAATTAATGTTACCAATTAATATTTATCAAAAATGAATGTTAACTTACGACATTCATAAAAAATGCAGTGTAACCTAGAATCCATTATCAGCATCAAAGTACCACGAAATACTAAAACCTAAGTTAGCTTATAAGGTGGGACCCATTTATTTGGCTAACTAAAGTTAATTTTTTATGTAATTATATAAAATTGATACTATATACATTACATGATAATACCAATTCAACCATCGCTTGTATGGTTGCTGGTTAATTTGGGAAATACCCGAGCGAATTCATATCAGGTTTTGATGTAGTATGTTAATTCTATTTATCTTTCACATTGAAAAAAAAAAGAAAAATTAAAAACTGTAATCCGGGAGTTCGTACAATTTCTCCTCTGTTGACTGTTTGTCACCTAGAAATTTATATGAAATATCACGTAAGAATTCTCACTCAAATACAAAAAGTGATATAATTACATAAAACATATACAATATATTTATTTTTACCTCTATTTGGTATCTAAACAGCAGAAAAACATGACCATCTTTTGCACTTTAGTGAAATCACTTCCAACACAAAACCTCATGCCACCACCAAAAGGCATAAAATTTATTTGATGTACCTTTCCTATCCGTCCCTGTTTGGCACACAATTGAAGGGTAAGACTTCACATTATATAGGATTCTATTATATATTATCCAGGGGAGGGTTTAAGAGGGAAGCATTTTTTTGAGGGAAGGAGTGAAGTATATATAATATTCATCATGGAGCATCTTAACTTCGCCAATATAAATATCAAAAATAAAATTAATTTTACTCGTATATTGTAATCAAAATCAATGCTATGAAGAATATATTCACTGATGAAATTCAATTTTAAGTCATAACATTACTTTATGAATATTTATTTGATAAAACTTTAATATTCATCGTGGTGGATGTTAACTTAACATTCATCAATATTAATGTTCGAAAGAACATCAATTTAATTTTAACATTCATCGTGATGAATATTTATTAATTTTCACACTTAAATTTTTGACAAATGTATTGACGAAGTTAAGAATTTGACCTTCTCCAAGAACTAAGGAATCAAGACCCGCTGATACTTCAAACAAGTGTTTCGTGGCTTATTTTTCATACAACAAGAATTGATGTCGGTGAATATCTGAAACAGGAACACCAATGACCTACATTTATGAATGTGAAATTCAAAGTTTAATCATTTACTGTATCATTTAATATACAGAAATCGATGTATGTAACTGGTATCTGGTTAGTGCCTTTGACATCCATTCAATGATTTCTTTAACACCACGATGTGGAGAGAGTGCCACAGCATATATCTCCATCATGTTGCAAGCGCTAAGAACATCAGCTTCTTCTATGTGATTCAAATCACATAAATCACTAATTGCTTGAGGCAATTCTGCCTTTGGAATGGAAAATTTCAACCGGTGCTGTGTGAAAACTAAGTCCAACCACAAGTATACCACTATTTTCCTTTTTATATCCTACATACAGCAGAATATTTAGTTATAATTTAACATTAAATAAAATGATTGTTATCACTTATTATTAATAAGAAAAATATTTAGTTATAAATGTCTTAAATTATATTCATAGTTATAAAGCAAGATCGCTAAATATATGATAATCATGGGGAGGGATCAAGAGGGAAGCAATTTTTTGGGGGAAGTAGGGAAGTGTAATATTCATCACGAAGTATCTTAAATTTGTCAATACAAATATCAAAGATAGAATTAATTTTACTCATATATAGTAATCAAAATCGGTGCTATAAAGAACATATTAACATATGAAAGTCAATTTTAAGTCATAACATTAGTTTATGAATAATTATTTAATAAAACGTTAATATTCATCGTGGTGAATATTAACTTAACATTCATCACGATGAATGTTAAAAAATAACATTAATTTTATTTTAACATTCATCGTGATGAAAGTTAAGTTAACATTCACCACGACGAATATTAACGATTTGGGATATAAAATTCATCAACTGATGTTATAGCCTACAAAAAGAATTTATAATGGAAGCTTAACATTCATAACATCCATTCTGATTAACATTTATTAAATTTCACTTTTGAATTTTGGACAAATGTATTAACGAAGTTAAGATGCATCATAATGAATATTACACTTCCCTACTTCCCCCAAGAAAGTGCTTCCCCCTGAATCCTCCCACTGATAATCATTTTGTATATTATTATTAGTTTTAGGATTATGATACTATGATGCAAACACCTCTTCTAACTCCAGAAACCACCTTGATACTTTAAAATACATTTAACCAAAAAAAAAACAGAACCAAATAATGTCACAATACTATAGATCCAATAAACAACTAGCAAACAGTCATTTTTAGCTAATATCCTGGCAGTTTTAAATCTACGAAAAACTTCACTATATCAAACCATTTGACTATTCACTTGCAAGACACCGACAACCAATGCTTATTGATGATTAACTGGTTGTCGAGTACGTCACCCTTTCATCAACCCCCCTTTATCTTTCCAAGGATGGTTAGTTCTATCTTCCATATATAAATTACTGGTTTGTCATAATTTCACCTCCGTTTCTTTGTTTTTCTTGTTACCAAAATTTAAGGCCAATAATGTGCGGTTCACTATGAATATAACCGCACATTATTGGCCAATAATGTGTGTCATAATTATCACTCCCCGCCTCGAACCCGCCCCGTTGCCATTCCTATGCCTCGTATGGAAACCGAAAGCAACGGAAAATTCACACAATGATAATCACTAAATCTATTAGTAATCATAAAACCCATGTATTGAGATTAGACACTAACCTTAATACCAACATATAATGAAACGCCCATTTTTTATATTTTTTATAATTCAAATATTATCTATACATGTATTCGAATGAATACATACATATATAACTCGACCTAACATAGTACATCCCTTAACACGATGTTTAAAAACAATTGGATAACTCAACTACAAAAGAAAAAGATTGGTTAATTCTGATGGTGCATTTTCCAGCAACCCTAAACATCATTTTTGAACCTTCTAAACCTTTCCAAAATGAACATATATTATACCATTACGTAGGTATTACAACATAATTTAATGTAAAACATTCACCTTTTTACAATACAAAATACACGCCAAGTTATAGCCCTTCGAAAACTGCATAAAACCATTTTTGGAAGTTGGAATTTCAGCAAAGAACACCAAGGGGCTGATTTGCGACCTACATTTGAACTATCTAGACATATCCATTTTCAGCAAACCTTATATTAATTTAAAGACCTTTGGTCATACTTTCATTACCTATTTTCAGTTTTTTTCGGAACAACAAAGACAAAAAGTTACAACCCCTCTAAGATCACCGAAAGTGGTTTTTTAGCTTTTGCCCAAATTACCAAACGACCCGTGTTCTGTGACCTGTTCAAATTACACATAACTTAAGATCTTGATTTTCACTTCAAAATAACCAAAATGTTTGACACCACAATGTATATTAACCAAAACCTATTATCATGACAAATTTGCAAATGACCCAAAACGACATATTAGACTCTGACCACAATATGCTTTGGGCGATTCACAACAAGTTAAGTAACAATTCGGTAATACAAAAGAGGAAGAAACTAATGGAGTAAGCACAATGTTTATTGAGTTACAAGCAATTAAATAAGCAACAACTCTATTTTGATTGATCTAAGTTTCAACATTCTAAAGGAGTAAGCACAATGTTGTTACTTAGTTCCAATGAACATTGGAATTAAATAAGCAACAACTCTATAAACAGATTAAATACACAAAGATATTAAAAAAAGATAAGATTCATCACAAGTAATATTATCATTAACTGAGAACAACATCATGAACAAATAAGTTTGCAATATTGAAATTTTAATTTGCGAATAGTTACCCATAGAATGAAGAACGTCCGAATTTGACTCTAACGAAAGATTGTACCTAAAATTCATCCGAATAGCTGCAAAAACACATTTACAAAGTTAAAACCTAAAAAAGTGGGCAATTGAATTCGATGAAAACTGAAACAACGAACAATTAAAATCAAAATTGAAATCATAAACACAAAAGTTAGGGAATCACTGACCTAGAATTGATAACTAAATGGAATTTGCTTGAATGAATCGATTAATTGCGAAGAGGAGTGACGAAATTGAATTCTAAATAGGTAGCTTCTGAAATTGAATTCTTAATAGGTAGCTGGAGTTTAATTGCATGATTCAATTAATTGCTACTAAATGCTCCTGTGAATTGCGTGAAGTGATATCAGATACGGAAGAAAACTCGTGCTTCTCTGTACATTATTAATAAAACAATTTGTAATTAAATTGAAAAATAAAACGTCAAAAGACATATGTACCCTTGTCACCTTTGAATAGGCTAAACCAGTAACAAGGAAAAGAGGCGCTGGAGCTTTAAATTAGAACTGATCTATGGTTGGAAGAGCACTTCCCCCCTTCCCTAGGATCGAGGACTTCCCTCTGGATCCTCCCAATATATATATATATATATATATATATATATATATATATATATATATATTTTATAATAGAGCCCATAACTAAATATCCCTTTAGTTCCTGTCATGTTTATAGGCTAATATTTAAAGTTTTTTGTGACTTAACTCTATGGTGAATTCTGTATTTATAGGTGAGCTTTATATAGCAAAAACAAACAACTTTGAAGAGTAGGAAGCATGTATGGATTCAACCTTTTGTAAGTGTAGCATTTATCAAATTTAAGTACATAATATTCCAATTTGTTGCTAAATCATTTTTATTCTCCAAACAGATGAATGGGTCATGGGCTGATAGGCCCAATCTTGAGGATCAACGTATTTCGGTCCAACTTAATCTATGTTAACTATAACTCTTGATAAAAATTGAGAATGTCTTCACTGTAACTAGAACCCAAAACAGAACGAATCATATCAGCGATTTACTTTAACTCGATCTAGGCCTGGCCTGTTGATTTTGTTGGCCATGTGCTGTAATGTGACACCCCGCCACTTCAACGTAATTATAAACGTATTTAGCACGCATTTCTAGGCTAATTCCCTACTTTAAGTGAATTCACAACACATTTTAGAGGTAAGTCTAGCAAAGCCCCAATTAGTTAATACGCGTAGTAATACGATTCATGATTAATCATAATTACGTACAAAACGATTGGAACAAACGCGACAAAAATATACGACTGTTGGTGAACGAATTTATTTAATGAAACAAAATTTATTAAATAACATTATTTAATATTAAATATTATGTTGATAATATTTACAAAGAAATTATAACGTATAAACGTTTATTACGTAAACTGAAACAAAACAAAGTTTAAAATTTCATAAACTTAATTAAATTATTTCCATAAAATATTCCAACTGAAAATATAAGCGAAAACGTATTTAATTATTTATTATTTAAAAATATTGTAACATTTAACGATCGGGTAAACAAACACGGAACGCAAACACGGGAGACGAAAAAAGTAACAAAACCCACCTCCTCCCCCTCCTTTTCTTTCATTCTCACTTTCACTTTCTCTCTCTCCATTCTCCTTTTCTCTCATCTCTTTCTCATTCTAAAAACATCACACAAAATCACCAAATACTACATCAAAAATGTAACATCCTCGTTTTGGGCCTAGTTGAAATTGTAATTTATTTATTGATGTAATTATTTAATTGTGTTTTAAATAATCAATGTATTGTGATAATTGAAAATAATAGGTCTAACAGTTATATGACTTTTTGTGAATAGTAAACTATTAACTGTTTTAAATTTATTTAGTTGACGGTAAAATAAAAATAGTTTTCCTCGCAAATGATTTTTAAGTTCCAGACAATAATAAGTACGGGGAATAAAATTTAACACTTATAGGATAAGTGATATATGATTGAGTCGGTTTATAACCACACACACACACACATACATACGTACGTATCATACATTCATACATACACACAAACCCTAACTTAAAACTTGAAGAGAACATCAAATTGGAGCTACAAAATTCGGATTCAAGCTTCAAGAGGATAGATTATCATCTTCTAATCCTTCCTTTCATCTAGTAAGTCTCTAGTTCATGATGTATGAACCCTAGAAATTTGGGGGTTTTAGAGTTCTTGGTGATAATTCGAAATTAGGGTTTGATTATGTGATATTGTTGTTAATTAAGCTTGTTATTGTTGATTACTAACAAGATTCAAGTTAAACTTTGTAAATTCAAGTTGGTTCTTTGGGTTTATCATGATTTTGATAGGTTAATGCCTTTAATCCGAAAATTGAGGCTTAAGTTGGTGAAAGTGATGATGGGTATACTTGTTATTGATGTTAAGTAACATGATTCATGCTTAAGTTATAGGTTTGAATTAGGGTTCATGAGTTTTATAGGAAATTTGATGATTTTGATGGGTTAATGGTGATTATCATAAACTAAAGTTTGATATTAGTTGAAATGGTGTTAATATGTGTTAGTATGAATGTTAGTAGCTTTAATCTAACCTAATAATGGATAAACCAAGTTAAGTGAATGGTAATTCAAGTAAAATTGTGAAAGTGTGATGATTAGGTGTTAATCACCATGATTGATAATAAAAAGAGGTTATTATAGAGTAGCTAGTAAAAGGTGAGTTAGTATATGAAATTGTTAATCATTGAAACTAAGAGGATCATGTTGGTTAGTGACAACTAGTGGTGGATTAATGTGATTTTATGATCATAATTTGATAGTGATGATGATCTAGTGATGTTAAATTGGTTATATATAATCTTGGATTGAATTGTGTTAAATGATTATAAGTAGGTAATTATTTGATTGAGTTGTTTAGATTTTATTACAATTATGTGATGATATTTCACATTGAAACAAGTGACTAACTTGTGTTGTGTTATTGTATTCTCAGATGTGGAGAAGACTCAGTGACATTAGACTACTGAGTGGACGACTATGATTGTCGGTGAGTGGATCTTGGACTCTCAGTCTAAGTTAGTTGTAACAACATGGTTACAACGGGTAAACTTGGTTTATTGCAATGATTGCTTTAATATTTTATTGCCATGATGGCTAACCCTTGATTGATTATTGGCGTCCGTATACTATGATAGTTGTGGACTATTTGATTTGGTGGGGGTCAACTAATGTGTTGGGTTTGGATACTATTACTAGGACTTCGCAAGTGCCTTGTACATGTGTTGGACACTGAAATTGCGTCGTGTGTAGTAATAGTACCAAACTATCGGTTTAACCTCTGATTTGGCCGTCAGTTGGTTTTAAGTGTTACTTGGGGAACCATCCGCGGCATGAGGGTACCTCAAGGACCACCGATCCTTCTATGTTGCTTGTGCATTGCTTGATTATAGGCATGTGTTAAGCTGAGTTAGATTGATAGCTTGGGATCTATTCACTTAGCTTCGTGCTAACCCCCTCATTACTTCTTGTAGGTTTACTTTTGTATGTGGGTGGGCAAGAAGTACATATGGAATGGAATGTTTGACAAGCTCACTCTGAAATGGATAATACGTTAATGATTTAACAACATGATTGGATTTCTATAACACCTAAACTTAATGTGTGTAATGATTAGAATAATATAGTTTTAAAGGTTTGTATGTAAGTGGATTGCTATTTGAAATGTATGTATGCAATCTACTGATTTCTATTAATTATGCGCCTCCGATATGTTTAAAAAAAAAATGTCCTTGTATTTCGAGACGGGTGTTATAAAAAACGCGCCGAATCATCTAGCCATTTAGAGAAAAACGATCACCTCACAACGATCTACACTTCTACCTTTTCGGATTTCAAAACCGACACGCGTAAGTTTCCGACATTTCCCGTTAATCCTTAGATTTCGGAGTTTTCTTTGCTATTTCATGTTTAATATACTTAATACATCATGTTTTAGTGTTTTCATCAACTAATTATGTCCAAAAATGACACAAAAATGCATTTTTAAAACCAAAAATACGATCAGCTCGTTCTGCGAGCTGAGATCTGTTCTTCCAGCGAACCGAACGAGCAGCGAACCGAGCCGAGCAGCTAACCGAGCCGATCTGCGAACCGAGCCGATCTGCGAACCAAGCCGAGCTGCGAACCGAACTGAGTTGCGAATCAAACCATGGCGAACCGAACTTGCGAGCCGAGCTAGCGAGTCGAACTTACGAGCCGAACGAGCGAGCCGAACTGACCTGGTCTGCGAACTGAGTTTTACCCAACGATTCGACATTCGCGTAACGACAACTACCCTCTTTACAACGATGATTAACGTACAAAAATATATACTTTTACTAAGCATAAAACGAAACGAATATAATAATGTTTTCGGAAATTATTATTACAAACCGCTACCAACGAGTCGTATACATTTTCACAACAAACTTAAACGTTTAACAAACACTTTGGACATAACTTAGTTGTACGAACACTGGCATGGATGGTCGACTTAGACATCCACGTACTTATTTAATCTCATACGTTTAGGGCGTTAGGAGATTCTGGACCATACTTGGGCTTAGGTTTGCTAGCACTCGCGCGTTACTTAACTCAACAGGTGAGTTCACAGCCCCTACTTTTACTGTTTTAACTGCTTTGAACAGGGGTGGAAAACATAGTCAAACTGCTTTACTGATTGCCATAACTGTTTTTGCTTATATGATTATTTATCATACTTGTTTACTCGCACGATTTGAGTACTTTGTACGATTGAACATTTACAACTAAACTGATATTTATGAAATAACATTTTCATACTGTAAACGTGGTAAAACTTGATTGTTAGACCGGAGAACGACCGGTACTTTTTATGTAAACGCTGGAGAACGACCAGCAACGTATTTTAGTGCCAGAGAACGACTGGCCACTGGACGGGAGAACTACCCGTGCGTTTTGGATGGGAGAACGACCCATGCGTCTTTAGACCGGAGAACGACCGGTACTGTGTTTCCTTGGAGAACGACCAGCAGTGTTTGGACGGGAGAACGACCGGTAAACTGTTTTGTTGGACGGGAGAACGACCCGTGCGTATCCAGACCGGAGAACGACCGGTAAACTGTTTTGTTGGACGGGAGAACGACCCGTGCGTTAAACTGTGTTTTGGGTAACATCCCACGTAAACTGTATTTTGGGTAACATCCCACGTAAACTGTAATTTGGGTAACATCCCACGTAAACTGTGTTTTGGGTAACATCCCAACCGAACTATAATTGGATAACATTCCACTAAACGCTTATTCAACCATTATGGCAATACTTATTTGTGAACGTATTTGGTTTATCAACTGTGCTTACAAACTTGATTCAACTATTGAAAACATAAAACCTGTGAATTCACTCAACCTCGTTGTTGACTTTTTTCTATGTTTTTCAGGGAATTAGCTGCGCATGTAAGGACCACCTGCACATATGGAAACTAGGCGACCCATGAAGCTTAGGATGCCAACTTTTTGAAACATATGGATTTCTTTAGTATAACTAAAGCTGTTTTAGTCATATTTCAGAAATCTACTTTTGTATAACATTAATTACACTTATACGATTCGATAAATCGTCAACTTTTGTAAATTATTAACTTTGGCATCTTAATATATGATATTCTGTTGTAATCATATGCTTTGATACGTATGCATGTACATTGTTAATGTAACGCCCCCAGCTTATACCAATGCTTCCGCTAAACGAATTTGAGGGTGTTACATGTAATTTGAAACTAGGCCCCTTATTCAAGCTCTTAATTAAGCTTTGTATTGATACTAAATATTACGTTAATGGTTATTGAATCATATAAATAAATAAATTTTTAAATACAACAATATTCAACTTAAAAGATTGAGATTTAGAACAATGAAATTTATATCTTTTTCAATAAACTAGTAACGATTGTTAAAACAAATGCTTAGAACAATGACATTTATATTTATATATCCAGTATCTCCAAATTCACCCTTAAAATAATTACCTCCGTTTTGAAATTGGTAACTCGGAGTATATACATTTTCGCTGATCCTCTAAATTTCTAGTTCAATAAACTAGTTACAATACATATTAGCATCACATTAGCATGTAAACAAGTAAGTAATGCTACAACCACATGTATGACTCGATCACTTGACCTTGGGTTTAAATAACAAAGACTTGACCAGTAAACTAATATAGTAATATAGGAAGCGAGTTAACATTTCATTTCATTTTTTATAAATATATAATCGATAACAAAATCGACATTTTGGACCCCCTGAAAAATTGGACCTTATACTATAGCTCAGGTAGCACACCCTTAGAGCCGGGCCTAACTCGATCATATATCACTATATGGTTTCTATGGTTTCTCTGTTGCTAGTCTTTGGAATAGTATCCATGTACCTACATCAAATTGAAATCAAATCACCATCAAGTAAAAGTTAGCTAGCAATATATAACTCCTATAAGATGTAGGGGTGTGCATGGTCCAGAACCGGATCAAACTATCTTGGTTCGGTTCGGTTCCGAAACCCGAATTGTAACAGATTCTTGGACCAAGGACCGGACCATATATCATCGGTTTGGTTTGGTTCGGTTCGGTTCGGTTTCAAAACGGTCCTGCTCGGTTCGGTCCAAAAGACCGACCCGTTTGGTTATGTGTAATTTTATTGTCATTTTGTGTCTAGCCGATGTTAAGTAATCGTTTATTTGAGAAATATTTAATAAAGGAGTTGTACATTTTGGAGTAAGTGCATAAACAAATCCAAGTATAAAGGTTTGATGAATTTAAACAATAGACCACTTTGGTTAAATAAACAATCCAACGCTTTTTTATAGTCATCCAAAGATGTACATAGAGGTTTGAAACTGAGTCCTCTTGTAATTAGGTATCAGGATGTTAACCAATAGACCACCTTGGTAATGGTTACGTTGACCATTATATAATTTAGATATAAAATTTATAAGGAAACAAAATATGAAGCCATAAGGTGTATAAACATATATATACATGATTTAACTAAATTACCGAGTCCCACATAGGTGACAAAGAATTTGGATGAGCATTTGTTTTTTGACGATACATAAAAAAGTTATATGAAGTTAAATGCTATATTTAGTGAATGTATACGGAATATTCGGTTCGGTCCATTTCTCATTTTTTTCGGGTTTGGTCCAGGACCGGACCGAGTCCCAAATATCTAAAAAATATGGACCGTACCATATATCCTCGGGTATTTCAGTTACGGTCCGGTTCCTCCTCGGTCCTCGGGTATTTTCGGTTCTTCCCATAAAATGCACAGCCCTATTAAGACGTGTCCATAGTTTAATGCTTTATCAAATTGTGTACGGAGAAGAGTCCACATAACCAAAATCCTTTAATTCTAGAAGAAAACACAAAGTTTGAAAACGTAGGTTGTGCAAGTGGAAAATATATAAATTTAAACCAAGCGTGTTGCGGATATTACAACACTAGCTAATAATGAAAATATCCATTAGCTTGGGTAAATTAACACTAGAAGTTTATCTGCACAATACGACATTAAAATACTCAAAAGTTGATATAAGAGAAGTAATTAATTATTACACTGTGTATGTAGATATAACTCAGATCAAACATATACTATGTTGATATATCTTCTATTAAAATATTAAGTTTATATAACATCTTATAAATTATATATAAGAAACGCCATATGATGTCATCAAATTATCAATTAGCAAATTAAATTTCTTAATTCTTTCCAATTAGTTAAAATTTAGGATACAATGATGTCATAAATAATATAATAATTAAATATAGGATGAGAGCTATTTAACTATATTTAGGATTACTATTACTATTTTCTTCTTAACAATAATTGCATATAAATTATTATTTTATTTTTCCATATTTTAATTATATCGTTACTTTTAATCACCAAATTAACCAATGAGAACACAATATTCGATACTAAAAAAATATTATTTTACCTTACATAACCCGTGTGTATACACGGGTTTAATAGGCTAGTAACTAGTTACTAAATAAATAAAACAATTCATAATAACTGATTTATTTAATAGTACAATCATATAATAACTCAACCCTTACAATTATTGTAATGTTTCATATTTAGAGTTTTTATATTAGAGTTAGTATATCATTTTCATGAGTCATATAATATTCATATATAGATTTATTTTTTTAAGAAAGAGAAATTCATATGCTTAACAAGTAGTAATGATAATTATGTTCTCGAGTTATATAGAAATAAAATAAAAAGTATAATAATTTCATAACTGTTATTGTCGCACCCCCAAAATCACTGTTTAGAGGAAGCAATCATTGGGCACGACTAATCATGAAATCAAGTTCAAAGGTAAAGCAAACGACTCTATATGAGACGTTTATATATATATATATTACAAAGTAGTTACATTGTTATAATTTTGTTTACATCATTTGCGAGTTCGCATTTGTAAGATCCTGAAGATTCTAATACATAACCGTGTTACAAAAGATAATGTAGAAAATCTCCATATGTGTATAATGCATGCGACTCGAACTATCTAGCACATCCTGCGGGCAACCCTACTGTTGCAGAGTACCTGAAAATACAACACTAAAAGGTCAACCAAAAGGTTGGTGAATCTCACAGGTTTAAAGTAAAACATGTTATGATACACAAGATTTATTCAGTGAATTGCAACCAAGCAATTTAAAATAAACAAATTAAATTGTTTCCGATTTCCATGACATGAGCCCACGGTTCGAAGCCTAACCTGAATAATGCCTCCCGGAGGTGCCTAATCCGAAACACCTTTATACAACTACTAAAGTGCCCGTTTGACGTGGTTGTAGCTAGCAACCCGGACGGGGATGTCACTCCCATAATAGATCTATTATTTAGTAAACCCGCCATTGAAGTTAACGAACCATGTGTGATGAGGGCTTTTACCGGATTATGAAACAAGTCATGTAATAACCGAATTAAAATAACCGATTTAATTACCGAATTAACTAACCGAATACTTGTGATCATGAAAACATTTGAGCATTGTATCTCACCCCGAAGTTTAAAACAGTAAAACAGTAAAATGTGGCTGTAAGACTCACCTGAGTCTCCGAGCTAACGTTTAAGTCAATAAACGTATATCCAATATGGGATGGACATCCCGGAACCTTCAGATGCCCTAAGCATGTAAGGTTATATATGAGTGAATGTTTAATAAGATCATTCCCGCTATTTGTCCACTCAACTAGTTAATGTCCAATTGTTTGTTTGTAATGTTTGAAATCGTTCGAGTTTGTAGTTTGTAAATTTGTATAAGTGTACGGCCCGTTGGTGATGGTGGTTAATAATAATTCTCGAAAATATTATTATTATGTTTCAATTCATTCGTATACTTATAAAAGTGCGTGTTAACCGTTCTTGCATTGGTTTAATATCGTATTGACTATTTATTATCGTTTGGTAACCATTTTGAGTAAATTACAAAGTGCTGAAAAATGTTGACCAAGGTTGACCGCGAACTAAGATCTCAATTTGCACCGCAAGTCTCAGCTCGCAAGTCAAAAGTCAGCTCGCAATTCTCAACTCGCAAATCAAAATCTCAACTCGCAAATCTCAACTCGCAAGTCTCGACTCACAAGTCAAAATCTCGGTTCGCACCGCAAGTCTCGGTTCGCAGAATCAGCTGTTAGTGGTTTCATTTATGGTAACTTGGTCAAACGGGCTCGATTTGACCCGAAATTTGTAGGGTAGTCTTAAATATGTTTATAAGGCTCGAAAAAATTATCGTTGTGTTTCGTGGTTGACCCGAAGTGTTAGTTTTTAATTTTGTGACAAAACAACCCCTAGAGTTATGTTTTCAGTTTTTTGACTCGTTTCACCTCTCGTTTTAACCAAGTTTTATTCCGAAATAATTCATGACAAAAATCATAGTTGATCATCTATATCTTAAGTATTTTATGTAATTTTTTCATAATTGTTAGAGCTTGTTTAATAGGCCAAATAAAAATAGCAAAGGACTAAGGGTCGGATTCTCTCTAAAACAGACCTTCCTTCGTAAATCGAATTTTCTGAAAGTATCGGTGTATTTTTGGAACGAGCCAAAGAAGAACTTTTTGTAGTCAACATCCATACGAAGATTTTGGCATAGATTATTAGGTTTCATGAATTTCTTTTGTGTTTTCGATTTTATATGATTTTTCTACCAAAGTTGAATTTCTGGACAGAAAACTGTCTTTACATATTTGTACATAAAACGAGTTTTTAGCTTGGTTTTTGGACATTTTCTAGTTAAATAAACATACTAACATGTAAATACAAGTGTTATAAGTAAAGTACAAGAGAACGAAGGTCTTACAATGGGTGTATGAAGAAACGAAGTAGATGAAAGTGATGCTCGCGTTAACGTGATCGTTTTTGCTTCAAACCGATTTGTGAGATGCTAAGTATTTAGGGGGTGTTTAATGGTGGTTCTAGGGTGGTGTGGTGGTGGTATTCCAACAGGTTTTAGAGAGAGAGATGAAAAAGAGAGATGATGGAGAAAGAGAAAGAAAAGGTGAGGGAATTATGGAGGTGGTATGGTGATGTTGTTAGAGTATAAAGGAAGCAGAGAAAGAAAAGGGTTAAGCATGGCAAGCCATGCTTGGCTGCTGATTTTCGTAGGTCCCACCCCACATGGGTGTGTTTTAATCTTGTTCCCAAAGTTACGTTACGTGTGGTGCTCGTTTACCCGTCCTTTTCGATGTTCGTTTAGACGTTAAACGTTATATATGTTAGTTTTCGTTATCGTTTTAAAACTCGATATTTTAAATAAAAGTTTTGTCCAAAATAATATATTTTGAGTTGTAGAAATATTAGTCGGTTCCGTTTGGTCGTCGGTCGTGAATTGTACGTTTGTTTGATTCGTGTAACGTTTTTAAACGTTATTTTCGTACGTGTTTATTCGTAATGTATTCACTTGAAGTATTTTATCAAAATACTTAACTTTGAGTTATAAAAATATAACTTGATTTTATTTCATGTGTCGGATGTGTTTTGCGCATTTTCATCACGTTCGGTTACATTTTAATAAAATGTAATACACGTGTTATATTATTAACATAATATAAAGTAACGAATAATATTATTAAATAATTTCATCTTATTTAATAAATATTTTACCAACGTCCATATTTAGATTTGTTGGATATTTATCCGGTCCGAACTTTGTACGATTTAAACGAATCGTATACGCGTGTATATATATAAATATACAAGTTACCGCACATATTTAGCCTAATATAAACTAAATACATGTAATCACTAAATGATTAGGCACTAATTATAGTCATAATTTGATGGGTGTCACAGTTATAAACTTTATTCTTTCTATTTCTCCTCAATTTCAAAGAGAAGATACTCGATATTTATCTCTTTATATTAACAAGGTTTTTTCAACCCGCGCGTTGCAGCGGGGTTTTCACAAGTTTCATTTTGATTGCAATTCTTAGCATGCACGGGCCTACAAATCTTGATGTTTTGTTGCGTTTTGAATAGTTACATTTCTATAAAAGTTGATAGTTTAAGAGTTTGGGAATGATTGGCAATTGGTGGATGATAATAAACACATATAGAAAAGTAACAACCCAATCAAGTTCAATACTAAGCTATTATCAAAATCTTTAGAAAATATCATATCACATTTCATGTTTGTGTGAGTGGTCTCTGAGTCAGATGCTAGTAATCTTGAAAGAAGATTTATTGTTCATAAAAGGTTTGCGGCTTTTTATACTAAAAATACGCTAACAATTAGTATAAAATAGAAAATATGATTCTTGAGATTTGATGTGATGTAAAAAGTCATGTTTTTAGAAGCTTTATTCCTCACATTTTGTACCTTTCTTTAGTGAAAACATTCCAAAACATTGATTATTTACTAAAATACACTAAAGTGGTTCAAAAGTAGACGTTGTGATAAAAATCACTGAAAACACTCTAAAAATGCACAAAACACAACATTTTAATACAAGCCGATTCCTCCGATCTCATTTTCCTGTCAAGACACACTTCCTAACTTCTACCATCTGTTGTACAGGTAAAATCGAGACGGAAAAATCTGGAATCAAGTGAAACGGCCAAAGGACGGAGAAACCACTACGCTTTCAGAGCCATTAAAAGTCATTCCGACTACGCCTAAGCTCTACACATACAATTTCTGTGAGATTGGCATCATTAGAAGCGTAACGGAATTACGAAACCACAGGCGAAAGAATTAAGTCAAACGGACGCATAACGAAGGAGATACGGACGTTTTAAGCAACGAACGAAATCAGACGAAGCCCGTATACGGCCATAGGCACCGTATACGGCCCTATACAGACCGTATACGACCTTGTATAGACTTTATACGGCCCTATACAAGCCGTATACGGCCCCCCTTCCCCCATATTGTGCTTCGTTTGCTTGTACGTGCTGCTTCGTGAGTTGTACGTGCGATTTAATGCTTTGCCTATAAATAGTGGACACCCCTCACTTCACCAACATACCAACTTTCTCATTTCAATCTCTCCCTACACTTTCTCTCTCACACACATCACTCTCTCTCTAGTTTCTCTCTCTAAGGGATTTTCTCTCTCTAGAATTGAGCTAGTTAGAGAGATAGTTAGGTAGAGGTAGCATTTAGCTTTTGTACGGAGGCACTCCAAGACATTGTATTTGCGAAGATCTGTCTGTAATAAATTCGTATCAGGTTCTATTTATATATCTCTTACTTTCCAGTTTTAAACATGTGTTGCTTCGTTTATGCTTGTTTAGGATTGTATGCTAGATATATAATGTTAGGCTAGACATTTCTTTGTGTTTACTATGATGTAGTTATGTTAGAATAGTCAAAATGTTTATGCCATGCTGTTACTCTGCCCGTGTTACTTTAAACTGTGTATGAACTCGTAAACTGAATCTCGAATGTTTATCTATCCAACCTATGCTGTGGTTAGAAGCTTCCTACTAGAACTTGGCCAATTACTAGTGGTACGTTCTCTACCTATTCTATACTTGATGATCAATGAACTCGGTATGGCCGTGTTCTCTAGGTTGAAACAAATCATAAGAGACACGGAGCGTAGGATTAGAGATAGGTTAGATTCATGTTTATTTGTTATATATCTTTGAGAGAACTTTCGGGATATCTATGATCTAATTATTGGTTATCTGCTATGCTAGGATTACGGTGTTCTGTTATGTGTTACCCTATCGCATGTTCTTGTTTGATTGTTGCCCTAGGAATGATGCATGCTAGAGTTATCCCCTTGGTTCATATCAGTAACTGTACAATTAGGTTTTCAGACACAGAATATTGGTTTACACGGTAGATTAACATGCATGGAATAGTTGTGATGATTTATATCTGTAATGCTGAACAATTTAACTGATCGTTAGCCCGATTATCTCAACTTGGTCCGCGGGATTATCCCAGTTCGTGTTCTTGTTCAATAAACAATTCACGCTACGATACAGACATCTCTGATGACTGTGACTGGGGACCAGGATTCGAGGATAGTCGTCGGTTAAATTGGTCTGTACATTTGGGAGAACTTCCGGTGTATCTGACTTCTATAACTGCTATCCACGTGACATGTTATTTATCTGATTGCGGACAACTCTACGTTAGATATTTAATAGGAACGTAGTTGTAGCTCATTAGAATATAGGAAATCTGCGGGAGTAATGTGGAACCCTAATTAATGTAACGGAAAAACCGTAAAACGCCCTATTACTCGGTATAGTGCTGGAAACACCAATTGGTGGAGTACAAACGTATGGAAGCCGCGGAACGGTCGTAGGTACAATACTTTGCATTAGTTATGTTTCTATCCTCTCCGAGTTAGTCATCACATCTAGTAGCCTTACCCTTGACTATTCATCAATAACATTTAACGAAATCATAGTAAACACTCGCTTATCCTCTGTTGACCGAGTCTCCGTACAAACCTCTTTAGTTTTGTTTTCTTTATTTAATTAGTATTTAGCTATAAAAACCAAACCTATCCAAAAGCTTTTAAAAACCCTAGCTGAATCTCCAAAGATAATAAAACTTCCTAGACTCCCATGCCCGTTGTAGATTGAAGAACGACACCTGAGTCATACATACCACTTGCTGCCCTTTTAGGTCTGTCAGTAGTATACAGCTTAGGATTCCCCTGCTCTACAAATTTAAAACCCACTGTTCGCCGCCTCTATTGCTGTTGGATCAACGACCGGAATTAAATCCGTCCGACCAATAGGGGCCACGACAAGTTTTTGGCGCCGCTGCCGGGGACTACAACGACCGATTTTAGGAATTTTGTTATCTTAGTTATTTAGCGATCCTTACGGAAGATCAAAATCATCCAGAAGTTACAGTTTTTATCCCTAGGTTAGTTAGTTTTTAATTTCCCATCCTTAGTTAAACCTATCCTTTCCAAAACCCTATTTTCTTCTTAAAACAAGTTATGGCGAATCGTATCACTCTCGCCTCATCAACCCAACCACTGCTAGAGGGACGAGGAGGACCGATCGTATCACCAACCGACGAAACCATTGAAATCAAGCCACACTTCATTAAATTACTTAAATCTCAGTGTCAGTTTCATGGTCTTTCGGTTGAAAATCCAAACGCCCATCTTAACAAATTCATCAACCTTTCCGACTCTTTCGAACAAACCGGATCCAGTATCAAAGTCACCCGACTTCACCTGTTTCCTTATTCTTTAGCTTTCCGAGCTCAGACATGGTTTTATGAACTCGAACCCAATTCGATTCGTACATGGGAGGAGATGGCTACTAAGTTCTTGGCTAAGTTTTCCCCTCCGTCCCTACAAACCATGCTCAAAAATGAAATCATTAACTTTCGTCAAGGAACTACTGAATCATTAAGCTCAGCTTGGGAACGCTTTAAGAATCTGCTTGGAAGATGTCCGAATCATCAGTTGGCTGAAACGAATCTGGTCTGCACATTCTACAACAGTCTGAATCCTCATCACCAACAAACCCTCGATGCTACTTCATCCGGAATTTTCATGCTACATACTTCAGAAAAAGCCTGGAAGTTGATTGAGACGATAACGATGCACCAACGTGACTTGGAGTTTGATGAATCAACCTCGGAAGACAAAGACACTTCTACTCAAGCATTCGATACTTTAAAAGCTCAACTCGAATCCATCTCTAAAGTTGTTAAAGATATGCAAGACTCTTCCAAATCTAGGAAGCAGCCTCAACGGCTCTTCTCACACTCGAAGCCCAAGGAAGACATTCTCGCCACATCTAAAGCCACTGATCAGATCATTCATTCAAAATCTTTCACTCAGCGGTTATCCAAACAACATATCTCTCATTTGTTAGTTCCCTCTACACCCTCTACTTCCTCTCGATTGTCTTCTCGTCTAAACAATACGATTTTCAATAACTTCATGGTTGAGCAAAATAATAAAAACAAACAAATTGTTGATTTTCAAAACCAAATTGATTATTTGCTCAGAATTTCAAACGATTTAATTAAAAACATGGAGGATAAGGTTAAAAGATTGTTTTTAAAAGTTGAGGAGAAGCAAAGAGAAGAAGCGATTAGCAAAGCTATTCATCATTCATCTTATGATTATGATGATATCCTTGTTGTCACTAGAGGCGGAAAAGAGACTAAGAATGAGAAATCAAAAGATATTCCTCCAGACGAGCCTTCTAGTTCTTCTCTACCCACTGATTCAGTACCGGTTGACACTCCTGTCACCTCTCCTGAACCAAAATCTTCCAAAGCCCCAGAAGTAGTTAAACCAACACGTATACCTTTCCCTGGTAGGCTTAAGAAAGAAAAACAAGAAGCCCAGTTTGGAAAAT
This sequence comes from Helichrysum umbraculigerum, assembly GCA_949592205.1. Classification (NCBI taxonomy): domain Eukaryota; kingdom Viridiplantae; phylum Streptophyta; class Magnoliopsida; order Asterales; family Asteraceae; genus Helichrysum; species Helichrysum umbraculigerum. The sequence continues at coordinate 113,263,036 of CATIUR010000003.1, read as the reverse complement.
ATCTAGAGATGTTCAAAAGCTTACACTTAAACATTCGATTATTAGATGCTTTAGTTGAAATGCCTAGTTGTGCCAAATTCTTTAAAGAACTTATATCCAACAAAGAAAAACTCAGACAAATAGTTAACTTGCCCTTAGACGCAGAATGCTCTTTAATTATGCAACAAGGACTGCCCCCAAAGCTAGGAGACACTGGCCGTTTCACTATTCCTTGTTACCTTCAGGATGTTCAAATAAGTAACGCCTTAGCTGACTTAGGAGCTAGTGTAAACCTTATGCCATACTCGCTTTATAGGAAACTAGGATTAAGCGAACTTTTACCAACCCGTATGACCATCCAATTAGCTGATAGATCAGTTAAACTCCCTCGAGGAATTGCTGAAGATATTATGGTACGTGTTGATAAATTCGTCTTTCCTTATAACACCCTTCATTTATACTAATTTAAATATAGTCAATCGGAAGCGTAAGTCCAAATAGATAGTGATAATTTGCATCGTTTTATCAACTTATAAAATTCAACATTTTCAAAACATAATTTATTCAACCGAGGTGTTATATAAAACACTTTAAAACATTATATTATACAAATCCCTTATCAGAGTATTGCCTTGTGGTCAAACATTCCTGCTAGCCCAACTTCTTGCACACCCATTATTCAAACCGAAACCTGCAAGAAGTGTTAATGTGGGGGATTAGCATAACGCTAAGTGAGCAGATAACTAATCAACAACTTAACTTAGCGCAACAACTTTGTGTACAACAATTAGCACTAAACAAGCAAGTACCCAATTCAACACATCAACAATGCATCAGTTCAACAATGCAACAATTCAACTAATCAACAACACCATAATGAGGATCGGCGGCTCTGGGGATAACCATAAACCCGGGAGGCTCCCCAAGAACACTTACCCAACCTATCTGTATGGCCATACGGACGAGACCGATAGCTAGTGATTATCTTCAACTAACACAGAAGATGTGTTAAACTTTGGATAACCAACTAGCCCAACCAACAGTTCAACAACTCGTTGCCTCATTAACAACTGATGCCCGAAGGCCAATTAACTCAAGTGATCACGTAATCAACAAGTCGCATATTCAACTAGTCAACATATCAACAGTATTATTACTATAAACATAATCATCAATGCAACGGATAAAGTAATAATACGTTACTTGTTGTAACCAAACTTGTTACAACCAAGTTACGCTGAGGATTAGAGATCCACTCACCGAATACCTCAGCCATCCACTCAGTAGTCTAATATCACTGAGCCTTCTGCACATCTGACAATACAATAGAATAATACAAGTTAGTTACTTGTCTCAAATATATACAACATCATTCTAATAGATTAACAACAAACCCGATTTACTCAATTCATATGAATTAACATAATTACCACAATTCTCATTATTCAATTCATATTATAAATAATTATTTCAACATCATTAGTTTATCATCACTAATCAACATGGTTAAACCACAACTAAGGTTATTAACCTCCTACCTCAACAATTCATCAAAATCTAAACCTTAGGTTTAATGAACACTTAATCAACTAAGTTGCAACATTACCCATCAATGCTCTATTAAGGGTTCTAATTAGTAAATAATATTAATTTCATCATATAACTAATCAAACTTATCAAATTCATCATAATCATTATAACCCTTATGAACACTTAACTAATTTCTTCAATTCTAAGTTATAACTTATATTATAATCATGAATTAAGTACTAACTATCAACTATATCATCATTACAAGCTCTAATTCCATATCAATCATCTTGATTCAATCAAATACTCAAAAAAACCCATATAGAAATCAAGGAATTATCAATTACAACATGTTTATAATGAAGATAGATGATTAATACATGTTATTGAAGCTTAACTAACCTTAATTTACACTTTTGAAACCTTAATTTCGGATTTTGATCAACAACCCACAAAACCCCAAATTTAGGTTTATGAAAAAGCAAGAACACATAATTATACCTTGTTTATATGAAGATGAAAGCATGAATCCAAGATAAGAAGCTTCAATTTATTGTTAGAGAGTGATTTCATCAATTGATTTAGGGTTTCTAATGTTTTTGTAAGTACGTACGTATGTGTGTATATAGATATATGGTGGAAACAATAAACCGACTCAAATATGGAGTGTACCATATAATTGGTTAATTTTCATTCCCCGTGCCTATCATTGCCTGGAACTTAAAAACCATTTACGGGGAAACATCATTTTATTTTACCGTCAACTAAATAAAATTAAAACAATTAATAATTTATTAGTCACAATACATTATTCGACTCTTTTACCCATTTATTTTCAAATAAATCACCGAAACTATTTTCTAACACATTAAATTAGGATTCACAGTCAGAAAATATTAGATACTACTAGACCCGAGGAACGGATGTTACAAATCTCTCCCCCTTAAAGAGATTTCGTCCTCGAAATCTGATCCCACTTAATCCATCTAGGAACACAATCACTTATTACTCCCATTCCTCATGTGAGATTCAACTCACGTTATTTCTAATTTGTTAATACTGAACCTTTCATATTACACTAAGGGTATACTACTCATTAATATATGCACCCAATTTATTTCACTTATGCATATAACCATCATGCATATTTATAGTCACACAAACACTGAATCAATTTGCATATATTTAACTATTTAAACACAATATGTGTATACATCTTAACAACTTACACACCACCAGTGTGTTTATCAATTGAATTCCCATAAACACATAAGTTTTATTTCGAAACTCTATTTAATTTCAACAATCAGTGTAATATTACCCCATAATCAATCATTATACTGATTACACATATCCCATGTTACTTCCTTGAACAACTCAACAATATGTAGATATATTTTCAATTCTTTCAACATACACATACCCTAATGTACCTGTTGCTATCTTTTTATTCTGCACAAATACTGTACATACACTTTGTCTCTAATAAGTTAAATCAACCACTTACATAGTCAAGTAAATTATCATCTTTATCACAACAACAACTATAGCAACAATTATGACTATGACGACAACAACAACCACAATAACAACAAGTACCTACAACAAGTGGTACTGGACACTACTACATACATATTAGCCACAAATTGTAATTTGATTCGTCACTAGCAATTTAACTAATAATCATATACTTCTTTAGTTATCACCTTGCTAAATTTTCAAATTTTTAGCAACTAGTTAATTTTTTACTTTACAACTTGTAATTATAAACACAACTGGATTATATGAAATCCTTTTCTCAACAGGAATTCCACAATCATATAATCATCAACATATAAGAATAACTAATAAACCTTATGTAGAGGTCATATTCTATAGTTAAAATTATTATCATGTACTCAACTAGCATCACGTCAAACCAATTTGGATGCTAAACAACACCTGTTAATACCAAACGTTTTCAACAATGGTATTTCAACAACACGAGGTGCTGTGATTAATCATCTATTCAACAATATCAACACAAAATTATTCACAGTCCACTGACCTCTACTTTGCTTAAATCAACTTTTTAATTCATGCTATTGGCAATGCATCCCTTATACACATCACTTGTACAATACAACATTAACAACAACAACAACTACAACAACAACAACAACAACAACATCATCAATAAGTGGTACTGACTACTACAACATACCCATTAACAACTAACAACTTAGCTATCAACTATATATTTCTTTAGCTATCAACTTGCTGTGAATTTTCACTTTTGCAACTAGTTAATTACAACCTTACAACTTGTAATTATAAACACGACTAGGTTATATGAAACCCTTTACTTGACAGTAATCTACAATCATTTAACCATCACCAAGTAAGAAAATCAGTAAGCAATAGGTAGAGGTCAATTGATTTTATCGTTACAACCAGTTTCATATAATCAACTTTTAACTCTTACTATTGACAATGAATCACACATACACATCAAATGTGCCATAGATATCACATTAGCAACAACAACTTAGTGATTTATTACTCTTTCATATTAGTTCAACATTGACTATTCATCAATTACAGGTCAACATATCTTATTTGTGATTTTAAAACCACTTAACTTTATATGGTACTTAGTAACCTCAACAACTCCATGTGAAATGGCATAATATAAATACGTTGGCCAGACGTTGTCATATTATGTCAGTCACACTTTATTCTCAGGTCACTTCATACCATTCATTTTCAAAGTTATTACTTTACTCTCTCATAGTTTACAACAATGATATCAACATTTTACACCTATATAGCAACCACGTGCAACAGGTATACAACTATGTATTAACTCGTTACTATTCTCAACTTATCACTTTAAAAGTAACTCCTCATATCATCATATAGATATTAACAATATAAGCATACTACACCAATGTCTGACACGAATACATCCATCAACTTCTTTATTACCCGATTCAATATCAAGGATTATTTATATAACTTAATACTTATAGTACATTTAGTACTAAACAGTTCATCAATATTATGTATAATATTCAACACATAATAGTCAATCTATATACCCTTAATGAGTATTTCATGCTTAACTATTACATCAATATAAGCTCCTATGCTTATTTCGTAATTTCTTAAAACGGTTAATTCAACATTCTCTATTTCTCTATATGATTCAATACTTTATCATATTTCAATTTATCCACATACTATGATCCACATTATCCCATAATCAATGTTTACTAATTCTTGCAAGTAGCAATCAACAATACCATCTACTGGTATTATTATTTTTTTTGCAGTTAAATAAACTGCCTACAACCGACGCATACACCATAAAATATGTGAACCTCTTAAATCAACTTTTAATGTTGTATATAGTCACAGGAATGATCTCTGGGCTCAATGAAACAAAAGCCCAATACAAAACGTAAGCTAAAAGTTCGAAATAAGATTCGAAAAACAATAAAACGCAATTTTTGGGCCCCAAACGACCCCGAAGTGCCGAAAACTGACAGGGCTCATGGCAAGGCGATGAGCTTTGACCGTTGGCCCATTTTTGAGTGGACATGTAAATTTCATCTTAATCGGACACCGAAATTTTCTAGCGGAAATTTCTACGTCAAAAGTTACGTCGAACGTCGAAAAACGTAAAAAAAATATTTTAATCCTGTAAATACCCACAAACCGCCGGCTAGGCTACATGAGCCGCCGGCTAACATATGTAGCCGCCGGCTAAAGGTCTTGACCCGCCGGCTACCCGAGTCGAAACGCCGGCTAACACCAATTTTTTGCAAACAGAACAAAAGTGCGTTTTAAAGCCAAAAGAAGCCGCCGGCTTGGGGCATCCAGCCGCCGGCTATAACCTCCAGCCGCCGGGTCCCCTGTCTGCACAGCAGACTGAACATCTTAGTGCAAAAATGCGAATTTCAAACGCGCATATCTCACAAACCGTAAGGAGTTAGGTCATGAAATTTTGCAGGCACCTCCACTATGCCAAAATAAAACTTTCCCTTTTTACACTTTTTCAATTTTCACATTTTACGAGAAAACGGACGTGTAACTCATTTTAGGCCATTTCCGACCATTTTAGTGAACACGCCATATTCCAAATGGCTTACTTTCTGACTTCAACCCTTTACCAACATGTTTCTATATATATTTAAGACGTGTGGGCATATTCATCACCCCCATATACCCTTCCTATCGTATTTTCACTCGTTGACCCGTTTAGGGGTCCAATTGGGCACCTTTACCAAAATCTACTATTTTAACTACTTCAACACTTTCAACACACATTCCTACTATATGTAGGACTTAAAATCACTGTTACATTGGTCATAACCAAACCAATACTCATTTTAACCATTTAACCACCCAGTGACCCATTTGGGCACTTTAACAACCCATTTGGGTTTCAACCTATATGTTTACAAATTTTAACACCCATTTTACACTTCTTTGACTTTACCAAGTCAAACAACTTCACTTTCGCTATCGGTGTCTCATTATATTCTTAAAACACCAAATTCACATAAAATCATCAAATTTAGACCAATCACAACAAGTTTTCCAATTTCATGATCACTTTGACTTTTCACAACTTGTCAATACATATTAGTTTGGTTGACTACTTCGACTTCATTATATTACCACTTTTAGTATATAGATCATAATTCAATTACAATCATGATCATTATTAAACACATAAACATCTTACCATATTCATCACTTTATAGTATATATATTACCAAATTCGACTCTACTAATCTCAACTTTGACTTTTCTGTGTCAAACATACAATTCCCAATCCATGGACACTTTCTCATTTAAACAACAACAAGACTCCAAATTACCTCGATTGAGATATTCCAACAATCTCATTTCACTATCTAGAGTCATTTCAACTTTGCTAATCACAGTACTTCCAAAATTATTATTTCACATAACAATTCATACAACCGATTTCATATTTTAATTTCATATTGTAGACACAATTAAATCCACATAATACAACTATTACACCTTATTCAACAATGTATCTACACAATTTAACAATATATTACACCTTTCTATGATGTTAAACATCTCATTTAGTATCTCCTCATCAGATTTACAAGCAACTATTATCAAGGACTCATCACTAAGGAATCATAGCAGTTTGACTCAACTTACTTCACTACTAATCATAACATAGCAAAGTAAACAATTCAAACTTATTTAAATTCATCGAATTTATCGAGAATTACCTGGCATATCTAGGCCCACGAGTATTGAGGAATCAATGAGAATACCTATTGGTTCCTCATATTCCTCCGTCTCTGCAACCAAAACAACACTTTTGCAACTTTTTATAGGTTAGTACACATTCAATAACAACTTTCTGATGCAACTACTAATCCCGCACTCCCAGGAATGTTTGACTTGACACTACCATATATTTGGGATTGAACACATTGCAATGTCCAATTCGCCCAAACCTATGCTCTGATACCAACTTATAACACCCTTCATTTATACTAATTTAAATACAGTCAATCGGAAGCGTAAGTCCAAATAGATAGTGATAATTTACATCGTTTTATCAACTTATAAAATTCAACATTTTCAAAACATAATTTATTCAACCGAGGTGTTATATAAAACACTTTAAAACATTATATTATACAAATCCCTTATCAGAGTATTGCCTTGTGGTCAAACATTCCTGCTAGCCCAACTTCTTGCACACCCATTATTCAAACCGAAACCTGCAAGAAGTGTTAATGTGGGGGATTAGCATAACGTTAAGTGAGCAGATAACTAATCAACAACTTAACTTAGCGCAACAACTTTGTGTACAAAAATTAGCACTAAACAAGCAAGTACCCAATTCAACACATCAACAATGCATCAGTTCAACAATGCAACAATTCAACTAATCAACAATACCATAATGAGGATCGGCGGCTCTGGGGATAACCATAAACCCGGGAGGCTCCCCAAGAACACTTACCCAATCTATCCGTATGGCCATACGGACGAGACCGATAGCTAGTGATTATCTTCAACTAACACAGAAGATGTGTTAAACTTTGGATAACCAACTAGCCCAACCAACAGTTCAACAACTCGTTGCCTCATTAACAACTGATGCCCGAAGGCCAATTAACTCAAGTGATCACGTAATCAACAAGTCGCATATTCAACTAGTCAACATATCAACAGTATTATTACTACAAACATAATCATCAATGCAACGGATAAAGTAATAATACGTTACTTGTTGTAACCAAACTTGTTACAACCAAGTTACGCTGAGGATTAGAGATCCACTCACCGAATACCTCAGCCATCCACTCAGTAGTCTAATATCACTGAGCCTTCTGCACATCTGACAATACAATAGAATAATACAAGTTAGTTACTTGTCTCAAATATATACAACATCATTCTAATAGATTAACAACAAACCCGATTTACTCAATTCATATGAATTAACATAATTACCACAATTCTCATTATTCAATTCATATTATAAATAATTATTTCAACATCATTAGTTTATCATCACTTATCAACATGGTTAAACCACAACTAAGGTTATTAACCTCCTACCTCAACAATTCATCAAAATCTAAACCTTAGGTTTAATGAACACTTAATCAACTAAGTTGCAACATTACCCATCAATGCTCTATTAAGGGTTCTAATTAGTAAATAATATTAATTTCATCATATAACTAATCAAACTTATCAAATTCATCATAATCATTATAACCCTTATGAACACTTAACTAATTTCTTCAATTCTAAGTTATAACTTATATTATAATCATGAATTAAGTACTAACTATCAACTATATCATCATTACAAGCTCTAATTCCATATCAATCATCTTGATTCAATCAAATACTCAAAAAAACCCATTTTCTAGGGTTTATAGAAATCAAGGAATTATCAATTACAACATGTTTATAATGAAGATAGATGATTAATACATGTTATTGAAGCTTAACTAACCTTAATTTACACTTTTGAAACCTTAATTTCGGATTTTGATCAACAACCCACAAAACCCCAAATTTAGGTTTATGAAAAAGCAAGAACACATAATTATACCTTGTTTATATGAAGATGAAAGCATGAATCCAAGATAAGAAGCTTCAATTTATTGTTAGAGAGTGATTTCATCAATTGATTTAGGGTTTCTAATGTTTTTGTAAGTACGTACGTATGTGTGTATATAGATATATGGTGGAAACAATAAACCGACTCAAATATGGAGTGTACCATATAATTGGTTAATTTTCATTCCCCGTGCCTATCATTGCCTGGAACTTAAAAACCATTTACGGGGAAACATCATTTTATTTTACCGTCAACTAAATAAAATTAAAACAATTAATAATTTATTAGTCACAATACATTATTCGACTCTTTTACCCATTTATTTTCAAATAAATCACCGAAGCTATTTTCTGACACATTAAATAAGGATTCACAGTCAGAAAATATTAGATACTACTAGACCCGAGGAACGGATGTTACATTCCTGTTGATTTTGTTGTTATGGATATAGAGGAAGACACTGAGGTACCACTCATCCTTGGTAGACCTTTCCTAAATACTGCCAAGGCCGTCATTGACGTAAATGAAAAATCTTTAAAACTTAGAGTGGGAACTGAGGAAGTCACCTTCAATGTCGATAAACTAATGAAACTTCCTATGGGAAAAGACCTTGGTCTTGTAGATTCTATACAGGAAATAATTGAAGAACACTTGGAAGAAATCCTCGCAGTAAGCAGCATTAATCCCCTTCCAAACACTATCATCACAACAAGGAAAATCTGTGAAGAAGGTGCGGGTCTATGCTCAGCTATCTCGGATCCATCCAATGCATCAAAGGAAGTACTATTACCTTTAAAGAATTCCAACTTACAGCCCAACAGATTTATCACTGCTGTACCACTTGGGCAAGGCACTCCGGTCACTCTCTTGAGAAGAAGCCCTACTTCTGAAGTTCCTGATTCATCTCTCTCAAAAGAAGAAATTCAGAAGACTCTCAAGGAAATGGAGTCAATGCTTAAACCATCCGATCCGCAACTTTCTAAAAGTTGTGAAAACTTGAATCCAGAGATTACTTTTACCACATCTTCTTCAGCTCAGTTTCAGAGATTTGCACTCACAAAGGACAACAAAGAAATAATCACTGAAGATAATGCACTCTCTCAATCCTCCCAAGTAAAATATGAGCTAAGAGAAGATAAGTTGTACAACAATATAGAATGGGTTGAAATAGCATCAGCCGACATTCCAGAGGCACCTGCAGTTGAGTCAGATTATCAGACAACATACGATGAGCTTAAGAGAGACGAGATTGCCAGGATGAAGCCTTCCACTGAAGAACCACCCGAATTGGAGCTGAAGGAACTACCCTCACACCTTGAATATGCTTTTCTCGAAGGAACTTCGCACTTACCAGTTATCATATCCAAAGATCTAAAGCCCAAAGAGAAAGCAAAACTCATCGAAGTTTTGAAGTCACATAAGAAAGCGATTGCTTGGAAGATTTCTGACATACAAGGGATCAGTCCGAACTATTGCACTCACAAGATCTTAATGGAAAACGACTTCAGACCATCAATTCAGAGGCAGAGGAGAGTCAACCCAAAGATTCAAGACGTGGTGAAAAAGGAGGTTATCAAACTCTTGGATGCTGGTCTAATTTACCCTATTTCGGATTCCCCATGGGTCAGTCCAGTTCAAGTCGTCCCAAAGAAAGGAGGCATGACGGTCATTGCTAACGAAGACAACGAGTTGATTCCAACACGAACCGTCACCGGTTGGAGGGTATGTATCGACTATCGGAAACTAAATGAAGCTACACGCAAAGATCACTTCCCCCTACCGTTCATTGATCAGATGCTTGAAAGATTGTCAGGGAACGAATTCTATTGCTTCCTCGACGGTTTCTCTGGCTATTTTCAGATACCTCTCGATCCAAAGGACCAAGAAAAGACAACGTTCACCTGTCCATACGGAACCTTTGCCTACCGACGTATGCCATTTGGCTTATGTAATGCACCGGCGACATTTCAAAGATGCATGGTAGCAATCTTCCACGACATGATTGAACAATGCATGGAAGTGTTCATGGATGATTTTTCGGTTTTCGGAGATTCGTTCACCACTTGTCTTTCTAACTTGAACAAGATGCTCACCCGATGTGAAGAATCGAACCTAGTTCTGAATTGGGAAAAATGCCATTTCATGGTAAAAGAAGGCATAGTTTTAGGACACCGTATATCCAAAGCTGGAATTGAAGTTGACAAAGCAAAAGTCGAGACCATCTCAAAACTTCCACCACCCACCTCTGTTAAAGCCATCCGCAGTTTTCTAGGACACGCCGGGTTCTACCGTCGCTTTATCAAAGATTTCTCTAAGATATCCCGAACTATGACTCATCTCCTCGAAAAAGATACGCCGTTTGCCTTTACAGACGAATGTCTCAAGGCCTTCGATCATCTGAAAGATCTGCTTGTTCATGCACCGATCATGGTTGCTCCAGACTGGAGTCTCCCATTTGAAATCATGTGCAACGCCAGTGATTTCGCAGTCGGAGCAGTTCTGGGACAGCGGAAGGAGAAACAGTTTCAACCAATATACTACGCCAGCAAAACGCTCACTGACACCCAAGAAAACTATACAACTACAGAAAAAGAGCTGCTAGCGGTAGTATTTGCTTTTGATAAATTTCGTTCTTATCTAATCTTGTCCAAAACTATTGTCTATACAGATCACTCAGCTCTGAAATATCTTTTTAAGAAGCAAGATGCTAAACCTCGCCTTCTACGATGGATTTTACTCCTTCAAGAATTCGACATCGAGATCAAAGACAAAAAAGGAGCAGAAAATGTCGCGGCGGACCATCTCAGCCGATTAGAAAATCCTTCAATGGATAAGTTGCACGAAAAAGACATTCAAGACCAGTTTCCAGAAGAACAACTCATGCACATTGGTAGATACCATCAAGGGTCACGATCTACCAATGATCCCTGGTATGCTGACTATGCCAATTATTTGGTGGGAAAAATTGTACCTAAAGGGATGCCAACCTCTCGAAGACAAAAATTCTTCCGCGATATAAAGTATTACTATTGGGACAATCCTTTCCTCTTTAAGGTTTGCCCTGATCAGATCATTAGAAGATGCGTTGATGGGAAAGAGGCAGAACACATCTTACACCAAAGCCACCATGGACCTACTGGAGGACATCACGGTACCAACATGACCGCAAGAAAAGTGTACGATGCCGGCTTTTTCTGGCCAACCATATTTTGAGATGCATACGATCTGGTGAGACGCTGCGATATCTGCCAAAGACAAGGCAATATAACAGCTCGGAATGAAATGCCACTCACAAACATCCAGGCCGTGGAAATCTTCGATATCTGGGGATTAGATTTCATGGGACCATTCCCTAAATCTAACGGTAAAGAATACATCTTGGTTGCAGTCGACTACGTCTCCAGGTGGGCCGAACCCCAAGCTCTCCCAACAAATGACGCCAAAGTGGTAACCAAATTTCTCAAAAAGTTATTTAGTCGATTTGGAACTCCAAAAGCAATAATTAGTGATCGTGGTACACACTTTTGCAACATCCAATTCATGAAAGTTCTGCAACAGTATGGTGTCACTCACAAAACATCAACAGCTTATCACCCCCAGACAAATGGGCAGGCTGAGGCAACAAATCGAGCTTTGAAGAGAATCTTGGAAAGAACCGTTGGTAATCATGGGTACAAATGGGCTGAAAAGTTAGATGATGCATTGTGGGTATTCAGAACCGCCTATAAAACACCATTAGGAACCACACCATATCGTCTAGTTTATGGCAAGGCATGTCACTTACCAATTGAACTGGAATATAAAGCATAATGGGCTTTGAAGAACTGCAACTTAGATATTTCTACAGCTGGAGCAAATAGACGAATGCAGTTGAATGAGTTAGCCGAACTAAGGGATCAGGCATATGACAGTTCGTTAAACTTCAAAGAACGAACTAAGAAAATTCACGATGCTAAGCTGAGGCCCTCACGATTCAAAACAGGAGATAAAGTGCTGCTTTTCAATTCGCGATTCAAGAAATTCTCTGGCAAGTTCAAGATCAGGTGGAGCGGACCATTCATAGTATCAAAGGTATTTCCTTACGGTGCTGTCGAACTTGAGGCACCAGAAGGTAATTTTAAGGTTAATGGTCATCGCTTAAAGCATTACTTCGAAGACTTTCCCATCAGGGAAGATGTCTTTATCTTTGAACCACCGTGAGTCGACAGAAAGGTACAAAGAGTCAAGCTAGAGACTCGTAAAACAAGCGCTATTGGGAGGCACCCCAAGCCTATCTTTATTTCTGTTATTTTATCTCTTAGTTTATTTTTATTAAGTATGGTTATCTCTGAACTAATAAAATTGCAGGCTTGCCACTTATCTGACTTCGAATTGCAAAATCTGAGATAAGTATTGTTCATTAACTATCACTGTTAGCATTGCCTGTTTATTTTATCTTGTTTTAGGATGGACGCTGTTGACGCTGATCATGTAGCTGCGAGACCACGCAGACGACACAGACCCCGTAGACGCAGAGCACAGAGAGCGGCTATGCTGACCATCACTGAGGAGGACCTGACTGATGTCCCGATCACTCACGAGGAGTTGCCCGATGAGGGGCCCTCATCACCTTTGCCAGCCCCCGTACCCACTTTCGAGTACGGTATCACTACGGCTGACCCAGCTGCTTCGTGTGCCCTCTTTCGGACACTCTCCATCCAGCATGACATCATGTCCTCTATCTGTGAGCGGCTCGAGATTCCGAGACCTGATGCCATCCCCTTCAGGCTTGGCCCAGATCCAGGACCATCTCGACTTCCATGGTTCTTCTGTCCTTCTGCTGGTCCACCTGTTCTCTCTACTGCTGGACCTTCCACTGGCCCCACTACTGCAGCTGCTGATCTTGCTCCAGCATTACCCACAGGATTTGCATCACCAGATCACGGCCTCACAGAGCAGCTTCTGGGTAGTTTTGATGCTCATACTTCTGTCACTTCCTCTGACGAGATCGTGAGTCAGGTTATGGCTGCTATGGATTTCTCCATTCCATCCCCGACTTCTGTTTTCGACAGGGATGTTGAGGCAGAGTTTGATCCTGACACTGATGACCTACTTGATGATTACTAGATTTTATCTTTATTATTTACTTCCTGTATTATGACTCTGTACTTACGCTTTAGACCTGCTACCTAGATGAGATACTATGATATGTGTGTCGTGGTTTATTGCAGAATTCAGCTTTGTGTGGAATGGATGATCTTAAACGAGCCTGGTCCTTAAAAATCCAGCAATTCACTAGCACCACTCCTGCACAAACCTGGTCTATTCCAGTAAACACAAATGGGGAGTCTCTCTGTTCCTTTCTCCCCGTTTCAATTATGTTTATTATGCCTATGTTAGTACATTTAATTTTTGTACCTCATCCTAAACTTATCACTAAGTGTGGGATTCCAGCCCAAATTAAACACTTGAGAAACATCTACTTACATGTTCAAACTCTAAGTGTGGGATTTTAATAAGAAAAATCTCTACTCAAGAGAACATTAGGGACAATGTTCCTCTAAGTGTGGGATGGTAGGTATAGAATACCTTAATAGGTGATTTTTATGTCCAATAGTAATCTTTCTCTCAAAATTTTTCAAAAATAAGGTCAAATTTTTTGAGTCTAACTCAGTTTTTGAGTCTCAGATACTACTGAGAGAAACCATTTTCAAAATATAAAGTATGATATTTCTAAAAGCCTAAAGGAAATAAGGTAGAAATTGCTTAAACAAGAAGTAATAATCAAAGGAACATGACTAGACATATACAACCCTTTGCAGTGAGGTATCTTGAGCCTAAAAGCATTCATCTTTAATGCTTCACTTTCATTTCTTGTGTGTGTGCCGATGTCTGTATCTCTGAATTAGAACTTGCTCTTGACATACGCTTCGAGACCATATTGGTGTGTACCGTACGCGGTATAGGTGCAATTAGATGACCTTGACATTCCTTAGGACTTAACCCATTTCTTACATATCTTTTCAAGCCCAAAACCCTTTCCGATGCTCATTTTTAGTATCGAAAATCCGCTTAGTATACCCTGTTGAGCCTAAACCCTTCGTTTCTTCAAAACCCTAATTTTCACCCACTTCCCAAAAATTACCTCCAAACTTATCTTGGAATTTCTGAGGTTATGAAGAACAACCTTTTAGAATATCTGTTTCAAATATCCTACTCATTAGCATTCTCCAAAATCAAGCTTCTCAACAAATGGTGCGGGAAAATTAGCACACAAGAGAACTGGAAGGACGATGGTGCGGGAAAAATTAGCACCTGGAAAAGGATCAAAATGATCAAGATAAGAGGAAAAGATTTCTAAAGGATTCAAAATATAAATTCCTTGGAAATTCTCTAAAAGAAATTCTGAAGAAAAGAAAAAGAAAAGAGAAAAGAAGAAAAAGAAAAGAAAAGAAAAGAAAATAACTCCGCGAATAAAGCTGAAAGTTTCAAAGCATTGCTCTTCATGAAAAATCCGGCAAAAGCTGAAACAGCTACCAACTCTCCGCTCCCCTCCGTTCTAAATAAAGTTGTTCATAATCTCAGTGATTTTAGGATAAGCTAAACACCCTCACAAACCACTATACATACCCTTCACCCTCACCAAACATTACAACCCTCTGAATGTCTTGAGATAATTAGCACCGTCCTCACCTAAGTGGTGGAGATCCGATTCTCGATCAAGCCTATGACGATGAGTGCAGCATGACTGGCTACTTTGAGCGATTTCGTTTGAGCTAGATTGATAGGAAACCCGATACACTTTGAGTGAATTGAGTGACCACCTATAGTGATATCGCCTAGTCATGTGTACTCCAAGATCATGAGATTTGGATGTACGCCTAAGAGAATCTCTTCTTGTTTATGGAAAGATCATCTTATCCTCCTCCACACTTTTAGAAGTAACTGCCTTATATGAGGAAATGCTAATCTCGGAACATATTCTCTGACTCGCCCCTAAAAACATGACCTAAAAATATTTTTTTCAGAGAGTTGTTGCTTGAGGACAAGCAACATCTAAGTGTGGGATAACTTGATGTGATGTAAAAAGTCATGTTTTTATAAGCTTTATTCCTCACATTTTGTACCTTTCTTTAGTGAAAACATTCCAAAACATTGATTATTTACAAAAATACACTAAAGTGGTTCAAAAGTAGACGTTGTGATAAAAATCACTGAAAACACTCTAAAAATGCACAAAACACAGCATTTTAATACAGGCCGATTCCTCCGATCTCATTTTCCTGCCAAGACACACTTCCTAACTTCTACCATCTGTTGTACAGGTAAAATCGAGACGGAAAAATCTGGAATCAAGTGAAACGGCCAAAGGACGGAGAAACCACTACGCTTTCAGAGCCATTAAAAGTCATTCCGACTACGCCTAAGCTCTACACATCCAATTTCTGTGATATTGGCATCATTAGAAGCGTAACGGAATGACGAAACAACAGGCGAAAGAATCAAGTCAAACGGACGCATAACGAAGGAGATACGGACGTTTTAAGCAACGAATAAAATCAGACGAAGCCCGTATACGGCCATAGGCACCGTATACGGCCCTATACAGACCGTATACGGCCTTGTATAGACCGTATACGGCCCTATACAAGCCGTATACGGCCCCCCTTCCCCCATATTGTGCTTCGTTTGCTTGTACGTGCTGCTTCGTGAGTCGTACGTGCGATTTAATGCTTTGCCTATAAATAGTGGACACCCCTCACTTCACCAACATACCAACTTTCTCATTTCAATCTCTCCCTACACTTTCTCTCTCACACACATCACTCTCTCTCTAGTTTCTCTCTCTAAGGGATTTTCTCTCTCTAGAATTGAGCTAGTTAGAGAGATAGTTAGGTAGAGGTAGCTTTTAGCTTTTGTACGGAGGCACTCCAAGACATTGTATTTGCGAAGATCTGTCTGTAATAAATTCGTATCAGGTTCTATTTATATATCTCTTACTTTCCAGTTTTAAACATGTGTTGCTTCGTTTATGCTTGTTTAGGATTGTATGCTAGATATATAATGTTAGGCTAGACATTTCTTTGTGTTTACTATGATGTAGTTATGTTAGAATAGTCAAAATGTTTATGCCATGCTGTTACTCTGCCCGTGTTACTTTAAACTGTGTATGAACTCGTAAACTGAATCTCGAATGTTTATCTATCCAACCTATGCTGTGGTTAGAAGCTTCCTACTAGAACTTGGCCAATTACTAGTGGTATGTTCTCTACCTATTCTATACTTGATGATCAATGAACTCGGTATGGCCGTGTTCTCTAGGTTGAAACAAATCATAAGAGACACGGAGCGTAGGATTAGAGATAGGTTAGATTCATGTTTATTTGTTATATATCTTTGAGAGAACTTTCGGGATATCTATGATCTAATTATTGGTTATCTGCTATGCTAGGATTACGGTGTTCTGTTATGTGTTACCCTATCGCATGTTCTTGTTTGATTGTTGCCCTAGGAATGATGCATGCTAGAGTTATCCCCTTGGTTCATATCAGTAACTGTACAATTAGGTTTTCAGACACAGAATATTGGTTTACACGGTAGATTAACATGCATGGAATAGTTGTGATGATTTATATCTGTAATGCTGAACAATTTAACTTATCGTTAGCCCGATTATCTCAACTTGGTCCGCGGGATTATCCCAGTTCGTGTTCTTGTTCAATAAACAATTCACGCTACGATACAGACATCTCTGATGACTGTGACTGGGGACCAGGATTCGAGGATAGTCGTCGGTTAAATTGGTCTGTACATTTGGGAGAACTTCCGGTGTATCTGACTTCTATAACTGCTATCCACGTGACATGTTATTTATCTGATTGCGGACAACTCTACGTTAGATATTTAATAGGAACGTAGTTGTAGCTCATTAGAATATAGGAAATTTGCGGGAGTAATGTGGAACCCTAACTAATGTAACGGAAAAACCGTAAAATGCCCTATTACTCGGTATAGTGCTGGAAACACCAATTGGTGGAGTACAAACGTATGGAAGCCGCGGAACGGTCGTAGGTACAATACTTTGCATTAGTTATGTTTCTATCCTCTCCGGGTTAGTCATCACATCTAGTAGCCTTACCCTTGACTATTCATCAATAACATTTAACGAAATCATAGTAAACACTCGCTTATCCTCTGTTGACCGAGTCTCCGTACAAACCTCTTTAGTTTTGTTTTCTTTATTTAATTAGTATTTAGTTATAAAAACCAAACCTATCCAAAAGCTTTTAAAAACCCTAGCTGAATCTCCAAAGATAATAAAACTTCCTAGACTCCCATGCCCGTTGTAGTTTGAAGAACGACACCTGAGTCATACATACCACTTGCTGCCCTTTTAGGTCTGTCAGTAGTATACAGCTTAGGATTCCCCTGCTCTACAAATTTAAAACCCACTGTTCGCCGCCTCTATTGCTGTTGGATCAACGACCGGAATTAAATCCGTCCGACCAATAGGGGCCACGACAAGTTTCAAATCATTTGACTTTATAGATGTACATTTGTCTAGTGAGAATACTTGTGATCTTAATTAATTTATACCACATAAGACATCAGGAAACTCTCGATCATCTCATTTCCCGTTAACAACTCCGTGATTGGACTTCCACACATATCCTATGCCAGCATCATTGTTTTGTCTATTTTGTTTATCAATTCCAATGCTCCTGCTAGTTGAATCTCAAGAAACTTAACAACCTTTAACTGCTATCATAGTTGAAGTTGTCATGGCAACCGTTGCGTGTGTATAATGCACTAAAGTACATGATGTATATTACCTAAGATTAACATATATCTCCTCAAATGTATAATACATAACATATTAAAAGTCAATCTATCTTGAACTTCTTTATCTTTAATGTAACACCTGCCAAATTAGGACTAGAAATTAGTGCCTAATCATTTGTAATACATGTAATTAGTCCTTTGGTTAGGGTAATTAATGTATCGAATATATATATTGATGAATATATACGACTATGCGATTTGATTAAATCGTACGAAACCATAAATCGAATGTAATTCGGTTCAAGTATTACGGACGTTGGTGAACAATTTTATTAAATAATATATTATTATTTAATAACACTATTATAACCAAAATATTATCTTGATAATATTTCGTATCCATTTCGTATAATACAATTAACAACTTACGCGATTAAAGTATTAAACGCTCAAACAAAACAAAACTAAGTTATATTTTATCACTCAATTATAAAATATTTGATGAAGTATTTCAAGTAAAATATTCGTATTTTAAAACTTATAAATAAACGTGCTTAAAATATTTTAAACGTTTAGACGACTGGGAAAACGAACACCGCACGGAGCGCGAACGCGGGAATTAAAAATTGGGACACACCCACTTTGGGTGGGCCCCACTGACCGGCCAAGAGAAAAGGGGGGAAACCCCTTTCCCTTCCCCATTTTCATTCATCATCTCCATCTATTCTTTCTCTCTCTCTTTTTCTCTCTCAAATCCACCACACCACCACCTCCATTAAACCACCAAAAGCTACCACCGAACCACCTCGAATCACCTCGGCCCTTTGGAGAAAAAGAACCACCACGTCACGATCTATCTTTCTATCTTTTCGGAATTTCCATTCGACACTTTGTAAGTTTCCGACAAATCCCGTCTCTTTGATTTTAAGTGTTTTTGACTTGTGGTTGTTTAGATAAGCTTGAAATGTCCATTTATGGGTTGGGTAAAATAATCGGACCAAACGGAAACCGGAAAACTCGTTTTCGACACAAATTCCGGCCAACAGACCGTAATGTTGCTTTTGGACCAGACCTTATGCGACGTCAGCTACAAGGTCGCAAAGCCTCGCACCATGTCGCATGGTGCGACATCAGCCTCAACGTCGCACTAAGTTGCTAAAGTCGCACATAGCGACACCGACCTCTACGTCGCAAGAACCAACAGCGTCGCATATAGCGACATAACACGTAATGTCGCATTAAATTGCGAACGTCGCACTTAGCGACGCCATGATCAAAGTCGCAGTCACCGCCTGCAAAACTACGCCTAATGTCGCAGATAACAGAACCTAGAAACTCAGATTTTACTAAGTGTCGAGACCTAAAATCACTTGATTTTACCCGAATTCAAATCCCAGATGCGTTTTTCACCAAAGCAATATAAGTAGAAATAAAAATTTTTCGAGCTAACTTGGCATCTCTACCCCAACCAGGGGCCAGCCCCTTGGACCCCGCCAGGGATTGCCACCCCTGGAACCCCGCTTCCCAGGGGTGCTGCCCTCGGACCCCCGTCACTTCGAGTTTGCAAATACATTTCACACCAAGTGTCAAACTTGTATAACAATACACAATCATAATAATAATAGTTAAGATTATTATTACAAACGATCACCAACGGGTCGTACACGTTTTCAAATACTTAAACACAACAACCAAATCATAGTAATTTGGACATTCTAGTTGGATGAACAACTACAATGGTGATTTTTTGAGATATCCAACCATATTTATCACCATCGCGTGTCGTGGACACCCTCAGGTTACAAGTCTTTAGACTTCATTACTCGGCTAATCAACTCAAGTTTATTAAGTTAAACTCGTAAGACTCAGGTGAATCTCATAGCCCCTCTTTTTACCGCTTTCCACTCAGGGGTGTGATTCAATGCTTACTTTTAACATGTGAGCGCAAGTACAAACTTTACAATATACTACATGAGTTATTTTCCACTAATCATTTCAAAGTCCTCCGTCAGCATAGTTTGGTAATACATTGTAGCGTGATTATTAGTATATGGTACCATATAGGATTGACCCTCCTCGTCCGGGTTAGCACGCACTAACTGGTTAAACGGACGTACTAATAATTGTTCAGACGAGTGTCGATTAGGCACTCGTGGAGGCACCTCGCTCGAAATTCTCTATATGGGACTCGACCCTCGAGTTAAGCTCAGACTATATGCTCATGGCTGTATACACTACTACTATTTATTTGCTGGATGCAAATCACTACTTAAATCTTGCGGTTCATACGATATTACCTGATTTCAAACTGTGAGCTCACCAGCTTTTAGCTGACCCATTTTAGCATGTATCACAGGTACCCATCAGTAGATTGAACTGCCTCAGGACTACTATAGCTTGAGTCAGCATGCAGACATTAGAGATTTTATTGCATTAATATATTTTGTACAAGTACTTATGTACTGAAATCTCTCATTTAATCGAACACGAGCTATGTACAGCTTTAAATGTTGTAAACATTCTTATATTAATATATTTTGTTAAAGTGACGCATATAGAGTCGTTTGCTATATCTCTGGTGCTTTGATTATTGATTAGTAACACCCAAAGTATGCTTCCACTAAACCGTAAATTTGGGGGTGTTACATTTACAAAAGTAAACAATTCTATACGACTTAAAATCAAAGAACCACAAAATACGTAAACAAAGCTTAACATTCTAGCTAATATAAGACTTAAGATTGAAACCTCATCCGTTTGAGAGATGCTGAGACTGATCCTTCTTCAACGCGTTTAGACTTTAGAGATCATGTCATTTTATGTCTTCCTTTTCATAAACAACAAAGTTAAATGGGCTGTTATCAATCAAATATACTTAAAACCCATATAGGCACATTAAAGCAGACACCAAATCATATATACACACAAAATGCTCCCGATCGATATGAATATATGAATAATAAGAAGAAAAAAGTATTGCAAATGAGGAGAGAATGAGGCAAAGGCAGAGAGATGGAAGTGAAAGAATTTGTAGGGATGTGTGAAAGATAAGATGACAATGATGATTTAAGTCATGGGGCCAACATCATTTACCAAGAAAATGAGGGAGTTGGGAGAAATTTTCAACCAAACTTGAGTAGTTGAGCATGCAGGATGTAGCTAATAAATGAAAAATATGGTATGAATAAGAGAAGAATGGTGTAAACAGAGAAAGTACAGAGGTTAGTTTGGATATATCATAAATAAATCATGTAGTATAGAAGGAAAATCCATAAAAAAAATGACATGGCAGAGGCTTGAACTGCAATTGTTTGTTTCAATAGGCAACAACTTTAACCAATATACCATGATGATGCACTCTTGTTTTACAAGTGCTTTCTATTTACTTCTATATAGTTCTCAATTACTATTCACCAACTATAAATCTAACAGTAGCATTTACCTTTGGTAAATGTTAATATAGGTAATTCACAACCCCATACCTGTTTTATAATTACATTATTTTACAAGCTCTTTAATTTTTTTTTCCTTTTTTCTTTGTTGTGTCTAGTGTAGCTTGAGCTTAGACACGTGATTCTTGTTGTCAAATACATCAATATATTTACGTCGCTAGTGATTTACGGTTTAAAAGTTCGATAAGATCTGATCAGTTTAAATAAGCTCGAGCCGAACTTAATTATATTATGGAACTCATTTAATTAACTAGCTCAAATTGAAGCTTTTAATATTGAGTTCAAATAAATTTGAACCTTTTTAAAAGTAATTTATATTATATATTACATATAAATAAAATAATAACAAAACAAATTATAGATCTTGTTGAAAGAGTCGCCGTTGAGTTGAGCTCGAACTTCTAACATATCAAACAAATTGAACCTAACTTTATACGTTAAAATTAAAAGAGAAAATTATCGAATTCATCCTTGTGTTTAGCTCAAAAATCATGTCTCATCCTTTAATTTCAATAATGTCACTAGTCGTCCATATAATTGTTGTTTTGCATCACCAGGAGTCCCAAGGTCAAACAACGTTAATTTTTTTGGTTAAATATTGGCATGTGCAAGGCACACAAGGGTATATATGTCTTTTCCTTACCAATCATCCCAACATCTATCTTCTTCTCAAACACATTGCTAACTAAAACACCATAACTTAATTATTCAAAAACAAATCATATTACTTTTATTTTTCCCAAATAAAAGAAATTGGTTAAATCAAAATCCACATTGAAATATTGGATAATGGCCAAATTCATCGACAGATACAAACCAAAGAACACATACATCTATCTTGGTAATAACTAGATTAAAATTAAATTAATAAACCCATCCACATATTTACCCTCACGTACCTTGCAAATGTCAATATTTAACGAAAAAAGTTAACGTCGTTTGTCCTTGGGACTCCTTGTAATGCAAAACAAAGATTATAGGGACGTTTAGTAACATTATTGAAACTAAAGGACGGGACATGATTTTTAAGCAAAGCACATGGACGAATTCTGCCATTTTCTCTAATTAAACTCACTAAGTCGTTAACCCATTTTAAACACTTTTTCATGTAAAATTTTTATCTTAAACCCTTATAATTGGTTTAAAGTATTTGCTTAAAACTTACTGTTTGTCCTATCGAAAATATCAACTATACCCCTTGAAAAGTCAACGATAATGTATTTTTGGAAGAGTCAACATTTCAAACATTTAATATTTTTCATTTTGGAAACAATCTTTTTTTAACCAATTACATAAATCAACATTTATATTTTTCTTAACCAATTATTTTCTATTATTACACGGTTTAAAAAAGTCTCGACAAAATAAGTATTTAAAAAGAAAAGAAAAGGAAATGACAATAAAATAGAGAAAAACAAAAATAAATTATCTTTCAAGAGCATGCTACTTTATAGATATCACACCAAATTTATTACATTATTTAATTGATCTATGACATATTATTTGTATCAACTATAAAATGATTAATCGCCAAATTTATTATATTATTTAATTGATCTATGACATATTATTTGTATCAACTATAAAATAATTAATCATAATGAGCAATTTCTCAAAAATTATTTCCGGCGCATAGCAGGTCATCTACTAGTTTATTATTGATATAATATACATGGGTTTATTTGCAACTTTTTTTCTTGGGAAAATCACAGAAATGATCTGTTGACCAAACCTATTTAAAAAAAGTAATCCGTTGACCGAAGCTTTTAACAAACTAATCCACCATTTGGCGCCAAAAATGGCACCCCGGCGCCCCTACAATATTTAATCCACTTTTAATACGTTAGTCAAAGATTTATTATTATTTAAACCCGTTTAATCACCATTAATTAATCCTTAATCACGAAAAAAGATGGGCCCGGTGCCAAACATGTGGACCCGGCGCCCCACGGTTTAGATCAAGCCACGTGGATAAACCCTGCACACGGATATGACACTAGCGCCAAATATGGACCCGGTGCCCCACTTAATGGGCCCGGCGCCCCACCTTATTCAGACCTCGTGTTTCGCAAAAGAATAAGTCACATCGGTTTAGCATAAGTCACATCCGGCGCCCCTAGCTTGTCACATCTGGAGCCCCACTTCTCACAAACGTCACCATCAATGGCGCCCCACATATCACGTGATTACATTCGGGTCCATTAAATAATTGGGGGCGTCGGTTTATTTTTTACACACCCGTCTTTTTTTTCAATCGGCGCTAGGGTTTTTTATTTCACTTTGTTCCGTCACCATCATCATCAATTCTAGAGTAAGGGGCGCTAGGGTTTTTTTTCTTTCACTTTGTACCGTCACCATCAAAAGAGATTTGGGGCGCTAGGGTTTTTTTTCTTTCAGTACTGTCACCATCATCGCCTGTAACACTAGAGCAAGGAAGGGATTTTTTGACGGAAAGAAGAAAACAACAAGAAGATGGAAGAACTTGATGATTTTGATCTTAATTTTGATGTTAATGTAAGTTTCTTTGATGTTTTTATATATTTATATGTTTCTATGTATGTTTTATATATTTATATGTTTTTATATATATATGTTTTCCTACCGTCACAGTTACATATATTTATATGTTTTTATATTAGTAAGTCATTGATGTTTTTATGTATGTTAGATTATATCCCAATTTCTTTTTAGAAGGTAGATGTTAGAATAAATTAATTATGAGAATTAAGAAAAGTTATTAATTTTAATTTTTTAGATATTTATGGATGTTAGTTTTAATCTGACTGAGCTTTTTTGGTAACCACTTTAATCCCATGTTTTTATAATAATAATAATAATAATAATAATAATAATAATAATAATAATAATAATAATAATAATAATAATAATAATAATAAAATAATAATAATAATCTATCTACAATACTTAAAAGATTGAGTCTTGAGTGCATTAAAAATTATGTACCCACTATAATAAATGATAGTAAAAAGTTAAAATATTTGATTTACAATTGTTTTAAATAATAATAATAAATAGTAAAAATAACATTTTCTATAAAATCATAATTCAATTATTAACTGTATATAATTTAATTAATAAATTATGAGAATTAATAATTAAATATTCTACATAGTTACAGTTATTGGTGTTGTCCTTTTAGAGAAAAAGGATATGTATCGATGTACATCATTTACAAACAACTCTTCATTTCATCTTCCTGTAGATTAATACATTGGTTGCAGCAGCAATTAAGTCAATAATAATAATAATAATAATAATAAATAATAATAATAATAATAATAATAATAATAATAATAATAATAATAATAATAATAATAATAATAATAATAATAATAATAATAATACAACTAGACAAGATTTGTCCTAACAAAACAACTAATTTATTACTATATTTCATATACATTTTGCGTACATTTTGATATTTTAAGAATCTAGGGAATAATAATAGTTGTTGTAGTAGTAGTAGTAGTAGTAATAATAATTATAACTAACACATTATAGCTAATTTATATCCCCTCTTTTAACTTATGTATATTGTTTGTTTATTAACTAACACATTTTAGGTGATTTTTTTGGGTTTGCAGAAGATATATTACGATGCACACTTAACTATTAGATGTAATCCTGGGAAGGCGATCAAACTAATTAATAAAAGCTTATCTAAATTCCCAAATAGACTACAGTTATTTAGAAATACGTGTTTCGGACGATGGCTGGATCTTCAATGCGATAACCGAGACCCGAGTTTGATACATTTGATATCACAGACTGAGTTTGTCCCAGAACATGAAGTCGATTATTTGATGTTCAGTGTTGCAGGCCAGCAACTTACATTCACACGCCGGGACTTCTATCTCATTACAAGATTTCGATTCAGTCGTCAGGACTGGTTACCTGACAAATTTGGCAATCTATTTAGAGATAGAGTTTTTCCATCAAGAGCTGGTCATTCAATTAAGGGTCGTGATGTTAGAGATGTGTTAGGGTCAGATAGTGACTCATTAGGTGATGTTGATCACGTGCGATTGTGCTTATTGTACCTACTTCATTTTGGGTTCTATGGTGGCGAGGTTAAGAATACAGTTAAAGACAGCGTCTTAGTCCTTCTGGAAGACTTAAATGCATGGAACCAATTTCCGTGGGGTTCTTACTTGTGGGATGAAAACCTTCCCCAAACTACGTAATGCGCTAGGAAAACGTGAGGAGTTACATCATTAAAATAAGACTTCGGAGTCGCGCACTTGTTACTCATTAGCCGGATTTGTTTGGGCCTTTAAGGTAACATCTCCATATTTGTTTAGTTATATCCACATTTATCTACTTATTATTATGTTTTATACTTGATGAATTTAATTGTTACTACGTATATATTATAAGAATAATTGCCTTTAATATTTTTGCAAAAACTATAATAGATATGGATTTACGAGGTATTTTCACACGGCCAACTTTCTGGATACTGTACCAAAAGTGAAGGTGTAATCCCTAGAGCCATTGCTTGGAGGAGGACCATCATTGGCTGTCCGTGGGAGGTTACACGGAGGTTCCTTACTACAGTTTTTTAGGTTATTCTAAAAAAAAAAAAATTAAGATTTAATATTTAAACCTACGTTACACATTTAACATTAAATTGGTTGTAATCAGCCCGGACGTTTACCACTGTTGGGTTTGGTGCCAACACATGAGGAGCAACAGATGGACTGGTGGATAGCTAGTGAACGTTTTTTTAATGGTATGGACATCAGACCTCGTTCAAAGAAGCCACGGCCCCCACCAACAGACTTTGATTTTAGACCCCAGTCGCCACCCAAGCCAACATTTCAGCAATCTCTCTATGGCCCCATGCCTGGTTTTGGGGATTTGTACACACCAATGGGAGGATTTCAACCATCATTTGGCCCCATGCCTAGTTTTCAACAGTCATACGGAACCATGCCTGGGTTTCAACAATCATCCTTCGTCCCCCCCGCCGACATATAGTGACCCAAGCCTTGACTTGAGGGTGTCGACCCTTGAAAAACAGCTTAAGGATCTGCGGTTTGAGTTTGATGTAAGTGTTTCAATGTTATTTTTATTTAACTTGTTATAAAAGGTGTTATGTTTTATTTTTTGTAATATATGTACAGGAATTTCGCGGTGCTTCTCACACCGGTCACGGCCCCATGCCTGAGGACACGTCAGCATTTAGGTTTGGTGCCAACCCGTTCGACAACGTGGTGCCGCAAGAGAATGTAACACACGACTAGTTTGCAGGTTATGATGCTACAGAGGGGTTGCCCACACCGTCCATGACTGTCATGGAGGTATATTAGTTAACCTATTTATATATATTTATATTTTTATATATGTATATATATATATATATATATATATATATATATATATATATATATATATATATATATATATATATATATATACAATATTGAGTACGTAGAACATATATTACTAAGTTTTTCTAAGTCACTAACAATTGTATGTGGTCAACTTCTTAGACACCTCCCATGGCACTACGACGAAGTCCGAGAGAGAAGATGAAAGGCCGACAAATTTCTACACCCTTTATGGCATTCCAGTCTACTAATGCTGCCATCCGAACTCCAGAGTATACCACAGACCGGTGTGATATTGAAACAGTGCCATTTGATCCAGACAGAGAAAAAGAAACTTGGGTACAAACTCCCATGGATTTTTATTCATACGAAGATAGGGAAGAGTGCTATCTTAGTTTAGATCCCCCGAACTTTCCATACAATAAGGAGTTTTGGGGATTACTTCTTGGGGTACATGGAATTCGTTGGTTCGATTCCGTAGTAATTTCTTAGCCTCGTTTACCTTATAACTTTTTACCATTGCTTTGATATTAATTTTAAACTTGTTTCTTTTTTGCAATTGTATCAGCATATTAACGCATGGATCCAGTATTTGATGCTCACTTTGACTTCAAGAGACATGCGTTGCGCTGTGATTCCAGACTATTTCCTATACATATTATTTAAAAAAGACTCTAACCCTGCTGAGGTTGCCAGTTATGCAAACGGTAGTAGATATATATACCATGCATGGTGGGATGTCGATCGTGTAAGTAAATATAGAACATCAAAGTAAATATATATATAATTTATATATGCTTTATATAACAAAAAGTACTTCATAAATAACAAATTACTTCATACATACGGGATTTAAAAATGCTTTACATTTGCAGGTTCTCATCCCTTTACACCCTAGGGGTCACTAGATGCTTGGGGAGCTGCAGTTGTCGTCGTGGACGTTGACTGTATATGACAGCATGTCATCCGAGCGAAGCGAGTACCTAAAGACTGTCAAGCAAAGTTTTGAGAAGTATCTTCCAGATTTTTTAAAGCGCATAGGCTACTGGAAACAAGTCAAGAAGACATCGAAAAAGAAGATCATAGTGACAATTGGGTATGCCGTTAATGTGCCACAACAGCCGAATGCTTATGACTGTGGGGTTTTTGTTTGTCACTTTATAGAAAGATTGTTAGAAGATTTACCTCTTCAAATAGACGGCGACTACACTACCTGGGCGAAAAACTATCGACTAAGAATGGCAACTGAATTATATAAGCTACGTGTTAAAAAAGATGAACACGCTGGTGTTAGTTGATGTATTACGGGGGGTATATTTTTCTAGACGTCTGTATAAAATTTTTAGATACAAACTTAGTTTATTTGAAAGTTTATTTAATTTATCCAACAACATTATCTTACATGCGTAAACCAACAACATTATTTTACATGCGTAAACCAACAACATTATTTTACATGCGTAAACCAACAACATTATGGTACACACAAAGTAATCCAAACAATTTTACAAATATGTATCTACAAATCACCCAAGTTAATGGGATCATACATCTCGTCATCTGACTCGTTGGTATCATATTGGTGATGTACTTTCTCGGATGGCTGTGATTTCTTTTTCCCGAAGAACTTGCGCGTCTTAGATAGCCATTTCGACTCGCTTGGAACGGATGCAGTGCATTTATTTCTCATATGTCCTTTGTTATGACACCTGCTACATTCAATCTCTCTTTTTTCCTCTCCACGGGATAGAATGCGGTTTATTTCACGTGGTCGACCACTTTGTCTTTTATCCATCACTGGTGGATGCACATTCATCAGTCCACTTGGTTGTTCCCATTCTGATTGATCCGGTAATGGAAAAATCTTGTCTTCGTATGTTTGTTGATATACGCGTTTAGAATACCAACCCGAGAAATATTGACTACAATCATTAATACGCAACCACCGCGCAACCGAAATAACATGTCCACAAGGTATTCCAGAAAGTTGCCACTTTCTACAACTACACGTACCATCACCAAAGTTAACAAGACCCTTTTTACCTCCGTCATCAACCTCAAATTGTGTTTGACTAATGCCACGTGTTTTCCAGTTGAAGCTGTGAAACTTTCTTTTTTCGAATTTAGCTTCTGCCCAAGGTGTAAATTCATTTGGGAGTTGAACTGCGAACATGTTGAACAAACAAAAATTATATAAAAATGATCACATTACAGTAAACTAAATTAACTAATTTTGAAACTTTACCTGCAGTTTCATGGCGAACGAAGTACCAATCTTGCACAGATTGTCAAAAAAATTCTACTAGCATAATGATTGGAAGTTTACGTGCATATTTAGATAAGGCGTTAATGGACTCTGCACTATTTGAAGTCATTATATTAAAATGTTCACCAGAAAAATGTGCTCGTGACCACTTATGCACACCGGCTTGCAACATAATACGAGAAGTAGTAGGGACCGCTGCTTCAAGGCGCGCCTTCCATTCCTCAAAGTCTGAAACCCTATATGCTTTGCATGTCTTCCAGTATAATTTTTGGAACATTTTTTTCTCTTTTGTGTTTAACCCTAAATTTACCATCAAATGTCGACAACATAAACCATGATAAGCATGCGGGAAAACTTGCCTTATTGCTAGATCGATGGATGCTGGCCGGTCAGATATGAATGCCAAACCGGGTATTTCACCAATGCACTCCTTAAGCTTTGACAAAAACCATATCCAAGTCTCGCCACTTTCCGTTTTACCGACTCCGTATGCCACAGGCAATATTTGATTATTCGCATCCATTCCCACTGCTAAGAAATTTGTTCCCAAGTAACGGCCCTTTAAATGTGCACCATCTATAATGAGTATTGGCCTTAAGTAGTAAACAAAACTTCGAAGCTGCAATTTAGATTTGTTAGTTATATTAAATACGAAAGAAAAAAGTACAACAAGGATAAACATTTACTAACCGCAACCCCAATAGCAACAAAAAGATTCTCGAACCTCCCTACATTATCGGTCTTAATGTGGGTCACCGTACCAGGATTAGCCTTCTTCAAATTGTGACAATAAATGGGTAGCTTGTAAAATGATTCCCCATCGGTCCCCCTTAACAATTCTATCGCACGACACTTTCCCCGCCAAGCTTGAGAATAAGACACATCTATTTGAAATCTTTGATTTAAATCGATCATGATGTCGCTCCCACGATATACCCTACTGCTATCTTTCAATTGATCACGAAGTATGTGACCCAATACATGTTTGTTTGCATTACGATGATTCGGATTAGTTTGCGTTTTAGAGCATGTGTGGTGGTCTTTTAGGGTTTTAACTTGAAAAACTGAATCATCATTTTGTAGATTTGTAGCTCTAAAGAACCATTCACAACCCTTTTTCACACAATGTGCTTCAAATCTTGTGGTTGATGATGAGTTACTCTGAATTCACGCCCATCTTCCAGACATTTAATACCTAAAAAAACTTTTAGCTCATCTTTGTTATTAAAGAACTGACCTTCATAAATTTTTGCAGATGGCACATAGCTCCTAGGTTTTGCGGGTGTTTGTTGAAAAGTGGGGCATTTTAGTGATTCGGGCATTGACCAGAAGTAGTTAGGTTGCATTTGAGGAGGAACACCTACTTTTTCTTCCTGGCCAACATCATCTTCATCTTCATTATCATCACCCTTTTTAACATCGTCCTCTCGTTCGCTGCTAGAAGACTCGGATATACCAAGTTCCTTTGCCACCTCTGGATCGGTTAAAGGGTTATAATTTAGATCGACGTAAACCACATGTTCTTTATTAGACCCAAACCGTTCAACTGTACTTTGAGGCTTTTCATTTTCGACTTCAAACAAAGGTTGAAAGAAATCTTGACGGTTACTAACATGCTGAGAAATGTGATCGTGTGAATAAACGAATGGATTATGAATTGGGTACTGGCTACTTTGAGGGGTGTGATACTGATTTAATTCTGGGGTAGGGTATGTATTTAGGTCAAATGTATTTATTTGTTGGGATGGGTAATCGTTGATCTGTTGGGGATGATATCCCGTTGAAGGACCGAGAACATGAGGTTGATTGCTTCCACTACCGAGACCCATTTGATGAACTACAAATAATGTTAGATCACCATATGGGTTATTACGAACGACTTCCATTAGAAAACCGACATCTTCGTCGTCAAAAATATCAACCAGGTGTGTGAAAGTTGACATTTTATAACATAATCTGAATTTTTGTTGAACATCTAAACGAGCCTTTTTAGCTATCAATTTTTTCAACTTCAAATGCCTTACATTTTCTGGCAAACTAATGGCTCGTCTAGTTAATCCGATCGGCAAATATTCATACACGCCGTTTACAATTTCCCACGATCCACCCCAACACAAAAGAATTTTAACACTCTCTGAACTCATTTTTTCAAACATTACACGTTTTTGAGAGACGGTTTGAAAAGGAGTTAACGATCATTCTTTTTATAAGGAGAACGCAACAATAAGCGAATAATAATAATGTACATCATTTCCCCTCTCTATTGTCCACAAATCAGGAATCCAATGACATGGGCGCAATTGATATAAATAAAATCTTCATAGGGCGCTGATCGGAGTTTGATAAAATATGGCGCTAAAGAATCTGCCATGGATTATTATTATTATTATTATTATTATTATTATTATTATTATTATTATTATTATTATTATTATTATTATTATCATCATCATTATTGTTATAATAAAATAATAATAGCTAAAGAATCAAATATAATAAAATCTGTCATAGTAATAATAATAATAATAGAAATAATAATAATAATAATATATAATATAATAATAATAATAATAATAATAATAATAATAATAATAATAATAATAATAATCCGAATTGTTATTTATATAATTGGCAAATGAATCCGAATTGTATAAGGGTTTGGCGCTCGTGAGGTGACATTTGTGAGTATAGGGGTGCCGATTTGAAAAGTGTGGGGCGCCGCACGTGTTTTTTTTCTGTATTTTACTTTTGCGAAACATGAGGTCTGAATAAGGTGCGGCGCCTGGCCCATTAAGTGGGGTGCCGGGTCCATATTTGGCGTTAGTGTCATATCCGTGTGCAGGGTTTATCCACGTGGCTTGATCTAAACCGTGGGGCGTCGGATCCACATGTTTGGCGCCAGGCCCATCTTTTTTCATGATTAAGGATTAATTAATGGTGATTAAACGGGTTTAAATAATAATAAATCTTTGATTAACGTATTAAAAGTGGATTAAATATTGTAGGGGCGCCGGGGCGCCATTTTTGACGCCAAATGGTGGATTAGTTTGTTACAAGCTTCGGTCAACGGATTACTTTGTTTAAATAGGTTTGATCAACAGATCATCTATGTGATTTTCCCTTTTTTTTTTTTTTTTTCCTTTAATCAACTGTGGCTTTAGGGTTTATAATCGTAGAGGCAAAACCCTTGCGAAACACCTAAAACATGAAGAATCCCTGTGCAGAAGATTCGTCATCTTCTCCATTTAATCGTTTACCAAACGATCTGCTTCTTCAAATATTCAACAAAATCATCGATTTGAAAACATTATGCACCTGCAAGCTCGTTTCTAAACGTTTCTCTTCCATTGTCGTTCAAATCGACTCCGTTTCCGTACCTGTTTGATCCGAATTCGATTTGAAGAGCTGCAATAACGTACATCTCGTATCTTCTAGACGACAATCATTTTTGGATGTGATTGATTCAATTAGGAGATTTACGAGGCTCAAGTCTCTGCACATCCACCTTCCTTTTCTCAATACTACTGCTGGTAATTATAACTTCAAATGGAAGATTCAAGTAAGTAATAGAGTCGATTCATTCGTGTTCGTTTCAAATTCGATTCACAGTATTAATGATACTAGTAGTACATTATTAAATGGAGTTAATGAAAGTAGTCTGCAAAATGAGGAAGAAGAGGATCCACATATATGTCTTGACAAATGCATCATTGCGCTCAATTGTTGTCAGGATGCGGTTTCTAGGTTGACGTTGTTGGGTTGGACTTATGATTTTAGGTTGTTGGAATATGTTTCTGTTACGGATTCGGGTAAATATGGGACTGTTTGTTTTAAAGGTAGTGAAAAGATCTCTCAAGTGAGGGATTCCATAATTTCCGGGGATTCTAAACAGAAGCTAGCTCTTTTGAAGAATCCGCATAGGGTTAGTGAGTGTTATGTCCCGTTGTTGAGATTGCCGGTTTCAGGTTATGTTATGAAGGGAGTAACTATGATCTCAGTAGTCAGGGATGATCTTCCTGATGATAGTGTTGTCAACGTAGAGGAGGATGATTTTGAACAAGATAAAGAGGAGGCTGCTTATCGTGAAGCTGTGATTGAGATTTTTAAGAAACATAGGGGCTCCATAAAGACGGTTTCTTAAGTCTG
This sequence comes from Helichrysum umbraculigerum, assembly GCA_949592205.1. Taxonomy (NCBI): domain Eukaryota; kingdom Viridiplantae; phylum Streptophyta; class Magnoliopsida; order Asterales; family Asteraceae; genus Helichrysum; species Helichrysum umbraculigerum. Next base: position 113,229,424 of record CATIUR010000003.1, on the reverse strand, counting down.
AATCGTGTGATCTCCTCTTAACTTCTAAGAGGTATTTTCTCTGAGAATTTTCAGTTTTGGTGTTTTACTTTTACTTTTTATGGTTTTCTGTACTACGTGTGTTTAGTTATAGGTTGCTCTTGATATTTGTTTGTATACGAAGTAGTTCTGTCTTATGATCATGAAGTGAATAATGTCATCACTTAGATCCTTATTGAGCTCGATTTTGTCATTTACAAGTTGTAGGTTTTGGGTAAGAGAAAAGTTTTATGTGGTTCAAATAAGGTGTTAACACATCATGTGCTGATAAACTGTGCCATGAATTGGAGACATGTGAAAACGAAATGATTATCTTGAATAAGTTTTAATTACTAAACTATTGTTGTGATGTTAATATATTTTAGTAGTTATATAAGAAACATTACTTGTTTATTAAAATATATGATTATGACCACTTCTTGAAGTTAGCAGCTCCTCAATCAGGTTGTATATTGCAACCATTCTTCACTACAACTGAATTATCTATAGACTTCAGACTGAACTTACATGATTGGTACGTCTGAAGTTGGACAAATAACTTAAAGTTAGGGTGGGTAAAGTAACTGCTCTTATTTTGAACTGAAATATTGGTTATTGATAGTTTAAATTTTGTTGCATATCTTTCTCTTCTCTTTAAGATATGTCATGTAATTAACAAGTTCTTGGCACGAAGATGTATGGTTTAAATAAAAAGTAGCAGTATATATCTCATGACAACTCACAAGCTGTCATGTAGATATGATGCAAATAAGGGTAGAGAAACAAGGTTTAAATCTTGAAGATGCAATGACAACTGACAAGTAGTAGTACATCTTGTTTTTATTAGATTTCTCCCTGCAGAAGTTATCATGTTTAGAACAAGTCCGGTTATGTTTAAGAAGCATGAAAAATGAAAAATATAATCTATTAACCACACAGCACTGCACGAATAATTATTGGGTGAATTGAATAGTCTGTATATATTATTACATGTTTAGGTGTTTCTGAAAGAAAAAAAAGGTTCGTTTTCGTTTCTCCACTCTTTGGGGCCACCCGCGGTCCCTCCCCAACCTAGTAATCCAGAATCGTGGAGGGCGGGATTTGCTCAATTCCACTGGTTTGCAGGGTACTTATGGAGCCCAAGGTTTGTCTATTTGGCTTTTTTGGTTACCCAAAAGAAAAGTATTACAAAGCTTCTGGAATACTCTGTATAATGTTAACGGGTCATACAAACATGTTTCAGATTATAAGTTTATTAGCTTTGCTTTTCTACCAAAGTCATAAACCAGTCTTAATTTTGGATGAAATGTTGGATTTTAAGTATATTATTTTCAATTGTATTAACAATTATAAATGCTTTTTTAACCTGATTCTCAAATCCATTAGGTGAACCTATGTTCCCTAGCTTGATTAGTTCTTATAGTTTTGAAATGCTTATTCACCCATTAGTTGCTAAATTGAACTTGTATAGCTACATTCGAAATTGGACAACTTTTTAGAAGTTAGGCTAGGTCTTGAATATGGATTCTGATGGTATGACGCCTGCTGCATGATGATCTTCATAGAAGATGCATTTGTTTTTAATCATGATTTCTTTCTTTACCCTTTTGGACCTCTAATATGCGATATTAATATTAGTTTTGTTTTTTTTTTCTTTTTTTGAGCAAACACTAAAATGCGATATGAATGACAGGTTCTTCAGCACAGAGAGTTTCTCAACTGCTTCAATGCTTTTGTAATATGCATATACTGAATATCTAATGACAAGAAGGTTTAATGATAGATTGAGAGAAGACTTGATCAATGGTAGTATGTAAAAGTTGATCGGTAGGGCAAATTAAAATAGTAATCAAGAATTTTATGTGGATGAAATACGTAACTACTTAGTTGTTGAAATTTATAACTAAATATGCTTATGTTATGTTTGTTGTTTTTATCTCGAAAATTAAAGTAGCCCATATAAAATTGTATGTTTGATTTTATTAGAGCCGGCAATTTTTAATCCTGATGAATGAAATCGGGTTATCGTGGACAACTTTACAAAGCCTCTAGGTTGTTCTGGTCTTCCAATTCAATTGAAATGGGTCAAAATGGGCAGATCGCAGGATTTAGGCAGGTCAGAATGGGTAGGTTGTTTTTTGTTCACATTTGTTATTTAAATGAAATAGACGGTGACCGCTGCTATCACTCCTAGTCTCCTACCTTCCAACCACTGCTGCGCCAAGCTGCCATCACGACCATCTTCAGATCACTGCGTTTCGTCATTTTCGTGAATCCTAACTTGGTTTCATGAATAAAAATATTAAACATCAGTTTTTAATCCTAACTTGGTTTCATGAATGAAAATATTAAACATCAGTTTTTTAAATGAGAAGGTGACTTCGAGAGGGGAGGAAGCAGTAAAATTTTTTATGGTACTATTAATTAAGGGGTAATTACATATATACCCATAAGTAAGTATAAATTTCCTCAAATCATGCTTTCTAAGTATTGTACAAATAATTTGTATTGTGAGGAAATATGTAATAATCCAAATTAAGGAGATTTTTTCTTTGACCATAAGATACTAGCACATTGCCCGCGTAAAAGCGGCGGGTTAAACTTTAAGCTATAAATTCTTAATTTCTGATGTTTGACATGGAACAAAGGTTCAACGGATTGCTCAATTTATATTATATTTATTTTTATGTTTTATATTATTAATGGATGATGGATCACTTTTTATGTTATACTAATTAAATCTATGACCAAAATAGTCATTTTTGATTGAATATTAATACCAATGATTTAACTATATATTATATATTATAAGTGGTATATTAGACGTATGAAATTTGTGAATAAGTAGTGATCATTTAATTAATAAAAAGATACGATTTTCAATCAATGATTATGTATATGATTTAAATTATAGTTATTAAAGAGTTATTATGTTGCTAAAATAATCTACTATTTCCAAATTATGAAGTTAACCTTAGGGTAGTTTTGGTATTTCGCATATCCCTATTTGTAAGTTTAAGCCAAAAGGGATAAACCCTTTATAAGTAGGGGTGGCAATTTGGGTCGGGTCGAGTTGACCCGCTCGGGTTATCGGGTTGGCAGGTCAGAAGTAGTTGACCCAGACCCGACCTGATTTTCTAATCAGGTTGAGTATTTCAACCCAACCCAACCCTAACTCAAGCTGACCCAACCCAGTTGACCCAATTTTTTAACGAGATCAACATATTTTCGGGTCATTTTATGTTAGTGGGTCAATTTTGGGTTAAATAGGTTACATGGGTCACTCTCTAAATTTATAGTTCGTCATTAATAAAGATAAAAGTGTCTATTAAATCCTCAAAAAATCATATTAGCTAGTATGTTCATCAAAATCTAGTAAAAAAACAAAATAAAAACATTTGATTCATTAAATTAAAATAAAACTTTTAAATTTTTAACCACATTTTTAATTTATTCTTGTCAGTTTCATGTCAGATTTCGGGTTGTGTCGAAAATTGTCAGCCCTAATATGGTTTATGGACAAAAAGAAGTTCAAATGTTTTATTTAAAAATAAAAGTATAAATCTTTTATAAATTTAAATTATTTTTATTTTTATTTTCGGGTCATCGGGTTGACCTGATGACCCATCAGGTTACCCGAACCCGACCTGAAAAAAAAATCAGGTTATCGGGTTTCGGGTTGGTGGGTCAACGGGTCAAAAAATCATGACCCACCCTGCTTATTTTCGAGTCGATCTCGGGTCGTGTTTCGGGTCGTGTCAAAAATTGCCAGCCCTATTTATAAGGTTATATATATATAGATATAAAATTTTTGATAAATTCTAGTCTTAATAGTGATGGAGACCCAAGTATTGAAGATCGAGCCCACATGTTCATGGAGGCTCACGAGAAAAGGGCTGCAAAGAAAAGGGTGTAACTTGGGCTACGGGGCTCCGTTTTAGGCCCATGAGTAGGCGAATCGAAGCTCGGTTCGAGGCCCACCAAGCCCACTAACTGCCGACGGCGGTTAGGCCCATGCTCGAAGCCCAAAAACGGCTCCGTTTGGGAGATACGGCCCATTATATGTTTTGGATCTGTATGTTGGGCTTTTGTTTTGGATCGTGTGTTTGGCCCGTTATGTTTTTAGGCCCGTTTAAAATTCTGGATGTTATTTAAGCTTTTTTCTTCATTGTAATGAACTTAGTTTTCAATTTCAAGAATTTTGATTTCACTTTCAATTTGTGAATCATTTCCCATTTCACGGTATTCTTTTGTGAATCAACGTGTTTTTGGAAGAGGTTTCTCCTGGTATTCACAGGAATCAACAGGTTTAACCTATTATCCATTTTATACACTACATCAAATAGTAGTCAATTAATTTAATATTTTATTGACACATGATAAGTTATTACTCCGTATAATTTTCAAAAGGAAAATGATAACGACAGTTTTAAGGGCTGTCAATAACAAGTTAGTTAATGCATTAATACTTGTACCCATACCGTAATAAAATATATGGACCCGAATTTTAGTTGACGCTTCACAAATATCCCTTGAGTACAGCCAATTGATGCACCCTTTATGGCTGTCGTTAACAATACTCTATTCAAAAAGTCAAAAATGAGAAAAAAGAAGAAAAACGGGCCGACCTATTCTTTTGCTTCCTAAAAACTAATCGTTACCATAAGTAACTCCAATCCTGCATACAAACCTCTTACGTTTTTCTTTTCCTTCTGTAACCATCTGAAAAAAAAGAAATAATATGAAGGAAATAGATGAATCTTGTGCAGAAAATTATTCATGTTCTCCATTCAATCGTTTACCAGACGTGATGGTTCTCCAGATAATAAACAAAATCATCGATCTGAAAACATTATGCATTTTTCATCTCGTTTCCAAACGTTTCTGTTCCATCGTTATTGAAGCCGACACGGTTTCCTTAAATGCTACAAATGATGTCGACTTGCCCACTGAAACATTTTTTGCTGCAAGTAAGTTTCTGAAGAAGTTTACAAAAGCCAAATCTCTATGTATCCAGCTTCCATTATGCCTCAGTATTACTGCTGATTGTTTGTTCAAGTGGAAGATTAAATTCGGTAACAGACTTGATTCATTTGTGTTTTTGTCACCGAATTCAATATTCAATACCGGTACTAATACTGATACTGATACCGATGGAGCGAATGAAAGTGTCCTACACAATGCCGAATTAAGTTGTAAAAAAAATCATATTGCGTCCGAGTGTTTGTTGGGTGCCATTACTAGGTTTTTATTCTTGCGTAGGTTGGCGATTAAATTTCCGTTGTTGGAATATGTTTGCCTCGCAGATTGGGGTAAACGGGGGATGGCTTCTGTTAACGGTGGTGAAAAGATTTCTCTACTGAAGAATTTGACACTTACAGACAAAGTGGACATTGAAGACAAGTTCCATCTTCATAAGAGACCTCGTAGGATTAGTCGGTATCATGTCCCGTTGTTGAAATTTCCGGTTACAGGTTACGTTATGAAGGGAGTAAACATGATTTTAATCGAGAGGGATGATCTCCCTAAGGATAGTTTTAAGTCCTTTTTTGATGATAAGAAGGATGATTTTAAACAAGATAAACTGGAGGTTGCATTGTTGACATGTTTAATGTCTTGGATGCCAAAGAAGACTACAAACCGAAGACTTAAGGACATGATTTATATTAGTGCGTAATTAGAAGGTATTATTATGTAATTAGATTAAAGTTAAGAGGTGCAATGGTTGATCAAGGGATACAACCACCGGCCACCATTTGAAGGGTGGCAGTTACCACCAAACAACACCACCGAACCATTGCAACCTTTCATAGGTGTCTATTCGTTATGTATATATATGTATGTACCTGTAAAACAGATTGTAACAACAATAACAACAATTCAGTTTATTGTTTCATAGTTTTCTTTTGTTCTTGATCCCACTGGGACAACAGTGGTATCAGAGCACAGATTAAGATACATACCGATTGCCGTTCCAATCGCCGTTTCAGTGTTCATACGATTGCCGTTTACAATCGCCGTTTCCAGTATTCATACGATTGCCGTTTACAATCGCCGTTATACGATTGCCGTTTCCCAATCGCCGTTTGAAAAAGACTGTTCCAGAAATTGTTTGCCGTTTCCAAACAACAGAAAATCAGAAGTTAGTATTTGAAGTTTTTGTTCGCCGTTACCGAACACAGATTATCAAGAAAGAGGGAGGATATATAAACATACCGGCCACCGCCGCCGCCGTATATTGACCGGAGAAGACAACCGGAGAAGAAACCCAAAATTGTGAAACCCTAACTTTCGCAATTCAGAAAATCAAGGGAATCAAAGAGGATTCCAACGGTTGAAGAGGAACAACCGCCGCCGCCATCATCACAAAGATTTCAACGATTTAAGAAGAATCAACAACCCATTGAAAGAGAAAACAGAGGAGAGAATAGAAGGGGTTAAATCAACGATTAACCGGAAGAAAACACCAACGGTGAAGAAGTCGAAAGCATTAGTCGCCATTTAAGCGACACCAAAGAAAGTGAAGAAGAAGATAAAAGTCTCGCAGGAACCAAACAAAGCATCGGGTCATAAGATCCAACAGGTTTCACCACTTTACAAACTTAAACCAATTGGGCCAGGAGCATTGGGCCAGTAACTTGGGCCAAAGAAAAAAAAAAGGAAAATTATTTTCAAAGTCAGTGTATAAGTTAAAAAAAAAAAAATAAGGTCTTATAAAAGGCTTTTTCAAACACTTTTAGATTCATAATTTTTTTTTAATTTGGAATTAAGATTGGTTAAACACTTTTAAAAAAATGACTGTGGGAAAAGAAGGAGAACAAAGTGATAGTTCAAACAATTATATGATTAAGGGGATGGGATCGACACCCTATTTTCAATGTCCGTTGTTGAATGCAACGAATTATACGATATGGTCGATAAGAATGAAGATTATTTTACAAGCAAATGGATTATGGGATATGATTGAGCCTACGGTTGGAACTCAAATCGATGAAAAGCGAGACAAGACTGTAATTGCATATTTATTTCAAGGACTATCCGAAGATATGACATTGCAAGTGGCAAATAGCAAAAGTGCAAAAGAAGTTTGGGATACATTAAAGACTAGAAATGTTGGAGTGGATCGAGTACAAAAAGCAAAACTACAAACCCTCAAATCCGAATTTGAGAGGTTGCAAATGGAGGAAGATGACAACATTGATTCATTCACCACAAAGATGACAAGTATTACTTCAAAGATGACAAGCCTTGGATCAACACTTGATGAATCAACCCGTGTACGAAAACTGCTAAATTCTGTGCCCGAGAGGTTTATTCAAATAGTCGCATCCATTGAACAATACTCCGATCTAGATGAAATGACTCTAGACGAAGCTATTGGTAGATTGAAAACCTTCGAAGAAAGAGTAAAAGTTAAGAAGGGAAAAGAGGTCGAACATCAAGATAAACTATTATTGGCAAGGCACTACAACAATAATGGTCGAGGACGTTACTATGATAATCAAGGAAGAGGAAAGTATGTTCCACCACATAATCGAGGTCGTGACAATACTAGACAACATGATAGAGATTAGAATCATTTGAAAGATACATTTAAGAGCTACAATGAAGAAAGGAAATTCCCTCGAGATGAAGAAGAATTTTCAAGAAATGCAAGTGAAGTGAGATCTTATAATTGCAACAAATTTGGACATTATGCCTCACATTGTCGACAAAGATCTCGAACACATCAAAGACAAGAAGCATCAAACCTTGTGGAAGAAGATTTAGAACCAACACTATTAATGGCATCCACGAGTTTCAACAAGATACAAAGAAAGCTGAATGAAGATGAAGGAAGATATGATCAAGAAGAAAAAGAAGACTATGATGAACCAAGTATGGAAAATGAACAAGTTAAAGAGAATGGCGTTTATGAGAAAGGAAGAAAGCCTAAAGTCGAGACATTTTGGAGCGCTATTATTTCAAAGGCACTTCAAAAGATCAAACATAAGATGAAAGGAAATCTAAAGCCAAAATGAAGATTGAAGATTTTGGCATCACGACATTAGGGGGGAACTGTTGACATGTTTAATGTCTTGGATGCCAAAGAAGACTACAAACCGAAGACTTAAGGACATGATTTATATTAGTGTGTAATTATAAGGTATTATTATGTAATTAGATTAAAGTTAAGAGGTGCAATGGTTGATCAAGGGATACAACCACCGGCCACCATTTGAAGGGTGGCAGTTACCACCAAACAACACCACCGAACCATTGCAACCTTTCATAGGTGTCTATTCGTTATGTATATATATGTATGTACCAGTAAAACAGATTGTAACAACAATAACAACAATTCAGTTTATTGTTTCATAGTTTTCTTTTGTTCTTGATCCCACTGGGACAACATGCATATCACGAAGCTATGATGGAGATTTTTAAGAAACATAAGTGCTCGATAGAGAGGGTGCCTAATTAGTCAGTAATCATCTTCCTTCAAAAGTCGATATGTGCTTGCGTAAGAACTAGTTTGTTTTTAGATAAAGACAGTAAAGTAAATAGCTAGTATCATTGCTTACATCCTTATTGAGCTCCATTTTTTGTCATTTATAAGCTGTAGTTCGTGGGTAAGGATAAGTAGGCATTCAAAGGTAGATATTGTGGGGTTCAAATAAGGTTTGAACGCTTTTTGTGCTGATCAAATATTACATACCTTTTGCAATAGTGTAAGCCTTGTAAACTTAATTTTCCTGCTTATTGTTTTGGAATATATGCATGTTCTCTGTTACTATGCAGTTGAGAGAAGTGAATAACAAAATGATGATTGTAAGTAGCGTTTAATCACTAATTTTATTTATTGTGTGTGAAGTTCAAATATCATAGTAGTTGAATAAGAAATATAATAGGGTCAGGGTACTCAGTTGTGGAAGGGCAGTGTCTACACTCTACATTAGTCGTTAATACTCCGATTATGAGTCACTACTTCACAATTTATATTGTGACCCAATCAAACACTTAATATGATTGACATTTGTGGTCAGGTTGCATATTAGGACCCTTCTTCACTGTAACTGAATATCTCTCGAGTTCAGACATAACTTACATGTTTTGTACACATTCGAAGTGGGACAATTAACATAAAGCTGTGATGTGTTAAAAAAGTGAGTGTGGATGTGGATCATTCATTTGCGTTCTGATTGTTCCACATCCTACAAGACTATATAACCCTCTAAGAGATGATGAACCTCATAAATAAAGGATAAGGATAAGTTTAATTTACCTACTGAATTTAAACAAAGGTTGTTGGTATATTGATCTCTATGAACGATTGAATAACAATAATAATCACACTAATCTTTTATTGATACACAAACGTTGGTTTTACAGACTTGATTATATAGGTATTTATAACCCTCCAATCGACACATACTAAACATCACACCGTTTCACTAATTGGTATAACTACCATCATGTCTTTTCCTACAGACACACCCTTTCAAACTAACTGCCATAACCATAACCGAAATTAACTACCATTCGATTAATATCTATTGACTTATCACATTTGGACCCTTAACTTATGTAAACATACATAAACACTAAATACTTTACATGGATTAATAAGTTAGTATTCAACACTCCCCCCTAATTTATTAATCCATGCCTTCAATATCTTCATGCTCCATCATCTTTATCTTGTGCATGTTGTAGTAAGTCTTACTTTCTGAACTTTGGCTTGTTTCCACTTCCTTTGTCTTTGTCTTTAACACGAATTGTGTCCTGAGCTTCCTCTTTGATTTGACTTCTTTCTTTCTTGTCTTCAATCTCATCTCGATCATCTTTGTCAGTATCTTCCTTTATTCGTATCATGTCATAATCTTGACTTTCCAATAATTTGTTTCTTGTAGTACTTGTATCACGATCTTCTGGTTCAACTTTCTTGTTGCTTGATTTTATGTCTTTCTCAATTTGGCTCTCCTTTGGAAATCTTGATGGCGTTTCATCATGCTTCTTGCATTTGCCCTCGTCAATGCTTGGTTCATCTTTTAGATGTTTCTCATCTAAAACAACTTCATAATTCTCTTTCTCAAATTGTTCTTCTTTTGACTTTATCTCTTTCATCTCTTTGCTTGTGCAATCTCTCAAATTTTTTAGGTTCTCTAATCTACTCTGCATTTGTATCTCAAATGCTATCTCTCTATTTCTCATTTTCTTCTCAAACTCTTGTTTCTCCATTTCTATGTCTTGAAGTATTTCTAACTTCCAAGACTCTAGTTTGCTCCTCAAATCAGTTTCTATTTTTGACCTCATGTCTTTCAACTTTTCTTTTGGAATTTCATCATTCTCAATGACAATTCCATTCCTCCCTGGTTCTTCTTCAAAGTATGCCATCTCGTTTTCATCATTTCTCGTAACCATCAATAACGTTGGTTCTTTATCTTCGAACACAAGGTTTGATATTTGTTTTCTACGGTCTAGTTTTGGACAATCTGTAGCATAGTGTCCAAACTCATGACAATTATAACATTCTATTTATCTAAGATCTTTTTTATGATAGTTTTGATCTCCAAGGTTTCTCCTTCCTCTATCATAACTATCTTCATTCTTACTATCTCTAGTGAATCTTCCTCGGCCTCTTCCTTGTGTTTGATTACCACCTCCTCGTCTACCATTTCCATAGTTGCGTTCATAATTTCCGTCATTCCCTTGACGTGTGAACAACAACTTCTCACTTGGTTCTTCCTGACTTCCTTTTCTAAACTTAATCCTTTCTTCATAAGTCTTAAGTCTCCCGATAATCTCCTCCAACTTTACAGTCTTAAAATCAACAATCATTTCAATGGTTGCTACTACTGCTATGAATTTATCTGGTACTGCATTAAGTATTTTTCGTACTTTCGTTTGCTCGTCAAACATTAATCCACATGTAGCACCCTTTGTAACAATACTCATCAACTTTCCGGCAAATGAATCTATTGATTCATCATCTTTCATCACAAGTCTCTCAAATTCCGATTTAAGTTGTTGCGAGTGTGCCTGTTGTACATCTTCTGTCCTAATAAATCTGGACTTTAGAGAGTCCCAAATTTCTTTTGCTGTTTCACATCTCGCAACTTGCATTTGCAAATCTTCTGGTAACCCTTGAAATAGGTATGCTGACGCATAACTATCATTTTTTACATCAATCTCCTTTGATGTACTTGTTCCTTCTACTAAATCTCATACTCCATTTGCCACTAATATCTTTTTCATCCTTAATGCCCATAACGTATAGTTCGTATTGTTTAGAACTGGGCATTGATATGATGATAACAGTGTGGCGACTGCGCTATAAACAATCTTTTCGGTTTTATCTCTCGTCATATCTCTTTGATTTGTTTTTTTTTTTTTTTTTTTTAAACCAATATAAATCTTTCAACTTAACTTTTCTGTCTAACCACAATAATTCTCTAACAATTCTAACGTTTTCCTAACGCGAATTGTAACGGGTAAGTTTTAATTTTAATCTATTCTTGAAAATAAATTAAAATTTATTTACTATAATATATATATATATATATATATATATATATATAAATGGAACCTGCTTGTTGGCCCAAGTTACTGGCCCAATTGTTGGCCCTCTTTAATTTGGGACCTGTGTCGTTTCACTCTGTAACTGCTGAATCGCTGTGCGTGTGCGTGTTCCTCCCCCGGCTTCTCTTCTTCTTCTTCACGTCTGCCATGTCTGGTTTTTTTTTTCTGGTTAACGGCGGCGCAGCTTAGTGGTGTAACCGACAATTATTCTCTCTTGTTATCTAACTGTCGTGGTTCCTCCTTGAACCGTGGTAATCTTCTTCAGAAACGATGGCGGTAGCAGTGGTGTTTCTCTATTTCTCCGGTGGTGGCTTTGCACAACCGGTATGTCTACTTTTCCCTTTCTCTATACTTTATGTGATTCGATCTTTACTTAATCAAATCGTTTATCTCTCTCTCTCTCTGTTTGTTTTTCCTGAATCAAACTTAGGGTTTCTCTAACCCGTTTTTGAAGAACAGTCTAATCCCGATTGGTTCTTCTCGTAATCGATTTCTCTTTAATCGATTTATTCTTATTGATCTAATCCCGATCAATATCTTCTTTCTCTCCTCTCTGGATCTTTGCTCTGATACCACTGTTGGTATATTGATCTCTATGAACGATTGAATAACAATAATAATCACACTAATCTTTTATTGATACACAAACGTTGGTTTTACAGACTTGATTATATGGGTATTTATAACCCTCCAATCGACACATACTAAACATCACACCGTTTCACTAATTGGTATAACTATCATCGTGTCTTTTCCTACAGACACACCCTTTCAAACTAACTGCCATAACCATAACCGAAATTAACTACCATTCAGTTAATATATATTGACTTATCACATTTGGACCCTTAGCTTATATAAACATACATAAACACTAAATACTTTACATAGATTAATAAGTTAGTATTCATCAAAGGTTACTTCTTTTGTTTTCAGCTTTAATGTTTGTTGTATACTTGTACTATTTCTGTTTACTTAATTGTATGTCTGTATGAGAACTCAAGTAATATTGTTCAGATACTTCACAATTTTGTATCTTGCTGAGCATGTGTGTGTCATTATATCAGCAGTAGTTTGTGTGTATTGATGATGGTATGTGGTTGTGAAGCCGTTGAAGTGTTCTTTTTCCAAGTTCATATAATAGTCACTTTATTTTCATTAAAGATTTCTTTATCTGCCCTTTTACATCTCTAATGTGCGATATGAATGATAGGTTGTTACGCACAAAGAAAGCTTCCCGACTGCTACTATGTCTTTGTAGTATGCATATATGGAGTATCTCATGACAAGATGCCTAAGGAAGGATTGACAAGATGTTGATTTGGTTTATGATTTTTAACTTTACGCTATTTTTTTACGAGTTTCTGGTATCTATGGTTGTTATACTATATCTACTATTTAGTAGACTATCCTACTTTTATATTAGTTTTTTTTTCATCAATCTATCTTGAAATTTGAAGTAGCCCATATTAATTGTATTTTTGTTTTTTATTAGAGCTGACAATTGTAGTCTGGATAAATGAAAACGGGTTATTATGGACAATCGTACAAAGCTTGTAGGTTGTTATAGTTTCATTTAATTGAAATGGGTTAAAATGGGCGGATCACAGGATCCAAATGGGTCATATTGGGTAGGTTGTTTTTCGTCCATAGGTGTTCTCCAAAGTGAAGCAGCTGATAGCGACCCATCACCCTAACCTTCCTATCAGTGTCGCGCTATGGTGACTTCACGATCACCTTCATACCACCTCAATATAGCCTGTTCGTAAACGCTAACTTGGCTTTATGAACCAAAAATTTAAACCACATTTTGAGATAAAAAGTCAGTAGTAGTTTTTTAAACGGGGAGGTGACTCAACTCTTGAGAAGGGAAAAAGCGGTAAAGGTCCGTGTGTGTATCGAGGATGGTATGTAATGTAACATATTTATTTGACAACCATAAGATATACATAGAACTGCTTAATTACCTGTTGTTTTAGTCTTTTAAGATGCCACTTGACTCGTAGGATGAGTATGATTTGTATGAATCATGTGAATACTCTTCACTTAATTGTATGAGAACTCAAATAATAATGTTATTATTTTCTTCTTCGAAAGGCACTCAAGTAAAGTCATACTGCTTTGATACTTCATTATAAATTCTGGTTTTGCATGAACAAAAAGTAGTAAAGAAAGAAGAAAAAATGATGCTGGGAAGCCGTATGATGATCTTTATTTTCGTGTTGGAATTGGATGAATATTTTTAGGATCTTTTATTTTTGTCAATTATTTTATTATTATTATATTGTTTTCTAGTAAAAGTATAACTCTATAATTTAGGAAATAAGGTGTCTTTTCCTCAAGAAAAATACCCCTATAAGTATTAGGTTTATTTGTTTCATTAGTTTGTTTATGTTTTGAATAATAAAAGAGTAAAAGAAGAGTTACCCATCGGAAATTCGTTTTTAGTTCTTTGTTATACGTTTGTGTGTGAATGGTCATTTAATCATATCGATCCTTCATCATTTGGTATCAGAGCTTGTGGGTACAAATGACCGAACAGATTCCTCATGGACGTGGAAGAGATAATCGTTTTGTTAATCGTAGATCCGCCGGACGAGGCAACGATTCAACCGACTATCGTGACCTACATGATATAGAGATTGAATGCCTGCAACAACGGATACGAGAGCTCGAGATCCAACCGGACTCACAAACAAAAGAGACGGAGTATGAACCGAACGTCTGGGACGACGGTGAAGAAGAAGTTAATCATTTTGACGGATTTTATCAAGGATTTCATGAAGAGTTTCAAGCGGAGGAAACTGAATCTAAACCTATCGTCTGGAACGAAGGTGAAGAGGAAGAGGAGTATCCTTTGACTGATGACCATCATAAAGTTTATTATGGTTATTGTATTTTTAATGGTAAAGGGACGAAGGAAGATTTTCCCAAGTTCATGGTAGAAAATATCAAACCCTGTTATGATACATATGAAGATGAAGAATTTTACGGTGTCAAGATTGAGATCGACGATAACGGAAAAGTTCATGTCATTCAACATGTTCCAAAAGGGCTGATTTTGAGGGCTTCACTTGTAGTTCATTATTTGGCGTCAAAGAAAAAGATATAGATGAACAAGTTTTTAATAGTATGCAACTTTTACTGAAGATGGTTAATTTCATTAGTGGTAGCGATGATAAACTCGACTCGAGGACGAATCGTTTTCAAGAAGGGGAGGATGATGCAGGGAAGCCGTATGATGATCTTTATTTTCGTGTTGGAATTGGATGAATATTTTTAGGATCTTTTATTTTTGTCAATTATTTTATTATTATTATATTGTATCCTAGTAAAAGTATAACTCTATAGTTTAGGAAATAAGGTGTCTTTTCCTCAAGAAAAATACCCCTATAAGTATTAGGTTTATTTGTTTCATTAGTTATTTTATGTTTTGAATAATAAAAGAGTAAAAGAAGAGTTACCCATCGGGAATTCGTTATTAGTTCTTTGTTATACGTTTGTGTGTGAATGGCCATTTAATCATATCGATTATTCATCAAAAAATATATTTTTCACAACACTGATGTTTAATTTGAGTTCAATAGACTGGATCCACTACAAGAGAATTGGAAAAGACGCACGCTTACTATAAGTGTCCTCCAGCCCAAAATACAGAGCTTAAACAAAAATATACTCATTGCACACACTTTCTTATAAGGACTGTTTTGAGCTTTGGCTAAAAACCGAACACTTTTTTGAAATTTGTTAGTCAAGTGCTGATATATGTTGATTAAACATTTTAATTGGTTGTTTACTTATTCGATGTTGGTTAGAAGATGATTATTCGAACTAGTGAGATAAAGATGCATATGTTGATGTTATCATATGTGAGTGATCGACAGAGCTAAGGAGCTTGTTCACATCCTCAAACCCAGTGGCGGATCCAGGAATTCTAATCATGGGGGGCAAAATAAATAGATGTTAACTATAAAATTATGCATAAAATAGCAATTACATATGTTTATATAATAGCACCAAAAGCTGCATAAACTTACATCCGACTACATTAAATACTGCACAAAATAGCACCTAAATGATACACAAAACAGGGACTAAACGCACATCAAGTAGTAGCAAAAACTGCAACAAAATAGCAGCTAACCTAGACATCAAGTAGCAGCAAAATCGGGTGCAAAACAGCAGCTAACCTGCTGCAAAATAGCAGCAAAACAGCAGCGGAAATAGCAAAAAACAGTAGCGAAAGTAGCAAAAAAACTGCACCAAACTATATCCTACTAGCTACAATTGACCTCTACGTTTCTTCTTTTGAAAGAGATAGATCACTTCTTCATTTGTAACACTTGCAAGTGCCTCTTTTTCTACCGCACAAATTACACAAGCATTAAAAAATTCATCACCAATTCGATTGCGTAAATCCGACTTAACAATCTTCATTGCCGAGAAACATCGCTCAACGGTTGCGGTTAGCAAGGTCCGAAATACCATCTAAATTTGCAAATCTTTCATCATTTCGCACATTATCAATGTACATTTCAAGTTGCTTCTCAAGTTCCATCCTTTCCTCACTATCAAAATTATATGGATACAACTCACTCAACCTCATTAATTTTGATATGTCAAAGTTGGTAAATGAATCACGAGGATGCAAAGCCGCCATATTAGTAAGTAATTCGGTGCTAACCTCATTAAAGCGATCACCAAACTCTAGATTTATCATATCCACCACGGTGTTAAAACAATCGAACTCATAATGATGTCGATTGGTAATGTTATCCCTTTGTCTCCTTGAATTAACACACTTTTCCGTCATTTTCAACAACTTAATACCATGTTCTTCACAAAAAGAAGAGATTTTTTTTAAAAGTGGATCAAACCCATTGAGTCTAAACTCTTGAAGTTTTCTTTTCCTTGTTGCCACTAAAGAAACCGCTTCCACTATGTCTTGATCTTTTCTTTGAAGAGCCCGTGACAATATCTCCGTGAGTCCTAAAATATGCAACATTAAATGCAAATAAAACACACAATCAAATGATTTTAAATACTTTAATAGACCAATTGCTTGATTTTGACTTGAACCGTTAGAGCCTTCTTTCTTAACATATTCAAGCACCATAATGATGGTTGGAAACAAATCAACCAAACGCAAAAGTGTCTTGTAATGAGAATTCTACCGTGTACCTCCCGGTCATATAAAAGCAAGCTCTTAGTTTAACCCACTTCCCGTTTTAATTAAACCACTTCGAATGCGTTTTGCTACTCTCACTTTCTCGGTTTCACGAAGAATATCTTTCCGTTTACAAGAAGCACCAACTACATTCATCAAATTGCATAACTTGTCAAAAAATTTCACAATACACAAATGTTTTCTTGCAACCGCCACAACCACTAATTCAAGTTGATGAGCAAAACAATGTACATAATATGCCGAGCTATTTTCTTCCAATACATTTGCTTTCAATCCATTAAATTCACCACGCATATTGGTTGCTCCATCATAACCTTGACCTGTTACCCGTTTCATACTTACTTTATATCTCTCAAAAAAAGAGTCAATCGACGATTTAAGAGATAGAGAAGTAGTATCCATCACATGAACAAGACCCACAAATATCTCTTTAACAAGTCCATATAAATCAACATAACGTAAAACTATAGCCATTTGTTCTTTTTGAGACACATCACTTGACTCGTCAACAAGCAATGCAAACACATCATCACCAATTTCTTTATATATTGATTGTAGTACTACCTCTTCAAAGCAATTAGCAATGTCTTTTTGAATGCATGGAGCCAACAATTGATTATTTCCGGGAGCTTTTGATAGCTTACGAAGTTCCTCATTTTGACTTATCATCAAGTCCATTAACTCTAAGAAATTACCTTTGTAAAGAGAAGTTTCCATTTTATCATGACCACGAAATGCTAATGCACCTTTCAAACAAAATCTACAAGCATCAATTGTAGCATTCAATCGAAGTCGGTTCTCTTTCTTCTTAACTTCATCTTGCTTGTGAAGTGCAACTTCAATAGATTGATTTTGCATCATTAAAGCTTCACAATTCTTAAGTGCTCTATTATGAAAACTATTGACATCACCAACATGCCTTTTAAATCTCTCCGTTTTATTCCAACTATCAAAACCTTTCGTGACAAATGATTCATTCCCACCTTGGTTCCAAACATAATCTCGACATAAGTAACAACATAAACAAAAAGCTTTATCCGCTTTTATACTATACTCTAACCAATTTCCATACTTATCATACCACTTCGTTTTAAAGCCCCTTTCTCTAGTTCCAATCGTTTTTTGTGGGAAATTATGGCCACGTGGTTTGACAAGGTCCATTGAGCCAATATTTTCGCCTAATTTCATCTCTTTGATTAGGGTGATAATCCAAAATTCGTATCCTATCAATGGGATCCCAAGGAAGGTTATCCAAATCAACTAATTTAGGCTTTGAAAAAGTAGGATACGATCTTGGAATTTCCTTTTCAACTTTTTTATTTGAAGCTTTTCCATCTCCATCCTTACTTACAAATGGTTCTTGTCTGATACAAAACTTCAAGATTCCTAACAAAACAAGATTATATAATATTTTATAAAAATAATGAATGTATCACAAATAAAAATAAAACAAAGCTTTCATCAACTTTTTATTCAACTACTTGCACAAAGTTAAACCTACAATTTTTATTCATATTATATCCATCAATTCATCGGTACTTGTAAATACATAAAGCTACTTGTCCACTTTGAAATTACACCCCACTAATTTACCATTAACAATTAACAAATCAAAATCAAAATTCTAGGGTTTACAATATAAGAATCAAAATTAGTGAAGTACCTTCCTGTCTTGCCATATGGTGATTTGGAGTAGTACACCAAAAATGAAAATTATATAAACGATATCTTCCTGAAGTCCTCAACGACTGAACAAGTGTATTACATATTTGCTTGGAAGATCGATTTTAGTACGGAGTATATTGTGCGAGTAGACCGAAGTACGTATCTGGAAATTTTGATCGTTCTTTGTTAACATTTATTTGGGCTATTAATTCTAATTAGTGGATTATTGTGGGCTGAACATATTTGGGTTAGGGGGCCAAATATAATTGGGCTTGGGGGCCAACCTAAATATAGATCATATTTTACACTAAATGGGCTTTATCCATGGGGTTCCATGGCCCCCATGTTAAAACACTCCATCCGCCCCTGCTCAAACATTAGGCCTCTACACGCATATCATCATAGAGGATGGAGCATATTTTGGAGTATATGATATAATGACATGTTAAAGCTCGATTCAAACCGAGTTTAATTCCAAATATATTTTGAAGTTCGTTTAGTTGATGAATTTGAGTTTCTTATAACTAGCTTAAACAAGCTCGCGAGTCTTAACACGCACAACATTTATAGTTTATAAACATACACAAGAAGTAAAAGCGTAACATTCACAATGATCGAGTTGGGAATTATATGTTTATCAATGATGATGACTAAGCAAACAAACTTCCCTACTAATGTAAGTCTTAATAAATACAGTATGAAAATATAATCAATGTGATTGTTGTAGTTACTTTCAAAGTTAATATATTTGTGACATACACTTGGGGTTGTTTGTCTTCTTCTTTTTTTCTTCAAATCGTGAATGGATATTGAACCTGTCTTATAAACCCTACCCCTTTTTTTCCCCTCATACCCCCTCCAACCTATCTAATGAAGCACATTTTACTTTACTTTTTATTTTTTATTCCTTACCCCCTTTTCTAACTCTTACCTCTCCTACCCATCTATTCTTATTTCCTAATTTTTTTATATAATATACGTTTTATAACTAAAGTAAAAGTGGTTATAATGCGACGCGACTAAAGCAAAAGTATTAATAATGTGACGCGACTAAAGCAGGACTATAATTTGAAAATATAATCTCAAAAATTTCTTATATAAACACGTTCAAAATTAATCAAAATCATAATTCATACAAACTATTTCTTTCTCTAGATCATAAAATCGTTTTCTTTTTTAAACAAGTAAATGTCTTCATTTTCTACTGATCATGTATAATCTTATTTTTGTAGTTTGTATCTTGGGCGTTTTTAAATTATACTAATTCATGTTGTTATTTTCAAATTTTAACTATAAGTTTTTAAATCTCATGACGATTTAATAAACTAGGTGCAAAGCGTTGCACATCGAGATGGTTACATTATAGTTACTAAAAGATCAAAAACAAAGCCAAGTGGCTATGTGTATAAAGTTATACTTATGTGTGATCGTGGTGGTGTATAAAAAAGTACACAATCGGAGACGTCTACTAAAAAAGTTAGAATGTTTACGATCGTATATGGACGAAAGTGTTTACCCCCGTATTATTTTAACGGATAGAGAGTTGGCCTTGATAAAATGCATGTCAAAGGATATTTTCAGAGGCTAAACATTAAATAAAATGTGATTGATTAGAATTGTTAAGATCCCGATGTTGATCTTGATCTTAAGATCTTACCATTTTACGATCCTCGTGAACGAAAACAATCTCGATCTTAGATATGATCTTAAATTATTGGATCTGCTTAGGATCCCAATTTTATCTCGATTTCTCGATCTTAGATATGATCTTAAATTATTGGATCTGCTTAGGATCCCAATTTTATCTCGATTTGAGAATAGGATTTTACGACCGTGATCCGGTCTGATCTTAGCTAACATGAATCTATGAGTTAATAAAATATAAATTAGTTGATTTTTATCATTAAAATTAAAAAGGTTAATAGGTTTATATAATTTAATCGATTACCGTATGTAAACTACTTTCTCTCCGCCCCTGTTGTATCAACAACATCGACGGTGGTTTATAGTAGGGTTTATAAATAATCTGATATGCGAATCCCTTGCCAAACACCTAAAACATGAAGAAACCCTGTGCAGATGACGATTCATGCTCTCCATTCCTTCGTTTACCAGACGAGCTGCTGCTCCAAATATTCAACAAAATCATGGATTTGAAAACATTATGCATCTGCAAGCGCGTTTCTAAACGTTTCTATTCCATCGTTATTCAAATCGACTCCGTTTTACTAACCGTTTCATCCGAATACGATATTAACAGCTGCAATGACGCACTTATCAATTCTAGACGCAAATCCTTTTTGGTTGCGATGGCTTCAATTAGGAGATTTACAAGACTCAAGTCTCTGCACATCCACCTTCCTTTTCCCGGTCTCCCTGGTATTAACTTCAAATGGAAACTTCAAGTAAGTAATAGACTCGATTCATTCGTGTTCCTGTCACCCGATTCAATTCACACTACTAATACTAATTCTAATACTAATACATTATTAACTGGAGTTAATGAGAGTAGCCTGCAAAATGAGGAAGAAGAGGATGAGGGGGTAACTCCCGAAAAGTTCGATATTGCGCTCAATTGTTATAAGGATGCGTTTTCTAGGTTGATGATGTTGAGTCAGACTTATGGTTTTCGGTTGTTGGAATATGTATCAATTACGGATTCGGGTAAATGGGGGACCATTTGTTTTAATAGTGGTGAAAAGATTTCTAAAGTGTGGGATTTGATACGTTCAGTGGATGCTCGACAGAGGCTGAATCTTTTGAAGAGTCCTAATAGGATTAGTTTCTGTTACATCCCATTGTTGAAATTGCCGGTTTCAGGGTACCTTATGAAGGGAGTAACTATTGTTGCAGCAGTTAGGGATGATCTTGCTGATGATAATGTTATTAATGTTGATTTTGTTAAGGAGCATGGTATTGAACAAGATAAAGAGGAGGCTGCTTATCGTGAAGCTATGATCGAGATCTTTAAGAAACATAGGGGATCATTAGAATGGGTTCGTTTTGACTAAGTAGTGTGAATTCCTCTCAATTTCAAAGCGGTAATCATCTTCTCTGAAATTTACAGTTTTGGTGTTTTTACATATTTATGCTTTTCTATACTATGCGTGTTTACTTATAGGTTGCTGTTGATATTTGTTTGTATAAGAACTAGTTTTGTTTAATGATTATGAAGTGAATGATGTCATCGCTTAGATCCTTATTGAGCTCGATTTTTCATTTATAAGTTGTAGTTTTTGGGGTAACACGAAAATTTTATGTGGTTCAGATAACGAGTTAACACGTCATGTGCTCATAAGCTTTTATATACCTTTCTTAATATAGTATCCCTGCTTACTCCCACTGACCGTTACCATTAGTAATGGAAAACTGTTAAGCTGTACTAACTCCAAGTCTCCAATCCTATATACAAAACTCTTTACGTTTTTTATCTATAATTATCTGACAAAAATGAAGGAAAGCGAGAATTCTTGTGCAGAAAATGATTTATCTTCTCCATTCATTCATTTACCAGACGCGATGGTTCTCCAAATAATAAACAAAATCATAGATTTGAAAACATTATGCATTTGCAATCTCATTTCAAAACGTTTCTCTTCCATCGTTATTGAAGTCGACATCGTTTCATTAAATGCTACGAATGATGTCGACTTGCCCACAGAATCATTTTTTTCTGCATGTAAATTCTTGAAGAAGCTTACAAAAGTCAGATCTCTATGTATCCAGCTTCCTTTATGTCTTAGTATTACTCCTGATCGTTTAATACCAATGGAGTTAGTGGAAGTGACCTCAAAACTACCAAAGTCGTAAAAAATATCATATTGCGTCGGAGTGTTTGCTGGGTGCCATTACTAGGTTTTTAAGTTGGCGGTTGAATTTTGGTTGTTGGAATATGTTTGCCTCACAGATTCGGGTAAACGGGGGATGGCTTCTGTTAACGGTGGTGAAAAGATTTCTCTACTGAAGAGTTTGATACTTTCAGACGAAATTGAAATTGAAGACAAGTTCCATCTTCATAAGAGACCTTGTAGGATTATTCGGTACTACATCCCGTTGTTGGAATTGCCGGTTTCAGGTTACATTATGAAGGGAGTAAAATTGATTTTAATAGAGAGGGATGATCTCCCTAACGATGGTTTACGTCTTCTTTTATGATAAGAAGGATGATTTTGATTGAACAAGATAAACAGGAGGCTGCATATCGTGAAGCTATGATGGAAATTTTCGTGAAACATAAGGGCTCGATAGAGAGGATACCTAATTAGTTGGTAATCGTCTTTCTTTTAAAGTTGATATGTGTTTGTATAAGAACTAGTTTTTTTAGTAAGTACCGTAAAGTAAAAATCTAGTATCATTGCTTACATCCTTATTGAGCTCCATTTTGTCATTTATAAAATGTAGTTCGTGGGTAAGGATAAGTAAGCACATAAAGAGTTAAAGGTAGATATTGTGTGGTTCAAATAAGGTTTGAACGCCTTTTGTGCCCATCAAATATTACATACCTTTGTAATAGAGTAAGCCTTCTTAATAAAATTCCCTGCTTATTGTTTTGGAATGCATGCATGTTCTCTGTTGCTTTGCAGTTCAGAGAAGTGAATAACAAAATGATGATTGTAAGTAGCGTTTAATCACTATTGTATTGTGTGTGAAGTTCAAACATCATAGTAGTTGAATAAGAAACATAATAGGGTCAGGGTACTCAGTTGTGGAAGGGCACCGGTGTCTTTATTGCTCCGAATGTGAGTCACTACTTCACAGTTTTGTACACAATCAAACACTTAATATGATTGACATTTATGGTCAGGTTGTATATTAGAACCCTTCTTCACTTTAACTGAATATCTCTAGAGTTCAGACCTAGGCCACTCCCATCCACTTCCAAACCACTTCTGCCACATCAGCGCCACATCAGCTTTCCACCAACTGATTCACAACTGATTTCTGCCATCAATGACTAACCACTTCATTTTTCTGGGCCCCACATGTACCAATATACCACCATTTCTATACACTAAAAAAAAAGCATGCGGCCCCCACATTTTCAACTGATTAGAAATCGGTTTTCCGATTAGGATTCCAACTGGTTAGAAACTGATTTGGCCAATGGCACCAAATCACCAACCACTTCCCAACCGGTTTGGAAGTGATTCAACCGATGGGAGTGGCCTTAACTTACATGTTTTGTACACATTCAAAGTTGGACAATTAACTTAGATTTGTGGGGTTTTGAAAAGGTTTAGGCTGGATGTGGGTCATTTATTTGTATCCTGATTGTTCCTCATCCTACTGGACTGAATAACATCTGACAAATGATGAACTTCATAAATAAAGGACGTGTTTATTTTAGAACGCCTTGGAAGAAAGACTTACTTACCTCCTGAATTTATACAAAGGTTATTTATTTTATTTTCAGCTGTAACGTTTGTTGTATACTTGTACTATTTCTGTTGACTTAATTGTATGTCTGTTATGAGAACTCAGGTAATATTGTTCAGATACTTCATTATTTTGTATCTTGCTGAGCATGAGTATGTCATTATATCAACAGTAGTTTGTGTGTACGGATTATGCGGTCGTGAAGCTGTTGAAGTGTTCTTATTCCAAGTTCATATACAAGTCACTTTATTTTGATTAAAGATTTCTTTATCTGCCCTTTTCCATCTCTAATGTGCGATATGAATGACAGATTGTTGAGCACAAAGAAAGCTTTCCGACCTATATATGTCTTTTTAGTATGCATAGATGGAGTATCTCATGACAAGATGGTGAAGGAAAGATTGAGAGAAGGCTTTAGTTAGATGTACTAGTATATGAATAAATGTTGTACTTAGATGTTGATTTTGATTATGATTTTCTAATTGACGCAATTTTCTTATGAGTTTCTGGCATATATGGTTATTATACTAATATACTGTATCTACTTTTTTAGTTGACTATCCTACTTTTCTTATATCGGTTGCTTTTTCATCAATCTATCTTGAAATTCGAAGTAGCCCATATAAATTGTATCTTTGTTTTTATTAGAGCTGACAAATTCTGGATAAATGAAAACGGGTTATTATGGACAATCTTAGAAAGCTTCAAGGTTGTTATAGTCTCATTCAATTGAAATGGTTAAAATGGGCGGATCAATATTCGGTAGGTTGTTTTTCGTCCATAGGTGTTCTCCATAGTGAAGTAGCTGATAGCGACCCATTACTCTAACCTTCCAACTACTCTTGCGCTATGTGACTTCACGATCACCTTCATACCACCTCAATATAACCTGTTTGGAAACCCCAACTTGGTTTTATGAACCAAAAAGTTAAAACCCCATTTTCTTCTTTACAAGGCACTCCATAAAGTCTTACTGTTTTAATATTTCATTATTTTGGATCATCATGCTGATTATGCGTTTGTCAATTTTTCATTATATCAGCAATAATTTGTGGGTAAGGATCGGTTACCAGTTTAGGCTGATACTATTTGAAGCCACTGAATGATGATATTCATGGAAGAATGAGAAATGCTAAAATGCCGGTGGATCAATTGGTATTCACTTGGTTTAGGTTTTTTCAACATATTTGATGAATACTCTATTTATTTATGGGTGGGGTTCAAATGAGAATGAGATTTTGTATGAGAATTAGGGAATCAATCTCAAGCATTCATTTTCATTAAATACCCATTTCCACCATCATTTTAAAAATTAAATATCTAACAAATGAAAAGTCGAAAAATTATGAAATTTGCACCATAAAAAATTCCGTTTTATCCTCTTCGATTTAAGATCTAACAAGCGATACTTTCGAAAAACTTTTTTTTGTTTCTTTTCATTTTTTGGTGGTTTATAAATTAGTTACACATGTGTTATTGTTGCGTTTAGGGTTTAGGGTTTGGGGTTTAGGGGTTAGTGTTTAGGGTTTGGAGTTTGGGGTTTCTCCCCCGAAACCCCAAACTCCAAACCCTAAACCCAAACCCTAAACCCTAAACGATTTACTAAACTTTAAACCCTAAATCATACTAAACACTATACCGTAAACCTTACTAAAACCCTAAACCCTGCTAAACTCTAGCCCTAAACCTAAACCCTAAGCATAACCGCAAATCGAATGTACAATCAATCACTAACCCATGTGTTAATAATTTGTAAAACCCACCAAAAAACGAAAAAAATCGTCGAAAGTATGCCTTGACGGCAAATCGGAGAGGGGAAAACGTTGAATTTTATGGTGCAATTTTCATGATTTTTCGACTTGCTTTTTGTGAGATATTTAAGTTTCAAAAATGTGGGGAAAATGAGTATTTCATAAAAATGAGTGGTTGAAATTTATTTCCCCATTCTCACTCAAAATTGGTGTACTCATTTGAACTTTATTCTTTATTTATAAGTTTTTTGTTTTTTTTTTTTGAACAAAAAGTATAAATGAAAAAAGAAAAATAGAAAAGCGTTCAAATATGACTTTTTTAAAAAACTTTTATAATCTCTATTTTCTTTTTTATAACAAAAAATTTGAAAATTACTTTTTATGATTTCCAAGTTTCCATTACTCTATTGGAAAAATGAAAACTTCATTCCTCACATTTGAACGTTTTTTTAAAGTTTTCTTGATTTTCTAAAAAAGTAAAACACTCGTCATTTCCTAGCAAAACAGAAAAAAGAAAAATAAGAGAAAAAATTTCGTAACTAAAGTATTTTTCATTTTTCAAAACTGATGTTTAATTTGATTTCACAACTGCGGGTTTCGATAATTCTCTTGGCTTGTTCAAGTGGAAGATTGAATTCGGTACCATGTTTGATTCGTTTGTATTTCTGTCACCGAATTCAATTTACAATACTAATACTAATACCAATAGAGTTAATGGAAGTGCCGTGCAAAATGAAGGAGATGAAGCGGAATTAATTCGTCAAAGAGCGAGAAGGGCGCACGAATGTTTGATTTATGCGACTACTATGTTGTTCTTTCTGGGTATGTTGGTTTTGTTGTATGGTAATCCGTTGTTGGAATATGTTTCCTTTACGGATTCATGTAACTGCGGGAAGATTTCTTTTGACAGTAGAGAAAAGATTTCTCGAGCAAAGGAGTGAATATGATCTGTAGAGGGCTCCTTCTTTTCCAGATTCCTCGTAGGATTA
Source organism: Helichrysum umbraculigerum (assembly GCA_949592205.1). NCBI lineage: Eukaryota > Viridiplantae > Streptophyta > Magnoliopsida > Asterales > Asteraceae > Helichrysum > Helichrysum umbraculigerum. The sequence goes on along the minus strand of CATIUR010000003.1, from coordinate 113,202,896 downwards.
GCCGATATTACGTCCCTTTGTTGGAATTGCCGGTTTCAGGTTACGTAGTGAAGGGAGTAACTATTAGTAGAGAGGGATGGTCTTCCTGATGATAGTCTTATCAACGTGGATGATTTTGGACAAGATAAAGAGGTGGCTGCGTATAGTGAAGCTATAATGGAGATTCTTAAGAAACCCAAGGCTTAATCGATTGAGAGGGTGTCATAGTTTGAATCATTTGAATCCTCTTAACTTCGAAATGGTAATCATCTTCTTTCTAAGTTTTCTGTTTTGTATTTTACTATAAATTGCTTTCAGTATGTGTTCCTATAGGAACTAGCTAGTTAAACAGATAATATTAAATAGATCCTTAATTTTGTCATTCATTAGTTGTAAACAGTATATTGTTTTTATTTTTATCATCAAATTATAAGGCTTTTCAATTTGCTCTTTCACTTCAAGTGGGAAACTTTCGTTCCCTAACCCGATCAGCTCTTATAGTTTTGAAAAGCTTAATCACCCATTCGTTGCAAAACTGAACTTGGATAGCTACATTAGAATGTGGATCCTTGATTTTATATGCTTCAGAAGATTGTATAACACCACAACAGCTGAATGATGATCTTCATGGAAGATGCATATGTTCTGAATATGATCTCTAGTATGCATCATATCATATATTACTGTTATTTGACAGGTTGTTGAGCACAGAGGAAAATTTCCCAGCTGCTACTATGCTTTTAAGTATTTCATGACAACAAGTATAAAAGGAAAAATTGAGGGAGGGCTTAAACTAGAGTTATTAGTTTATGAATATTTTTTGTATTTAGATGTTGATTTTGATTACGATTTTAATCGGATGGTATTTTTTTTAATGAGTTTCAAGCATCTATGGTGGTTATATTAGTTTTTTATTATTATTTTCGGAGCTGCCCATTGTAGCAAACTGGATCCACTACAAGAGTATGGGAAAAGACCACCAATAATTGTAAGCCCAAATGATCTATGTAGCCCATCTATGTTTCCGCCCAGCCCAAAGTAGATAGGCCCAAACAGATTTTCTGTGCAATTTAGCTACATAGCAGAATAATTTCAGTTCCAAATGAGACAATAATACGTAAAGTTCATAGTAATACCTTCAGATTTTAGTAAATCAAATCACCCTAGTTTTAATTAGATCATTAGTTATCAATTAATTTCGTAATTTACATTTGTATGAGATATGGGACACTACTTAGATAACTATTTCTTATTATATTTAACTTTGAAAGTTTAATATATTTGTGACATGACTTTTCTGTAGGTTTTATATTTACTTATGCGGTTTGTCTTTCCTCTATCTTCCTGGGACTTCTGCATACACTTGGGGGTTATTTATCTTCTTCTTTGTTTCTTCAAATCGTGAATGGATATTGAAGCTGTATCAGAAGTTGATAATGAAAAAAATAATTATTTGTTTGTGTTAAATGACTAATCTAAATAATAGTAAATTGAGAATATTACCATGACTAATCTGAATAACACCCTAGCTAGGTATGTTTACTATAAATTAAAGCAACCATGAATTAGAATAAGATATATGAACCACCACCTTCTAAGTTGGACTCAACAACACCACCAACTAACAATCAAGAAACCATATATTCAAGTGGCCGAAAAACTGCCAGATGGTCGAAAATTGATTGGAGAAAATGAACAGTTACAAAGTGATCGGTTAATGCTAAACAGATCACCTGATACATCAAACGTATTTTATTATAAGTTAAGTACACATAATAGAAGTGTTTCAACTACGATACACACAATAGATTACATTTACGGTTTGTGAGTAAGGTTAAAATGAGTGCATAAACTTTAATGGAAATAGAGGAACCAATAAGAGAGCTGTATTTACATGGTTACAAAAGTCTTAACGAAACCCTCACTTTTTCCTACGTTTTTTAAAAATTAAATATCTCAAAAATGGCTAGGCAAAAAATTACTATAAAACTGCACCATAAAAATCAGTATTTTATATTTCTCTTCTCTTAGAAATCTCACATGACATAGTTTTCGACGAACTTTTTTGTTGGGTTTTAAAAACAAACGACTATCAAATGCGATACCAACAATTATCAAATGAGATAATATACTGTACAATTTGTAAACTCATCTAAAAACAAAAAAAAATAAAAATTGTCAAAAGTATACTATGTGATAAGAAACAAATGTTGATTTATATAATGCAATTTTTATAATTTTTCAATTATATATTTTTGAGATATTTACTTTTTAAAATTGTAGGGAAAAGTGGCATTCTCATCAAAATTATCATTTTTATTTAAACTCAAGTTTCATTTATACTTAAATAAGCCAACCTAAAACTCAATTCAAGTTGTTTACTTTACACTCCCACTCTCAAATCAAAAACATCCTTTACACCCCACTCAAATCTATACTAGTATAATACCTATGTTATACATCAGAATTTACTAATTCGTTTAAACAGTGAGTTAGTGACTCAACGATAGTCATATATTATCTTTGTTATTCATTGGTGGATTACTTGCGATTATGATTTGATATAGTAGTTTGGTCATATGTAGAGCTCGAGATTAGATATATATAATTGGTGAAAAGTGAAAAATATGTGAAAATAATCTTCTCTATATATTATAATAGTGTTAATTAGGTAGTCTAACTTAATATCACCCATTAAATAATTTACTAAATTAACTATGAACCATTGAACTAGAGTTCAAAAACACGATTACCTAAATAGTGGAGAGGAGGTGACAAAAAGACTAAAATGAACCTATATTGACGTTTTAGAAACTTAATTTGGTAAGCTATTTATTGATTTATGATATATTAATGGAAATGTTAAAAAATAAATACTGTTTGTTATTATCAATAAAAAAATATTTATATTTATGGGCATTATCCTACACCACATTTGAAATTCAAATTCTTAAACAAGATCAATTTTTGAATTGTTGTTTGCTATAGCTCAAAAGTTATTTGCTTATTATATGATTTAGTGAGTCGACTTTAACCTCACTTTTTCATGAATTTGAATTCAAGTTCATAGCTCAAGTACAAGTTGCAACTGTTTGGGATTTTGATCGGCTCATGTGCATTTATATGGGTAATTTAGGTTTTATTTGTAGGAGAGGTTAATAATGAGGTGATAAATAAGATAAAGGTGGCATAAGTTGCTATATGACATGTATAATCTATTTGTTCATATTTACAAAATAATGTGTAGCTAAGCAAAATGAAGATTTTATATAATTCAAAAATTAATTTAGGAGGTTGTAGGCTTTTAAAAAATATGGGGCGACTATTAACATGTATAACACCCCTCAATCCATAGTAATAATATTGTGGATAATACGGAAGCGTAAGTAAATAAAACACATTACTTCATTACATATTTTTCCCAAAGTACCAAAACAGTTTAGATGATTAAGTTACTACGATTTAAAACTTGTTCAAAAGACTAGCATGTCGGGGTATTATATAAACTAAACTGAGTTGTTACAAAAATAATCAGAGTAGCTTGAATATCAAACATTCCATGCTTCCAAGGTTTGACCTTCCTGCTACCCACCCGCATGCATAACAAAATCTGCAGGAAGTAACAACGAGGGATTAGCACATAGCTAAGTGAGTAAATCCAACACCTCACATTCAGCTTAGCTAAACCAATTAACTACAACAAATATTCGCAAACACAACAGTCAACCATAACTTAATGAGGATCGGCGGATCCGGGGACAACCTTAATACCCGGGCGGCTCCCCAAGATCACTTATCCAAACATATCCGTATGGCCATAACGGACGAGACCGATAGCTAGTGTTTATTATATTTAGGTACAGTTCAGCACACACAACAAATGAAGTACATCCCTGTACCATTCACACAACAACACACTAGCCCAACCAACAGTTCATCAACTCGTTGACCTCATTAACAACAATGCACAAAGGCCACACAAGCACATATAGGCATATGATCAACAATAACAACTAATCAACTCAATAATCAAGTCTACGTTTACCCGTTGTAATCAAATGATTACAACTAAGCCAAACGGTAAGCTTTGAATCCACTCACCGATACCTTTGCCTTCAAAATCTCTGATTCCAGAGATCACTTATCTTTCGGAGGATCTGAGAATCAATAATCAACATAAGTTAGTACTTTGCCTCATAGTTTGTAAATATCAAAATGAGCATTTTTATAAAGTGCCACAATAGCATTCAATAAATGCCACTATAAACACCACCTTCCAAACACATGCATTTTGGTGAAATTTGAAAAATCCATCAAGATTAAACATGCAAACGCGATCCTGACTAGTTAAGGCTGGATCGCGTTCGTCCTTAGGAAAAATTCTGTCACCTAAAAACACTGACAAACGCGATCCGGATGATAGGCTTGGATCGCGTTTCTAAGGCCAAAAACTCGGATAAGACATTTATAACAAGGGAACGCGATCCGGAATCGTAGCCGGGATCGCGTTCATCTGTTCTTCAGCTCAAGAACAGACCTGAACGAACCCTAATTCCATTTTCATTATTCAAGCTCATCAAACATGAATTCGATGCTTATAACTAGTTAAGAATCATCACATATCATCATATATCACAAACAATCACTATATAACTTACAAGAATCATTCAATTCATCGATTTCATTTCTATCTAGCATATGAACTTATAAACTATAAGTTTTCTTACCTTACTAAATGAAGAAGATGAAGACTAGAAAAGATGAGAACAACTAACTTGAATCACAACTTGAAGCTTTAAATCTTGTTTATGATCATTGAAAACTTTAGAGGATCATATTTAGGGTTTAAGTGGTTAATGGAATTGGAATGAGAGAGCAAGAAAGAAATTGGGAAAGTGATCCCCAAATAAAGGTAGGACCTTATTTAAACCGACCTACAACTTTGGGTATTTAATACCCGCTCTAAACCTATTGTCTGGAACCTAAAATATTAATCGTGAGGAATTTATTTTTAATGTACCGTCATCTTTAATTAATTAAACCAAGCAACATTTTATTTACCACAATAAGTCCTAAGACCTATTTCACCAGTTTCACAATAAACAATTAATAACAATAACATTTAAAACAATTTATTATTAAATTCGAATAGGAAAATACCAGGCCACAGGAGAGGATGTTACAAATCTCCCCTCCTTAAGGAGATTTCGTCCCCGAAATCTCAACACCATCAAACAATCCAGGATATCTGGACTTCATAGACTCCTCAGACTCCCAAGTAAGGTTGGAACCTAAACTATGCTTCCACTTAATTAACACCATAGGGATTTGTTTCTTCCTAAGTTTGGTAACTTTCCTATCAAGGATTTCTACCGGTTCCTCAATCAACTTCTGAGTTGGATCCACCCTCAAATCTTGCAATGGAAGAATTTGTGACTGATCCTCTATATTACACTTTCTCAAGTAACATACGTTAAACGTATCATGAATACCAGAGAGCTCTGGAGGAAGATCTAATGCCATTGACTGATCGTTCACCACTTGTCGAATCTTGAATGGACCAATGTACCTAGGCGCCAACTTTCCACGTTTTCCGAATCTAATCACCCCTTTCCACGGAGAAACTTTAAGATACACTAATTCACCTTCGGTAAACACAACCGGTCGTCTTTTAGGATCCGCATACTGTTTCTGTCTATCCCTTGCGGCTTTCAACTTCTCACGTGCAATAGCTACTTTATCAGCGGTTATTTGTACTATATCGGGTCCAGCAAACTGTTTCTCACCTGCTTCTAACCAACAAGTAGGTGTACGACAACGACGACCATACAACATTTCATACGGAGGCATCCCAATACTAGAATGGTACGAATTGTTATAAGTAAATTCAACCAATGGAAGATGTGAATCCCATGAACCTCCATATTCCAAAATACAAGCACGAAGCATATCCTCTAAAGTTTGAATTGTACGTTCTGACTGACCGTCTGTCTGAGGATGATAAGCTGTGCTAAGGTTTACACGTGTACCCAACTCTTGTTGTAGACTTTGCCAAAAACGAGAAGCAAAACGAGTATCTCTATCTGACACAATCGATAAGGGAATACCATGCCTAGAAACAATTTCGTTAACATACAATTGAGCAAGTTTAGTCAACGATGCTGTCTCACTCGTAGCAAGAAAATGTGCGCTCTTTGTCAATCGATCCACTATAACCCAAATCATATCATTTCCTCGAGCGGTACGCGGTAATTTAGTCACAAAATCCATAGTTATATGATCCCACTTCCACTCAGGTATCTCCAACTGTTTTAACGACCCATATGGCTTTTGATGTTCCGCTTTGACCTGAGCACAAATATGACAAGATCCCACAAACTTTGCAATGTCGATTTTCATAGTTGGCCACCAATACAACTGTAACACCCGCCAAATTAGGACTAGTATTTAGTGCCTAATCAGATGTTAATACATGTAATTAGTTCCTTGTTAGGCTAATTAATGTATCGAATTATATATATTGTTGAATATATACGAAAATGCGATTTGGTTAAATCGTACGCAATTTAAATCGAATGTATTTCGATTCAATTTAATACGGACGTTGGTGACAAATGTTATTAAATAACGGGTTATGTCAAAAATATTATTATAATAATATTTCGTATTCATTCGTATCGTACAATCAGAAAGTTACAAAATTTAAAATGTAAAACGCGCAAACTAAATAAACCAACTTACATTTATAACTCAAACGTAATCTTATTTGTAAAATAATTAAATAAAATATCGCGTAATAATTTGTATTTAAAATGTACTTATTAATATTTAAAATGATTAATTAACGTTTAAACGACGGAGCAAACGAACACCGCACGGAGAGCCGGGATTGGAAGTTGGAGGTTAACACCCCCAACTCCCTCCTTTTTCTTTCATTTTCTTCTTTCTCTTTCTCTCTCTTTCTCTTTTTCTCTCAAATCCCACCAACCACACCACCTCCTAAAAACGCACTAAATCGCAAAATAAACATATCAAACGACTTCGGATCTTCAAGATTTTTAGAGATTCACGACCACCGCGACACGATCTATCATCCTATCTTTTCGGATTTTTAATCCGACACCTTGTAAGTTTCCGACAATTCCCGAAATCTCTCGTTTTTAAATGTTTTCACTTGTTAGTAGTTTGTAACAACTTATAATGTCCCTATAAGGGTTGGGTAAAAGTTTTGGACCGAACGGAAACCGAAAAACTCGTTTTCGACACATTTTCCGGCCAACAGACCGCTACGTCGCATTTGACCCAGAATTTATGCGACGTCAGCTTCTACGTCGCAAAACCCCTCGTGACGTCGCATAGTGCGACGTCAGTCACAACGTCGCATTAAATTGCGACGTCGCATATAGCGACGTCAGCCTTAACGTCGCCAATACCTCGCCACGTCGCACTTAGCGACGCAGGCCCCTACGTCGCAGAAATCACCCTACGTCGCATTAAATTGTGAAACGTCGCCTTTAGCGACGTCATGCTCAACGTCGCAATCCTACCTGCGACGTCGCACCCAACGTCGCACAAATCAGAACCTCAAAAACATAGATTTTTACTAAGGGTCGAGACTCGAAATTTATCACTCGATTTACCCAAATTCAGATCCCAGATGGGTTTTTCGTCAAAGCATTATAGTAGAAATAAAAATTTTCCAAGCTGACCTGGCAGCTCGACCCCAGCCAGGGGCTCTGCCCCTTGGACCCCGCCAGGGGCTGCCGCCCCTTGGACCCCGCTACCAGGGGCGCTGCCCCCGGACCCCCGTACTTAGATTTCGTAACGGCTTATAAAACACAATCAAAACACATTTTTCAAGAAAAACGACACGAAATCAAAATAATAATTGTTGAGATTATTATTACAAATCCGTCACCAACGGGCCGTACGCTTTTCAAATACTTAAACTTATCAACCAAATAGTGGAAATTTGGACATTATAGTTGAACGAACAACTACAAGGGTGATCTGTTGAGATACCCAATCATAATTATAACCATCGCGTGTCGTGGACACCCTCAGGTTACAAGTCTTTGGACTTCGATTCTCGGCTAATCATTCTCAGTTTATTTTCATAAACTCAACGACTCAGGTGAGTCTCATAGCCCCTCTTTTTACTGTTTTACTCAGGGGTGTGATATACTGCTCAACTTTTAACATGTGAACGCAAGTACCAACTTTTCATATACTACATGAGTTTTTCGAAACTAATCATTTGAAGTCCTCCGTCAGCATAGTTGTTAATACGTTGTAGCGTGAATATTAGTATATGGTACCATATAGGATTGACCCTCCTCGTCCGGGTTAGCAAGCACTAACCGGGTAAACGGACGTACTAATATTTGGGAAGACGAATGTTGATTAGGCATTCGTGGAGGCACCTCGCCCGGAATTCTCTATAGGGGACCCGGCCCTCGAGTTAAGCTCAACTATGTGCTCATGGCTGTATACACGATGATTATCATTAAATTGCTGGATGCAATTCATTATTAAATTGCTGGATGCAATTCATTATTTAAATCTTGCAGTTCACACTATATTAACTGATTTCAAACCTGTGAGCTCACCAGCTTTTAGCTGACCTTTTAGCATATATCGCAGGTACCAAGCAGTAGGATGTTTCTGCTTCAGGATTTTAGCTCGAGTCAGCATACAGAAGATTGAGATTTTCTTGCATTAGTATATTTTGTACAAGTACTTATGTACTGAAATCTCATTTGATTTAAACTCGAGCTATGTAAAGCTTAAATGTTGTAAACATTTCTATCATCAATATATTTTGTTAAAAACGACGCATATAGAGTCGTTTACTATATATCTTTGTGCTTTGTTATTGATTAGTAACACCCAAATCAAGCTTCCGCAAATCATCAAATTTGGGGGTGTTACAGATTGGTATCAGAGCCTAAGGTTATAGTGAACTAGGTTGCATTTAGTGAGCCTAGACTATGACCATTAGGCCGTATTCCTTATTAAGTATGACTGGTTCAGTGATTACAGCATACGAGTTTAATTTAACATAGCCTGATCAACTATGTACAATTAAGCAAAGATGATGTAAGACCTGAAAGTAGTTATGGCTGAACAGGGTACAATAGAAGACTCTGACCTCGAGAGAACCGAGACTTAAACATGTTTATGCTAGACACTCAATAGGCTATATTATATAGGAGCTATATGAATATAGGCCTCAATCTTACTAACGCTTTGTCTCAGAAATGGCAAACATTCCATCAAATTCATCTCGTTCTCGATCCGGGTCGCAGAACCCAAGGGTAGCAAGGAGGAACTCTAGGTTGCCTCGAGCTGGCCCGTACCCCACTCACTCCACCTTGCCGGCTTTAGCCGCTAGGGTGAATCAACACGAGCAACGACTTCGTACCATGGATGTCGTGTTGCAGGAAACCAACGAAAACTGGAGACTTACATCCCTTGAACGCATAGAACAAGTCTCCGACGATCTTGAAACCACTAACAACAACATGGATGTCCTTAGCAACCAAATAATAGAAATAAGGGTGGAAAATGCCCTTCTGCAACAAAGGATGGAAGAATGTGAGCAACGCTCACATGAAGCAGAAGAGTATGCGCGCGGACTAACACAACGACTTGCGCTAGCAGAAGACAACGCCCGACAAGCTAGCAGGCTTGCAAACACTGTGGACCATCTTGTCACGATGATGGAACAAATTAATCTACGTCAAGACTAGTGTAGTCTTTGTCTTGTAATCTATCCTGTAATCTAGTAACTATCTACGCGTTACTCTATAATTCAGTCGGATGTAACAATTCCCGACATCTTTTGTAATACATCTGTAGGATGTAACCTTTGAACTCGTATTAGCTATCAAATATTTCTTGTTGTTCAACTCATATTAATTGCCATAATTCTTTTTCATATTGATGTTATGTATTACCACCTTTATACATGTACATCTGAAATAAATACAATTTTCTTACAAAATCTCATGTATCTTCATTTCTTTTATTGAAGAATCATGCCGCCAAAGACACGACCTTACACAGATGCTCAGATCATGTCACTCATAACCCAGGCTGTTACTAAAGCCTTGGCTCGGAATACCCCACCCAACTCCACAAGAAACAGCGATACCGCTGGAACCTCTGCCGTCAAACCTTGTTCTTACAAGGACTTCCAAAGCTGCAAACCCTCGAGCTTCAAGGGTTCTGAAGGAGCCATCGGACTGATCAGATGGTTCGAGAAAATGGAAACTGTTTTCCGTGTTAGTAAATGCGCGGAGAACGACAAGGTAAACTTCGCCACCTGCTCTCTTGAAGATGATGCCCACTCTTGGTGGAATTCATATACCCAATCAGTGGGTGCTGACATTGCCTACCAACTCACTTGGGAGGAATTGAAGGCAAAACTCACTGCCAAATACTGCTCTATCGCCAAACTCCAAAAGCTAGATGAGGAGTTCTGGAACTTAAAGGTTCAGGGTGGTGATATCGATGGTTATACCACCAGGTTTCAACAACTAGCTGCCCTCCGCCCAGCTATGGTTAGCACCGAACCTGATAAAATAAGGAAGTACACCCTTGGTCTCCCTGATCCTGTTCGGGGACACGTCATATCTTCAAAACCAACCACCATTGACGGTGCGATCTCATTGGCCCAAGACCTGATGTCTATGAGCCAAGATTCTGAACCACCCACTTCATCCTCCCAAAACAACAAACGAAAGTGGTCTGACCACCACAACAACCACTCAAACCAACCAAACACGAAACCCGACCCCATCAAAGCCTACAACACCACCACTGACATCGTACGAGGCTACACTGGGAACAAACCCTACTGTTCCAAGTGCAGTCGCCACCATGAAGGTTCCTGTGGTCCCTTTTGCAACAACTGCAAGAGGTACGGCCACCTCACCAAAGACTGCCGCTCACCCACCAACAACAACTCCAACAACAACACCAGACCACCCAAAGTGTGCTTTGAGTGTGGGAAACCTGGGCATTTCAGGGACTCGTGCCCAAAACTGAAGAACAACAATAACAACCGCAACAACAACAACAATACCCGCAGCAGAGCTTTCGTCATCAAATCTGGGGACGCCCGCCAAGACCCGAATGTGGTCTCGGGTATGTTCCTCCTCAACAACTTAACTGCTTCTGTTCTATTTGATACTGGTGCTGATAGAAGCTTTATCTCCGATGATTTTTGCCCATTACTTGACATCACTCCTGTTGCCTTAGATGTTAAGTACACTGTAGAGCTAGCCAATGGAAAACTTGTAGAAACCACCAGTGTGATACCTAATTGCACTTTAAACCTAGCTGACGAAACCTTTTCGATCGACCTTATACCCATTGAAATCGGAAGTTTCGACGTCATCATTGGAATGGACTGGTTGTCCAAACATCGAGCTGAAATTGTTTGTCACGATAAAATCGTCCGTATCCCACTCGCTGTTGGTGGAACCTTGATCATACAGGGGGAGACCGGTGGGACGGGACTCAATATAATCTCCTGCTTAAAAACCCGAAAATTTCTGAGAAAGGGTTACCCTGCCATACTCGCACACATTACCGAGAAGAAGTCGGAGGAGAAGCGACTTGAGGATGTGCCGATTGTTAGAGACTTTCCCGAAGTCTTTCCAGAAGAACTACCTGGTCTACCTCCGCTTAGACAGGTTGAGTTCTCAATCGATATCGTGCCGGGTGCCGCACCGGTGGCCCGCGCACCATACCGTTTAGCCCCATCTGAACTTCAGGAGTTGTCCTCTCAGTTACAGGAACTTCTGGATCGAGGTTTCATTAGACCGAGTTCTTCACCTTGGGGAGCTCCGGTCTTATTTGTCAAAAAGAAGGACGGTTCATTCCGAATGTGCATCGACTATCGAGAGTTGAATAAATTGACCGTCAAGAACCGTTATCCACTTCCTCGCATTGATGATCTATTCGACCAACTTCAGGGTTCAAGTTTCTACTCAAAGATTGACCTGCGATCAGGTTATCATCAGTTACGAGTTCGCGACACCGATATTCCAAAAACTGCTTTCAGAACTCGTTACGGGAACTACGAATTCCAAGTGATGCCCTTTGGTCTAACCAACGCACCGGCTGTATTCATGGACCTCATGAACCGGGTGTGCAAACCTTACCTCGATAAGTTTGTCATTGTCTTTATCGATGACATACTCATTTACTCGCGCAACGAGCAAGAACATGCGCAACACCTCAGAACCATCCTTGAACTACTTAGACACGAGGAGCTTTATGCTAAATTCTCTAAGTGTGAGTTCTGGATCCAAACCGTTCAATTTCTTGGGCACGTGATCGACAGTCAGGGAATTCACGTGGACCCATCAAAGATCGAGGCTATCAAAGACTGGCAAGCACCCACCTCTGCAACTGAAGTACGACAATTCTTGGGTCTTGCTGGGTACTATCGGCGATTTATCGAAAATTTCTCCAAAATAGCTCAACCACTCACGGTACTGACTCAGAAGGACAAAAGGTTCGATTGAACCGATAAACAAGAGTCAGCATTCCAACTTCTGAAACAAAAGCTTTGCAGTGCTCCAATTCTATCCTTACCCGAAGGCACCGATGACTTCGTGGTATATTGCGATGCTTCTCACCAAGGTCTCGGTTGCGTGTTAATGCAACGAGATAAAGTCATTGCTTACGCCTCACGACAGCTGAAAATTCACGAAAAGAACTACACCACTCATGATCTCGAGCTTGGAGCTGTCGTTTTTGCTCTCAAAATCTGGAGACATTATCTCTACGGCACTAAGTGCACCATCTTTACCGACCACAAAAGTCTCCAACATATATTCGATCAGAAGGATCTCAATATGAGGCAACGTCGATGGGTCGAGTTGCTTACCGATTACGATTGTGAGATCAAGTACCATCCAGGGAAGGCTAATGTTGTAGCCGATGCCCTCAGTCGAAAGGAACGACCTAAACCACTTCGAGTCCGAGCCCTCAGTATGACCATTCATAGCGATCTTACCATTCAAATTCATACAGCTCAGATCGAAGCCCTGAAAGCTGAAAACATCAAAAATGAAGCCTTGCGGGGCATTGACAAACAATTCGAAATCAGACCTAACGGGATTAGGTGCTTCTCAAACCGAATCTGGTTGCCTAGTTTTGGGAACCTCCGAGACTTGGTGATGGACGAGGCTCACAAGTCTAAATATTCTAGTCATCCGGGATCCGATAAGATGTACCACGGCATCAAGGAATTTTATTGGTGGCCAAACATGAAAGCCGAAATCGCCACTTATGTCAGCAAGTGTCTTACTTGCTCGAAAGTCAAAACAGAACATCAGAAACCTCCTGGTTTACTCCAGCAACCTGAAATCCCTGAATGGAAATGGGAACAAATTGCCATGGATTTCATAACCAAACTACCCAAGTCGTCGAACGGTTGCGATACCATTTGGGTGGTCGTTGACCGCCTCACCAAATCTGCTCATTTCCTGGCAATCAAGGAAAGCGATAAAATGGAACGCCTTACACAGATATACATCAAGGAAATCGTTTCTCATCACGGTGTTCCAATCTCGATCATCTCTGACAGAGATGCCCGTTTCACCTCTCACTTTTGGCAATCACTTCAAAAAGCTTTGGGTACCCGTCTCGATATGAGTACCGCGTACCATCCTCAAACCGATGGCCAAAGTGAACGAACCATTCAAACCTTGGAAGATATGCTACGCGCCTGCGTAGTTGATTTCGGTACAAACTGGGAAAAACATCTACCGTTGTGCGAATTCTCGTACAATAACAGCTATCACGCCAGCATTAAGGCTGCACCTTTTGAGGCACTGTACGGTCGTAAGTGCCGATCACCGATCTGTTGGACTGAAGTGGGAGATAGTCAACTCACTGGTCCTGAACTCATTCACGCCACCACTGAGAAAATTGTGGAAATCCAAAACAGACTCAAAGCCACACGTGATCGTCAGAAAAGTTATGCTGACGTGAGACGCAAACCACTCGAGTTCCAAGTTGGGGATCGAGTACTCTTAAAAGTATCGCCTTGGAAAGGCGTCATCCGTTTTGGCAAACGCGGGAAGTTAAATCCCCGGTACATCGGGCCTTTTGAGATCCTCGAACGGATTGGCCCCGTAGCTTATCGATTGCAGCTGCCATCCGAACTCAGCAGCGTGCACCCTACTTTTCATATTTCAAATCTGAAGAAGTGTCTATCTGATGAGACACTTATCATTCCATTAGATGAAATTCGTGTTGACGATAAACTTCACTTCGTTGAGGAACCCGCTGAAATTATGGACCGTGAGGTCAAACAACTGAAACAAAGTCGTATTCCCATCGTCAAGGTCAGATGGAATTCGCGGCGTGGTCCGGAATTCACCTGGGAACGGGAAGACCAAATGCGACTCAAATATCCTCAACTCTTCACTGATTCTACATCAAACACGACTTCGAGCTAAATTTCGGGACGAAATTCTTCTAACAGGGGGAGAATGTAACACCCGCCAAATTAGGACTAGTATTTAGTGCCTAATCAGATGTTAATACATGTAATTAGTTCCTTGTTAGGCTAATTAATGTATCGAATTATATATATTGTTGAATATATACGAAAATGCGATTTGGTTAAATCGTACGCTATTTAAATCGAATGTATTTCGATTCAATTTAATACGGACGTTGGTGACAAATGTTATTAAATAACGGGTTATGTCAAAAATATTATTATAATAATATTTCGTATTCATTCGTATCGTACAATCAGAAAGTTACAAAATTTAAAATGTAAAACGCGCAAACTAAATAAACCAACTTACATTTATAACTCAAACGTAATCTTATTTGTAAAATAATTAAATAAAATATCGCGTAATAATTTGTATTTAAAATGTACTTATTAATATTTAAAATGATTAATTAACGTTTAAACGACGGAGCAAACGAACACCGCACGGAGAGCGGGGATTGGAAGTTGGAGGTTAACACCCCCAACTCCCTCCTTTTTCTTTCATTTTCTTCTTTCTCTTTCTCTCTCTTTCTCTTTTTCTCTCAAATCCCACCAACCACACCACCTCCTAAAAACGCACTAAATCGCAAAATAAACATATCAAACGACTTCGGATCTTCAAGATTTTTAGAGATTCACGACCACCGCGACACGATCTATCATCCTATCTTTTCGGATTTTTAATCCGACACCTTGTAAGTTTCCGACAATTCCCGAAATCTCTCGTTTTTAAATGTTTTCACTTGTTAGTAGTTTGTAACAACTTATAATGTCCCTATAAGGGTTGGGTAAAAGTTTTGGACCGAACGGAAACCGAAAAACTCGTTTTCGACACATTTTTCGGCCAACAGACCGCTACGTCGCATTTGACCCAGAATTTATGCGACGTCAGCTTCTACGTCGCAAAACCCTTCGTGACGTCGCATAGTGCGACGTCAGTCACAACGTCGCATTAAATTGCGACGTTGCATATAGCGACGTCAGCCTTAACGTCGCCAATACCTCGCCACGTCGCACTTAGCGACGCAGGCCCCTACGTCGCAGAAATCACCCTACGTCGCATTAAATTGTGAAACGTCGCCTTTAGCGACGTCATGCTCAACGTCGCAATCCTACCTGCGACGTCGCACCCAACGTCGCACAAATCAGAACCTCAAAAACATAGATTTTTACTAAGGGTCGAGACTCGAAATTTATCACTCGATTTACCCAAATTCAGATCCCAGATGGGTTTTTCGTCAAAGCATTATAGTAGAAATAAAAATTTTCCAAGCTGACCTGGCAGCTCGACCCCAGCCAGGGGCTCTGCCCCTTGGACCCCGCCAGGGGCTGCCGCCCCTTGGACCCCGCTACCAGGGGCGCTGCCCCCGGACCCCCGTACTTAGATTTCGTAACGGCTTATAAAACACAATCAAAACACATTTTTCAAGAAAAACGACACGAAATCAAAATAATAATTGTTGAGATTATTATTACAAATCCGTCACCAACGGGCCGTACGCTTTTCAAATACTTAAACTTATCAACCAAATAGTGGAAATTTGGACATTATAGTTGAACGAACAACTACAAGGGTGATCTGTTGAGATACCCAATCATAATTATAACCATCGCGTGTCGTGGACACCCTCAGGTTACAAGTCTTTGGACTTCGATTCTCGGCTAATCATTCTCAGTTTATTTTCATAAACTCAACGACTCAGGTGAGTCTCATAGCCCCTCTTTTTACTGTTTTACTCAGGGGTGTGATATACTGCTCAACTTTTAACATGTGAACGCAAGTACCAACTTTTCATATACTACATGAGTTTTTCGAAACTAATCATTTGAAGTCCTCCGTCAGCATAGTTGTTAATACGTTGTAGCGTGAATATTAGTATATGGTACCATATAGGATTGACCCTCCTCGTCCGGGTTAGCAAGCACTAACCGGGTAAACGGACGTACTAATATTTGGGAAGACGAATGTTGATTAGGCATTCGTGGAGGCACCTCGCCCGGAATTCTCTATAGGGGACCCGGCCCTCGAGTTAAGCTCAACTATGTGCTCATGGCTGTATACACGATGATTATCATTAAATTGCTGGATGCAATTCATTATTAAATTGCTGGATGCAATTCATTATTTAAATCTTGCGGTTCACACTATATTAACTGATTTCAAACCTGTGAGCTCACCAGCTTTTAGCTGACCTTTTAGCATATATCGCAGGTACCAAGCAGTAGGATGTTTCTGCTTCAGGATTTTAGCTCGAGTCAGCATACAGAAGATTGAGATTTTCTTGCATTAGTATATTTTGTACAAGTACTTATGTACTGAAATCTCATTTGATTTAAACTCGAGCTATGTAAAGCTTAAATGTTGTAAACATTTCTATCATCAATATATTTTGTTAAAAACGACGCATATAGAGTCGTTTACTATATATCTTTGTGCTTTGTTATTGATTAGTAACACCCAAATCAAGCTTCCGCAAATCATCAAATTTGGGGGTGTTACAACAACGGTTTCA
Organism: Helichrysum umbraculigerum; assembly: GCA_949592205.1. NCBI lineage: Eukaryota > Viridiplantae > Streptophyta > Magnoliopsida > Asterales > Asteraceae > Helichrysum > Helichrysum umbraculigerum. The sequence goes on along the minus strand of CATIUR010000003.1, from coordinate 113,185,874 downwards.
AATCATTATACATTCGAGTACTACCAGGATGAATAGACATTCGTGACCTGTGAGCTTCATTCAAAATCAAATCCCGAATACCACCAATGGAAGGAATCCAAACACGAGACTGGTAAGTCTTTAATCCCCTTGAATCATCAATTAATTCGTCCTTGCGTTTTAACATGATTTCAGATTTCAGATTCTGGTCTTTCAATGCTTCAAGTTGTACAACTTTAATTTGATCAATCAAATCCGAGGAAACATTCACTTTTAAATAGAAAACTCGATCAGGAGTATCCTTTCGACTTAACGCATCGGCGACCACATTAGCTTTGCCCGGATGGTATCTAATTTCACAGTCATAATCTTTTATCAATTCCAACCATCGTCTCTGCCGCATATTCAATTCTTTCTGGGAGAACACATATTGCAAACTCTTGTGATCGGTACAAACAACACATCGAGTCCCATATAAGTAATGTCTCCAAAGTTTTAGGGCAAATACAACTGCTACGAGTTCTAAATCATGCGTAGGATAATTCTTCTCATGTGGTTTCAACTGTCGAGAAGCATAAGCGATAACTCTATCCCTTTGCATTAAGACACAACCCAAACCTGAATATGAAGCGTCGCAATAAACCACAAAATCATCTGTACCTTCTGGTAATGCTAAAATCGGTGTCTGACACAACAATTGCTTCAATGTCTGAAAAGCTTGCTCCTGTTGATCAGTCCACACATACTTCTCATCTTTACGGGTTAGTTTGGTTAACGGACCGGCTATCTTAGAAAAATCCTTGATAAATTTTCGATAATATCCCGCTAACCCAAGAAAACTCCTTACTCAGAAACAGATTTCGGCGCATTCCAATTCATCACAGCTGCAACCTTTGATGGATCCACTTTCACACCATCTCGACAAATTATATGACCCAAAAACTGAACTTCTCTAATCCAGAATTCACATTTGGAAAACTTTGCATACAACTGTTCTCGTCCCAATGTTTCAAGAACCAATCTCAAATGCGTGGCATGTTCAGTTTCAGATTTCGAATAAATAAGTATATCATCAATGAAAACAATCACAAATTGATCCAAAAATGGTCGACACACACGGTTCATCAAATCCATAAATACAGCGGGAGCATTTGTCAAACCAAAAGGCATAACCAGAAATTCATAATGACCGTACCTGGTTCGGAAAGCAGTTTTAGGTATATCTTCTTCACGAACACGAACCTGATGGTAACCCGACCTCAAATCAATTTTTGAGTAAACCGAAGAACCCTGTAACTGATCAAATAAATCATCTATTCTGGGCAATGGATATTTGTTCTTCACAGTCCTCTTATTTAGTTCCCTATAATCAATACACATCCGTAATGACCCGTCTTTCTTTTTCACAAACAGCACTGGTGCACCCCACGGCGAGGAACTAGGTCTGATAAAACCTTTATCCAACAATTCCTGAATCTGATTCATCATTTCACGGATCTCTGAAGGAGCTAACCTATAGGGAGCTTTAGCAATCGGCGATGAGCCCGGAACAAGATCAATTATGTATTCTACTTCCCTAACTGGTGGTAATCCGGGCAACTCATCGGGAAACCCTTCGGGGTATTCACAAACAACAGGAACTTCCGAAACAGTTTTCCTTCCTAATTTGGCATCTACTACAAAAGCTAGGTATGACTCGCAACCTTTTGACAAAGACTTCCTAGCTTTCATCAACGAAATCAAAGGAATAGCTACACCATCCCGTTCTCCTCGAGCCACAACATATGACCCTTCGGAGATTGGGATCCTAACCAACTTCTGGTGACAATCAATACTAGCCTTATTCTGACTCAACCAATCCATACCAATTATTACATCGAAACTAGGGATTGGCATCAACAAGAAGGAAATAGGAAAAAAATGATCATCAATAGTAATATTAGCTCCAGTCACCGAAGTGGTAACAGGAACTAACTTACCACTAACTATTTCTACTTCTATAGGCTTTGTTATCACAGTAGGGGCTAATTTCAACTTATCACAAAATTGCACAGAAATGAAAGTACAATTAGCACCCGAATCAAACAATACACGTGCAGGTACAGAGTTTATAAGAAATGTACCAGTGATAACATCTTCAGTACGCACGGCCTCATCAACCGTCATCTGAAAAGCCCTACTAGTTGCTGGAGGAGGGTTCTTTCTTTTCTGACCGGAAGATCCCGAACTCCCGACCGAACCCGACCCCGTCGACCTTGCCTCCGGACATTGACCAACCCTATGCCCTTCTTTCTTACAAGTCCAACAAACAAAATTTGGATAACGGCAACTTTTTATCTCATGACCTAATTCACCACACTTCATACATTTGTTTGTCTTAGCCGTACACGGACCATCATGCCGAGACCTACACGAACTACACCAGTTGGAACTATTAAAACTTCCAGAAGAACTACTTCTTCCAACAAATTTCTTACCACCTTGCCGATTCCCTTGCCATTTGAATTTATTCTTACCCGACGATTCAGTTCTTGCTTTAGAGAAACTTGTATCCCTTCCTTGCAATAATCGCAAACCTCTCCAATCACTATCGGCAGACCGCGCGAGGTTAAAAACATGCGATAAATCCTTAGCCAATCTCACAACCGTACGGTAGTTATCCGGTAAAGCATCCACAAATTGTTCGATTTGAGTTTTCTCATCCGGAACCCATTGTTGAACGAACCTAAGCTTATCCGTAAACTGTGAAATCAATTCATCAATAGTCATGTCATCCTTTAATCGAAGATTCACAAACTCTCTTCGAATCCTAGCAATAACAAAATCCGAACAGTATTGGTTACGAACAATTTGATGAAACTGAGACCAACTAATTGCTTCTTTCTGTTGTTGAGTGAAATGACCGGTAATGGAATCCCACCAAACCATGGCATCATCTTTCATGCATTGAACCGCATATTTGACTTTAAGTTCCTCATCACAGCAAGTCACATCAAATTTGCGTTCCATATCCCTAAGCCAATTCAAAGTTATTGTTGGATTTTTACTTCCATGAAATTCCGGTGGTCGACTAGCCATAAAAGTCTTGTATGAACACTTCTTTTCTGATTGAGAGGATGAACCAGAACCAAAGACTGGGGTTTGCTGAAATAACTGCCTAGTCGCAGCTTCCTCAGCTTTTCTCTTGAATTCCCTAAGGAATACCAACTCGTCTTCCATCTCATGAATATACTCATCTCGGTTAGATTGTTGTCCGGTTGGTTGAGAAGTACCATTATGATCATGTTGCTCGGTATGAGTCCCGATTTGAGGAGCGACGATCCTGGAGGCATTGTTGGGGTTGGTGATCGGTGGTTCGTTATCTGCCATTTCTGAAATTCAACACAACACTTGAACTTTTGTTAATCGTTAGCATCTAAATACTAACTACCTTCAACCAATACTAATCCCATACCCACGAATGTTTGATATATCACGCTCGAGTTTTGGGTTTGATCATTCAACAATGAACAATTATCCCAAAACTATGCTCTGATACCAACTTATAACACCCCTCAATCCATAGTAATAATATTGTGGATAATACGGAAGCGTAAGTAAATAAAACACATTACTTCATTACATATTTTTCCCAAAGTACCAAAACAGTTTAGATGATTAAGTTACTACGATTTAAAACTTGTTCAAAAGACTAGCATGTCGGGGTATTATATAAACTAAACTGAGTTGTTACAAAAATAATCAGAGTAGCTTGAATATCAAACATTCCATGCTTCCAAGGTCTGACCTTCCTGCTACCCACCCGCATGCATAACAAAATCTGCAGGAAGTAACAACGAGGGATTAGCACATAGCTAAGTGAGTAAATCCAACACCTCACATTCAGCTTAGCTAAACCAATTAACTACAACAAATATTCGCAAACACAACAGTCAACCACAACTTAATGAGGATCGGCGGATCCGGGGACAACCTTAATACCCGGGCGGCTCCCCAAGATCACTTATCCAAACATATCCGTATGGCCATAACGGACGAGACCGATAGCTAGTGTTTATTATATTTAGGTACAGTTCAGCACACACAACAAATGAAGTACATCCCTGCACCATTCACACAACAACACACTAGCCCAACCAACAGTTCATCAACTCGTTGACCTCATTAACAACAATGCACAAAGGCCACACAAAGCACATATAGGCATATGATCAACAATAACAACTAATCAACTCAATAATCAAGTCTACGTTTACCCGTTGTAATCAAATGATTACAACTAAGCCAAACGGTAAGCTTTGAATCCACTCACCGATACCTTTGCCTTCAAAATCTCTGATTCCAAAGATCACTTATCTTTCGGAGGATCTGAGAATCAATAATCAACATAAGTTAGTACTTTGCCTCATAATTTGTAAATATCAAAATGAGCATTTTTATAAAGTGCCACAATAGCATTCAATAAATGCCACTATAAACACCACCTTCCAAACACATGCATTTTGGTGAAATTTGAAAAATCCATCAAGATTAAACATGCAAACGCGATCCTGACTAGTTAAGGCTGGATCGCGTTCGTCCTTAGGAAAAATTCTGCCACCGAAAAACACTGACAAACGCGATCCGGATGATAGGCCTGGATCGCGTTTCTAAGGCCAAAAACTCGGATAAGACATTTATAACAAGGGAACGCGATCCGGAATCGTAGTCGGGATCGCGTTCATCTGTTCTTCAGCTCAAGAACAGACCTGAACGAACCCTAATTCCATTTTCATTATTCAAGCTCATCAAACATGAATTCGATGCTTATAACTAGTTAAGAATCATCACATATCATCATATATCACAAACAATCACTATATAACTTACAAGAATCATTCAATTCATCGATTTCATTTCTATCTAGCATATGAACTTATAAACTATAAGTTTTGTTACCTTACTAAATGAAGAAGATGAAGACTAGAAAAGATGAGAACAACTAACTTGAATCACAACTTGAAGCTTTAAATCTTGTTTATGATCATTGAAAACTTTAGAGGATCATATTTAGGGTTTAAGTGGTTAATGGAATTGGAATGAGAGAGCAAGAAAGAAATTGGGAAAGTGATCCCCAAATAAAGGTCGGACCTTATTTAAACCGACCTACAACTTTGGGTATTTAATACCCGCTCTAAACCTATTGTCTGGAACCTAAAATACTAATCGTGAGGAATTTATTTTTAATGTACCGTCATCTTTAATTAATTAAACCAAGCAACATTTTATTTACCACAATAAGTCCTAAGACCTATTTCACCAGTTTCACAATAAACAATTAATAACAATAACATTTAAAACAATTTATTATTAAATTCGAATAGAAAAATACCAGGCCACAGGAGAGGATGTTACAACATGTTTGTCCCATTCCATTTTTAGCTGAGTTTAAAAAAACAACCCAACTTTATTAGTTTGTAAGTAAATGGTATAAAAGTGTCATCTCAAACACTTGTATGTTTTCATTGTTATTGTGGGGTTCAATCTGATTGAAGTCACTAGCCTTGTGATAGAGCTACGAGCACTTGAACTATAGAAGGGTTATTTTGGTCGGAGACAAATCAAATCAGATACTCATACCTTTGATCTTGCTAATAAGGTTGGTGAAAGATGCTTTAAACTGGTTTATATTAATTACTATAACAATAGACATGTTATTTTTTGTTTATTTCTATTCATGAGGTGTAATTATACAAAACTTTTTAAACTATTCGCAGGATGTACTCGTAGCTGATTGTGATAGTTGTCAAGCAGCTCTTTATCAGATAAAAATATAGGGAACTATGAATTTATCACTGAAATTGACACTTGAACTACACACGGGTTATTAGGGTCTCTGACAAATCAAATCAGATACTCATACCTTTGATCTTGCTAATAAGGTTGGTGAATGATGTTTTAGACCAGTTTATAGTAATTATTATAACTATAGACATTTTATTAATCAAATCAGATACTCATACATTTGATCCCACTAATAAGGTTGGTGAAAATTGCTTTAGACATTTTATTTTTCAGCTATTATGATTGGATTGAAACAATAACAAATGTATTGAAGTACTTTTATGGCACTACCATTCCTTGATCATCACATCATTGTCAATCAATTGAATATGTTCTACTTGGCAACTTATTGAATGGTCATATCATATCTACGTGCAATTGTAGGCATTGATTTTGTGCGATAATTAGATGGAATGATGGTAAGTATGAAACACTTATTATTGAAGACGCCGATGACTTTCAAACTCTATAGTTTCGATATACTGATAATTGGGTTGTCGCACATCAAGTTGATCGTGTTTCAACATTTATCATTTTGTGTTGCCTATTTAGTGTTTATTTTTTTATAATCATTTTAAATGTTATATAAAAATTTTTTTAAAGGTCATTTGTAGAAAGATGCAAGGTTTCAATCTAGTAGTGTTATATTTCAAATTTCAAAATGAAAATGAAAATTAAATAAGAATAAATTTGAAATAGTGAGAGTCTTGATTTTAAAGAAGTTTATAAAATTAAAATATTTTCTTTCCGCCCTATGAAGTATTAACATCGACGGTGGTTTAGGGTTTATGATCCGATTTGTGAAACCCTTCCCTAAAACATGTGTGCAGAAGACGACGATTCGTCTTCTCCATTCAGTCGTTTACCAGACGAGCTGGTTCTCCAAATATTCAACAAACTAAAAAGGGATTTAAAAACTTGATGCATTTGCAAGAGCGTTTCCGAACGTTTCTATTCCATCGTTATTCAAATCGACTCCGTTTTACTAACCGTCTCATCCGAATACGATATTAACAGCTGCAATGACGCACTCTTCAATTCTATACGCGAATCCTTTTTGGTTGCGAGGAACTCAATTTGGAACTTTTTAAGACTCAAGTCTCTGCACATCCACCTTTCTTTTCGCGGTCTCCCTAGTAAAAACTTCAAATGGAAACTTCAAGTAAGTAATACACTCGATTCATTCGTGTTCGTATCACCCGATTCAATTCATGCTACTAATACTAATACTAATACTGATACTAATGCTAATACATTATTAACTGGAGTTAATGAGATTAGCCAGCAAGATGAGGAAGAAGAGGATGAGATGGTAACTGTTGAAAAGTTCAAAATTGCGCTCAATTGTTATAAGGATGTGTTTTCTAGATTGATGATGTTGAGTCAGACTTATGATTTTCGGTTGTTGGAATATGTATTAATTACGGATTCGGGTAAATGGGGGACCATTTGTTTTAATAGTCGTGAAAAGATTTCTAAAGTGTGGGATTTGATACGTTCAGTGGATGCTCGACAGAGGCTGAATCTTTTGCAGAGTCCTAATAGGATTGGTTACTGTTACATCCCGTTGTTGAAATTGCCGGTTTCAGGGTACCTTATGAAGGGAGTAACTATTGTTGCAGCAGTTAGGGATGATCTTCCTGATGATAATGTTATTAACTTTGATAAGGAGGATGGTATTGAACAAGATAAAGAGGAGGCTGCTTATCGTGAAGCTATGATCGAGATTTTTAAGAAACATAGGGGATCATTAGAATGGGATCTTTTTGACTGAGTAGTGTGAATTCCTCTCAATTTCAAAGCGGTAATCATCTTCTCTGAAGTTTTCAGTTTTGGTGTTTTACTTTTACATTTTTATGCTTTTCTTTACTATGCGTGTTTACTTATAGGTTGCTGTTGATATTTGTTTGTATAATGTTATTAATGTTGATAAGGGGTTAACACGTCATGTACTCATGTTTTTGTTGGGTGCCATTACTAGGTTTTATTCTTGCATAAGTTAGCGTTTAAATTTCTGTTGTTGGAATATGTCTGCCTCACGGATTGGGGTAAACAGGGGACGGCTTCTGTTAACGGTGGTTAAAATATTTCTCTAATGAAGAATTTGATACTTACAGACAAAATTGAAATTGAAGACAAGTTCAATCTTCATAAGAGACCTCGTAGGATTAGTATTACATCCCGTTGTTGGAATTGCAGGTTTCAGGTTACGTTATGAAGGGAGTAAATATGATTTTAATAGAGAGGGATGATCTCCCTAACGATAGCTTTTATGTCTTTTTTTTTTAATGATAAGAAGGATGATTTTGAACAAGATAAACAGGAGGCTGCATATCGTGAAGCTATGATGGAGATGTTTACCAAACATAAGGGCTCGATAGAGAGGGTGCCTAATTAGTTGGTAATAATCTTCCTTTTAAAGTTGATATGTGTTTGTATAAGAAATAGTTTTTTTAGTAAGGACTGTAAGGTAAATATCTAGTATCATTGCTCACATCCTTATTGAGCTCGATTTTGTCATTTATAAGCTGTAGTTCGTGGGTAGATATTGTGTGGTTCAAATAAGGTTTGAACGCTTTTTGTGCCGATCAGATATTACATACCGTTGAAATAGAGTAAGCCTTGTTAACTAAATTCCCTGCTTTGTTTTGGAATACACACATGTTCTCCGTTGCTATGCAGTTAAGAGAAGTCAATAACAAAATGATGATTGTAAGTAGCATTTATTACTAATTTATTGTGTGTGAAGTTCTAATATCATAGCAGTTGAAAAACATAATAGGGTCAGGGTACTCAGTTGTGGAAGGGCACTGGCTACATCTTTATTGCTCCGAATATGAGTCACTACTTCACAGTTTATTCTGTGACCCAATCAAACACTTAATATGATTGACATTTATGGTCAGGTTGCATATTAGGACCCTTCTTCACTGTAACTGAATATCTCTAGAGTTCAGACCTAACTTACATGGTTTGTACACATTCGAAGTTGGACAATTAACTTAGATTTTTGGAGTTTTAAAAAGGTTTAGGCAGGATGTGGGTCATTCATTTGTGTCCTGATTGTTCCTCATCCTACTGTACTGAATAACATCTAACAAATGATGAACTTCATAAATAAAGGATGTGTTTATTTTAGAACGCCTTGGAAGAAAGACTTACTTACCAACTATATTTAAACAAAGGTTATTTCTTTTATTTTCAGCTTTAACTTTTGTTGTATACTTGTATACTTGTACTATTTCTGTTTACTTAATTGTATGTCTGTATGAGAACTCATGTAATATTGTTCAGATACTTCATTATTTAGTATCTTGCTGAGCATGAGTGTGTCATTATATCAACAATAGTTTGTGTGTACGGATGATGGTATGTGGTCGTGAAGCCGTTGAAGTGTTCTTATTCCAAGTTCATATACAAGTCACTTTATTTTGATTAAAGATTTCTTTATCTGCCATTTTCCATCTTTAATTTGCGATATGAATGACAGGTTGTTTAGCACAAAGAAAGCTTCCCGACCTATATATGTCTTTGTAGTATGCATATATGGAGTATCTCATGACAAGATGGTTAAGGAAAGATTGAGAGAAGGCTTGAGTTAGAGGTACTAGTATATGAATAAATGTTGTACTTAGATGTTGATTTTGTCTATGATTTTCTAATTGACACTATTTTCTTATGAGTTTCTGGTATCTATGGTTATTATACTATATCTACTTTTTTAGTAGACTATCCCACTTTTCTTATATTGGTTGCTTTTTCATCAATCTATCTTGAAATTCGAAGTAGCCCATATAAATTGTATTTTTGTTTTTTTATTAGCTGCCAATTGTATTCTGGATAAATGAAAACGGGTTATTATGGACAATCTTAGAAAGCTTCAAGGTTGTTATAGTCTCATTCAATTGAATTGGTTAAAATGGGCGGATCGCAGGATCCAATATTGGGTAGGTTATTTTCGTCCATAGGTGTTCTCCAAAGTGAAGTAGCTGATAGCGACCCATCAACCTAACCTTCCAACTTCTGTCACGCTATGGTGACTCCACGATCACCTTCGTCATACCACCACAATATAACCTGTTTTTAAAACCCTAACTTGGTTTTATGAACCAAAAAGTTAAACCCCATTTTGAGATAAGAAGTTACTAGTAGTTTTTCTAAACGGGGAGGTGACTTTAGTCTCGAGAAGGGAGGAAGAGGCAAAAGGTCTGTGTGTGTATTAAATATGGTCTGTAACTTATTTATTTAATATCCATAAGATATACGCAGAACTACTTAATTACCTCATGTTTTAGTCTTTTTACATGCCACTTGACTCGTAGGATGAGTATGAATCATGTATGTACTCTAAATGTCAACATGGTAACCTTCTTTTTTTCAGCTTTAATGTTTCTTGTACTTTGTATATTTACTTAATTGTATGAGAATTCAAATAATACTGTTGTTTTTTTCTTCTTCTAAAGGCACTCTAGTAAAGTCATACCGTTTGATACTGGTCACTAGTTTGAATCGTCATGCTGAGCATGCGTTTGTCTTGGGTATGGATCAGTAAACACTAAAGGCTGATATGATGTTATGCGATTATGAATGATGATATTCATGGAAGAATGAGAAATGCTAAAAGGCTACAGTGGATCAATTGGCATTCAATAGTGAGTACCAGGACTAATTGAATCTTTCTTAGATCACTTGGTTTAGGTAATTTTTTTGCGGAAAGTGAATGCATCTTTTACGTCATTTTCTACATATTGATGAAGACGCTATTTATTTATACAATTTTCATTTTCGCGAACAAAAATTACAAAAGAAAATATATATTTTGTGGTTATACACTTATACAATTGATGGTTAAATTGATTTCAATAGACTCGATCTACTACGAGAGAAGTGGAAAAGCCCACACTTATTGTGAGCCCAAATTTGCAGTCCATTTAAGTGTCCTCCAAGGCCAAAAAAGAGAAGTTCTACTTCTAACATACTTTTTCTACGATTTAGCTAGATAAAAATCATTCCTGTATCAGTTCCAAATTAGTCATCTCGTTTCAACTAAAATCACAGAGTTGTAAACAAAATATATTCGTTGTAGATAGTTTCTTATAAGGACTGTATTGTTGATCACGTGATGCTATATGTTGATTAAACATTTTAATTGGTTGTTAAGTTGTTTACTTATTTGATGTTGGTTAGACGATGATTATTCAAACTAGTGAGATAAAGATGCAGGGGCGGATGTAGTGTAGAATGTGAGAGGGGGGGGGGGGGGCTGGGGACCCCATGATATTAACCCACTAACAAAAATTTTCATTAATAGCACTTAAAAGCGCACCATGCTTTTTAATATAGGTTAAGTTAGTTTCAATAATATAGTTAGTCAAATTATTATTATTATTATTATTAAGATAATAACTTTCAAAAAACCTGAAAAGGGATTAAAGTTAAAAACTAGCGGTAGACCCGAAATAGAACACTTACAAAAACAACTAGGAATTACTAACCAAGTTCTTTGAACAATCATGTAAACAAGAAAGTCAAACTACTATAAATAACCAAGTATCAGTACCAAAACATACTAAAATATTTCGTTTTCCATCAAACATTGGTTCATGACAACCGACAATAGTTTCATTCAAATACACTAGCCAGATTAAAAAAGAAAAACGCAAAAAACTTCCAAATATGTTCAATGGCCTAATGTTTTTGTAATACGTTTTCGGATTCTACCTTCTGCAGCCTTTTCATTCTTTAACATTTCACATTTATCAGCCATATCATATTGCTTCACCTTTTCACGAGTATGATTGACTATAGTGTTATAATCAGACAATACTATCTTCGCAATATATTTTTTTCTCAGAACATTCAATTGTCTCTGCTGCGCTTCACCCTCAACTTCAAATTGCCATAGTAGGCTTCCATATGTTTCATGACAAAGACACCACAATCTAAATAGTTATTTTTCTGTTGCCCATTTGATATCCAATATCTTTATATATGTGTCTAAAAGGTCACAAGTAGAAGGGTGTTTTTCTTCAAAACCATGGTAGTGGTAAAACTTTGATTTCTGTATAAGTAACTTTTTGATTTCAAGTAGAAAATCAAGCTTTGCAACTACTTAAAATGCTAAATAACATAAAATGCAGTAACAATATAAAAGAGGGAAATTAAAAAAAATACCATTTTTTTTTAAGTATATATGGATTTGCCATCCCGGAAAAAAAGTTGACGATATACCACACGAAATCGCAAATCGCAAATTTGCGATTTGCGACCCCGCGTCTTGCTTTTGCGACCTGTTCACCGAGCGAGCCGTTTGGTGAACGGCTGGTTCACGACTCGGGCATAGGCAAATCGCAAATCGCAAGCTTGCCCTTTGCGATTTACCTCCGCACACGACTAGTGCACGGCTCGTTCACGACTCAGGAATTGGTTCACGACTCGGGCATAGGCAAATCGCAAATCGCAAGCTTGCCCTTTGCGATTTACCTCCGCACACGACTAGTGCACGGCTCGTTCACGACTAAGGAATTGGTTCACGACTCGGGCATAGGCAAATCGCAAATCGCAAGCTTGCCCTTTGCAATTTACCTCCGCACACGACTAGTGCACGGCTCGTTCACGACTCAGGAATTGGTTCACGACTCGGGCATAGGCAAATCGCAAATCACAAGCTTGCCCTTTGCGATTTACCTCCGCACGTACATCCCGGCCACGACTCGCTCGGTGAACGGGTCGCAAAAGCAAGACGCTGGATCGCAAATCGCAAATTTGCGATTTGCGATTTCGTGTGGTATATCGTCAATTTTTTTCGAGGATGGCAAATCCATATATACTTAAAAATAAAATGGTATTTTTTTTAATTTCCCTATAAAAGATGCAGTAAACAAGTTGTATCATAATTTACATGAACTGCAATAGCGTAAAAATACAGTACAAGAAATGTAAAATGCAGTGGAAGAAATATAAAATGCAGTAGATTTTTTGAGATGTTACTATTCAAATCTACTGTTTAGATCTAGATCTGGATCTAGTTAAAATGCACTAACTTAAGATTGAGTAACATTACAAAATGCAAGAAACATGAAAAAAACACCATAACAAACAAACTTGCATTAAATCCATTTCACAAATTCAACACTGATCTAGCATTTCACAAATATCGTTTACGCTTGCCAATATTCTAAAATTAATCGACAAGTCTCTGGATCGAACATTTTACCGAACTCAACTCTTTTTACAGTTTTTCTTCTTTTTGTAGGCGCTCTTTTCTTCTCAACTTCAACCTTCATGCTTTTCATTTCGGTTGACTTCTTATAAGCACTTTCTTTCATTGATTCATCTATTATGAACTACAAACATGATGCCATACTAGAAATTTTAGGAAAGTGCATTAAACAAGTAATTGTAATTTCACTTCAAGTATAAACTAAAGCTTCATAAACGCGTTAAAATGTTTTTTTAGATAAAATTAAACCAAATAAAATACTTTAAAATCATACAAAATACAGTTAGATAATAGTATTAATATTTTCATTTCAAGTACACACAATCAAGTTGCATATACACATAAAATTTACTAAAACCCATTAAATGCAGTAACGATTGAGTTCCAATTTAGTTAAGTGCACAACCATGTTAAACACAAGTAGTGTAAATGCACATATAAGTAGCGATTGAGTTCCAATTTAGGAGCATAGTCAGTTAGTGTAATCTGTGTATCCTAACCACCGACTTCCTCAAAAGAAAAATCTTTGTTTACATATCAATGTATAGAATGACAAAACCAACGGAAGAAAAGAGATATGATATAACCGTATAAATCAATTTCTCAAAATTCAGATCACGATCACAAACAGACACTCCCAAATTTCAAATTCCATCAATCATACAACACAATGTATCAAATCCCTAATCCTTAAACAAAACAAATCACAAATCAAAATCCCTAATTTCAATCATCATAACCTAAAATTTAACAAACAAAAAATTACCTTGAAGGCTACATGATTCTCGGTTTTATTCAATAATTGAAGCGAGCAAGAGATTTGTTTCTTCAATTCAACTAATCATCAACAAAATCAAAACATTAAAATTAATATAAACCGAATGCCATTGATAATTGTAGATCGGTGGTTGAGATCGAAAAACTTACGAGTGACGTCCTTTTTTGACAATTTTAGCGTAGAATCTTTTGTAGCAAAGAAAGGTTTTAGGTATAAGTGATTTCAACATGCTTTTTTAAAAAAACGAAAGTGAATACGTGTCGATTTTAGGGTGATTTAATTGATTGAAACAACGATTGTTTTTAGTAGTGTGTGTTTTTTTAGGTGAGAGTGTGTGTGTTTTGCAGGTTATATCTTTTAATTTGTGTGTTTGAGTAGAGAGAGAAAGGTTTTGATGAATAAATGACAGAGATGACCGTACTGACCGGGTGTGATTGATGGTGTCAAAAAAAATTTCAAAACTAGTCCCTTTACCAAACTTAATTGCACGCACATCCTTTTGATTTGTTGTGATCTTGACCGTGCATCGAAAGCTAATGGATGGTCAAGATCAAGTCTGCTTCTCCTGCTCCTTTAAATGGAGCATCCCCTCTGACCACACCCAATAATCCCTTATATGAGAAATGATCCACCCGATGTTAACCCAAAAAAACGAAATGATCCACCCGATGTTAACCCGGACCACTATTCAAAATAATTTGACCAGCCGTTTTTTTTGCACCAAAAATTGAAAGTTTGTTATTTTTCAAACGAATTATAATGACTGAAATAGTTTTACAATAATAATAAGTCGTTGAGCCTTACCTTAAGTAACGGGGAACAGTTCAGGGGTACAATCCCTTATATACAAACCCCTACTTCGTTCTTTGTTTTCCATTGAAAATGAAAGAAATCGATAAATCTTGTGTAGAAGATGATGCAGGTTCTCCATTCGATCGTTTACCAGACCAACTGGTTGTTCAAATATCAAACAAATTAATCGATCTCAAAACATTATGCATTTTCCATCTCGTTTCCAAATGTTTCTCCCCCATCGTTATTCAAGCCAACACCGTTTGCTTAACTTCTTTGGTTGGTTTCAATACCAACATCCTCCATGGCGAATCGTCCTCTTCTGGACCAAAGAATAACTTATCGTCTCAAATGAAGTTTTTGAAGAAGTTTAAAAAGCTCAAGTATCTATATTTCCTTCAGGGTTTTGATAATTCTCTTGGTTTGTTCAAGTGGAAGCTTAATTTCGGTACCACTGTTGATTCCTTTGTATTTCTGTCACCAAATTCAATTTACAAATCTAATGCCAATGGAGTTAATGAAAGTGCCATGCAGAATGAAGAAAATGAAGCGGAATTAAGTCGTCGAAAAGAGAGAAGGGCGCAAGAATGTTTGATCTATGCGTCTTCTATGTTGGGCTTTTTGGGTATGTTGGTTATGATGTATGATAATCCTTTGTTGGAATATGTTTCCCTTACGGATTCGCGTAATCATGGGACGATTTGTTTTGACACTAGAGAAAAGATTTCTCAAGCAAAGGAGTGGATACTTTCCGTAGAGAAAGTGAAAGGGCTCCTTCTTTTTCAGATTCCTCGTAAGATTAGCCGATATTACGTCCCTTTGTTGGAATTGCCTGTTTCAGGTTACGTTATGAAGGGAGTAAATATGATTTTAGTAGAGAGGGATGATCTTGCTGATGATGGTTATATCAACGTTGATGATTTTGAACAAGATGAAGAGGAAGCTGCATATATTGAAGCTATGATGGAGATTGGTGAGAAACATAAGGCTCGATCAATAGAATGGATATTGTCGTAGTCTGAATCGTGTGAATCCTCTTATCTTGGAAACGGTAATCATCTTCTTTCTAAGTTTTCAGTTTTGGTATTATAATATAAATTGCTGTTAAACAACTAGTTCTTCTCTTTAAGGACTTTGAAGTAAACAGTAATATAATAATAGATCCTCATTGAGCTCAGTTTAGTCATAAGTTGTAGTCTTGGATATTTCAGAAAAAATGTTTTTGTTTTTCGCTCTTTGGGGCCAGTACCGGTTGCCCGTCCCGTACTTAATAATCGAGAATCATGTGAGGCGGATGGTTCCCCTGGTTTGAAAAGTACACATTGAGCCCCGGATTTGCGTAGCTGGCTCGTGTATCATGTATTCATGTTAGTAGGTGATACAAACGTATATGTCTTAGATTTAAAGTTTGTCACCTTTACTTTTCTATTAAAAATTACGCCAATTATTGATCAGGAGGTATGTTATGTACTTATGTAACAGTTTAGCGTTTCCAATAACCTGCTCTTTCAATTTATCGAGTGAACTTTCGTTCCCTAGCTAACCCGATTAGTTCATATAGTTTTGAAAATTCTAATCGCCCATTCGTTGCAAAATTGAACTTGCATAGCTACATTAGAAATTGGACAATTTTTTAGAAGTTAGGCTGCTGAATGATGATCTTTTGAATCTGACCTCTAATAAGCAATACGAATTATTCATTACAGGTTAAGTTGTCGAGCACAGAGAGTTCTCCAACTGCAACCAAGGTTTAAGGAAAGATTGAGAGAAGACTTAAATTAGAGATAATAATCTATGAACATTTTTAGTACTTTGATGTTTTGATTTTGAATAATTTTATTTGGATGCTCTTTTATCTATGGATGTTAGATGTTATGTTAAATCTATTTCTTTTTGGTAGACTATTCTACTTTTAGACAATTCTATTTTTGTTGTATTGGTTGGCTTTTGATAAACCTATGAAGTAGCCCGTATAAGTTGTATTTGATGTCAATAGACTGGATCCACTATAAGAGTATGAAAAAAGACCAGTCATTGTGAGCCCAAATAGTCTATGTAGCCCATCTACGTGTCCTCCCGGCCCAAATTAGATAAGCCCAAACCGGCCTATTTAGCTGATAAAAAATTAACAATCATTTAAAAATAATAGAGTTAGGAGTATCATCAACTAAAATTACAAAGTTTAAATAAAATTTATTCATTGCGTTGGATAGTTTTACGCTTCACTTAGTTATTATTAGTACTAATCAAAGGTAGTATGAGAAAGTTAGCAACTGCTTCTATATGTTGTAACCAATTTACTTTGTTGTTTCCTTATAATTATTTGATGTTCGTTTGAAGGTGACTTATGTTTAACTAGTGGGATAAATTTTGGCCTAAAATACATACCTAAAAATGGACTTAATAAGCCTTTCTAAAAAAAAATATATGAACTTAATTGAGAACTGATTTAGTACATGTAATCTGTGATTTCTCAGTCCTTATACATCCATTAGTTTTTTCATGTATACCAATCTATTTGTTAGACTGCTTCCCACAATCTGTATTGTTTTAGTTTTTACCTCTGTCTTAGGATGACACCATACACACCGTCCGGTCTTAGTTTCCATCGTTCTTAGAGCATCTCCAAAGGTGATTCTTTTTCGAACGAAAACACTTATAGAAAAAGGTTTTTGCATTGGAGAGTAAAGGCTTTATTGACAAAAGGTTTGCCGAAATTGAGTCTTTCTCCAAAGACTCGATTAATATTTTGTGTGTGTTAGTTTTCAATAATATAATATTTTGTGTGTATGATCTTTCGTAAAAAGCTTTTCCCATTGAAAGGTATTTTTTTGTTTAAGTAAATTAATAAAATGATGGATTATGATATAAAAAAAAAAAAACTTTCAAATAGGTGAAACAATTGTGGATGCCCTTAAAAGAGATAGTAAAAGACAAAGAGATGATGGATTAATTTTTTTTCTTGTATACATTAAAGATAATAAAGGTGAGATCTAAATAGTTCAGTCTTTCTGAGAATTTACTTATGTGATGTTGAACTGCTAGTTCAGTTCTTCATTCTTTATAGAGAGTGGTTTTAGTAAATATCACCTTTACTAAAGTTTAAAGGTATTACGAATTTCACTTGCAGGCTATTTAGTTACTTATGATTTACTCTTGTATTTCATTCTAACAAAGTTACTTTATCTTATGATTATTGGACACTAGTTCAAGATAAGATCCGATCGAGATCTTTATCGTTATATGTTTAAAATCAGAATTTGACGAAAGATGATAGGCCTCTGAAGGTACAAGTTCTGTTGTGTGACCAAGCTCATTGTTGGTAATTTTATATTAATTAAGACTTATTCGAGACTAAAGCGTATTTCAAGATAAGTTATAAAACAAGCTAGTTGACAAAAGGTACACTTGTTACCGCCACATAAAGGGGGGTCTAAAGGGGTGCGCCCCCTTGCGGTGGTTGGGATACTCCGCCAATAAACGAACATGTATAAAAGATGCATGTGCATGTTCGTTAAAAGTCACACTTTTTCGCGAAGAGTTAGTGTATGTTCGTTATTATGACCGCCAGAGCACTTATGTATATAACAGAATTAACACGGTGGTTCTCTTGGACAAACAAAAACAAAATATAATATCTTTATTACGTTCAAAATTTTGCCAAGATATTAAGTGATTTTTTGAATTATCCTAAAAAGGATTTCATGATACCTAGGCAGTGTTGGATCGACATACTTTATTTCGAAAATGATTCTACACCATTCAGAAAATTCGTCCAAATTATCATCACACCCGTTTACCACCTGAAGTTAAATAAGAACACCTATGTCAACGCCATGGATTGAACCCTAGACCTCCCGTTAAGAGGCAAAGGCCTCTACCACCCAAGCAAATGCTTGGGGGCACACTCCTTACCTCTCTCATTTATAAATAAAACATAATTATAAGCAAAAATAATAATTAGATATTAGCCTAATTAAATACATGAAAATTTTGGACCAAGACCACTCTGTATAAAGAATGAAGAACTGAACTAGCAGCTCAACATCACAAAGACTGTACTTTTTAGATCTCACCTTTACTGATGTATACAAGGGAAAAAATTAATCCACCATCTCTTTGTCTTTTACTATCTCTTACAAAACAATAGTAAGGGCACCCACAATAGTTGCACCTATTTGAAAGGGGTTTTTTTTGTATCATAATCAATCATTTCAATTTACTTATACAAAAAACCTTTACCTTTGTAACACCCTAGGCAAATCCTACATCGGCCGTGGACATAGGGAATCTGAGGACTTATAAGAGTAGTATTCCGCTTATACGACACAACGCGTTTTGGAACCACAGGTGGCAGATTCCGCGAGAACACTGCTGTTAAGCGTGCTCGAGCGAGGTTGAGTTTCAGGTTGGGTGACCTCCTGGGAAGTGGCAGTATGGTCGCCAAGAAAAAGCCGTGTGCCTGTGGGCAAAGCGTACAATATTATGTCGTGGCCAGGGGGGATGTTACAATTATGGTATCAGAGCAACTTATGTGCCGTTTGGGATGGTGGGGCAAACCTCATCGAGGACGATGAGTCCCTGGGGGGTGAGTTGTAACACCCTAGGCAAATCCCACATCGGCTGTGGACATGGGGGATCTGAGGACTTATAAGGGTAGTATTCCGCTTATACGACACAACGCGTTTTGGGACCACATGTGTCAGATTCCGCGAGAACACTGCTGTTAAGCGTGCTCGAGCGAGGTTAAGTTCCAGGATGGGTGACCTCTTGGGAAGTGCCAGTGTGGTCGCCAAGAAAAAGTCGTACGCTTACGGGCAAAGTGGACAATATTGTGTCGTGGCCAGGGAGAGATGTTACAACCTTCCAATGGGAAAAGCTTTTAAAAATCTTTTTTGATGAAACATCATACACACAAAATATTATATTATTACTAACACACAAAATATTAATCGAGTCTTTGGCCAAAGATTCAATTTTGGCAAACCTTTTGCCAAAAAACCCTTTACTCTTCAGTGCAAAAACCTTTTCCATAAGTGTTTTTGTTAAAAATAAATCCACCATTGGAGATGCTCTAAGAAAGATGCAAACTAAGACCGGACGGTGTGTATGGTGTTATCCTAAGTAAAAACAAAAACAAGACAGATTGTAGGAAGCAGTCTAACAAATAGATTGGTATACATGAAAAAACTAATGGATGTATAAGGATAGAGATATCACACATTACATGTACTATATCATTTCTCAATTAAGTTCATATTTTTTTTAGAAAGGCTAATTAAGTCCATTTCTAGGTATGTATTTTAGGCCAAAAGTTATCCCACTAGTTAAACATAAGTCACCTTCAAACGAACATCAAATAATAATAAGTAAACAACAAAGTAAATTGTTTACAACATATAGAACTATAGAAGCACTTGCTAATTTCATAATTGTTAGTATATATATATATATATATATATATATATATATATATATATATATATATATATATATATATATATATATATATATAAAAGGGGTGGTGATGAAAAAACCCCCGGTAAAAACACTTTCCTTTCACATTTAATATATTCGATCGCTGATTTTATAAAATACTAATGCTTCGTCATCTCATTTAATTTAATTTAAACATATAACTGATGACACTTGGTTACATTAGAAGCCGTAAGCAGGGACCTCATAGTTGATAATATATACTATAACTAGTGGATATCCTGTCCGATGGACGATTTTGAAAATACAAATACGAAGTGTATGAATAGGAAGTCACAAAATGAATACCACAACGATTATCAAAATAAAAATTTGCCATATACTACAAAAAATCAGTACTTTAATAGTATTGTAATTCTAATTAATATTTAAACAAATTCTTAATGTGTATAAAATATACGGAGTATATTTGTTAAATTTATTGATATATTAAAAGTAATTGATCAAACTTTTATGATAAAATAAATATAAGTTTAAAGATTTAGTGAACTGTTAGTTAGTCAATTGTTAGATCTAATAAGAAAGACTTCTCAATGATTACCTATAGTTATTGAGCTTATGTTTCTCCTACGTTAACTAAATGTATACTTAAATCAATAAAATTGAATGATTGCGCGCATAGAATAGATAAGTAAATCTCTCTAAGAATTTAGTAAATAATTGAAATTGAAGATCAATACACAATTCTATACATGTTGATGCAAATTAAATTATAAGTTTTACAAATGCCCGTAATATTATACCTATTGAGCAAGGTAGCAAGTCAAAAGTGTGATAATTTTTTCATGAAAATTAAATTATGTCAAGTACATTATAATGTAGCAAAGTTAATAGAATAAAAAAGTTAATATTACGTATTTCTAATATGAACATAGAAACTTAAAAATGATTTATAAATTTATTTTTCGTTTTCATGTTTGTTGAGAGCACTTTACGGACACAAATGACAAACCTGGATCTTTACTAATGATATTCCACAACAATTTGAAGTCAAGTTTAAACTAATTACAATGTCAAAAATAAATTATCATAATTTAAAACCAAGAAAAACTATTGAATCCAAATAAAGTTTGTAATTAAGAATAAACAAATTGTTTTGATGATCTACTTATTGCCATTACTATCACTCAAACTCTCTATATTCCATAACCATTTGTCAAAAGGTCATTATATTCATCACATTATGACATGACACATGGCAAAGAAAACTTGAAGAGTGAATATGAGATTGCCAAGTAGGATTGTTTCAATATGGGGTAGCCATGTAAGTCAGGGGGAAAGCCTTTTAGTATATAGGTAAGATTCTTTAGATCGTTAATTGATAAATCGATCGAAGTATAAACGTACACGCACATGAAAAACACGTACAACACAAGTAAACCAGAAAAATAAAGGTTCACACACAAAAAAAAATTCCTTTTGTGAATATAAAATAAAATAAAGTCAAATCCGTAAACCAAGACAAAAAAAAAATAAGGTTTACAATTGAAAAACTTAAAAACTTTTTGTGAACCCAAAACAAAAAAAAAAGTTCACAATTGAAAAAGTTAAAAACTTTCCGTGAACCCAAAAAAAAGTAAGGTTCACAGTTGAAAAAAAAGGGTTCACAATTGAAAAGGTCAAAAACTTTCCGTAAACCCAAAAAAAAAAAAACTTAAGGTTCACAGTTGAAAAAAAAAGTTTACAACTGAAAAAATTAAAAACTTTCCGTGAACAAAAAAAAATTAAGGTTCACAGTTAAAAAAAAGTTAAAAACTTTTCGTGAACCCAAAAAAAAATTAAGGTTCACAATTGAAAAAGTAAAAACCTTTCTGTGAACAAAAAAAATTAAGATTCACACTTGAAAAAAAAGTTCACAATTGAAAAAGTTAAAAACCTTCCGTGAACTAAAAAATAAATAAATAAGGTTCTTAGTTGAAAAAAACTGTTCACATTTGAAAAAGTTAAAAACTTTTCGTGAACCAAAAAAATAAGGTTCACAGCTAAAAAAAAGTTCACAATTGAAAAAGTTAAAAACTTTTTGTGAACCCAAAAAAAAAATTTAAGTTCAGAGTTGAAAAAGTTAAAAACTTTCCGTGAACCCAAAAAAAATTAAGGTTTAGATTTAGAAAATTAAAAAAAAATTATGTGAAAAAATTAACTTCACAATTAAAAAAGTTAAAAACTTTATGTGAAGTAAAAAATTTTTTTAAGGTTCATGATGATGAAAATTTATGTGAAACAAAAAAAATATAAAGGTTCATAAATAAAAACATATTTGAAGCAAAAAGAAAAAAGTTCACAACTTAAAAAAATTGTGAAACAAAAAAACAAAAAGTGTTTTCACCGTTTTTTTTTATCTCCACCCATTATATATATATATATATATATATATATATATATATATATATAAGTTAGATTAGATGGAGGGTGGTGATGTGTTTTCACTATTTTTTTTATCTCATTGTTTTCACCAGAACCCATCCATCTATATATATATATAGTAACGAGATCAAAAAAGAAGAAAAATTAGGTGGAGAAGAGGGAGAAACAATATGATTTAGTATTTTTATTACTATGATTCATTTTATATATATATATCATTGCATTTATCCTTATCATTTCATTCTTATTATACGAAAAGAACATCATGTTCTACAATTTTGACACCTAAGCTCTTTAAATCTTGATAAAACAGCAACAACAGCAACAACAACAACAACAACAACAACATTATAATAATAACTCTTTATCAAAATATAATATGACTTATTTACCTAATCTAATACTACTGCATCTTATCACTTTTGTTTGGCAAATCTATCTTTCTGAACAATTGTTAAAAATAAATTTTCTTAAACAAAACATGTATGGAAATTTTTTATAAATTAAATTCATTTATTCTCTTTCAAATTTGTCGCAGTTGTCATTTCAACACATTCTATATTTCTCTTCTTTAAAAAGACACTCTTTCCGTTTCGATCAATAATTTCCTTTAACCTTCATATCATTACATTATCTTATATCATATAAAGGCAGTCATATTATAGATTTTTTGTAATGACATATCATGCATTCTTATAACAATAATCATACTACCTCTTATGTAATCTATTTCAAATGTATTCATGGTCATGTCTACTTTTTCGATATGAACGTTCATAAATTTTGAAAAAATTTACAATCTCTTACACACATTTCAAATGTAATATATGCTTTATATATTATTATTTTTTTACGTAATAGTCTTCAAAAAAGTTTCTTGCATCAGAATGCCTTTCACTAAGACTTTGAGAAAATTAAAACTTTTCCTAAATAAATTTTTAAGGTACGTGTCTGAAACTTTTGAAGAAATATAAATTTTGATTTTTTTCGTTTGAGTATGTCACTTTTTCATAATTCAAAAGTTAGTCGGTTAACAAGAATTAAGGTATTAACAAAAGAAATCACACAAAATTTAAACACCGAAGACATGAAAACCTTTCTTATGCACAATGTTCTTTTTATAAAATAAGAATGAAACTATTCATATATATATATATATATACACACACACACACACACACACACACACACACACACACACACACATATATATATATATATATATATATATATATATATATATATATATATATATATATATTAGCAATACCCTTACGTATTTTTAGCTTTGATCCTCGATTCTACAACTAAAGGTTTTGTAAGTTGTTATTTACATTGTGTAAACTAATATAATTTATCACTAAAAGTATCTTTTTCTTTAATTATACGTATCATTGTCTATAAATTCTTTATTTTATATTACTTAATTCTTGTAAGGTTCATCTTTCATAAATTAAACTTTTCACATCATAACTGGTTTTACATGCATATTTGATCATGTATGTCAATCGTATTCTTAATTGTGGTATCTTTTTGGTCGATGTATAGAAAAACTATGATTAATGCATAATTAATAGCTAAATTGGTCATATGAAACTATAGATATGTTAAGAACATGAGATATGATGATGCGTTATTAATTCTTTCATTGGGTCTTACAACTAATTTTCACTTCACATTATCTACCGTTCAAAGTGTATCAAACAACGCTATCATCGAAGTGCCGGTATTTAACAATAGCTGAAGTTAAGAAATAAATATTTATTTTTTTCTTTTCAATCAACGACCATACTTAAAGATAATATTCATGTAGCATCGCTAGAATTAACAACAAGTTTTTGAGCGGGGGCCGTGCGTAGCACGGCATAGGTACTTACTAGTCTTCTCCTTATCTATATATATCTCTTTCTTATATAAGAAGAGGCATATAGCCTAAAATTTTGACACATAAGTGTCTTATACATTGACACATGTCAACGTTTAAATTACCAAAAATAAAAATAAAAATTAATCAAACACAAGAAGAAAAATACTAAAAAAAAAAACAAAAGCTAAATAATTATAAAAATTACAAATATAACTTTTATTTGAATACATTATAAATATAGTCAAATTTTCATTAACACACATGCTCTCAACAAAAGAACACCTAAGCATTTATTTTTTCTTCAAATAATTTAAATATTTTCTAAAAAGATACACATCGATCACTCCCTTATCATTGTGTGTATCAAACTTTTATATGTACATATCAATTATTTTTTCCCGGGTTAAATGTGTCCAAATTTTACTGAACTACTGGTGCGTTTATCTAACTTTATTTTTTTTTATGTACTAAACATTCAGTATCTTAGTACTTATGCACATAAAATAATAATCATCATCATCTCGAATTGTAGTATCTTATCCTATCTTACAATGTATGTAAAACAACCTTAGCGCTCTTAAACTATGGCACATTCATTTTTTGTATCCTTCTAAAATGACAATTCAACATATTTAAGACTACGCTAATTTATGTATGCCTATAAACATGCATCAACGTTTCTAGAAAATATACTTAGTGTATATATATGGCTATATATATCTATATAAAATAGTTACTTAAAAGAATATGTTTAAAATAATGTTAAACTTACGAACTTGAAGAAATAATTTATTAGTTGTTGAGTTGTTATCTCAAGAGATTTACATGAAAAACTTATGACAAAAAAGGATAATAGAATTATAGTGGCAGATTTTGAAGTTTGTTAACGGATAATACAAAAAACTTGAGGCTTGATTGACTTCGTAGTTTGCTGAGACAAAATTTAAATATAAAAAATGATTGATATTATCAAGTTATCCAATCAAACAAGTTAAAACTTTTGTACTTCGATCTTTTAAGTATTAAACTTGCAATGTTTAACTTAAGGTATATGTTAATCAAACTTTTGTGTAAGTTTTTTTTTTTTTTACTATGAGTTGCATTTCTTTTAAATGATTGGTGGCACTCTTAGGCAATCAACAATTTTTTGAAAACTTTTACATTGTGTCGACTTAATTCACTGGTAGCATGCTACCCTTAGCTAGAACGTAGGTTCGCATATGATAGTAGTGTATATATATTATCTATTCATTCTTGCATATCATGATATATTGGAAAAATACAACTATAATCTTTAATGACCGCAATAAAGGTAACGAAAATCAACATTAATGAAATTTATACATCGTTTTGCTACGTGGGCCGTGCATTTGCACGGCCGTTAAACTTCCTAGTCTCATTCTATATATACAAAGAAAGCCTAATGCTTTCTTTGTTTGCCACATCACCACCATCCTTTAATTAATTTTTTTTTAATAGTTTAAGACTTATTTCACATTTACTTTATTTTCTTTTTTGTTTAAATCAAAGTCTTTAAAAAAAATTGTTATAAGTTCATCACTTACCCTTTCTTTTTATCTATTCTAAATCAAGATATCATTCTATATATACAAAGAAAGCCTATTGCTTTCTTTGTTTGCCACATCACCACCATCCTTTAATTTATTTATTTTATTTTTCTTAATAGTTTAAGACTCAATTCACATTTACTTTATTTTTATTTTTTTTGGTTTAAATCAAAGTCTTTAAAAAAAATTGTTATAAGTTCATCACTTACTCTTTCTTTTTATCTATTCTAAATCAAGATATATATATATATATATATATATATATATATATATATATATATATATATATATATATATATATATATATATATATTCTTATTCAAGTTATCACAATAAGAAATTTATTTTAAAAAAACATAAAATTTCAATTAAAACAATATATGTATTCTAAGCAATGAAATTACATATCGTAAGATTTCACGAATTCTTTTATAAAATTATAATCATTCTATATATACAAACAAAGCCTATTGCTTTCTTAGTTTGCCACAGCACCACTATCCTTTAATTTATTAATTTTATTTTTCTTAATAGTCCAAGACTTATTTCACATTTACTTTATTTTTTTGGATTTAAATCAAAGTATATAAAAAAAAAATTGTTATAAGTTCATCACTTACTCTTTCTTTTTATCTATTCTAAATCAAGATATATATATATATATATATATATATATATATATATATATATATATATATATATATATATATATATATGGTTAGGTTTAAATGAGAACCAACTAAAAGTTGAGAACCTTGAGAATACTAGATAACGTGTTTGTTCACATGTGATTAACTTCATTCACATGTGAACATTGATTTAGGTTAGATTAAGAAAGAAAAAAATGTCAAAAAATGCTAAAATTACGTCTCAAAACAAATTTTACCTATTTGTTCACATTATCCATTCACATGTGAACGTATATTTGTTTTTTGTGTTTTTGATATAATTTTAGGATTTTTTTGATTTTTTTCTTTATCAATTAAATGTACATCAATGTTCACACATGATTGAAGTTAATCACATGTGAACAAACACGTTATCTAGTAGTTCTCACGGTTCTCAACTTTTAGTTGGTTCTCATTTGAACCTCTATATATATATATATATATATATATATATATATATATATATATATATATATATATATATATATATATATATATATTCTTATTCAAGTTATCACAATAAAAAATTTATTTTTAATAAAACATAAATTTTCAATTAAAACAATATATGTATTCTAAGCAATGAAATTACATATCGTTAGATTTCACGAATTCTTTTATAAAATTATAATAAGTCTATATAAAGAAGACTTGATCTTCTTAAAGTCACCACAAATGACACATCATCACCATTTTTTATTATAATCAACTTTATAATTTTTACTCAATTTTTTATATTCATAAAAACCTGACTTCATTTTCATAATAAATTAAGTAAGTTCTCCATCCGTCCGAAATTAAGTGTCTCACTTACTATTTTGAGTTGTCCCAAAACAAGTGTCCATATTTCATTACACCAATCTATAAAATTATTTAGTGGGTAAATATGAGATGTTATTGGTAAATAGTGACTTTTTTAAATTTGTATGCATTTTGATATGAGACATTTGTTTTGGGATGGAGTTAGTATGCTTTGTATGACTTATGACTTTTAACTAACCATCAATGATATACTATGGTGTTATTTCATGCTTATATTAACTCTCACATATTTATAATCTTAACTTAATTTGCATAGAACAAAAATGTGTAGTCTCTTTTATCTATAACTAACCATCAATCATAGATTATATAGTATAAATAAACATGTTAACATATATATTGAAAGCGTCGGTACTTGAAAATAATAGTTGAGAATACATAAATTTATTCGTGTTTCCAACAAGCATCAATAAAAAGTTGTATATACGTTATACTACACAAATAAATATTAGCATTTCAAAATATGAGTCGTGCATCGCACGGACCAGTGTCATATTGACTCTCAAACAATGTAATTTTTTAAACTCCATGAAAACTGATATCAGACGCTTATTTTGAGATAGACGGTGTAATAAAATTATGAAATTCGAAAGTCATTAATAACACTGCAGGGCGTGGCTATGCATCGCACATCCCTTTGTATTTACTAGTATATATACAAAGAAAACATGATGGCTTCTTTAGCCTCCACATCCTCACTTCATTAATTTAGTTTTTAACTTTAATTTTTTCTTTTAAGAAATGTTCATTGACCATTTGACCCATAATTTGATATCATAAGGATAAAAAATCATTATCTTAAATACACAAACTTTATTTAAATATTGAATATCTATTTTGATATTTCATTATATATTTATATTTGAGTTCATGTTAACTATTTTTTATTTGTTGATTAATCAAAACTTACACAATATAACATTCTTATAGGTCCTTGAATTTGTGCAAAAATTGCAAATTTAAACTACATACATTATTACTAAATCTTATCAAAGAACTAATATTTGGTCATATATATACTCCCATAGTAGTCAAGTTCAAACACTTTTCAAGGCATTTTAGACGACTATCTTATAATTGATTTGATCGGGATCTAACAATTAACCCTATATTGAAATGGACATCAAGTCTAAATAGTGGTCTTTATTTTTTGACATTTATGGCCTTAAACTATAATAAAAATATTTATGTTTATAAAACATTATAACTTCACTACTATTTGCGATCTTTAAATAACAATCTATCAACTATAGAAAGTACGTTTAGAAAATAGGGTTGTGCGTCACACAACCCTATAGATTTACTAGTATATATATAATAAAAACTACTACATTGCCTTAGAATTTGACACATCATAGCCTAAACATTTGACACATGTCAACCTTAAAAAATTAATAACAATTATAAAATATATATAAAACCAATCACTTGCATTCTTATTAGGAATAACATCCAAAGAGCAATAAACACATCAACCACTTTTGATATCTTGAGTTAATTTAGAAAAGAAAAGAAAAGAAAAAGCATTTTAATCTTAATTTTTAATCTTAATCTTAAAAACCACTACAATGCCTTAGAATTTGACACATCATAGCCTAAACATTTGACACATGTCAACCTTAAAAAATTAATAACAATTTATAAAATATAAGTGAAGGTAACTTTGAATAATTAAAGAAAAGAAAACATAAAAAAGCCAAGGATAAAAAACAATTATTATAACACCCCTCATTTACTAGAAACAATTATAATAATAATTGTTATTCGGAAGCATATATTTCAAATATGTAACCATGCTTTACATTACTCTATAATGTAGATAAACTTTTTCAAACTAAATACATGACATTTTAACAACTAGGTGTTATATAATTTAAAACATGTCTTCGGTTATTAAACCAACATCAGAGTAATCCGTCTGTCAAACATTCCATCATTTCCAAGAACTTCCTGCCCAACCCAATGTGTCCCATCTATTACAACCTGCAGGAAGGACTGTAGTGGGGTTAGCATAACGCTAAGTGAGTGAAACTATAATCGACAGTCCAACTTAGCACAATAATCTGTTTACATCAAATAACAATAAACAATCAATCATCATAAGGATCGGTGGTTCTTGAGATACCCTTATACCGGTATGGTACTCAAGGAACACTTATCAATCATCTGTATTGGCCTATACAGAAATTACCGATAACTTGTTGTTAATCACACACGACCTAAATCTCTGAACCAACAATTCAAGTTCCAAGATTTCCTGTCGTCTATAATAACAATCAAGTCCAACCATCATTTCAAGTTGACCTCAGAATCTTACATACTAGCTCAAACAGCCAAGTAAGCAAACAACCAAACTAACATGGTAAGTTATCTCAAACGAAAACATTATATCAAAGTAATACTATAATTACTTGTTGTAACCAAATCATTACAACTAAATCACACTGAGGTTACAGATCCACTCACCGACTACCTCAGTCGTCCACTCAGTAGTCTAATGTCACTGAGCCTTCTGTTTATCTGAAAACACATCAGAACCACACAAGTTAATAACTTGTCTCAATATTGACATAACATCATACAATTTTAATTCCATCAAACAACTTATCACTAACTTGTATTAATTCAATTTTCATCATTTCAAGATTATGATTAATCACTTTAATCATCTCAATTCACAATCACTTAATAAACTATGATCATCTTTCAACATCAAATCAAGTAAGTTTCCAAGATTATGAATAGCCATTATAAACATCAATATTCATAATCAATTACCAAATTATGATCATTAGTATCACATTCTCACCTTTATCCATCTTAATCATTGTTAACTAATATAATTAACCCATTAACAAGATTAATAATGTAACATCCTCGAAATGGACCTAGATGTTTATATATTACATTTTGATTTAAATTAATATTTAAATGAGTTTGGAAATAATATTGTTTGAAATAGTTGAAATAATTGGAATAGGAGTTAAATATTCCAATGTGATAAGTGAAATATTAATTGTTGTAAATTAATATAGTTGTCGGTACAATAAAATGTTTGGACTCGCAAATGGTTTTCGGGTTCCAGGCAATAGATTGAGATGGGGTATTAAATTATACCCGTATATTGAAGGCGGTTTAAGTGATGCCGACTATATATGTACTTTCTTAAATAGGAAAGTTTCATATGAAACTTCAAAATTCCCCCAAAACCCTTACAAATCCAAATCAAAACTTAGGAATCAAATTGAAATCGAATTAGGAGCTGTGAATGATTCTAGTTTCATCCTAATCACTATCTCAATTCAGTGATTCTTCAATTGAGAGGTAAGTTTAATTATTTCAATTTGATTGAAATTGGGTAAATTGATGATTTGGAAGAATTGGATGTTAAAATCATGTTATAAGTGTTACATGATGGTTATGTAACGTTATTTGATGTTTAAAACTGTTAGAAAATGAGTTTTAAGTGATTTGGTGGATTTGGATTCGGGTTAGGGTTTTGCAGATCGCACAGTTGCTGGGACGAAGGAGGAAGCCGGTGGCTTCTTCCCCAAAGCCGGCGGCTGGTAGTTGCGTAGTGGAAGCCGGCGGCTTCATAAGCTAAGTCGGCGGCTTGTGATGTTTTGTAGGAAACCGGCGGGTATAAACCCGACCCGACGGTTGGTATAAGCTTTAAAACGGGTTTTAGTTCTGTTACCACATTTGGTAAATTACCCGGCGGTTGTTGAAGTGAAGCCGGCGGGTGAGGTTAGGAAGCCGACGGCTTCTAGGAGGAAGCCGGCGGCTTGAAGGGCAGGTACAACATTTCTTGTTTGTTTGTTAATAAGTAATATGATTGCTAATTGATATATGTTAATAGATGATAATGATTATATTATAAATCATTAGTGGATAGTTAGGAACTAGTAATCTTGATGTAGATTATGTTAAGTTCCTAATGTTAAAGATTGATATAAGTTCAGTATTTATGATTTGATTACTAACTTATATTTGATTTATTGATTCTCAGATGTGGAGAAGGCTCAGTGATATTAGACTATTGAGTGGAGGCCTGAGGTGTCGGTGAGTGGATCTGTAACCTCAGTGTGATTTAGTTGTAATGATTTGATTTACAACGAGTAATTTATTATATTACTGTGATATGATGCATCTGTTGTGTTACTTTGCCATGATAGTCGGGCGTGTTTACTTGCTTGGCTGAGACTATGCCAATGTGTGGTATTCAGAGGTCAACTTGATTTGATAGTTGGACTTGTTGTTGTTGTTGTAGACGACAGGAGATCTCGGAAACTTGAAATGTCGGTTTAGAGATCTAGGTCGTGTGTGATCGACAACAAGTTATCGGTAGTGCTGTATAGGCCAAATGCAGTTAAACTATAAGTGTTCTTGGGTGCCAAACCGGTATATGGTTGCTCAGGGACCACCGATCCTCTTGACGTAGCTTAAATGACATTGTGTGAATGTCGGCTAGTGATTAAGTGATTCAGTGATTTACATTCTGTTTAATGTGTGATATGCAAACAGATTGTTATGCTAGGTTGGACTGTTGTTATAGTTCCATTCACTTAGCGTTGTGCTAACCCCACCACAGTTCTTCCTGCAGGTTGAAATAGATGGGACATATTGGGCAAGGCAGGAAGTGTTTTGACTGGATGGAATGTTTGACAGGCTGTTACTCTGATGTTATTTTTATAACTGTAAAAGTGTTTTGAATCATATAACACCGAGTTTGTTGAAATGTCATGTGTTTGGCTTTGAAAAAGTCTATTGACATTTTGAGTACATTGATTGAAATGTTTTAAATATACGCTTCCGAGTCGCCAATATTATATGATTGTTTTTAATTAACGAGGGGTGTTTTAAGTATGCAAACAGATTGTTATGCTAGGTTGGACTGTTGTTATAGTTCCATTCACTTAGCGTTGTGCTAACCCCACCACAGTTCTTCCTGCAGGTTGAAATAGATGGGACATATTGGGCAAGGCAGGAAGTGTTTTGACTGGATGGAATGTTTGACAGGCTGTTACTCTGATGTTATTTTTATAACTGTAAAAGTGTTTTGAATCATATAACACCGAGTTTGTTGAAATGTCATGTGTTTGGCTTTGAAAAAGTCTATTGACATTTTGAGTACATTGATTGAAATGTTTTAAATATACGCTTCCGAGTCGCCAATATTATATGATTGTTTTTAATTAACGAGGGGTGTTTTAAGTTGGTATCAGAGCAATAGTTTGGGCGAGTTGAGCATGATAGATTGTTCAATCCTGAACTGTGATTGAGTTGAGTCAAACATTCCAGTGGGTGTGGGTTTAGTTGATTTGTTGATATGTGAAAAGGTGATTAGTTGAATATGTACTAACCCTTAACAAGTTGTGAAGTTGTTATTTGATTGCAGAGACGGAGGGACATGAGTATCTGATTGGTATATTTCATGTTTCCTCAACACTTGTGAGCTTAAGATTGCCAGGTAATCTTCGATAAGCTTGTGTTAATTTAAATTAACTTGAATTGTTTACTTTGTTATGTTAAGTAAGCAATGTTGAGAAGTTAATTGAGTCAGACTAATATGATTCCTTAGTTTTGAGTTAACTAAGGATTGTTATATGTTGATATCAGATAGAGGTATTAAATGAGTTGCTCATTGTGGCTAGTATTTCTGATTGAATTGAAAATGCAAGAATGTGTTTCTGTAAGTAGAAAAGAGTTGCTTAAGGTTTTAACTGAACTGATGTTAGAACCTAAGATGTGTCTTTATTGGTGAAATAATATAATTGATAGTATTATATTAGTAGATTGATCACAAGGTGATCTAAATCTTTGTTAAGGAAGGTTGTGTCATTTGAATTAACAATGACTGCAATTTGAGAAAATATGTGTTTATGTGGCTATATGATGTGTTAGGACTATAGCTAAACACTTGATCTAAACCAAGACCGATAGGTTTATGAGAAATATAGATTATGATAAAGTTAAATTGATTGAGAAAGCGATAGGTCTTTCTAGTCAATTGTGAATTAATAGATGAAATGTTTTGTAGTAACATGATTGAATAGACTTGTTGTGACAGTGATGCTTGATATGATAGCATATGTCAAAGTGATGATAATTAAGTAAGATGTGTCCTAAATTTTGAGGTAAATAGGGACATTGATTAGTGTTAAGTGTTGAAACTATGATGATAGTTTATCATATGTTTGAGGTTTCAGATAAGTGATATACTGAGTAATTCAGTTGTTGAAAATTAGAACAGTGTATGTGTAAAATGGCTTGCATATGTAAGATTGAATATGTAAGTAGTAAGCTGATTTTGATTTTGTATCAGCTGATAGAAACTATTAAATAGAATATGATTGAGTTGAAATCATGAAGTATTTAATATACCAAATGAAAATAGATCACATTGATAATTATAAGAGGGAGTGGCCTGAGAATGGATTGTGAAGAACATAATCTTGCAACGCCTGATCACCGTTGTTATATTATGTTGTGTCACTTGAACTTGTTGAGGCTACTTGGTATAAAATAAATGTAATGTGATTTTGAATAATTGAGCTTAAAAGTATGCTAAGTGACTTAATAATTGTTTTGATAAGAAGACAATTAGTTGATAGAACTGTGACCTTTAGACTGTAAAGGTGTGAGTGTAAAGTAAAATTGTCATTGGTGGGAGGTTTTGATTGATAAACCTAATTGACTAATTTGATATTGTTTTACTTGAGAAACTACTAGTATTATTGAATGCAATAACGTGAAGTATATGTTTGAAAGTAAATATACAATATGAAATGGCTTGTATGGAGCCAAGATTGATGTATGTTGATTTTGTCCTTGTGAAGGATTGATAAAATTATTGAATGTAATAATTTGAAATATATGTTTGAAAGTGAACATATAAGATGAAATGGTTTGTTGTGAGTTAACTTGATAGTATGTTAACTTTGAAAGTCAAACCATGAATAGAAAATTGTGTATAAAATTAATTGCTTGTGATTGGTTTGAGTTTGGGTCAAACTTGAGAAAAGCAATTAGAGAATTTTATTGATTGGTTGATTGAAACCAGAGTTGACATGTAGTCAACTGTGTGTGTGAAATAGTATAACATAGATTATAATGTTATGATTGTGTGGAATATGATTGAATTCCTAAATTGGATTAAGTTGTGAAAACTTGAGTAATTACTTAAAGCTAGTATTAAGTAATTGAAATAGTGTTAAGTATAATTGAGTATTCAGTTGGGTAATATTTGATATTTGAACTGAATATGTGTTGAAAAAAATTATACAAATATGAAGTCATTGTTTGATATGACAGTTATAAATTGCTAAGATATGTTAGAATAATTAAATCACATTGATTAGAATTGTGATAAGACAGTCTTACCAGTGTATGAGGCTTGTGATGACAGCCATGATTGGGTAAGAATGTGAAAAGTGAAATAATTGTAAGTGTTAGTATATAAGTGAAACATAGAATTGATAATTATTCCATGTCCTGTGGTATGGATATGTGATGACTAGTACTACTGAAAAGGCTTGGTAAAGACTTTAACAGTCTGAATGGCCTATTAAGTAGAATGAAATGGAATTGATGTGTATGTGTCCATTTTAGAGAATACCTGAAATTGTATATGTATACATGTGTGGTATACATGATAATAAATGGCATGATAAGTTTTAATAGATTGAATTAAAATGTGCCATAAGATATGTGGAGGTCAGTTAATTGTAATTAACTAGATGTAGACCTTATTAGAAATGTGTTGAAAAGTAGCACATTGTGATATTGTGATACTTGAACTGTAGTATCATGATATGTTGATTAAGACCGACTCAGTTGCTAGATTAATGGGATCTAGTGTTGAATGACTAAGTGATTGTGTGATTATAGTTGTATAACTTCTAATTACTTATGATTAGTAGTTTAAGATCTTAAAGTTAAAAAGTGAAATAACTGGTTGCTAAGATAAGATTAAGGATATCTTACCAGTTGAGTAATATATAAATTCTAACTTGATGGTCAGTTAAAGTTTGAAGACAAATAGTAAGTATTGATAGATATACTGTGATATGTAATCACTAGTGTTGTGATTATTACTTGATCAATTGTTGTTGCTAGCAATTGATAGATTGTAATGAAAGGAATTACAAGTGGAAATAAGTTAATGTAGAGGTTGATTGATTGTAGGTAAGATTGATTTTGGTACTTTTGTTAATTGAGCAAAGTACTTGTTGATTGTGGTTTTACCTACTGAGTGTGACCTCTGCTTTGCTTAATTAGGTAATATAAATCTGGACTACTTTTGAGTAAAGGATTTCATATGATAGTGATAGTGATATGTGAATATGATAGGTGGTTCAAGAGAGTAGTGCTCTTTTGATGAAAAGTTGACCTAGAGTTGAAATTTAAATCTTTGATAAAAGAGATTTGAAATTGTTATCTGTTATTAGACTGATTGTAAGTCGTGAGCTGAAATTTTATTTCAGTGTTGCTAGATACATTGTGGTTTAATAACCACTGTTGTGATACTGTTGCTGCTGTTTTGTTGTTAACAGAGATGACTAGTGGTAATAGGTTAAAGATTTTAGCATGTTGCTAATTTCGGGTTGCATAGACCTATTAAGTAATGTTAAGTTTTACTTGTTGATTAAGTGATTGTAGGTTTCACTTGTTGTTTAAATGATAGTGAATTCACTTGATTAAGTAAGTGTTTGTACTATGAGAAATGTCTGATTGATGATACTGATTAGATGCACTGTATGTGTGTGTGGGAAAAGACAGAAGCATGTACATTTGGATATGTGCATGTGGAAAGAATTCAACTAGTCTAAGAATAGTTGTAAGTTGCTATTGAGGACTAATGTATGCTAAGAGGAATGTGATTATATCACATTAGTCATATTGATTGAAGTTAGATTTCGGGACGAAATCTCTTGAAGGGGGGGAGAGTTGTAACATCCTCGAAATGGACCTAGATGTTTATATATTACATTTTGATTTAAATTAATATTTAAATGAGTTTGGAAATAATATTGTTTGAAATAGTTGAAATAATTGGAATAGGAGTTAAATATTCAAATGTGATAAGTGAAATATTAATTGTTGTAAATTAATATAGTTGTCGGTACAATAAAATGTTTGGACTCGCAAATGGTTTTCGGGTTCCAGGCAATAGATTGAGATGGGGTATTAAATTATACCCGTATATTGAAGGCGGTTTAAGTGATGCCGACTATATATGTACTTTCCTAAATAGGAAAGTTTCATATGAAACTTCAAAATTCCCCCAAAACCCTTACAAATCCAAATCAAAACTTAGGAATCAAATTGAAATCGAATTAGGAGCTGTGAATGATTCTAGTTTCATCCTAATCACTATCTCAATTCAGTGATTCTTCAATTGAGAGGTAAGTTTAATTATTTCAATTTGATTGAAATTGGGTAAATTGATGATTTGGAAGAATTGGATGTTAAAATCATGTTATAAGTGTTACACGACAGTTATGTAACGTTATTTGATGTTTAAAACTGTTAGAAAATGAGTTTTAAGTGATTTGGTGGATTTGGATTCGGGTTAGGGTTTTGCAGATCGCACAGTTGCTGGGACGAAGGAGGAAGCCGGCGGCTTCTTCCCCAAAGCCGGCGGCTGGTAGTTGCGTAGTGGAAGCCGGCGGCTTCATAAGCTAAGCCGGCGGCTTGTGATGTTTTGTAGGAAACCGGCGGGTATAAACTCGACCCGACGGTTGGTATAAGCTTTAAAACGGGTTTTAGTTCTGTTACCACATTTGGTAAATTACCCGGCGGTTGTTGAAGTGAAGCCGGCGGGTGAGGTTAGGAAGCCGGCGGCTTCTAGGAGGAAGCCAGCGGCTTGAAGGGCAGGTACAACATTTCTTGTTTGTTTGTTAATAAGTAATATGATTGCTAATTGATATATGTTAATAGATGATAATGATTATATTATAAATCATTAGTGGATAGTTAGGAACTAGTAATCTTGATGTAGATTATGTTAAGTTCCTAATGTTAAAGATTGATATAAGTTCAGTATTTATGATTTGATTACTAACTTATATTTGATTTATTGATTCTCAGATGTGGAGAAGGCTCAGTGATATTAGACTATTGAGTGGAGGCCTGAGGTGTCGGTGAGTGGATCTGTAACCTCAGTGTGATTTAGTTGTAATGATTTGATTTACAACGAGTAATTTATTATATTACTGTGATATGATGCATCTGTTGTGTTACTTTGCCATGATAGTCGGGCGTGTTTACTTGCTTGGCTGAGACTATGCCAATGTGTGGTATTCAGAGGTCAACTTGATTTGATAGTTGGACTTGTTGTTGTTGTTGTAGACGACAGGAGATCTCGGAAACTTGAAATGTCAGTTTAGAGATCTAGGTCGTGTGTGATCGACAACAAGTTATCGGTAGTGATGTATAGGCCAAATGCAGTTAAACTATAAGTGTTCTTGGGTGCCAAACCGGTATATGGTTGCTCAGGGACCACCGATCCTCTTGACGTAGCTTAAATGACATTGTGTGAATGTCGGCTAGTGATTAAGTGATTCAGTGATTTACATTCTGTTTAATGTGTGATATGCAAACAGATTGTTATGCTAGGTTGGACTGTTGTTATAGTTCCATTCACTTAGCTTTGTGCTAACCCCACCACAGTTCTTCCTGCAGGTTGAAATAGATGGGACATATTGGGCAAGGCAGGAAGTGTTTTAACTGGATGGAATGTTTGACAGGCTGTTACTCTGATGTTATTTTTATAACTGTAAAAGTGTTTTGAATCATATAACACCGAGTTTGTTGAAATGTCATGTGTTTGGCTTTGAAAAAGTCTATTGACATTTTGAGTACATTGATTGAAATGTTTTAAATATACGCTTCCGAGTCGCCAATATTATATGATTGTTTTTAATTAACGAGGGGTGTTTTAAATAACATCTAACATCAACAATTAATCAAACCCCTCATAATCATCTTCATGAATCAATCATAATCACCATGAACACTTAATCAACTTTACACAATTTAGTTTGAACACAACTAATCATCATCATGTATCAACTCTAACATGATCACTAACAACAATTATCAAACATACACTAATTACACAAGCTTATAAGCTTTGATCATATCATAATCAACTAAACCCTTTAACTTTATTAATGATCATATATCAAATTCACCATTTCTAAACTAGGTTTAGATTATAATCCACATATGATCATCAACTAACAACTATATGATCATTACAAGCTTCAATTTCATATTAATCATCCTAATTGAATCAAATACACAAAAACCCATTTCTAGGTTTATACATAATCACAAAATTAAGACTTACCACATGATTATGATGATCAATGGATGATTTACTCATGTTTTGGAAGCTTGAATTCGAGTTCTAGGGCTTCAATTTGATGATTTCTCATGGTTTTAGGGTTTTGAAATAATACATATGAATATATGATATGTAAGAATGCATATGTATATAGATATATGTTGAAATAAAAGACCGACTCAACATATAGGTCTATTACACAATTGTCTAAATTTCATTCCCCGTACTTATCATTGTCTGGAACTTAAAAACCATTTGTGGGGAAACATTATTTTATTTTACCGTCAACTAAATAAAATTAAAACACTCAATAATTTATTAGTCACAATAAATTATTCGATTATTATCACTATTTATTTCAAATAATACAACACACCTATTTTCTGACACACTTAATAATAATTCACAGTCAGAAAATATTAAAATACTACTAGGTCCGAAGACTGGGTGTTACAATTCTCTCCCCCTTAAAGAGATTTCGTCCTCGAAATCTGATCACACTTAGCCAATCAAGTGAAATAGAGTCACACATTTCATTTCACTAATACTATATTTTTCATACTTTTCTAACCACATAATTATTCATTACTATATGCACACAAGATGTGGTTATAATTTATTTCACTTATGCATATCATCATTATGCATAACTTTAGTCACACCACCACCAAAATGTACTTACATATATTTAACCACTCATACACTAAATGTGTATACATCTTATCAACCTACACACCACCAGTGTGTATCTCAATTAAATTCACACAAACACATAAGTTATGCTTTGTACTCAATTTAATTTGCTAATACAAGATGCAATATTCATCATATAAGTTGCATCTTCAACTATTTAATCACAAATACACACATCAAATGTTACTCCCGTGAGTAACTTATAAATATAGATACACGTTTTCAATTCTTTCCACATTCACCTATCCAAATGTACATGTTTCTATCCTTCCCCCCTACACACATACTGTGCATATATCGTATCTCAAATAAGTTTAAATAACCACTTACATGACCATTCATACTTAGCCATGTCAACTATTTAAACATATAATCCACTTTCATCTTTATCACAACAACAACAATAACAAGTGGTACTGAATACCACAACATGTGTAACACCCCCAAATTTAACAGTTTGCGGAAGCGACGTTTTGGGTGTTACTAATCAATAATCACAAGCACAAAGGATACAGTGAACGACTCTAAATGAGACGTTCGAAAAGTTATTACATTAATACATAAGTAGTTTCAAAATACAAGCTCGAGTTCAAGTAAAATCCTAGAGATTCTAATACATAACAGTAAGTACAAAAGTAATGTATGTAAATCTCCAAGCTTGTAAATGCATGCGACTCGAGCTAAGAAAGCTTATCCTGCTGGGCATCCCTACTGATGCTGTGTACCTGAGAAGCATTACTAAAACGGTCAACCAAAAAGGTTGGTGAATCTCACAGGTTTGTAAGTAAGTAAACAGTTGAACACACAAGTAGTATTTGTAAATCATAGCCAGCCAGTAAGTAACGATCACAGGTTATGCTCATCGTTTACTTAAGTTTTAATAAGTGGGTGGTTGCAGGTTATGCTAACCGTTTGATACAATTGCCATGAGCCACCATAGTTGAAGCTTAACGTACAGTAAATATAGGTACCCCCTCATGAATGTAATCCAAAACATTCATACGGAACGAGTAAGAAACGCCCGTTTCTACAGGAACGGTTCGTGGTAGTGCTTGCTACCCCGGGCGGGGATTGTCAGTCCCATATGGATCCATATACTAAAACTCGCGCTTATCACATAACTAACAACTATGGTTCAGGAGGATTTCATTGGATTAGTCGTAAACTCATGCAGTTGGCGTATTCGTAATCTCATACAGTAAGTAAATCATGGCAGCAAGTAAGTTTTGTGTGTTCATGTAAAACAGTAATGCATCTCACCCCTGAGTAAAAACAGTAAAGTAGGGGCTGTAAGACTCACCTGAGTCTGGCAGATAATGCAGTAAGTAAGCAAGTAGTATCCCGAACTAGCAACCCTTAGCGTCCTAATACGCATAAGGTTTAGTAAGTAAATGGAATACTTGTAAAGTATCCATGCTAGTTGTTCCCAAACTAGTTAATGTCCGTTAGTTTGTTTGTACGTTTGTATTCGTTTGTAAATCGTAGTTTGTATAAAAGTTGTACGGTCTGTTTGTTATCAGTGTATAATAATAATTCCATCCATTATTATTATGTATTCATAGTAGTTGTACAGTTGTAAAGTATACTCGTAAAATCGTTTGTTTGTATTACAACATGTATCGTTTGCGTAAGTTCCAATGGGCTTAAACCCCAAAGGGTACGAGTGAAACCTCGTAAGTATTCGAGTGTATGTTCGTATCAGTTAACGTGTAATCCAGCACGTAACTAGTGAGTGAACTTGTAAGTTCGTATCGGATGTAATCCCGTGTAGTTGTTCAAGTGTATGTTTGTTGGAGTGCAATCTCCTAAGGATTTCCAAGTGTAATCTCGTACGCGTGTGTGAGTGAAATCTCACGTTAGTTTAGTATAGTCTTGTACGTATTCAAGTGTTGCTGTATACTCTCGAAAGTATAGTATTTTCATGTATAAGTAGCATCGCATTTGATTTAGCAGTTGAAAAGTGACTCCAACACTTAGAATATATTTTGTTTTCTGATCTGGGCTATCTGCGACACAAGGCTTGTGTCGCAGACCGTATGCGACATAAGGTCTGTGTCGTATGGATTGATTTCGGTTTGGTGTTTATGCGACACAATAGTTGTGTCGCATACAAGGGTACGGCATAACGATATGACATAGTCGTTGTGTCGCAATCAAGCGATAGGTAAACTTTGTGTCGTAGATAATACGACATATAGTGCGACATAAGCGTTGTGTCGCATACATTGCGACATAACGTGCGACATAACATGCGACACAGTGTTGTGTCGTATGAAGTTTTGGTCCGATGCGACACAAGAGGTCTGTTCGGAAATTTAGTTTCCGAAAACGTAGTTTCCGGTTTCCGTTGGGTCTAGAACTTTTATACTAGTTTTAATATGTTATAATGAGTTCATAATAACTATTGGTATTCGTTTTTAATGTTGGTGGTGTCGTTTTCTTTAAAATGACCAAAACCGACCTTTTCGTTAACGAGTTCAAAAACGAGTTTTAATTACATATTCGGACATCATTTAGCTAGGGGAACAACATGGAAGTAAAATAAATGTAATCGGAAAAGTTTCGAGGTCGCCGGAAAACTTACAAAGTTGTCGAATCGCGAAACCGAAAAGATGAAGTTGTAGCCCTCGTTGCGGTGATCGTTGTTGCTCCTTTCCGTTTTGTGATTCAAGCTCGTTTTGTGGGTGTTTTCTTGAGAGAGAGAGTGACCGAGATAGAGAGAGAGATGAGGGTAGAGAGAGAGAGTTGAGAGAGATTGAGTGAGAGGGTGGGTTTGGTTATGTTTGTGATCAAAGGGGCATGGGGGTGGTGCCCCATGTCTTGGCCGGTTTTGGTGGGGTCCACCAAGTGTGGATCTCACCAATTTTTGTTCCCTCGCGTACGCGTTCCGTGCGGTGTTCGTTTCCCCGGTCGTTTAAACGTAAAAATCATTTTATACGCGATTTAATTATACGTTTTAAATACGAAATAATATCCGATAATTTAGTTGTAGCATTTTAATAAAATACTTTGTTTTTAAGTTATAAAATGTAACTTTGTTTTGTTTTGTCGGTTGGTCGAGTTTTCGGAGAGTTCGGTAACGTTTGGGTTAAAACGTACGTTTTCGTTACATTATAAACATAATATAGAGTAGTAGTCAAAGTAATTAAATAATCTCACATTATTTAATAATTGTTTTACCAATGTCCGCAAGTTTGTACAATTGTAGTTTCATACGATATGTACGAATCGTATACGCGTATATATATATATTCCATCCATATATATATATAAAGTAAATAACGTATATAATCCTATTTCATATTATATACAAGTAATAATCACGTAATTAGGAAAATTTTAAATTGATCCAAATTTTGGGGTTGTTACATTCTCCCCTTGTTAATAAAATTTCGTCCCGAAATTTGTTCGAAGTAGTAATCGGTAGTTCTATACTAGTCAGGTAGCTACAATGTGTACTAGCAGCCTACAGTTGTAGGGTAGGTCCTACAGTGTTTGAAATCAAGTAATCGTTAAGTGTTAACGTACCCTAAATTTTGTTGCCGGGAGGTAGTGGGCATTTGGCCTTGAGATGGCCAGCACTCCCACAGTTGAAGCAGAGTTTCGCCTTGGGGAAGTTAGTATTCTTAGGGTAGGACTTGCATCGACCGATAGGTAAGGTACACGGTCCTTCATGATGCCGAGTGCACTTAGAACAGTAAGGTTTCTTTCCCAAGTAGTTTCCTGCAGAGTTGAAGGGAGAAATCTTCACCCTTTTTGCTGGAGGTGACGTACAGTCAGTGTCGGTATCCTCTTCAGTAGGAGTACTTTGTGAAGTTGGTGGTGAAGTAGGGTTTTCTAAAGTTATCAAACGTAGCTCGTACTCACGCATACGTATGTCATTTTGGAAAGCAATTCGTCGTAGGTTATCAATGTCTTCCCGTGCTTCAGTAAGTTGTTTTTGCAGCGATTCAATAGTTTGGTTAAGGTGGTTGACTGATTCAGTAGTCAAGGTTTCATCAACTGATGCTTTTGCAGCAGTTAGAGCAGCAGGAGGGGCAGGTGCTGCTCCTGATTCAGCGGAGTGTTCTGTATCACACTCGAGTTCGAGGAGGTAAGGAAACATCTTCGGTTCCTCACTGAGCAGTTCATTTTGCAGTGTAGGGTTGTTGACGGAGTGAGTTGTCATTTCCTACGAAATAAGTGTTCTATTTAAGAATTTGCCTCAAGTAAGTGAAGTTATATTAATTTATATGTTTTAAAGTAACGAATAGCATACGAGTTCCCGGTCTCAACCAGTGTGAGATAATTGGGAAGGGAGTTTGGGTTACTGTATCTAAAGTGTAAGGCAAATTGTGTTGTCGGGATTTAAGTAGTCGGTCGTTTCCTAATCTTATTGTGTACTTAGGATCAAAGAAAACACACAGAATAAAATACAGTTATACATAAGTCATTAAGCGAGAGATTTATGAGAAAGCAGATTCGGGTAGTCAAAGAATAAGCGTACCCGGGTTGAGTAAATCACAGAGTCTCGGATTTGGGTCATCCTCTCTAGCATTGATTACATAAGCTCTACTCCTTGTATTGTTGGTTCGGGGTTTCAGCTTAGGGCAATCCTTCCTGAAGTGCCCGGTACCGTTGCACTCATAGCAGGTTTTGGGTGCGGAAGTATCAGTACCAGTGGGGTTGGTTCGGCAGTCTTGGGCCAGGTGCCCGAATTTCTTGCACTTAGTGCAGGGACAGGAGCCGTTATGATGGCGGCTACATTTGGAGCAGTAAGGCTTGCTCCCCTTGTAAGCCTTTGAGTCATTGGCATTGACAGTTGCAGGCTTTTTGTCAGAAGTCGGGTTGGATGAGTGGGGACTCACTTCCCATTTACGTTTGTTACTCGCAGACGGGGTTGAAGTCGAGCCGCGGCGGACAGAATTAGCCGTTAACTCATGAGCCATACGAATGGCGCTCTGAATAGTTCCCGGTTTGGACGAAGTTACTAAATCTTGTAGTCGCTCGGGAAGTCCGTCTACGTACTTTTCGATCCTTTTGTACTCAGGATCAACCATGGATGGGCACAGAAGTGCCAGTTGGTGAAAACGGTTGGTGTAGCCGGTGATGTCATCACCCTGCATCTTGTGATTCCAGAATTCTACTTCCAATTACTTCAGCTCATCTCT
Organism: Helichrysum umbraculigerum; assembly: GCA_949592205.1. NCBI lineage: Eukaryota > Viridiplantae > Streptophyta > Magnoliopsida > Asterales > Asteraceae > Helichrysum > Helichrysum umbraculigerum. The sequence continues at coordinate 113,141,299 of CATIUR010000003.1, read as the reverse complement.
TGGGCAGTACTCGCCCCTCAGCATGATCTTCAGTTCATCCCACTGTAGTTTGTAAGCCTCGGCAACGCTCACTGTCTGTGCATATGTGTTCCACCAGGTAAGGGCGGTGTCAGAAAAAGTACTGGTGGCGAACTTAACTTTATCCTCTTCCTTGCAGTTGCAGATGAGGAATACTGACTCGATTTTCTCGGTCAAACTAATCAGACCAATCGCTCCTTCAGTACCTGCAAAGCTTAAGGGTTTGCAGTTTTGGAAGTCCTTGTAGGTGCAGGTTTTGGGTTGTGGTCCAGTATTAGCGGTATCTTCGCTACCAGGGGCTGAAGTCCGGGTAGCTAGAGCTTGAGCCACACTACGGGCAATTATACCCGCTACTTCGGCTTCAGTAAGAGTGATTTGTCGTCGAGGAGGCATGTTCCTTGAAACAATAAATAAAGAACATGTGAAGGTTTGAACAAGAATTATGATTGTGATGGTTTTAGTAAGTTTAGAGAAAATATGCCAAAGTTTGAAGGTTGTTTAAAGTTGTGTACTATAAATAAGTTTATACGGTTTTGAAGTTTTTGAAAATTTTATAAAATATTTTTGTGAGAAATTTTGTAACAAGTTTGATAAAAATACATTTGTTATAAAATTTTGATAGTAAAAGTCGGTTGTATAATTTGAAATCTGACGAAAATTGAGCTGAAAATGGTTTTATTAGGTTACACCTAACGGTACAGTAGTGTACATTGTAGAATGTTACAAACGTAGAATTAGATAGGAATAGCAATTGAAAACAAGGTCTCGATCTTCATATCGAATGATGTTCGAGTAACTATGGTTGTCGGTTATAACGGTGTGGAAGTCTTCGGACGTAAGCCGGTAGTCGTGAATTCATAAAAGTTAAAAGACAGAATGACGAGAATCGAGTCGTCGTTTGTTCGATGAAATGTTAAGGAATATTAATTTCGTAGTAGTCGAGAGAGTATCGTATCGGGGAAAGAGGCCTATGTATATATATATATATATATATATATCACATAACCGCCTAGTTCGTGTCTAGCACAATCACGTAAAAGTCCCGGTTCTCTCGAGGTCAGAGTCAGCTAATGCATTCCGGTTCAACATAACCCCTTTCAGAACTCACATCATCTTCATTTAATTGTACATAGTTGATCAGGCTATGTTAAGTTAAACTTGTATGCTGTAATTCCTGAACCAGTTATACTTAATGAGGAATACTGCCTAACGGTCATAGTCTAGGCCCACTAAATGCAACCTAGTTCACTATAACCTTAGGCTCTGATACCAATCTGTAACACCCCCAAATTTAACAGTTTGCGGAAGCGACGTTTTGGGTGTTACTAATCAATAATCACAAGCACAAAGGATACAGTGAACGACTCTAAATGAGACGTTCGAAAAGTTATTACATTAATACATAAGTAGTTTCAAAATACAAGCTCGAGTTCAAGTAAAATCCTAGAGATTCTAATACATAACAGTAAGTACAAAAGTAATGTATGTAAATCTCCAAGCTTGTAAATGCATGCGACTCGAGCTAAGAAAGCTTATCCTGCTGGGCATCCCTACTGATGCTGTGTACCTGAGAAGCATTACTAAAACGGTCAACCAAAAAGGTTGGTGAATCTCACAGGTTTGTAAGTAAGTAAACAGTTGAACACACAAGTAGTATTTGTAAATCATAGCCAGCCAGTAAGTAACGATCACAGGTTATGCTCATCGTTTACTTAAGTTTTAATAAGTGGGTGGTTGCAGGTTATGCTAACCGTTTGATACAATTGCCATGAGCCACCATAGTTGAAGCTTAACGTACAGTAAATATAGGTACCCCCTCATGAATGTAATCCAAAACATTCATACGGAACGAGTAAGAAACGCCCGTTTCTACAGGAACGGTTCGTGGTAGTGCTTGCTACCCCGGGCGGGGATTGTCAGTCCCATATGGATCCATATACTAAAACTCGCGCTTATCACATAACTAACAACTATGGTTCAGGAGGATTTCATTGGATTAGTCGTAAACTCATGCAGTTGGCGTATTCGTAATCTCATACAGTAAGTAAATCATGGCAGCAAGTAAGTTTTGTGTGTTCATGTAAAACAGTAATGCATCTCACCCCTGAGTAAAAACAGTAAAGTAGGGGCTGTAAGACTCACCTGAGTCTGGCAGATAATGCAGTAAGTAAGCAAGTAGTATCCCGAACTAGCAACCCTTAGCGTCCTAATACGCATAAGGTTTAGTAAGTAAATGGAATACTTGTAAAGTATCCATGCTAGTTGTTCCCAAACTAGTTAATGTCCGTTAGTTTGTTTGTACGTTTGTATTCGTTTGTAAATCGTAGTTTGTATAAAAGTTGTACGGTCTGTTTGTTATCAGTGTATAATAATAATTCCATCCATTATTATTATGTATTCATAGTAGTTGTACAGTTGTAAAGTATACTCGTAAAATCGTTTGTTTGTATTACAACATGTATCGTTTGCGTAAGTTCCAATGGGCTTAAACCCCAAAGGGTACGAGTGAAACCTCGTAAGTATTCGAGTGTATGTTCGTATCAGTTAACGTGTAATCCAGCACGTAACTAGTGAGTGAACTTGTAAGTTCGTATCGGATGTAATCCCGTGTAGTTGTTCAAGTGTATGTTTGTTGGAGTGCAATCTCCTAAGTATTTCCAAGTGTAATCTCGTACGCGTGTGTGAGTGAAATCTCACGTTAGTTTAGTATAGTCTTGTACGTATTCAAGTGTTGCTGTATACTCTCGAAAGTATAGTATTTTCATGTATAAGTAGCATCGCATTTGATTTAGCAGTTGAAAAGTGACTCCAACACTTAGAATATATTTTGTTTTCTGATCTGGGCTATCTGCGACACAAGGCTTGTGTCGCAGACCGTATGCGACATAAGGTCTGTGTCGTATGGATTGATTTCGGTTTGGTGTTTATGCGACACAATAGTTGTGTCGCATACAAGGGTACGGCATAACGATACGACATAGTCGTTGTGTCGCAATCAAGCGATAGGTAAACTTTGTGTCGTAGATAATACGACATATAGTGCGACATAAGCGTTGTGTCGCATACATTGCGACATAACGTGCGACATAACATGCGACACAGTGTTGTGTCGTATGAAGTTTTGGTCCGATGCGACACAAGAGGTCTGTTCGGAAATTTAGTTTCCGAAAACGTATTTTCCGGTTTCCGTTGGGTCTAGAACTTTTATACTAGTTTTAATATGTTATAATGAGTTCATAATAACTATTGGTATTCGTTTTTAATGTTGGTGGTGTCGTTTTCTTTAAAATGACCAAAACCGACCTTTTCGTTAACGAGTTCAAAAACGAGTTTTAATTACATATTCGGACATCATTTAGCTAGGGGAACAACATGGAAGTAAAATAAATGTAATCGGAAAAGTTTCGAGGTCGCCGGAAAACTTACAAAGTTGTCGAATCGCGAAACCGAAAAGATGAAGTTGTAGCCCTCGTTGCGGTGATCGTTGTTGCTCCTTTCCGTTTTGTGATTCAAGCTCGTTTTGTGGGTGTTTTCTTGAGAGAGAGAGAGTGACCGAGATAGAGAGAGAGATGAGGGTAGAGAGAGAGAGTTGAGAGAGATTGAGTGAGAGGGTGGGTTTGGTTATGTTTGTGATCAAAGGGGCATGGGGGTGGTGCCCCATGTCTTGGCCGGTTTTGGTGGGGTCCACCAAGTGTGGATCTCACCAATTTTTGTTCCCTCGCGTACGCGTTCCGTGCGGTGTTCGTTTCCCCGGTCGTTTAAACGTAAAAATCATTTTATACGCGATTTAATTATACGTTTTAAATACGAAATAATATCCGATAATTTAGTTGAAGCATTTTAATAAAATACTTTGTTTTTAAGTTATAAAATGTAACTTTGTTTTGTTTTGTCGGTTGGTCGAGTTTTCGGAGAGTTCGGTAACGTTTGGGTTAAAACGTACGTTTTCGTTACATTATAAACATAATATAGAGTAGTAGTCAAAGTAATTAAATAATCTCACATTATTTAATAATTGTTTTACCAATGTCCGCAAGTTTGTACAATTGTAGTTTCATACGATATGTACGAATCGTATACGCGTATATATATATATTCCATCCATATATATATATAAAGTAAATAACGTATATAATCCTATTTCATATTATATACAAGTAATAATCACGTAATTAGGAAAATTTTAAATTGATCCAAATTTTGGGGTTGTTACAACATGTACCTTAACCATAAAGGTTTAACTTACTTCACCGCTAGCAATTTAGCTAACAATTTGCTATAATTTCCAACGTTACAACTAGTTTATCATCACTTTACTTAGGTTATATGAAACTCTTTTCTCTAAAAGAATCCAATTCATATAACCATCAACACATAGGAATAACCATTAAGCCTTATGTAGAGGTCCAATTCTATGGTAATACCATTATCACATAATCAATTAGCATCCTTTCACATCAACTCGGACGCTAAATCAACACCTGTTAATACCATGCGCCATCAGCATAGGTATTTCAACAACACCAGGTGCTGTCACTAGTTATCTATTCAACAACATCAACACAATATTATTCGCAATCAACTGACTTCTACTTTGCTTAAATCATCTTTTAATTATCACTAGTTGCAATTAATCACATACACATCACTTGTACCATAGGTACCATATTAACAACAAATTTATGGTTTACTACTCTTTCATTTCAGTCAATCATTGACTATTTCTCAACTACAGGTTAACATATCTTACCTATTGTTTTTATATCACATTAACTTTATCTGGTACTTAGTAACCTCAACAACTCCATGTAAAATGGCATAATATAAATACGTTGGCCAGACGTCGTCATATTATGTCAGGTACACTTTATTTTCAGGTCACTTCATACCATCAATCTTCAAGTTATCAATCTTTACTTTCACATGTCTCATAAATGTGATATCCCAATTTACACACTTATACAACACCTTAACAACAAGCATACAACCAAGTATTAACTTGCTACCATTTTCAACTTATCACTTTGAACGAAAACTACTCATATTATCAGGTATGTATAAGTAACACAGACATTCAACACCATTTTCACTATAATATAAACACATGTGTAATGTCTAACACAATTATCTCAATCAATCTCTTTATTACATGATTCAATATCAATTACTAGTTGCATCTCTTATAGTACATTTAGTACTAAACACTTCTTCAACACTATGTGTAATATTCCACACATATTCATCAATCTAGACAACTTTAGTTGGATTACAATTGAGCATTTCATGTTCAATTATCACATAAGTATGAGCTCAGATACTTATTTTACAAATTCTTAAAATGCTCAATTTAACACTTTCTAATACTCTACATGATTTAAATACTTCATCATGTTCAAATAATTAACATAATATAGTCAACATAACTCTATAATCAATGTTTACTAATCCTAGTGAGCAGCAATCAACAATATCAGTTGCTACCCGATTTTGCAGTTTAGTAAACAATCGAAAAATAACTAATACCCGATAAGAGTATGTGGACCTCGTAAAACAAGTTCTTAATATTGTATTTAGTCATAGGAATGATCCCTGGGCTAAAAGAAACAAAAGCCCAATACAAAACGTAAGCTAAAAGTCCGAAATGAGGTCCGAAAAACAGTAAAATGCCATTTTCGGGCCCCAAACGACCCCGAATGGCCAAAAACCGCCTAGGCTAAGATACTTAGCTTTGATCATTGGACCATTTTCGAGTGACCGTGTAAATTTCAGCCCAATCCGAGTTCAAAGAAAATTTGTCAAATTTTCCGTCGCTAAAAGCACTACTAAAGACTTTTTGGAATTTGCAAAAAAAATTTCAAATTTAGTCTTGCAAACGCGATCCGGACTAAGGTGGCTGGATCGCGTTCACCTTTAGAAAACTTTCTGTAACCAAATAACACTTGGCAACGCGATCCGGAACAAAGGGCTGGATCGCGTTCATATGCATTTTTCAGACCTGCAATTTTAATGCAATTTTTTCGAAATTCAAACGCGCGTATCTCTCAAACCGTAAAGAATTTAGGTCTGAAATTTTGCAGGCACGTTCATATGATCAAAATGCAACTTTCTATTTTTCCACTTTTTCAAAATTCACATTTATCGAGAAAACGGACGTACGACTCATTTTAGTCCATTTTTAACCATTTTCGTTGACACGCCATATTCCAAATGGCTAGGTTTCTGACTTCAACCCTTTGCCAACATGTTCCTATATACATTTGTGACGTGTGGGCATATTCATCTCTTTCATATACTCGTTCTATCATGTTTTGACTCATTGACCCGTTTGAGGGTCCAATTGGGCATTTTTTTTTTTCAAACAACCACATTGACTACTCAAAACACTTTTGACACATATTTTCACCATATGTAGGACTAAAAGTCACTGTTACATTGGTCATAACCAAATTACTACTCATTTTAACCGTTTAACCATCAAGTGACCCATTTGGGCACTTTAACAATCCATTTGGGTTTCAACCCATATAACTACCATTTCATCACTCATTTCACATTACGTTGACTATTATAAGTCAAACTAACCCACTTTCACTATTGGTGTCCCATTATATCCTCAAAACACCAATTTCATATTAAAGTTATCATGTTTAGACCAATTATAACAAATCTTCAATAATGACTTTTCCAAAACTTGTCAACACATATAAAGACTCGTTGACCACTTTGACTTTCTACTTTACCACTTTTAATACCTAGATCATAATTCAACCACAATCATGATCAAGGAACAACACATAAACATTTAGCCACATTTTCAAGTATTCTCCCGAAGGAGCAACTATACTTCAAACAACTATCACATAATGCACTAACAAGGATTTATAATCACCTTGCCTTTAGCAAATTATAATCACATAATGATTTATACTTTATTTTCACTTTGTAGACACACTTTAATTCGATTAATACAACTATTACACTTTATTCAACAAAGTGTCTACAAAATCCATTTCTAGTTCATGATGAACTACTCATGATGCTAAGCATCTCAACTAATATTCCTAGCATCACATTAACAAGTAATAATCACCAATGACTCATAACTGGGGGATCATATTAATCTGACTCAATTTACTTCACTATTAATCATATCATAGCAAAGTAAACAATTCAAGCTTATTTAAATTCAACAGGCTTATCGAAAAGTACCTGATACACTTAAGCCCACGAATATTGAGGAATCATTGAGAATACCATTCGGTTCCTCACGTTCCTCCGTCTCTGCAACCAAAACAACAATCTTGAAACTTGTTATGGGTTAGTACATATCCAACTAACTAATTTCCCATACAACAACTAATCCCACACTCTGAAATGTTTGACTTGACACAACTTATAGATTTGGGAGTGAACATTATCAATGTCCAATTCACCCAAACCTATGCTCTGATACCAACTTATAACACCCCTCATTTACTAGAAACAATTATAATAATAATTGTTATTCGGAAGCGTATATTTCAAACATGTAACCATGCTTTACATTACTATATAATGTAGATAAACATTTTCAAACTAAATACATGACATTTTAACAACTAGGTGTTATATAATTTAAAACATGTCTTCGGTTATTAAACCAACATCAGAGTAATCCGTCTGTCAAACATTCCATCATTTCCAAGAACTTCCTGCCCAACCCAATGTGTCCCATCTATTACAACCTGCAGGAAGGACTGTAGTGGGGTTAGCATAACGCTAAGTGAGTGAAACTATAATCGACAGTCCAACTTAGCACAATAATCTGTTTACATCAAATAACAATAAACAATCAATCATCATAAGGATCGGTGGTTCTTGAGATACCCTTATACCGGTATGGTACTCAAGGAACACTTATCAATCATCTGTATTGGCCTATACAGAAATTACCGATAACTTGTTGTTAATCACACAGGACCTAAATCTCTGAACCAACAATTCAAGTTCCAAGATTTCCTGTCGTCTATAATAACAATCAAGTCCAACCATCATTTCAAGTTGACCTCAGAATCTTACATACTAGCTCAAACAGCCAAGTAAGCAAACAACCAAACTAACATGGTAAGTTATCTCAAACGAAAACATTATATCAAAGTAATACTAAAAATTACTTGTTGTAACCAAATCATTACAACTAAATCACACTGAGGTTACAGATCCACTCACCGACTACCTCAGTCGTCCACTCAGTAGTCTAATGTCACTGAGCCTTCTGTTTATCTGAAAACACATCAGAACCACACAAGTTAATAACTTGTCTCAATATTGACATAACATCATACAATTTTAATTCCATCAAACAACTTATCACTAACTTGTATTAATTCAATTTTCATCATTTCAAGATTATGATTAATCACTTTAATCATCTCAATTCACAATCACTTAATAAACTATGATCATCTTTCAACATCAAATCAAGTAAGTTTCCAAGATTATGAATAGCCATTATAAACATCAATATTCATAATCAATTACCAAATTATGATCATTAGTATCACATTCTCACCTTTATCCATCTTAATCATTGTTAACTAATATAATTAACCCATTAACAAGATTAATAACATCTAACATCAACAATTAATCAAACCCCTCATAATCATCTTCATGAATCAATCATAATCACCATGAACACTTAATCAACTTTACACAATTTAGTTTGAACACAACTAATCATCATCATGTATCAACTCTAACATGATCACTAACAACAATTATCAAACATACACTAATTACACAAGCTTATAAGCTTTGATCATATCATAATCAACTAAACCCTTTAACTTTATTAATGATCATATATCAAATTCACCATTTCTAAACTAGGTTTAGATTATAATCCACATATAATCATCAACTAACAACTATATGATCATTACAAGCTTCAATTTCATATTAATCATCCTAATTGAATCAAATACACAAAAACCCATTTCTAGGTTTATACATAATCACAAAATTAAGACTTACCACATGATTATGATGATCAATGGATGATTTACTCATGTTTTGGAAGCTTGAATTCGAGTTCTAGGGCTTCAATTTGATGATTTCTCATGGTTTTAGGGTTTTGAAATAATACATATGAATATATGATACGTAAGAATGCATATGTATATAGATATATGTTGAAATAAAAGACCGACTCAACATATAGGTCTATTACACAATTGTCTAAATTTCATTCCCCGTACTTATCATTGTCTGAAACTTAAAAACCATTTGTGGGGAAACATTATTTTATTTTACCGTCAACTAAATAAAATTAAAACACTCAATAATTTATTAGTCACAATAAATTATTCGACTATTATCACTATTTATTTCAAATAATACAACACACCTATTTTCTGACACACTTAATAATAATTCACAGTCAGAAAATATTAAAATACTACTAGGTCCGAAGACTGGGTGTTACAATTATATAAAACCAATCACTTGCATTCTTATTAGGAATAACATCCAAAGGGACATAAACACATCAACCACTTTTGATATCTTGAGTTAATTTAAAAAAGAAAAGAAAAGAAAAAACATTTTAATATTAATTTTTAATCTTAATCTTAAAAACCACTACAATGCCTTAGAATTTAACACATCATAGCCTAAACATTTGACACATGTCAACCCTTAAAAAATTAATAACAATTATAAAATATAAGTGAAGGTAACTTTGAATAATTAAAGAAAGAAAACATAAAAAAGGCAAGGATAAAAAATAATTATATAAAACCAATCACTTGCATTCTTATTAGGAATAACATTCAAAGGGACATAAACACATCAACCACTTATGATATCTTGATTTAATTTAAAAAAGAAAAGAAAAGAAAAGAAAAAGCATTTTAATCTTAATTTTTAATCTTAATCTTGATATATATATATATAACATTAACAAGTAAAATATTGATTTTTGCTATTATTTTATTATATATATATATATATAAAGACATCATAATCATCAAAATGACATATTATCACTAAGATACTAATTAAATTATTGATACTTTCTTTTTCATTGTAAAAAACATTAATCATTCCACACATTTAAAATTAACATAATCTTTAAATTAGGATAAAAACAATATAATCTTCAAATTTTTATAAAATATATATCTTATAAATTTTTTATGACAAATATTATTAGTTTTGTATTGTGTATCCATAATAGGAATGGTGGGCGAGAAAAAACTCGCGACTCGTGGGTACCTATCATGGGTGGGTAAACTCATAAAATGTTTATCCGAGGGTACGATATGCGTATGAACTTTTACCCGTTGATGAGTCTAGCGGAAGCCTCTGCTTTCCAGTTTCCGACTGCTCTAAGAAGGCTATTTGCGACTATATTGATATTCTGTGAGCCCGGAGACGTTCGAAAGTTGTGGAATGATCATTACGATTCTCTTTCTGAAGACTACATACGTCATTGCGAAAGTGTTGAGCGAGTGCAAAATATGGTGCTGAAGGACATCTCTGTTTTTCTTCAGTCTATGGGTAAGACTCTCGGTGCTTTTGATCTTCCCAAGGTAACCACAGATGTCAATTTAGAACCTGGAGTTTGTCGGGAGTTACAAGAAGAGTATTCCATACCGGTTCCAGTTGAAGACCTACGTGCTCGAGATTCTCTTAATCCTGATCAAAAGTATGCGTATGATGAAATCATGAGGCACGTAAACGAAAATTGCCCGGGCATATTCTTCATAGATGGTCCAGGGGGAACTGGAAAAACGTTTTTGTACAAACCTTTGCTTGCTGAGGTCCGTTCCCGTGGCCATATAGCACTCGCTACCGCTTCGTCAGGTGCCGCCGCTAATAACTGTTGGAATAGTGTCCAATATCATAACTAATTGGTAAGACTATCATTAAAAGTAAAGTCCTTTTTGGGTTGACCTCAATGAACGGTTAAGAGAAAGATGAAGGAATAATATTAATTGGAATTAATATTGTATTTAATTGTTTAGTTTATTGATAAAGTTTATTAATTAGAAATTAAAAGTAATTAAATAAGGCGGAAGATTCCAGAAACATAATCCAACCACCGGTTGGAAGGTCCAACCGCCGGTTGGAATAAGGGTTTCAAAGGCGGTGGAACGCGCGGGTCAGAATCCGGGTTCGTGGGCAGGAAGTTAACCCAACCGCCGGTTGGAAGGTCCAACCTCCGGTTGGATGTCGGATCCAGCAACTTTTGGAGTTTCTTCCACAACTATAAATAGGGGCATCCTATACCTTCATAAATCATGATTTCAAGTACGAATTTTCAAGGATTTCGAAAATTCGATTTTCTCTTGGGTTTTTGGGTGTGAAGCATTAGAGGTATTCTACTTTGGGTACTGATAACATCAGATAATATCATATTTATATACTAATATTCCCTATATTTTATACACTTTTATTGCAATTCTGTAGTTTTAGATACTTAATTTGTTTATATTTGCAATTTAGGTATTTTAAGATGAAGAATTGAAGAAATGAACGAAAAAGAAGCTAAAATGAAGAAAAACTAATAAAAGATCAAGACTTTGAGAGAATTGAGCTTTAAATGAAAACTTAAATCATATTATTGGAAGGCCAAGAAGAGAGTTTAAACCCGAATTTGTGAAGAAGATAGCCCAAGAATGAGCCTGGCCCTATATTGGAAGATTCTGGAATTAGAGACCAACAGGCGGTTGAGGTTACCAGCCGGTGGTTGAATTAAATAATAGTAGGTGGTGGAAGATCGCAGAGTTGGACTTGGACTCCAAGTAATCCAACCGGCGGTTGAACATTTCAACCGGCGGTTGGACTGGCGGTTTGTAAAACTATAAATAGAGGCTTCGGCTAAACCATTTGATATACGAATTTAGAAAGCAAAAGTCGATTGTAAGGGTTAAAGAACGACTTTAGGTTGAATTTGGAGGCTAGGAGGCTAGGGATTGAAGACCTTCAACCCTAACGAAGAGTAATTCGGTTTCTTTGGTTCGATTCTAGATCTTTTACTTACTAAAAGACCGTTTATTTGTATTTAGATCTTGTTTTCTTGCTATTTGAATATTGATTATTTCTTCAACATATTTGTTTAGATGAATGATATTTGTATGATTATTTGAATATATGTTTATGTTGATTGATTTTATGAATGTTATTAAGGTTATATCTATATTGATTATATGATTATGAGATTCATGCTATAGTGAACATTTGTATGATATTGATTAATAATTTAGGTTTATGTTTTAATTATAACATAAAAATACTGCACAGGGTGATAGGTTATAATTATTACTGGATTAAACTATAGTTGATTAGATAATAACATTCGAGACCTCGAAGTTAGTTAACCTTAATATACGTTGAAGAGCTTAATCTTAGGATACTTAAACCAGACCAAGGAGGATATCTACTTTTATATTTCAACATAGAATCAATTAGCTGATAAAAATAAACATATAGAAGAGTTTGAATATAAACATAGCTAGTCTAGATAAAATATATCTTCTATCTACCTTATTTAACTTAAGTTGTCCTTTAATTACTTTAATTGCCTTAGTTTATCCTAATTATGTATCAAAGTAAATATATGTTCGATCGGAACTAAAACGACCCCCTTTATCTGTAACATTAATTGTAAATAATTGTGAATAATTGTAAATATTAGTTTAGGGTTAAATTTAATTGACTATCCCAATCACACATCAGGTACTTGCCTCCAAGTAACGAAGCTCTGCTAGTTGGTCTGCACGTGAGAAATAGGTTTTCTCTAAGGTTAGTGTTTTTCCTTGATTATCCAATTTGTTTATTGTACTATTTATTTAAGTTAAAGATCCCTTAGGGTTTTAGTTCCTAATTTCCTTATATTATTAAATTATTATTTTTTCGCTGCGTTATGATAATCTAGTTAGGGAATAAAACCCAACAGTGGTATCAGAGCCATAGCATAATAAATAGTAGCATATAATTATCTGCAATAGTATGTAGGTAAAGATAAATTGGGAAAATAAATTATCTAAATAGGTAATAAGTATTTACAATTTAGATACTGATGATTTTGAATTGTTTAAAATAGACCACTCAATTTTAAAAGTTTAAAATAGAACCCTAAACTTCAAGAGATATTATATGTATAATATGATTTTTATATATGTATAATTAAAGTCTGAATACGTCGTCAGTCAATTGATAAATCGGCTCACCTATAGTGAACAAACTATAAGAGAGGTATAAGGCGGGTCGCTTTGCTTCCCTAAAGAAGTCAGGTTTTTAATATGTTTCGCGCTGACCTACTTCTCCGCTTCTTTGTGCATTCAATGGAGCTACCGAGGACTTTTGATAGGATGATGTCAAGATTAAAAGTAGACTTAAAATAGTAAAACAAAATCCCGTTTTAGCTATAGGAAATAATGAATAGTATGCTAACCCATGAAATCCGCACATCTCTAGTATGAACTGTTAATGGAGCGTGTGTGGTTTACCGGCACATTAATATGAGGACATAATGAGAGGTGATTGAGACTCGCGATTCTCGAGCGTACTCGAGTCAGGAATCACGCGGGGTTTGCATGGTTAATTCACCATCTTGTTCATGATCCTCGGCATCCCATTCATGAATAGTAGATAAGCATAACCGAGATTAATATGCCATTGATAGGAATCAATGAAACTCAAAGATCTAGGAGTTTCATAGAAATGAAATAGACAAAAGTATTTTAGTTATATGATTACGGCGACCCTTTTCATAAAACTGAAAATATGGATCCTAGCCTTAATTTAGAAAATTGGGTAATTAATTAAGGAATATTCAAACTAACTAAAACTGTTTTATCTCATAGATGGCTAATTTAAATGGTGCAAATCCTCCCGTCCCCAATACCGCAAATAACTCGAACTTCTCACTACTTTTCAGTTCTTGGGAGGGAAAGACTAACCGGTCCAAACTATATGGACTGGATGCGAAACCTTAGGTTTACCCTAAGGTACGAGAACAAGGAGTATGTTCTCGATGAGCAGATTCCCGTAATTGATGAGGATTCAACCTAAGAGGAGATAGAGGCACACCGGAAAAATTATGATGATGCGAACAAAGTATCATGCATCATGGCAACTTCCATGAGTCCAGAACTGCAAAAGACTTCTGAAAACACTTGGGCTTATGAAATAAACCAACAGCTAAAGGAAATGTTTCAGGCCAAGGCAAGCAAAGAACGCCTTGATGTGGTTAAGTCCCTCATGGATTGCAAGCCCAAACCTGGAGTTTCTATCTGTGCTTTCGTCTTGGAGATGAAAGGGTACTTTGATAGGTTGGAATCGTTAAATATGATATAAAATTTTCCATTGCCATAATTCTGTCTAGTTTGCCAGCTATCTACAATCAGTTTGTAATATCATATCAGATGAATATGAATAAGAGAGAAGGCTCAATAATGGAACTCCATAATTTACTGCAAACTGCTGAGCAAGGAATCAAGAAAGATGATGTGTCCTCTAGCTCAGCAGCTCATGTGTTGACTGTTGGTCAAAGTGCAAAAAAAAGAAAAACGTCAAATTCAAATTGGAAAAGAAAGACTGCTAATGGAAAGTCCATTCGTGGCAAAAAGACTGATTCTGAGATTGCACCTGTTAATGACCCAAAGGAAGCAGTTTGCTTCTACTGCAACACAAAGGGGCATTGGAAACATAACTGCCCAAAGTACCTGAAGGACCCTGAAGATGGAAAGGTCGAAAAGAGTATTCACTCAGGTATGTTTATGATTGAACTCCATAGCACAACAACTTCTAATTCGTGGGTTCTGGATACAGGGTGTGGTAATCACATTTGCACTGTATTGCAGGGGCTAAAGGAAAGTAGAAGTGTGAAGCATGGAGAGCTCAACTTAGTTATGGGAAACAAAGGAATTGTGCTTGTGACGAAGATTGGAAAATTTGAGCTCATGCTGAATTCTGGAGTTAGGATAGATTTAAATAATTGCTATTATATGTCAGAAATGACTAGAAACATTATTTCATTTTATGCTTTGTTTAAAGATGGTTATCATTTTTCTTTTAATAATGAAAATGGAGATATTTTGGTTTATTTAAATGATTGTTTTATTTTTAAAGCTTCTCCTTACAAAGGCATATATGAAAATGTTGAATGTGTTAACAATGTTATTTTAAATGTTGGTTCGTCTAATGAGCTTGATAAATCCAAATTGTGGCATTGTCGTCTTTGGCACATAAACAAGAAACGCATCGCCCAACTCCAAAAGGATGGAGTATTGGAATCATTCGACCTCAAATCGGATGATGTATGCGAATCTTGTTTATTAGGCAAGATGACTAAATCACCATTCACGGGATCATGTGAAAGAGGTGAAGGACTATTGGACTTGGTACATACAGATGTATGTGGACCATTCCGATGTGCCACAAAAGATAGAAATCGATACTATGTTACATTTACTGATGACTTCAGTAGATTTGGACATGTTTATATAATCAAACATAAGTCGGATACTTTTGAGGTGTTCAAAAGATATCAAAGCGAAGTAGAGAATCAACTGGGCAGAAAGATAAAGGTACTCCGATCCGACAGGGGAGGAGAATACCTTAGTATCGAGTTTCTCGATCATCTCAAAGACTGTGGAATAGTTTCACTATTGACTCCTCCTAGAACACCACAGCTTAATGGTGTTGCTGAGAGGAGAAATAGAACCTTGTTAGACATGGTTCGATCTATGATGAGTCGGGCAACACTTCCGATAAGCTTCTAGGGTTACGCATTAGAAATGGCCGCCCATATCTTAAATCAAATACCCACTAAGAAAGTTTCAAAGACACCTTACGAGATGTGGAAGGGAAAACGTCCTTCTCTTGGTCACATCAAGATCTGGGGTTGTGAAGTTTTCGTTAGACGAGAAACTCAGGACAAACTAGACTCCAGATCTGAAAAGTGTCTTTTCGTCGGTTATCCACAAGAGTCATTTGGATATTTATTCTACAGACTCATGTAGCTCGAAGAGGAGTATTCCTTGAAAGAGAAATGATATCTAAAGAAGATAATGGGAGTAAGATTGATCTTGAAGAAATTCAAGAATCTATCGATGAAGAACCTATAATAAACACTGACGTTCAACGAGAGGTGGAGACACCTGTTGAACCTGAAGACATATCCTTACCCGTTCGCGGATCTAGTAGAGTTAGCAATCCTCCTGAGTTCTATTATGGTTACCAAATAGAAGAGGATAAGATAAGTGATAGTACACTGGCTGAATTAGATGAGCCTGCTAGCTACAAGGAAGCGATGGCAGGCCCTGAGGCTGCTAAGTGGAAAGAAGCTATGAAAAGTGAAATTCAGTCCATGTATGACAACCAAGTTTGGAATTTGGTTGACACTACACCCGGTCTTAAGACGGTGGGTTGTATGTGGATCTTCAAGAAGAAGACAGTCATGGATGGAAAAATACATACTTATAAAGCTAGGTTGGTAACGAAGGGCTATACTCAAACCTATGGGATTGATTATGAGGAAACCTTCTCACCAGTAGCTAAGATTAAGTCAATTAGGATTATGCTTGCCATAACTGCATTTCATAATTATGAAATTTGGCAGATGGATGTGAAAACCGCTTTCCTTAACGGGAAACTGACAGAAGATGTGTTCATGGCACAACCGGAAGGTTTTGAAAATGCAAAGTATCCTAATAGAGTGTGAAAGCTTAAAAAAACCATTTATGGACTTAAACAAGCTTCTCGTAGCAGGAATCTCTGCTTCCATGAAAAATTCACAGAGTTTGGATTTTCTAGAAGTGAAGATGAGTCCTGTATATATGTCAAGTTCAGTGGGAGTATTGTAGTATTCTTAGTGTTATATGTGGATGATATACTGCTCATAGGAAATGATATCCCAACTTTACAAGGTGTAAAAGACTGGTTGGAAAAATGTTTCGCTATGAAAGATCTTGGAGATGCAGCATATATACTAGGTATAAAGATTTACAGAGATAGGTCAAAATATCTCATAGAACTCAGTCAGGATACGTACTTGGATAAAATTTTGAAAAGATTCAAAATGGAGAATTCTAAGAAAGGGAATTTACCCTGGAATCATGGCATAAAGATCTATAAGGATCTGTGTCCAAAGTCTGAGCAAGAATTGGATAGAATGAGTCGAATCCCATATGCTTCAGCTATAGGATCGATCATGTATGCCATGACGTGTACAAGGCCCGATGTCTCATTTGATTTGAGCTTAGTGAGTCGACATTAGCAAGATCCTAGCGAAAGTCATTGGACAGCTGTAAAGAACATTCTCAAGTATTTGAGAAATACTGAAGACATGTTCTTAGTTTATGGTAGAGAAGAGGAACTTAGAGTAACGGGTTATAGTGACGCAAGTTTGCAAACAGACAGAGATGATAGTCGTTCACAGTCTGTACGTGAGAAATAGGTTTTCTCTAAGGTTAGTGTTTTTCCTTATTTATCCAATTTGTTTATTGTACTATTTATTAAAGTTAAAGATCCTTTAGGGTTTTAGTTCCTAATTTCCTTAGATTATTAAATTATTGTTTTTCCGTTGTTTATGATAATCTAGTTAGGGAATAGAAAACCCAACAATAACATGACAGGAGGTCGAACGGCTCACTCACGATTTAAGATTCCAATCGTTCTTCAGAATAACTCTCTCTGTAACATTAGCAAACAAAGCGGCCTTGCTCAACTACTGCGGTCTGCGAAATTAATCATATGGGATGAAGCATCGATGGCTAAAAGACAGGTAGTGGAAGCAGTAGATCGGACGATGCAAGACATAACTGGTGTTAGACTCCCTTTCGGTGGCAAGATAATGGTATTGGGAGGAGACTTTAGACAAGTTCTACCGGTCTTGATAAGGGGAACGCGCGCGCAGATTGTTGACTCTAGCATACGAATGTCACCTCTATGGACAGTAATTAAAAGATCAGATCCATGGTTTTCCGAATTTCTATTGCGAGTCGGTGATGGAAAAGAAGAATCGATCGACGAAAGCTTTATTCGCATACCGAAAAAGACAAATCGAAAGATGCTTTGATTAATTCAATATTTCATTCTTTTCAAAACGGAGGATCTTCGGGCAATATAACTTATGGGGCGTTATTATCAACGAAGAATGAAAGTGTTGACGCGATTAACGAGAAGTTGATTGACAGATTTTGCGGAGAAGAAGTAGTTTGTTACAGCTTTGATGAAGCAGTAGACGATAAGAACGGTTTCTATCCACCCGAACTACTAAACTCAATAAATGTAGTGGTTTGCCCCTTCATTACCTCCGACTGAAGACGGGATACCCCATTATACTATTACGGAATATCGATCCATCATATGGACTGTGTAATGGCACAAGACTGATATGCAAAAGATTTTAACCGACTGCCATTGATGCGGAGATAGCTGTTGGTCAGCACACTGGGAAAAAAGTATTTTTGCCAAGGATACCTATGTGTCCACCTATGTGTCCATCTGAAGATGATATGTTCCCGTTCAAATTGAAGAGAAAGCAGTTTCCCGTTAGACTTACTTTCACAATGACAATCAATAAAGCTCAAGGTCAAACGATTCCAAACGTTGGTGTGTATCTTTCGGAATCGGTATTCTCGCATGGGCAACTATATGTGGCACTATCTAGAGGGATATCACGCTCTACTACGAAGGTGTTGGTCGAGCCCGTAAAAAAATTTAAACAACCTGGAGTATACACCGCAAATGTGGTTTATCAAGAAGTTTTACGAGTTGTATAAAGTATTTTTATAGGTGATTGTAAATTCCTTTCTATAAAAGAACTTATTTTTCAGTTTATTTAATTTACATCGACGATATCATAATTTTCGACTGCAATATCTGCAGACCACCACCAAATTTTACGTACAAGGTTGCCGTTGTAGTGCGCTGGTATAATGTTGCCGTCGCAACGCGCGGGTATACTACTAGTTAAACTATTAATCAATTACAATTTCATCTTATCAATTTTATAAATAGTCGATAACTTTTATGGGACGTAGGCTATGCATAGCACAGCCTATGTGACTAACTAATATATATATATATATATATATATATATATATATATATATATATATATATATATACCCTATATAGGGTTCGGATCAAATATAATAGATGTTATAATAGAATAGATAGAATAAAACTAAAATGAAAAAACTATCCTTAGCTTTTAATATAGGTCAAGGGGTATTCTAGACAATTTACTCCAACATTTAACAACCCTGATAACTCTCCTCATCTCTCATCTCCTCTTTCTCTCTTCCAGACCTCCGCCCTCACTCTCTCCTGCCACAACCTCTCTACAACTCGACCACAATAATAAAATTGACGATGCAATATAAAGAAAACAAATATCGATGTAGCTTGTACACGTGTTTTACAAACTAAAGTAGTTGACATCACCGGAATACATGGCGGTTTGGATTGCCGTCATTTTTCACCTGATTCGACATATTCGTTCTCATATAGAGTATAGTTATGTCGACATCATTTTCGGATCGGAATCCTTGCTGCTGTCTTTTCCAACCAGTTTCTTCCATGGTTAACCTGCTATCATGTTTTCCAGTGACTCCATTAAGTTCCGTTCATCACAGCATCAGATCGCAACCGAATCGGCTCGATGTGCATCATGTTTTTGATTTCACAGGTCCCCGGATTATTGGCAGGGAAAGAAAACGTTGTGCATCAAAATTTTAAGATTGATGCATTAATAAATTGTGAATCAAAGTTTTTAAAAGAGAGATCTGTGTATGTTTTGAATTTGTGATACAACTTTTTGATTTGTGAATCGAGTTGCAGTTTGTGAATCAATATGTATTGTACTTTGTGTATCAATCTTTTAGATTGTCAATCAAGATTCAATTTGCAGATTCATGAATCAAGATGCATCTAAAATTGTGAATTAATTTTTTATCAATTGTGCAATTCTAAATATTTTCCAATCTTCAGTTATCGTTTTATGTGTATATCTATATAATATTTATATATATTTGCATCAAGTCAGTAGCAACTTCGTGAATCAAATCAGCAACTCTATGCATCAGATTGTTCGTGATTTTTTTTTTGTATTAAAATAATTTAGCCACTACCGGAAAGGAAAAAATTGATGTAAGATCATTAACAATAAATTTTGATTCTAAAAAAGATGGAACAAAACTGAAAATGTGTTTTTAATGTATGTCACAAAATGTCTTTTTTACCCTTCAATGAAATTTAATGTGTTTTGACAACTTAAAAAGTCTAATCTGATACATGATGCATCTAACGGCTCACAATTTATTCTATTTATTCTATTCTAAATATTATTATACAATAACCAACCCCTATATATATATATATATATATATATATATATATATATATATATATATATATATATATACTAGATTTATACCCATGCTATGCACGGCAATTTTAAATGATACAATTTATAATTAGTTGTAGTACATATTCAACCATATAAGCGTAAATGAGAATCAAATCACTAACTTATTTATTTTTAAGCTTCTCACATATGATTTGATGTATTCATCAATTCAAAATAGATAGGTTCAGAAAACCAAGTATAGGTCTTGATAACATAAACAAAGATAACGAACATCAATTACCCAAAACGTTCTAAAAGTGATTATGTATATTTCCATCTATATACATAGATACATAATAGAAACCCAAGTAATCGAGTTATTAAGAAAAAATTACAAAAACTTTTAATTTAATTTTCATCATATATTATAAGGTTATATAATGAAAATACAATAGGTAACAAAGAAGAATGAAGTATACGATGAAACAAATCACATAATCTGAAAAGCGTGCTAGATGTAAGATGAACTTCTCGATTCACATAATATTAGAAAATTATCATAGTTCATTATACTCTTCTAAATTCTCGTAAATCAGGGCCGTCTTCGAGTTTGGGCGAGGTGGTCGACCGCCCAGGGCCTCCGAATTATAAGGGCCTCAAATTTGTATATGTTTGTGCATATGTATGTGTGTATATACATATAGATATAATTTGATTGTTGATTGCAAGAAAAAAATGTTCTAGTTGTTTCAAAATTGATTGAGTCACAACAAAAAAGTAAGAAAATTTGTTTATATCTCGATATAGGGCCTCATTTTGATGATCATTCATAATTTTGATCAGGGCCTCCAAAAACTCAGCGACGGCCCTTCTCGTAATTATAAAAAATCGGCAGACACAGTAGTAACAAACATAAAAGTTGTGTATTATTAAAATATAGCCATATAATATCAATGATTAGTATGTCTACAATTGATAAGGAAAAAAAATACAATAAATATATGTGTTTAGTTATTATTACGAAGTTTTAACAATTAACAAACTAAAATTTGTATGTAACAATAAATTAAAAAAGGAAACAACTTCAAAAATTATAGAATTAAACAATACAATACCTTTGATAAATAGATAATTTTTGATAGATTGCATGACAATGATTGAATGCTACGAAGTACGTATTTTTCTCCTCCGATACTTATTAATGCATGAATGAATAAACGATTATTTAATACCTATTGGAAGATACTTATCATCTCATATGCAATTGCAATCATATTCAAACTCTTGTACGTATCAAGCGACTTGTCCAAATAAATTAATATTTTAATGTAGTTCGATTCAATTCAATATGCTATATCTCTTACTTACGCAATTATACAACTTTAATTAAAGCCAAATGAATTAATTTAATAATTAAAAAATATAAGAGCTTGTCATGTGTCATTAATTGCCTACGTAGCAAATCTTGGAGCCATATTTACTACTAGCTTAGTATATAGATAGACTAACTTTCAGAAGCTCACTATGTTCATAACCATTAAGTTTTCAATAAATAATTTCTCCGTATATACATCGATTTTGGCCTAATTTGAATAGCCAATTAATTAAATTAAATAACTATATAAGATAAAGACAATCTGAACAATATTATAAATTATCTTTTAAACTGTGACATACTAAGAAACTCTTGAAACTATTTATATGTTATATAAGTAGAGTGAGGTTCCTGGAAGAAGGGGTAAAAATAAGGGAAGGGAGAGAAGCCAATAAGAAGGTGACAAGTGTCTCCTCATTTCTCCATCTTTTTTATTCATTTCCCCCCATTTCTTATTTCTCCACCTTTTTTAATCCAATTCTCCCACTTTTTTTTATTTCTTTACTTTTTTTTCTATTTCATTTTTTTTAATTTATTTTTTTGTTAAAATTTTTTATTATAAAATAAAATTTAAACTTAAAAAAATTAATTTTTTAAACGTGTAAAATCTTCTATAACACTTTTGTTAAAAAAAATTAATAAATAATTAGAATAAAATTTGTTAACATTTTTTTAGAAAAAATTATCAATTTAAAAATCTAAAAAATTAGTTTTTAAGCATTTTTCCTATTTAGTTTTATCTTTTTTATATCATATTGAAATTTGTGATTCACCATATATTATATATAATGATGCACATGAATATTAAAAACAAGATGCAATAAAACTAAATTATTATTGTATTCACCAACATTATAACTATGATACACTGATTTTCTCTGAATATGATGCATCGAGTATTTAAATATCATGCATCAATACTATAAAACATCGTTATTAAATTAAAAAGTGGTGCATCATAGTTATAAAACATGGTTCATCATAGTTATAAAACATGGTGCATCGAGTGTTTAAAATATCATGCATTAAATTTCAAAATATATTATAAAACATCGTTATTAAACTAAAAGGTGGTGCATCATAGTTATAAAACATGATGCATCATAGTTATAAAACATGGTGCATCGAGTGTTTAAAATATCATTCATCAACTTTCAAAATATAATATAAAACATAGTTATTGAATTAAAAAGTGGTTGATGTGTAAAATCTAGTTATAAAAATAAACTAAGAAATACTGACACTTAACTATTACACAACTGAGGTAAGTATACCATATCGCTTATAATATAGCTACAGTAAGTCTAGGTTCGTTCCACATGGAATGTAGATTTAATACTTAAAATATAATTAATTTAAATACTGAAAAAGACTTGGGTTTTGTGTAACCGAATTTTTACTTTGCTTAAACTACTAAAATTAAACTAAAAGAAACAAGTGAACTCAGAAAGAGTTAAATTTAATTTATTAAACTAATTCAGATATTAAAAACGACACTTACTTGAACTAGCTCACTAATGATTTCGGGTTGTATAATAAAAACCAGGTTATCTAGCAATCAATGCTCATCTTAATTTAGATCAGGTTTAACGTTCGCCATGACCTTCACATAAATCTTGATTAACTAATTAATAATTTAATTTAATGAAAGACGTTCATCAATATCATCACCTTATACATTTAAGTTTAATTATTTAACTTATACCAAATCTGCGTCCGCTATTATTGGATTAATCATACATAGACATATAATCAAATAATGAAATAACTTTGTGACAAACGTTCGCTATAGCCACTAATTAAATCATTAACAAGCTTCAATAATATATAAAACTTAAACACATAATAATTTCAATTAAACATTAATTAAATTGCAATAGATAGTTTATTTATATTGAATATATGAATCTTAATTAAACTAAGATTAGTGCATCCACTTAACCTACACCTTAATTTCAATTCAATAATTTAAGATTTAATCTAGTGAATAACTTCCGTCAACTTCACCTACTTACACATTCATGTTTAAACGATTATCTTGTTTAATATCTGCTTCCGCAATCAATTAACAATTATTCATAGACAAATAATTATAATAAACTATTATTATGAAAAAGCTCCCGCTAAATTGATCATATAATAATTTACCAACAAAATAAATCAATTAATATAAACTCAAATACATAAGGTTCATGATTAAACAGAAATAATTCAACATAAATATTAAAAGATAACAACCCTAATCATTAGATCACATCATTCAAGTATGTGTAAAGAAATTTAGCTACTCATAATCATTATAAAATAAACACAAATAATAATTATAAATAAAGTAAACATTATTATTAAAATAAATAAAAGAATGCAAACCAAATAATTATTATACCCTTACAATGATTGTGCGTAACCCTAACTTCTCTTGCTCCGAAAACTCGCTCCCAAACCCTTAGAAAAACCCCTAAATTCGAATTTAAGGTTAAAAACTCGAATTTAGAATTTTATTTTCGACTTTGGGGTTTAATCCTATGAAAAAGTGGTGTCAAATTCGTATAGCAAAGGTTACTATTTATAATTATGCTGGGTCGGTCCCAACAGCCAGTTGGCTTCTTTTTCCGTACGCCCTTCAAATTGCTCCACCGACTCACTTGAAGACTAAATTTGGCCAGCCGCCATTCTGAAAGGTTCTAGAATTTTATCACGTGTACGCATGGATCTCGAATGGCCAACTAGCCAAGTCTTGACTTGCTTCTAGGCCGACCCACATGCTTTCTTCGGCCCACTTCCACCGCCATCATGATCTTGGGCCATTTCCTTCTCACGTGACTTTTGACCAAACATACAAGTAATTCTGAAACCTGCAAAAGATCCATCAAGTTATCATATATCTTATTATTATTTATATAATTATATTTATTATTACTCCTATTATTCCATTATTATTAACGTTATTACTTATTAGTAATTTTATATTAATGTTATTATATTTAGCTACGATAGGTATAGGATCATATGATTATATTATTATTATTATTATTTTAATGTTAACTAACGTTACTATATGATCATGCGATCATATAATTATTATTATTTATTTAATTTAGTATTATTATTGTTAATTTTTTTCTTTCATTATTAATGTTAAAATGATTAGTACTCTTTTTTAGCCCAACTAATTATTTGGTCCAACTCATAAACTCAAATATTATTTTTCGCTCGATCTATTTAGCTTTTCAAACTCAAATATTCGCAAACTTTATTTATTTTTATCATTCTTTTAACCACTTTGTACCAACTATATCTTAGTCTAATTAACTTTTATACTAAAATTACTTTATTTGATCCATTATCAACTCATTTTCATTCTTTACTAATTCAAGCTCCATTTTTACCTATTTTATAAATATGAACGAAATAATTATATTTAATCAAATAATTGTAACTAAAAGTATATAAAAACTATGAAATATTAGTATATAAATATAACATTATTCAATGTTATCAGTGGTGCATCATAGTTATAAAAATATGGTTCATCATAGTTATAAAACATGGTGCATCATAGTTATAAAATATGATGCATCGTAGTTATAAATATGACGCTCCGACTTTTAAAATACACGATAGACATTATTAGTGTATAAATCTTGGTGCATCATAGTTATAAAATATGGTGCATCATAATTTTAAATTTACAATGTATTGAAGTTATAACTTTGTTATATCAAAATTTATTTTATTAAATGTATGGATATGGTGCATCACATAAATATATATATTTTTTGTAATACTATATACTCCCTCCGTCCCAAATTAAGTGTCCTGTATCAGATTTGGAAGTCTTTCTTTTTCAACTTTGACCTTCAATATTTTTGTTTGTGTTATATATTACTTTATGAAAATTATACCAATGAAAATATATTTAAAATCCAATCCATACATATATTTTACATCAAGTATTATATAACACAAACGAAAATATTTAAGGTCAAAATTGAAAAGGGAAGACTCAAAAAGTCAAAACAGGACACTTAATTTGGGACGGAGGGAGTATAAAATTGTATTTACATATAACAATATGAGGTAAAACAACAACAGAAAAAAGGTTGAAAATGCGAAAAAAACAAAAACAATGATAAATAAGCCGTGAAAAGGGTTAAATGAAAATGTTGAAAAAAAAAATGATAACAAACACTTTAAAAAATGCAAAAAAGAAAAAAAAAAGTTCTTTTTTAAAAAACAAAAAAAATAGTAATAAGAAACAAGATTAATGTAAAAAGTTCTTTTTTAAAAAACAAAAAAATAGGCCTTACATGTGTACTACTACTACGTATCTATATATATACTGAGTATATATAACGCAATTCCGCTGTACCATCATATACTTACGAAGAGGCACATCGCCGTCTTCCTCACCATCGTGACTCAACACTTTCTCCATATGTACTCATAGGAGAACATCACGCTTATCGCTGAACCTCGGGAAGAAGGTACAAACATTACCAATTGGGATGGAAACCCACACATGCTAAACGTCCACGAAATTTAAAACAAACCGACAACTTTTCAATCTTGACTATAAGGGTCATCATTGGATTAGCAATGACTAAGTCCACAAAAATTATCAAAATAACAACTTGATCATTTTGATCATCACAAAACAATACCTCGGTGTTAGCCTTCGTGCTACAATTTGGAAATTTCGAAACATCAACGCAATCGATGGCCTTAGGGCTACACTCAAACAACTCACAGCACGTGGTGCTGCGTTACACGGTATGTTGATA
This sequence comes from Helichrysum umbraculigerum, assembly GCA_949592205.1. Lineage (NCBI taxonomy): Eukaryota > Viridiplantae > Streptophyta > Magnoliopsida > Asterales > Asteraceae > Helichrysum > Helichrysum umbraculigerum. Next base: position 113,114,775 of record CATIUR010000003.1, on the reverse strand, counting down.
CCACAATTTGGCACATTGGTGCTACACTCACAGTACATGGGTACTGCAATTACGGTGCCGTGGGCACTTCATTACGGCACGTGGTGCTGCATTTCATAGTACTTCGGTACTACAATCACAATACATTGGTATTTCAATTACTGTGCTAATAGCACTGCATTACAGTACGTTGTTACTACACTCCGGTGCTTTAGGCATTGCATTTCAGCACTTGGTGCTACTCTCAATATGCATGTAGACTTGTTATAGTTACATGTACGAATTATATATACATATGCACTTACTTGATTGGGCACGAGGTGCCGCACCTGACTTTTACTACGAACGTATACTTGTATAGTTACGTGTACACCATTTATGTATATATGACTACCCTACTAGACACAAGGTGTCCCACTCAATTACTTTGCGTATGAACACTCGTTATAGGCACTTGTACACTTATACGCATACGCGATTACCTTACTGGGCACGAAGTGTCACACCACGACTACTCAGGCATGTGATGCCTCATTCGATGAATACACTCTAATTTATTGGGATTACATCTATAGTACTTTAGTACTACATTATAGTCTGATAGACTACGACAATACCATAGTTTTGGTCGAACTACATATAATACACAACTAGGTCGTTAGTACGACTACATATTTAAAAATTCCAAAGTCCGAGGACTTTCATACAGACACCTTAAGTGGTTTCTGGATCATTATCACTTTTACATCCGTGGGCAACGGTGTAATACCGATTTACGTATACAATTACAATAATCAAAATCTTTGAATAAAGATCTCACACTTTGTTGTTTCACTCTTATTTAAGAATCATGCCGCCTAAACGACAAACCTTCACCCAAGCAGAACGTGACCAGTTCGCGGATCAAAGAGTAGCTGAGGCTCTAGCTACTCGGAACCAAGCAAAACCTTGTACCTTTAAGGACTTCCTGAGGTGCGAACCACCAAACTTTGTCGGAACTGAAGGGGCTGTCGGATTAATCCGATGGTTCGAGAAGATGGAATCTATATTCTACATATGCAACTGCCCCGACGACTGCAAAGTCATGTATGCCACATACACTCTCCAGGATAATGCCTCTACCTGGTGGAATTTCCACGCCCGAACTATAGGGATCGATACCGCACACGAACTCCCATGGGAGGAGCTGAAACGAATCATGAGGGACAAGTACTGCCCCAGCGAGGTACTCCACAAACTTGAGGATGAACTTTGGCACATCACCGTAAAAGACAACTACATCGAGACATAAACCAACCGTTTTCAGCAACTAGCTCACCTTTGCCCAACTATAGTAAACCCTGAGAGCCAACGAATCAAAAGGTACATCGGTGGACTTCCGATGCAAATTGAGGGAATGGTCACCACCTCCAAACCCGCTACTATTAAAGAGGCTATTCGCATGGCCCACAGACTCATGGCACAGGTGGTTCGACGTGGAACACCTGCAACTGAAAACAATCAAGGGAAATGGAATGGAGATTCCAGCACTAGTCATGACCCAACAAGCCAACCCGAACCCTTGAGGTCCTACGCCACCGAACCTAAGGAAAAGCGAGGCTATGCGGGGAATAAACCATTTTGTCACGGCTGTAAGCGTCATCATGATGGCTCATGTGGGTTACCCTGTGAAAGATGCCAACGATTTGGACACAAAATCTGGGATTGCAGAGTTCCCGCCAATCCTGACTCTCGAAGGATATGCTTCAAATGTAAGGAACCCGGTCACTACAAGAAGGATTGCCTAAGGAAACGCAAAATTCACCTGATCGGCTCCGAATGAACAGAATAAACTTCGACAATAATGTAGGTACGACCTTCCTCAAAAACATGATCCTTCAAGTTCTGATTTACACCAGGCGTGTACTTTTGCTCATCGATATTTCTTTTATCAACTAAATGCCGAGTATATCATAGGGCTATTTAGCCTAGGACAACGTAAAACTCAAAGTTTGCTTTCAGCAGACTGGACTAACTGAACGTTCACCAATTACTTAGTCCTGATAGGACTATTCACTAACCGGTCACTATGTGACAACTATCTAGTCCCGGATGGACTACCACGTAAACGGTTACCTAATAACCACGAATAAATCATACCTCGAACAAACAATATAGTCAGAATGTGACTACCACGATAAACTGCGACACGGTCATGGATTGACTGCTTTTCAACTCCGTCTCGGACATGGTTTGTCTACAATTTATTCGACGAACCTCTCTTTCATACATTGCTCCCTAGACCCCACGCGACCACGACTTCACTCGAAATTTCGGGACGAAATTTTCTTAACAGGGGGAGAATGTAACAACCGGTCAAAAAGTCAATTTTCGCACTAATTTTAAACTTTAAATAATTACATTTTAAATTTCAAGTGAAATATTTTTATTAAAAATATTTACCAAATAATATAAACAAAATTAAAGATTTGAAATATAAAATTTACATTTTGGTCGAGTAAATAAAAACGGGTATTTTGCACTGTGGTTGTAGACCACAGTATACGAAGTGAGTATCTGGAAATGGATAAAAACCATCCCCAAACCTCCATTCCTTCATTTCCATTTCATTTTCACACACACACAAACCCTAAACTCTCTCTCAAATCTTCATCAATTTTCGGATTTTGCAAACCAACCAACGAAATTCACATATTCGGAATCACCATCAAACAAGGAACAAGATTAACAAAGGCGACATCATCATCTTCGGCCTCCTTTAGCTTCGATTTGCATTTGTAAGAAAATTTCTAAAATCCTAGATTTAATCATTTTGGTGTAATGTTTGCATGTAATATTGTGTCCACAACTTACTTATAACCTAAACAATGAAGAGAACATGATTTTACGGCTTAAAAATGCGTTTGGTTTGGGTTTTGGATCGGAAAATCACGACAGTCGTAACTTTCTGGGCTGGTGTTCATCTTTGCGACACAAGCCTTGTGTCGCAGGTAATGTCGCATAAAACCTCCTGTGTCGTGTTTTGTGTCGTAGGAATCCCGTTATGTCGGACCTTTTGCGACACAACATTATGTCGTACCTTATGTCGCAAATCCCATGCGACACAATCATTATGTCGCTGTTAAATCAGCATCGAACGCTTATGCGACACAACCCTTGTGTCGCTAAGCTCTTGTGTCGCATTCCTATGCGACACAACCCTTGTGTCGCATACCAAACTTTTGTGTCGCAAATTGTGTCGCAGAAACCAGGATCAGGATTTTGAAGTCAAAGTTACTGTAGAAAAGTCAAATTTACTGTAGCAATTCACTGTAGCAATTGCAATAATAACATTTTGGAACTATTGTTACAAACCGTCACCAACGGGTCTGACATGTTTTCGAAAGACAAACGATTACAAACACTTAAACAAACATCGGGCATACTAGTTGTGTACAACTAATCTAGGTGGTCTTGAGAGACATCCACTTACTTAACTTTATATGTTTAGGCATTTAAAGGTCACGGGTTCGGAGAACCTACATACTACTTACTGTTTGCTACTACTTACCACTCGACTCAGGTGAGTTCATAGCCCCACTCTTCAACTGTTTTACTATTTTCGGGGTGAGACGCGTGCTTAATTACTGTTTTCGGATTATAATGATAAACTTTTATAATTCACAATTTATTATATTACTGTATGTAATACGAATGTGTAATACTTAGGAATTACACCCTCCATACTGTTGGAGATAGTATCAATACTTAATCTAGATAGGTTACAACCGTACACTGTTAGATTGTTGGAAAACAATTACCACTAAATAACTTGATTAAGTTATCACTATCCATTGACCATATTGTCACGGGACAATACTAACACTTATACTAGAACTGGTTAGTTCTACCTACACTGGACAACGACTAGAATTTTATGGGATTAGTTCCCTTTTGGGACTACAATTGCTCATACTGTCCAGGACTTCTAAACTGGAATAGTACCCAAGTAAACAACAACCAAGGACTTCAAATATACTTGCTAGGCTGAGACTAGGAGTATACAGCAGTGACAAATGTAAGTATAGGATCTTTATACTAATACAAACCAACTAGGTGATGACTGTTCATACCTAGGCTCAATGTGTTACAATTTATATCTAAGTATTGTACATACATATTTAGATATAATATATTACTTCATGCGTGGCATGATACACTATTACTTGTGTTTGTAGATTTGAATTATATACGTATATATATATACTCATACACTATAACATGCAATTGGTGCTTCTTACAATTTACATATGCATATTGGCATACATACATACAAACACAACTACTCAAGTCAGGCGCGTCGTAGTACGGCTGGCTCTCATTTACTTAGCTAGGTCTGTCGTAGTACAGCTGGCTCTACATTTCACCAGTCGGGCTTGTCGTTGTACAGCCGGCTCAATTACATACTTTGCTTGCGGGCAATGCGGACGATGTTCCAGAAGGGACACACAACGATGCCACGGTAAAGTGGGCACGAAATGATGCCACGATATTGCAGTGGGCACAAGGACGTATTCGCGGTAAAGTGATACACTCAATGGATGGGCGGGCTTACTATAACAACCCTCATTTAAGATCACAATCTAATATTAATTTTAGCGGAAGCGACTATTTAAAATACATATTCTATTAAAATCTGCTAGAAATTTTCGCAAACCTTTACACAAAATGTTTAACAACTAAATAAACATAATTAATAGGTTTACAACCCGGGGCATTATGTGCTACAAAACATTATATATTACAAACTGGATCAGAGTTGCACGTTTCAAACATTCCCAACGTCAAAACATCCTTCCTGACTACCCACATATTATACATTATCTGCAGGAAGTAAATTGAGGGATTAGCACGAAGCTAAGTGAATGAATTATCAACTACAATTCAATTTAGCTAGTAATCTGTCACAATCAATAATGCAACAATTATCGTCAAGAGGAACGGTGGTTCCTAGAGACCCTGTTCCGGGTGGCCTCATCAGAACACTTAAACCCTACTGTCGGCCAAAACAGCGAGTAACCGCTAACTCAATGCTAATCTCCATCGACACATGTACGCAACCCTGTGTCGACCAACATTAGCAATCAAGTCCAACCAACAAATCAAGTTGACCTCTGAATCATACATTCCACATCAATGTACATCACACAACCAATCAAATGGCATATCATGTCCAGTTCACAGTCTATCAATAGTAATTCCTATAATTACTGATTGAAATCAAACTGACACAACCAAATCAAACTGTGAGTTTCAAATCCACTCACCTGATTATCTCTTTTCGCTTACTCAGCTGTCTTATCTCGCTGAGCTCTTTGCTTATTTGAGAATCAACAATCAGGTAAAAGTTAGAAATCAAGATCATAACACTTGAATTACTTCAATTTAAATCATTAGGAACTTAACACAATTCACATTATGATTATAAGTTCCTAATTATGTATTAGTATTCATCACATATCAATTATCATGTAATTACATTCAATAAGTACATATTACATCGCAACTAGCAAATCAAAACAAGTCTTAAAACTTAAACAAAACATTTGCTGGAACACAACCCCAAGCCGCCGGCTTCAGGGCACAAGCCGCCGGCTTCATGTTCCCAACCGCCGGGTCCCACTTTATAACCGCCGGGTAATTTAAATTTGGTGGTAACAGAACTTAATTGCGTTTTAAAGCTTCTAGAAACCGCCGGCTTTGGTATTTCACCCGCCGGCTTCCATGTTTACACAACGAAGCCGCCGGCTTCAGGGTACAAGCCGCCGGCTTCCTCCCCTGCACCAGCAAGCTTCGCCCAGCTCAAAACCCAAACCCGAAAATTATATCAACTATCCACAATTTGAGTACAGCAGCATGTTTTCACTCATATATCATCATATTTAGCTACTATAGCATGTCATAACATGTATTAACATTGATTTAACACCAATTGATTCAAAGGCTATACTTGATCATAATCATGAATTAAACAAGATCAAGAACTTACAAATCTAAGAATTACAACTAGAAGGTGATGATGATTATAGCTTGCACAAGATCACAGCTCCAAAATTCTTGTTTCAATTCTTGTTTTACAAAGGGTTTAAGAGTTTAGAGGTTTTAGGTTTTGTTTCTAAAAATGGAAAGTGATAAACTTTCCTATTTGGGAAAGTATTTAAGTCGGTCAACATTTAACACCGACCCGTATCCGCTTAAAACTAGTCCCCTTTCAATCTATTGCCTGGAACCTAAAACCCATTTGCGAGGAACTTCTTTTATTGTACCGTCAACTATAGTAAATTAAAACAATCAACAATTTACTAAGCACAATAAGTCCTGAGGCTTATTTAACTAAGTTTCGCAATTAAACATAATTTATCAAATAATTTCTAATACAGTTAAATATATCAATTTAAAATTAGAAATTACCGGACCAGAAGAGAGGATGTTACAACTCTCCCCCCCTTAAGAAGATTTCGCCCCCGAAATCTCATCACGATCAAATAATCCAGGATATCTGGATCTCATACTATCCTCTGTTTCCCACGTTAGGTTTTCACCTAAACTATGTTTCCATTTTACTAACACCATGGGAATTTGTTTCTTCCTAAGTTTGGTCACTTTTCTGTCAAGAAGTTCAACTGGTTCTTCTACTAACTTCTGACTTTGATCAACTTTCAAATCTTTTAAAGGAAGAATCTGAGACTGGTCCTCAACGTTACATTTCCTCAAATAACAAATGTTAAACGTGTCATGAATACCAGCAAGCTCTGGAGGAAGATCCAATGTCACAGACTGATCATTAACAATCTGACGAATTTTAAACGGTCCAATATATCTAGGAGCCAATTTGCCACGTTTCCCAAACCGAATTACCCCTTTCCAAGGCGAAACTTTCAAGTAAACAAGTTCACCTTCAACAAAAGTAACTGGTCGACGTTTAGGATCAACATATTGTTTATGTCTATCACGTGCAGCTTTCAACTTTTCTCGAGCCACTGCCACTTTATCAGCTGTCATTTGAACAATATCTGGACCTGCAAACTGTTTCTCCCCAGCCTCTAGCCAACAAGTTGGAGTTCTACAACGGCGTCCATAAAGCATTTCATATGGAGGCATGCCAATACTAGAATGATAAGAGTTATTATAAGCAAACTCAACTAATGGCAAATGAGAATCCCATGAACCACCATACTCCAAGATACAAGCTCTCAACATATCTTCCAATGTCTGAATCGTACGTTCTGACTGACCATCTGTTTGAGGATGATAAGCTGTACTAAGATTCACTCTGGTGCCCAACTCGTGCTGTAAACTTTGCCAAAATTGAGATACAAACCTCGGATCTCTATCAGATACAATCGATAATGGAATACCATGCCGAGTAACAACCTCATTCATATACAATTGTGCAAGCTTACTTAGAGATGCAGTATCACTAGTAGCTAGAAAATGAGCACTCTTGGTCAATCGATCCACAATAACCCAAACCATGTCATTTCCGTGGACAGTTCGAGGCAACTTAGTAACAAAATCCATAGTCAAATGTTCCCACTTCCATTCTGGAATCTCAAGCTGTTTCAACGATCCATACGGCTTTTGGTGTTCAGCTTTCACTTGAGAACAAATATGACAAGAACTAACAAACCTCGCTACATCCATTTTCATTGTAGGCCACCAATACAAAGGTTTCAAATCATTATACATTTTAGTACTTCCCGGATGTACAGACAATCTGGACTTGTGGGCTTCATTTAGAATAACATCCCGAAGACCACCAAACAAAGGAATCCAAACACGAGACTGAAAGGTTTTTAATCCCCTCGAATCATCTAATAACAATTCCTTCCGATTCAACATAATCTCAGCTTTCAAATTATGATCTAACAAGGCTTCTAACTGTGCAGCTTTTATCTGACCCACCAAATCAGAAGAAACTTCTAAACGCATAAAATAAACTCGATCAGAAGTTACTTTGCAGCTTAAAGCATCAGCAACCACATTGGCTTTCCCTGGATGGTATTTAATTTCACAATCATAATCCTTGATTAATTCTAACCATCGTCTCTGCCGCATATTCAACTCTTGCTGTGAAAATATATACTGAAGACTCTTGTGATCTGTACAAATAACACATTTGGTACCATACAAGTAATGTCTCCATATCTTCAAAGCAAATACAACCGCAGCAAGTTCTAAATCATGGGTAGGATAATTCCTTTCATGAGGTTTGAGCTGACGAGAAGCATAAGCAATCACACGATCTCGCTGCATTAAAACACAACCCAAACCAGCAATCGATGCATCACAATAAACAATAAAATCATCGGACCCATCCGGCAATGCTAACACAGGAGCCTGATATAGCAACTGTTTCAGAGTCTGAAAAGCAGCTTCCTGTTGTTCAGTCCACACAAACTTTATATCATTACGGGTCAACTTAGTCAATGAACCGGCAATTTTAGAAAAATCTTTAATAAATTTCCGGTAATAACCAGCTAATCCAAGAAAACTCTTTATTTCAGAAGCAGACTTTGGAGCTTTCCAATTCATAACAGCTTCAATCTTTGAAGGATCAACTTTAACACCATCATTGCAAATAATATGACCCAAAAACTGTACTTCCCGAATCCAAAATTCACATTTAGAAAACTTGGCATACAATTGTTCCCTCTTTAAGGTTTCCAATACTAACCTCAAATGCGTCCCATGTTCTGATTCGGATTTAGAATATACTAATATATCATCGATAAACACAATCACAAATTTATCAAGAAAAGGTCGACAAACACGGTTCATCAAATCCATAAAAACTGCTGGAGCATTCGTCAAACCAAAAGGCATAACCAGGAATTCAAAATGACCATACCTGGTTCGAAATGCAGTTTTAGGAATATCACAATCCCGAACACGAACTTGATGATAACCTGACCTCAAATCAATCTTTGAATAAAATGAAGATCCCTGCAACTGATCAAATAAATCATCTATCCGGGGCAGAGGATATTTATTCTTTACTGTCCGTTTATTCAATTCCCTATAATCAATGCACATTCTAAAAGACCCATCTTTCTTTTTCACAAACAGAACTGGTGCACCCCAGGGAGAAGAACTATGTCGAATAAACCCTTTATCTAACAACTCCTGTATCTGATTCATCATTTCACGTATCTCAGATTGAGCTAATCTATAAGGGGCTTTGGCAATAGGTGAAGAGCCAGGAACAAGATCAATCTGGTATTCAACTTCCCTAACCGGTGGTAAACCAGGCAAATCATCAGGGAACACTTCCGGATACTCAGAAACAACCGGCACATCAGAAAGAGACTTCTTTCCTAACTTAGCATCAATTACATAAGCTAGATACGATTCACAACCTTTAGACAAAGATTTCCTAGCTTTCATCATGCTAATCAAAGGTATATAAACATTATCCCGTTCTCCTCGAGCCACAACATATGACTTTTCAGAGATTGGAATTCTAATCAGCTTATTGTGGCAATCTATGCTTGCTTTATACTGACTCAACCAATCCATACCAATAATCACATCAAAACTAGCAATTGGCATCAACAGAAAGGAAATTGGGAAAGTCTGGTCATCTATCATAATACTAGCTCCAATTACCGAAGTGGTAACAGGAACTGACTTGCCACTAGCTATTTCTACTTCAACTGGGTTTGTAATCACAGTAGGCATCATTTTCAACTTATCACAGAAGTACATAGATACAAATGAACAATTTGCACAAGAATCAAACAAAACACGAGCTGGTACAGAATTTACAAGAAAAGTACCCGTGATCACGTCATCTGTATGGACAGCCTCATCCACTGTCATTTGAAAAGCCCTACTAACTGCAGATGGCGGAGTCTTCCGTTTCTGACCGGAAGAAGATGGACTAACAACCGACCCAGAACTCTGTCTCTTGGCCTCAGAACACTGATTTGCACGGTGACCTTCTTTGTGACAATTCCAGCACACGAAATTGGGATAAACACAATCCTTAAATTCATGCCCAATCACACCACATTTCATACATCTAGTGGTTTGTACAGTACACGGCCCAAAATGTCTAGTTTTACATTTAAAACACCAATTAGGACGATCAGAAGTACCACCACTACTTTCTTGTTTCTTACCTTGCTGATTTCCTTGCCACCGTTGTTTACCTTTACCAGAAGGTTCACTTTTAGGTTTTTGAGAAGTCACCTCTTTTCTTGGCATCTCTTGAGGTCTCAAATCGCTATCAACAGATCGAGCTAACATGAAAGCATGAGGAAGTGAACTAGCTAACCTCACTGTAGTTCGATAATGATTTGGTAAAGTACCCACAAACTGGTCTATTTGAGTTCTCTCATCGGGAACCCACTGCTGAACAAACCTGAGTTTTTCTGTGAACTGATTTATCAAATCATCCATTGACATGTTATCAATTAACTGCAAATCCATAAACTCTTTTCTAATCCGAGCCATATCAAAGTTGGAACAATACTGTTTACAAACTTCATTGCGAAAATCTGACCATCGGATAGATGCTTTCTGAAAAGGAGATAAAACAGAAGTAATCGAATCCCACCAATTCATAGCTGCTCCTTTCAAAAGTTGAGATGCATAAGGAACTTTCAATTCCTCTTCACATTGACAAACTTCAAATTTCTTTTCAACATCTCTTAGCCAATCCATAGTTACAGAAGGATTTGTACTACCTGAATACACAGACGGATTACTGCTCATAAAGGTTTTAAAAGAACACACCTTTTGCTTTGGCGGTGAAATCGTACCAAACACAGGATGAGAAGATTCAGCCTCTTTTTGTTGTTTATACATTCTAAGTGCTTGGTTTTCCTCTTCCAATTGAAGCAAATACTGATCCCTTTCTGCTTCTTCTCTAGCATGGAAAGAAGTTCCGGCATTACCAGCCTGATCATCGTGCACCCCAACAGTAACTTCCGGCCTCGAGACATTATTAGGGTTAACAGGTGTTTGTTCATTATCCGCCATATCTGTAAACACCACAACAACTTACAAATCATTAGTCGTTAGCACCTAATTCTACTAACAACTTCACATTCAGTACATAATCCCATTCCCAAGAATGTTTGACATAACACAATCAAAGTTTGGAATTGAACATTCAATCATATTCAATTGCTCCAAACTATTGCTCTGATACCAACTTATAACAACCCTCATTTAAGATCACAATCTAATATTAATTTTAGCGGAATCGACTATTTAAAATACATATTCTATTAAAATCTGCTAGAAATTTTCGCAAACCTTTACACAAAATGTTTAACAACTAAATAAACATAATTAATAGGTTTACAACCCGGGGCATTATGTGCTACAAAACATTATATATTACAAACTGGATCAGAGTTGCACGTTTCAAACATTTCCAGCGTCAAAACATCCTTCCTGACTACCCACATATTATACATTATCTGCAGGAAGTAAATTGAGGGATTAGCACGAAGCTAAGTGAATGAATTATCAACTACAATTCAATTTAGCTAGTAATCTGTCACAATCAATAATGCAACAATTATCGTCAAGAGGAACGGTGGTTCCTAGAGACCCTGTTCCGGGTGGCCTCATCAGAACACTTAAACCCTACTGTCGGCCAAAACAGCGAGTAACCGCTAACTCAATGCTAATCTCCATCGACACATGTACGCAACCCTGTGTCGACCAACATTAGCAATCAAATCCAACCAACAAATCAAGTTGACCTCTGAATCATACATTCCACATCAATGTACATCACATAACCAATCAAATGGCATATCATGTCCAGTTCACAGTCTATCAATAGTAATTCCTATAATTACTGATTGAAATCAAACTGACACAACCAAATCAAACTGTGAGTTTCAAATCCACTCACCTGATTATCTCTTTTCGCTTACTCAGCTGTCTTATCTCGCTGAGCTCTTTGCTTATCTGAGAATCAACAATCAGGTAAAAGTTAGAAATCAAGATCATAACACTTGAATTACTTCAATTTAAATCATTAGGAACTTAACACAATTCACATTACGATTATAAGTTCCTAATTATGTATTAGTATTCATCACATATCAATTATCATGTAATTACATTCAATAAGTACATATTACATCGCAACTAGCAAATCAAAACAAGTCTTAAAACTTAAACAAAACATTTGCTGGAACACAACCCCAAGCCGCCGGCTTCAGGGCACAAGCCGTCGGCTTCATGTTCCCAACCGCCGGGTCCCACTTTATAACCGCCGGGTAATTTAAATTTGGTGGTAACAGAACTTAATTGCGTTTTAAAGCTTCTAGAAACCGCCGGCTTTGGTATTTCACCCGCCGGCTTCCATGTTTACACAATGAAGCCGCCGGCTTCAGGGTACAAGCCGCCGGCTTCCTCCCCTGCACCAGCAAGCTTCGCCCAGCTCAAAACCCAAACCCGAAAATTATATCAACTATCCACAATTTGAGTACAGCAGCATGTTTTCACTCATATATCATCATATTTAGCTACTATAGCATGTCATAACATGTATTAACATTGATTTAACACCAATTGATTCAAAGGCTATACTTGATCATAATCATGAATTAAACAAGATCAAGAACTTACAAATCTAAGAATTACAACTAGAAGGTGATGATGATTATAGCTTGCACAAGATCACAGCTCCAAAATTCTTGTTTCAATTCTTGTTTTACAAAGGGTTTAAGAGTTTAGAGGTTTTAGGTTTTGTTTCTAAAAATGGAAAGTGATAAACTTTCCTATTCGGGAAAGTATTTAAGTCGGTCAACATTTAACACCGACCCGTATCCGCTTTAAACTAGTCCCCTTTCAATCTATTGCCTGGAACCTAAAACCCATTTGCGAGGAACTTCTTTTATTGTACCGTCAACTATAGTAAATTAAAACAATCAACAATTTACTAAGCACAATAAGTCCTGAGGCTTATTTAACTAAGTTTCACAATTAAACATAATTTATCAAATAATTTCTAATACAGTTAAATATATCAATTTAAAATTAGAAATTACCGGACCAGAAGAGAGGATGTTACACTTACGCTCGTGATCCACACACATTAGTTAACGGGTCGGTGAGTTTTCACGCGAGGCTGTTAGCTCGATCATGTTCGGGTTAGCTTACGCTAGCTGGGTAAACGAACACTCTCAACAATCAATCATGTCCGGGTTAGCTTATGCTAGCCGGGTAAACGGACATATCATAAACAATCAATCATAGTTCGAGGGACTACAATTATATTACTAAAAATAACATGTTGTGCCAGGTGGCACACCAATCATTACACAACAGTATATGACGTGGTCATACAACTACTTGATTTCAACTTAGGCATGCATTGCCTCACATCGATAGATTTACTTAATACCTGATAGGTATCCAGGCTCGGAATGCCTCAATTAATATGTACTTGAGTATATACCACTATTACTTAGGTATGAAATACCTCGAATAGACGTATACACATTGGTGTTACACCTTTACCACGATTCAAATCAAAACTGTGAACTATGAACTACTTTTCAAAACCTACAAGGTTTTATACTTTATGTTTTCAACTAACAATCCTATGAACTCACCAGCTTTATAGCTGACTCGTTTTAGCATGTGTTCTCAGGTGCCCAGCAGGATTAGGATTCCTACAAGATTTGGCTAGCTCGAGTCGCATATTTCCAAACATTGGGACTACTCTGCATTTACTTTGTATTTTCAAATTATGTATTTGGAATTTACTACAATCTCGCAACTATTTAAACTTTTATTTTGGAAATGTAATAACTATTTTCAAACGTCTCATTTAGAGTCGTTCATTATGTATCTTATGCTGTGATATTTGATTTGGTAACACTCGACCCGATCGCTTCCGCAACCCGAAATTTAAGGGTGTTACACAGTCTTATACTCATACGTGTGGGTTTAAGTGATCCTAAAGACAATTTAGCATATAAAGAATAGGGCATTAAATTTATACTAGCTCCTAAATCAGCTAAGGCATCACAAGTCATAAATTTTCCTAAAGTACAAGAAACAATAAAACTCCCTGGATCACCCAACTTAGGTGGAATCTGATTTTTAACAATAGCAGAGCACTCATCATTTAAAAATGTAGCTGATACCTCCGAAAGCTTATCCTTGTTGCTCACCAACTCCTTAATAAATTTGGCATAGTTCGGCATCCCAGCTAATACATCAACTAAAGGCACATTGATCCGAATAGCCTTGTTCATATCCACAAACTTCCCATATTGTGCCGCCATCTTCTCCTTCCTCAAGCGTTGAGGATATGGAATCTTTGGTTTATAAGCCTTCACCACCGGCTGTTTAACCTGAGGTGTTGGTTGTGCGGTCTCTTCATCCTCTTTTGCGACTTCATGTTCTTCATCATCCTGCAAAACAGTATTAGTAACTTTCGGTGTTTTCACCTGAAGTGGTTGTAATTCCTTTCCACTACGAGTAGTGATAGCATTAGCATGCTCAGTTCGGGCAGGTGGTGGTTGATATTTCGTACCTTTTCGTACCACTACTATTGTTAGAGGTATTTTGTCTCAGCTTTTGTTGAGTATTACTAGGTAGATCACCGGTTGGTCTGCTATTCTGTTCCTTAGATAACATATCCATCTTTCTTTCCAAATCTTGAATCGAGGCTTGTTGATTCTTTTGACCTTGCTCCATACTAATCCTCATATTCGTCATTCGAGTCTTTAACCTTTCAACACAAGCATCCTGTTTTGAAATAAACTCCTTCATAGTAGCATCTTATTTTGTAACAAAGTCCTTCATTATTTCCTTCATAGATGGCTCATTATCCTCCTGTTTCCGATTGTCGAGTGAAGCATTGCCTCGTGTCTGATACTGATTGTTATAATTCTGATTATATCGATTACCTTGAAAATTCCCTGAATTCCTATTTTGATAACCATTCCTCTGATAATTATTTTGGTAATTACTTTGTTGCAAGTAATTGGCATCTTCTTCAGCAATCATCATAGGTTGATCGTCTTCATTACAATGCTCTGTGGCATGATTACCCCCACAATTACTACAACCCTCTCTAAGTACCTTTATTTCCATCTTGAGAGTCTTGAACTGATTATCAAACTTTGTTGACATGGCTTTCAATTCTTTCATCATATCTGAATTATCAGATTTTCTACTTTCGCTCCCATCAGCAAATGCAACTGTTTTCCGAACACTTTTATTCTCTTGATTCTTTGCCCAATTCAAATTCTGAATAACCTTATCTTCAAGCACTGTCCACGCCTCATTTGGTGTTTTATACATAAATAATCCTCCTCCCGAAGCATCTAAAACTCCTGCTGATGTAATATTAAGGCCATTATAAAATAGTGAAATAATTTCTGCCTTTGATAACCCATGGCCGTGACAATTCCTTAGCATTTCCTTCATTCTTAACCAGGCTTCCACTAAAGTCTCTCCATCATTCTGTTTGAACGCTCTGATTTCATTCAGTAATCTTTCTGCTAAAGCCGGAGGAAAATATCGGCGGATAAATGCTTCCCTCATTTGATCCCAAGTCTGAATAGTATTTGGCTCCAGTTCCTGATACCAAATCTTTGCTTCCCCAACCAATGACATTGGAAAAGTCCGTAGCCGAATGGCTTCTTCTGTGTTGGGCCCATACTTGAACATGTCACCTATCTCCAAGAAATTTGCAATGTGTTATTGCGGATCGGCCCGCACTCTCCCATCAAATTGAGTATCCTTGATCATTGATAAATGATTTCCTTTTAACGAAAAATTATTATCAATTGGTGGTCTTTGAATTGCAGCTGAAGGTGTAGGCGCAACAGTCCTAGTTCGGGACCACATCGGAGTATCGTTTTCGTTAGCCATTTTTTCCTTTTCCTCTTCTTCCGGTTTAACTTCCTCTTCTTCCTCGTATTTAGATTCCAGCTCTCCTTCGTAAGCTTCCTCTATGATTAAGTTTGTTGAAGTTGACCCGCTTTCCGTTTAGCTGTCAATTGAATCCGTCGGTTTGTTCTTTGATTTCCTCTTCCTATACTTCTTTGCGGTTTTCTCTGGATCGGACAATGGACTCAGTATTTCGTTTCCTGAAGACCTAGTGCTTATCCACTACCTGATTAAACCTTTAAAAGCACAAAAGATAAAACCGTAAAAACGCACCGGTTCAATACAATAATAAAAATAAAAATAAAAATAAAACAAAAATAACTTTCTAGGAAATAACTTCCAAGAAAGGATCAATTAACTATATTAAATTAAATTTATAAATTACTTAACAAAGCTTATCAAAAGTCCTCGGTAGCTCCTTTGAACATACACAGAATAGAAGCAGAGAAATAGGTCAGCGCGAAGCTTATTAAAAACCTTACTTCTTTAGGGAAGCAGAACAACCCGCCTTATACCTCTTTGTGTTTTGTTACAACGGGTGAGCCAATTTTTCAATTGACAAACTATGTACAATAACTTAATAATTTAATTTATAAGTATTTTTATCACAGTCCCCGGCAGCGGCGCCAAAAACTTTGATGTGTAAAATCTAGTTATAAAAATAAACTAAGAAATACTGACACTTAACTATTACACAACTGAGGTAAGTATACCCCATCGCTTATAATATAGCTACAGTAAGTCTAGGTTCGTTCCACAGGGAATGTAGATTTAATACTTAAAATATAATTAATTTAAATACTGAAAAAGACTTGGGTTTTGTGTAACCGAATTGTTACTTTGCTTAAACTACTAAAATTAAACTAAAAGAAACAAGTGAACTCAGAAAGAGTTAAATTTAATTTATTAAACTAATTCAGATATTAAAAACGA
Organism: Helichrysum umbraculigerum; assembly: GCA_949592205.1. Taxonomy (NCBI): domain Eukaryota; kingdom Viridiplantae; phylum Streptophyta; class Magnoliopsida; order Asterales; family Asteraceae; genus Helichrysum; species Helichrysum umbraculigerum. Next base: position 113,097,945 of record CATIUR010000003.1, on the reverse strand, counting down.
CACTTACTTGAACTAGCTCACTAATGATTTCGGGTTGTATAATAAAAACCATGTTATCTAGCAATCAATGCTCATCTTAATTTAGATCAGGTTTAACGTTCGCCATGACCTTCACATAAATCTTGATTAACTAAATAAATAATTAAACTTAATGAAAGACGTTCATCAATATCATCACCTTATACATTTAAGTTTAATTATTTAACTTATACCAAATCTGCGTCCGCTATCATTGGATTAATTATACATAGACATATAATCAAATAATGAAATAACTTTGTGACAAACGTTCGCTATAGCCACTAATTAAATCACTAACAAGCTTCAATAATATATAAAACTTAAACACATAATAATTTCAATTAAACATTAATTAAATTGCAATAGATAGTTTATTTATATTGAATATATGAATCTTAATTAAACTAAGATTAGTGCATCCACTTAACCTACACCTTAATTTCAATTCAATAATTTAAGATTTAATCTAGTGAATAACTTCCGTCAACTTCACCTACTTACACATTCATGTTTAAACGATTATCTTGTTTAATATCTGCTTCCGCAATCAATTAACAATTATTCATAGACAAATAATTATAATAAACTATTATTATGAAAAAGCTCCCGCTAAATTGATCATATAATAATTTACCAACAAAATAAATCAATTAATATAAACTCAAATACATAAGGTTCATGATTAAACAGAAATAATTCAACATAAATATTAAAAAATAACAACCCTAATCATTAGATCACATCATTCAAGTAAGTGTAAAGAAATTTAGCTACTCATAATCATTATAAAATAAACACAAATAATAATTATAAATAAAGTAAACATTATTATTAAAATAAATAAAAGAATGCAAACCAAATAATTATTATACCCTTACAATGATTGTGCGTAACCCTAACTTCTCTTGCTCCGAAAACTCGCTCCAAAACCCTTAGAAAAACCCCTAAATTCGAATTTAAGGTTAAAAACTCGAAGTTAGAATTTTATTTTCGACTTTGGGGTTTAATCCTATGAAAAAGTGGTGTCAAATTCGTATAGCAAAGACTGCTATTTATAATTATGCTGGGTCGGTCCCAACCGCCAGTTGGCTTCTTTTTCCGTACGCCCTTCAAATTGCTCCACCGACTCACTTGAAGACTAAATTTGGCCAGCCGCCATACTGAAAGGTTCTAGAATTTTATCACGTGTACGCATAGATCTCGAATAACTAGCCAAGTCTTGACTTGCTCCTAGGCCGACCCACATGCTTTCTTCGGCCCACTTCCACCGCCATCATGATCTTGGGCCATTTCCTTCTCACGTGACTTTTGACCAAACATACAAGTAATTCTGAAACCTGCAAAAGATCCATCAAGTTATCATATATCTTATTATTATTTATTATAATTATCTATTATTCCATTATTATTAACGTTATTACTTATTAGTAATTTTATATTAATGTTATTATATTTAGCTACGATAGGTATAGGATCATATGATTATATTATTATTATTATTATTTTAATGTTAACTAACGTTACTATATGATCATGCGATCATATAATTATTATTATTTATTTAATTTAGTATTATTATTGTTAATTTTTTTCTTTCATTATTAATGTTAAAATGATTAGTACTCTTTTTTAGCCCAACTAATTATTTGGTCCAACTCATAAACTCAAATATTATTTTTCGCTCGATCTATTTAGCTTTTCAAACTCAAATATTCGCAAACTTTATTTATTTTTATCACTCTTTTAACCACTTTGTACCAACTATATCTTAGTCTAATTAACTTTTATACTAAAATTACTTTATTTGATCCATTATCAACTCATTTTCATTCTTTACTAATTCAAGCTCCATTTTTACCTATTTTATAAATATGAACGAAATAATTATATTTAATCAAATAATTGTAACTAAAAGTATATAAAAACTATGAAATATTAGTATATAAATATAACATTATTCAATGTTATCAGTGGTGCATCATAGTTATAAAAATATGGTTCATCATAGTTATAAAACATGGTGCATCATAGTTATAAAATATGATGCATCGTAGTTATAAATATGACGCTCCGACTTTTAAAATACACGATAGACATTATTAGTGTATAAATCTTGGTGCATCATAGTTATAAAATATGGTGCATCATAATTTTAAATTTACAATGTATTGAAGTTATAACTTTGTTATATCAAAATTTATTTTATTCAATGTATGGATATGGTGCATCACATAAATATATATATTTTTTGTAATACTATATATAAAATTGTATTTACATATAACAATATGAGGTAAAACAACAACAGAAAAAAGGTTGAAAATGCGAAAAAAACAAAAACAATGATAAATAAGCCGTGAAAAGAGTTAAATGAAAAGGTTGGAAAAAAAATGATAACAAACACTTTAAAAAATGCAAAAAAGAAAAAAAAAAGTTCTTTTTTAAAAAACAAAAAAAATAGTAATAAGAAACAAGATTAATGTAAAAAAAATAAAACACTAAAAAGATTTAAGAAAAAAAGTGGAGGAGAAATGATAAATTAGAGAAACGAAGAAGCATACGTGGTACCACCCTATTCACTCCTCCACTTGCGTCCAAAATAAGCTTTCCGTTCATGAACCAGTATCATATAAGTAAGTATATATAAATATGCTAGCTGAAATTGTATTATACAATGTCTCAAAAATTTACACCACGTGATAGTAAGGCCTTATGACATTCTTTGTTTTCTCTATAAGTTTTAGGTAACGAAATTTATTTCACTATATACATGATAACTAATAACCTTAGGATTAATGACATAATTTTATTTATTGTTTAACTTTAAAATTAATTATCTAATTATTATAGTTAACGATCAGACGCACTGATTGAAAGTGTTGAAGCTTGAAAATAGTAAAGGAGTATAAATAAATGGAAAATAATCGTTTGAATTAAGCGTTTAATAATCGATATTATTTGTGTTTGATTTACATCGAAATAGAATACAAGTATATATAGAGCAAACACGCAACCCTAATCTAATAATGGGCCAAGCCCACTCTAACGGGCTATAATATCCATTAACACGCCCCCGCAGTTGGAGCGGGAGTTCTTCGAACGCTCAAACTGGATCGGAATTCGGTGAACAATGATGAAGGAAGCCCTTTGGTGAAGATATCTGCATACTGATAACGTGAAGGGACATGAAGAACACGTACTTGGCCCGTGGCCACTTTGTCACGCACAAAATGAATGTCAATCTCAACGTGTTTCGTGCGTTGATGCTGAACAGGATTAGATGACATGTACACGGCACTAACATTGTCACAGTAAACTAATGTGGCTGTAAAAAGTGGTGCATGAAGTTCTCGAAGAAGATTGCGAATCCAGGCAGTTTCAGCAACAGCATTAGCAACTCCACGATACTCAGCTTCAGCACTGGAACGAGAAACAGTGTGCTGTCTTTTCGAGGACCAAGATAGTAGGTTATCACCAAGAAATACACAATAGCCTGATGTCGACCTACGAGTACTAGGACACCCAGCCCAATCAGCATCAGAGTAAGCTGTGAGTTGGGTAGTATGTGATGCGTACAACTGTAGGCCATGATCCATCGTCCCGCGAACATAGCGAAGAACACGCTTTAAAGCGGCAAAGTGGGGTTCACGTGGATCATGCATAAAGAGGCAGAGTTGCTGAACTGCGTAGGTCAAATCTGGTCTTGTGAAAGTAAGGTATTGTAGAGCCCCTGCAAGACTACGGTACATAGTGGGGTCCGTAACAGGGGGCCCATTTGGGCCAAGCTTGGTATCAGTATCTACAGGAGTTTTACACGGGTTGCAATTGAGCATATGAGCTCGCTCAAGAATTTCGGTTGCATACTTTTTCTGAGAGAGAAACATCCCAGTGTTACTGCGAAGAACCGAGACGCCTAGAAAATAGTTAAGAGGACCAAGATCAGTCATAGCGAACTCCTTATGAAGAGAAGATATAATCCGTTGTAAAAGAACAGTAGATGAAGCGGTAAGGACAATATCATCCACATAAAGCAATAGATAAGCAATATCTGATCCACGCCCAAATATAAATAAAGAAGAATCACATCTGCTCTGCTGAAAACCAACACGTGTAGCATAGCTTGCAAAACGCTGAAACCAGGCACGAGGGGCCTGTTTGAGACCATATAAAGATTTCTTCAGAAGGCAAACATGATTAGGGTGCTGAGGATCTGAGAAACCAGGTGGTTGATGCATATAAACTGTTTCAGATAAATGACCATTAAGAAAAGCATTCTTCACATCCATCTGGTGAACAGGCCACTGTCGCGAAATGGCAAGACTGAGAACTGTACGAATGGTGGCTGGCTTAATAACTGGACTAAAAGTCTCATCGCATTCAATACCCTGTTGTTGACTGCGACCATTAGCAACAAGTCGTGCTTTGTAGCGACTCAATGAACCATCAGCATGAAATTTGTGTTTGTACAACCACATGGAGCGCACAATATTGACATTTGGAGGACGGGGAACAAGTATCCAAGTGTTGTTATGAATGAGAGCATTATATTCATCACACATAGCATGTTTCCAGTTACGGTCTTTCAGAGCATGAAAAGGAGACTTAGGGATAGGCGAGAGAGTGGTAACATGAAGATTAAGTCTTTCAATTGGTTTGAAAGTTCCAACCTTAGATCGTGTGACCATGGGGTGTTGAGGCACAACGGTTGGTGGAGGCGATGTTGTTGGTGGCGGTGTTGGGGGCACTAGTGTTGGTTGTGGTGGAGGTGGTGGTGTAGGTGCATGTGCAGGTGGAGTTTGAGGTGGTGGTTGTTGGGATTGAGTAGGTGTAGTGAGAAGACGTAGGGCTATTGGAGAAGGGTCAAGATTATTTTCTAAAAACTGATATGAAGGAGATTTAGTAGGAGTCATGGAACCGAAAGGAAAGACAGACTCATCAAAGGTGACGTGACGAGAAATGATGATTTTATTGGTGTTTAGATCAAGGCACCGATAACCACGATGGTCAGCCGGATACCCGAGAAAGATGGCGGGTGTGGTGCGAGGAGCAAGTTTGTGTGGAGGAAAGGCATAAGGATAACATAGACATCCAAATGTCCGAAGATGGGAGTATGAGGTTGGTTTATTGAACAATTTAGTGTATGGGATAGCATTGTTGATAGAGGTGGATGGAAGTAGGTTAAGTAGGGTAGTGGCCATTAGTAGTGCTTCAACCCAATACTCGGGGGGAAGACGGGCTTGAAAGAGAAGTGAACGCACAACATTATTAATGGTACGAATCATACGTTCAGATTTACCATTTTGTTGGGAGGTACGTGGGCATGAGAAACGAAATTGAATGCCATGTTTAGAAAATAGATCATGTAAGTAGTTGTTATCAAATTCCCCACCATGATCGCATTGGAAAGATTTTATTTCACGATTGAATTGAGTATTGACAAATGCACGAAAATGTAAAAATTTAGACTGAGCATCAGATTTTTTACGTAGAGGATAGACCCATAGAAAGTGAGAGAAATGGTCTAGGAAAAGAACATAATATTTAAATCCACTGACACTAGGAATAGGAGATGTCCAAATATCAGAATGAACAATGTCAAAGGGAGATGTAACTACAGATTCAGATCGATAGAAAGGAAGTCGGGTTTGTTTCCCTAACTGACAAGCACGACACAATGAATGAGCGTTTGGTTTATTACATGATATAAGACCTTGAGAAGCAAGGGTCTGAAGAACTGAGTCACCGGGGTGACCAAGTCGTTGATGCCAAAGAGAATGACTATTTGAAATTGACACAAATGTTGAAGCGGCAATGTGTAAGGGATATAGATCACCAGTGCTATCACAACGAAGAAGAGTTTTACGAGTGTTGTAATCCCGCACAGTGAAACCATAAGGGTCAAAGTCGATAGAACATTTATTATCGGTAGTGAACTTGCGAACTGAAACAAGGTTCTTAATTATATTGGGAGTGACAAGTACATTTTTAAGGTGGAGAGGACGATAGGGATTAGGAATTTGTGCATGACCAGAATGAGTAACGGGTATGAATGATCCATCACCTACAATAACTGAATTAAATTTGTTACTAGGAAAAGAAGATTGAAGATTACCGGTATTTGAAGAGAGATGAGAAGTAGCCCCTGTATCCAAATACCATTTTTTATCTTGAGAATACATGACAAATTAAATTGTGCAGAAACTCGCAAGAAAAGTAAAGGTAATAAATAAAGACTTGAGTTTTACAATTCAGATGGCATCAACTTAATTACGATTTCGATTGAATATGCTTATGAAAAAAAAAAAACAGGAACACAAGGATGAATATAATATGATAAACTTGAATCACATGAAAATTAAAGGTTATCAAATTCAAAGGAATACGAACGGTGGCTGCTAAATTAATATATCACCGAGAAATATTATAATATTAGAAAGAGTGGACAAGCTTTCAGAATATGAGAATCACTTACGGCTGTGATCTTTCTTTTGATTCGTCGCCGACGATTATGCAAGGAGGGAGATGATGATTTTAGGTTTATTTTGATAGGTTTAGGGTAGAAGCTCTGATACCATAATAATCGATATTATTTGTGCTTGATTTACATCGAAATAGAATACAAGTATATATAGAGCAAACACGCAACCCTAATCTAATAATGGGCCAAGCCCACTCTAACGGGCTATAATATCCATTAACAGCGTTAACTTTAAAGATGATATACATATACATGTTACATTGTAAAAATCAACATTAACATTTTGAGACGTGGATTATGCGTTGCACGAGCCTATACATTTACTAGTATTCATATATGATAAGTTTTCGAATAGCCAAAAAAAGGGAATTAAATATTATTACTTATTTTTTTAAAAAAATATAGTTAAAAAGGGATTAATAATGGTTTAATCCTCAAATTTTCACTTTTTTTTTTCGTTTAATTTTAATCACTCAAGTTTTTTATATCATGATTTAACCCTTCAAGTTTGTATACTTATTGGTTTAACCCTTCGAAGGGTTAAACCATTAACATTTTGAAAGTTCGATGATTAAAATAGAAAAACTTAAAAGGGCCAAATCATTATAAAAGATAAACTTTAGGGATTAAACCATCAAATTTTTGAAGTATAATCAAACTTTAGACTTAAACCACCAAAATTTTAAAACTTCGAGGGTTAAACCATTAGAAAAAAACTTAAATGGTTAATAAAAAAATTTTGAAACTATGAAGATTAAACTATTATTAACCCTTAAAAAAAATAGTGGTAAGCCCGAAATGATCCACCTCGTTTTAACCCGAACCATATATTATTGAAACAAACCGGACCAGCGTCTTTTTTGGCACCTAAAAGTGAAAGTTTGTTAGTATTTATCTAAACGAATGATGACCGATGATATAACTCGAGAGATTTATTATAAAGACTTTTTTACACGGTTCGTCCTTGTGGTTTGTCTAGAATTTCACTCGTCGTCCTTGTACTTTTTTTTTTGCACTGGTTATCCTTGTGGTTGCTAATTCTTGCACTCGCAGTCCTTGTCACTAACGGTCGTTAGTTTTCTTTGTTAAAGGACCATCTATGTTATTTTTTTCTTTCAAATTTTAAGTTTATTTAAATTTAATATTATTTTTAATTGTACTTAGCTAATTTATTTTTTGAATAATCTAATTAATTTAATTTAATTATTTTAATCAGTTATTTTCATGACAATTAATTTTATTCTATTTTTTAAGTGTCCGATCTATATAAACCCACTAAAAATATAAATAGTTTAAAAATATAAAGTTTTTTAAATAGTTTATACTCTTAATCATCGTTGATTTCATGACTCCGTATAGATAATTCTATATGCCTACATATATATTGCTAATAGTTTTGTATATTATGAACGTACTCAAATTGCCCATTATCAACATGTAACATTTGTTTTTGAGTTAATTGAAGAAAAAATTGTAAAATACCAATTTGCAATAACTATGTAGCGTATAGTATTAAATAACTGTATTTAGTTAATTTTCTTTTTTAGTAATAGTTATTTTATTTTTGACAATTAAATTGATTAATTTAAATATTTTCTTATTCTAATTTTTGTAAATGTCATAATCTACACCGACCCTTTAAGAATACCATAATTAAAAAAAAAAACAATTTAAAAAATTATCAGGTACTATCCGTATAATTTTTCTACTAATTTACTTAATTTAATATGTGTCGGTTATTTGAAAGAAAAAATACATAATATTCAGCATACGGAGTATAATAATACTATACGTTACGTAGTTATTGCAATTTAGTATTTCACAATTTTTTCTTCAATTAACTCAAAAACAAATGTTACATGTTGATAATATGCAATTTGAGTACGTTCATAATATACAAAACTATTAGCAATATATATGTAGGCATGTAGAATTGTCTATACGGAGTCATGAAATCGACGATGATATGTAAAATTAAGAGTATACACTCTTTAAAAAACTATTATATTTTTAAACTATTTATATTTTTAGTGGGTTTATATAGATCGGGACACTAAAAAATAGAATAAATTAATTGTCACGAAAAAACTGATTAAAATAATTAAACTAAATTGATTAGATTATTCGAAAAATAAATTAGCTAAGTACAATTAAAAATAATATTAAATTTAAATAAACTTTAAATTTGAATATTTTTTTACACGGATGGTCCTTTTGTAACACCCGCCAAATTAGGACTAGTATTTAGTGCCTAATCAGATGTTAATACATGTAATTAGTTCCTTGTTAGGCTAATTAATGTATCGAATTATATATATTGTTGAATATATACGAAAATGCGATTTGATTAAATCGTACGCAATTTAAATCAAATGTATTTCGATTCAATTTAATACGGACGTTGGTGACAAATTTTATTAAATAACGGGTTATGTCAAAAATATTATTATAATAATATTTCGTATTCATTCGTATCGTACAATCAGAAAGTTACAAAATTTAAAATGTAAAACGCGCAAACTAAATAAACCAACTTACATTTATAACTCAAACGTAATCTTATTTGTAAAATAATTAAATAAAATATCGCGTAATAAATTGTATTTAAAATGTACTTATTAATATTTAAAATGAATAATTAACGTTTAAACGACGGAGCAAACGAACACCGCACGGTGAGCGGGGATTGGAAGTTGGAGGTTAACACCCCCAACTCCCTCCTTTTTCTTTCATTTTCTTCTTTCTCTTTCTCTCTCTCTTTCTCTTTTTCTCTCAAATCTCACCAACCACACCACCTCCTAAAAACGCACTAAATCGCAAAATAAACATATCAAACGACTTCGGATCTTCAAGATTTTTAGAGATTCACGACCACCGCGACACGATCTATCATCCCATCTTTTCGGATTTTTAATCCGACACCTTGTAAGTTTCCGACAATTCCCGAAATCTCTCGTTTTTAAATGTTTTCACTTGTTAGTAGTTTGTAACAACTTATAATGTCCCTATAAGGGTTGGGTAAAAGTTTTGGACCGAACGGAAACCGAAAAACTCGTTTTCGACACATTTTCCGGCCAACAGACCGCTACGTCGCATTTGGCCCAGAATTTATGCGACGTTAGCTTCTACGTCGCAAAACCCCTCGTGACGTCGCATAGTGCGACGTCAGTCACAACGTCGCATTAAATTGCGACGTCGCATATAGCGACGTCAGCCTTAACGTCGCCAATACCTCGCCACGTCGCACTTAGCGACGCAAGCCCCTACGTCGCAGAAATCACCTACGTCGCATTAGCGACGCAGCACCCTACGTCGCATTAAATTGCGAAACGTCGCCTTTAGCGACGTCATACTCAACGTCGCAGTCCTACCTGCGACGTCGCACCCAACGTCGCACAAACCAGAACCTCAAAAACATAGATTTTTACTAAGTGTCGAGACTCGAAATTTATCACTCGATTTTATCCAAATTCAGATCCAGATGCGTTTTTCCTTAAAGCAATATAGTAGAAATAATAATTTTCCAAGCTGACCTGGCAGCTCGACCCCAGCCAGGGGCTCTGCCCCTTGGACCCCGCCAGGGGCTGCCGCCCCTTGGACCCCGCTACCAGGGGCGCTGCCCCCGGACCCCCGTACTTAGATTCCGTAACGGCTTCTAAAACACAATCAAAACACATTTTTCAAGTAAGACGCCACGAAATCAAAATAATAATAATTGAGATTATTATTACAAATCCGTCACCAACGGGCTGTACACTTTTCAAATACTTAAACTTATCAACCAAATAGTGGAGATTTGGACATTATAGTTGGATGAACAACTACTGGGGTGATCTTTTGAGATACCCAATCATATTTATAACCATCGCGTGTCGTGGACACCCTCAGGTTACAAGTCTTTGGACTTCATTTCGGCTAATCAACTTACGTTTGTTTAAACGCTTACAGACTCAGGTGAGTCTCATAGCCCCTCTTTTACTGTTTTACTCAGGGGTGTGATATACTGCTCAACTTTTAACATGTGAACGCAAGTACCAACTTTTCATATACTACATGAGTTTTTCGAAACTAATCATTTTAAAGTCCTCCGTCAGCATAGTTGTTAATACGTTGTAGCGTGAATATTAGTATATGGTACCATATAGGATTGACCCTCCTCGTTCGGGTTAGCAAGCACTAACCGGGTAAACGGACGTACTAATATTTGGGAAGACGAATGTTGATTAGGCATTCGTGGAGGCACCTCGCCCGGAATTCTCTATAGGGGACCCGGCCCTCGAGTTAAGCTCAACTATGTGCTCATGGCTGTATACACGATGACTATCATTTAATTGCTGGATGCAATTCATTATTTAATTGCTGGATGCAATTCATTATTTAATTGCTGGATGCAATTCATTATTTAAATCTTGCGGTTCATACAATATTACTTGATTTCAAACCTGTGAGCTCACCAGCTTTATAGCTGACCTTTTAGCATATATCGCAGGTACCCAGCAGTAGGATGTTCTGCTTCAGGATTTAGCTCGAGTCAGCATACAGACGATTGAGATTTTTCTTGCATTAGTATATTTTGTATAAGTACTTATGTACTGAAATCTCATTTTATTTAACTCGAGCTATGTAAAGCTTTAAACGTTGTAAACATTTCAGTTATCAATATATTTTGTCAAAACGACGCATATAGAGTCGTTTGCTATTTATCTTTGTGCTTTGTTATTGATTAGTAACACCCAAATCAAGCTTCCGCAAATCATCAAATTTGGGGGTGTTACAGATTGGTATCAGAGCCTAAGGTTATAGTGAACTAGGTTGCATTTAGTGAGCCTAGACTATGACCATTAGGCAGTATTCCTTATTAGGTATGACTGGTTTAGGGATTACAGCATACGAGTTTAATTTAACATAGCCTGATCAACTATGTACAATTAAGCAAAGATGATGTAAGATCTGAAAGTAGTTATGGCTGAACAGGATACAATAGAAGACTCTGACCTCGAGAGAACCGAGACTTAAACATGTTTATGCTAGACACTCAATAGGCTATATTATATAGGAACTATATGAATATAGGCCTCAATCTTACTAACGCTTTGTCTCAGAAAAGGCAAACACACCATCAAATTCATCTCGTTCTCAATCCGGGTCGCAGAACCCAAGGGTAGCAAGGAGGAACTCCAGGTTGCCTCGAGCTGGCCCGTACTCCACTCACTTCACCTTGCCGGCTCTAGCCGCTAGGGTGAATCAACACGAGCAACGACTTCGCACCATGGATGTCGTGTTGCAGGAAACAAACGAAAACTGGAGACTTACATCCCTTGAACGCATAGAACAAGTCTCCGACGATCTTGAAACCACTAACAACAACATGGATGTCCTTCGCAACCAAATTATAGAAATAAGGGTGGAAAATGCCCTTCTACAACAAAGGATGGAAGAATGTGAGCAACGCTCACATGAAGCAGAAGAGTATGCGCGCGGACTAACACAACGACTTGCGCTAGCAGAAGACAACGCCCGACAAGCTAGCAGGCTTGCAAACACTGTGGACCGTCTTGTCACGATGATGGAACAAATTAATCTACGTCAAGACTAGTGTAGTCTTTGTCTTGTAATCTATCCTGTAATCTAGTAACTATCTACGCGCTACTCTATAATTCAGTCGGATGTAACAATTCCCGACGCCTTTTGTAATACATCTGTAGGATGTAACCTTTGAACTCGTATTAGCTATCAAATATTTCTGGTTGTTCAACTCATATTAATTGCCATAATTCTTTTTCATATTGATGTTATGTATTACCACCTTTATACATGTACATCTGAAATAAATACAACTTTCTTACAAAATCTCATGTATCTTCATTTCTTTTATTGAAGAATCATGCCGCCAAAGACACGACCTTACACAGATGCTCAGATCACGTCACTCATAACCCAGGCTGTTACTGAAGCATTGGCTCGGAATACCCCACCCAACTCCACAAGAAACAGCGATACCGCTGGAACCTCTGCCGTCAAACCTTGTTCTTACAAGGACTTTCAAAGCTGCAAACCCTCGAGTTTCAAGGGTTCTGAAGGAGCCATCGGACTAATCAGATGGTTCGAGAAAATGGAAACTGTTTTCCGTGTCAGCAAATGCGCGGAGAACGACAAAGTAAACTTCGCCACCTGCTCTCTTGAAGATGATGCCCACTCTTGGTGGAATTCATATACCCAATCAGTGGGTGCTGACATTGCCTACCAAATCACTTGGGAGGAATTGAAAGCCAAACTCACTGCCAAGTACTGCTCTATCGCCAAACTCCAAAAGCTGGATGAGGAGTTCTGGAACTTAAAGGTTCAGGGTGGTGACATCGATGGTTATACCACCAGGTTTCAACAACTAGCTGCTCTCCGCCCAGCTATGGTAAGCACTGAACCTGATAAAATCAGGAAGTACGCCCTTGGTCTCCCTGATTTTGTTCGGGGACACGTCATCTCTTCCAAACCAACCACCATTGACGGTGCAATCTCATTGGCCCAAGACCTGATGTCTATGAGCCAAGATTCTGAACCACCCACTTCATCCTCCCAAAACAACAAACGCAAGTGGTCTGACTACCACAACAACCACTCCAACCAACAAAACAAGAAACCCGACACCATCAAAGCTTACAACACCAACACTGACATCATCCGGGGTTACACGGGGAGCAAACCATATTGTCCCAAGTGCAGCCGTCACCATGAGGGTTCCTGTGGTCCCTTTTGCAACAACTGCAAGAGGTACGGCCACCTTACCAAAGATTGCCGCTCTCCTACCAACAACAACCTCAACAACACCAGACCACCCAAAGTATGCTTTGAGTGTGGGAAACCTGGGCATTTCAGAGATTCGTGCCCAAAACTGAAGAGCAACAACAACAACAACCGCAACAACAGCAACAACAACAACACCCGCAGCAGAGCTTTCGTCATCAAATCTGGGGACGCCCGCCAAGACCCGAATGTGGTCTCGGGTATGTTCCTCCTCAACAACTTAACTGCTTCTGTTCTATTTGATACTGGTGCTGATAGAAGCTTTATCTCCGATGATTTTTGCCCATTACTTGACATCACTCCTGTTGCCTTAGATGTTAAGTACACTGTAGAGCTAGCAAATGGAAAACTTGTAGAAACCACCAGTGTGATACCTAATTGCACTTTAAACTTAGCTGACGAAACCTTTTCGATCGATCTTATACCCATTGAAATCGGCAGTTTCGACGTCATTATTGGAATGGACTGGTTGTCCAAACATCGAGCTGAAATCGTATGTCACGATAAGATCGTCCGTATCCCACTCGCCGTCGGTGGAACCTTGATCATACAGGGGGAGACCGGTGGGACGGGACTCAATATAATCTTTTGCTTAAAAACCCGAAAATTTCTGAGAAAGGGTTACCCTGCCATACTCGCACACATCACCGAGAAGAAGTCGGAGGAGAAACGACTTGAGGATGTGCCGATTGTTAGAGACTTTCCAGAAGTCTTTCCGGAAGAACTACCTGGTCTACCTCCGTCTAGACAGGTTGAGTTCTCAATCGATCTCGTGCCGGGTGCCGCACCGGTGGCCCGCGCACCATACCGTTTAGCCCCATCTGAACTTCAGGAGTTGTCCTCTCAGTTACAGGAACTTCTGGATCGAGGATTCATTAGACCGAGTTCGTCACCTTGGGGAGCTCCGGTCTTATTTGTCAAAAAGAAGGACGGTTCATTCCGAATGTGCATCGACTATCGAGAGTTGAATAAATTGACCGTCAAGAACCGTTATCCACTTCCTCGCATTGATGATCTATTCGACCAACTTCAGGGTTCAAGTTTCTACTCAAAAATCGACCTGCGATCAGGTTATCATCAGTTACGAGTTCGCGACACCGATATTCCAAAAACTGCTTTCAGAACTCGTTACGGGCACTACGAATTCCAAGTGATGCCCTTTGGTCTAACCAACGCACCGGCTGTATTCATGGACCTCATGAACCGGGTGTGCAAACCTTACCTCGATAAGTTTGTCATTGTCTTTATCGATGACATACTCATTTACTCGCGCAACGAGCAAGAACATGCGCAACACCTTAAGACCATCCTTGAACTACTTAGACACGAGGAGCTTTGTGCAAAATTTTCTAAGTGTGAGTTTTGGATTCAAACTGTTCAATTTCTTGGTCACGTGATCGACAGTCAGGGAATTCACGTGGACCCATCAAAGATCGAGGCTATCAAAGACTGGCAAGCACCGACCTCTGCAACTGAAGTACGACAATTTTTGGGTCTTGCTGGGTATTATCGACGATTTATCGAAAATTTCTCTAAAATAGCTCAACCACTTACGGTACTGACTCAGAAGGACAAAAGGTTCGATTGGACCGAAAAACAAGAGTCAGCGTTCCAACTTTTGAAACAAAAGCTTTGCAGTGCTCCAATTCTATCACTACCCGAAGGCACCGATGACTTCGTGGTATACTGCGATGCTTCTCACCAAGGTCTCGGTTGCGTGTTGATGCAACGAGACAAGGTCATTGCTTATGCCTCACGACAGCTAAAAATTCACGAAAAAAACTACACCACTCATGATCTCGAACTTGGAGCTGTCGTTTTTGCTCTCAAAATCTGGAGACATTACCTCTACGGCACTAAGTGCACTATCTTTACCGATCATAAAAGTCTCCAATATATCTTCGATCAGAAGGATCTCAATATGAGGCAACGTCGATGGGTCGAGTTGCTTACCGATTACGATTGTGAGATCAAGTACCATCCAGGGAAGGCTAATGTTGTAGCCGATGCCCTCAGTCGAAAGGAACGACCTAAACCACTTCGAGTCCGAGCCCTCAGTATGACCATTCATAACGATCTTACCATTCAAATTCATACAGCTCAGATCGAAGCCCTGAAAGCTGAAAACATCAAAAATGAAGCCTTGCGGGGCATTGACAAACAATTCGAAATCAGACCTAACGGGATTAGGTGCTTCTCAAACCGAATCTGGTTGCCTAGTTTTGGGAACCTCCGAGACTTGGTGATGGACGAGGCTCACAAATCTAAATATTCTATTCATCCGGGATCCGATAAGATGTACCACGGCATCAAGGAATTTTATTGGTGGCCAAACATGAAAGCCGAAATCGCCACTTATGTCAGCAAGTGTCTTACTTGCTCGAAAGTCAAAACAGAACATCAGAAACCTCCTGGTTTACTCCAGCAACCTGAAATCCCTGAATGGAAATGGGAACAAATTGCCATGGATTTCATAACCAAACTACCCAAGTCGTCGAGCGGTTGCGATACCATTTGGGTGATCGTTGATCGTCTCACCAAATCTGCTCATTTTCTGGCAATCAAAGAAAACGATAAAATGGAACGCCTCACACAAATCTACATCAAGGAAATCATTTCTCATCACGGTGTTCCAATCTCGATCATCTCCAATAGGGATGCCCGTTTCACCTCTCACTTTTGGCAATCACTTCAAAAAGCTTTGGGTACCCGTCTCGATATGAGTACCGCGTATCATCCTCAAACCGATGGCCAAAGTGAACGAACCATTCAAACACTGGAAGACATGCTACGAGCCTGCGTAGTTGATTTCGGTACAAACTGGGAAAAACATCTACCGTTGTGCGAATTTTCGTACAATAACAGTTATCACGCCAGCATTAAGGCTGCACCCTTTGAGGCACTGTACGGTCGTAAGTGCCGATCACCGATCTGTTGGACTGAAGTGGGAGATAGTCAACTCACTGGTCCTGAACTCATTCACGCCACCACTGAGAAAATTGTGGAAATCCAAAACAGACTCAAAACCGCCCGTGATCGTCAGAAAAGTTATGCTGACGTGAGACGCAAACCACTCGAGTTCCAAATTGGGGATCGAGTTCTCTTAAAAGTATCGCCTTGGAAAGGCGTCATCCGTTTTGGCAAACGCGGGAAGTTAAATCCCAGATACATCGGGCCTTTTGAGATCCTCGAAAGGATTGGTCCTGTAGCTTATCGATTGCAGCTGCCATCCGAACTCAGCAGCGTGCACCCTACTTTTCATATTTCAAATCTGAAGAAGTGTCTATCTGATGAGACACTTATCATTCCATTAGATGAAATTCGTGTTGACGATAAACTTCACTTCGTTGAGGAACCCGCTGAAATTATGGACCGTGAGGTCAAACAACTGAAACAAAGTCGTATTCCCATCGTCAAGGTCAGATGGAATTCGCGGCGTGGTCCGGAATTCACCTGGGAACGGGAAGACCAAATGCGACTCAAATATCCTCAACTCTTCACTGATTCTACATCAAACACGACTTCGAGCTAAATTTCGGGACGAAATTCTTCTAACAGGGGGAGAATATAACACCCGCCAAATTAGGACTAGTATTTAGTGCCTAATCAGATGTTAATACATGTAATTAGTTCCTTGTTAGGCTAATTAATGTATCGAATTATATATATTGTTGAATATATATGAAAATGCGATTTGATTAAATCGTACGCAATTTAAATCAAATGTATTTCGATTCAATTTAATACGGACGTTGGTGACAAATTTTATTAAATAATGGGTTATGTCAAAAATATTATTATAATAATATTTCGTATTCATTCGTATCGTACAATCAGAAAGTTACAAAATTTAAAATGTAAAACGCGCAAACTAAATAAACCAACTTACATTTATAACTCAAACGTAATCTTATTTGTAAAATAATTAAATAAAATATCGCGTAATAAATTGTATTTAAAATGTACTTATTAATATTTAAAATGATTAATTAACGTTTAAACGACGGAGCAAACGAACACCGCACGGTGAGCGGGGATTGGAAGTTGGAGGTTAACACCCCCAACTCCCTCCTTTTTCTTTCATTTTCTTCTTTCTCTTTCTCTCTCTCTTTCTCTTTTTCTCTCAAATCTCACCAACCACACCACCTCCTAAAAACGCACTAAATCGCAAAATAAACATATCAAACGACTTCGGATCTTCAAGATTTTTAGAGATTCACGACCACCGCGACACGATCTATCATCCCATCTTTTCGGATTTTTAATCCGACACCTTGTAAGTTTCCGACAATTCCCGAAATCTCTCGTTTTTAAATGTTTTCACTTGTTAGTAGTTTGTAACAACTTATAATGTCCCTATAAGGGTTGGGTAAAAGTTTTGGACCGAACGGAAACCGAAAAACTCGTTTTCGACACATTTTCCGGCCAACAGACCGCTACGTCGCATTTGGCCCAGAATTTATGCGACGTCAGCTTCTACGTCGCAAAACCCCTCGTGACGTCGCATAGTGCGACGTCAGTCACAACGTCGCATTAAATTGCGACGTCGCATATAGCGACGTCAGCCTTAATGTCGCCAATACCTCGCCACGTCGCACTTAGCGACGCAAGCCCCTACGTCGAAGAAATCACCTACGTCGCATTAGCGACGCAGCACCCTACGT
This sequence comes from Helichrysum umbraculigerum, assembly GCA_949592205.1. Lineage (NCBI taxonomy): Eukaryota > Viridiplantae > Streptophyta > Magnoliopsida > Asterales > Asteraceae > Helichrysum > Helichrysum umbraculigerum. Next base: position 113,079,981 of record CATIUR010000003.1, on the reverse strand, counting down.
CGCATTAAATTGCGAAACGTCGCCTTTAGCGACGTCATACTCAACGTCGCAGTCCTACCTGCGACGTCGCACCCAACGTCGCACAAACCAGAACCTCAAAAACACAGATTTTTACTAAGTGTCGAGACTCGAAATTTATCACTCGATTTTACCCAAATTCAGATCCAGATGCGTTTTTCCTTAAAGCAATATAGTAGAAATAAAAATTTTCCAAGCTGACCTGGCAGCTCGACCCCAGCCAGGGGCTCTGCCCCTTGGACCCCGCCAGGGGCTGCCGCCCCTTGGACCCCGCTACCAGGGGCGCTGCCCCCGGACCCCCGTACTTAGATTCCGTAACGGCTTCTAAAGCACAATCAAAACACATTTTTCAAGTAAGACGCCACGAAATCAAAATAATAATAGTTGAGATTATTATTACAAATCCGTCACCAACGGGCTGTACACTTTTCAAATACTTAAACTTATCAACCAAATAGTGGAGATTTGGACATTATAGTTGGATGAACAACTACTGGGGTGATCTTTTGAGATACCCAATCATATTTATAACCATCGCGTGTCGTGGACACCCTCAGGTTACAAGTCTTTGGACTTCATTTCGGCTAATCAACTTACGTTTGTTTAAACGCTTACAGACTCAGGTGAGTCTCATAGCCCCTCTTTTACTGTTTTACTCAGGGGTGTGATATACTGCTCAACTTTTAACATGTGAACGCAAGTACCAACTTTTCATATACTACATGAGTTTTTCGAAACTAATCATTTTAAAGTCCTCCGTCAGCATAGTTGTTAATACGTTGTAGCGTGAATATTAGTATATGGTACCATATAGGATTGACCCTCCTCGTTCGGGTTAGCAAGCACTAACCGGGTAAACGGACGTACTAATATTTGGGAAGACGAATGTTGATTAGGCATTCGTGGAGGCACCTCGCCCGGAATTCTCTATAGGGGACCCGGCCCTCGAGTTAAGCTCAACTATGTGCTCATGGCTGTATACACGATGACTATCATTTAATTGCTGGATGCAATTCATTATTTAATTGCTGGATGCAATTCATTATTTAATTGCTGGATGCAATTCATTATTTAAATCTTGCGGTTCATACAATATTACTTGATTTCAAACCTGTGAGCTCACCAGCTTTATAGCTGACCTTTTAGCATATATCGCAGGTACCCAGCAGTAGGATGTTCTGCTTCAGGATTTAGCTTGAGTCAGCATACAGACGATTGAGATTTTTCTTGCATTAGTATATTTTGTATAAGTACTTATGTACTGAAATCTCATTTTATTTAACTCGAGCTATGTAAAGCTTTAAACGTTGTAAACATTTCAGTTATCAATATATTTTGTCAAAACGACGCATATAGAGTCGTTTGCTATTTATCTTTGTGCTTTGTTATTGATTAGTAACACCCAAATCAAGCTTCCGCAAATCATCAAATTTGGGGGTGTTACACCTTTAACGAAGAAAACTAACGGCCGTTAGTGATAAGGACTATGAGTACAAGAATTAGCAACCACAGGGACGACCAGTGCCAAAAACAAAGTACAAGGACGACGAGTGAAATTCTAAACAAACCACAGTACGAACAGCGTAAAAAAGTCTATTATAAATAATAAAGGTATGCGTTTAGGTAACGGAGAACAGTTTTAAGGTTTACAATCCCTTATATGTCGCTTATACGTACAAATGAAGAAAATAATATTCAAGAATTCCTGTACGGATAATGATTCATCCTGTGATTCTCCGTTCAGTTATTTACCAGACGACCTGGTTCTCCAAATAATAAACAAAATCGTCGATTTGAATACCTTATGCGTTTGCAGGCTCGTTTCCAAACGTTTCTCTTCGATCGTTGTTCAAGCCGACACAGTTTCTATCACTTCTTTACTTGATTACGATGAGTCCTTTTTTAGTAAAATTTACTTTTTGAATAAGTTTTCAAAACTCAAGTCTCTATATGTGTACGGCGTTGGTGTTAATGCTGGTGTTAATGCTGATACTGATGCTTTGTTCAAGTGGAAGATTAAACTCGGTGACAGACTTGATTCGTTTGTATATATGTCACCGAATTCAATTTACAATACTAATACTAATACCAATGGAGTTAATGAAAGTCCTTTGCAAATTGAAGAAGAAGAAGAAGAAGAAGAAGAAGATACGGAATTAAGTCGTACAAAATATACAAGAGCACACCAATGTTTACTCTATGTGATTTATAAGTTAATGTTCTTGAGTATGTTGGCTGTTGATCTGGTGTTGGAATATGTTTCCATTACGGAATCGGGTAATTGGGGGACGGTTTCTCTTACAAGTAGTGAAAAGATTTCTCAATTGGAGAAGTTGATACTATCGGATGATAAGTCGTTTCTTATACAGAGACCTCGAAGGATTAGACGGTATTACGTCCCTTTGTTGAAGTTGCCAGCTTCAGGTTACGTCATGAAGGGAGTTAATATGATTTTAATAGAGAGGGATGATCTCCCTAACGATAGTTTTATGTCTTTTTTTGATGATGATATGGAGGATGGTTTCAAACAAGATAAAGACGAGGCTGCTTATCGTGAGGCTATGATCGAGGTTTTTAAGAAACATAATTAAGGCTCGACAGAGAAAGCTTTCCAACTGCAACTCTGCTATTGCGTATCTCATGACAACAAGGTTTTTAAGGTGAAAGATTGAGAGAATTAAGGCTTAAATTAGAGAGAGTCATTTCTGATTATCCTTATGTTGATTTTGATTATTATTTCAATCGAATATTAATTAATTTTTTTAGTAGACTATCCTACTTTCTTTATATTAGTTGTTTTATTTATCATCAATTATACTACATCTTATCAGAAAATTAAATTAGCCCATATAAATTGGAAGGTAGTTATGGTTTTAGAATGGGTCAAAGTGGGCTGGTGACCGGAGAAGGGAGGAAGGGGTAAAAGGTTTTTGTGTATATCTATAATCTATACTACTATATACGGAGTAATACATTTAATACTTTCTCTCCTCAAGAAAATTTCAAGACTAAGTAAAGTGGGTCCCACTTACTACTTTTCATCAATCAAATCAGTAAGTGGGTCCCACTTACTACTCTCTCTCCTCAAGAAAACATTCTTTCGCACCTCCACCCACATTCACCACTTTTACCGTTACATTGCGCGGATATAATGTTAGTTACTTATAATGTGTCTTGTGTGTTGAATCTTATAGTACTTAAGATTTTTATTATAACTTTACCCCTCTACACTTTCACCAACCTACACGTTTATTGACCAGCTAATTGACCAACTAAAAGACAAATAAATCATAAACAAATCACCATTAAAAAAATCACAATTAAACTCTTTCCACGATTTACTCCACTATCTTTCCAAAAATAACTCTTTGTACCTACCCTTTCAATATAAAAGATTCAACCTTTCCAAAATACATTCATTTAACCAACCTTTTTTCCATAGTATTGGAACTGTTATCCTCAAACAAAATTAATGCACAACATCAATTCCATAAATCATATTTGATCATCATAAATGTATACTATCGTTACCATTGAAACAAAGAACTCCAACATTATAAATACATTACAAAGTATCTACGCTACTTTGACTTTCAAAAGCACGTGTTTTTATAGTATATCTTTACGACGACAATAATATTGGACACTATGTTTGTAAATTACATCATATATGCCTTCTCCCCCTCACAAGCTAATATTGTTTTATAAATTCGGTACCGCCGCATCGCGCATGTACTCTACTAGTAAGTAACTCATTAGGTAATTTTATTACCATAAGATAAACATAAAACTACTTAATTACCTTGTGATTTATAGTCTTTTAAAATGCCGTTTGGTTCACTCTAAAATTCAAAATAGTTTTTTTTTTTTTTTTTTTACTTCAAATATTATTAACTCAAATTGGATGAGAACTAAAGTAATACAGTTCTTTAGTTTCTTCGAAAGGCACTCAAGTAGTATTTAGATACTTCATTTATACGGTTTTCACAGCAAAAGAGAACAATATACGTATTACGTATTATTATTATTCACAACAAATGGTCAATTTGATTTCAATAGACTAGAACCACTACTGCACTACAAGAGATTAAGAGAATGGTAAAATGCCTCTCGTCATTGTGAGCCCAAATGATTCAAGTAGCCCCATCTAAGGTCTGGATAGCCCAAAGTAAATAAGCCCAAATAGGGTTTCTCTGCAATTTAGCTACGTAGCAATCATTTCAGTTCCAAATTAGTCATCCCGTTCGAAAATATAATAACAATGTAAATCATGTGGTATCCCGCGAATTCACAGGTTATAAACTAGTTTTATACAAAAGAAATCAAGTCCAAATTGACCTCGAACTTTTAAAACATCAAACGAGTCGAACTTGAACATTTTATGATTATATGAAGCTCATATGAGAAAAACACTAGTTTTTAAGATTTAAAGGGACTCAGTTCGAATTGTTTACACCTCACTTGAAATTATAGACTCCCTTGAAGAATCTCCAAGACTTTTTTAGAACTTATTTATATACAGTTTTTTTTCTTATCAATAAAACTTTAAACTAATTTTTCTAATTGGAGGGAAAAAAGTTTAACCAAAAAGTTGATATTTTCTCAAACCGTAGTGGATGACTTTTTTTAAAAAAAAATTAAATATTTACATTTTAACCGTTTATTAATGTGTAAAAAGGTTTTCCAAAAGCTTTTTGGAGAATGGACTCACCAAAAAAACATTTTAACCAATAAGGAGGCGAAAAATTATACGAACAAAAAAAACATGTCTCGTCTCCTTACTGCTTGGAGCTGATCATTATGTTCCCAACCAATTTTCGCCATGCGTCCTCACCGGGTCACGTCAAAAGAGAAGACTGGCGTCTGACGATGATTGTTAATGCTTCCAACAAGCATCTTTATGTATCTTTGATGTGACCCCGTGAGGATAAAAATGGTTAGAGAACATGTTGATCACCTCCAAGCGGCGAGGAGAAGATATTTGTGTCGATGAGACTATGAGAGGACACATATTTTTTGGTTCGTATAACGAGTTGCTTCCCTATTGGTTGTGTTCTTTTGGTAGTTCAATTAACGTCATAGTTCTAGCAATTTTGAAGTCAAATGAGTATTTTGATACTAGGTAAGAAAGGAGTATAATAAGAGTAATATATGCGTGTGTAACTTGAGTGTTTTCATGAGTTTCTGTAGAAGATCGAGCTTATGTAGTGTTTAGATAAACTTATTTTACAAACTTATTGTTTATAAGCAAATAAACTAGAAAATAGTAGCTTATTTTGAGTCTCTATACAAATAAACAAATAATCATTATAAAATGGTTTATACAAACACTAAAATTAGAGCTTATTAAGCAAAAAAGCCATCAAAATAAAAGCCACCAACACCACCTTAATGAGCCAAGCTCGGACTCGGTTTGAAACTACAAATTTGTTACATCCACTCTCAAATTAAAACACCCAACTAGATCTATTATTTGGAATTGACATATGATTATCAATTAGATTGATTAATATGTAGATATAACCATAAATAATTTACTTTCAAACTTCATTGCAAAAATTAAAACAAATATAAAATGTTAAAATTTAATCATATACATATTTTCATACTTATAAAAGTAAAATGAAGTTTGACGGACTGTGTACACATATACACTCGAAAAGTTCAAGGAAGCACAAGAATTTTTAGAAATATGGAAGAACCAATAAGAATGTTCCACATGTACAAAACCCATTTACCTCCAACATCAATTATTTCACAAATATCAAATCGAAAAATTATAAAAATTGCACCATAAAATTCAGCGTTTTCTCCTCTTCGATTTGTCGTCCCTCAAGGCATACTTTCGACGAATTTATTTCTATCTCTAATTTTTCTAACAATCATAACAATCTAATTTTTCTATCTCATGTGATCCACTTAACTTTATTTCTCAGATTAAGATTTTATACCCAAACTATTAAACAGGTAATGAGAACATTAACTACTACGCAAATTCATCACTTAATCTGAAAGCTTTTACCATGAACATTTGGATCTTTAAAGCTTTGATTATTAAACACATCAAGCATTTTTTCATCCAAATAACTTTTTGAAAGTATACCACCCCACTTTTACCATGTATAAAAACTTTGTACAAAGAGCATTGTAAAGTTGTACTTACCCTCTCGACATCCCGAGAATGACTGCAAAGTTAACAGCTTTACAAAAAGTTTTTCAAAGAAGGTAATTTCTAAATTCAAGATTTCAAATTTTGGTATTTCACACCAAAACTGAAATCTAAACAAGTAAACAAATTCAAAATGTTAACTTTATGCTCTAATTAACACAAAAAATGTATAAAACTCATATGGCATACCCATCTAGTATAACAATAATTTCTAAGTAACACCAACAACACTAAAGATCTAAATTTTCATAATCACAACAATATACCCAACAACAACAATTATCAGATTTTATAACAACAAACATTAATTAAGTAAGAAAAATAACAAAATTTCCAGCGATACATACCCATCTTGGCCCCTATTATAACAACAATAATCAGATTTTATTGCTCAAACATTTTGTCTTGGCCCCTATTATATTACCGTAAACACGCGTAGATACAGTTAATACATAATATTGATGGATTTATCAATTTTAAAAGTGGAATTACCGTAACATCCTCAAATTGGGCCTAGAAGTAATAGGTATTTCCTGTAAATTTAAATGCGATTTAAATTGTTATTGTGTTTGATTGTATAATTAATAGGTCGATAAGCCTCAGGAAATATTGTGGCTAGTGAAATATTGATTGTTTTAAATTTATTTAGTTGACGGTAAAATAAAATTGTATTTCCCCGCAAATGGTTTTTAAGTTTCAGACAATAATAAATACGGGGAATGAAAATTAACACTTATATGGTATATTATATGTGTTGGATCGGGTTTTATTTCTCATTCATACATACATACGTACGAATACACACACACCTCTAAACCTAAATCAATTATCAAAATCATGAAGAATCATCAAATTCAAGCTTCCAAGATCAAATTCAAGTCTTGTTAATCATCTTAAACAAGGTATAATCAAGTGTTCTTCATGTTCTTCATCCTAGAAATTGGGGGTTTTGGGATTTTTTGCTAATTAGTGAGTTTAATCCGAAATTAGGGTTTGATTTTGTGCAATAGTTGTTAGTTATGATTTATTAACATAGATTAATCATTTCATTATCATTCAAAGCATGTTATAAGTGTTAATTTCGTGATTTCTTTAACCCTAGAAATTGGGGTTTTGAATATTTGATTTAGTTGGCATGATTAATCTTGAATTTAAGCTAGTAATGATCATATTATCATTAGTTGATAAGAAATTCTTGATTATAAGTAAAACCCTAACTTAGAGAGAAAAGATTATGGTGTATTCATGATAAAAGTGTGATTTAGTTGATAATTCATGAAGTAAAGATTGTGGTTATGTTAGAGTTGTTAATTAGTGCCTAATCCATGATTATGACATGAGCTCTAACTTAAAATGGAAGAATTTGATTAAGTGTTCATGAAGTGTTTTAGTGGATTGTTAATTTGGAAGCTATTAATCTTGTTATTGGTGTGATCATGTTAGTTAACAATGATTAATGTGAACTAAGGTGATAAGCTGATTATAATTATCATGATTTATTAGGTGAGAGTGAACTAATGAAGTTAATAGTGATAATTCATATTAATGGAATGAATTATGTGAAATTACTACAAGTGATAACTAAATTGATGTATAGTTGAAAAGTGGTTAACATGATATCTAATCATGATTAAGAAACAATTCAAGAAGTATGAACTTGATGTTTGTGATGATAGTAATAATACATATGAATTGAGATTTTTGGTATAAATCTATTGAAGTAGTGTTATGTAGATTTGATACAAGTAACTGACTTGTGTATTTTGTTGTATTTCCAGATATGGAGAAGACTCAGTGATATTAGACTACTGAGTGTGCGACTATGGTAGTCGGTGAGTGGACTTTGATCTCTCACTATAATTTAGTGATCACTTATGTGGTTACTTCATGTGTTATGTGTTATATTCAAGTGTTAAGTGTATTGTGAATTGTGTTAAAGTGTTAAGTGACCTATTGGTAACTGTGTTAATAGAGGTCAACTATGTTGGACTGTGTTGTTACAGGTTAGTCAACACAAGGGTTGTGAACATTCGTTGTAAGTAAGGCTTGTGTTGACTAAAGGTAACAAACGGTTATCGGTTAACCACTGTATTGGCCTGCAGTTGGTGTAAGTGTCGCTTGGTGGGCCACCGCGGCTGAGGGCGCCACAAGGGCCACCGATCCTCTGGTGATGTTGAGTCAAAGTGTTAATTGTTGTAGACTCATGGTGTTAAACTAAGTTGTATTGTTAGTGATGAGTTAACTCACTTAGCTTCGTGCTAATCCCTCGTTGTTTACTCCTTGCAGGTTAATATCTTTTGTTATGGGCGGGTCAAGGAGTAACTGAAGAATGTTTGACTAGGATTACTCTGATTATTATTTAATACAGTTTAAAATGTTGATTATATAATGTCCAGGATATAAAGGATTGTTTTGTAAACGTTAATAATTAATACTTAGAACTTAGGTAATGGAAGATGACGACATGTCATTTTATGTATATATATGTTTTGGGACTTGAGCTTCCGAATTGTTTTTTAAAAAAAAAAAACAGTTGTAAATTCTGGGGCGTTATAAGTACCAATACCCATTGTATTAACATCGACTGTGTTTTAGGGTTTATAATCCAATCTGCAAAATCCTTGCCTAACACCTGAAAGATGAAGAAACCCTGGGCACAAGATGATTCATCTTCTCCATTCAGTCGTTTGCCAGACGATCTGGTTCTCCAAATATTCAACAAAATCATCGATTTGAAAACTTTATGCACTTGCAGGCTCATTTCCAGACGTTTCTCTTCCATCGTCCTTCAAATCGACTCCGTTTCCGTAACTGTTTCATCCGAATTCGATTTGAAAAACGTACGTACCGTCACTTCTAGACGCGACTCCTTTTTAGCTGCGAGGAAGTCAATTTCGAGATTTACAAGACTCAAGTCTCTGCACATCCACTGTTGGGTCAGATTGTCTGCTGATGCAAAATTGGAAATTGATCTAAGTATAGTTAATACTGCTGGAACTATTTGTTAGTACTGCTAGTTTTGGTTTGCACCATTGGTTGAAGTTTAAGCTGCTGCATATGTTACAACCGGTGGACTATTCTCAGTTTCCACTGTCAAGTCATCTGAAGTTAATACCGCTAGTCTAGTTTACATGGTTTCCACCGCGGGTACTGATAGCAGCGGAAACAATGTCTAGTGGATCCGTCAGACTTGCACGTGCAGTGAACAGTAATTACAGACCATGCTTAGCAGAAATACAGATACATAGTTAGATTAGTTTCCAAACTTTAATGAGGATAACTTGTAAAAGAAAACTCTAATAATGAAATAGAGTTTTCTTATTTTCAAAGCATGGCATGCATATTAGTTGGTGTACTTTTGTTTTGACTATATGTATGGCTTATCTTCTTCATTGTAAAAGATAGCTTCAAGGTTTCTTTGTAAATCCTGATACAAAACCAGTATATCCGTATTATTACCATCAATAATAATATTGAAGCTTTGGTTGTTAAATTATTTCTTGTTGTTCATTCGGTTAAAATCTTCCTTGTTAACAAGTGTTATTCCGCAAACTTCTTGTTAATACTTCAAAGCTTTTAGTTAGTTAAATCTTGACATTGTTCAAGTCTGGGATCCACAAGTGGTATCAGAGCAGTTGGTAGCTTTGAATATAGGAAGTGTTTGAAGAAATTAAGCTTTAGAGTTTAGGCTACATTTAAAAATGTATGCAGAAACTTCAGATGGGATTCAAGCAACAAAGATCCCAATACTCAAACCTGATGAGTATGAGATGTGGAGAAACAGAGTTAGGCAATACATGTTACTTACAGATTATCAAATGTGGGATATTGTTGAAAATGGTCCGAAGTACAAAACTGATGCAAACGGTGTTAGACTACCAAGATCAGCACCAACCTCTGATATTGAACAAAAAGAGAGAGCAACAGAGATGAAAACTCTCAGTACTCTCTTGATAGCCATTCCAAATGAATATCAAAGTAATTTTGATCAATGTGCAGATGCAAAGGTTCTTATGGAGGCACTGGACAAAAGATTTGGTGGAAATGCTAGCACCAAAAAGAACAAAAGATCACTGCTCAAGCAACAGTTTGAAAACTTTGGAGCTACAAAGTTCGAAACTTTAACTCAAGTCTTCGACAGATTCTCAAAGTTAGTAGGTGATCTGGAAAATCACAAGGTCAACATAGATAAGGATGATCTTAATAGAAAATTCTTAAGATCATTGGGAGATGAATGGACAATGTATACAGTTGGGTTAAGACAGAAAAGTGATTTAGATGATAAGGAGTTAAGTGACTTGTATAATGATCTCAAATCATTTGAATCAGAAGTGGAAAGCAAAAAGCAAGCAGATGGTTACTCTCAAAGTGCACAAAATGCAGCATTCATATCTACTGGTAAAAGACAAATTGAGTCAAAGTCTTATGGTGGTACATCAGTTGGATATGGATCTGGATCTGGTTCACTACCACAGGACAGATCTTATGATCAAGTTATGGAAGCTTTCTTTGCAGCTCATGTAAACTCATCACTCATTCATGAAGAATTGGAGCAAGTCAATCCTGATGATCTTGAAGACATGGATCTAAAATGGCAGATGGCTATGATTTCCATGAGGGTAAAGCGATACTTACAAAGGACTGGAAAGAGTAATTTCGGTTTGAGAAGAGAAGACAATGCTGGGTTTGATAAGAGTAAGGTAGAATGTTACAATTGTCACAAGATGGGTCATTTTGCTAGAGAATGCAGATCTCCAAAGCAAGAAGGAAATGATCAAAGATCAGTTCAAAGAACTGGTGGGTATAATGGAAATCAAAGAAGAAACATTCAAATTCAAGATACTTCCACAAATGCTCTAGTATCTCTGGATGGACTAGGAGTGATCAAGATCAAGTTGAAGAAATGCAAAATCTTGCACTAATGGCTCAAACAGAAGCTGAAGATTCAGATGAGGTTCCATATGAGAGCAAGTCAAGGAGTACATGGCACATTGATAGTGGTTGCTCTAGGCACATGACAGGGGATAAAAGCAAGTTGCAGAACTTCAAGAAATTTGATGGAGGTCCTGTAGCTTTTGGAAGTAGTCCAAATGGTGGAAGGATTACAGGAAAAGGAATTGTCAACAGTGATAAGATAAGATTTACTGATGTGTATTTTGTTGAACAAATGAAGTATAATTTGCTAAGTGTAAGCCAAATTACTGAGAAAAAGAATCCAGTTCACTTCACAGACACAGAATGTTTTATTCTTTCTGACAAATTTAAACTTGATCCAAACATGATCTTAATGAAAATTCCAAGAAAGAATAACATGTACTGTTGTGACTTAGCAAATTTCATACCTCAAAAGGAGTTAAATTGTCTTATTTCAAAAGCTATTGTTGATGAATATGATCTTTGGCATAGAAGGATGTGTCACATGAATTTCAAAACCATTAACAAACTTGTTAAAAGTAAACTTGTCAAAGGTTTACCTGACAAAACATATTCATGTAATGATCACTGTGTTACCTGTCAAAAAGGCAAGCAACATAAATCCTCTTATAAGCCCAAAATCATGAATTCAAATTGCATCCCTTTACAATTATTGCACATGGATTTGTTTGGACCAACGAATGTGAGTAGTATAGGGAAGAAATCATATTGTCTTGTGATCATTGATGATTTTAGCAGATTTTGTTGGGTATTCTTTCTTAGGACAAAAGATGAAACTGGTGAGCAACTTAGATCATTCATCACTAAGATAGAAAATCAAATGAATCTGAAAGTTAAAATCATTAGTAGTGACAATGGTACATAATTTAAAAATCAATTGATGGATAAATTTTGTGATTCAAAAGGTATTGAAAGACAGTTTAGTGCTCCTAGAACTCCACAAAAAAATGGAGTTGCTGAAAGAAAGAATAGGACACTAATTGAGGCTGCTAGAACAATGTTAGCAGATGCCAAATTACCAATGACTTTCTGGGCTGAAGCAATTAGCACTGCCTGCTATGTTCAAAACAGAACCTTAGTCATTAAGCCTCACAACAAGACACCTTATGAGCTAATTTTCAATAGAAAACCTTTAGTTATCCTTTTGAAACCATTTGGTTGTCCTGTTACCATCTTAAATACCAAGGATCATTTAGACAAATTTCAAAGCAAAGTTGATGAAGGATGTTTTGTTGGATACTCTATTCCCAGTAAAGCCTATAGAGTATTTAATCACAGAACTAGAATTGTGGAGGAAACGATGAATCTGACTTTCAATGAACACACTCCAAATCTTGTAGGAACAGGACCAGCACACTTGTTTGACTTAGATGCTCTAACCAAATCTTTTAGACACTTGTATGAGACATCAAATGCAGGTACAAATACAACTGTGTAGGTTAAAGCAAATAAGGAAAAAGGAAAAACACTTGAATATGTTCTCTTTCCCATCTGGACTCCTGATCCTCCAGAAATTTTTGAATCTCCACAACAACAAAGTACAGAACAAGTCACAACCATTGATGATGATGAGAATACATTATCAGATTCTAATCTACATCAAACAGAAGAGGAAGTAGATCAAGGAACTGCTGAGAATGCATCAGATTATGTAGATGAAAATCAAAGTACACCATGTCATAATGTGTCTGATCCTCCTGATTTGGATCAGAACATGACAAATCTTGAGACCAGTATTCCTGAATCATCTTCATCACATTATCAAGCTCACAAAAGCTATCTTCCTTTAGATAATGTGATTGGTCCCATAGATGCACCCATGCAAACCAGAAGGCAATCAAGAGATAATGAAGAGGACATCAACACTTCATTGTATGCATGTTTCTTATCTCAGATAGAACCTAAGAAAGCAATTGAAGCTTTAAAGGATTCTATTTGGGTTGAAGCAATGCAGGAAGAACTGCTTCAATTTAAGATCCAAGAGGTGTGGACTCTAATGGATCTTCCAAAAGGTAAGTGGCCAATTGGCATTAAGTGGGTGTTCAGAAACAAGAAGGATGAGAGAGGGATTGTCATAAAGAACAAAGCAAGATTGGTTGCTCAAGGTTATTCTCAAGAAGAAGGTATTGATTATGATGAAGTTTTTGCTCCTGTGGCAAGAATTGAAGCAATCAGATTATTCTTGGCTTATGCATCCTTCAAGAACTTCAAAGTGTATCAAATGGATGTAAAAAGTGCATTTCTTTATGGTAAAATTGAAGAAGAAGTGTATGTGTGTCAACCTCCAGGATTTGAGGATCCTATGCATCCTGATAAGGTATACAGATTGGATAAGGCATTGTATGGTTTACATCAAGCTCCAAGAGCCTGGTATGATACCTTATATGTGTATCTTTTGGAAAATGGATTCAAAAGAGGTTCCATTGATAAGACTTTGTTCACAAAAAGAATCAAGAGTGATATTCTACTTGTTCAAATATATATTGATGACATCATTTTTTGTGACACCAGGCAATTTAGGTTAACTTTTAAACTTAACCGAAACCCTAATTACGTGTATTTAGATGTGATTTAGGCTAAATATTTGTAATTACTTGTAACTATTTGTATATTATTGTGAATGTACGCTTACGTAATTAGTTGTAATTACGCGAAACAACCGGACGGAGTCCGACACAGTATAAATACGACGTTGGTGAAAACATTTCTATAAATAACTTTAATATGTTTTTAGAAGTTATTTATCATATATTATTATTTTGTTAAAATAATACACGAAAAACTAAGGCGTTTTGGCTAAAACGTCTCAAACGCAACAGAAACGCGCGGAACGCGCCCGACAATCGAACGAAAACCAAAATATATTTTAAGAATTTAAAATATATCATGTAGAGTGAAACTTTCATTTAAAATATCTCATTTGATGTTAATAATGAAAAACGTCTAATAAAAACGTTACGCGATTAAACCTCCATAAAACGTGCACGCAAACCGAGGCCGACGAATTAACGGAACATTTTTATAAATGTTTTTAAGTATTTTAATGAATACTTCAATCAAAAATATCAAAATTTAAGTCGTCACTTAAAAACGCGTATAAAACATTTAACGTATAAATAAACGTCTAAACAATCGAGTAAACGAACGGGAAATGAAACCAATTAAAAGGAAATGTGAAATGACTAAAATACCCTTGTGGGGGACCCACAAAAATCGGCCCCAAGGCCACCTCCCTCCATCCACCACTCCAATTACATGCAAATGAAATGATGATATTCCTTAACCCTACAACCACTTACAATCCATGCACCACTTACACCCTCATTCCTTACACTCCACCTTTTTCTTTTCTTCATCTCTCTAACCCAAAACACTCTCAAAAACACTGAGTTTACAGCCACATTCATCAACAAGAATCATCATTTAAATCACCAAGAATCAAGAACAAGAAGAAGGGAAGCAAGGATCAAAGCCTATCTCCATCATCTTCATCCTTTCTTCATCATTCTAAGTATGAACACACATTCTCTCTCTCTAAAACTGATTGCATGATGATTATTTACTTGTTTTGTAGCTCATCTAACATTATTATGTCCAAATAAAAGGTTAAAATACGTTTTTACCAAACATATATAAAAACACAGAATCTGTCCCAAAAATGCAGTTTACAAAAATATTCGTATAAAATAGAATTTTGAGAGTTAGAAGATGCATTTTTTTTAAGATTTGCATATTGAAAAGATCTACAACTTTCGTGTTTTTCACTTTTTCCAGAAACGTACTCATTTCTCTCTACGAGCCGATTTATAGGACTGACCTGTTAGTTTTCGAGAATTGTGTTCGGAACTTTCGCGGAATTTATTTAATATGTAAACGGACTTGTTAAATGCTGGAAATTTGACATGTTAGTCTAGACTCATAGTAGATCAGTTGGTAAAAATTTGGAAGTTTGATTTGGACTAGAGATAGGTAAAATCAGTTGGCGTAATAACCCGACAAAAACCGAAACATGGAATCTTGAAGTTGTAAAGTACATTTTAAAAACCGACACTTTGGATGACTCCGACACAAACCGACAAATTATTTGGACTCTTTAAACTGATATATGGGTTAGGTAAAAGTTTCGGGTCAAACCTAGTAGGTTTGACCAAGTCAACAAAAATGGCTCGGTTTCTAAAAACGACAAAACTTACTATTTTTGGAAAGTGGTAACAAAAATGGGCTTGGATGACTTAGTTAGTAACTTGGACCAACGACTAAACTTAGAAAGTTTCCCGAATTAGAAACCGACACTTAAAACAATTTCTGAAAATATCCTAAGTCTCAAGTAGAGACACTAACCTAGTGATGCTACATTTTGCTAGTGATGCTACATTTTGCTAGTGATGCTACATTTTGCTAGTGATGCCACATTTTCTGAAAATATCCTAAGTCTCAAGTAGAGACACTAACCTAGTGATGCTACATTTTGCTAGTGATGCTACATTTTGCTAGTGATGCCACATTTTCTGAAAATATCCTAAGTCTCAAGTAGAGACACTAACCTAGTGATGCTACATTTTGCTAGTGATGCTAAGTTTGACCAACCTTGACAAGTGTTGTGCCACGGTCGTTACGCAGCACAACGGGGTTTTAAATTTGTAAAAAGCTGGGGCCTAAATTCTACTTACAGCAGCAAGTATAACTCAGGGTCGTTCTTAAAAATCAACTGTATTGTGAAACAGAGAAATCAAAATGTCCAAATCTGGCTAGTGACGGAAGGTTTTGAAAAGAGCTGAAATTGATTTTTGTTTTGTTTGTTTTTCTAAATTATACTACTAATTAAACTAAACAAGTAAATTAATTAAACTAGGCAATAAAATAAAGAGGTAGCAGTCAGGATAGAGGAGGTATTTGTTGTGACTTCGTTAGCCTTTCATTGGGATGATGTTTTAGTTTAAGTTATGAAAACGTCTTTCTAAAGATTTGTATTTTATTTGTTTCAAGTATTTGTGGTGTAAGCACTAGTACCCTACTGATTGATTGCTCAATCAGTATGTCACTGAGTAACTAGGCTATCGTGATTCTGATCGAAGGAGGCTGCTCAACTCTCAACACTGCCCTATTACGGAACAGTGACCCTTTTCTAGAATATGAAGATTCCTGGGCGCATGCATAGAGTAACAGACCCACTAATGTTCCGACCGTTCTTAACACCACAGTGATACTCAATTGAATAAAACATCTAAGTTTAAG
This sequence comes from Helichrysum umbraculigerum, assembly GCA_949592205.1. Classification (NCBI taxonomy): domain Eukaryota; kingdom Viridiplantae; phylum Streptophyta; class Magnoliopsida; order Asterales; family Asteraceae; genus Helichrysum; species Helichrysum umbraculigerum. The sequence continues at coordinate 113,063,624 of CATIUR010000003.1, read as the reverse complement.
ACTTGGTTGGTGTTTGATTACTTTCCATCAATGGTTTTGTAGAATCCAGGGGTGATAGACATATTTGGAATACTAGATGATTCCTCGTCTTCCTTACTGGATTCATAAGCTAAGTTTGTATTTTAGATCAAAAGATTCTCCATTTATGATTTAAACCAGCCCTCACTTGAATTTGACCAATAAATCCCTAGTTTATTCACAGTGTACAATACTTGATTAGTAGTTCCACGGCTTCAAAACCAGACCATGCCATTTAACATAAATAATTACGTTGTAGTTTGGTCACGGTGTACAATACTTGGTTAGTAGTTCCACAGCTTAAAACCAGACAATGTTATTTGAACATAGATAATTAATTACCCCTGATATGACGTCTTATCAAAAAGGTTTTAACCACGTTTATTGGTGGAAAGGCATTAGTTGAATGCGGTTTAAAATCATAGATGGAACGTGTAATCAAAACACTGAGTTTTCATTTATAATATATAGTTGGGAACATTATTCCACAACGGATTGTGCCCACGACTTTCATAGCTTCCACGTTCCGTACTCCACACATTCGTGATGTTTCCGGCGCTATACAAATGAAAGCCGTATAACGTTACCTCCGTTGTTTCATAATGACATCATCCCAATTAATGACTAACTACATCACAACAAACACATAATATAACTACTCACTAATCATGGCAAGTAATCCTAAATCTAGCATAATAACAATAATAACATGCATCATGATAGATAAGGAAAGATATAACCGTAAATAGCGCGTAGCTTGAATATATGCTGAAAGATTACAACGAGCGGAACCTCCGAAATATCTTCAACAATATTACAAAATGAACCCTCAAAGTATCTTCAACAATATTACAATATTACCCCTCCGTTAGTCTTGGTTAAATATTAACCAAGAACTAACCGACTACTAACCTAAAACTAACCTAACTATATTCTCCTCTAACTCCTAAGAGTAGTGCTAGAGAGAGAATCTAAACTAGAGAGGGAGAGAGAGAGTATTCTTGAGAGAGAATGAAGAATGAGGTGTGTGGAATGAAGGAATGGAGCCATCTATTTATAGGCTAAGCATAAGATCTCACGTACAAGCACCAAAGCACCAAAATACAAGCGAACGAAGCACAACGGAAGCACACTGGGGGGGGGGGGGGGGTACCAGGCCGTACACGGCCTAGAACAGGCCGTAAACTGGCATTTTAGGCCATACACTGCCATTTCCAGGCCGTACACGGCCTCCTAGGGTCGTGTGCATGGCCGTGTGCATGGCCGTGTGCTGTTTTCGGCTTTCTCGTTGCTTAAATCGCGCGTATCTTCTTCGTTTCTTATCCGTTTGACTTGATTCTTTCGCCTATGGTCTCGTAATTCCGTTACGATTCTAATGATGCCAAATGTGCCAAATTTGGATGTCTTTAGAGTTGGCGTGTGCGGAATGCCCTTGGTTTGCGCTCAGACGGCTCTGTTTTCTTCGTTCTTTACCCGATCTGCACGATTCTTGATTCTCCACTCTCGTAATTACCTGTGACATCATATGAAATTAATTAAGAACTTGTATCATAAGGAAATCAAAAAGAGTGTAAGAATCAGTGATCGAATAATCTGCCTCGATTTGCGTGCCTTTTGGACGTTTTTAGCACTTTTTACAGCAATGCCTATAATTTGACCAACTTTGTGAAATTAAGTAAATAAACGTTTAATTCAAGTGTTTTCACCAAGAATTAGGCCAAATGTGCGGGAAATATGTGCCTGAAAACATGAGTTTTTAGCACATATCAAATATCCCACACTTAGACATTGCTTGTCCTCAAGCAAAACTCAGTTTTTAGGAAAAATGTTTTAAGCAGATTTGGCGAATTCTAAATTTCTTAGGAGCAACCATCCCATACATCAGCAAACCATAATAGAAAATAAGGAAAAATAAGATAACCGTCTCAGAAACAAGGAATGACTTTCTTAGGCATACTTCCAACTCTCGCGATCTTGGAGTATACATGACCGGGCGATTCCTCACAAGGTGGTCACTCAATTCACTCAAAGTGTATTGGGTTTCCTAACATTCTAGAACAAATGAAATCGCTCAAAAGCCAGTCATGTAGCACTCATCGTCATAGGCTTGATCGAGAATCGTATCTCCACCACTTAAGTGAGGACGGTGCTAATTATCCCAAGACATTCATGAGGGTTGTAATGTTTGGTGAGGGTGAAAGGGTATGGATAATGGTTTGTTTTTCGGGTGTAAGGGTTTAACTGTACCTTAGAACTCCTAAAAATTATGAAGAACTTTATTTAGAATAGTGCAAATACGGAAACGAAACTAGATAGCTATTTTGCTTCTATCAGATTCTTCTGTAGATTGATACTACTGAAAGCACTTAGCTTTATTCTTAGACTAACTATTTTTCTTCTTGAGAATTTCTCTGCCACAGAATTTCCAAGGGATTATTCTTTCATTTTTTTTTCTTTTTTCTTTTTCTTTTCTTTCTCTTTTTTTTTCTTTTTTTTTTGGTTCCCTTAGAAATCCTTTCTAACTTAACTTCTTCATTCGTGACAGTCTTTTGGTGTCAATTTTTCATACCATGATTTCTCTCTCCTTCATATATAACTTTGATGACTTTGTGAGAGAGGATTTGAGAAAGTGGAATGTTGAATTAAGCAAAAAGGATATTCTAAAAGGCGTTTTTCATAACCCTAGAAATTCTGAGGTAAGCTTTTGGGAATTTTTGGGAAAGTGGGTTTTAAAAATTAGGGTTTTATGAAACGAAAGGTTTAGGCTCAACAGGGTTTACTAAGCGGATCATCGATACTAAAGATGAGTATCGGAAAGTTTTTGGCTTGAAAAGATATGAGAAAAGGGGGTTAAATCCTAGGGAATGTCAAGATCATTTAATTGCACCTATACCGCGTACGGTACTCACTAATATGGTCTCGAAACGTATGTCAGGAGCAAGTTCTAATTCAGAGATGCATACATCGGCACACACAACAAACGAAAAGTGAAGCATTAAAAATGAATGCTATAGGGCTCAAGATACCTCACTACAAGTTTTTGGGTTATATATGCCTAGTCATGCGATGCCCCTTTTAGATTATCATTTTTGTTTGAGAGATTCCTACCTTATTTTCCTTAGATTCCAAAATAGCATACTCATATACGGGAATGATTCCTCTTTAGAAACTTTAGAATTCAAAATAGCAGAGTTAAAAACTCGTACTTTTTATTTTATTTTTGAAAAATTTTGAAATTTTGAGGAACATTTTCTGAGTATGCCATTTGGACAAAAAGACATAAAATCAATCCAAGGTATCTATACCTGCTATCCCACACTTAGAGGAACATTGTCCCTAATGTTCTCTTGAGTAGGGATTTTACACATAAAATCCCACACTTAGAGTTTGAACATATAGAAAATGTTTCTCAAGTGTTGTTTTTGGGCTGGAATCCCACACTTAGTGATAAGTTTAGGATACGGCATAGATAACACACAAAACAAAACAGATTATTTATTTATTGAAAAGTGAAGATAGGGTAAGGAAACTCCCCGGATAGCGAGATGCTCGGATGCTTATGATTTGAAAATTGCTGAAATAGAAGCTGCTAGGATCCATTTCTGCATTTTCTTCTGGTTTTATCTTCGAGACTCTTGCTAGGGTTTTCCACATACTTCAAAACTTCTTTCAAACTCTTTCTTTTGTGAAATGATCTCGTATGTGTGAACACGTTGGATATGCCTTTTCACAAACTCATGTATTTTTGCAAACGAAAGTGAAATCACTGTCTCAGATTTTGAAGAGATGTTTTCTACGACTAATCATTTATAAAAACATGTGTTTTTAAACGAGTTTGAGCATAATGCATAAAAGTAGTATGCAAGTACCTCAAATGCTCGAAACATATGAATTATTTGTTTTTACTTCCTGTTTAACTGAGACAAGTGGTTTGTTTGCAAAATGAGTTGTTTTTTTTAGAGACGTTTTTGAAAATAGTTTAGGCATAACCAAGTGTGAAGGATAGTCGGAGATTCTGATTCACTTATTGACACTCAATCTTCTCGTTTTATTGCACGGGTTGCCTCCCGAGAAGCGCTGCTTTTATAGTCGAGAGCTCGACTTTACTCCTCTGAGATCAGAAGCTGGGTAAGGAGCTCCCAGGGCGAGTGATGGTGACATTATGTGCCCTGGGTTGTGGAAATGTGTAACGCGGAGGATAGATCCTTTGGAAGTGGCAGACCATGGTTGAGATTAGGTCTGATGGTTCCATGGTATCTACTTTGAAGTGTCGAAGTTGTTCTGAGGCTGCTCTGGAAAGACCTAGCAATCCGTTGATGATATAGTCAACCGCCTTAGTAACTGGCCCATTAGGGTCAATCATAGTGGTTGTGCTTGTCGTGATATTTTCTCGAGATGGATGCTTAAGTCTGAAGGAGTCCATAAATTCCAATAGTTTCATCTTCAGCTCTTCAAACTCTTCAGTGTGTAGATTTCCTCCGAATTCAGATGTTGACTTGCACAAGCTTTTGATTAGCTGGTGCTGATGAAGGGTGAAGGGAAAGCCAGAGTTCTTGAAAATATGAATTATTTTGTTGAATATCTCGCGATATCCAGCCTGAAGGATAAACTCTGCTTTCTCGGCTTCTTCTGCATTCAATATCTCATATAGTCGAGTTATCACATAAGTGACAACATCGAGAAGAGACATGTTTTTAACCATGATGGGATGATTACGCCTCCTTTCTTCCCAAGTGATGTACCGAAGCTCTTCGATTATCAATCTGATATGATGTTCTAAAGTAGCCTTGATGATGAATCGATTGCATTCTTTGGTACTCAAGTGATCTTTTTCAGCTAACAAGTCAAGGAATTCCCGAAGATTTCTCATTACCATGAAGTCAGCGTGGTTACTGGGGTTTCCAGTAGCGTCTTCGATATTTCTTCTGATAACACCCAATATTTTCCTCTGTTTTAAGGAATAAGGAAATGCAGAGCCCATGAGAACATCATACACCTTGCGGTATATTTGTCTTTGTTCAATGTAGAATAATAGTTCTTCTGCGTTACTCCTTTCTTCATTGAGCTGGGATTTGAGTGCGTCAGCGAAGACTCTGATGCAATGTCTAAGGTAGAGCGGATCTTGGGTTCTATTGCTAGCAAGACGGATAGTGGATGCTGCCTCAATAACTGCTATCAGCCACCTTTGATGCATATAATAATTATTGGTGGAGTTTCTAATAGCTGCTATTATGATGTAAGGGTCACCATCATATTCGTCTATCACAGAAATCATTTGCTCATAAGTAGAGACAATTGGGATGCATATGATTTCTTGAGATAATGCTTGTGAATCATGCAGTTCAGGAGAATCAAGAGGACGAATGCCCATAGGTACGTTTCTCGAGTCACCATTCGTAGTAGGAGTATCAACCTTATGTAGATCAGGGAGCTCAACTACATCGGGAGGTGGCTGGAGATTCGTTAATCTGCTTGCTTTGAAGTCCGAGATCTCTTTCAGATTGTGTATGAGAGTTCGCTCGATGTCTTCTAGATTGCAGAGTCGAGGGCAAGTGAGTGGCTTTGTTGGATCCAAGATAGGATTAATCATTCTTTTGAGGATACAAGCAAAAGCATCATCGGCCAGAAGCTCATCTTCTTTCATTTCTTTTTCCTGCTTAGCTGCATATTCTGGGGTCTCATCATCTGATTTGACTTGGCTAATAGTAAATAGCTCGGCATTCTCCATCGGAATACAACCGTCTTCTTCGATCTTGAATGTGATGCTTTCACCGTGAGCGCGCAAGCTAATCGTCTGAGAGTGTACGTCAATGACTGCTCTGGCTGTGTTCATGAAAGGCCTACCTAGGATAATAGGGATGTTTATATCTTCCTGCATATTCATTACCACAAAATCAGTTGAGAAAAAGAATTTATCGACTTTAACCATGATGTTCGCAGCTATTCCCTTAGGATATCTAATAGATTGGTCAGCTAGCTGGACACTCATTTTAGTGGGTTTCAGGTCTCCTAATTCTAGTCTTTTGAATAGTTAATGTGGCATGAGGTTAATGCTTGCTCCTAGACCGGCTAGAGAGCAGATATCGCCAGATTGGTTGATAGAGCAAGGAAGGGTAAAACGTCCGGTATCTCCTAGTTTTTCCGGTAGACGGTTTTGAAGGATAGCTGAACATTCAGCAGTCAGTGGGACATTAGGTACTTCGGGTACCTTGTCTTTATTTGAAATAAGTCTCCTAACATATTTGGCATACTTGGAAGTTTTGACTTCATCAGGTCGCTGCTTGAGGCGTCCTGGAAATGGTATGCTTATCTTTTTAGGGTTTGGAGAAGACTTTCTCTCAACTGTCTGTGTGACAGGAGATCGTTCTTTCACCGGAGAAAGAACTGAAGGTTGGCTCGGTGCCACCTTGGAGTCTTGGTTGTTTACTTGGTTGGCTTCTTGGGTAAAGGTGTTACTAGGAAGACTACCCTGTGGTTGAGTGTCGATACGTTCTGCTAGTCGCCCTACTTGGGTTACAAGAGTATTTAGTAATGTTAGTTGGTCCCTTAAGAAGAGGTCAACTTGGTCTTGTCTAGCCGTAATCGTTTGGATGATTTGTGTGAGGGTGTCGTCTAGACTAGTAATTGGCCTGGTAGGTTCATAAGGTTGGGCCATCTCAGGTGTGGTTTCAGGAAGTAATGGTGGTTGGTTATAGCTGAGTTGAGGTGGTTGTGGGTAGGTTGGGAGTGGGAATTGGTTGGGTGGTTGAATTGGTAGGAATTGGTTGGCTCGAGGAGGAGAGGTTTGAGCATAATCAGGTGGACGCGGATGAGTTCGGAACTGGTCGTAGTAGGCTGTGCCATCAACAGGGTTTGCAACTTGAGGATTGGTACAGTTTTGACAGGACCGGATATGGTAGACCTGTTGAGGAGGTTTCTTCAGCTTTCCTACTTCCTCGGTTAGTGTTCCGATATGTTCCGTGAGAGATTTGATCACCTCAGTTTGCACAGGATCGGGAAGGGCAAGCGGTGCCGATGATGAGGAATGCTCATCAGTGTTCCAATCGTTGTAATTCATGGTCATGCTCTCAATAAGATTCCAAGCTTCGTCATCCGTGCGAAGTGTGAAGTTGCCTCGAGCAGCGGTGTCGAGCGTTTCTTTGTAGTGTGGTGCAAGACCATTGTAAAATGTGCACAACTGGGTTGATCGTTCGATTTGGTGGTTAGGACATCTTTTAAGCAACCTCTTAAATCTTTCCCATGCACAGTAAATTGATTCATCGTGAAACTGTTGGAAGTCCAAGATGTCTTTCTTTAGCTTGATTCGTTTGGATGGAGGAAAGTACTTTGTTAAGAACTTATCTTCCATTTCTGCCCATGAGGAGATAGAGTTGGTCTCTAATTCCTCAAACCAAGTCTGTGCATGATGAGAAAGAGAGTAGGGGAACAGATATAAGCGGATTGTATCTTGCTCAACCCTATTTTGCTTGAAAGAGTCAGATAGGGTAATGAATTTCTTCAGGTGGGAGAAAGGGTCATCCTCTGGTAGTCCGTTGAATTCGTAGCGATTCATGATTAGCTGCACTACATCGTGTTTAAGCTCGAATGATGCTCCTTTAATCTCCGGGTAGTGTATGGGTCCTCCTCGAACTTCTATCGAGGGTTTGTTGCTATCAGCGAGAGTTATGCGTACGGCGGTTGTAGGATTGTGGGAAGATGAGCGCTTCTCTCGTCGGATAGGTAGGATATCGTCTTCGGGATAAGGGAAAGGTAGGGTTGAAAGAATTTTCAGGGGTTTAAGAAGGGAGAACCATCCTAAAGGTTCACTAGAAAGAAAGTTCATCATGACGCCTCTGAGTCTTACAGTTGATTCCCCGGCAACGGCGCCAAAAACTTGTTGTGCCACGGTCGTTACGCAGCACAACGGGGTTTTAAATTTGTAAAAAGCTGGGGCCTAAATTCTACTTACAGCAGCAAGTATAACTCAGGGTCGTTCTTAAAAATCAACTGTATTGTGAAACAGAGAAATCAAAATGTCCAAATCTGGCTAGTGACGGAAGGTTTTGAAAAGAGCTGAAATTGATTTTTGTTTTGTTTGTTTTTCTAAATTATACTACTAATTAAACTAAACAAGTAAATTAATTAAACTAGGCAATAAAATAAAGAGGTAGCAGTCAGGATAGAGGAGGTGTTTGTTGTGACTTCGTTAGCCTTTCATTGGGATGATGTTTTAGTTTAAGTTATGAAAACGTCTTTCTAAAGATTTGTATTTTATTTGTTTCAAGTATTTGTGGTGTAAGCACTAGTACCCTACTGATTGATTGCTCAATCAGTATGTCACTGAGTAACTAGGCTATTGTGATTCTGATCGGAGGAGGCTGCTCAACTCTCAACACTGCCCTATTACGGAACAGTGACCCTTTTCTAGAATATGAAGATTCCTGGGCGCATGCATAGAGTAACAGACCCACTAATGTTCCGACCGTTCTTAACACCACAGTGATACTCAATTGAATAAAACATCTAAGTTTAAGACTTGGTTGGTGTTTGATTACTTTCCATCAATGGTTTTGTAGAATCCAGGGGTGATAGACATATTTGGAATACTAGATGATTCCTCGTCTTCCTTACTGGATTCATAAGCTAAGTTTGTATTTTAGATCAAAAGATTCTCCATTTATGATTTAAACCAGCCCTCACTTGAATTTGACCAATAAATCCCTAGTTTATTCACAGTGTACAATACTTGATTAGTAGTTCCACGGCTTCAAAACCAGACCATGCCATTTAACATAAATAATTACGTTGTAGTTTGGTCACGGTGTACAATACTTGGTTAGTAGTTCCACAGCTTAAAACCAGACAATGTTATTTGAACATAGATAATTAATTACCCCTGATATGACGTCTTATCAAAAAGGTTTTAACCACGTTTATTGGTGGAAAGGCATTAGTTGAATGCGGTTTAAAATCATAGATGGAACGTGTAATCAAAACACCGAGTTTTCATTTATAATATATACTTGGGAACATTATTCCACAACGGATTGTGCCCACGACTTTCATAGCTTCCACGTTCCGTACTCCACACATTCGTGATGTTTCCGGCGCTATACAAATGAAAGCCGTATAACGTTACCTCCGTTGTTTCATAATGACATCATCCCAATTAATGACTAACTACATCACAACAAACACATAATATAACTACTCACTAATCATGGCAAGTAATCCTAAATCTAGCATAATAACAATAATAACATGCATCATGATAGATAAGGAAAGATATAACCGTAAATAGCTCGTAGCTTGAATATATGCTGAAAGATTACAACGAGCGGAACCTCCGAAATATCTTCAACAATATTACAAAATGAACCCTCAAAGTATCTTCAACAATATTACAATATTACCCCTCCGTTAGTCTTGGTTAAATATTAACCAAGAACTAACCGACTACTAACCTAAAACTAACCTAACTATATTCTCCTCTAACTCCTAAGAGTAGTGCTAGAGAGAGAATCTAAACTAGAGAGAGAGAGAGAGAGTATTCTTGAGAGAGAATGAATAATGAGGTGTGTGGAATGAAGGAATGGAGCCATCTATTTATAGGCTAAGCATAAGATCTCACATACAAGCACCAAAGCACCAAAATACAAGCGAACGAAGCACAACGGAAGCACACGGGGGGGTACCAGGCCGTACACGGCCTAGAACAGGCCGTACACTGGCATTTTAGGCCGTACACTGCCATTTCCAGGCCGTACACGGCCTCCTAGGGTCGTGTGCATGGCCGTGTGCATGGCCGTGTGCTGTTTTCGGCTTTCTCGTTGCTTAAATCGCTCGTATCTTCTTCGTTTCTTATCCGTTTGACTTGATTCTTTCGCCTATGGTCTCGTAATTCCGTTACGCTTCTAATGATGCCAAATGTGCCAAATTTGGATGTCTTTAGAGTTGGCGTGTGCGGAATGCCCTTGGTTTGCGCTCAGACGGCTCAGTTTTCTTCGTTCTTTACCCGATCTGCACGATTCTTGATTCTCCACTCTCGTAATTACCTGTGACATCATATGAAATTAATTAAGAACTTGTATCATAAGGGAATCAAAAGAGTGTAAGAATCAGTGATCGAATAATCTGCCTCGATTTGCGTGCCTTTTGGACGTTTTTAGCACTTTTTACAGCAATGCCTATAATTTGACCAACTTTGTGAAATTAAGTAAATAAACGTTTAATTCAAGTGTTTTCACCAAGAATTAGGCCAAATGTGCGGGAAATATGTGCCTGAAAACATGACTTTTTAGCACATATCAACAAGTTTGACTAGGTTGACCAACTTTGACCAGGTTTGACCAACTTTGACCAGGTTTGACCAACTTTGACCAGATTTGACCAGCTTTGACCAGCTTTGACCAACGAGTTGACCAACTTTGACCTACGGTTTAAGGCTTATACAACTAAAATAATCTATTTGCAACACACGATTTGTACTACTGAATAGTATACAACAAAGCAAACTTAATAATAATGTCTAAATGAATTATTATTACAAACTTTCTCCAACGGGTCGTACACGTTTTTGATAAACGAACTTGAACAACTTATTTGGACATACTAGTTGATGAACTAGCTCTTGGTGGACATTAACCCTCCACCTACACGATTGGCTTAAGTGGACATTGACCCCCACTTATACAATAGCTATAGATGGTCTTTTGAGACATCTACTTATACCCAACCTTATACGTTTTTAGGACGTTAGAAGGTTGCACACCGGCTTGCTTGCTTATTTGATACTTACTTGCTACTTGCTAATCTAAGGTGAGTTTCATAGCCCCCTTTTTACTTGTTTGAACTGTTTTGGGGTGAGAATACATGCACTGTTTTATGAACTGTTATGTGAACTGTTTTATGAACTGTTTTTAGGAAAACACTTATACGTATTTCATGAGTTACTTTCTATTCCACTAAGGACAATACAACCATTTTAATCTGCTGATTTACAAAACGATATTGCGGTAAAGCAATACAAAACGATATTGCGGTAAAGCAATACAAAACGATATTGCGGTAAAGCAATACAAAACGATATTGCGGTAAAGCAATACAAAACGATATTGCGGTAAAGCAATACAAAACGATATTGTGGTAAAGCAATACAAACATTTCGATATTGCGGTGAAGCAATACAAACTATTATATCTTGTGATTTACAAATACGATATTGGCAATAGTATACTACGATTTACTTTGGCATTCGTGCTACTTTGATAACTATGAAATCTTGTGGTTCATACTATGATTTTAACTGCGCAAACCTATGAACTCACCAACTTTATGTTGACCTTTTAGCATGTATTTCTCAGGTTCACATACGCAGTAGGACTTCCCACGGGAAACAAGGCAGTAGGATGCTTTTGGAAAGCATTAGCTCGAGTCGCATGTTTTCACAAACAACAAGAGATTAGATTGCATTACGATATTTTGTATCAACATTTATGTATTAGAAATCTCTAACGATTTATGTGAACTCCGGATATCTTGTAAACATTTGAATTATGGTAATGTAATATTTTTCAAACGTCTCATATAGAGGTCGTTTGCTTTAATCTTTGTGTTGTGATATTTGATTTGGTCGGCGCCCCCGTGACACCTCATACTTCCGCTGCCACGTGTTTTGGGGGTGCGACATTTTTGGTTCTACAAAAGATTGTTTGTGCAAAGAATTTGAATCTCTAATGCATCAGAAATTCAAAATGAGCTCAATGGGTGAGCTAACATTCTTTCTGGGATTGCAAGTAAATCAACAGTCTGCTGGTATCTTCATTCATCAAGGAAAATATGTGACTGACATTCTAGAAAGGTTTGGTTACAAGGATGTGAAGTCAGCTAGCACTCAAATGGAAACACACAAACCACTGGTTGCAGATCTTGAGGGGGAGAGTTTTGATGAACACTTATACAGATCCATGATTGGATCCCTTATGTACTTAACATCAAGCAGACCAGACATCATTTTTGCAGTATGTGTGTGTGCAAGATTCCAAGCAAATCCCAAGCAATCTCATCTTTATGCTGTCAAAAGGATCTTTAGATATCTCAAAGGTCAATCAAAATTGGGCCTATGGTATTCAAAAGATTCTGCATTTGAGCTTATTGCTTATACTGATAGTGATTATAGAGGTGCAAATGTGGATAGAAAGTCCACATCAGGAGGATGTCAATTTTTGGGAGACAGGCTAGTCTCATGGCAATGCAAAAAGCAAACCACTGTATCCACTTCAACAGCAGAAGCAGAGTATGTTGCTGCAGCAAGTTGCTGTGCTCAAATCTTGTGGATTCAAAATTAATTGCTGGATTATGGTTTGAAATTTTTAAATACTCCTATGTATATTGACAACAATTCTGCTATCAGTATCATCAATAACCCTGTTAAACACTCAAAAACTAAACACATTGAGATCAGATATCATTTTATTAGAGATTGCAATGAGAAAATATTGATTCAGATTTTCAAAGTCCATACTGACAATCAATTTGCAGATCTATTCACTAAAGCATTTGATGTGGGTAGATTTACATATTTGATTACAAGTATTGGAATGATCAACTTGACATAAATCTTTTTCATTAATATCATTTTGTATATATATATATCTCATAAAGTGTTTAAAACGGGTTAATTGTTTTATCTGAGATGTTAACACTGCCGGCATTTATGTTAATACCGCCAGTACACAAGTTAACACCGCCAGTGCAAATATAACCACTGCCAGTTCAATTGTTATGTTAACACTGCCAGTTCATAGTTATAACTAGTACTTGTCACATTTTTGGAATTTTTTTGCTTTGTGTGTATATACATTTTGTGTGCAGGTTGCAGGTTTACTTTAAAATATGTGGCTGATTTTGGTCAAACTAAAGTCCAAAAGTTTTATCATCACATATTTTCCTGAAAGAAAGATTCCAATTTGTTTAAGTACAACTTATTCACATCTTTTTAGGAGAATAGTAATATTTTCAGTCTTACAATCCTTCTTATTTTCAAGATTCTAATCATAGCTCTGGGTTCTATAACTTCGTGTTTATCAGACAAAAATGTCATCCATTATCTCAAAGTTTTTTAAGAAACTCAAATCTTTCAAGGCAAAAATGAACCCAACTCCAGAGCAAGATGTGATTGTAAATGAAATTCCAACTTCCTACTTGTTCGACAATTATTATTCTCCAAGAGAACATTTTTCTGCCGAAACATCGGGAAATACAACTTCTGGAACCTCTGACAATGAGATTCAAGAAGAACCAAACCCTGAGCTGATCAGTTTGGATGAATACCATCAAATGGAAGCTATTCAAGAGTATGAGCATGATCATGTAGTTGAAACACTACAAGAGCAGGTTCAGCTACTGGATAACTACAACTGGGGATTAATGCATCAATGTCGAGAAACTGAGACTAGGCGACGCATTGCTAAAAGATCTCTTCCACGGAAAATAAAGGATAGATTACTTCATTGGAAATACTTGGCAAAAAGAGCAAAAACCAAAGCCAAGATATGGATCAAGTGTAAACTGGATCCATCTAATGAAGTCAGATATAACTATATTCCTCCTTACACTTCCTTTAGAGATCATCTGATGAATCGTCATTATGCTCAAGACTTGGAATTTCCGGATCTCCAAGATCCTGAATTGTATTAAAAAAAAAAAAAAAAAAAGTTACAACCGCTAGCTATACTAGTTATAGTTACAACCGCTAACTATACTAGTTATTCTGTTAACACCGTCAGTCTAACTATCTGTTTTGTACTGCCAGTAATATTGTTACAGTTAGTACTGCTGGTGTCATTGATACTGTTTTAAATTAGGGCTTGTAACTACCGCTAGTTTATAACAGGAAAAAGAGGGTGAAAATCTTTCATTTTCACATACAACTCTTACTCGCTCTCAAAAACTTGAAATCCTCGACCAACATCATCAAATCTTCGCACTCAATTTCAAGTTTAAATCGATCATGGCTTCGTCTTCTTCATCTGAAACTCTTGCAATCGCAGAGAAACACAATATTCTCGCATTTCTGAAGAAAGTTCAAGGATCAGATGATTATCATGGGATGATTGATTTTCTGTTACACAGCAACCTTAAAGAAGCTCTTACTGTAAACCCCATCATCTATATTACTCATCTAAATGATTTCTGGACATCGGCAAAAAGAACAGAAATCAACGGGGTCACTACTATTCAGGGAAAAGTTGCTAGGAAAGTGATCAAAATTTCTGAGGCTTCAATCCGTACTCACTTGTTGCTACAAGATGCCGATGGTATGGATTGTTATCCTATTCTTGAAATTTTTGATAAATTAAATTTGTTGGGGTATGAGGGGGAGAATGATGGCAAGTTAACATTTTTCAAATCAATGTTTTGCCCCCATTGGAAATATTTAATTCATACCCTACAACAATGTATTTCTCAAAAAAGGACTTCTTTTGATCAGTTTAGCAGTAATATTGCAACTGCAATAATCTGCTTAGCTAATGGAGAGAAGTTCAATTTTTCAAAATTGATTTTTACTGGCATGTTGTATAATCTGGAGCATCCCAAAGATAAATTTTTAATGTATCCAAGATTTTTGCAACATATTTTCAACAAAGATTTATAAGATTTGCCAACTACTGGTGACAAAATTGTTATCTCTTCACATTCTAAAAAGGTTTTTGCAAATATGAAGAGAAAAGGTACTGTTAAAGGTACTGCCTTCTCTGGGAAGGATACACCTTTAACTTCACACATGTTGAGAGCAGAAGCTGGTCCATCAACCACTTCTACACCTGCAGTTCAGGAGGAAGATACACCCACTTCCTCTCATCCTAAAACTGCAGTGAAACCATCAAAGAGAACAAGGGACCCTAAACCATCCAAACATAAAGCCAAAAAGGCTAAAAAACAGGCATCTGAGGCTCCTCTTTCTCAGATGTCTCAGTCTGAACTAAACATAAATGAGGTGGTCAATGTAGAGGGTGATGACCATGTGGAAAGGGCTGCCACTACTGTAACTACCTCAGAATGAGTACAGGACAGTGGTAATGGAAATAGGACCCAATCCATGGCAACACAAGATGCAGAGATTCCAATGGATTCCTCTAATGCAGAGGACCCAATGGATATCATTGTATCTAGTGGTCCCAGTACCAAGAACAAAGGGGCCTCTGCTAGTCATGCTAGGCATGATGCAGCTGGTGGTTCCAGTGATCCATCAAAGGAGGTTAACACTTCCAAAGATGGTGAGGACAGTTCTTTACTAAATGAATTGACGAATACTTGTACCAAGCTGTGTGATGTGGTGAAAAAGCAGGGTGAGGAAATTGCTGATCAAAGAAAGCAATTGAAGGAGTTGAGAGATTTAGTGGATGAGCTGATAAATGAAAGAAACATGAGAAAAGAAAAGGCAGAGAAGAAGTCTGAAGGTTTGAAAAGGCTTGTTAGAGGCAATAAAAAGAATGTAGTTGAATCAACCTCTGATTCATCTAGTTCTTCTGAAAGCAGTGATAGAAATGATGAAAATAAATGGTGCTTCACTGGAGCTATGCCTTCATCTGCTGTATCAAAAGATCAAGCAGACAAACTTCTTGAAGAAGATGATCAAAGAAAAGAGCTTGAAGCAGAATATGAGATGCCTCCTCTGTTTTCAACTCTTGAGACTAATGATGATAAGCTCGATGATAATGAACAGATGGATGATGGTGAAAGAACAGTTCTTGGAACAGGTTTGTTTAAAGATGTTGAACCAGAAGTGGTAGATGCTACCATAATGAATGTGGTAAAAGATGCATTAGATTTGGAGTTGCCTACTTCTACTACTGATGTTGAGAAACCAGTTTCTACCGCTGGAGATAAGGATAGTACCGCTAGTGAAATTCTAGTAGTTTCCACCGCTGACACTAGTACTGCTATTGAAACTCAATCGGTTTCTACTGCAGCAACAAATATTACCACTTCTGAGCAACCTGATCTAATTAGCACTGGTGGAAAAGATGAACCAGTTGCTACTGCAAGTGATGAGCACATTGCTACTGAGGCTTTAGTTGAAGTGGCTAAATCTGTCCAAACAAGAAATGTGGGTATAACACTGAGAGAGCCTGATGTTGACAAAAGGCAAGAAAATGTCAAAACAAATTTAAAAGAAAAAGAAAAGTCTGCATCAAAAGATAAAGGCAAAGGTATTTTAATGGAGCCAGTAAAGCCAATGAAAAGTAAGGATCTTGAAGCTATAAGTGAAAATGTGGCTAGACAACTTCAAGCCCATTTTGAACAAGAAAGAGCAGGTGGATACATTGAGGTGGATGTAGGAGATGATGTGAAGGTTCTTATGACCCCAGAAGAACAAATTCACTTTGATCATCTATTAGCTGATGGATCAAGGAATGCTCAAATGGAAGCATTCACTCCTGATCAAAGGTTAATGTGGTATCTGGATATGCTGGAACAAAGAAGAAAGCATATGTCAAAGAAGAAAATGGAGGAGAAAAGAAAGAAAGCTCCCAGTATGAGACAACTAAAGGATAGATATGCAAGAGCTGTGAGAAATTATACTAGTCAGACTTTGAAAACCCTAATGGCTATGGACTTCTATGATCTTGAAAAGAAATACTTAAGGATTCAGAAAGAGAAGGAAGAACAGGCCAAGAAAAGAGAAGAAGAGGAAGCAAAAGATGCTCATAAAAAGGAGTTGACTGCAGATGAAATAGAAAGAAATCAAAGGACTGCAAAAATCAACAGAGCAAAGGCTGAAATGGAAAGGAAAGAAAAAGAAGAATTGAATGCTTTGAAAAAGAACATTCCAAAGGAAACAATTCAATTCAGTAGAAGAGTAAAGAAGATGGATGCTCAGATTGAAGCTGAAGAGATGTCAAAGAATATAAATGAATCTGAAGCTGAAACAAAAATTCATTCTGAGAAGGAGTCTACATCCAAGTCTGAACAGTCCACTGAAGAGGAAATGGTTGATTGGGACAAGATCGAAGCAATGGTAGAAGTTGAAGAACCTAAAGTGCCAATTGCTGTACAATTTCCTATCATTGATTGGAATTTTGTATCTGATGAAAATATGAAGAGATGGCTAAAAATTGTGAGAGCTGGTCATTCAGAGGAAAGATTTCTATCCTTCTACAGGTGTGTTCAAAAGATATCCAGAGATGATCTGGATGATATGTGGGGGATTGCAATGAGAAAATATCAGAATTCGAAGAAATACAGTGAGGAAGAGAGGGTCTACAACTATCTTTCAATTCTGTACGAAATGGATGCTGAAAATGAATTCTACAAAGATATGACACGGGCAAAAGTCTGGCTTTGCCACTCTCACAATGGAGTTCATGTGGTGTAGCTTCAAAATAGTGTATTTGCATATTTCTTCATTGGCACTGAATATCCATGGAGTCTAGGTCAGTTATCTTCTATGCTCAAGCTGAATATCAAATGTGATGATCTAGATACAGCTGCTTCTTTAGTTCATGAAGTTCAGAACTATTATAAGAAGGCACTTGCAAAGTATGCTGTTGAAAGTGAAGAATATAGAAAGAAAAAGGGCTGTAGAAATCAAAAAGAAATTTAAGGATCTGAAATAGAAAACTTGAGTCTGTTCATGGAAAGCTCAAGTTTAGGGGGAGATTGTTGGGTCAGATTGTCTGCTGATGCAAAATTAGAAATTGATCTAAGTATAGTTAATACTGCTGGAACTATTTGTTAGTACTGCTAGTTTTGGTTTGCACCGTTGGTTGAAGTTTAAGCTGCTGCATATGTTACAACCGGTGGACTATTCTCAGTTTCCACCGTCAAGTCATCTGAAGTTAATACCGCTAGTCTAGTTTACATGGTTTCCACCGCAGGTACTGATAGCAGTGGAAACAATGTCTAGTGGATCCGTCAGACTTGCACGTGCGGTGAACAGTAATTACAGACCATGCTTAGCAGAAATACAGATACAGAGTTAGATTAGTTTCCAAACTTTAATGAGGATAACTTGTAAAAGAAAACTCTAATAATGAAATAGAGTTTTCTTATTTTCAAAGCATGGCATGCATATTAGTTGGTGTACTTTTGTTTTGACTATATGTATGGCTTATCTTCTTCATTGTAAAAGATAGCTTCAAGGTTTCTTTGTAAATCCTGATACAAAACCAGTGTATCCGTATTATTACCATCAATAATAATATTGAAGCTTTGGTTGTTAAATTATTTCTTGTTGTTCATTCGGTTAAAATCTTTCTTGTTAACAAGTGTTATTCCGCAAACTTCTTGTTAATACTTCAAAGCTTTTAGTTAGTTAAATCTTGACATTGTTCAAGTCTGGGATCCACATCCACCTACCTTTTTTCACTCCTACTGGTCTCCATACTACTGGTAATTCTAACTTTAAATGGAAGATTCAAGTAAGTGATAGAGTCGATTCATTCGTGTTCCTCTCACCCGATTCAATTCACACTACTAATACTGATACATTATTAAATGGAGCTAATGAAAGTAATCTGCAAAATGAGGAAGTAGTGGTTGAGGTGGTATATCGTGAAAAATTAAAAAATGCACTCAATTGTTTTAAGGATGCGTTTACTAGGTTGTTGTTCGTACATTGGACTGATGTTTTTCGGTTGTTGGAATATTTTTCCATTACGGATTCGGGTAAATGGGGGACAGTTTGTTTAAATAGTGGTGAAAAGATTTCTAAAGTGAGGGAGTTGATACGTTCAAAGGATGATCAACAGGAGCTGCATCTTTTGCAGAGTCCTCATTGGTTTAGTTGGTGTTACATCCCCTTGTTGAAATTGCCGGTTTCAGGTTACGTTATGAAGGGAGTAACTATAATTTTAATAGTAAGGGATGATCTTTCTGATGATAGTGTTATCAACGTTGATGATGATAAGGAGGATGGTATTGAACAAGGTAAAGAGGAGGCTGCTTATCGTGAAGCTATGATCGAGATCTTTAAGAAACATAGGGGATCGATAGAGAGGTTTCATTTTGCCCAATAGTGTGAATTCCTCTCAATTTCAAAGCTGTAATCATCTTCTTTCTAATTTATCAGTTTTGGTATTTACTCGTCTTTTTGAATGTATTTTTTTTGTACTATGTATGTTTACTTATACTGTAGATTGCTGTTGGTATGAGTTTGTATAAGAACTAGCTCTCTTTAAGGATTGTTGTGAAGTAAATAGTATCATCGCTTAGATCCTTTTTGATAAGAACAACTTATCAATGGAGCACTAAATACCCTACTTCCCCAATTGAGAACAGCTCGAGAGAGAAGGTCAATTTTATTGAATCTGAATATCATAATGCTGTATTACAGGACATACGACTCTATTTGTACTATAGTTATCAATGATGTGTTATATCCAATCAATACTAGGCACCCGGACTTTACTTGACACCTGGAATAAGACTATCTAAACATCCCTCACAATCAATTAGTTGACTCTAGTTGACCCATCTATTTGCCCCATTTCAGCTATTCCTTCCTTGAAGACCGTGTAAACACCCAACTGTTTTATAGCAAGAACACATGAAACACATCATGTGTTTTTTAATTAGCAGGTAGTTCTAACTGATAGGTTAGTGTTCCCGGTTTTCTTAACGCCTTAAATAGTATCTGGCAGCTAATATTTGGAACGCTCGTTTGTTAACTGAATGCTGTTTGTAGGGCTGCAACTTAAGATATACCCAATTTCCAACCAAAAATGATCTCTCACTTCTATGCTTTTGTGCTTGTGACTTCATTCTTTACTGAGCTTGATTAGTAGAATCTTGGAATTTAGGGAAAAGTCCCCCGAAATGCTACTAACTTTGGCCAAAAAGCTATTGTGTGTAACCAACTAACACATGGGTGTAAGAATGCAACCAACTTTCAAAAATGGGTGTTTTAATGTAATTTGTTGACGTGTCGCTCGTTGAAGGTGACACGTGGCGTACGGATGTGCCACGTGGCTTCTGCAGAGTTTGACAACTCATCGACACGTCAACAAATTACATTAAAACACCATTTTTTAAAGTTGGTTGCATTCTTACACCCATGTGTTAGTTGATTACACACAATAACTTTTTGGCCAAAGTTAGTAGCATTTCGGTGGACTTATCCCTTGAATTTATAATGAATGGATGAAGGAGGTGGCTGCCTATACAAAGCTTGGTAAGGAGTCATGTTCAAACTAGTATGATGAGATGTGTTATACCAAAATTGAGTCAAATGAAGCCATTTCGCCCAAGTAGTTTGTCTGTCAACAGGTATAACACGTCAAATATGTCTCTAAACATCTGTTCACTACTTCAGTTTGGCCATCACTCTAAGGGTGATAAGTAGTGAAATGAGCAAAAAAAGTAGGATGAGCTTTGAACAATTGTTTCCAGAAACTGTTCCAAAAATACTCAATCTTTGTCTGAAATAATTGTCTTAGGCATACCATACAGTTTAGTAATGTTATCACGAAGTAGTTGAGCGACCATAGCTGCAGTGTAACTGTGTAAGGATGTTTAAGAGTGAAGAAATGAGCAAACTTGTTCTATTTATCCGCCACCACTACGCTGGTAGTTTACCCTCCAGATTTGGGTAATCCTTTAACACAATCCATCGAGATTACAGCCCAAAATCTTAAAGGGACATCCAAAGTATGCAATAACACTGGGTAGGCGGAAGTATTAGATTTACACTGCTAACAGGTGGGGCATTCCCTAACAAACTGCCAATGCCAATATAGAGTTCTTGTCATCCTTTGGCTAGACTCCAGAATGCCCCCTTAGCAGTATTTTGGAAATAGTGTATACATTTCTTTCTTAGATTCGAATCTTCTCCAACTACTAATCTTCTTTCCTGAGTAACAGCCCATCTGTCCTCTGATAATTTCCATTCAAGTTTGGGTTCTAGATTAACACATCAATCAACGCTTGTTTTCTGTCAATAGCCTCAGGTACTTTCTCAACCATTCACTAGTAATAGTGGGTATAGCTTGA
This sequence comes from Helichrysum umbraculigerum, assembly GCA_949592205.1. Lineage (NCBI taxonomy): Eukaryota > Viridiplantae > Streptophyta > Magnoliopsida > Asterales > Asteraceae > Helichrysum > Helichrysum umbraculigerum. The sequence goes on along the minus strand of CATIUR010000003.1, from coordinate 113,042,633 downwards.
CAACTCAATTCATCCTTAACACAAGGCTTCCTGGATTATGCATCTGCACCTGATTGTCACAACATTTCTGGTATAAAACAGTGTATTGTAAGCCTAAAGTTTACTCAGCCACTTATGTAAAGTAGGATTACATTGCTTTTGTTCAAGTGAGCAGTTGAACAAAGATTTTATGTGGTTCATATAAGATGTCAACGCTTCTTGTGCTAATAAATTTATACTCACCTTTTGTAATAAGGTAACCCTTGTTTCATGTCACTGCTTAGTCCTGTTTATCGTTGTGCTTTGCGGTTGAGAGAAGTGAAAAAGGAAATGATTATTGTGAATAAGCTTTAATTAATAATTACCAATATGTTTTTGTGAAGTTAAATGTTAAAGTAATTCTGTAATTGAATTAGAAACATAACTTGTTTATAAACATGATAAGCTTTTATAACCACTTCTCAAAGTAACTCTTCAATTGGGTTGTATATTGCAATTCTTCTCCATTGCAACTGAATTTGTATTGAGCTAAGACTTAAGTTACGTGTTGGCACATTCGAAGTTGGACAAGTAACTTAAAGCCGTGGGTTGTTAAAAAGTTAGGGTGGGTGTGGGTAATTAATTTAACCCTAAACATTATTCAGATTATAGCAATAATAAAAAAGGTACCCAATTGGATATTTTTTTTTTTGGGCTAAAATATATGGGTGAAGTAACTGCTCTTATTTTGAAATGAAATATTGGGATATGATATTTTAATTTTGTTTTGGATCTCTTTCTCTTCCCTTTTAGACCTCTAATATGGAATTTAAATAGCAAGTTCTTGGCACGAAGAGACGTGGTGTATATAAATAGTAGTATATATCTTATGACAACTGACAAGCTGTCATGAAGATGCAAATAAGGGTAGAGAAATAAGGTTTAAATCATGAAGATGCAATGACAGCTGACAAGTAGTTGTATATCTTCTTCTTTATTATTATGTGTGGATATCGTGTTTTTATTAGATTTCGGTTTGCAGTGGTTATCATGTTCAGAAGAAGTCTGGCTATGTTTAAGAAGCATGAAAATTGAAAAATATAATCGATTAACCACACAGCACTGCACTAGATGTTTCTGAAAAAATAGTTTTGTTTTCAACTTTCACTCCTTAAGCCCCCCCCCCCCCCCCCCCCCCCCTCCGTAACCTAGTAATCTAGAATCATGGATGGCAGGGTCTGCGTACTCATGGAGCCCAGGCCTAGTTGTCTCATTCTGGAAATAATGTTAGTGGGTCATACTAACATGTTTGAAATTATAAGTTTGTTAGTGTTGCTTTTCTACCAAAGTATGCCAATAATCGATAAGGTACACCTTTTGGCTTTTTATTGTTTGGACTCTAAAAATTATTGTAGAAAATATAAATATCAGTCTTAAATTTCTATGAAATGTTGGTTTATAAGTATATCTTTTTTAGCTGTACCAACAATTATAAGGCTTTTTAACTCGCTTCTCCAATTCATCTTGTAAACCTTAGTTCCCTAGCCTGATTAGCTCTTATGGTTTTGAAATGCTTACTCACCATGTAGTTGCTTAATTGAATTTGCATAGCTACATTCGAAATTGGACAACTTTTTAGAAGTTAGGCTAGGTGTTGAATATGGATCCTTGATATTTATATTCCAGAAGATTGCACAATAATGCCTACTGAATGGTGATCTTCATGGAAGATGCATTTGTTTTGAATAATGACTTCTTTCTCTGCTTAGACCTCTAAATGCTATATGCTTGACAGCTTCTTGAGCACATAGAAAGTTTCCCAACTACTACAACGCTTTTGTAATATGCTATACAGAGGATCTGATGACAAGAAGGTTTATTGAACAATTGAGAGAAGACTTGATCAATGGTAGTATGTAAAAGTTAATCTGTGAAACAGATCAAATTAGTAAACTGAACAAGAATATTAGTATGGATGAAATACAAGACCTGTTTAAAAGATGCGTTTATTTTAAACACATTTGAAGAAATACCGGGTTAATAATGGTTGAATCCTTAAAGTTTCACTTTTTTTTTCTTTTAACCAATCAAGTTTTTTTCTCATGATTTAATCCTCCATTTTTCATAATTTTGGTGGTTTAATTCTCCAAGCTCCTTATACTTGAAAATTTTGTTGGTTTAATCCCCAAAGTTTATCTTTTAGGGCAAATAGTCTGTAAATGTATCGAACTTGTCATGAAATCCTATTGTATGCATCCAACTTTCAAAAGTCCTATTGTATGTAACTCAACTTACTAATCTCTCCTATTGTGTGTACTCATTAACCTTAAACCCAGATCACTAGTCAAAATTAGCACATGTGGCTTGATTAGCTGATGTGGCATTGCCACATCAGTGCCATCTCACCAAAGTTCGATACATTTTTTTTCAACATCATCATCTTCATCAACTTCACCATCTTCAATTTTTCCGGTGACACCATCTTTTCCGGCGACACCATTTTTCCAGCAACACCACCATAACCAATTAACATTTCACTAACCATCAACCCCTATCCATTCCATGTCCAAAACATAACCATCTCCACCGTCACCACCATCTCTACAATTTTTTTTTCGGAAACACCAATATTTCCGGCGAAAACACTACAACCAATTTGCAACTCCTTAACCACCAACCCCTATCATCTCCACCTCACCACTATCTCCAAATCATCACCGTCTCCGGCGTCACCATTTTCTCCGACGACACCACTAAAATTTTTTTACAACTTCTTAACCATCCACTAGATAGCAGTGAGGTGGAGATGATATCGGTTGGTGGTTAAGAAGTCGTAAATTGTTTTTAGTGGTGTCGCCGGAAAAAATGGTCTTCAGAGAAAATGGTGACGCCGGAGACAGTAATGATTTGGAGATAGTGGTGAGGTGGAGATGATAGGGGTTGGTGGTTAAGAAGTTGCAAATTGGTTGTAGTGTTTTCGCCGGAAATATTGGTGTTTCCGGAAAAAATTGTAGAGATGGTGGTGACGGTGGAGATGGTTATGTTTTGGACATGGAATGGATAGGGGTTGATGGTTAGTAAAATGTCAATTGGTTATGGTGGTGTTGCCGGAAAAATGGTGTCGCCGGAAAAATGGTGTCACCGAAAAAATTGAAGATGGTGAAGTTGATGAAGATGATGATGTTGAAAAAAAATGTATCGAACTTTGGTGAGATGGCACTGACGTGGCAATGCCATATCAGCTAATAAAGCCACATGTGCTAATTTTGACTAGTGATCTGGGTTTAAGGTTAATGAGTACACACAATAGGAGAGATTAGTAAGTTGAGTACATACAATAGGACTTTTGAAAGTTTGATGCATACAATAGGATTTCATGACAAGTTTGATACATTTACAGACTATTTGCCCTATCTTTTATAATGATTTTGCCCTCTTAAGTTTTTCTAGCTTAATTATCTAACTTTAAAAAATTTAATGGTTTAACCCTTTGAAGGGTTAAACCAATAAGTCAATGCAAACCTCAAGGATTAAATCATGAGAAAATAACTTGAATGGTTAAAACGAAAAAAAAAAAGTGAAACTCTGAGAGTTAAACCATTATTAACCCACGAAAGACCTCCTTAATTACCTGCTGTTTTAGTCTTTTTTTATCATGCCACTTAATTGACTGGCAGGATTGGTTAGGAATCATGTGAATACACTTCTTTTGTGTTTTCAGCTTCAGTGTTTCTGACTTTCTGGAACTATGTATATATATTTACTTAATTTAATGTCTGTATGAGAACTCAGGTAGTACTTTTATATTTCTTTGAAAGGTACTCAAGCATGCGTTTGTTAGTATATCAGCAGTAGGTTGTGGGTAAGGATCATTGAACAATTGAGGATGATATGATATTTTGATGTTCTACGATTATGAAAGCCGTGAATGATGATCTTCATGGAAGAATGCAGTTATTTTTTAGTAAAGATTTCTGATAACACGTAAAAAGTCATGTTTTTACGTACGTTATCTTCCACATTTTAGGCACAAAGTCAACTAAAACACACTTAAAAGGACATTATTCATAAAGTTTTGTTAACTAAGTCAAAACGGAGTCGATGTTTGTAAAATCACTGAAAATGGCATGAAAAATGTAAGAAACAGGGCAAAACTGCTTCACCGTACCTCCGTTCATTCATTTTAATGCATCTTGAGCAACACTCCGAGTTAGGACCTCTAACTTATGTCATTTTCTTCATTAGGAAATTACGAAACCGTGAGCGTGAGAATCACTCAAAACGGATAAACGACGAAGAAGTTACGCCCGAACGAAGGAACGAAGAACCGAGGAATCAGGATGCGGGAGAACTAGACCATATACGGCCTAGCACAGACCGTATACGGCCTAGCTAGACCGTATACGGCCTAGCACAGCCGTATACGGCCTGTGTTCTCCCGTATTCACCCTATGCTCTCCCGTATACGGTCCAGTTCAACCGTATTTGCCCTAGCTCAACCGTATTGTGCGTTTGGTCAATAAAAATCAGACTTTTATTCGGGTTTGCGATACGGTTGTGCATTTGAAGGTTTGGATACGTTCTACGGATACGGTTGTGCGTTGCCTATATAATGAAGCCTCATTTCCACATTTTCAAAAACTTCATCCATCCAACGCTCTCATACTTCAATTCTCTTCGTTTTCTTTACGTTTTTATAGTTTTACTCTCTCTCTAGGTTAGTTTAGTAGATAGTTTCTCTCTCTAGAGTTTTCTCTCTCTAGAGAGAGAGAGATAGTTAGTTGGTTAGCAGTAGAGAGAGAAGGAAGCTGTTATTGTAATCACGGTGTAATAAGAGCATTCTTGGTGCAACACTCTGCCTTTCTTTTCAGCCGTTACGCTGCTCAATTTACTGGTGATATCTATCTTTTCATACTTATACTATGTCCGAATTATTTCTGCCTGCTTGTATGATGTATGTTACTGTTATTGCCATGCTTATTGAGTAGTGTGCTGTTGCGGTTGTTGAAATGTAGATAATTAGACGTAGGGATGATGTTGAATTAATCTTTAAAACTATATAATTGGGAATTGTTATTTTTGTTATGTCTAAAACTTATCATGCATCTAGACTTAGTTACGGATCACCCTTTCCAGTCCTTCGCGTGACTGCTACTTTAGGCTTAGAACTTGATCACCTCTAGGTACAGTAGGAAGTTATCTGTGTTATAGTACGAAGCCGTGTCTGTCACTGTAATTCGGCTGAAATACTGAGTATAGCTTTGGAAACACCACTGGTGGAGTACAACGTGGAAGCTCCGGAAATAGCCGTATGTGCCAACACTGTGGATTACCTAGAGACCCTAGAATATGGCCTAGGAACCAATATAACTGTGGAAATGTTACAGTACACCGTCTGTCCACCCCTGGAACTGAAGCTATGGAAACATTTCGACATAGTACATCGTACCTGTACCTAGGGATAAAAGCTGCAACATATTCCTGGTTACGTGGATCTGTGGAACTGTTTAAGTGTAGTACATCGTGAACGGTGCCTAGTGTGGTACGCTGTGGAATGAGTATGCATTGTACACCGCTGGTGTTCCTAGGGCTGAATGACTGATTGCAAAGGAGAGTCTAGATCATGACAGAAGTAATTGAACTAATCAAACGTAAGGAATGAATCTAGTGATGAAAGTCAAGCCCAACAGTGGTTCAGAGTTCTTAAAACCCCTAGACTCTACAAAACTGATAGTTTAGAATAACAAAGTAATGATCTGAACATGTTTAGGAGATGGCATTTACATTTAGGTGTTAAGAACGGTCAGAATAACCCAATGGGCAGTCTGTTACCTTATTCCTGCACCCTTCAAGGGTCACTGGTCCAAAAGACAGTGTGGGGGGTTGAGCAGCCTGTTCTGATCAGAATCACGATAGCCTAGGTGCTCAGTGACATACGGATTCTGGTAATTAACTAGAATAAGTAGGGACCTAGTGTTTACACCCATAATGCATTTGTCTATTAACTGAAAATGTCCCCAATTATCTTTATAATAAGCATCATCCCGACAACCGATTATCGAAGTTTCAACTGCCGCAATTCTCTATCTGTCTACCTAGCTACCGATTCTCCTCTATCTTTTATTTTACTGCACGTAGTTAATTAATTAAATTAGAAAACTAAAACACCAAAAACCTACCTACTTGCACAAAACCATCCTAAAAGTGAACCCTATCTTTGGCATCGCTTCGTTTCAATTCGCTCCGATTTAAGAACGACCTCGAGTTATACTTGCTGCTTACTCACCCTGTGTAGTAGGTAGTATTTATAAGTTGAGCCCCAGCTCTTTATAAATTTAAAACCCACTGATCCAGCCAAGCGGTGGTTAAGTCCTGCTGACGACAAGGACGGTTCACTCCCAAGGTGAGCTAAAGAGACCCGACCGTTGGGCTGGCATCAATTTCTTTCTTTGCCCTTTTCAACATCTAACATGCGCAATATATATGACAGGTTCTTGAGCACAGAGAATGTTCTGCAACTGCTACTATGCTTTTGTAGTATGCATATTATGGGGTATCTCATGACAGAAACATTGAGAGAAGGCTTAAATTAGAGGCAGTAGTATATATGTAACACCCCCAAATTTGATGATTTGCGGAAGCTTGATTTGGGTGTTACTAATCAATAACAAGGCACAAAGATATACAGCAAACGACTCTATATGCGTCGTTTTAACAAAATATATTGATAATTGAAATGTTTACAACATTTTGAAGCTTTACATAGCTCGAGTTAAATAAAAGGAGATTTCAGTACATAAGTACTTGTACAAAATATACTAATGCAAGAAAATCTCAATCGTCTGTATGCTGACTCGAGCTAAAGTCCTGAAGCAGAAACATCCTACTGCTTGGTACCTGCGATATATGCTAAAAGGTCAGCTATAAAGCTGGTGAGCTCACAGGTTTGAAATCAGTTATTATAGTAAGAACCGCAAGATTTAAATAATGAATTGCATCCAGCAATTTAATAATGAATTGCATCCATCAATTAAATGATAGTCATCGTGTATACAGCCATGAGCACATAGTTGAGCTTAACTCGAGGGCCGGGTCCCCTATAGAGAATTCCGGGCGAGGTGCCTCCACGAATGCCTAATCAACATTCGTCTTCCCAAATATTAGTACGTTCGTTTACCCGGTTAGTGCTTGCTAACCCGAACGAGGTGGGTCAATCCTATATGGTACCATATACTAATATTCACGCTACAACGTATTAACAACTATGCTGACAAAGGACTTTAAAATGATTAGTTTCGAAAAACTCATGTAGTATATGAAAAGTTGGTACTTGCGTTCACATGTTAAAAGTTGAGCAATATATCACACCCCTGAGTAAAACAGTAAAAAGAGGGGCTATGAGACTCACCTGAGTCTGTATGCGTTTGAACAAACGTAAGTGATTAGCCGAGAAATGAAGTCCAAAGACTTGTAACCTGAGGGTGTCCACGACACGCGATGGTTATAAACATGATTGGGTATCTCATAAGATCACCTTTGTAGTTGTTACACAACTATATATATGTCCAAATTACTACGATTTGGTTCATTTGTTAAGTGTTTGAAAACATGTACGGCCCGTTGGTGACGGATTTGTAATAATAATCTCAACTATTATTATTTTGATTTCGTGGCGTTTTACTTGAAAAAAAATGTGTTTTAGAAGCCGTTACGGAATCTAAGTACGGGGGTCCGAGGGCAGCGCCCCTGGTAGCGGGGTCCAAGGGGCAGAGCCCCTGGCTGGGTTCGAGCTGCCAGGTCAGCTTGGAAAATTTTTATTTCTACTATATTGCTTTGACGAAAAACGCATCTGGGATCTGAATTCGGGTAAAATCGAGTGATAAATTTCGAGTCTCAACACTTAGTAAAAAAAATCTGAGTTTTCTGTGTTTTGCGACACAATATGCGACACAAAAGTTTGTCATGCGACACAAGGGTTGTGTCGCATAGGAATGCGACACAATGTCTATGCGACACAATGGTTGTGTCGCATAGATGCGAGATGCTGATTCAACATCGACATAGTGATTGTGTCATATGGTGTATGCGACATAGTGGTTGTGTCGCGGGACTTGCGACACTAATTATCGGGTACGACACAAGGTGCGACACAGGGGCTTTTATACGACACAAATGCCAAAATACGACACAATATGCGACACAAGGCTTGTGTCGCATGGATGAACATCAGCCCATAAAGTCCGGCTGTCAAGGTTTTTCCGGCCAAAAATCCGTTTTAAACTCGTTTTCAAGCTATAAATTCGTGTTCTATACATTGTAATGGACATATACAAGTTATAATAACAACTAGAAATCGAAAATACTAAGAATCGAGAGATTTCGGGATTTTGTCGGAAACTTACAAATTGCCGAAACGAAAATCCGGAAAGATAGCGTTGTAGATCGTCGCGAGGTGGTCGTGAATCTCTAAAAATCTTGTTGATACGAGCGCGTTTGATGGTAGTATTTTGCGATTTTTATGGATGTGGGGGTTTGTGGTTTGAGAAAGAAAAAGAGAGGAGGGAGTAAGTGAGAGAGTGAGTGAGTGGAGAATGAGAAGAAAGAGGAGGGAGTTGGAGGTTTAACCTCCAACTTTCAGTCTCCGCCATTGCGTTCCGTGTGGTGTTCGTTTGCTCCGTCGTTTAAACTTTAAATAATTATTTGATATATTAAATGGTAAGTTCTAAAATACAAATTCATTACGCGTTATTTTATTTAAATATTTTACTAATCAATTTATAATTGGGTTATAAAATGTAAATTAGTTTGTTTGCGCGTTTTACATTTTTAAATCGTATAAGTTTTGTTTGTATGATCCGAATGATTACGAAATATTATCATAATAATATTTTTGATATAACAACGTTATTTAATAAAATTGGTCACCAACGTCCGTATTAAATGGAATCGAAATACATTCGATTTAAATTGCGTACGATTTAATCAAATCGCATTTTCGTATATATTCAACAATATATATTCCGATACATCAATTAGCCTAACACAGAACTATTTACATGTATTAACATATGATTAGGCACTAATTACTAGTCCTAATTTGGCGGGTGTTACAATATATATGAATGTCCTTTGTACATCAGTCCAGATTATGATTATGATTATGATTAAAATCGTATATTATTATTTTAGGTGCTTCTGGTATGAGGGCTTCTTATCTTATCTTACTAGAGTTTAAACCCATGTTTACACACGGGCCTTTCACTTTGTATTAAAATTCAGTGAGTATAATGATATAATTTCATGTTTTATATGTGTAAAAGATATGTAATAAACTACAAATCGAATGATTTGAGGTAGTAAGTATAATATTAAGTATTTGGTTTGTTTTATATTACTGTTATTTGTTGTATACAGATTTGAGTGTGTAAATAATTAAATTTATAACATAAAGCATTTAAGAGAAGTCAAATAACAGTGAGTTACAAATGAATTTAATTATACATAAGCAAATTAATATTATAAAAAATACCAAAAGTCCGCTTCCTATATTATATTTAAGATGTATGTGTGTGTGTGTTTGTATATATATATATATATATATATATATATATATATATATATAGGAGTAAGATCTAAGGAGAAGGTTTTTTAGGGAGAGAAGAGGGAGAATGGATTTTTGTTATTATGATTCAGTATATTTTATTCTAAGATTCAAATTTGTATTACTATAACTTTTGAATCATAGCAAAAAAAGATTAAATCTTATTAATAAACTATTGAACCAAAGCAAAAAAATGTAGAATTATATTAATAAAAAAATTGAATCTTACCAATAAAATATTGAATCATAGTAATAAATCCTTCTCCCTCATATATATATATATATATAGTAACGGGATAAAAATAAAATAAAAATTAAGTGGAGAAGAGAGAGAAGCAATATGATTCAATATTTTTATTACTATAATTCATTTTTTTATTATTATAATTCAAGTAATAAAAAGTTGAATCATAGTAATAAAAATACTGAATCATATTGCTTCTCCCTCTTCTCCACCTAAATTTTCTTCTCCCTTGATCCAAATCCGTAATATATATATTGGAATGATCCAGAGGGAAGTGCATTTTTTGGGGGATTGGGGGAAGTATTGATCCAACCAATCATCTCATCTATGCAAATTAAGGTGCACCATATTATTGTAGTATTTACCTCATGGGAATTTAATGCAAACATGGAGATACCAACGAGAATATGCCACGTTTACAATGAAAACTCATTTACCCCTAAAACAAATTATCCCACAAACGACAAGTCGAAAAATTATGATAATTGCACCATAAAATTCAGCGTTTTCTCCTCTTCGATTTAAAATCACTCATGACATATTTTCGACGAGTTTATTTTTTTCCATTTTTTGGTGGGTTTTACAAATTATAAACACATATGTTACTTTTTTGTTATAAATTAGATTTAGGGTTAGGGTTTAGTGTTTATTAGGGTTTAGCAGGGTTTAATATGGTTTAGGGTTTAGAGTTTAGTATGTTTTATGTTTTAGGGTTTAGTAAAGTGTTTAGGGTTTGAGGGTTAGGGTTTGGGGTTTAGGGCTTTTGCTAAACCCCAAACCCTAAACACTAACCCTCAAACCCTAAACCCTAAACGCAATACTAAGTTACTAACATATGCGTTAGTGTACGTAAAACCCACCAAAAAAGGAAAAAAAAAAACAAAACTCGTCGAAAATATGTCATGATGGATCTTAAATTGAAGAGAAGAAAACGCTGAATTTTATGGTGCAATTTTCATAATTTTTCGACTTGTCGTTTGTGAGATAAATTGTTTTAGGGGTAAATGGGTTTTTATAATTATAGAGTTGATCACATAGGTGCATCTCCACATCGATTATTATAGACCTCATGAATTTAATGGTGGTGATTTACTTCCCCCTTCACCCATTTTTTGCATTTCCCCATTGATCACTACCATATATATATATATATATATATATATATATATATATATATATATATAGATAGATAGAGGTGGGTTCAAATAAGAAGGCTAATTTTCGTGAGAATGTGAGAAGCACTTCAAAATTACTTTTTAACTATTCAAAACACATTATTCTTCAAAACTTTTTCAATGATTACTATTAAAATAACTTTTGGAAGCTATGATATAAATATAAATGAAAAATATTAACTTTTTTTCGAACTTATTTTACAGTCGTTACCGTTGTGATTATTTAAGATAATCACAAAATATAACATGATAATCACATGTGATTATTCTCTAATATAATGTGATTATTATTAAATTTGAGATAATCACAAAATAAGACATGATAATCACATTTTATTCATGTGATTATCAAGTTATAAAATGTGATTATTATGAATAAAAAAAAAATTTTAAAAATAATTAAAAAAATGTCGAATTTTTTTTATTTGAAAAATAACTCCTAAAAGTTATTTGAATAAGAAGCTACGAAGAAAATTTTGTATAATAACATGTTTTAGATAGTTAAAAAGTAATTTTGAAGTGTTTCTCACGTTCTCACGAAAAGAAGTCTTCTTATTTGAACCCACAACTATATACATATATATATATATATATATATATATATATATATATATATATATATATATATATATATATATATATATATATATATATATATAGTGGAATGATCCAGAGGGAAGTGCATTTTTCGGGCAAGGGGGGAAGTGTTTATCCAACCAATCATCTCATCTAAGCTAATTAAGGTGCACCATATTATTGTAGTATGTACCTCATGGGAATTTAATGCAAGCATGGAGGTACCAATGAGAATATGCCACGTGTACAATGAAAACCCATTTACCCCTAAAACAAATTATCTCACAAACGACAAGTCGAAAAATTATGATAATTGCACCATAAAATTCAGCGTTTTCTCCTCTTCAATTTATGTAACACCCCGCAAAATTTATCGCGATTATTAACGTTAATCACTTGCATTATTAGGCTAATTCCCTACTTGAGTGAATTCACAACACATTTTAGAGGTAAGTCTAGCAAAGCCCAACTAGTTAATACGCGTAGTATTACTTATTCGTAATTAGTTGTAATTACGTGCGAAACGATTTAAACTAGAGCGACAAAAATATATGACTGTTGGTGAACGAATTTATTTAATAAAACGAAAGTTATTAAATAACGTAAACGTATAATAAATATTATGTCGATAATATTTACAATTATTTCGTAACGAATAACGTTTATTTCGTAAACTAAAATGAAACAAAAGTTAAAATTTTATAAACTTAATTAAATTATTCCATAAAATATTTCCAACCAAAAATATAAATGAATATGTAATTAAAAATGTATCATTTAAAATATTTAAATAATTAACGATCGGGTAAACAAACACGGGGATTAAATACTGCAAACGGAACCAAAGTGGAGATAATGCTTCCACTTCCCCCTTCAAAACCCACCTCCCCACCCCATTTTTCCTTTCATTTCATCTTTCACTCTCTCTCTCTCTCTACCTTTCATTTTTCTCTCATTTCTCTCTAAAAACCCACCAAAAATCACTAAAAACAATCACAAAATCAACAAGAACAACAACAAATCGGACACACAACATCATCAAACTCGTCATCATCATCATCTACACAATGATTCAAGCTCAAAATCACCATTTTTATCTTCATCTTCAAACTCCACCTAACTTTCGGATTTCACCCGATTTGGTATGAAAACTCACTTTTCTTTCACTTTTACTTCATTATAATAGTTTACAAACATGTTACAAGTCAATATATGAAAGATCTAAGCATTTTTGGGTTAAAAATCGCGTTTTTGTTCGAATAGCCCGTAACGTCGCATCTGGGTTGGCCCAAATGCGACGTCAGGCTTAACGTCGCATGTCGTCGCCATGTCGTCGCACATGTCGTCGCACATTACGTCGCACACTACGTCGCACCTGACGTCGCACCTGACGTCGCTATGTCGTCGCCATGTCGTCGCACATGTCGTCGCACACTACGTCGCACCTGACGTCGCTATGTCGTCGCCATGTCGTCGCACATGTCGTCGCACACTACGTCGCACACTACGTCGCACCTGACGTCGCTATGTCGTCGCCATGTCTTTCGCAAATGTCGTCGCCATGTCGTCGCCATGTCGTCGCAAATTTCAGAACCTTGTAACAATACTTTAAAACACTTTTACAAAACCATCACCAACGAGTCGTACGAATTTACAAATAAACGATCTTTCATGGATAAACGAGTAACATGGTTTGGATTATCATCCAACCACTTATACGACTATTCCCTACGTTTAGGACGTTAGTGACTTACCCGGACTACGCTTTGCTAGCTCTCGCACAACTACTTAACTCAACAGGTGAGTTCACAGCCCATACTTTTACTGATTTAACTGCTTTTGAACAGGGGTGAAAAACATAGTCAGCTGTTTTACTTATTGCCATAACTGCTTTTACTTATATGATTGTTTATCATACTTGTTTACTCGAACAATTTGAGTACTTTGAACTATTAAACTATTGGACAAACTGGTAATTATGAAATAACATTTTCATATTGACACACTGAACAAATGAGATAACTTATTCGACAAACTGTTTTAACTAGACCGGAGAACGACCGGTAAACTACTTTGCAAACGACTCTAAACCTTTAAACTTGTTTGATATACCGGAGAACGACCGGTACTTTCATGTAAAATGCTGGAGAACGACCAGCTACGTATTTTAGTGCCAGAGAACGACTGGCCAAGGGACGGGAGAACGACCCATGCGTCTTGGATGGGAGAACGACCCATGCGTTTGTTGGACGGGAGAACGACCCGTGCGTAACTAGACTGGGGAACGACCGGTAAACTGTTTTTGTTGAACGGGAGAACGACCCGTGCGTATTTGGCCGGAGAACGACCGGTACTGTTTGTAAACTGCTGGTGAACAACCAGCACGTATTTTATACTGACTCTTTTGGGCAACATCCCAACGAAACATACCAAACGATTAGGATACTCATATAAATGGTAACACTGCCCGCTCGCGGTCCAGGTACGGGTCTTAGGGGAAGTGTTTCATTGTATTTGGGTAACATCTCACGTAAACCAAACTTTGGGCGAACAACCCACTAAACTTGTATTTGGATTTTATTCCACGAAATGTATTCTCGACTATTATGGTAATACTATTTGTGAACGTATTTGAATCGACAACTGTGCTTACAAACTGGTTATAACTATTGCAAACATAACACCTGTGAATTCACTCAACCTAGTTGTTGACTTTTACTATGTTTTTCAGGGAATTAGCTGCGCATGTAAGAATCGCCAACACATGGAGAATTAGGCGACCCGTGAAGCTTTAGGATGCCAACATTTTTGGAAAAACACATGGATTTCTCTAGTATAACTGAAATTGTTTTGTCATATTCTAGAAATCCACTTTTGTATACATATTACTTTTAACTTGTACGATTTGGAAAAATCGTAAATCTTGTAATTAATACTTTTGGCATCTTAATATTATATGTTCTGTTGTAATCATATGCTCTGATACGTATGCATACTTTATTATTGTGACACCCCCGTACTTAAACTAAAATGCTTCCGCTAAACAAAACAAACGAATTTGGGGGTGTTACAGATTGGTATCAGAGCCATTGGTTATAGCGAACTAGGAAACTTTAGGTGACTTAGCGACCTAGAGACCTAGACTATAGCCTTGGCTAGAACGCACATGCATACACACATTTGCATACGTCTAACTATCGTTACGACACATCGATACACGTGATTCCTTCGTCGAACCGTACTATGTCTGAACTGTTCACTTTCATTCAAAACCCATATGAACCTGATCGTATTTAACGATTGATGAAAAGAAGTATGTATTTAGCATTATATAATGACGCCTGGCCAACGTGATTATATCATACTAAGTACATATGGGCGTTTCATAGTCGTAAGATACGTGATGGAAATCCCGTCAAACTTTCTCAAACACCCGATAACTAAAATATTTGAAACTTCATTCCTCACATACTTTTCATTGGCATTGACTTCTGCATCTTTTCATCGCAGAACGTCGTCATGCCGCCCAAACGAAGAAATACTCGAAACAGTCGACGAAATGTTCCTCCTCCACCTCCGCCTCCAGAAACAACCGAGCAAATAATCGAACGCCGCGTGGCTGAAGCCATCGCTCAATACGAGGCCAGCCGAAATCGTGAAAACCTGACCAACAATAGCGGAGCCACTCCAGTCAACAGCGAAACCCCAACCAATACCCAACAGGGGTATTCCTACAAAACCTTCCAATCCTGCAAGCCCAGCACCTTCACCGGGACCGAAGGGGCTATTGGCCTGGTCCACTGGATAGAGAAAATGGAATCGGTGATCGACATCAGCGACTGCACCACCGAAAGAATAGTGAAGTACGCCACGTGTACTCTAGCTGACAAAGCGTTAACCTGGTGGAACGCTCAGGTCCAAATCATGGGACGCTCAGCTGCATACTCAGTCTCGTGGGAGACACTGAAACGAATGATGATGGAAGAGTTTTACTCTCAAAGCGAACAACAGAAACTGGAGACCGAGCTCTGGAACATTCAAATGGTTGGTGCTGATATTACTGGATACACAACCCGTTTTCAAGAACTGGCACGTCTGGTACCTCACATGGTGACTCCCGAGAGCGAACGCATCAAGAAATACAACAAGGGCTTGGCCCCACAGATCAGAGGCATGGTTATGTCCTCTAAACCTACCACCTTCAGGAGCGCAGTTGATCTGGCTCAAAGCCTAACCGATGACGCCATTCTGATCGGAACCCTGAAAGCTGCTACAGGGAAAGTTGAAGCTACCCGTACTGATGCGGGCGATTCTGGAAACAACAAACGGAAGTGGAATAGTGAGGGTACTGACCGACAGGGTCAGCAAAACAGAAACCCGGGGAACACCCGAGCATACATTGCCACCACCGCTACCGGACCCAAGCCCTATCTCGGTAACAAACCGAAGTGTGACAGGTGCGGGAAGCATCACGTGGGCGAATGCCCTTTCTGCCAAGACTGCAGGAACTGGGGTCACTTGACCCAAAACTGTAAAATAAACCCCCTTCCTCGAACAAACAATGCTTGTTTCGAATGCGGCGAGCCGGGGCACTATCGAAACCAGTGTCCAAAACTTAACAACAACCAGAACAACCCCGGGAACAACAATCAGAACAACAACAACCGCATCGCAACCATCCCACCGGGCCGTAGCCTCGCATACATCCTTCGTGCACCGGAAACGGTTGCAGACCTCGGCTAACACGGTATGTCTTAACAGCTGTTGCTACGATTTAACATTTTTAACCTTCGAATGTCGATTCGAACTTGATACGTGCTAAACATTGATTATTTATCGAACACACGACTTATCGAACTATACCGCGAGTATACTTAAACTGCTGAAACTTTTATGGCAACAAAGGGCGCCACATAAACTATTGCTACCATTGACAACGCGACTTGATTTTAAATCTCGGGACGAGATTTCTCTAACAGGGGGAGAATGTAACACCCCGCAAAATTTATCGCGATTATTAACGTTAATCACTTGCATTATTAGGCTAATTCCCTACTTGAGTGAATTCACAACACATTTTAGAGGTAAGTCTAGCAAAGCCCAACTAGTTAATACGCGTAGTATTACTTATTCGTAATTAGTTGTAATTACGTGCGAAACGATTTAAACTAGCGCGACAAAAATATACGACTGTTGGTGAACGAATTTATTTAATAAAACGAAAGTTATTAAATAACGTAAACGTATAATAAATATTATGTCGATAATATTTACAATTATTTCGTAACGAATAACGTTTATTTCGTAAACTAAAATGAAACAAAAGTTAAAATTTTATAAACTTAATTAAATTATTCCATAAAATATTTCCAACCAAAAATATAAATGAATATGTAATTAAAAATGTATCATTTAAAATATTTAAATAATTAACGATAGGGTAAACAAATACGGGGATTAAATACTGCAAACGGAACCAAAGTGGAGATAATGCTTCCACTTCCCCCTTCAAAACCCACCTCCCCACCCCATTTTTCCTTTCATTTCATCTTTCACTCTCTCTCTCTCTACCTTTCATTTTTCTCTCATTTCTCTCTAAAAACCCACCAAAAATCACTAAAAACAATCACAAAATCAACAAGAACAACAACAAATCGGACACACAACATCATCAAACTCGTCATCATCATCATCTACACAAGGATTCAAGCTCAAAATCACCATTTTTATCTTCATCTTCAAACTCCACCTAACTTTCGGATTTCACCCGATTTGGTATGAAAACTCACTTTTCTTTCACTTTTACTTCATTATAATAGTTTACAAACATGTTACAAGTCAATATATGAAAGATCTAAGCGTTTTTGGGTTAAAAATCGCGTTTTTGTTCGAATAGCCCGTAACGTCGCATCTGGGTTGGCCCAAATGCGACGTCAGGCTTAACGTCGCATGTCGTCGCCATGTCGTCGCACATGTCGTCGCACATTACGTCGCACACTACGTCGCACCTGACGTCGCACCTGACGTCGCTATGTCGTCGCCATGTCGTCGCACATGTCGTCGCACACTACGTCGCACACTACGTCGCACACTACGTCGCACCTGACGTCGCTATGTCGTCGCCATGTCGTCGCACATGTCGTCGCACACTACGTCGCACACTACGTCGCACCTGACGTCGCTATGTCGTCGCCATGTCTTTCGCAAATGTCGTCGCCATGTCGTCGCCATGTCGTCGCCATGTCGTCGCAAATTTCAGAACCTTGTAACAATACTTTAAAACACTTTTACAAAACCATCACCAACGAGTCGTACGAATTTACAAATAAACGATCTTTCATGGATAAACGAGTAACATGGTTTGGATTATCATCCAACCACTTATACGACTATTCCCTACGTTTAGGACGTTAGTGACTTACCCGGACTACGCTTTGCTAGCTCTCGCACAACTACTTAACTCAACAGGTGAGTTCACATCCCCTACTTTTACTGATTTAACTGCTTTTGAACAGGGGTGAAAAACATAGTCAACTGTTTTACTTATTGCCATAACTGCTTTTACTTATATGATTGTTTATCATACTTGTTTACTCGAACAATTTGAGTACTTTGAACTATTAAACTATTGGACAAACTGGTAATTATGAAATAACATTTTCATATTGACACACTGAACAAATGAGATAACTTATTCGACAAACTGTTTTAACTAGACCGGAGAACGACCGGTAAACTACTTTGCAAACGACTCTAAACCTTTAAACTTGTTTGATATACCGGAGAACGACCGGTACTTTCATGTAAAATGCTGGAGAACGACCAGCTACGTATTTTAGTGCCAGAGAACGACTGGCCAAGGGACGGGAGAACGACCCGTGCGTCTTTGATGGGAGAACGACCCATGCGTTTGTTGGACGGGAGAACGACCCGTGCGTAACTAGACCGGGGAACGACCGGTAAACTGTTTTTGTTGAACGGGAGAACGACCCGTGCGTATTTGGCCGGAGAACGACCGGTACTGTTTGTAAACTGTTGGTGAACAACCAGCACGTATTTTATACTGACTCTTTTGGGCAACATCCCAACGAAACATACCAAACGATTAGGATACTCATATAAATGGTAACACTGCCCGCTCGCGGTCCAGGTACGGGTCTTAGGGGAAGTGTTTCATTGTATTTGGGTAACATCTCACGTAAACCAAACTTTGGGCGAACAACCCACTAAACTTGTATTTGGATTTTATTCCACGAAATGTATTCTCGACTATTATGGTAATACTATTTGTGAACGTATTTGAATCGACAACTGTGCTTACAAACTGGTTATAACTATTGCAAACATAACACCTGTGAATTCACTCAACCTAGTTGTTGACTTTTACTATGTTTTTCAGGGAATTAGCTGCGCATGTAAGAATCGCCAACACATGGAGAATTAGGCGACCCGTGAAGCTTTAGGATGCCAACATTTTTGGAAAAACACATGGATTTCTCTAGTATAACTGAAATTGTTTTGTCATATTCTAGAAATCCACTTTTGTATACATATTACTTTTAACTTGTACGATTTGGAAAAATCGTAAATCTTGTAATTAATACTTTTGGCATCTTAATATTACATGTTCTGTTGTAATCATATGCTCTGATACGTATGCATACTTTATTATTGTGACACCCCCGTACTTAAACTAAAATGCTTCCGCTAAACAAAACAAACGAATTTGGGGGTGTTACAATTTAAGATCACTCAAGACATATTTTCGACGAGTTTATTTTTTTTTTTTTTCATTTTTTGGTGGGTTTTACAAATTATAAACACATATGTTACTTTTTTGTTAAATTAGATTTAGGGTTAGGGTTTACTGTTTATTAAGGTTTAGCAGGGTTTAGTGGTTTAGTATTGTTTAGGGTTTAGTATGCTTTAGGTTTTAGGGTTTAGTAAAACGTTTAGGGTTTAGGGTTTGAGGGTTAGGGTTTGGGGTTTAGGGCTTTTGCTAAACCCTAACCCTAAATGCAACACTAAGTCACTAACATATGCGTTAGTATACGTAAAACCCACCAAAAAACGGAAAAAATATGTCATGATGGATCTTAAATCGAAGAGGAGAAAACGCTGAATTTTATGGTGCAATTTTCATAATTTTTCAATTTTTCGTTTATGATATAAATTATTTTAGAGGGTAAATGAGTTTTTATAATTATAGAGGTGATCATGCACCTCCACACCAATTATTATAGACCTTATGAGATTAATGGTGGTGATTTACTTCCCTCTTCCTTCATTTTTTGCACTTTCCTCTTATCATATATATATATATATATATATATATATATATATATATATATATATATATATATATATATATAGGGATGAGTTCTGTTTAAAACAAGGAGATAAAAAAAAACAGTGAAAACACATCCCCACCCTCCATCTAATCTAACACACACATACACATACATATATATATATATATATATATATATATAAAAGGGGTGGGGATAAAAAAAACTGGTGAAAACACTTTTTGATTCACAATTCTTTTAAGTTGTGAACTTTCATTTTTTTTTGCTTCACATATGAATTTTTTTGTGAACCCTTATATTTATTTTGTTTCACATAAAATTTTCATCATGAACCTTTAAATTGTTTTTGCTTCACACAAAGTTTTTATCATTTTCAATTGTGAACCTTATTTTTTTCACATAATTTTTTTTTTAAATTTTTTCATGAAAATTTTAAAGTTTTTATTGTGAACTTTAATTTTTTTTTAGGTTCACGAAAATTTTTTAATTTTTTCAACTGTGAACCTTAATTTTTTTTTTAGTTCACGGAAAGTTTTAACTTTTCCAGTTGTGAACCTTTTTTTGTTCAACTGTGAACCTTAATTTTTTTTAGGTTCACGGAAAGTTTTAAAAATTTTCAATTGTGAACCTTTTTTTTTTCAATTGTGAACCTTAATTTTTTTTTAGTTTACGGAAACTTTTTTACTTTTTCATTTGTGAACCTTAATTTTTTTTTGTTCATGACAGCTTTACAAATCTTTATTAGAGCCGGCAACTTGAATCCGGCCAGATGAATAAATGAAAATGGATTATTATTGATCATGACAGCTTTACAAATCTTCTAGCTAGGTTGTTATAAACTTTAGTTTAAGAATAAAGTCACTGTTATGAAATAAATATGGAATGGATGTCCAATCCTAATATAATATTGATTAGATATCTTTGAGTATAATTAGGAGATTGTTTTTTGGAGGATAATCCATCTTCGTACTATAAATATATACCTCTTAATGAGATGAATAATACAGTTTTCTCTATTCTCTTTTCTCTCTGTCTTGTTTCTTTAGTTCTTATTCTTTACTTTTATAACACGTTATCAGCACGAAGTTCTAACCTAATTGAGTTCGTAGTCGTCGGCAATTATTGTTGAGGTACGTACGTACGGCCCAAAAATCTTTCATCCCTTTATTATAGTCAATCGTATGGTTTTATGTTTCTTGAATAGTGTGTTAACTGAAGGTATTCGATGGCAATTTAGTATATGAACCATTAAAGTAGATGTATACAATACGTGGCCTCTAAATTCAACATGCAAATATATGCTATATTTCAACTGTTTAAATTTATTTACTTGATGCAAATTATGTATTCTATATTTAAGTGAAGCGTCAATAGCTTTAGAAGATTTAATTTTTAATTTAATGATTCTACTTAATTGGCTACTTCAATTCCTTACGGATCAGATTATACAAATAATAAATAAATAAGTCTACTTTGTTATCGTTTTGTATTTACTAAAATCCGTATTAGTATTTATTATTTAATTTTAAGAGATGTGATATCATAACTTGAATATAATATAAATTAGTGCATTTACATTGATTCACATGAGTTCATGAGCTTATGTTAATTGTCATAGATCTATATATATTGATCGATCTAAATATTGATTACATGCTTAGTTATTATTATCATAATACTTTACCAAAGATTAATTCGAAGATCTCAAAAGAAAGAAAATCACGTTATATGACTCGATCTATAGTCTATATCTATACTGTTTGCATCGGTAAGGACTTTAATTATGAAGTTCTTGTTTGGTATTTGTTGTGTATTGGTTGATACGGCTGGATTGGGCCAGTATATGGAGACTTAGCCATTGGGTCTCCCCGTACGGAGTACCTAGGTGATTTCTGTTAGCCTTTCAAAAAAAAAAAAAAAAAATCTATATTCTCACAAATTGAAATAAGTAAATAATAAATACAAATGACCTGATTAGTGGTTTTCAGTTTTTACATGTTTGGTTATAGTTTACACGTGATGCATACATGATTTTATATCTAATTTAGATTTAGATTATAATATAAAACCTTTAATTTGCCATGTGTTTAAGATCATGATTAATCTTCGCAATGTTTATTTTCTAAAAAAGGGAATTGCGGTCGTCCGATATATATATGATTTAGAGAATCATGCTGCTACATATATACGACTTCTAATATATGTTAAACAAATTTATCATTAATATAGTAGATGTAAGATCTGAAAGAATACTAAAATTCATGATAGTGGGTTTATGCACAAGGGAACAGTTCAGAGGGGCAAGGGCTATAGAGGGAGAATCAGGGGCAACCACTAAATACAAGCCACGTCATTGTATTCACGTTACACTAGTAAGGGTAATTTGGTAAAACCAACACTCACATCTTCTATCGTCTTTTGCATTTCTAACCATCTCAATCCACCGGTAGCTCGCCACTGACCACCGGAAACTGAACATCATCGATCTACGACGACCATCATCATCCTCCGCCGGTCATCGTCAACCTCCACCGGCTGCTGCCAACACAAATTACCATATCTAATCGTTATATTACCTAAGAAGCTAACAAATAGGAAACGATAACTCGTGTGACCAACCTTCGAGATCCGCCGGCCATCTTCTAGCTCAGCCAGTCATCTTCTAGCTCAGCCAGTCATCTTCAACCTCCTTCAGCAATCGTCAACTTACTCCTGTCATGCTAAAAATTACTTCGAAAAGCATCACAATGAAACAAATTAACTACACATGCTTCGTTTCTTATAAATTCGTCGCCATCTTTATATCAAAATTCAAGCCAAAAATGGACACTGCAATTTTTGCTTTTATTATTTATTATTATACTTATTATTAGAAAATATGGCGAACGAAAATAAAAGAATCGTACAAGTAGGAAACCTGAAATTTTACATAAACTAAGTATAACTAGCATAAAGTTGAAAAAGTTTTGAGAGGGGGATGGTCCAATGGATTTTGTCAGTATTGTGGACATGTAATAATAATCCATTATTTATTTCATATGTAGTAAGTAGGTGGCATAGGTTTGCGTGAATAAGTGAAAAAAGAAAAGAAAAAATGACTTTTACGTTGGAAACCTCAAAGTGAAAGTCAAAGTGGGTCATAGGTCACTTATCCCATTTTAAAAACACTAAAATGTAGTAGATTTTAAAAATACTACATTACAGTTGAAAAATAAAAGTTGCATCGTAGTTGAAAAAACTACTGCATCATAGTTGAATGTAGATTTCATTATCGTTAAAAACACTGCATCATAGTTGAAAATCCACTGCATCAAAGATGATTATAGATTTTATTATAGTTGAAAACACTACATCATAGTTGTAGAAACCACTACATCAAAGATGAATGTACTTTTCATTATAGTTGAAAGCATTGCATCGTATTTGAAATAATTACTGCATCAAAGTTGAATATAGAATTCATTATAGTTATAATCGAAAACACTGCATCATAGTTGAAAAAATAATTGCATCAAAATTGAAAACACTGCATCATAGTTAAAAACAAGACATTATAGTTGAAAAAAACATTGCATCGTAGTTGAAAAAACTACTGTATCATAGTTGAATGTAGATTTCATTATCATTAAAAACGCTGCATCATAGTTGAAAATCCACTGCATCAAAGATGAATATAGATTTTATTATAATTGAAAACACTACATCATAGTTGTAGAAACCATTACATCAAAGATAAATTTACTTTTCATTATAGTTGAAAACACTACATCATAGTTGAAATAACCACTGCATCAAAGTTGAATATAGAATTCATTATAGTTATAATCGAAAACACTGCATCATAGTTGAAAAAACAATTGCATCAAAATTGAAAGCACTGCATCATAGTTGAAAAAAGCACTGCATCATAGTTGAAAAAAATATTTCGTCATAGTTGAAAACACTGAATTAAAGTTCAAAAATTATTGCATTATAGTTGAAAGCACTGTATCGTAGTTGAAAAAAAGATAACCTCATAGTTGGAAAAAACACTGCATCATAATTAAAAAAAAATATTACATCATAGTTGAAAAATTATTGCATTTTGAAAAAAAACGTTACATTATATATGAAAAATCAATGCATTATACTTGAAATATGATTGTAATAACATTGCATTTAATTATAAAACTTACAAACTTTGGTATATCATGAACTTAAGTTACTAATCTTTTAATATTGGCATAAAGTATTATCTTATGATAACAAAAAAAAAATATTAAACATGTTTTACTTTTTTGGTTCTATTACAAGATATACATGAAAATTTTGCTTTAAATTAAATACGAATAAAAAATTAAATAAGTTTACTGGCTACTTTTACTCTTTCCAAGGTTATCTACTTTTTCATTTCCCAACCAATATTGAAACTGCTTTCCCATATTAACAATTGAAACGTAATTTACCTCTCATTTTCAAATGAAATTCAAAATCCTCACCTTTTTTTCCAACTCCCCAAATAAAATGTAGAAGTAGAAGTAGAAAAAAAGAACGGAGAATAAAATCCAAGAAATAGCAACTAAAATAAAAGAAGTGTGTCAAATTTTTTCTGTAATGGCTGTGGTAGCCGGATTCCGGACAGAGGTGACCCGCGACGTGACTTGTGTAACACCCTCATATTTCGGGTTGCGGAAGCGATCGGGTCGGGTGTTACCAAATCAAATATCACAGCATAAGATACATAATGAACGACTCTAAATGAGACGTTTGAAAATAGTTATTACATTTCTCAAAATAAAATGTGTACAAGTTGCGAGTTCGCAAAATACTTTCAATACATGACTGATAATACGAAAATTATGCAGAGACATCCAATTGTCGAAACGTGTGACTCGAGCTAGAAATCCTGTAGGCCAATCCTACTATTGCAGTGTACCTGAGAATGCACACTAAAAGGGTCAGCTGGAAAGCTGGTGAGTTCACAAGTAATTTGTAAAAACAAGTAGTTCGAGTAATAAATATTTCATTCAGAAATATCAATCAAGTTTAGCTGTTTAAATAACAACAGTTGCCCCTCGAGGCAGTTATAAGTAATTTATGGTAAGCAGGTGAACCTAATCAATAGGTTTCTAGTCAAGTAAAAGGGGACCAATCCCCAGCAGGTGTGTTATCAGGTAAGATATTGCCACCTGGCAATATGTATACTAGAGTAGCGTAAGGTGACTATCTGTCGTGCTACTGGCCGAAAGCAATCAAGCAAGAAAGTCCTTAGACGGTCGGTATTGCTCCCCGGCAATACGGTACGGATAGTTTGTACGGTTTCAAGTATTAGTTATACGGTTACTAATAGGTCACGATGCCACCTGGCATGAAAGGTTGCACCCCGGCAACGTGATCAAGTTATCTGTTGGGTGATCGTGTCATATCGGTATGGTTTGTAATAACAGTCAAGTGAGCAAAAGCTCGTTGTTTCCCTGAGTCTCCGACTCGTAAGTTATCTAGTAATCACCTACAGTGATGGTAATGGGTATCCCCCAAAGGATATGTCAAGTTACGTCCCGCAGGACCATGTTTAAATAAATATATCAGTTATCGAGTCAACGACCCCTACCGTAAAAATGCGTAGGTCCGTGCTAAGAGTAAGTAAAGCATATAGCTATATGCTGAGTATGAGTAACCGTGCAGTTCCGCAGAACTACGATAGAGTATAAATTCATATGCCGAGCCAACGACCCCGACTGTAATAGTTCGTCGGTCCGTTGCTGAGTGTGAGCATTCAGCTCATAAGTAAGTTGTACCACCCACCGTGGTATCGTGAGCATCCAGCTCGTACGTAAGTTGTACCACCCGCCGTGGTATCGTGAGCTCGTTTGTAAATCCGTAATACCAATCACGTTGGTATCGTGTTTGTGCCACCCACCGTGGCATCGTTTTGCTTCACATATAGTGACAGCGTCCGTTATTCTCCCGCAGGAGATGCAAGTAATCGTTTTGGCAGTACACGACATGCCCGTAAGTAAGTTTAGCCCAAGGCTAGTAAAATGTTACAGGCACTCAACAGTACCTCAAGTTGTTACGTAATTCACAGTAGTGTATCATACTAAGAAATGTAGAAGCGTCACCTAGATGTAAGGGATGATCGTAATCAATTAGTAGGTACGTATCTACGTCACTTAGTTTGCCTGAAGTAAGGTGTAAAGTCTAAGTCACTTAACTGTAGGGAAGTACTTTCAGTACTTAGTTAAAGTCATCCGTTAGTTCGTAAAGATAGTCATCACTGAACTAAACAAATCGGTGCCTCTAGTTGGTATTCACAAGTCCACTAGTCATTTCTAGTACTTAGCAAGTCACTGATGTAGTGAGGCATTTATTCCCTAGATATCATATGTAATATAATTCTAGGTGTTTCTAACACGGTCATACTTAATATCTCTAAGTATGGTCAAGTGGTTCGTAGCTGTCGTAATCTAACACCGTTACCATAAACTATTGTAAAACGTTTGTAAAGATTTATACAGTGAAAAGTAGTAAAACAGGAGTATGCATTCCCACCCCGAAATCAGTTGAAAACAGTAAAAGAGTGGGGTTATGAACTCACCTGAGGAGCTAGCATCCTAATGTAGCGAGTCGTACCGATGAGAATCTCCTAGTGTCCTAAACACGTGAGATTTTGTATAAGTGAGTGGACGTTTAAGTAAAACAATCCAATTTGTTGTTCGTTCGGTTAAATTGTACTCAATGTGTTTGATAAGTATTTACGTTTGAATTTCGTAAAGTAATTGCGTTCCGTTTGTCGTGTCTCGAAATTATATTTAGAAAATATAATTTAGTTGATTTCGTATAAAAAGTGTGTACAAACGCGTTTCAGTTCCTATATAAATTGTGTATACGTCTCCGGATAAGTTTGGTACTTTAAAAATGAGTTTTTGGTCTAAAAACTGATAATAGCGACACTTCATGCGTCACTGATTGATTTCGGGCGTCACTAGGTTAGTGACTCAAAAGATAGGAAATTTCAGGCATTTAGCGACACTTCAGAAGTGTCGTTATAGGGTTAGTGACGCATATAGCGTCACTTCGTTAGTGTCGCTGTTGGTTTAGTGACGCCATTCGTTTCTGCTGAAAGTTGTGGTTTCTGCTGAAGGTAGCGACACTTGAGAAGTGTCGCATGTTTCTGCCGATAGTTATAGGCTTGCGTCACTCAAGAAGTGACGGTGTGTGTGTGATAGCGGCACTTAAGTAGTGACGCTATAAGGGCGGCAGAGAGGCATAGCGACACTTAGTGACGCTAGTACTGTTTTTGGTCTGTGGGCGACACTTCCGTCTGCTCGACGGGTTTTCACCCAAAACCACGGATCGAAGCCATAAATCACCAAATCGACAATAACAAACTTATATAATGATAATATATGATGAAATGAGTGATATTAACATGAAAATAGAGAGGGATCGAAGGTTTTCTTACGATTTCGAAAATGAAACCCCAAATGGGTTTTGATGGTGAAGAACAAAGATGGTGATGATAGATGATGATGATGGTTGCTTGATGATGATGTTGGTGACGGTGGTGAGGTCCGGCGACGGCGGCGGCGGCTGTGGCCGGCGGTGGTGGCGGCCGGTGATGGTGGTGGTTGGTTGATGATTTTTAGAGAGAGTTTGAGGTGGAGATGTGAAAGAGAAAAAGGAAATGAAATGAGAAAGGAGATGGGGGTTGGGTTTTGTTAAACTCAGCTCCTACTTTCGTACACTGTGGTCTCCAACCACAATACAAAATACCCGTGATTAATTTGTCCGATGTAATTTAAAATAACATTTTAAATTCTAAAAATTGTTTTGTATTCTTCCGAAATGTATTATAAAAACATTACTGGAACTTAATGTTTAATAAATTATTTTCGCGCGGTTTCGAATAATTTAGAATGTGTTTTAAATAAAAAGCGAATTACATTTTTGAACGTTTATTACTTTAAATCTATGATTTTGTTTATATCATTTTGTAAGTATTTTTAGTAAAATATTTCACTCGATCTTTAAAAGGTAATTATTTAAAGTTTAAAAATGGTGCGAAATTTGACCTTTTTGACGAGGTGTTACATTCTCCCCCTGTTAATAACATTTCGTCCCGAAATTTAAAGTAGGGTCGTGGTCGTGGGGGGTCTGGGGAGACTTGTTCGTACGAGAAGTTTTGTCGAAAGATTTGTAGACATACAGTGTCTATGTTGAGTTAGAAGACAGTCATTTCATAACTGTGTCGTAGTTTAGTGTTTTAGTCACGTTATGATCATATTGCTTGTTCAAGTTATGATTAAGTCAAGGTTACTAGGTAACCGTTTACGGTGTAGTCCATTCGGGACTAGATGATTGTCACATCGTGACCGTTTAGTAAGTAGTCCTCTCAGGAATATGTTCTTAGTGTACGTTCGGTCGATTAGTCTGCTGAAAGCAAACTCTAGCTTTTATGTTTTGCTTAATTCGTGTAGTCGGTATTAATTCATGTAATCGGTATTATTGTGGAATTAACATTCCCGTCGATCGAAACGTTGTGTTTAACTTGAAGGTTTAGTATTGAATAGGGACATACCCGTGATATTGCCGCGGTTTCGTCCGGTCCCTCCGGAGTTGATCATGAGGATTTTTCGTTTCTGATTTGGGCAATCTTTCTTGAAATGTCCAGGAGTGTTACATTTGAAACACGTTTGTTGTCCGTCGGGATTTGCAGGAACTCTACAGTCCTGAAATTGGTGTCCGAATCGTTGGCATCTCTCGCAAGGTAGGCCACAAGGGCCGGTATGATGTCGTTTACAGTTGTGACAAAATGGTTTATTCCCCGCATAGCCCCGTTTTCCTTTGTATTCAGAAGGGTAAGATTTCAAGGGTTCTGGTTGGTTTGTTGGATTATGACTAGTGCTGGAATCATCATTCCCTTTTTGTGTATGGTTTTCAGTTGTGGGGGTTCCGCGTTGAACCACCCGCGCCATGAGGTTGTGGGCCATGTGAACGGCGTCGCGAATAGTGTTGGGTTTAGAGGAGGTAACCATGTCCGCGATTTGTGCCGGAAGTCCTTCGATGTATTGTTCGATTCGTTTGCTTTCTGGGTTCACTAGAGACGGGCAAAGGAGTGCCAGTCGGTGAAAACGATTGGTATAGGTCATGATGTCGTTGTTTTTCACGGTAAGATGCCAGAGTTCATTCTCAAGTCGGTGTAGTTCCTCGCTAGGACAATATTCGTCCCTCGTCAGTTGTTTTAGTTCCTCCCAAGAAAGTTCATAGGCGGTGTCAACCCCTACGGTTTGGGCGTGAGCATTCCACCAGGTTAGAGCATTATCTCGAAGGGTGTAGGTGGAGTATTTGACTTTGTACCCATCGGGGCAGTTGCAAATGCGGAATACAGCTTCCATCCTCTCGATCCATTGGATTAGTCCAACAGCCCCTTCAGTACCAACAAAGATTGGCGGGTCGCAGTTCAGAAATTCTTTATAGGTGCAGAGGCGCGTAAGGTTTTGTGCAGCTAGAGCTTCAGCCACTCTTTGCTCAGCGTATTGGTCACGTTCTGCTTGTGTGTAGGTTTGTCGTTTAGGCGGCATGATTCTTAAACAAGAATGAAACGTTAACGGTAAGTTCTTTATTCGAGAATTATGTCTATTTCATTGGTATGTAAAAATAGTATGTGTTCGAAAGTTCTCAGACTTTTAGTTTCGTTGTATATATATTAGTTGTTCATGTATGCCTTAAAGTAATCTACCAAGGCTATGGTATGGTATCTAGTCTAACTGACTATTGTGTGATACTAGTGTACGGTAGTTGTAAGTCTATCAGTTGGTGCGTAGTACCCTAAGTACTAAAACACAGTAACCCTGTAATGTTATACAGTGCCATCAGCACAGCAGCAAAATTTCCTATTGTATCGTGAAAGTAGTACCTGATTATCGTAAGCTACAGCACCACGTGCTGGAGTAGTATGGTGCCCAAAGCACGATGCAGCACTACGTGCCACATGTTTTCTAAGTATAGCCCTCAGGCCGATAGTAAGTTTCGATAGTAATTCATGGATTTCAGTCATTACGAGCATCTCTCGCAATACTAGTCAGTCGTGACCAACCTGGTCACAATTTGAGATCAAGTCATAAGAGTTGGGAAGTTGGCGATATGCCACTTCGAAAGTGTGTATCAGTTTGTACAGCGGAATCATGTCAGGTATAATCATACCTACCGGTATATAGATATTCAGGAATAGTATACACGTAAGGCCTATTCATATATACCTACAGTACATATAATAGCCTAGGGTGTCTAGCAATTAACAATTAACAATCAGAGTCAACTACTGCATTCCATTTCAATATAACCCCTTTCAGATCTTACATCATATTTGCTTAATTGTACATAGTTAGCAACGCTATGTTAAATTAAGTTCGTATGATGTAATCCCTGAACTAGTTATACCTAATAAGGAATACTGCCTAATGGTCATAGTCTAGGCCCACTAAATGCAACCTAGTTCACTACAACCTTAGGCTCTGATACCAATCTGTAACACCCTCATATTTCGGGTTGCGGAAGCGATCGGGTCGGGTGTTACCAAATCAAATATCACAGCATAAGATACATAATGAACGACTCTAAATGAGACGTTTGAAAATAGTTATTACATTTCTCAAAATAAAATGTGTACAAGTTGCGAGTTCGCAAAATACTTTCAATACATGACTGATAATACGAAAATTATGCAGAGACATCCAATTGTCGAAACGTGCGACTCGAGCTAGAAATCCTGTAGGCCAATCCTACTATTGCAGTGTACCTGAGAATGCACACTAAAAGGGTCAGCTGGAAAGCTGGTGAGTTCACAAGTAATTTGTAAAAACAAGTAGTTCGAGTAATAAATATTTCATTCAGAAATATCAATCAAGTTTAGCAGTTTAAATAACAACAGTTGCCCCTCGAGGCAGTTATAAGTAATTTATGGTAAGCAGGTGAACCTAATCAATAGGTTTCTAGTCAAGTAAAAGGGGACCAATCCCCAGCAGGTGTGTTATCAGGTAAGATATTGCCACCTGGCAATATGTATACTAGAGTAGCGTAAGGTGACTATCTGTCGTGCTACTGGCCGAAAGCAATCAAGCAAGAAAGTCCTTAGACAGTCGGTATTGCTCCCCGGCAATACGGTACGGATAGTTTGTACGGTTTCAAGTATTAGTTATACGGTTACTAATAGGTCACGATGCCACCTGGCATGAAAGGTTGCACCCCGGCAACGTGATCAAGTTATCTGTTGGGTGATCGTGTCATATCGGTATGGTTTGTAATAACAGTCAAGTGAGCAAAAGCTCGTTGTTTCCCTGAGTCTCCGACTCGTAAGTTATCTAGTAATCACCTACAGTGATGGTAATGGGTATCCCCCAAAGGATATGTCAAGTTACGTCCCGCAGGACTATGTTTAAATAAATATATCAGTTATCGAGTCAACGACCCCTACCGTAAAAATGCGTAGGTCCGTGCTAAGAGTAAGTAAAGCATATAGCTATATGCTGAGTATGAGTAACCGTGCAGTTCCGCAGAACTACGATAGAGTATAAATTCATATGCCGAGCCAAC
Source organism: Helichrysum umbraculigerum (assembly GCA_949592205.1). NCBI lineage: Eukaryota > Viridiplantae > Streptophyta > Magnoliopsida > Asterales > Asteraceae > Helichrysum > Helichrysum umbraculigerum. Next base: position 113,011,196 of record CATIUR010000003.1, on the reverse strand, counting down.
GACCCCGACTGTAATAGTTCGTCGGTCCGTTGCTGAGTGTGAGCATTCAGCTCATAAGTAAGTTGTACCACCCACCGTGGTATCGTGATGTAACACCTGCTAAATTAGGATAATTAATTATGCCTAATTACTTGTAACTAGTTGTAATTAGTATGCAATAGGACTAATTGCAGACTCTATTTGTATATATATATAAAGTGAATTATATATATATGTGTGTACATACGCGATTTGGATTAATCGTACGAATTAACTGGACGGAGTCCGACACAGTTACTTGGACGTTGGTGACAGAAACTTACCTAAATAATGAGAACGTATTTTATTATATAAAATACACAGCGAACAAACATTATTTATAATACCGCGACGACAATTTAAATAATTTAACATATATGTATTAAACGCGAGTTAAGAATTTTAATACTTCGACAAATGTTTTTATAATTAATTTCAAGGTATTTCATTAAAACATTTTCCCGTCACCTTTTAAAAATATAACTGCTTGATATAACGTTTAAACGACGGGGGAAACGAACACCACACGGAACGCGGGGCGAGAACTGGAAAAGTGGGGATAACCCCACCTCCCACTCATTCTTTTCTCATTTCTCTTTTCTTTCTATCTCTCATCTCTATCTTTTCTTTCTTTTCACCAAAACACCCAAACCCTTTAAAATCGCAAATACTACCACCAAACGCACGCAAAACATACTACCCTTTTGGAAGAAAACGACCACCACATCACGATCTATCACGCTATCTTTCCGGATTTTCATTTCGGCATTTCGTAAGTTTCCGACAAAACCCGAAACTCTCCGTTTTTACTCATTTTTACGTTTTTATAGTTTATATATGCTTAAAATGTCCAAAAATGGGTTGGGTAAAAGATTTGGACCGAACGGAAGCTTTTCGACCGATTTTCCGGCCACCATATTCCGATCAGACCGCTACGTCGCAGAGACGCTGGACTATCTGCGACGTAGCTCAAAACGTCGCATTTTGTGGCCAACGTCGCATTTAGCGACGTCACGGCCTACGTCGCACAGATATCCCAACGTCGCACTAGCGACGCAGCCTACTACGTCGCATTAACTTGCGGACGTCGCACATAGCGACGTAGACTTTTACGTCGCAAACCGAACCAACGTCGCATTAGCGACGTCGCCTCCTACGTCGCATTGATTTGCGAAGGTCGCATCATGCGACGTACCTCCCTACGTCGCACCCTACGTCGCATGCTACGTCGCATGCTACGTCGCACAAACCAGAACCTTGAAAAGTCAGATTTTACTAAGTGTCGAACTTACACAACTTCAAATACTTATGTCATACGACTAAACAAACGTCATAGAGCATACTTTCTATTACGATTACATTAAATTGCGTTATAAATGATAACACTTTGAATCATTATTACAAACCGTCACCAACGGGCCATATTTGTTTTCAAACTACAAACGGATTACTAAACAAACACTTGGACATGATGAGTTGTGTAAACAACTAGCCTAGATGGTCTTGCGAGACATCTACTTACTTAAGTTTATATGTTTAGGCATTTGAAGGTTACGGGTTCGGAGAACCTACGGTTGATACTAAGTTCTCGTTTATTGATATAAACGTACTTGCAAAGACTCAGGTGAGTCTTACGGCCCCACTTTTACTGTTTTATCTTAATGGGGGAGATACATGCTACTACTTTTTCTTGAACACAAGTACTAAACTGTTTACTATACCAAACGGAATTGCATGAGTTGTTACTATTTACAGAAGTCTCTCCATCATATATCGTTAGTTATGGACTTAAGCGCGAACAGTAGTTAATGGATCCATTAGGGAAATGACCCTCCCCACCCGGGGCAGTAGCGCTGCCACGTACCGATTTACACGTATAAACGGGTGACAACTTATTCGTTACTGATGCTTGCTCAGTTACGAGCATGTCACGGGAGCAAACATATTACTTACGGGTTAAGCTTCGATTATGAGCCTCATGGCAACGGTATAAACTACTTATTTACATTTGCTGGATTGCAAATACTGATTTTACGATTGCTGGATTGCAATGGTTGATTATACGCCTACGGGCACTACTAATGAAATCTCGTGTTCAAAGCCGATATTATTTACAAACCTGTGAGATTCACCAACCTTTTTGGTTGACACTTTTTAGCATGTTTTCTCAGGTACCCGGATGGAGTAGGATTACTCCAGGATTTTAGCTAGAGTCGCATGATTTCAACACAACTGCATTAACGGAGATTCTTAGCATTATCTTTTGTAGATTACGATTATGTAATAGAATCTCCCGCTATTCGCGTGGACTCTAGGGGAAACTACATTTTGTATACGAAAACACTAAGTTTTCAAACATTATATCTATGGAATGTAACTAATTTACAAAACGTCTCATTTAGAGGTCGTTTGCGTTATCTTTGTGCTGTGATATTTAATTAGTAACACCCCAAACTATGCTTCCGCAAAACAGTGAATTTCGGGGGTGTTACAGATTGGTATCAGAGCCTAAGGTTATAGTGAACTAGGTTGCATTTAGTGGGCCTAGACTATGACCATTAGGCAGTATTTCCTTATTAGGCATGATTAATTCAGGAATTACATCATACGACTTTAATTTAACATAGCCTGATCAACTATGTACAATTAAGGAAAGATGATGTGAGATCTGAAATGGTTATGTCAAACAGGAATGCGTTAGTAGACTCTGACCACGAGAGAACCGAGACTCTTACTTGTTATGTGCTAGACATACGCTAGGCTATTATGTGATATACGAGTATATACATACATAGGCCTCACTCACTGACTATACTACTAAGCTATTATATCTTGGATATATATGAATAGGCCTCGCACGTAAACACCCTCGCTATAGAGATAGCCGACGTTTCTCTGGTGACACTTACGAATTTCTCTCAGCGGTTTGCACCGACCATGATAGACTTGATTACCGTCACACCACCTTGTGGCGCACTCTAATGATTTTACGAAAATCACATCTAACATCCTGAAACAACGTACTTCCAAGGACTAAAATCCTCTCTCTGTCATTTCTATAGAACTCAAAGACACGAATTCCCAAATGGACGACTACATGTCTGATAGTGACCAAGTCCACGGGGAACAAATCCAGTACACGTATCTCGATGAGGACATCGTACCAGAAGAAGAAATTATGCTGGAGGGAAACGAAAATCAGGATTTCGGAATGACTGGCATCGATATTGAAGAATATGAGAGAGTGCGAGATCAGGCTGTGGGACTAGACGGCCGAAATTGGGCACTTAAGCGTAAGTGCATAGACTATGAACAAAGATTGAGAATCTCAAACCGATCTGTCCCTACACGAATCAAAGATAAGATCCGTTACTGGAAGAAAGTAGCCACCAACCTAACCCGTAGGACCAAAACATGGATCAAACGTTTGGGCAGGAAATCAACGGAGGAGACTAGGTACCGCTCCACGACTCAAAGATACAGGGACATGCTTGAAGCACGCTACCACCCACACGACCTGAACCTGGAGTCGGAAGAAGAATCCGAAGGCCAGGAACCCTAACTAAGAATGAACCAACCGACTAGCAGAAACTGTGGACCGCTTTGTCACGCTGATGGAACCAATTAATCTACATTAAGATTAGTGTAGTTTTTGTCTTGTAATCTATCTCGTAATCTAGGGACTATCTAGCACTACTCTATAAACTAGTCGGATGTAACCATTCCCGGCACCCTTGTAATATCTCTGTAGGATGTAACTTTTGAACTCACTTTATCTATCAGATATCCTTTGTTATCTCAACTCACCTTAATTGTCATTTTCCATATTGATGTTATGTATTACTGCTTTTATACATGTACATCTGTGACAATTACCAGCTCGTACAAAATCTCATGTATCTTCATTTCTTTTATTGAAGAATCATGCCGCCAAAGACACGACCATACACCGACGCCCAGATTACCTCCCTTATAACCCAGGCTGTTACTGAAGCCTTGGCTCGGAATACTCCACCAAATTCCTCGAGAAACAGCGATGCTGCTGAAACCACTACTGCTAAACCTTGTTCTTACAAGGACTTCCAGAACTGCAAACCTCTAAACTTTGCAGGTACCGAGGGAGCTATCGGTCTAGTACGCTGGATCGAGAAAGTTGAGTCTGTATTTCTTATCTGCAACTGCGCGGAGGGAGATAAGGTTAAGTTCTCCGTTAGTACTTTTACTGACACCGCACTCACCTGGTGGAACACTTATGCCCAGACTGTGAGTGTTGCTACTGCTTACCAACTCCCGTGGGAGGAGTTGAAGAAGATGTTGAGGGGCGAGTATTGCCCCAGGGATGAATTGAAACAACTAGAAGTGGAATTCTGGAACCATAAGATGCAAGGTAATGATATCACCGGATACACCAACCGTTTCCACCAACTGGCACTTCTGTGCCCAACCATGGTCGATCCTGAGTACAAGAGGATCGAGAAATTTGTTGATGGTCTTCCTGAGAGACTCCAAGACCTGGTAACTTCTTCCAAACCGGGTACTATTCAGAGCGCCATTCGTATGGCCCATGAACTAACGGCAAATTCTGTCCGCCGTGGTACAACTTCAACCCCATCTGCAAACAACAAACGCAAGTGGGAAGGTAACCCCAACTCATCCAACCAAACCTCCAACAAAAAGCCTGAGTACATTAAGGCTTATTCCTCTGGAACCTCGGAGAAGAAAGGGTACATCGGGAGCAGACCCTACTGTCCCAAATGCAGCCGCCATCATGACGGTTCTTGCCCTTGCTCCAACTGCAAGCGGTTCGGGCATCTAGCCAAGGATTGTCGAACCAACATTCCCACCCCCAACACTAATGCACCAAAGGCCTGCTTTGGGTGCGGAAATACAGGGCATTTCAAGAAAGATTGCCCAAAGCTGAAAAACAACAACAACCCTGCTCGCGGCAGATCATTCGTTATCAAGGCTGGGGAAGCCAGACAAGACCCGAACGTCGTGACGGGTACGTTCCTTCTCAACGACCTTACTGCTTCTGTGTTATTTGATACCGGTGCCGATAGAAGCTTCATATCTGAGAAATTTAGCCCTTTACTTGATATTACTCCCACTGCCTTAGATGCTAAATACATTGTAGAATTAGCTAATGGCAACCTGATTGAGACTGATAGCATCATACACAACTGTACACTTAACCTCACGAACGAAACGTTTCCCATTGATTTAATCCCTGTCGAGATCGGCAGCTTCGATATTATTGTCGGTATGGATTGGTTATCCAAGCACCGAGCTGAAATCATCTGTCATGACAAACTCGTTCGCATACCTCTTGTCTCCGGTGGAACCTTAGTCCTACAAGGGGAGACCGGTAGACGGAATCTGAATATTGTATCCTGTCTGAAAACGAGAAAATACCTACGAAAAGGGTACCAAGCCATCCTCGCACATGTAACGGAGAAGAAGTCGGAGGAGAAGCGACTTGAGGATGTTCCGATCGTGCGGGATTTCCCGGAAGTCTTTCCTGAAGACTTGCCCGGACTTCCGCCACCTAGACAGGTTGAATTCCAAATTGAACTTGTGCCCGGAGCTGCACCCGTGGCACGAGTCCCTTACCGTTTAGCACCATCCGAAATGCAGGAGTTGTCTAACCAACTACAGGAACTCCTGGACAGAGGATTCATTCGACCAAGTTCCTCACCTTGGGGAGCTCCGGTCTTATTCGTGAAAAAGAAAGATGGATCTTTCCGCATGTGTATCGACTACCGAGAGCTGAATAAGCTAACCATAAAGAATCGGTACCCACTTCCTAGAATCGATGACCTATTTGATCAACTCCAAGGATCGAGTGTTTACTCAAAGATTGATCTACGGTCGGGTTATCATCAACTCCGAGTCCGTGACAATGATATCCCAAAGACAGCTTTCCGAACTCGTTATGGGCATTATGAATTCCAAGTGATGCCATTCGGGTTAACCAACGCACCGGCCGTATTCATGGACCTTATGAATTGGGTGTGCAAACCATATCTTGACAAATTCGTCATTGTGTTCATCGATGATATCCTGATTTACTCTCGCAACGAACAGGAACATGCTCAACATCTGAAAACCATTCTAGGACTTCTGAAACACGAAGAGTTATATGCCAAATTCTCTAAGTGTGAGTTTTGGATTCGAACCGTTCAATTCCTCGGACACGTGATTGACAGCCAAGGAATTCATGTTGATCCCGCCAAGATTGAAGCAATCAAGGGCTGGGAGTCACCGACCACTCCAACCGAAGTGAGACAATTCTTAGGTCTTGCTGGTTATTACCGCCGATTCATCGAAAACTTTTCAAGAATAGCTGTTCCACTAACCACACTGACTCAGAAAGATAAGAAGTTCGATTGGACTGATAAACAAGAGTCAGCCTTCCAGCTATTGAAAAACAAACTTTGCAGTGCACCAATCTTGTCCTTACCCGAGGGCACCGACGATTTCGTAGTTTACTGCGACGCCTCACACCAGGGACTTGGTTGTGTGTTGATGCAACGGGAAAAAGTCATTGCCTATGCCTCACGACAACTAAAAATTCACGAGAAAAACTATACGACCCACGACCTCGAGTTAGGTGCTGTGGTCTTCGCATTGAAAATCTGGAGACATTATCTCTACGGTACGAAAAGCACTATCTTTACCGATCACAAAAGTCTCCAACACATATTCGATCAGAAAGATCTAAACATGAGACAACGTCGCTGGGTTGAGTTACTTAGTGACTACGACTGCGAGATCAAATACCATCCGGGCAAGGCGAACGTAGTTGCCGATGCCTTAAGCCGAAAAGAACGAGTGAAACCCCTTCGAGTTCGAGCACTTTCTATGACTATTCATAACGAGCTTCCTGCTCAAATCCTTACCGCTCAACTTGAAGCACTCAACGATGAAAACTTGAAAAATGAAGCCTTGCGAGGCTTGGATAAACAATTCGAAATCAAACCCGATGGAACTCGATACTTCTCTAACCGGGTGTGGTTACCCAAATTCGGAAACTTGCGAGAGTTGGTGATGGCTGAAGCTCACAAATCTCGATACTCTATACATCCCGGATCTGACAAGATGTATCATGACGTCAAAGGGTTGTATTGGTGGCCTAACATGAAAGCTGACATCGCCTTGTACGTCAGTAAATGCCTAACCTGTTCCAAAGTAAAGACCGAACACCAAAGACCCTCTGGGTTGCTTCAACAACCTGAAATTCCTCAATGGAAATGGGAACAGATTTCCATGGACTTCATTACCAAACTACCGAAAACTTCGAGTGGTTGCGATACCATTTGGGTGATCGTGGACCGTCTCACGAAATCTGCTCATTTTCTGGCCATCAAGGAAACCGACAAGATGGAGCGTCTGACTCGCATCTATGTCAAAGAAATCATCTCGCGACACGGTGTACCTATCTCGATCATCTCGGATAGGGACAGCCGTTTTACTTCTAACTTTTGGAAATCGCTACAGAAATCTCTTGGTACTCGTCTGGATATGAGTACTGCTTATCACCCGCAAACCGATGGCCAAAGCGAGCGAACTATTCAAACACTGGAGGATATGCTACGAGCCTGCGTAGTTGACTTCGGTACTTCTTGGGAAAATCACTTACCGTTGTGTGAGTTTTCGTACAACAACAGTTACCATACCAGCATAAAGGCTGCACCTTTCGAGGCACTTTACGGGCGTAAGTGCCGATCACCCATCTGTTGGACTGAGTTAGGAGATTCCCAACTCACGGGTCCAGAAATCATTCAAGAAACTACTGAGAAAATCGTTGGTATTCAAAACCGGCTGAAAGCCGCACGTGATCGTCAGAAAAGCTATGCTGACGTGAGACGCAAACACCTTGAGTTCCAGGTAGGAGACAAGGTACTTCTCAAAGTGGCACCGTGGAAAGGTGTTATTCGATTCGGGAAACGAGGCAAACTAAATCCTAGATACATCGGACCATTCGAAATCCTTGAAAGGATTGGTCCAGTGGCATATCGCCTGCAACTTCCTGCTGAACTTAGCAGCGTACACAACACATTCCACATTTCTAACTTGAAGAAATGTCTGTCTGACGAAACGCTGATTATACCGCTCGACGAAATCCAAATCGATGATAAACTTCATTTCGTCGAGAAACCTATGGAAATCATGGACCGTGAGGTCAAGCAATTGAAACAGAGTCGTATTCCCATAGTAAAAGTCAGGTGGAATTCTAGGCGCGGCCCTGAGTTCACCTGGGAACGGGAAGACCAAATGCGACAGAAATACCCACATCTCTTCCCAGACAACGCACCGTCCGTGCACTCAAGCTAATTTCGGGACGAAATTTCTTTAACAAGGGGAGAATGTAACACCTGCTAAATTAGGATAATTAATTATGCCTAATTACTTGTAACTAGTTGTAATTAGTATGCAATAGGACTAATTGCAGACTCTATTTGTATATATATATAAAGTGAATTATATATATATGTGTGTACATACGCGATTTGGATTAATCGTACGAATTAACTGGACGGAGTCCGACACAGTTACTTGGACGTTGGTGACAGAAACTTACCTAAATAATGAGAACGTATTTTATTATATAAAATACACAGCGAACAAACATTATTTATAATACCGCGACGACAATTTAAATAATTTAACATATATGTATTAAACGCGAGTTAAGAATTTTAATACTTCGACAAATGTTTTTATAATTAATTTCAAGGTATTTCATTAAAACATTTTCCCGTCACCTTTTAAAAATATAACTGCTTGATATAACGTTTAAACGACGGGGGAAACGAACACCACACGGAACGCGGGGCGAGAACTGGAAAAGTGGGGATAACCCCACCTCCCACTCATTCTTTTCTCATTTCTCTTTTCTTTCTATCTCTCATCTCTATCTTTTCTTTCTTTTCACCAAAACACCCAAACCCTTTAAAATCGCAAATACTACCACCAAACGCACGCAAAACATACTACCCTTTTGGAAGAAAACGACCACCACATCACGATCTATCACGCTATCTTTCCGGATTTTCATTTCGGCATTTCGTAAGTTTCCGACAAAACCCGAAACTCTCCGTTTTTACTCATTTTTACGTTTTTATAGTTTATATATGCTTAAAATGTCCAAAAATGGGTTGGGTAAAAGATTTGGACCGAACGGAAGCTTTTCGACCGATTTTCCGGCCACCATATTCCGATCAGACCGCTACGTCGCAGAGACGCTGGACTATCTGCGACGTAGCTCAAAACGTCGCATTTTGTGGCCAACGTCGCATTTAGCGACGTCACGGCCTACGTCGCACAGATATCCCAACGTCGCACTAGCGACGCAGCCTACTACGTCGCATTAACTTGCGGACGTCGCACATAGCGACGTAGACTTTTACGTCGCAAACCGAACCAACGTCGCATTAGCGACGTCGCCTCCTACGTCGCATTGATTTGCGAAGGTCGCATCATGCGACGTACCTCCCTACGTCGCACCCTACGTCGCATGCTACGTCGCATGCTACGTCGCACAAACCAGAACCTTGAAAAGTCAGATTTTACTAAGTGTCGAACTTACACAACTTCAAATACTTATGTCATACGACTAAACAAACGTCATAGAGCATACTTTCTATTACGATTACATTAAATTGCGTTATAAATGATAACACTTTGAATCATTATTACAAACCGTCACCAACGGGCCATATTTGTTTTCAAACTACAAACGGATTACTAAACAAACACTTGGACATGATGAGTTGTGTAAACAACTAGCCTAGATGGTCTTGCGAGACATCTACTTACTTAAGTTTATATGTTTAGGCATTTGAAGGTTACGGGTTCGGAGAACCTACGGTTGATACTAAGTTCTCGTTTATTGATATAAACGTACTTGCAAAGACTCAGGTGAGTCTTACGGCCCCACTTTTACTGTTTTATCTTAATGGGGGAGATACATGCTACTACTTTTTCTTGAACACAAGTACTAAACTGTTTACTATACCAAACGGAATTGCATGAGTTGTTACTATTTACAGAAGTCTCTCCATCATATATCGTTAGTTATGGACTTAAGCGCGAACAGTAGTTAATGGATCCATTAGGGAAATGACCCTCCCCACCCGGGGCAGTAGCGCTGCCACGTACCGATTTACACGTATAAACGGGTGACAACTTATTCGTTACTGATGCTTGCTCAGTTACGAGCATGTCACGGGAGCAAACATATTACTTACGGGTTAAGCTTCGATTATGAGCCTCATGGCAACGGTATAAACTACTTATTTACATTTGCTGGATTGCAAATACTGATTTTACGATTGCTGGATTGCAATGGTTGATTATACGCCTACGGGCACTACTAATGAAATCTCGTGTTCAAAGCCGATATTATTTACAAACCTGTGAGATTCACCAACCTTTTTGGTTGACACTTTTTAGCATGTTTTCTCAGGTACCCGGATGGAGTAGGATTACTCCAGGATTTTAGCTAGAGTCGCATGATTTCAACACAACTGCATTAACGGAGATTCTTAGCATTATCTTTTGTAGATTACGATTATGTAATAGAATCTCCCGCTATTCGCGTGGACTCTAGGGGAAACTACATTTTGTATACGAAAACACTAAGTTTTCAAACATTATATCTATGGAATGTAACTAATTTACAAAACGTCTCATTTAGAGGTCGTTTGCGTTATCTTTGTGCTGTGATATTTAATTAGTAACACCCCAAACTATGCTTCCGCAAAACAGTGAATTTCGGGGGTGTTACACGTGAGCATCCAGCTCGTACGTAAGTTGTACCACCCGCCGTGGTATCGTGAGCTCGTTTGTAAATCCGTAATACCAATCACGTTGGTATCGTGTTTGTGCCACCCACCGTCGCATCGTTTTGCTTCACATATAGTGACAGCGTCCGTTATTCTCCCGCAGGAGATGCAAGTAATCGTTTTGGCAGTACACGACATGCCCGTAAGTAAGTTTAGCCCAAGGCTAGTAAAATGTTACAGGCACTCAACAGTACCTCAAGTTGTTACGTAATTCACAGTAGTGTATCATACTAAGAAATGTAGAAGCGTCACCTAGATGTAAGGGATGATCGTAATCAATTAGTAGGTACGTATCTACGTCACTTAGTTTGCCTGAAGTAAGGTGTAAAGTCTAAGTCACTTAACTGTAGGGAAGTACTTTCAGTACTTAGTTAAAGTCATCCGTTAGTTCGTAAAGATAGTCATCACTGAACTAAACAAATCGGTGCCTCTAGTTGGTATTCACAAGTCCACTAGTCATTTCTAGTACTTAGCAAGTCACTGATGTAGTGAGGCGTTTATTCCCTAGATATCATATGTAATATAATTCTAGGTGTTTCTAACACGGTCATACTTAATATCTCTAAGTATGGTCAAGTGGTTCGTAGCTGTCGTAATCTAACACCGTTACCATAAACTATTGTAAAACGTTTGTAAAGATTTATACAGTGAAAAGTAGTAAAACAGGAGTATGCATTCCCACCCCGAAATCAGTTGAAAACAGTAAAAGAGTGGGGTTATGAACTCACCTGAGGAGCTAGCGTCCTAATGTAGCGAGTCGTACCGATGAGAATCTCCTAGTGTCCTAAACACGTGAGATTTTGTATAAGTGAGTGGACGTTTAAGTAAAACAATCCAATTTGTTGTTCGTTCGGTTAAATTGTACTCAATGTGTTTGATAAGTATTTACGTTTGAATTTCGTAAAGTAATTGCGTTCCGTTTGTCGTGTCTCGAAATTATATTTAGAAAATATAATTTAGTTGATTTCGTATAAAAAGTGTGTACAAACGCGTTTCAGTTCCTATATAAATTGCGTATACGTCTCCGGATAAGTTTGGTACTTTAAAAATGAGTTTTTGGTCTAAAAACTAATAATATCGACACTTCATGCGTCACTGATTGATTTCGGGCATCACTAGGCTAGTGACTCAAAAGATAGGAAATTTCAGGCATTTAGCGACACTTCAGAAGTGTCGCTATAGGGTTAGTGACGCATATAGCGTCACTTCGTTAGTGTCGCTGTTGGTTTAGTGACGCCATTCGTTTCTGCTGAAAGTTGTGGTTTCTGCTGAAGGTAGCGACACTTGAGAAGTGTCGCATGTTTCTGCCGATAGTTATAGGCTTGCGTCACTCAAGAAGTGACGGTGTGTGTGTGATAGCGGCACTTAAGTAGTGACGCTATAAGGGCGGCAGAGAGGCATAGCGACACTTAGTGACGCTAGTACTGTTTTTGGTCTGTGGGCGACACTTCCGTCTGCTCGACGGGTTTTCACCCAAAACCACGGATCGAAGCCATAAATCACCAAATCGACAATAACAAACTTATATAATGATAATATATGATGAAATGAGTGATATTAACATGAAAATAGAGAGGGATCGAAGGTTTTCTTACGATTTCGAAAATGAAACCCCAAATGGGTTTTGATGGTGAAGAACAAAGATGGTGATGATAGATGATGATGATGGTTGCTTGATGATGATGTTGGTGACGGTGGTGAGGTCCGGCGACGGCGGCGGCGGCTGTGGCCGGCGGTGGTGGCGGCCGGTGGTGGTGGTGGTTGGTTGATGATTTTTAGAGAGAGTTTGAGGTGGAGATGTGAAAGAGAAAAAGGAAATGAAATGAGAAAGGAGATGGGGGTTGGGTTTTGTTAAACTCAGCTCCCATTTTCGTACACTGTGGTCTCCAACCACAGTACAAAATACCCGTGATTAATTTGTCCGATGTAATTTAAAATAACATTTTAAATTCTAAAAATTGTTTTGTATTCTTCCGAAATGTTTTATAAAAACATTACTGGAACTTAATGTTTAATAAATTATTTTCGCGCGGTTTCGAATAATTTAGAATGTGTTTTAAATAAAAAGCGAATTACATTTTTGAACGTTTATTACTTTAAATCTATGATTTTGTTTATATCATTTTGTAAGTATTTTTAGTAAAATATTTCACTCGATCTTTAAAAGGTAATTATTTAAAGTTTAAAAATTGTGCGAAATTTGACCTTTTTGACGAGGTGTTACAACTTGTGTCTAGCGCCGCCAGGTAGCACGTTTATATGGTGAACATCGTAAAACTTATATAATCTCTGTATAACTCTCTCACAACCACAAAGATGTCAAGAGATCCGAAAAGTAGATCTGAGATTGTGTTGTCGGAGATCGAACGGGTCTGTTGTTGTTGTTGTTGTTGTTGTTGTTTGAGAATGTAGTTTTTATGTATAAATATGATGATCTTATATGACGATAATTCGATGTAGTATCAAAAGACTGAAACGAAAATAAAATATGATTCAATGGCCGGAATCTAGTTGCCGGCGTTGGCTGAATTTTGACGGAAGTGAACGGTGGCCGGAAGTCGATGGTGGTCGGAGGCAATTGTATGCCGGCACAACAAACGGTAGTTATGGTGAAGAAGATGAATGGGGAGAGGCTGAGATTAATTCTATTTTTTCTTTTAACTAATACCCCCTTTGTGTCTAATTAATTACAAAATTGCCACCTTGTGAATTTTAGCCATTGATCATCTCTCCTTTATCATCCAAGGGCTGACAACTCTTTGCCCTCCTTGCCCTCCAAAACTTGTGTTCCCCTCTGATCTGGAAACTATGCACAATATGTAATTTAGTAAAAATTATTAAAAGCAAATTGTTGAAAAGTACATTATTCTTGTTATGTAGTAAAGCATTAGACTTTTGGAAAATAACTTGCGATTTTGGTTGCGATTTTGAAATCTTTAGATTGCTTATTGTATTGTTTTAATTAAACATGAATGACGACCCATACTTTTGTGATTATAATATATCGTAGATATTGCTTCATGCATCAAATTGGTGATCAAATTTACTTATTCTGATGATTTTGCGTTAGTCAAATTTAGTTGGATCTCTAAACTCTAATCTAATAGACCATGGTGATGCGTATACATCGTTGCTATGAGTATTATATTTATACAGTTTGATTTGATGCAACATACCATTAGCTAATTTCTCGATAAAAAACCACATGATCTTATGAGCTTTACATTTCTAGAGTCTAAACAATGTTAATCATCCAGCTAAAGAAATATTCGAAAGTTAAATTTGGTGAATAAAATCTTGGACATATGTTTTAGCATGATTTGAGGATCCAAGAAATTAACTATTGTTCAATAAAGTTGTGAGTATGTATGCGTGTGATATATGTTTTATTTACACAATGCGTGTGGTATATGTTTTGTCTACACCGGTTACGATTGTAGCATTTTTGTGCAAATCCATGTTGCTTAATTTGACTTGTGACTTCGACACTATTAGATTTAGTATTACAGATGCTAAAACTTAATGAGTTGAAACGTTATATCATTCACCTTATATTTCTAGGCTAGCTACTCATAGTATACTGCAATTATCTCACATTATTTGACATCATGTAATTCTGACTTTACATCTTGACTCCATCAAAAGTATCTAAGTCTAGTAACTTTTAAAGCTAAGACGTGTGAAATAATTTATAGATGAAATATGGCTACCGTTAGCAACATAGTTTAAGATAAGATTATGATTATTAGTTTATAATAAAAGATCTATGTATATACTTGAGATATATGACACAAAGTACTTGTCGTATGCCCTTGAGCTCTTCATAGAAAACATGTGGCCATCAGATCTTAAATTGTTGAATTGCTAAATGATTTTAACTTGTCCATGTAATTACTTGTAGTTGAAATTATACGTAGAGAAATGTAGAGGCTAGTCGATTGCAATTCTTGATTAAAAAGGATAAAGAGAGATTTTAACTCCATAGGCTTACGTACTATTGAATAAGTTCCACATTGCCTCATGTTTTTTGAATTGGTTTTGAAGGTACTGTAAATCATGTTATTAGACTATAATGAGCATATACTCGCTTTCAATCATTATGATCTATAGTTACCTCATATTTATATGCTAGTACCTTGATAAATGAGTTAATTCGGTCATGTGATCACTTATCATTTAAGCAACGGATCTTGACATGATACATAATCATAGGTGAAGTTTTGATTTATTGTAGTAATTGTCCAAACAAATACATTGAGCTATAAATTAAATTGCATGAAACGGATAAATATATTATATGTGATACTCATACATGTTATTGTTATGGATGTGATAGTTATTTGTTGTGCTATATTAGTTATTTGATAATTTTAAATGGTGAAAAGTTATAAAGTAATGATGCATGCAGTAACTTATGCTAAAAAGACAAGTGCACTTGAAGCACGTATGGTCATAAACTTGATTTTTTATAGACCCTTGATTAATTATGTGCACTTGAAGCACTTATGGTCATAAACTTGATGTTTTATGGACCCTTGATTAATTATATGATTGGCATGACCGGTAAAACCATCCCGAGTCTTAATGATGATGCGGCATGTATATAAGAACTATGAAATTCTTAAAAGTGATGATTTTGATATGAGTTTTATGCTCTCAAATAAGGTTAATATTACCGACTAAAGATGGAATTGAATTCCTTAAGATTACGGATATGATAAAAGGGGATATATGTGTAGGCCTATATATCCGCCTAGTGAACCATTTAGAGTTTTAAATTGATGCATCGTTTAAATGGTCATGAGAATTGCAACCCAGAGTTTGCATAATTAAGTGACCCGCCTAGTGAGATTGCGAGCACATATTCTAGCTAACATATTCGTTTTGGCAATGTCGGTGAATGAAATATGTGTTAGCGTGTTCAATTGATTGTAATAAATGTTGAACATCAATTAGTTCATACATAGATTACTTTTGTTGAAACGCTTACCGAAAATATTTAATTGCTTGCTAAGCAATGACTATGATGAGAGCAAAGCTATTTTAAATGTATGGGGCAATGTTAGTAAACATGAAATAATACGAATTCGCATCGAGCCAACAAGATTATGATTCCTCCCCTTGATAGTTGATATGTGGTCATGAAAAAGATATATTCCATCTTAAGAGTTTTATATGTTTGTGCGATATATAATTTAGTTGCTCCACCACAATGCACAATTACTAGATGTGAAAAATGTTGAGGATATGTTTGGGGAGGGGATAAGCAGCTTCTCTCAGAATTATCATAATATGATGTTGATCCTCGTAGCAAAGAATAAAAATTTAAAGTTTAAATGATAATTCATATTTAACAATTGCCAGACATATTCATTGACCAAAATTGAGTGACTAGGTCACCTATATAAGCTGCTCTGCTCCGGTTATGACTGATAATAAGTTCCCAACATGTGAAATGTGATATATTAATCGATTCCAAATAAAATCCTCAAAGAAAAAAGGAGCAAGAAATTAAGATGGTCAAATCGAGGTAATAAAGACACCATGAGAATTTGATAAAGAGACACTAGACATGAAGGTTCTAGATGAACCTCGGGTACCCTAATAGTGAAAACCGAAAAGTGAAAAGATCTGAATAACTAATATCGTGTCTAGAAAGTGTGGAATCGAATAAATGAAATCGATGTCGTTAATGTTTTTGAATAATATAGCGCTAGATATTATATAAGAGGATCGTGAAGGTATCCCTGCCAAGATGTGCAGATGTAGAAATAATTGGCCAATATGAAAAGACGCAAGAAATATGTGAGATGTTTTGGCTTAAGTGTACACTTGAAAGTGTAAAATATATAGTATATAAATCGGTCTTGATGCAAAAAGCCCAATGAGAATGAAATTATGAGATATAAGGCAAGAGTGGTAATATAAATATTATTTAAAAAGACCTAGATTTATTTATGAGGAGATACTTTTGATTGGTGGATGCAACTATCTTATTGATTTCTTAAAAAGTCTGGTAATAGAAAAAGAAAATTGAAGCGCGTCTATTGGATATTATTAGAACTCAATTATTATTGGAATTCCATGAAGGATATGAAATTATTAAAGAATGTTTTATGATGTGAAATTCCTTAAGATTAAAGGAAAGAGTTCTCGAGGTCACTATTTGATAAAATTGAATAAAAACCTTATATCGATGAAAATCATTTGGGCACATATGATGAAATCGTTCTTGCAATATTTCTTGAAAAGAATATGCTATATAAAATGATTGTGTTAGCATACACATCATTTGATATATGTATTGTGAAATTTGTATATAATTAGAACTATTTGGAAGCTTCCAAAGGCAATTGATACTCATTAAAGAAATTGATCGAGATGAGGGATTTTGTAAAGACAAAGTTTTATCATGGGTTAAGGATTGAAGCATCCTAATGACGTAATATTTGTGCCCCAGTAGAAAGCTAAATAAGAAGTGCTACTAAGACTTTTGGGCTAATGACATTCACTAAGCACTTTAATGGTTGTGTTTATTTGATTCCTTTCGACCCCCGAAGGATGAAAAGGAAATTAGTGGTCAAGAAATATAGTATTAAATTATGATTGGGCGTTGAGATTTATAACTAGTCATACCAAACAATTTTTGTTAAGGAGATACAACTTGTTTCCTTTGATTGGCATTCGTTGTGTTATGTAAACACAATACATGTAAGGAATGATACATCAATGGTGATGGAGTCATGACTTAGTTTGTGAATGTTTTATTATACTAATGACTTAAGAAAGAGTAAAATGAGATGATATTATATTAGCCGTCAACAAATTTGTACAAGTGATGAGATCAAGTGATGTTCTCATCAGGGGGAGAAAATACGCGTTGCACTCTTTTTCCCTTGACTATGATTTTGTCCCACTGGGTTTTTCCAGCAAGGTTTTTAACGAGGCAACATCCCCAAGCCTATTGAAAGGATTATGTACTCTTTTTCCTTAACTAGATTTTTGTCCCTTCGAGTTTTATCTAGAAAATCTAGTAAGGTTTTAATGAGGCATACTCTTTATACAATGGACATTCAAGGGGGAGTGTTATGAAATAAATATGGAATGGATGTCCAATCCTAATATAATATTGATTAGATATCTTTGAGTATAATTAGGAGATTGTTTCTTGGAGGATAATCCATCTTTGTACTATAAATATATACCTCTTAATGAGATGAATAATACAGTTTTCTCTATTCTTTTTTCTCTGTATCTTGTTTCTTTAGTTCTTATTCTTTACTTTTATAACAGTCACTTAATTTAATTGTTTTTATTTGTTTTATCGATATATATGATGATAAGTTTTGGGAATTAAAAGATTTTTATTTTTATATTATTAAGATAGTTAAAAAGTAGCGGTTGACCCGAAATGATCTACCTCTTTGTAACCAGAACCATTATTTAATCAATCAAACCGGACCAGCCGTTTTTTTTGCACCTAAAACTGAAAGTTTGTTATTTTATTATCTAAACGAATGATGACTGATGATCATCGAGAGATTTATAATAGTGAGGTTTGCCTGTAACGGAGAACAGTTGAGGTTTACAATATGACGCTTATACAAACCCTAATACGTTTTTTTTCTTTTCTGTTACCATTTGAAAAATTGAAGAAATTATTGAAGAAATCATGTGCAGAAAATGATTCACCCTGCTATTCTCCGTTCAGTCATTTACCAGACGAGCTGGTTCTCCAAATAATAAACAAAATCGTCGATTTGAATACCTTATGCATTTGCAGGCTCGTTTCCAAACGTTTCTCTTCGATCGTTGTTCAAGCTGACACCGTTTCGGTAACTTCTTTACTCACTTTCAATTGCGAGTTGCCGTTTCCGGCTTCTGTACGTGAGTCCATTTGTCATAAAGTTCAGTATTTGAACAAGTTTACAAAACTCAAGTCTCTATATTTGTACGATGTTCATGCTAATCATAATTCTGATTTCAAGTGGAAGATTAAATTCGGCGACAGAGTTGATTGGTTTGTATATTTGTCACCGAATTCAATTTACAATACTAATACGAAGTCGAATGGAGTTAATGAAAGTGCTTT
Source organism: Helichrysum umbraculigerum (assembly GCA_949592205.1). Taxonomy (NCBI): domain Eukaryota; kingdom Viridiplantae; phylum Streptophyta; class Magnoliopsida; order Asterales; family Asteraceae; genus Helichrysum; species Helichrysum umbraculigerum. The sequence goes on along the minus strand of CATIUR010000003.1, from coordinate 112,992,239 downwards.
TCAAATTGAAGAAGAAGATGCGGAATTAAGTTGTAAAAAAGATATAACAGCGCACCAATGTTTAATCTATGTGGTTTGTAAGTTGGCAATCTTGAGCATGTTGCTTACCTTGATTGATAATCCGTTGTTGGAATATGTTTCCACTGAGGATCTTGGTAAATGGAGGACGCAAAAGATTTCTCAAGTGATGAAGTGGATACTTTCAGACGATAATGAAGATAAGTTCTTTTATTATCTCAGACCTCGGAGGATTAGACGGTATTACGTCCCTTTGTTGAAGTTACCGGTTTCAGGTTGCATTATGAAGGGAGTGAATATGATTTTAATAGAGAGGGATGATCTCCCTAACGATAGTTTTATATCTTCTTTTGACGATGATATAGAGGATGGTTTTGAACAAGATAAACAGGCTGCTTATCGCGAAGCTATGATGGAGATTTTTAAGAAACATAAAGGCTCGATAGAGAGGGTGCCTAATTAGTCGGTAATCGTCTTATTTTCAATGTTTTATTATCATCGCTTACATCCATATTGAGCTCGGTTTTGACATTTATAAGCTTTTTAACTTGCTCTTTCAATATATAGGGTAATCTTTTGTTCCTTAGCCAGATTTGTTCTGAAATGCTTAAGCACTCATTAGTTGCTAAACTGAATTTAGATTGCTAGCTACATTAGAAATTTTGAGAATTTCCTAGCAGGTAGGCCGGCCAGTTATGGAATGTGAATCCTTGATTTTTTATTTTCCAGAAGATTGTATAGCACCTGCTCAATGTTGATCTTCATGGAACATGCATTTATATCGAATAAACCTTTTTTTTTCCTGCCATTTTAGACCTCTAACATGCGCGGTTTCAATGACAGGTTCTTAAGCACACTGAAAGTTTCCCAGCTGCTTCTGTGATTGAGAGAAGGCTTAAATTAGAGATAGTAGTTTATGAATATCCTTTGTACTTAGATGTTGAATGTTGATTCTGATTATGATTTTAATGGAATATTAATTAATGTTTTTTAGTATACTATCCTACTTTTGTTATATTAGCTGTTTATCATCAATCTATATATCTTGTTATTCAAAGTAGCCCATAAAAAATTGTATATTTGATTTCTATTAGAACCTCCAATATTCCAATTTAGTCTGGATCAATGAAAAGGGGATTATCATGGACAATTTCACAAAGCTTCGGGTAAAACAGGTAGGTTTTTTTTGTCAGTAAGTGATATTCAAAGTGAAGCAGATGGCTCCCACTTCCGTCACCCCAACCGTCTATCCATCATCGCGCTATGTTGCCATCACCTTCAGACCACCGCAATACTGTTGGAAATATTGAGAAATTAACAAAGAAAATGCATGACAGTATAAGTATTGCTAATATTGAAAGTGAAGATTCACTTGTTTCTTATTATTGCTTAGCATAGAAGAAGAGCCCATAAATAGACCAAATACAAGAACAAAAGAGAAAACAAAACATCTCAAAGCACCTCAAGGGGCCATTACTTACTGATGGAAAAAAGAAGCCCCATCAGTTACAATATTCCCCAATTATTATTATTATTATTATTATTATTATTATTATTATTATTATTATTATTATTATTATTATTATTATTATTATTATTATTATTATTATTATTATTATTATTATTATTATTATTATTATTATTATTATTATTATTATTATTATTATTATTATTATTATTATTATTATTATTATTAATATAATCATTATTATTATTATTATTAATATCTTAATATAGTAAAATCATAAATTCGAATGACCGTGTGGTTTTGACACTCCCCCTTCATTCGAACTTGGCAACTCCCAATCGAGCACAGAAGCTCTCGTGCTTTCCTAATGGCAAACTTTTTGTCAAGATATCAGCAAATTGATCTTCAGTCCCACACTTTTCTAGAACTACTTCTCCTTTTGCCATTAGTTCCAGGGGCGGTACCAGGATTTTTTGCGTGAGGGGGCAAATTTTAAGATGTTTGTTAATTAAAATTTTGGATTTCACATTGAGATTTTTATCAACCAAGTAATACGTTAAACTAACCCACCTAAACATATGACAATCTAATTCGATTCTTAACACGAAAACCATATCGAAGGTTCATAAGTTTAGCAATTTAAACAACCTCATGGCTTTGTATTTTAGCTCGTAAGTTCGTCTCTCTCAAAGTTTCGAGCTTCTCGTTTTTTTATTCGTGATCTATAATACATTTTTGTATGATTAAATTTAGATATCTTCTTTTTATACTTATATTATGAAGAAAAACCATAACCTATAAAAATATAGAATTCAATGGTTGTTCTTTTAGTGGTAGCAATTTCTTATAACTAGCTAAAATTATAGATGAAGAAAGATACCCAAGGAAAAGGAGAGTCAAATAAGATGGAATTATTCAGAAAACAAATGTAGGAAAGTAACATAAGAGGAAAGAATACAATAAAATAAATGATGAAAAAATTGAAAGGAAGAAGGTGGAGTAGAACCTGTGACCGATTAGTAGAGGACAAAGGGGACAAACCATTGATCTATGGGGGCATTTATCAATTTTTTCCAACTTCATATATATATATATATAGTGAAAATTACTGAAACCCTTGTGTAGGCATTGGTCCACAGTGCCTACAGCCTGCTACCGCCCCTGATTAGTTCCCTTATAAAATGATGTTTGATCTCGATATGCTTCGTTGGACTATGATAAACTGGATTTTTAGCAAGCATCACAGCTGACTTGCTGTCACAAAATATATCAGTTGCTCCTTTTTGTTTTTCTCCAAGATCACCAAGCAATCTTCTCAACCACACAGCTTGGCATGCTGAAGCAGTGGTAGCCATATATTCTGCTTCGGTAGTTGATAAAGCTACCGTAGGTTGTTTTTTCGAGCTCCAGGAGATTGCTGCAGAACCTAACATAAAGCAACTCCCAGACGTGCTTTTTCCATCCAATGAACCTCCTGCCCAATCACTATCACAATACCCATGTAGAACAAAATCTTTTACTTCACGATACCATATACCATAATATTTGGTGCCTGCAAGGTAACGTAAGACCCGTTTTGCAGCTCCAAAATGATGTTTAGTCGACTTGTGCATGAAACGTGAATGAGTCAAGTAAATAAGTCTTCCAATCATGCTTCTATACAAGCTCGCATCTGCCATTCCCGTATCATCATCAAGCTTCAACTTTTCATTAATGTTCATGGGTGTACAAGCTGCTTTAGACCCCAACATATTGAACCTCTTTAAAGTATCTTCTATATACTTTCGTTGTGACATGAAAATTCCAACAGATGTCTGTAAAAATTCCAAACCTAAAAAATAACTTAGTTCTCCAAGGTGGGTCATGTCAAACATCTTCATCATGGATTCTTTGAACTCAGATATCAAACACAAAGATGAACCCGTATAAATTATGTCATCAACATACATACTTATTATCACAAGATCAGCCGTACCTCCCCTCTTCACATAAAGTGTCGGTTCATGCATACTCCTTTCAAACCCGTTTTTATGAAAGAACTCGTCAATTTTACTATACCAAGCTCGGGGAGCTTGTTTCAACCCATAAAGCGCTTTTTTCAAACGAAACACTTTGTCCTTTTTGTCTGAGATTTCAAAACCAGGAGGTTGTATCACATAAAGTTCTTCGTGTAAGTCGCCATTTAGAAACGCAGATTTGACATCAAACTGAAATACCCTCCATCGCTTTTGAGCAGCAATAGCTAAAATCATACGAATTGTTTCGAATCGAGCAACAGGTGAGAAAGTTTCTTCGTAGTCGATTCCTTTTTGTTGTGTATAACCTCTCACAACCAGTCTTGCTTTATGTTTTTGCACACTGCCATCGGTCATGAACTTTGTCTTAAAGATCCATTTTAGGGAAATGGCATGTTTCCCATGAGGGAGATCGACCGGTTCCCATGTCTAATTTTTTTCGATTGCTTCAAGTTCTTCAACCATAGCCTTTTTCCACTCTTTCCTTTTCATTGCTTCATCCACACTCAAAGGATCACCAACAAACAAAAGTAGTGGAGAAGTATTAGGATAAATGTCGTACTCTAAAGACTTGTAGTTTTCTGGTGTCGAGTCAGAGGAGCTCGAGCTATCATCAGATGTATTAGTCTTTGTAGGAGTAGAGGCTGGTGAATTTGTTGTTGAAATTTGTGAACTTCCAGCAGCAAGAGAACCTGAGTTGGGTGTGTTTTCATCATCTTCATTTGATTCAATTAAGTGATTGGTCTGTTTAGACTCTCCGTTCCATTCCCAGCTATGTTCTTCATCAAATATCACATTTCGACTTACTGTGAACTTGTTATTTTCTGGATCATACACTCTATAAGCCTTGGAGTTATAGCAGTAACCGATAAATACATATTTCTGTGACTTCTCTTCCAGTTTATTCTTATTAGAAGTGTGCAACACATAACAAATACATCCAAAAATGCGTAAGTGGCTTACAGATGGTTTGTTCCCATTCCAAGCTTCATAAGGTGTTTGATTCCATACCGCTTTTGTAGGAGAGATATTTAAAAGATACACTGATGTGGCAACAGCCTCTGCCCAAAAAGAATTAGGCATATCTCTCTCCTTCAGCATTGATCTTGCCATTCCTACCACCTTTCGATTTTTACGCTCTGCCACGCCATTTTGTTCGAGCGTGTACGGAGCTGTGAGTTCTCGTTTAATGCCTTGATCTTCACAATAAGCAACAAATTCTTTGGAAAGAAACTCACCACCACGATCTGTTCTTAATGCTTTGATAAGTTCACCACTTTGTTTCTCCACCAAAGCTTTAAATCGTTTGAAGTTCTCAAAAGTTTCTGACTTGAGATTTAAAAAATAAACCCAACTCATCATACTGAAATCATCAGTAAATAGCAGAAAATACTTGCTCCCAGCTAGAGATTCAGTCCTCATTGGACCACAAATATCTGCATGAACGAGCTCGAGAACTTTTGTTGCACGCTTTGACTTTCCGACTGGAAAAGGTTTCTTGGTCTGTTTTCCAAACACACAGCCTTTGCACACATGGTTTAATGGTGAAATGGAAGGTAAACCACTCACCATTTCTTTATTTTTTAACACCTGCAAACTTTTTCATGTAAATGTCCATACCTCAAGTGCCAAAGCCTACTTTCATCACCTCCTTTGCTTACCAAAGCAGAAGCCTCTGAATGATTATAAAAATCGAGAGGAAACATCCTGTTTGAAGTCATATAGGCAACCGCAAGAATTTCATTTTTAGACTTGTTCTTAACTACACACTTCTCATCATCAAATTGAACTAAATAGCCAGATTGTATCAACTGACCTACACTCAGTAAGTTATGAGCCAAACCCGGAGCAAAATGAACAATTATGATAAGTTTTGTTTGATTACCTGTCATGACAATTTCGGTTCCCCTTCCTTCGATCTGAAGTTTCTTACCATCTCCAAGACGCACTTGTGATTTTATAGACTCATCTAGATCTTTAAACTTTGACTTGTCCCCGGTTATATGATGTGAACATCCGCTATCAATGTACCAAACTTCATTAACGGGTTTATTAGCATCTGTGTGAGTCATGAATAGAAACTCATCTTGTTCTTCATCTTTTTCTACATATTTTGCTACCTCGGGTTTGGACCAACAGAATTCGTCTGTATGTCCATATTTGTTGCAGTATGAGCAGTGAAGCGAACTATTTCGGCCTCGACCTCTGCCTCTGCCTCTTCCCCTTGTACGCTAATTTCGGTTTGAAGACTCCACTTCCTCCTTGGTTTGAAATGCCTTTTCTTCTTCATTAGTTGAGAACCTGTTGATTCTATCTTCATGTGCTTGCAATGATCCCATTAGTTCATCATAGGAACGAACAGATAGATCTTTTGACTCTTCTATAGCAGCAACAACATGATCAAACCTTGGTGTTAAACTTCTTAAAACTTTTGCAACAACAATTTCATCAGTAATATTATCACCGTATGAACGCATTTGTCCAACAACAGCTGATATTTTTGCCAAATATTCTTGTACTGACTCATTATTTTTCATGGAAGACGTTTCAAATACCCGTCTGAGTGATTGAAGTTTCACTGTAGTTACCTTTGACGATCCTTGAAACTCAGTTTTGAGAATATCCCAAGCTTGTTTTGCTGTGGTTGCTGCAGCTATTCTCGAGAATATGGTCTCATGCACCGCCTGCTGGATAAAAAAGAGGGCTTTCAAATCACGTTTTACATTGTCTTTATGCCGATCACTATCTTCAGAGGTTTCTGCGTAACCATTTTCCACGAAATCCCAAAGATCTTGAGACTTAAAAAGAACCTTCATTTTAATACTCCAAAACTCATACGAATCTCCCTTGAAAATTGGTATTTGTGGTTGAGATACATTGATGGAGTTTGAATTTCATGCCATTGTTATAGAAAATACAGAACTTCCAATTGAAAGAACCTTGCTCTGATACCAAAATTGTGGGAAATATTGAGAAATTAACAAAGAAAATACATGAGAGTATAAGTATTGCTAATATTGAAAGTGAAGATTCACTTGTTTCTTATTATTGCTTAGCATAGAAGAAGAGCCTATAAATAGGTCAAGTACAAGAACAAAAGAGAAAACAAAACATCTCAAAGCACCTCAAAGGGCCAATACTTACTGATGGAAATAAGAAGCCCCATCAGTTACAAAATTCCCCAATTATTATTATTATTATTATTATTATTATTATTGTTATTATTATTATTATTATTATAATAATATCTTATTATAGTACCAATGGCTATTTAGTCCAGTGGTACCGCCACCCAAAGACGTAGACCCCACAGGTGTGACCACGAGGTCAGGGGTTCGATTCCGTTCCCCAGCATCCTGTGAGCAATATACGGTCCGGTGATTTACCCGGTAGTGATGTCCTTTGCGGGTGGGGCGGCTACGTAACCTGTAATGGTTACGGGGCTCAGGGGTAGCCTCCAAATTACCCTTAATATCTTATTATAGTAAAATCATAAATTCGAATGACCATGTGGTTTTGACAAATACAACCGGTTCCTAAGCCCTAACTTGGTTTTATGAACCGAAAGGTTAAAGACTCATCAAGTAACTTTCAGCATATAAGGTTAAAGACTCTTGTGTGTACTAAATCAGTTAATTTTATAATTTTTTTTTATTGATACATGATAAGTTTCTAAAAAAAGAAAGAAAGAATAGAAACAGAGTAAAAAATGGAAAAAAGAAAACAGAGTTAAAAAAAAGTTTCGCCACCTGAAAATAGAAAAGTTAGTTGGTAGTTTCTAAAGAATGAGTCGTTGAGCGTTCCTTATGTAACGGAAAACAGTTATCAGGATTCATAATTCGTTATACAAAACATCTTTACGTTTTTTTTTCCTTTCTCTTACCATATATAAAAAATGACGGATGCAGAGAAATGTTGTGCAGAAAATGATTCATGTTCTCCCTTCATTCGTTTACCAGAAGGGATGGTTCTTCAAATATCAAACAAAATCATGGATTTAAAAAATTATGCATTTTCCATCTTGTTTCGAAACATTTTTCTTCCGTGTTCTTCAAGCCGACACCGTTTCTGTAGATGTTTTAATCGATTTAAATGGCGAATTGCTTGCTCCTTCTAGACGCGATTGGACGTTTTGTGCACGGTTTTTGAAGAAGTTCACTAAGCTCAAGTCTCTATACATCTACACTCGGTTTCCCGATAGTATTGTCGGCGGGGTTCAAGATATTACTATTGATTGTTTGTACAAGTGGAAGATTAAATTCAGTAACAGACTCGATGTGTTTGTATTTTTGTCACCGAATTCAATTTGTAATACTAATACTAATCCATATACCAATGGAGTTAATAGAAGTGCCCTGCAAATTGCGGTTGGTGCGGAATTCAGTCGTAAGGAATGTAAAATTGTGTGCGAGTGTTTCTTGGGTGCGATTATAAGTTTCTTCTTCTTGGGTACGTTGGTTAGGTGGGTTGATTCGCCGTTGTTGGAATATGTTAGTGTTACGGATTGGTGTAAACGGGGGACGATTTGTTTTGATAGTGGTGAAAAGATTTCTCAAGTGAGGGATTGGATACTTTCACAGGAGCTCATGAGTGTTATAAAGTATCTTAATAAGATTAGTCGAAGTTACGTGCCTTGGTTGAAATTGCCAGTTTCTGGTTGTGTTATGATGGGAGTAACAATGATTATAATAGAGAGGGATGATGTCTCTGATGATAATATTATAAACTTTGATGATTATGATGATGATAAAGAGGAGGCTATGTATAGTGAAGCTATAAAGGAGATTTTTGAGAAACATAAGGGCTCAATAACAAGGGTGCCTTGGGATTTCTTTTAAATTTAAAACGATGATCATAAGTTTTGGTGTTTATTTATTTTTTTAATTTTTTTTACTTTTTTAAGTTTTATTTGTACCATGCATATTTACTTATGGATTTTTGTTACTGAGTTTCTATAAGACGATTTTATGTGGTTCTAATAAGGTGTTAACGCATTATATGTGCTGATAAATCTCTACATATATAGCGTTTGTGAATTGTGATACAGTAAGCCTTGTATAACTTCCCTGTTTAGTCCTGTATACTGTTTGGGAGTACGTGTATGATCTCTATTCCTATGCAGTTAAGAGAAGTGATATGTGAAATGCTGATTGTGAATCGATTTTGAAGTTGCAGAAACATCTGAAATAGGGAGTGATTTTTTTGAGACATTTACTATTCTTTCATAATAAAGGGGAGTATTTTGTGCTCCAAAAAATTGGGTAAAAAACTGATCTTATCTGGACATTGAGATTGAGTATTCTAGTAATAGTAGTAGATAGTAGATTTCGCTCTGCAGAGGTTATCATGTTTGGAAGAAGTCCGGTTATTATTAAGAAGCACAAAATTGGAACATGTATATGGAAGAATTATTGGATACGCCTGTGCTTTTAACGAGATACGAATCAGAAGCTTTGAGTGGGTGTCTAAGAGATGAAAAAATGTTATCTGATGTGACTAAATTGATCCAAAGACTTGTGCAAATGGTATTGTTGTATGTGAAAATTGATACGAGGGGATCAGAAAAATATATATGTGGCAGGGTGTATGAATATTGGTGACAGAATTCAAGTATAAACAAAATGTTAAGATTTGATGAATTTGTGGATATCTATGAGTATGGTAAATGGGTTAAATCAGTTCATCGTATCTAATATGGTAAATAAGTACATTCAGATTTGTATAACACCTATTGAATGATGATCTTCAAGGAAACATTTATTCTGAATAAATATTTATATTATTGCCCTTTTTAGATCGGTAGGCAAAGGATCAACTATAAGAACTAAATATTTGCTTAGAATTTTAAGAACCACTGAAATCTACAAACTAAGCCATATGAGTTGAAAATTCACAAGTCCTTAGTCAAAGTGTCTATTTTGGTTTTGTAAAGCAGAGACTAATACCATTACCAAAAACCAAGATACACACAAGTTTACACCATATTCAGAAAAGAAATACATCCCGGCCTCCCAAATTACAAGAGGTAACTTAGGAGCCAAACAAAAACTACCACTACAACAAGCTTGAAACAAGCTAAACAAGACAAGAACATAAAAAGAGAAAAGCCAGGGACAAGAGCAACATCCAAGACAAGAACATACAATAGTCAAAGTGTCTGTTAAATAATTGAATCATTATCCATTGAAAATATACACAGATGCATTAACGCATCCCAAATGCATCTTTATGTAAGGGTGGCAATTCGAGTTGCGTGGGGTTGACATGCTCGGGTTATTGAATTGACGGGTCATAAGTACTCGACCCAAAAATCGACCTGTTTTTCTAATTGGGTTAAGTATTTCAACCCACAACTGACATATGTTACTTTTTTTTTCTATTAGATGAGATCTATATATTTTCGGATCACTTTTAGTTAACGGATTAATTTCAGATCAAATAGGTTGAGTCAATCTCTAAATTTATAATCGTTATCATTAAACATAAGTGTTAATAAAATCTCAAAAAATCATATTACATAGTATGCTCATCAAAATCTAATACTAAAACATCATTAAACACTTTGATTTATTGATTTAAAACAAAAATTTTACATTTTTAACTACATATATTTTATTCGGGTTTGGGTCAACCCAAAAACTCATTGGGTAACCTAAACCTGTGACATCCTCGATTTGGGCCTAGTAGAAATACGATAATTTCCCTATTTTATTTCGTGACTTAAATGGTATTTAGAAATAATTGGTATTTATTTGGATAAGTGAAATTAATAGGTCAAATGATCAAATGACTTATTGTGATAAATAAATTATTACTTGTTTTAAATAAATTTAGTTGACGGTATAATAAAACTTATTTCTCGCAAATGGTTTTTAGGTTCCAGACAATAGATTTAGGATGAGCATAATATTACACCACATTACACTTGAATAAAATGAAGGAGTCGACCTTTATTTTCTTCATTCACTGATTTTGCCTAAACTCCCTCAAGAACACAATACACACACAATTGCTTTCAATGTGGAATTCAAAAATCAGATTTGAGGATTTCAATTGAAGCTGTGAATGTGATTTAAAGTCAAATAGTTGATATCATCATCACCATTGTATTCATCAAGAAGTGTAAGTGTTCTTATAGCTATACATGATTCATTTGATTTAATTGAGGATATGATGAAATAGAGTTACTTTGTACTTGAATGTGTTTATATGACCCTTGATAAACTGATTTCATGCTTATTGAATGAATTATTAAGGTTCTTTAAGTTGTGAATTGAATGATTTTGGGTTTTGGTTATAAATGGGTTAAACTCATGATGCATGTGTAGATTTGGGTTAAGCTTATCGTGTTGGCCACAAATCACAATCATCAACACCTACATAATTGACCCTAAACATCAATTAAACAGTAACAAACAATTCGGGCTCCTTCAATAAGAACCCAACACAACTCTTCTTTGTCTAAAAAGAAGATCGCCTATTCACACATGAGCTTCCAGTTGCAACATCTACAATAGTAAAAGTACATGATTAGATTGTTATATGAGCATATTGTTATAAATGCAACATCTACAATAGTTTATTATGTAAATATTTTATAAGTGCAGTGCACATGAGCAGATTGTTGAACTAAAAAGGAACCCGGTTTCAAGTACATGAGCATATTCAATATCATAAAGTGCAAACCCTATAAGAAAAAAAGAGATGACAAATGGCAATCACCCATACAAAAATCATGTGGATAACTTGAAGACTTCGAACTCCTAAAAAATAATAGTATGTAACTTTTAATATTGAAATACAGATCTTACATATGATGAGCATTGCCAAAGAAGAACGCACTCAAAAGAAAAGTAGAGCAGCTAGCATCAACTCCACGAACTCTGCAATAACTATAACATTTGGAGTAACAGACAGACCTGGTAACAATCCAAACACTTAAAAATATATAAAAATACCTTTATAGTTCCACCTTCTACATGTAATGAAAACAAATAGTAATGAAATTATTGAAGCCTGGTTTATACTAACTCTTCACTTTTTTATAAAGCCATCATGTAAGGCACATAGTTACCTTTGATCATTTCTAGTCAGTTTTTGGTAATGCTTCTAACATCAGCACTATTAGCCTTTACAATCATCTCGAGTAGGAGCATACAAAATGTTCTCCTTTAGTTGTAGTGCCAACCATATCACCACAGATCTAGCAAACGTGACCACCTACATTCTTCATAGAAGTCTGCTACACAGTCCCGATATCATACATCAAATAAAATTAACTTGATATAAATAGCATAAAATACATAATATCAAGTGTAACTATATACAGAAATCATGATCAAAATGACATTTACTAATTACTAATATCAATCTCTCATTTAGATTCCATCACGTCTTACTTACAGAAGCAACAAAATCAACCACAAATTTGGAGAAGCAACAGCCATATTAAAATCTGGAAAATGTCACTACATGGGATGGACAAAATATATACCCTGTAAACATATTTCAAGAGCACCAAATCAAAAAATCATACCTTCGAAAACATACCTGCTTGGGAACACCAAAACCGAAATCGCCTCATTAAAAACCACTTTTTCTCAAAAAAATGTAGCAGAAATAAACCTATATATGATTAGAAAACATACCTACTTGGGAAAATTGATGGATGAAAACACCTACATATGCAGCCTTGCCAACACATGAAAAGATCAACCAAAAATTCGGGAAAACAAAAAAAATTCCAAGAACACTACGATATGCAAGAACTGCACAGTTGTTGTCATACGCACCTTCATCGATCATGTCCTATAGATGGAACAAAATCAGAAACACTTGCTAATGAACGTACGAAATCAGAATCACACCTTACTTGCAAAATCATGAGTATTTCATCCTTCAAAGATTCACCATGATCATAGTAAATCAAAACCACAGATGATTAGTGAAACAAATAGTTGCAGTAGAAAAGATTGCATCAGATCATTCATATATTGACATATTGTCACATATATGGGAGCTAATGAATATGATTTGTAGAGAAGAGATTGTAGATATATTATATAAATGGAAATGGTAGAACCAAATATTTACAAAAACAAAATGAAAGATTTTCTAGATTAAATAGAGAGAGTATGAACGGATATGTACCATTGTCTCAATGAGCTTTCGTGCTTCAAACCTGCATAAATCGACATCCAAACCAAAATTAGTTAAAATAAGACAAAAATTAAAATATCAAATCATTCTAACGAAAGAAAGAATATGATTTGCAGAGAAAAGATTGTAGATATATTATATAAATGGAAATGGTAGAACCAAGTATTTACAAAAAAAAAAAGAAGAAGAAAGATTTTCTAGGTTAAATAGAGAGAGTATGAACGGATATGTACCATTGTCTCAATGAGCTTTTAGTTTAGATCAGGTTGACCAGAACTTGGATTATACACCATAATACCTATTCTTAAGCTAAAGCTCTTGAAACAGGTCCATTCCAAATTAGTATTGTTTTAGACCCAAGGGTAATATCATATTAACGTTACAAATGTAAAAATATATTAATTGTAGAATTCAAGCAAAATAAGAAGAGTGATAGGAACCGCTAAAAATAATAGGTGCATATTGCAGTTAGACTTTCAATTTGAATATTTCATCCAATAATCAAAAGCAAGAACCCTAATGAGCATATCATATCAAAATGATGATTAACAAAAAGAAACGTACCTTTTTTGCTTCTGTTATCCCCAGCTTTGTTGCCGGAACCATCACCACCATCAACTACACCGTTTTGACACACATCCCAGACGCTACAACAGCAACATCCATATGATTTGGGGATCACCAAATCAATGAAGAAACTAAACCCTAGTTTAAGGAGAGGAAGATGAAGATGTTGGGGATTTTATCCAGCACAAACCAAACAGTATTACAAAGCTATGAAAACTCAAAACAAAAACATACCTACTTGAGGAGATTAATTAAACAAAACCCACACACATTGAAACACATACCCAATCAATATCAAACCCTGGACTAAAAAAAATCTAACAACCACATACCCGGAAACCAAAATAATGAAAGCTAACACTTCCGAATTCAAGTTATAAAATGAATGAACTGTAGGTATCATTGATTTTAATTTTTAGAAACAAACGATATCAAAGAGTGTTGAAATCAAAATAGAAAACATACCTGCTAATGAGAATTAATGGTGGAAAACACATAAAAATCTTGGTTTGGATGCATCTGTTTGAGGAGAGCATCATTAGAAACCACAAGTTAGAGCTTACTGCTAAACCGTAAAAAATCGCATATGAAAAATGGAGATAAGGAAGATGAAATGATCCTGTCAATATTTCTTTGGAAGAGTCAAAGTGCTTTTGAATTATTGAATGAAATGTGTAGAGAAATAAACCCCATTTTAATTAGGCGATTGTAATTGGAGAGAAAACCAACAGTCAAGACATTGATATTGGTGGGCAAAAAGAACTAATAAAATTAAAGCATGCAAAGTAATTTAAAGTTCCAAGAAAAAAAGATGCATTTTTTAAAAACAAATTTTAGCTATTTATTTAATTAATTATAAAATGATTTTTAACTCATTTTAAGAGCTTCTTATTACATAGTGATGACATCAACGGTTTAACCACAGGATGACACGTCAGCAGCAAAACATACCTCATGACTTGACAAATCAGCTTCATGACATCAGCGAAACCCCCCTTTATTAGATAAGATAGATTTTGAATTATTGAATGAAATGTGTAGAGAAAGAAACCCCATTTTAATTAGGCGATGGTAATTGGAGAGAAAACCAACAGTCAAGACATTGATATTGGTGGGCAAAAAGAACTAATAAAATTAAAGCATGCAAAGTAATTTAAAGTTCCAAGAAAAAAAGATGCATTTTTTAAAAACAAATTTTAGCTTTATTTAATTAATTATAAAATGATTTTTAACTCATTTTAAGAGCTTCTTATTACATAGTGATGACATCAGCGGTTTAACCACAGGATGACACGTCAGCAGCAAAACATACCTCATGACTTGACAAATCAGCTTCATGACATCAGCGAAACCCCCCTTTATTAGATAAGATAGATAATGCATATAAAAGATTAATTGCATGACAAATTAATTAAACTTTTATAGTTTAAACATCATAGCATCAATTCATACTTATCATAGCGATTTAGATTACTATATTTGTAATTAAATATATAGATTTTCACGTGATAAACTATTATAAAATTGAATAGTTTTACGTGTAGTAATTAATTAAATAATAAACCTATTAACCTTTTATTGGACAAAAATTAACTAATTTATATTTTCTTAACTTATATTCATGTTAAGTAAGATCGGATCGACATCGTAAGATCCTATGCTCAAATCGAAATCGTAAGATCTTACGATCCCGATTTGATCTTACGATTTCGATCTTGTGAAGACGAAAACGATCCTAGGTAAGATCTCTATCTTGACAACCTTGGTCGATAAAAAATTCAGTTTAAAGTTTATATATCCCGATCTAAACTTTCATTATAAGTTAACGAAAGGGTTTTTTTAAATGGGCAAATGAACTTTAGTGGTTAAAGTTAGTTGAGTGGTTAAAACGTTTAAAACAAAGTTGAGTGGTTAAAATGAAAACAAATTGAAAGTTTAGGGATTAAACCATTATTGACCCTAAGTTGAGTGGTTAAAACATTAAAAAAAAAGTTGAGTGGTTAAAACGGAAACAAATTAAAAGTTCAGTGGTTAAAACACTATTAACCCAGAAAGAAACACAAAGAGAGAGATTACTTTTGTGATACGCATAAGATGTTTGTACATTACAAGTGGGTAAGCAATTGGTCTTAACTAATAATAATAATAATAAGGTAAAGATCAAAAGGAATGGACTGAATTTAATAATTTTTTTTTTTGAAAGGCAGTTGTGGAATCACTGACGGACCATTTTGGCCTACTCGATCATCTCCACAAGCGGTTACTCCCCCTGGAATCGAGTAACCACCCCCGAGTTCGAAGCCAAGGCGACGCCCTAAAGGGGTTGTTCTCCCAAGTCTTGGATGGGTATAGCGTCGCAGGAGTCCCCCTCACAACATGGCTCGAATTCATCACCTTCAGGAAGAAACCTTTAATGGAAAACTCCCTGACCATTGGACCAAGACCCCAATGGAATTTAGGATGTCCCCTTGGGTTTGAACCCATGACCACTTGGATAAAATCCAAGTACTCAGCCAAAACTTTTCATTTCCCTTTTTTTTCAAGTCGTTATATTTTTAATTTTTGATGATAATATGAATACATTTTCACACCCATCTATATAATTATACATTTTAATAATTTGAATATGTGATACAATATATTATTATTATATAAAAATAAACAAAAGAGATTACAATAAATATACTTTGACATGATTTGAGTATCTAACAGTCCATGAACGAGGTTTGAGTAAACATCATATATATTTAAAGTCATTATCGATTTTCCTCGGTCCACTCCCCAAAAAATATAGTATCATCCGCAAACTGAAGGTGAGACACACATTCACCTCCATCTCCAAATTTTACACCTTCAAAAGCTCCAATATCTCTAACTTCTTTCATATCCACATTAAGACCTTCGGCCACTATCAAAATAAGAAAGGTGAAAGAGGATCCCCTTATCGAATTCCTCAGAACAACCAAAATTCATTCGTCGGTGAACCATTAACCAATATGGAAGTAGAAGCCGATGATATACACGCCTTCATCCACCCGATCCACTTACTACCAAAGCCCAGTTGCCCCATTACCAAGAACAAATATTCTCAGTTAATACAATCATAAGCTTTTTCGAAGTCTACCTTAAAGACTAACCCTTTCTTATTCTGTCTTTTAACAAAGTCAATGAGTTCATTTGCCACCAATACCCTATCCAAAATCGACCTACCTTCCACAAACGCGCTTTGTTCCTCATCTATCACTGTACCAATCACCTTCTTCACTCTTTCCTCCAACACCTTTGAAACAATTTTGTAGAAGCACCCAATCAAGCTAATCGGTCTAAAATCCCCAAGGTCGACGGGGTTACTGACCTTTGGTATTAAAAACACAAAAGAAGCATTGCACCCACCACTAATACGCTCATTCTCGCAAAACCACTTCAAGGCCCTCATAATCTCACCCTTTAGTAAGTCTCAATACCTCTTGATAAATTTGAAATTAAAACCATCCGGTCCCGGAGCCTTAGAACTTCCATAACGAGTCACCGCTTTCCACACCTCATCTTCCGTAAAAGGAACTTCAATCATTTTTTGCTCCTCGTCAGAAAGTCTTTTGAACTTATTACTATGAAAAATTGGTCTATTATTATCTTCTTCTCAAAATACTCCCTAACCTTCTCCTTAATAATCAAGGGATCCTCGCACCAACTCCCATCCACATTTAACCCTAGCATCGCTCCTTTTCTAATAAATGTTTTCAGTTTGCTTCGGGTCTAAAAGTGAATATGAGAAAGAGTGAGATTATGGGAATCGGGGTGGAAAGTGAGGAAGTGAGGAATTGGGCGAGTGTGATAGGGTGCGAGGTGGACTCGTTTCCGTGTAAGTATCTTGGTCTCCCAGTTGGGTGTTCTATGAATAGATCAGTGGCTTGGAAATCGGTTATAAACAAATTTCAAAGTAGGTTATCAGATTGGAAAGCAAAAATGATCTCTTTTGGTGGTCGGTTAACATTGGTCAAATCAGTGCTCGGCAGTCTTCCATTATATTTCTTTTTCCTCTATCGGGCCTCGGTATGTGTCCTTAACTCTGTTGAAAGTATTCGTAGAAATTTCTTTGGGGGGGGGGGGGGGGGGGGGGGAGGGTTGGGACATATAATGTCTTGGATAAATTGAAAATGTACTCTTTCTAGTTGTGGGGAGGGTGGTCTAAATATCGGGAGCGTTAAAGCTTCTAATTGGGGTTTGCTTGGTAAATGGTGGTGGCGTTTTAAAAAGGAAAAGGATGCACTAGGGTGATTGTGTCAATTTATGGAAGGGAAGGAGGTTTGGGATGGGATGTGAGAAGGTTGGAAGGAAAAGGAAGGGTGTGGTCTAATATTATAAAAGTTGGGAAGACCATTGTTGGAACATAGAGTGTGACAACAGATCTAGCTTGAAATAGGACTGGTGTAATTATTATTACGTTTGTATATTGGTTTAAATTTGTAAATAAATATTTGTTTTGTTAGTAATATTCGTTAAACATATTATTGTGCTAAGTTAGACGAATGTTAAAATACAAAATAAATATATATACGTTTGCTGCGAGTTAAGTTCTCAGGTTGCGAGCCTAACGAGGCGAGATGAGAACTGGATCCGCAGGAAGTGTCTGGCAAGCCGAGTTAATGGACTTGGGCTGCGAGTTGGGCTGGACTCGCCGGCCCATGCGAGCCGAGCCAAGACAGATTATATAAACGATTTTCTCTTAGAAAATCGTTAACACTTTTGATACCTTTGCTGATCTGCGAACTCAATAAACCAGAGAAAACTTAAACCTAACGGCTAGGCTTTGACGTATTTTTTGTTTAAAGTTAAGCTTTATAAACGCAATTACAAACATATTCGTTGTTAGTAAGATAACACCGTATTGAGGGATTCCGCACCTTAATACTACAGATAACGAAGTTATCGATCCTAAAACTAGGGGACTTACATCTGGTATCAGAGCTTTCGGGCTAAATACGAGTGTGTTCGTGAGTTTTAGTAATATTGCGTTTTTGATTCGGGTCGTTTTTACGTGCTTTCTAGCAATACTAACGATCAAAATCATTCTCTGGACGTTTTAGGGTTTGTTTACAGCCGAAATTTTTAGTTTCAGTCGTAAAAATACCTTAAAAATTCGTTTTCGGGTTTAACAGCCGTTTCGCGAGTCGAGATTAGGGTTCCAGCGTCGCCTGCGAACCGAGTTGAACTAGCGAGTCGAATTGAGGCTTGCGAGTCGAACCGAGATCCCTCGCGAATCGACATCACTTGCGAATCGACATCTTTAGCAATCCGAACTGAGGCTTGCCAATCGACGTATTCTGCGAGTCGAGCTGAGATTGCGAGTTGAGCTGAGTCTTGCGAGTTGAGTTTTCTAAATTCGCAAAACAGTTTAATTTTACGTTTTTAAGATGTCTGACTTAAGTAGAATGATCGAAATGGACCACGAGGTGGGAAAGTCAAACGTTCCACCTAAGTTGTTAAGGATCGAAGATTACTACAATTGGAAGGACATATTTGAATCTTACTGTAGATTCCATGACCTGTCAATCTGGATGTGTATCAAGAATGGATACACTGCACCTACTCAAACTGTTTAGAATGCCACTGTGGTTCTTACCTATGCGAACATGAGTGATCAAGAGAAGGAAGCTTACAGAAATGAAAATAAAGCACATTCATGCATAAAGATGTGTCTTCCTAAAGAGATTGCTCATCAACTGAAGTCTTTTCATATTGCTAGAACGCTCTGGGAAGCTCTAGAGAAAAGAGGTGAGGGAAGTCCACAGGTGAGAGCTGGCAAGAGGAGTCTTCTCAAAAAGCAGTTTACTATGTTTAAAGCTTTAAAAGGAGAAGATCTTGATGCCTATGTCACACGTTTCTACCATCTGCTAAGTGAATTGGAATACCATGAAATTGTTGAAGAAGAAGTAGCTAAAACCGACAAGTTTCTTGAGGGTTTGCCTTCTAAATGGGAAATGTATGGCGTTATGATTAAGGATAACGAAACTAGGTATTCTACTATGACCTTAGAGCAAGTCATTGACAAGCTGGAAGGTTATGATTTCTCCAGAAAGTCAAGAGATAGTGATTCTGATCAGGTTCAGAACCCTGGGTTGTATCATGGAAAGTCAAATCTTTCGACTGCGTCTTCTAGTTCGTCAACTGCACTGTTAGTTGGTGATATTGGTGAAAATGGAGAAATGATTACTGAAGATCTATGCTTTATTTCCTCCTCTGGTGATGAGACAAAGGGAAAGAATTCTGAGAAGTCACCTCAAGAGCATCAGAAGATGCCCATGAGTGTGAAATCTGCTGAACAACAACTGTCTGTTCTTGCTTCCTTTGTGGCATCATATGAAAATTACATAGAGGGAAAGATCAATGATCCTATTCTGTTTGATGAGGATTATGAGCAGATAGATCCTGATTATCTTGAGGAATTGGAGCTTCAAGATCAACTAGCGTTGATATCAAGAAAGGTGAAGAATTTCCTCAAGAAAACTGGTAGAAAAGTATTGGGCAATAGATCAGGGTTTGATAAAACCAAGGTCAGATGCTTTAACTGTCAGGGTATTGGTCATTTTGCTAGAGAATGCCAAAGACCTAAAGTAGAAGCAAAAGGAAAACAAGGTTCGGGAAGTACACTAGCTTCCAAAGCCTTAGTGGTGAAGCAGTTTGATGGCTCTTATGATTGGCAAGCTCATTCTGAGGAAGCTTTGATGGCCGAGATCGAAGAGACAACTGCTGGATCAGTGTCCTACATGCCCACTGATATGGAACAGAAAGTAGAGGTGACTGAGTCTGAAGTGAAGGCAAGTGATGATGACGTGCTATATATGGATTCAGCTCTAGATATGAGTCCTGAAGAATTCGTGGCATGCATGGCTGAAGTACAAACTGACAAGAAGAAGGAGCATGCTGTGAACAAGGACAGCTGGTGGTATGTAGACAGTGGATGCTCGAGGCACATGACCGGAGAAAGAAGTCTACTGAAGGACTTCAAGGAGAGTCTCAAGCAAAAAGTAAATTTTGCAGGAGATAAAGGAGGAGTAATTTCGGGAAAAGGAAAAGTTTCAAATGGAACTTTGACTCTTGAGGATGTGAACTATGTTGAAGAACTAACTCACAACCTAGTGAGTGTTTCCCAAGTCTGTGATAAAGGTCATCCGGTTTACTTTAATGAAAAGGAGGCCTTAGTCCTGAAGCCAGGTTTCAAAATTCCTGATAAATGGATATTGATGAGGGCGCCAAGGAAGAAAGACATCTATGCTATCAACATGGGTGTTTCTAATTCTTCAATGGTGTCTACATGTTTATTGTCCAAGGCTTCGGAAACAGACGCATTATTATGGCATAGGAGAATGGCACACCTGAACTGGAGAAAGATGAATTATATAACCAAAAATGGTTTGGTTCTAGGTGTACCACAAAAACGTTTCGAGTCTGAGGATAAGTGTGTTCCTTGCATGAAAGGAAAGCAGCACAAGAAACCACACAGACCTAAGACTGAAAACTCTATCTCCTCGCCATTTGAATTGCTACATATGGACCTCTTCGGCCCTATAAGCAAGAGAAGTCTAGGTGGTAAATGGTACTGTTTGGTGGTCACAGATGACTACTCTAGATTCTCATAGGTTTTCTTTTTGGGATCAAAGGATGAGACTCCTGGAATTCTAATTGAGTTCTTTGATCTAGTAGAGAATATCTATAAAAAGAGAGTTAAGCGTATTCGTAGTGACAATGGAACAAAATTTAAGAATTCAACGTTGAATATCTATTGCTTAAGAAAAGGGATATTACATCAATTCAGTGCACCTTATGAACCTCAACAGAATGGTGTTGCTGAAAGGAAAAATAGGACGTTGATTGAAGCTGCTAGAACAATGCTTGCTGATTCTAAGCTTCCGGTCATCTTTTGGGCAGAAGCAGTGAATACAGCATGTTATGTTCTTAATAGAGTTCTTACGGTTAAGAGACATAACAAGACTTGTTATGAGCTTTTGAACAATAAGAAACCTAACTTAAAAGGGTTTGAACCCTTTGGAGTTTCATGCACCATATTAAAGACTGGACATCAAGCAAAATTTGGTGAGAAGGCTGACGAAGGATTTTTCCTAGGTTATATGCCCAATTCGCCAAACAAGAGAGTCTTTAATAAAGTCACAGGACGTTTGGAGGTAGTTTATAATATTGAGGTTACGAGCTACTCACCTGATGTTCATAAGGGATTAGATTGGCAATTTGATTATTCTGATCTCTTTGCATCATTTAAAGTTTCTATTAGTGACTATGTCAGTGATTCAGAGATAGCTGAACATTTATTGTTTGAAGATGAGAATATTGGTCCCGCTTCAACATCAAGTGATAAGCAGTCTGGAATTAAGACTAATGTTGACTCAGATAAAGCTTCCACAAGTGAGTCACAACAACCTTCAGAGGATAAGTCTCAAGAAACAGAAGATCTTGATGATCTTTCTACAAAGTTTGATGATATACTTACTCCTTTGAAACACTTAAGGATATCTTCTGCTCGTACGGAAGATGTACCTGAATTGGAAGAGATTGGTACTAATTTAGGAGATGATATACCGGTTGAACCAGTTACTACAACTAGAACGAGTAAGAATCATCCCGTTGAAAACATCATTGGTGATATTAATACTCCGGTTCAAACTAGGCATCAATCCAGAGCTAGTACGTCTGAGAATTTAGAATACCAAAGCTTGTATACTGCAATGAAAGAGACAGGGATTCCTAATCAATGTCTATATTCATGCTTTATCTCACAAATCGAGCCTAAAAATGTTCAAATGGCTTTAAAAGAAAGCTCGTGGGTAGAAGCAATGCAAGAAGAACTATCACAGTTTTCTAAATTACAAGTATGGGAGTTGGTTGACCTACCAAAGGGAGAATATCCAATTAGAACTAGATGGGTATTTAAGTGCAAGAGAGATGATAAAGGAATCGTTACTCGCAATAAAGCTCGTCTGGTGGTTCAAGGTTTTAATCAACAAGAAGGTATTGACTACAATGAGGTGTTTGCACCAGTTGCTAGGCTAGAAGCAATTAGAGTATTCTTAGCATTCGCATCATATTTTGGTATAAAAGTGTATCAGTTGGATGTTAAGAGTGCCTTTTTGTATGGCAAAGTGGAAGAATTGGTGTATGTTTCACAACCGCCAGGGTTTGCTGATCCTGAGTATCCAGATAGAGTATATCGTTTGAATAAGGCTCTATATGGATTACATCAAGCACCTAGGGCATGGTATGGAACACTATCAACGTATCTACTTGAGAATGGATTTACAAGAGGATCGATTGATAGTACACTGTTTGTGAAGTGGAAAAAGAAAGACTTTCTTCTCGTACAAGTTTATGTTGATGACATTATCTTTGGATCGTCTGATGAAAAGATGTGTCAAGAATTTGAGAAAGTCATGAGGAAAAGATTTGAAATGTCTGCAATGGGAGAGTTGAATTTCTTCTTAGGATTACAAGTTGATCAAAAGAAGGATGGATTCTTTATTCATCAATCTAAATATACATATGAGCTATTAGAACGCTTTAAGATGGATGAAAGTAAGGTCTACAATACTCCAATTCCAGTCAATCATGGACTAGGTCCAGATACATCGAGTGATAGCGATGTGGATCCAACTCTTTATAGAGCCATGATCGGATCACTAATGTATCTTACAGCCTCTAGGCCTGACATAATGTTTGCTGTTTGTTTATGTGCAAGATATCAGGCTAATCCGAAAGAGTCACACATGCAAGCTGTTAAACGAATCTTTCGTTACCTCAAAGGGAAAACTAAGCTGGGTCTTTGGTATCCGATTGATGGAGACTTAGATCTCGTAGCTTATACTGATTCGGATTACGGAGGATGCAATCAGAATAGGAAATCTACGACCGGAGGATGTCAATTCCTAGGAGGTAGATTAGTATCCTGGCAGTGCAAGAAGCAAACCTCGGTAGCCATTTCTACATGTGAAGCTGAGTATGTTGCAGCTGGAAGCTGTTGCTCTCAAGTCCTTTGGATTCAACAGCAACTGCGGGATTACGGGTTAAAAATAACCGATACTCCTATGATGATTGATAACGAATCTACTATGTCGATCACCAATAATCCGGTAAAGCACAGTAAAACTAAGCATATTGATATTCGACATCACTTTATTAGAGATTGTGCTGAAAAGAAGTTGATAAAGTTAGTTAAGGTTCCATCATTGGATAACTTAGCAGACTTATACACAAAGGCATTCGACAGAGCAAGATTTGAGACGTTGGTTCAACTAAACGGAATGAGAAATCCAGAGTGATTAGTCTTCCAAGGGTATTTTTGTAATAGTTAGTATTTCTGTGTTCATTTATAAAAAAAAAAAAAAAAAAAGACGTATGGCATTCATTTGCTTGTTACCTAAGGGGAATCGCCTTCATTTAAGTTTTTCTTTGCAAAAACTAAGGGAAATGATAGTACATTAGGAGAATAAGCTTCACAATAATAAGCTTGAGTCCTAAGTATGATATGGTAGTAGGTTCAAATAAAGTTGCTTTAGAACTACAGCGGTTCTATCAGGTATGTGTTTATATTTATTTGATTATACACCTATATCCACAAGTTATAATTTGTCTAATTTTAAGTGAAAACTTTAGATGGCTTCATCATATGATGTACTGGTAGGCAAATTATATGACATTTTCTAAGCCGTAAGAAGTTAATTAACTACTTGTTTATTATCTTGTGTTACTATTCTATGATGTATGATATTATGTGTTAATTGTTGAATGATGGTATTACCATACACTGTTATCATGCATTTTAATTTAAAGTGACAAATAGTAGCAATATGGGTATTAACTTAATTACTGGTAACTTTGTTGTACTAAGTACAGAACTGAAACCTTTAATTAAATTAATATTCTCAAATATATTTTGAATTATGCTAGAAGGGATCTTCTGTTGTACTAAGTACAGACTTGGATAACATAGCATATTTAAAGTATGTTTGATATTTGTTTAACCTTAAAAAATTCGAGTTTATGTTATATGTTTCGAAAAGATACATCATTTAGTAACCGCTACCTTGAAATTTAATGATGCAGTGTTATGAGTTTTACTTGAAATTCTTCAGTATGTCATATAATAGAAAGCACTTGATAATATTCATACTAACAATAAAGTGTTTGCTTAGAAAATTGAGTATAATTTGTTTATGTGGATCATAATACCGGTAATCGTCTTGACCTGTCTATAATTAAATATTCACTTTATGTGAGTAATGCATTTGTTAATTATGCTATGTGGATAAAGGTACCTAAGATATACTTTTATAAATATAAATGTATCAATGATGAATTTAGTTGAAATTTTACGGTAATTTACTTGAATTTCATGAGGTATGTATACTACCAATCTGCTTAGACTTTTTAATATATAATTGATTGCTTATTCTTACTAATATGATTCCTAAGCAGATAAAATCTTATTTACTTTGTATATTTACTTTGTTTCAAGTGATTAATAAAATGGTACTTGATACCAAAGTGTATATAATTGTGTTTTTATCTTATGTTTATTTGATTTTAATTTAAGTTTTTTTGTTTATTAGATTTTACCCTTCGGAATTAAATTATACTGAATATTTTTGAGTTGAACAAACGTAACAATTTGCAAGTGAAAATTAATTATAATTTAGACTTGTAAAATATGGGGTTTTATTTATACTTAGAATTAAATTCGCGTTTTAATATAATCCTGCGAGTTGACATCAACTTGCGGATCCGTTTGAAATTCTCGCGAATCGGATACAAAGTATAAAGGGGGTCAAACGAGTCAAGCCAACCCACCGAACCCACATACTTCGCGAGTTCACTAAAGCTTGCGAATCCGTATTACAGGCGAAACGAGGCGATATTTACTTTTCGTTTGATTTCTATTTTTAGAGTACGGGAACGAGTTTTTCAATCCGTAGACTTTATACATCTTCAATTTACGAACATTTTGAGGTATAATACTATGGATTTCACCGTGTAAATAAAGAGAAATCGAAGTTTTTATAAACTTAGGGTTTCGGGTTATAAACTAAACGATTTGCGTCGATTGCGATGTTATTGGACATAGATCTTTAGGGTTTATGTTAAACGAACATTAATGAACGTGAATCAATCGATAGATCATGTTAAAATTACAAGATTAATTGATTTTGAAAACAAATTCGCGACGGCAGTTCATCAAACGAGTTGACATTTTGAATCAACTCGCAGCGAGTTGACTAGCGAATCGATGAGATTAGCGAGTTCACTTCAATAGCTGCTTGATAAGTTTAGCGAGTTGATCAATGTAGCGAGTTGATGAGTAAAGCGAGTTGATAAGCAAAACGAGTTGACCTCAACTCGTTAGGCCAGTTTATGCGAGTCCAGAACTTAGAAAAATTTTAATTTTTTTAGTAATAACTTTTATATAATTAATTTAAATTAGACTTAAGACTTTTTAGTTATAAGTTAAATTTTTATATACGACTTGAGACTATTTTTGTAACAAGTTATATATAATTTCAATTTTAAACTAAGATGTTTGATGAATCTTGATTCATAACACGTTATAGTTTAAAATTTTTAATCGTGCATTAAAATTATATCTGTTGATTGTGTTTATTTTACAGATATGGCGAGAGCATTTGATAAGGGTCACAACATTTTGGTTGATCTGAACCTTGAAGCCAAGCGGGCTGATAGGGTTGCTGATATACTACGATTCCTTGCACGATCACGGATTAGATACGCCATTACGGCCAATCCTCCTATTTCTCAGGCTATACTGAACGATTTCTGGACGGATATAGTATATGACGAATCTGTCAACCCGCCAGAGATTAGAGCTACGGTTAGTGGCCAACCTGTTACGTTTTCGGCTGGTAATCCTCGTGAGATTTTGCAGCTTGGTACAGTCGAACAGGAGAATGGAGATACGGAGTACTCTATGGATTTTATAGAGGGTGCGATAGGTCGTATGGGTTATACCGGAGATAGACGTGGACGTCAGTTCCAGAAACCTCTGGTTATTGGTCAGTGGAGGTTTCTGTGGCACGTGATGAATATAGTTTTCGCAGCGAAGAAGGGTGGATTTGATGAGTTGAGCCCTGCGATTCTATCGGCTGCACTGTCACTGGTTTATAATAAACCATACAGTTTTTGTGATTATCTTTTTGGTGAGATTGCGAAACAGATATCGGGGTCTGTTAGATCAAGATTTTTGGTTTACCCGCGATTTTGCATGTTGATTATCCGTGCACGTCTACCGGATTTGGCTATACCTGAACCACATCTAGTGGTTAATACGATTGACCATCGTGGGTATAACGCCATGTTCATGCAGACTGTCAGGAAGGAGGGAGTGGTGAAACCTGAGGTTAGACCACTATTTGGGTATATTATTGACCCAAACTACGTCGCACCGCCAAATCATGGGTGGTTAGACGTTGCTCCTGCTGCTCCTGCTGATGCTGATGTTGTATCGGAACCTGCAGCTGAGGAAGCTCAACCTGAAGATCCACAAGGGCTCCTTGAGGATGTTCTTATTCAGGCTGGTCAGGTTGATCAGCAAGTGAATCAAGAGGTTGCTGCACAAGTTGTGCAAGAAGTTTTGGAGCAGAATGATGATGCAACTAATCCTTTGCTTCAGGATATTGATAGTTATTTTGCACCATCTGAGGAAGCTGAAGCTGAGGCAGCAAACCCAGAAGTTGTCTTACTTGAGGGGGAGCAGATACAGCTAGATGAATCAGTTGTTGTACCGACTGAGGTATTATATCTGATTAATCTTAAATATATAGAACTTGTATGATAGAGCTTTTGCTAATCATAAATGTTTAATATATTCAAAATTTAGGATCCTGTTAGATCATCTAGAGGTCGTGATGGTGAGACGGCTTCAGATGATGATTCTGAGAATACATCTTCTCCTCCTCCATCTGCTTCTGAAAAGAAGAGGAAGGGTAAGAGTATTATGGAGGATGATATTGAGGTGATTGATACTCAATTGATGAAGCGTCCGAGAACGCTTACTATTCGAGAAGGTTAGTATTGATTATAAAAGTTAAATAATCTTAACTTGTTGTTTATCAGGAGTTGAACTGAGACAGTTAATTCTGTATACAGTTGCTCAGGATACACCACAGGTAGAGATGGATGCACCGGTGGTTACTGAACCGATGTCTGTACCGCTTCAGGTATGAGATATAAGTTCTGTAACTATGAGTGTTATGCAATTAATTAGAGTTTGAGACAGAGTAATCTGTAACAATGATTGATTTTAATTGTGTTTAACTTTATAGCATGAGGTTGCTGATCTAGTTCGTGGAGCTAATTTTCCGACGAACAAAGCAGCTAGATTTGCGACAAACTTGCTTACGCAAGCTTTGTCTCAACCTCATACACCGCTGACCAGAGACTGGCATATTGAGTCTCTTACACCGCCTGGACCAAGAACGATACCTGTTACTCCAACGACTGATGCTGAAAGGATTACATCCTTAGAGTCGAGGGTAAAGGATTTGGAGAAGCTTACTTCTCAGATTCCAGAGCTGGTGTCGAGCAATCTTCTTCTTTCTCAGCAGATACTCAAGCAGAGTGAATCGTACAATCTGTTGATGAAGACTCATGAGACTTTGCTTGCGGACTTCAATGTATAGAGACTGAAGTTATCTTCTTTGGAGAGTCTGGTCTTGAGATCGCATTCAGGACAGTCTACTCAGGGGGAGATATTGGTATATCTGGAGTCTTGCAGAGAGAATGAGCTGAAGAGGAAGAGAGATTCAGATAAGGACGATGATCCCAATGCACCGAGTGGTGAGCAGACTGGTCCTTCAAAGACTGGTGAGCAAGCTACAACTCAGGGGGAGTCTGGTGCTGGTGCTAGTGGTTCTGGAGCGGGTACAAGTGCAGATAAGACTGTACCGGGTGATACTGAAGCTGGTAAGATAGCTTAGTATTATCATAGTACTGTAATATTTGTAATAGTTTATAGTGAACAAATGTAAACTTAATTTATTGTGTAAATATATTCGGCTTAGGGTTATTATTATTTTAAGTAAAATATGTTTGATGTAATTTAAGTTTATATAATTATGTTAAGATAAAATAGTGATCGAAAGACTTCCGACTCATTGAGTAGTCTAGCGGCGTGTTCCGATTAATTTCGGCGGTCATAATTTTATAATAACATATGCATTTTAGATTTGATTATGGACTTAAGACCGTAAGGTATATAAGTAATTAACAAGTTAAAAATGTATTAGTATTAACTAGACAAATGATATATAATTTAAAGGTTAAATTGATAATGAATGAGATCAATTAACACTTGGAAATTATATAATGTAATTAATAGTAAATTTAAATGTTTGGTGATTATTCACAATACATTAGAATTTAAAATTAATTAATATTTGTTAAGTAGACTTAAGAGATTTTGGATTGATTCAGGGTAATCAATAAAAGATTTTATAAGTTATTTGTAAATTGTGTTAAAATATACAAAAGAATTAATAAAGAAATTCTTAGGTTGATTCAGGGAAATCGATAAGAGAATTTTAATTATTAATATTGATTTGTATTTGTGGTTTTCTCTTAGGATTGGAAATGCTTGATCTATCTGATTCGGAAGATGACATTTTTGATGAGATAGATGAAGACATTGATTTTGATCTTGAGGATGGAGAATTTCTACCACCTACAGATTGGACTGCTGTACCTGAGATTGTGCAAGACATTGGTGTAGATCCAGATGCGAATATAGATGAACACCATGTGAGCCCATCTAGGACAGAAGTTATTATTGAAAATGAACAAGGTCCAATGATTGTCGATGTAGATGAAGAAATCGATGACTCAACCGATTCTGAAAAAGATGAAACTTTGATTCCTACCAAGAATCCTGCTGTTTTTCTTAGGAAACTTCCAAAGTTGAAGAAGAAGATTGGAGTTTCAGAAGTTGATATTACGGGAAAACGTGTTCCTCGTAAAGGGATTGTTGGATGGTACTTTGACTCTGAGCTAAAGCTTTTTGCGATCAAAAGATATGACGGAGTTCAATATTTTGAAAGAAAGCTTGCAGTTTTTAGTTCTCTACCACGTTATGAAATACGTGATTTGGCTATATTAGAGATTAACAACCCAAGTCGTGATGATTATGCTGATCGTGTTGAAAGAATCATTAGACATGAGGTTGGTACAAATAAGTTTATTCAGATTAAGCCAAGAAAGGGAAAAACTGTGAAACTACAAGAGATAAGTCAAAGAACTGGAAGAAGAAGAAGGGGAAAGATTTATCCAGCTGTTAGATGCATACAGCAGATTCCACTGAAGACAATGCCACAGGATATTTTGGGAAATATGAAGAGTTGGCACGTGGATTCAGGAACTGGAGAAGCTGTTATGGTTGAAGCTGATGATGAGGTTGAAGGTGGTGAAAGAGAAATCTTTAGAGTTTATGATCATCGACACCTGATGAATATGTCGAGAAAGGATCTGTTAAAGTTGAATGAGAACAGAATTTTGACGACTATTGAATGGGCTGATTTAGCAAGAGATTATCAGTTGATGGTTAAAACTTGTATCAAGATGAAGATTTACGCAGGCAGTAAGATTTACAAATGAAGACCAAAGACAGCGTGAAGATAAAGACGCTGGAGCTATTGTCAAGGGGGAGTCTGTTGGAACATAGAGTGTGACAACAGATCTAGCTTGAAATAGGACTGGTGTAATTATTATTACGTTTGTATATTGGTTTAAATTTGTAAATAAATATTTGTTTTGTTAGTAATATTCGTTAAACATATTATTGTGCTAAGTTAGACGAATGTTAAAATACAAAATAAATATATATACGTTTGCTGCGAGTTGAGTTCTCAGGTTGCGAGCCTAACGAGGCGAGATGAGAACTGGATCCGCAGGAAGTGTCTGGCAAGCCGAGTTAATGGACTTGGGCTGCGAGTTGGGCTGGACTCGCCGGCCCATGCGAGCCGAGCCAAGACAGATTATATAAACGATTTTCTCTTAGAAAATCGTTAACACTTTTGATACCTTTGCTGATCTGCGAACTCAATAAACCAGAGAAAACTTAAACCTAACGGCTAGGCTTTGACGTATTTTTCGTTTAAAGTTAAGCTTTATAAACGCAATTACAAACATATTCGTTGTTAGTAAGATAACACCGTATTGAGGGATTCCGCACCTTAATACTACAGATAACGAAGTTATCGATCCTAAAACTAGGGGACACACAACCATTGATGGGGTTTGGATTGATTTTTCTAAATCTTTTGGAAAAGAGGTTAATAATGGAATGGATACATTGTTTTGGAAAGATAGATGGGTTGAAGGTGGTAGGGGGAAGTTCTTAAGGAAATTTATAGTCGGTTATTTCAATTAGAAAGGAACAAAGATGCGAAAGTGGGGGAGAGGGGTAGTTGGGTAGGGGATAATTGGGATTGGGTGAGGGTTTTGTATAACACCCTTCATTTCAAATTAAATTTAAACAATTTTTTTAAACTTTTTATGATTCAGAAGCGTAAGTCCAAACATTTCAAACCATTTACAACCAGCTTATATCTATATAAACTAAATAATACAACTGGGTGTTATGTAATTCCAAAGACACTTTGATTTTATCAAATCAATATCAGAGTACACGCATGGTTATCAAATATTCCATCCAGTCCAACTTCTTGCCCAGCCCTTTATCTAATTATAACCTGCAAGAAGTGTTAATGTGGGGGATTAGCACAACACTAAGTGAGTAAATCAATAAACAACAATCCAACTTAGCATAACAACTTTGTGTACAACAAATCATTGTAACAATTATCATCATGATAAATCGATGGTTCTTGGGGAAACCTTCAGCCAAGAATACCAACATTAAACACACAACGTCAAAGAGGACCGGTGATTCTTGAGGAAACCTTCTCAAAGAACACTTTAAAACCAACTGCAGGCCATTACATAGGTTTAACCGACTACTTGGTGCTATTAACCCAAACAACATAGGCTACGACAATAATACTTGTACTAAGACCCTGTGTAGTCCAAACAATAGCAAACCCAAGCCCAGCCCCATGCTGGCCTCTGAATATCGTCAAAGACCAAAGGCTGAATATCACGTGATCACATATTCACATACTCATCATAGCCACAAATCAGACTAACCGTCTATCAACAGTATTATTATTAAACCAAAATAACCATGGCAACTAAATCAATAATAATACGTTTACCCGTTGTAACCAAACCTGTTACAACTAAATTACACTGAGGTTTATAGATCCACTCACCGACACCTCAGTTGTCCACTCAATAGTCTAATGTCACTGAGTCTTTCTCCATATCTAAGAATACAATATAAATAATGAGTTAGTAAGTAATCCATAACACATAACTCATTTAATTTAATTATATCAAACTACCAATAATCACCAAGTTATAACAACTCATTTTATGAGTACACCATTATCTCAATACTTGGTATCAACTATTATCAATAATCAAGTGGTAATTAATTACCATACTATTTCACAAGTAATTAAGTTCAATACTTAGAATCATATTAACAACAATTATCAATTATATATCACTAACACAAGATTACAACTTTTATTCATAATTTACTCAATTGTATCAAAATATGATATAGATTATTCCATAAACTTAATCACATTTTATCATCATTAACCAACTATAATATGATCATTAACAACTACATATCATTAACTTAAGCTTAAGAGCCTTAATTCTTAACATACATATAAAGTTCATGACTTTCTTCATGAACATATATCAAATTCTTCAATTCTAGATTAGGGCTTAGCTTATAATCATGATTCAATTATCAACTAACCATTCTAACATGATTACAAGCTTCACTTCATGAATAATCAACTAAACCCGTCACTTTATATATAATCATACATTAAATTATTCATTACAATTCTAAGCTAGGGTTTAGATTATAATCCTCATATAATCATCAACTAACAACTATTCAAGCATTACAAGCTTTAATTTCAAGTTAATCATACTAATTCAATCAAATACCCAAAAACCCAATTTCTAGGTTTATGTAATTCAAGAAATTGAGACTTACAACATGATTAGAAGGATTCAAGGATGTTTACTCCATGTTTTTTGAAGCTTAATTTGAAGTTCTCTAGCTTCAATTTCATTCCAAGACATGTTTAAGAATTACAATTCGTCCCTGTGCGTGTTTCTAGTTCGGCCAGAGTATTATCAAGAAGAAGGGGATGATTTCATAGCAAGATTGAAGATTTAAGATTGAATTTAGGGTTTTGCATCTTGACTCTCGCAACTCACGAACTCACTGGAATAATTTTGAAGCTTTCATACGTATTAAACACATATATTAGATGATATGTGTACTAGTTTTGTCCCCTTTTTGATCTATTGTCGGGAACTTAAAAACCATTTGCGAAGAAAAACTATTTCATTTTACCGTCAACATTATTAATTTAAAACAATCAATAATTTACTAGTCACAATAAATTATTGGACTATTTTCCTCATTTATTTTCAAATAACACAACAAACCTATTTTCTGACACATTAAATATAACACCCCATCCTATTATAGTTATTTAAATACAATATATCGGAAGCGTCTGTCCAAATTAAACATTAATACTTCACTTGATTTAATGATCACAAAAATCCAACTTATTTAAAACATAATTTATCAATCCGGGTGTTATATGAAAACAAGAATAAAACTAATTTATAAAATCAGATATCAGAGTGGAGCTCGATAGTCAAACATTCTTCAATCCATTCCCTGCTAAGTCCAAATCATTTCAAGACCTGTAAAGGATAAATAGTGGGATTAGCACAAAGCTAAGTGAGTCAACCTGTCACTATCAGTACAACTTAGCATAACAATACTGATTATCACAAAGATCACGTAGACACTGACACAACATCACCAAGAGGATCGGTGGTCCTTGTGACACCGCTCAGACCCGAGAGGTGCACCAAGCGACACTTACAACCAACTGCAGGCCAATACAGTGGCATTACCGATAACTATTTGCTACCTTTAGTCAATATGTGTTCCATTCTCAACACATGATAACAAATCTCACATTGACTAACCTGTAGCAACCCCCAACTGATCAGTCAAGTTGACCTCCGAATCACAGAATGCTCAAAGGCAACACATCACTTATTACACGTGTATTTCACAAATCAACAGTCACAATCACAGTCACAATAACACTATATTCACTTGTTGTAACCAATTATGTTACAACCAAATCACACTGAGAGTACGAGTCCACTCACCGATACCTCAGCTGCACGCTCAGAGATCTAATGTTACTGAGCCTTCTCTCCATCTGAGAATCACAACACAACGTCACAAATTAGTAACTTGTCAACAATAATAAATTTATGTTATAATAACATAACATATCACATCGTCTCAATTCACAATATATCATATTAATCTCAATAATACTTATCAAATAGCAACCAACGCTTATATCAGCTTATTTATATCATCACTTATCTAAATATATCTACATATCAGGTCAAACCACAAGTACTCATTTATCCTTAATTAGTTCATGACTAACATCACATTTCAACCTATTATCATTGGTTTAATACGCACGAAATGTTTTTATAAAATTCTATGTTCTACGTTGGGGCCATTTAGCCGCCGGCTAAATGGTTTGACCGCCAGCTAAACCAACTTCGTGACCGTCGGCCCAAAGCAAACTCCTGGCCGCCGGCCAAAAGATTTGACCGCCGGCCACAGGCCATCGTTCACCCCTGTTCTTTCTGTTTATCCAAGTTCCGAATCAAATATGCTCAAATCAACGAGTTCAGCTTTCTAATCGATTTTATACAAAGAATAACACTTTCTATCAACAACTATTACTACATAGCATCATTTCAATCTCTAATTTCATCAAGAATCATAAACCTTAATATTTAGCATACATGTATATGTGAAGAACACTTACAAAGAATTGTATGATGATGATGGTGATAGAATTCTGTAGATGATGATGAAGTATTAATCACATAAACAAACTGAAATCTTTCTTTTCTCTTTTGATTTTCAATTTAATATGTGTATGTGTTTTAGTGTTTTAGAAATGAAAGAAGGAAACCAAATAAATAAGAAAATAGGTCGGCTCCCAAAACCGACCTTCAATTATACGGGTATAATTTAATACCCCTTCTCAACCTATTGTCTGGAACCCGAAAACCATTTGCGAGTCCAAACCTTTTATCATTCCGTCAACTATATTAATTTAAATCACTTAATATTTTACTAACCACAATAAGTCTTGAAACTTATTTCCTATTTATTCGCAATCAATTCAAACAATATTATTTCCAAACACGTTAATATTATTTTAAAATCACCAAATAATATAAAACAACTAGGTCCGATTTACGGATGTTACATTAAATAATAATTCACAGTCAGAAAATATTAAAATACTACCAAACCCGAGAACTGGGTGTTACATTTTGAGGGGAAGGGCATTAGG
Organism: Helichrysum umbraculigerum; assembly: GCA_949592205.1. Lineage (NCBI taxonomy): Eukaryota > Viridiplantae > Streptophyta > Magnoliopsida > Asterales > Asteraceae > Helichrysum > Helichrysum umbraculigerum. The sequence goes on along the minus strand of CATIUR010000003.1, from coordinate 112,957,431 downwards.
GGAATTGGAAGATATCGAGAAAGTGGTGGGAGCAAGTGTATCTATGAACGAAGGTGAGGATACATGGAAATGGGTGTGTGATAGGTAAAGATGGGGAATTCTCCGGGAGGGAGTTGAGAAAGTTGATAGATGTGAAGGTCCTTGTGGACGAGAGAAATAGGAAGGAGACCATATGGTGTAGAGTTGTTCCAAAGAAGGTGTGTGTATTTATTTGGCGTCTTAGATATGGTAGAATTCCGGTGAGGAAAGTATTGAATAATGTAGGAGTTGATCTACATAATACCTTGTGCCCTTGGTGTGAAGAAGAAGTTGAATCCCTAGATCATTGCTTTATAAAATGTAAATACATTAGAGAGTTATGGGAAAAGGTGTTCTCTTGGTGGGGAGTGGGTCAATCAAATGTTCAGTCTATTGAAGAGTTGGCTAAACATGAAGGGTTGAGATCGTTCTATAAACAAAACAAAAAAAAGATTATGTGGCGTGCTATTGTGTGGTCCTCTTTGTATAGTATTAATAGAAATAACAAGGTGTTTAAAAATAATTGTGAGGTAGTCCCGGATATTTTCAAAGAGATTCAAGTGCGGTCTTATGCTTGGTTAGCGGCTAGAGATAAAAATACTAAGATTGTTTGGAATGATTGGAAGTATAATGTTAATTGCATTCAGTTTTAATATCTGTTGTTTTGCTAGTCTTACTGTTCTGGATGGCTGCTCATGAAGTTCTGATCCGGATGTTAGATGTTAGAGAAGCTTGCTGTTATTGCTTTTTTGTGGTCCCATGAGTGCAGGTGAAGGAATGGTCTCGTTTGTTTTTATTTTTTTGTTGATTCTGGCATTGGTCTGGTCAAAGGGGTGCTTGTTATTTTTGTAATTTTGTCTTCTGCCATATTGTGTTTAGTTTGATAGCAGTGAGTGGAGTTTAGATTCTTTTAAGAGATTTTGAGGTCTTTGCCTTTTAAGGTCTTTGCTTATTTCTCCTAATTACACCTTGTAATTTGGTCAACTATTATGTTTGATGTTGTTTCTGACTTTGGTTTCTATGGTAATAAATTCATAGTATGCTTACTCTAAAAAATTATCGATTTTTTATGATTCTATTTTAAAAACTATAAAGTTATATAGTTATTTTTCTAATAAATCACTACTTTTTAAAGATTAAAAAAATAAAGTTATACAAGCTTAGACTTTTTCTAAAATCAAAATAATTGTTCTGATATTATATTGAGGGTGTTTACATAAACAAAATAATGGGTTATAACCGCATGAATTTTAACTTGACAAAAATAGATGTTTAGAACTTGATCAATGATTTAAAGAACGTTTGAATACAAATAACATCTAAATAGTTAACCATTTACATTTTATAGATTATATATGTGTATGTATATGTATATATATGAGTATATATTATATTAAAACAAGTAATCAGTTACAAAAATAGTCAAAAGACCTAAGTGATTATTTTAGTGAATATAAGTATGCTTTTTCATAAACAAATCAACTATTACTTAAAATACCAAACATGGACAAGGTGACTTTTCTTTTTCAAATTGAGATTATTCAAAAATAAAAAAATGGTATTTGGGCCATCCACTAGAGCCGCTTCATATTTCAATGGAGCACAACCAAACTCCCTACAAGGTTCAACATCACCAGGCAAATTACCTCCATCACATATACCACAACGTCCGAGCCGGAACTCGGGCTGATTAAGTCTTAACGTTGTGGGTCATACGCTTCATTGGTGATAGGTACTTTATAATAAATATTGAAGCTTTTGGTTATCAAATTACTTGTTTCACTTGTTATTGTTCATTACATATTACAAGTAATATATCTTCCAAACTTAACAAGTGTTATTCCACAAACTTCTTGTTAAGTATTCAAAGCTTGTTGTTATTAATCCTTAGTGTGATAAGTCGATCCTGATAGATTCAGTTTTACCTTCTCACTTTAGAGTTTTGTTTTAATATTAATTAATTTAATTTAATTAATCAATGGTAGAATGAGAAAGTAGAAGTGAGCAGAACAATTAATCGAATGGTAACCAAATAATCCAAATGACCGACAAAAAAAATCGAATCTATAGTAAAATCGAATCGTTAATAACCGAACCGTTAATAAGCGAAACCTTTCAATTCGATTCGAGTTATATAGATAAGGATCGAACCGTTAATTAAATTAAGTATGTATATTATTGAATAAGATTGGTATGCTTGATAATACGTATAAATGAAAAAACACTAGCATCGACCCGCGTTATGCAGCGGGACTATGATACTAATGATGAAATCTATCGATAGGGATGGAAGTTTAAAAAAACAGTGTAAGGTTTCACTAAAGTGTTCCTTTGTGTTTTCAAAATATGTAATACATGCTTTGTTTCACTCATATTCAATTGCATATCTATACTATTCAAGTGAATATCTATTACTTCTATTACTAATACATAAATCATCTTCATTGTTGAATCTTAGAGCTCTTAAAAAAACAAAGTGACTAAATTTCCCCTATTACTTCTAATTGTTGAATTATTATCAAGATTCCTTACATACCCTCCTAACAACTTGACATTCCATAATTAAATATTTTTATATAGGTCAAATCAACTAAAATTAAATCTCAAATAATAAAGGTTATTGGTACAAAATAACAAAAAAGTTAAAATAAGTTATCTAATCTTTTATATATAATTAAAAGAGGATATCATTAAGAAATTTTAACCGTTGATTAGGCTCCCTAATTAGAGATCGGTGGCTTAGATTAGTTTAAAATATGTACATTTAACTCCCCTAACAATAATTTGATAACTTTTTATATATAATTAAAATACATATGATTTTTAAAAAGTCTATCCGGCTAAATAAATTTTAAAATTAAATTATAATATTTTAAACATCATATCATATACTCCTTAAAAATCAGTATTTATATTTATATAAAAGATTAAATCATTCGGGAAAAGGGAGTATTAAAAGAAAAAAAATCCTAAAAAATATAGACCAAAATCAATCCTTTGACATCCTATATATACTATGCATACTCCAACCCAATCGACACATATTATTATCCTCACAATAATTTTGCTATTCATAGATCGCATAAAATTATCTTCCTCAAAGGCTCAAATATCAAAAATATCTGGTCGAACCATTCCAAAGAATTAAAGAAAAAGTTGTAGGTATAATATGTGTACTATTATTTAAAGTTCTATCCTTTATTTGTATTACAATAATATTATTAATGTTTTATATTATCCTCACAATAATTTTGTTATTCATAGATTGCATAAAATTATCTTCCTCAAAGGCTCAAACATCAAAAAAATCTGGTCGAACCATTCCAAAGAATTAAAGAAAAAGTTGTAGGTATCATATGTGTACTATTATTTAAAGTTCTATCCTTGATTTGTATTACAATAATATTATTAATGTTTGGTAGACGAAACTGTTCTTGCACTTTTCAAAAATCCAGAAGAATATGAAGGTAAGAATTGTGTACTATTATTTAAAGTTTTTATCATTTGATTTGTATTACAAATAATATGATTTCAATGTTTTGTAGATTGAAAACACCATTCAATTGAAGATCGAAACCCTTAAATTTTACAATACTTCTATTTTGCAGATCAAAAGAATGATGGTACACAAGATCCCAACATTCCCGGCATATTATGAGGTACAATAATTTGTTCTAAAAAACAAACCGTTCACCATATAATTCTACTTTGTTCGAATTTTTTTCACATTTATTCGTAAGTGATTTCGATCCACAAGATGATTTTGATGCATAAACTTTTCTTGACCGGATTAAATTCAATGTTCCTATACTCCAATGATAGTTTTTTCTAAAGTTTTTTTGTGTCAAAAAGCTTTTGAAAAGCTTTTTATCAATGGAGTCAAAGTCTCTTTATGTAAAACTTAAACTTGATAGATCTTAAACTTTTGATCAAAAGTTTTTTTCAATATTTGTGTGTGTAGGTTTGAAAAGAAAAGCTTATTTAAAGTTTTATCATTTGATTTGTATTACAAAGAATATTGTTTCAATGTTTTGTAGATTGAAAACATCATTCAATTGAAGATCGAAACCCTTAAATTTTACAATACCTGATGGTCCACAAGATCCCAACATTCTCGACAAATTACGAGGTACAATAATTTGTTCTAAAAAACAAATCGTTCACTTTAAAATTCTACTTTGTTCTAATTTTTTCGCATTTATTTGTAGGTGATTTCGATGCACAAACTTTTGTAGACTGGATTAAATTCAATGTTCCTTAATGACAATGGTGACGATAAAGCTATTGAATGTGTGATGGAAAAAAAACATTCAAAGTTTATATAGAAAAATTTCGATCTCTTTGACTTTATCAAATTTTACAATTTACCTCTGTGTGTCATGATTCTTGCATCGATCAACGACCCATTAACATATCGAAACTAATGGTAATATAACTTGTATTAAGCACATTACCATATAGATATTTGGAATAGTATGTGTAATGATCTATCCTTCAGTTATTACTTGAAACATATATGTTAACGCCATATGCTTAGTTTTTTTAATTTTTCCCAAACCTTATTTAGCACTGTTTTACCCATTATGAACCATTTAACATTCTTCGGATCAAATCCTTTCTTAGTTAATCAATATCTTAAACAAATCGTAGATATACTTTAAAATATACTTTGTCACCTAATCAATCATCTATTTATCTATCGATCTATCTATTCTATCTATCTATCTAGCATGGAGCAATCCAAACCTTCGACTCATAGAGTTGAGAACAATGACTATTAATTTATTGTACGGGTTTCACTATCAACAGCTAAACATGTGTGAAGATACCAAATAAGATGCTTATTCATGCACTGTGACATCATAACTATTATGCTTATGGTAATTTATTAAAATTATTAAAAAAAGCAAACAACTTTATTAATCATTCTTCCATTTTACATGTACATATATGTTGGTATTATTTCAACATATTATGAACCCTTAAATGGTTTCACATTCGGATAAATGAGTGAATATTTACTCGGCCGTGCATCACATATATTTTTAACTACATCGTTTCGTATTTTATAAGACATATTTTAATTGATCATTTAGTTGTCCATAAAAACGTATTAGTACCTTATATGCCATGGGAAGATTACAATTTTGAAGATGCAGTACTTATTAGCGAGCGTTTAGTATCCGAAAAAAAATATTGGTAAATTTAAAAGTACAAATGTCATAGCCCGCGTTGTCGCGGGTCCTTCAACTAGTTTATGAAGTTAAATGCGAATTAATATTGGTATATATATGGAATAAAAAACTTGAGTAATGCATTAATGACGTGATGAATATTATACATCGACTTTAACATGTTTATGTGTAAATGTCTGCTGCTTCCCGCGGGTTTCATGCTAGTCTATAACAATTTCAATTTAGTCGTTCGCGTTATCATGGGTTTCAAAGTTATACATATACAAAGAGAAAATTCCATAAACCATACATGTGGTTTACACACATTTTCACATATCATACCCGAACTTTTTTTTTCAGGTTTTCGGTACCATAAGTTTCCAGTTTGCTCGTATATGGTACCTCCTTCCAACTCCGTCTATTTTTGTCGTTAAGTTTTACCAATTCCGTATATTTTAAATACAATAAGTTTCAAGTTTGCTCGTAAATGGTACCCATAAGTTTCAAAATTTCTCGTAAATGATACATGTGGTTTACACACATAACGGTGAAAATTAACGGATTGTGACGGAGGTACCATCTATGAGCAAACTTGAAACTTATTGTATCAAAAACCTGAAAACAAAAGTTCGGGTATGATTTGTGAAAATGTGTATAAACCACATGTATGATTTTTGGAATTTACTCATATACAAATTATAACAATTTTAAATTTTACACACTAATATATATACTAATTTCTTTGATTAAAAAATTGAAAATAAAACTAACAATTTCAATTTAGTCGCTCGCTTTGTATCAGAAATTCAAGCTAGTAAAGTAAAAAATTATAAAAGGAAAAAAAAAAAAAAAAAAGGTTTAAAAGTAACCCAATCCATTATTCCAACGAACTGGGCCTGCCACCTAAAATTGAAAGTCATTATTTTGACGAATAATAATAAGTTTATCAGTCGTAAGTAACATAAAACGGTTAGGGTTTATACAATCCTGTACATAAAACCTTTTTACGTTTTTTTTTTCTTTCTGTGGCCATCTTGATACAAATGAAGGAAATCGATGAATCGTGTGCAGAAAATGATTCATATTCTTCATTAATTCATTTACCAGATGATCTGGTTCTTCAAATAATAAACAAAATCATCGATTTGAAAACATTATGCTTTTTGCAACTCGTTTCAAAACGTTTCTTTCCGGTCGTTGTTCAAGCTGACACCGTTTCCCTAACTATTTATTTTGATTATAATACATTAGATGACGAGTTGATGTTGCCAGCTCATTTTTACGATTCCTATCTTTCTGCAATTACGTTTTTGAAGAAGTTTGCAAAACTCAAGTCTCTATGTTGTCACCATGAGGGTGCTGAGTATCCTCATGATATGTTCAAGTGGAAGATTAAAATCGGTGACGGAGTTGATTCGTTTTTATATCTTTCACCGAATTCGATTTACAATATCAATACTAGTAGTAATGGAGTTAATATAAGTGAATCGCAAAATGAAGAAGAAGAAGATGAAGAAGAAGCGGTTTTAAGTCGTCAAAAATTTGGAAGGGCGTACATGTGTTTTATTTATGCGATTAATATGTTGTCGTTTTTGGCCATGTTTGTTATGTTGGTTGATAATCCGTTGTTGGAATATGTTTCTATTACGGATTCGGGTAAATGGGGGACGTTTTATTTAAATGGTAGAGAAAAGATTTCTCAAGTGAAGGATTGGATATTTTCGAAAGATAATATAGATAAGTTCTTTTTTTTTCGGAGATTTCGTAGGGTTAGTCGGTATTATGTCCCTTTGTTGAAGTTGCCGGTTTCAGGTTACGTTATGAAGGGAGTAACTATGATTTTGATAGACAGGGGTGATCTCCCTAAGGATAGTTTTTTGTCTTTTCTTAATGATGATAAGGAGGATGTTGTTGAACAAGATAAAGAGGAGGCTGCTTATCGTGAAGCTATGATTGAGGTCTTTAAGAAACATAAGGCTCGATAGCTAGAGAGGGTGTCCTAGTCTGAATCGTGTGAATCATATCCCTCTTACCTTAGTAACGGTACTTTCTAATTTGGTTTTCAGTTTTGGTATTTACTTATTTTTCCCCTTTAGATGTTTTTATTTGTACTATGCATGTTTACATATAGAATTATAGATTGCTGTTGGTGTATATATATGTTTGTATAAGTAGTTTATTTTTACGAGCATCTCCAATGTGTACACTAAATGTACTTTTTACACTATCTTAGTGCAAAAAGGACTTAAAAAATCAACACTAAATCCTTGTCAAATTACATTATATTTGGTGCTATACTAAACCTTACACTAAACATATTCACTATTTAATAATAATAAAAACCAATACAAATGCAATAATATATGATGAGTTTGTCACCACCATCTTTATGTGATGTACTTTATATAATTTAATAAGATTTAGCGTAAATATTTAGTGCACACATTGGAGTGAAAGTATTCAGTGTAAAAAGATGCTTAAAAGATTCTTATTTTGCACTATCTTAGTTTACATTTATAGTGTTCATATTGAAGATGCTTTAAGGATTCTGAAGTAAATTGTATCATCGCTTTCATCCATATTGAGCCGGGTTGAATTTTGTCAATACGTAAGTTATTTAGGCAACGCTTAGTAAGCACTCAAGGAAGATGTTACATATGTTGTTGAAAATAAGGTGTCAAGGGTTTATGTGCTAGCTGATCAACTTCTACATACATTTCGTAACGTAACAGAGTAATCATGTTTTAACTTCCAAGCTTGCTTAGTCCCACATATCGTTTTGTTTTATTTATTTGTCTTCTGTTGCTATTCAGTTGAGAAAAGTGTAAGACAAAATGATGATTTTAATAATATTTAATAACTAATAAACATAACCGGGACAGGGTACTCTGTATCCAGATGTGGAACTGCACTGCTAACATTAATCTTTGTTACACAGAAGTTGTGTCACCACTTCACAGTTCGTGCTGGATTTTAAGTATATTATTGTCAATGGTTTTAACATCATTTTCCGATTTATCATGTAAACCTTCGTTCCCTAGCCCAATTAGTTGTTCTAGCTTTGAAATGCTTAATCACCAATTAGTTGCTAAATTGAACTTGTGTAAGGGTGCTAAGTTAAAGTTGGATAGCTACATTCGAGAATGGACAACTTTTTAGAAGTTAGGCTGCAAGGTGTGGAATTTGGATTTTTTTTTTTATTATTAAATTTTCTATGCCAGGAAGAATGATGATTCTCATGGAAGATGCATTTATTTTGAATGAAGATTTTTTCTTTCTTTACCCTTTCAGATGTCTGATGCGCAATATGAATTCACAGGTAGTTAAGTACAGAGATTTTTCGTACTACGCTTTTGAGCATTTCATGACATGAAGGTTTATGGGAAGATTGAGTGAAGGCTTTAAGTAGAGGTTGTAGTGTATGAATACTTCTTGTAGTTGGATGTTGATTCTGATTATGATTTCAATCGGATATTATGTTTTACTTGAGCTACTCAAACTCCTACGGTCTAAACGAGGTGTCTCATTTGAAGCCTTTTAGGTCAGAAACTTTTATGTGTTCATTCTATTGGGTTTTTATAAAGGGAGCGGTTTCCATTAAGATATTTGAACATGTAAAAGACAAATGTATCTTAACTAAAAGTAAGGGGACAAATTAAAATTCAGGAGACGAAGAATATGTTATTTTCAAAATATATATTTTTATAAATGTTCTAACGTCTTAACAGAAGCCCTTATGACGTTGGTTATCAATTTTCCTATGTTATTTTGCTTAGAAAAAATTATTGTTAATCGTCTTAGTCGACTTTTACTTCGCACCGGAATGAGTTTAAATATAATCTCTTATAGTTCGTTTGTGTTTTGATATGTTTTGTATTCATACATTTTTTGTTGATATAAATACTACTCCATAATTTTAAGATGTTTAGAGTATAGTCGGTTTTTAAAAGATTTATCAAATTCCTCTTTCCTTCGTAAGTCTCATTCAAAATTCTCTATTATTTGGAATTCTGATACATAAAAGCATTCCATATATTTATTTAATTAAGTCACATTGCACCTATTTTGATTCAATCTAGCGTATGATGATCGGACAGGACAGGCGAAATGTTTAAAATAGTATAAACCAAATATTTGTTATTTTCAAAGGTAGTCTTATTTATTTATGGACAAAATACAAAATTTTAAGTATACCTTGAATATTAGTGGTTGTTTTTAAATCTATCTGATATTTGATCGGTGAAAAATATAGTTAGTGAAAAATTCCTGCATACATATCAGAGTGGACAATTTGATTGAGACGAATGGATCAAGTAGTTTAGTCTTTCTCATTGTAAATAAGGGTATTTGTGTAATTTTCATTCTTAAACTTTTAAGGCAATTAAGAATAATATTAAACAATCTATTATATATTATAACAGAGTGTGAATTATGTAGTCATTTTATTTTTAGTAACTTATAAACTAATCTCCACCATTAATAAATTAAAACTTTTAATTTAGAACATTGATCTTACCCTTATAAAATGACTACCTAAATAGTGGAGAGGGGATGATCAAATGTCTGAACTACCCATTTAATCTTATTTCAACAATCAATTAAATTAAATGTTCAATTATTTAACGTAAATACAAATCAAGGTTTAATCTTTATTCACATAATGATTGTCAAACAATTCATCACCTATAAATTTGAATTTTAATATTCTTTAACCTTTTTATTATATATATGCACTAATGTATTGTTAAAATTGCTAATAATAGTTTTAATTTTTCATTTTCAATTTATTTTTTCTCCGATTATCAAATGTATTTTCATCGATTATTTTAAGTTTCATGAATGCACACGAGATATTCGACTAAATGTCTTTAAGGATTTCAACGTTCTATCTCAAATGTAAGATTTAAAATTTTAAAGTTGGTTAGTTGCTATTTTTTTTATAAATATCAAACCCCACATATGTGACCTATAGATCACGGGTTCAAATTTGTGCCTTGGCATATGTGGGTGATATGGACATGTGATTTGTCCGTCGTTGATGTTTGCCTTGCGAGGTAGGGCGGACACATACTATTGAAATATGGTACAGGAGTCAGGGGTACCCTCCAAATTACCTTTTTTTCAATTTATTATTTAGTTTAAGTTTTTTCCTAAAAAAAAATATTTTTTGTGATATCGCATTGTAGTCTTTGGATTGAATACAATAATGTAATAATGTAGTTTTTGTGATATTGCTTGCTTGGATTTAATACAATAATGTGATATCGCATTGTAGTCTTTGGATTTAACCACATGAAAGAACTTTTTTTTTTTATCATTTTTTGTGAATTATGAACTTTGTTATTATATATACACCTAACCCTTATTATCACAACAATCCAAGTTATAGTGTTATGTTTCAAAAAAGAAAATATAATTCTAAACCAAGTAACTCGATAATAAAACGTAAAATGCTCTTGCAAAATAAAAAAGTTGCATTTTAACTTTTGCTAAGAAAAAATGAAACATTAGTTTATTTTAAATATGAGTGTATGGTCCGTGAAGAAAATTATAATATTGTCGTGACGGATCCTTTTTATGATATTTTTTTAACCAAATACAAAATTCAACTCATTTACTATGCAACATCATCTTATATTACTCTAATTCACTATTTAATTTGTCATTAAACCTAAAACTATTCAAGGATATATATTAGAAAGCCAAATTAATTGAGTGGTCAAGATTAGGCTAATTGAATAATGACAACCTAATTTACGCTTTATTATTCATCGATTAATTATAAATATTTAAGTTTCGTGAATGCACACGAGATGTTTGACTAAATGTCTTTAAGGATTTCAACGGTTCTATCTCAAATGTAAGATTTAAAATCTTAATTTGGTTAGTTGCTCATTTTTTTTTATAAATCTCAGACCCCACATATGTGACCTATAGGTCACGGGTTCAAATTTGTGCCTTGGCATATGTGGGTGATTTGTGGATATGTGATTTGTCCGGCGTTGATGTTCGCCTTGCGGGGTGGGACGGACACATACCATTGAAATATGGTACAGAAGTCAGGGGTACCTTCCAAATTACCTTTTTTTCCCAATTTATTATTTAGTTTAACTTTTTTCCTAAAAAATTATTTTACACTTAGAGTCGATAAATTTCATATATATATATATATATATATATATATATATATATATATATATATATATATATATATATATATATATTAGGTTTGTTGCTTGCTTGGATTTAATTCAATAATGTGATATCGTAATGTAGTCTTTGGATGTACGTAACCCCATTTAAAGAGTTTTTTTTTTTTTTTTTTTTTTTTTCTATCTTTTTTTGTGAATTATGAACTTTGTTATTATATATACATAGCCCGGGGGCGGTTCATGGGCGCAGCCCATTAATGTACGCAAGGTACGCAATATCAATGTGCATTGTGTATCAAGTTTTTTATTTGATATTTTTAAACATGAAAGTGCATTGTGTATCACTTTTTCTAATTTACTTTTTTAAACATGCTTAGGATTTTCAGAAAGTGCATTGTGTATCACTTTTTTAATTTATTTTTTTAATCTTACTTTCATATTGTTCATTGTGTATCATGTTTTAACTTAGAATGTTCATTGTGTATCACATTTTTTATTTGATATTTTCAGAATGTGCATTGTATATCATTTAATAATAATATATGTTCATTATGTATCATCTTCTTCATTCCCTGCTCTTGAACTTTTTCTTTTGCTTAGCTGTTTCCTGGGTCTTTTCTATTTCATACCTATAATAGGTTTGAATCCATACTCAATATCCCGAATCAAATCATAAATCTTAATAATCATTCGATTTAACCTAATTAATTAGGTTTAAAATGTTAAAACAGAGTATGAAGATCACTTTCAGTTTCTAAATCATCATCGTTGATTAGAACAGCGGATTGAAGAATAAAAATCGTCTTTGTGATTGAAATTATTTGTACAAGAAGAAGGTTAATGGAAGTTAAAGCGAGTTAGGAGAAGGGGGAAGATTACAAAATTAACCTGGATAGCAACGATGCAGAGGTGAGAAATAGCAGAGAAAAAGATACACGTGGCAAGAGGTGAGTAGCTGTGTATATTGCGTACTGAAATTGGACTGCGTACATGAAACTTGATCTACCTAGCCCTTATTATCACAACAATCCAAATTATAATGGCATGTTTCAAAAAAGAAAAAATAATTCTAAAATGCCAAATAACTCGATAATAAAAATGTAAAATGCTCTTGCACAATAAAAGAGTTGCATTTTAACTTTTGCTAAGAAAAAAATGAAACATTGGTTTATTTTAAATATGAGTATATGGTCCGTGATGAAAATCATAATATTGTTGTGACGGATTCTTTTTATGATACTTTGTTAACCAAATGCAAAATTCAACTCATTTACCATGCAACATCATCTTATATCACTTATCAACTTTTTAGTATTACATGTTTCTCTTTATCACGTGCTCATGGTACCAAGTGGTGTTGATCAACTCTTATAAACTTTTTTATTATGTATAAGTTTAGATTAAAAAATATATGAAAGAATATTTTTTATAAGCTTGAAAATATTAGGTTTTAAAGTTTTTGTTTTTTCATGTTATAAAGGAAACTTGATTTGGTGTCGTGCATTAAAGTAAAAAAGGGTTTATAATAATAATAAAAAAAAACCATTCTTGTGGTAAAAAAAAAAAAGATACCTTACATTAATGAAATAAAGATTAAAAAAATTGAGTACTTATAGATTATTTTACTATCATTTACATCTACAATATGTAGGGTACTATTATTAACAAATAAAGAATGTTTCGATTACTTTAATTTAATCATATCTAGACATATACGCCTCTCTTTCCATTCAAATTATTTATACAATGTTAGCCACACAAATATGTTAATTAAAAAATAGCGTAGAAAAATAAAAATATAATATAAACTTTGTATAAAAATTATGTGGTAGTCCGCGAATTCACGGGTTATAATCTAGTTTATAATGATCTTAAATTATATATAAGAATCACATGATAATATCATCAAATATTCAATTAGTCAATCAAATTGTCTAATTCTATCAAATTGCTAAAATTTAGGAAAATGATGACATCATAATTAATTATTTCATAATCTTAATCCTAATCAAATTCAAATTGTCTAACTTTACCAAATTATTTAATCCTAATCAAATTCAATAATATAATAATAATAATAATAATAATAATAATAATAATAATAATAATAATAATAATAATAATAATAATAATAATTAAATATAGGATGGTAGCTATTTGACTATATATAGGATTCCTATTTTCTTCTTACCAACAATCGCATATGGATTATTAATTTATTTTTCTCCTCTTTCAATTATATCCTTACTTTTATTCACAAAATTAACTAATGTTTAACAAAAAATTCGATACTAAAAAATTTTACTTTTACCTTACATAACCCCGTGTGTATACACGGGTTTAAGGGCTAGTTGTAAAGATATAAGTCTCATGATATGATAAATTGATTGAAATCCATTCATCATTTGTGATAAGGATTAAACGCTTTTAATAACATAAATACTCCGTGTATTGTTGTTATACTACGTTTGCGGTGTTTATATATTTCGTTAGTTGTTATCAAACAAACGTCGCAGATTTATTTGTTCGTTTTTCAACTTACGAAGTAAAACCCTACATTAAATTTTTGAACTGCCGTTCCAAAAAAAGTGAGAGATGGAATTCAAGAGTTCGTCCTGCTATTCTCCATTCAGTCGTTTACCAGACGAGCTGGTTTTTGAAATATTAAACAAAATCATCGATTTGAAAACTTTGTGCGCTTGCAAACTCGTTTCCAAACGTTTTTCTTCCATGGTTGTTCAAGTCGAGACACTCTCCGTAACTGCTCCACATGAGTCCTTTTTATCTGAAAATAAGTCTATGTGGGGATTTACAAAACTCAAGTCTCTGTATATCCACCTTCCTTATATTCATGAGAAGAATCGGTTTTTGTCCAAGTGGACGATTAAATTTGGTAACGAATTCGATTCATTTGTATTTCTGTCACCAAATTCTGTTTACGATAATGCTACTGGTATTACCAAAACCAATGTGTTATTTAATGAAAGTGGCTTACAAAATGAAACAGAAGAAGATGTGAAATTAAGGATTAAGAAGTATATGGTTTCCTATCAATGTTTGGAGGATGCGAGTCATAGGTTGATGCTTATGGGTAAAATCGTTGGGTTGCCGTTTTTGGAATATGTTTTGATTAGGGATTTGGGTAAATCGGGGACGGTTTGTTTTAAAGGAGGTAGAAAGATTTCACGAGTGAGGGATTGGATACGTACAGAAGGTGGTGATGATCCTATGAAGAAATTTCATAAGATTAGTTATTGTTATGTCCCATTGTTAAAATTGCCGGTTTCAGGTTACGTTATGAAGGGGGTAACTATGATTTTGATAGAGAGGGATGATCTTCCTGATGAGAGTTGTATGAATATTGATGGTTATGAACAAGATAAAGAGGAGGCTCCGTATAGTGAAGCTTTGATGGAGATTTTTAAGAAACAAAGGGGATCGATGATAAGGCTGCTTTAGTATGAATCATGTGGATCACTCTCAAGTTTAAAATGGTGATGATCTTTGGTGTTTACTCTTTTTCTTCTTTATGTTTTATTTATGCAAGTTTACTTATAGATTTCTGTTGATGTTTATTTATACATCTCTTTAAGAATTAGGAAGTAATTAGTATCACCGCTTACATCCTTGTTGAGATCGGTTTTGTCATTTATAAGTTTTAGTATTTGGTAAGGATAAGTAGGCACTTAAGAAAGATGTTGAGAGTCCCGTAATCACTATTACTTAGTGATATGGAATCGCAATAAGTAAAGTTTAATTGTAAAAGAGGGGTTGAATACAATTAAAAACTTTTTCCGATTTTATCTAAGTTTATTTATTAAGTTTTTAATTGATCAAGCATAAACAGAGTATAACGAGTTAAGAGAAACAACGCAATAATAGCTTAACTTGTGAATTTTATTGATAACAAAACTCACTGAATGTTGATTGCGGAATAGACTAGCCAAAGCTAATCTAAATCAAACACTCAAGCTAACTATTACAAATGAGATGAATAGTAGTGGACAAACACGCTAACTATTCACTCGCTGATCGATGGTACGTGCTTAGACAGACTACTCACTGACTAACAAGTGATTAACACGTTCAAAACGGCAAGTTTCTAAGTACAACGTACTACTCTATATATACTACAAGTATCCCGTAAATATCTCCTACAAAATAGGATCTGGAATGACACGTGTCGCTGCTAGATTGGCTTGATCTCTGATGAACCGACATTCTGCGGGTTCCAATTCTGTTACCGCAAATATCTCTTCTTCCTTAAAACCAATCACTTGCTGCCACATAATTCCTCGGATATTTTAATCGTACGAGGAACACTTGTTGACGTACACATGAAGAGCGACTTGTACTTGTGAAGAAACTTAATTAAATTAGTTGCTGATGATGTAATAATCCTCCTCACTCACTGCGAGCAATCGTGCTCTTGTAGAATGACTTGAATTATATATCATCAGCAACTAGCTTTTTTTAGGGCAGTGACTTTTGCCTTTATTCATTTGAAGAAGTAAAACTCTCACTGCTAGTCTTTGAGTCTGCGACACACCAAGTTGAGTTTTAATCTTCCTCAGCATATCAGTTTCCTTGAGTAGAAAAACCAGCGACCAGTAAGTACAATTTTCAGTAATAGCAGCTTTGACTTAATCATTTCCTTCATTGAGTTTGTTATTATTGAGATGGTCAGTGACCAGGGGCGCTGCCCCCGGACCCCCGTCATCCAGGAACTTGAAAATACTTTTTACACCAAGTGTCAAATACTCACATACGACGATACATATAATAATAACACTTTTGGAATATTATTACAAAACGTCACCAACGGGCCATACTTGTTTTCAAACTACAAACGAAATACTAAACAAACACTTGGACATTTCCTAGTTGAGTGGACAACTAGCATGGGTGATCTTTCAAGACACCAACTTATTTACTTGTTTACTTACAACCTTGTGCGTTTCGGATGCCAGAAGGTTGCAGGGTTCTGAGAACCGATATAAAGACTTACATCCGACACACCTACGGACTTACATCCGCTTTACTTGGTTGATTTCATACACGTACTTACTAGACTCAGGTGAGTCTTACAGCCCCATTTTTTTTTACTGTTTTCTATTGGGGTGAGATACTTTGCTACTGTTTTATGCATGAACACGAGTACTGGACTGACTATACTACTTTTTACACACATTGCATGAGTTACTTTTTATCCACTGAAAGCCTCCTATCATAAGTTGTTAGTTATGGACTTAAGCCCGATTACTAGTAAATGGATCCATTTGGGACTGACAATCCCTGCCTGGGTGGTAGCGCTACCACGGATTACACCGTAGAAACAGGCATATTAGTATTTGTTACATATGAGTGTTCGGATAGCACTCACGGGGTACATGATGCGGTACTTGATTGTACCAATTCATACTACACTGTTAAGCTTCAACTTGTGAGCTCATGGCATTTGTGTTGATTTACTTGATTACTTACTTGCTGGTTAGCAACTCTGGTACATACTTGTGGTTCATAACGATTACTTATTACTAAACCTGTAAGATTCAGCAACCTTTTTGGTTGACACTTTTTAGCTTTGTATCTCAGGTACACAGACGGAGTAGGATTATCCCTGGACACTAGCTAGAGTCGCATGATTTCTACATTGCATCTAATGGAGATTCTTAGCATTATCTTTTGTATATTATGATTATGTAATAGAATCTCTCGCTATACGCGTGGGCTCTAGGGAACTACATCTTTGTAACCGATAACACTATGTTTTCAAACATTTTATATATGGGAATGTAACTATTTTACAAACGTTGCATATAGATGTCGTTTGCTTTATCCTTGTGCTGTTGATACTTGATTAGTAACATCCCAAAGCTTGCTTCCGCTAAACAGTGAATTTGGGAGTGTTACACCAAGCTCACTGACAAGAAAGTTAAATCTCTTTTCATCTAAAGGTTTTGTGAATAGGTCAGCGAGTTGATAATCCGTTGGAATAAAGTGCAGTTCAATGTCACCTTTCATCATATGGTCCCTGATGAAATGATATCTGACATCAATGTGTTTTGTCCTTGAGTGCATTACTGGATTATTTGCAATGGCTATGGCACTTTGACTATCACAGTAAATTGGTATTTCAGTGAAGTCAAAACCATAGTCAGCAAGTTGATTTCTCATCCAGAGAATTTGAGCAGTACAGGCACTGGCAGCAACATATTCAGCTTCAGCGGTTGAAGTTGAAACTGAGTTTTATTTCTTGCTAGACCGGCTAACAAGATTTTCTCCCAGAAACTGACAGCTACCAGATGTACTCTTTCTATCTAGTTTGCATCCAGCATGATCAGAATCCGAATATCCTTTCCGTGAGAAATCTGAACCAGATGGGTACCAGAGACCAAGATTTGGTGTACCCTTCAGATATCTGAATATTCTTTTAAACAGCTAGAAGATGTGATTCCTTTGGATCATCTTGATACCTGGCAAATAGACATGTAGCAAACATAATGTCTGGTCTACTTGCAGTGAGGTACAGCAGTGATCGATCATACCTCTGTAAGCAGTGATGTTTACAGATTTACCATCAGGATCAGTATGTAACTTTACTGCAGGTGACATGGGTGTCCCAAGGGATGAGCAGTTAGCAAATTCAAATTTCTTTAACAAATCGTTAACATATTTTCCTTGACTTATAAAAATTTCAGTTTTGGTTTGTTTTATTTGAAGACCAAGGAAACATGTTAATTCACCCATCATGCTCATTTCATAACTTTTAGTCATGAGATCAGAAAATTCCTTGCACATGTCACTGTTAGTAGACCCAAAAATGATATCATCCACATAAAGTAGAACAAGTATGACATCTCTCTTATCTCGTTTAATAAACAATGTGCTGTCAATCTTACCTCTAACATAGCCACATTTTACTAGATAGATAGAGAGAGTTTCATACCAGGCTCTAAGAGCCTATTTTAGTCCATACAGGGCTTTATCCAACTTATACACATAACCAGGATGCTTTGGATCGATGAATCCAGGTGGCTTCTTGACATATACTTTTTCCTGCAGCTTGCCATTGAGAAAGGCACTTTTCACATCCATCTGATATACTTTGAATTTCTTGTGAGCTGCATAGGCTAGAAATAGCCGGATTGCTTCAAGTCTAGCCACTGGTGCAAAGGTTTCGTCATAGTCAATGCCTTCTTGCTGACAGTAACCTTGTGCAACCAGTCTAGCCTTGTTTCTTACCACAACACCATCAGCATCCATTTTGTTTCTGAACACCCATCTTGTTCCAATCACTGATTTTCCAGGTGGCTGAGGCACCAACTTCCATACTTTGTTCCTTTCAAACTGAGCAAGTTTTTCTTGCATACCTGACATCCAGTTATGATCAGTGAGTGCTTCATTCACCTTCTTTGGTTCCATCAGTGACACAAAGCTAACAAACAAACAAAAGTTAGCAATTGCTGATCTAGTCTGGACTTTGGATTTTGGATTACCAATAATCAATTGATTATCAATATGTTTTGTTCATTTAGTCATTCGCTGAGGTTCAGCAGTGACTATTTTATCCATTGTTTGTCCAAGTGACTGATCAGCATTGAAACAGTGAGTGTTATTACTTTGTGTGCTTTGAGTTGGACAGTGAGTTGATGATGATGATTGGTTTTGATTAGGTAAAGATGATGTCCCTGATTCATTCATAGCTGAAGTAGAGCTATAGTTATTTTCAGGTACACCATCTTCCTTTTCTGAATTTGATGAGAAATTTTTATATTTCTCATCATTGACTTTGTTGTTGGTTGATGGGTCACTATCCACTTTTGTTGGTTCATTAAAATTAAGAGATTCATAATCTTGTGGATCAGTGAGTGATTCATCATAAGTTTCATCAAAAGTAACATCCATTGATTCTTCAATGCATTCTCTTCTTTTATTATAAACTCTGAAAGCTTTAGAGATCATTGAGTAACCAACAAATACACCTTCATCAGCTTTTGGATCAAACTTGCCTAAGTGATCTCTTTTGTTTAAGACATAACAGGTACTGCCAAAAACATGGAGAAAACTTATATCAGGTTTTCTCCCTCTTAACACCTCATATGCTGTCTTATCATGTCTTTTGACAATCAGTGACCTATTCTGAGTAAAGCAGGCAGTACTCAGTGCTTCAGCCCAGAAGTAGGTCTTAAGACCAGCATCAATGAGCACCAAGACTTGGAGTACTTACTAGACCAAACAGATCCATATGGAGTAGATAGAAACATTCAGTCACTGATGATGTCTGTTTACTCTTGAACGATGAGCTGTGATGCTTTCCTTTCTCACATGCTGAACAAAGCTTATCTTTATCATATGACAATTTTGGAAGTCCAGTGACTAAGCCATGTTTGCTTAATTTGTTGATAGCTTTTAGATTTAGATGAGAAAGTCGTTTATGCCATAACCATTTTTCTTCTGAAACAGTTCTGGAATAAAAGCATGTCCCTGACTGGGCTGAGTCCATATTGACCACATATGTATTTCCCTTTCTGTTAGCAGCCAACACAACACTTCCTTTCTTGTTGTAAACAACACCAGCTTCATGATCAAATAGCATCTTATTTTTGGAATCACAAAACTGACTTATACTTAGCAAATTATGCTCCAGTCCCTCCACATATGCAACTCGCTTAAACATCACATTACCATTGGTTAGAACACCATAACCCCTTGTTTTGCCAACCTTGTTATCACCAAACACTACATCAGGACCTCTTTCATCCTGGTAGTCACTGAGCAGGGACTTACATCCGATCATATGTCTGGAACAACCACTGTCCAGATACCAGATAGTCTCTCTAAGAATGCCCTCCATTTATAAACAAGATTAGTTCAACTGATGAAACCATCCAGAGATGGGTTCATAGTGGCTGAGCCTTTGTTTTGGCTCCCACTGGTTTACATAAATGATATCTGAAAGCTCACTGATGTTAGAATATTTTGAAGAAGTAGTTGCTGAGCATTCAGATGACAGGTGCTGTCTTTCACCACATTTGTAACACTTTTTGTTTGCATAAGTGGACTTTTTGCTTTGCTTTGATTTAAGTTGCTGAGCTGACACTTGCTTGCAACTTTTCTTGCTATTTTTGACCTCTTGTTTCTTTGACTTTGAGTCACTGATTAATGTTGTATCAGTGACTGAAACGGTGTCAGAAAGGTTGCTAATGATCTTTTTATTATCAGTGATTGTTTTGGTGAGTTTTAGATTGACAACAGAATTATCAATCTTTAACATTTTCACTTCATTAACAATCTTGGGAATATCAGAACTATCAGTGACCAATTTGCATTTTGTAAAATAATTTGGTTTTGGTTCAGTAATCACTGATATTGGTTCAAAAAAAACTTCTGAAAAGATTACTCAGAATTAAAGATTGGATCAACTTTTGTTGAATCAGCGAGAGAAGCAGCATATTCATAATCACCTCCCAAAATAGCTCTAGCTTGCTTTGGTATTTGATTACTCACACACTGATTCACTCTCATATTTTCAACTTACACCAAAATTTCATAACCTTTTTAAGTTCTAAAAATTGTGTTTCAAACTTTACTCTCTCTTGAATACACACTTGATTTGCATGCAATTGTGCTTCAAGATCTAGTTTTAAGTTTTTCATTTCTAACACATTTTTGTCTTGATCAAGAAGTTTTGACTTTAAGTTGCTGATCTCATTATTCTGCTATCTTTGAATGTCATGAGCATTTGATAAGTCAACTATCAAAGTTTCAAAAACATTGTCTTTTTCAGTAGTTGAATATGATTTAAAACAATGTACCTTGTAGAGAGTTTCAGGATCCCATCCAGATGCTGAACATTTATGAGCTACTTCTTTGATATCTTCATGAAAAGCAGCATCATCAGCCATCAGACAGTAATCCTTATCCAAACAGATCATTGCTTCTTCTTCATCAGATGATGATGATGAGTCAGAGTCACTGAAAGATCCTTCTTCAGTGACAAAACCTTTTCCCTTTTTCTTTCGAGATTTGGACATTGCCTTCAGCTTCTTGTACTTTGCTTTGTACTTATTGTACTTGTCGTTTTTAAAGCTTGGCTTTGGTTCAGGGATTGGGTTGATTGACTTTGATCTACAGTCGGCAGCGAAATGACCAGGTTTACCACACTTGTAGCAATCTCCTTTTGATTTGAAATTATCAGAAGATGGAGCACCATCGAATCTTTTTGATCAGGTATTCCTTCTGAAATTTGCAACCATCATGGCCATGTCTCTTTCTAACTTCTCAAGACCCTCATCATACTCATACTCTGACTGTTCTTCAGTTCCTTCACCTTCATCATCAGCTATCAGCGACTTTGAGCTTAGCTTTGAGATTTTTGACTTTTGCTTCTGATCAATACCTTCAAGCTCAGGTACAAGGGCATTCGAGATCTTTTGACTACCAAGTGTTGCATGAATGAGCTCACTTTGATCAGCTTTCTTATCAGACTGCTCCTAGTTGAGCAAAATACCATAGACTTGAGTTAGATTGAGAGTGGTATAATCATTTCTCTGTCTAGTACAGGTAGCAATAGTTCCCCAGATTTTTCTTGGCAAAAGTTTCAGAAATTTTTCAACAACAAATCTCTGCTCTTTGCCTATACCAGTCTTTTCCATCTTGTTCATCGGTGACTGATATCTAGTATAAGTGGAGGACAGGGACTCATTTGGCTCCATTGCAAATAACTCATACTGACGTGTGAGATTGACTTCCCTACAGCGAATAATATCAGGTGTTCCAATATATATATTCCTAAGGGTGTCCCACATATCCTTAGCAGTCCTACAAAGCCTAATTGATTCAAACACTTCATCAGGAAGTGTCATGCCTATGTAGATTTTAGCTTGTTTGTCTAACCTTATTAACCTTTTGCCCTCATCTGACCATTGTTCCTCTCTCTTTGGCACAATCACTTCTGGTATAGCCGGAGTAGTTGCAGTAGCAGCAACAGCATGAATAATAGTGGTCGGAATATGAGGACCATTGGTTATAATGTTACAGAGACGATCATCAACAAGATCCAAAAACATCATCATCCGGGACATCCAGGTCTCAATCCTGGAAAGATCAAACGCTGGAGGTTTGGTAGTAGAACCATTTCCCTTTTGATACTCAGAGTCAACACAACTGTACTTTACTGATTCCATTACAGATCTGGTTAATTAATTTAAACCAACTGTGCTCTGATACCAAATGAGAGTCCCGTAATCACTATTACTTAGTGATATGGAAACGCAATAAGTAAAGTTTAATTGTAAAAGGGGGGTTGAATACAATTAAAAACTTTTTCCGATTTTATCTAAGTTTATTTATTAAGTTTTTAATTGATCAAGCATAAACAGAGTATAACGAGTAAAGAGAAACAACGCAATAATAGCTTAACTTGTGAATTTTATTGATAACAAAACTCACTGAATGTTGATTGCGGAATAGACTAGCCAAAGCTAATCTAAATCAAACACTCAAGCTAACTATTACAAATGAGATGAATAGTAGTGGACAAACACGCTAACTATTCACTCGCTGATCGCTGGTACGTGCTTAGACAGACTACTCACTGACTAATAAGTGATTAACACGTACAAAACGGTAAGTTTCTAAGTACAACGTACTACTCTATATATACTACAAGTATCCCGTAAATATTTCCTACAAAATAGGATCTGGAATGACACGTGTCGCTACTTGATTGGCTTGATCTCTGATGAACCGACATTCTACGGGTCCCAATTCTGTTACCGCAAATATCTCTTCTTCCTTAAAACCAATCACTTGCTGCCACGTAATTCCTCAGATATTTTAATCGTACGAGGAACACTTGCTGACGTACACATGAAGAGCGACTTGTAATTGTGAAGAAACTTTATTAAATTAGTTGCTGATGATGTAATAATCCTCCTCACTCACTGCGAGCTATCGTGCTCTTGTAGAATGACTTAAATTATATATCATCAGCAACTAGCTTTTATTAGGGCAGTGACTTTTGCCTTTATTCATTTGAAGAAGTAAAACTCTCGCTGCTAGTCTTTGAGTCAGCGACACACCAAGTTGAGTTTTAATCTTCCTCAGCATATCAGTTTCCTTGAGTAGAAAAACCAACGACCAGTAAGTACAATTTTCAGCAACAGCAGCTTTGACTTAATCATTTCCTTAATCGAGTTTGTTATTATTGAGATGGTCAGCGACCAGTGACTCAACAGATGTTATCTGGTTTAAAATCAGGTGTCAACACGTTATGTGCTGATAAATTTCTACATAATTTTCGTAAGAGATTAACCCTTGTATAACATCCCTGCTTAGTCATGTTTACTGTTTTGGAGTACATGTATGTTCTCTGCTATTATGCAAAGCAATTGAGAGAAGTGAATAACGAAATGATGATCATGACCCTTTTAGACTTAACTTACATGATAATTAGATTCGTGGGGTGTTATAAAAGTAAGTGTACTATGTGGTGACATGAAAGGTTTAAGGAAAGATTGAGAGACGGCTTAAATTGAAGTTAGTACTTAGTAGTATATGAATATCCTTAATTAGTACTAGGATGTTGATTCTAATCAGCATTTTTTGTTCGGATATCATATTTTTGGTAGCGTATCAAATTACTCCATATTTCCATCGATTGTGAGTTTGTGACACCAAATGTTTGATTTTCTTGTAAACGTCACTTTTCGGAAGCCTCATATTGAAACAAACGATCAGGACAAAAACATTAGTATACCAAACCTGATGAAACAATCATAAACAAAGTAAATAACCGTAAATCTACATTAGATTCAAACAGGAGGAAGACTTGATGATCCACGATGTACATATTCAGAAATGACTTGTAAGCCGTTATGAAAGAGTAGAAGAGTATCACCCTCATACCAAATTGGTCGTCGGATTCATCCAGCATTATGTTAATTATAAGGATAGAATGCAAATTTTGATTTCATTGGTAAGGGGAAGAAATGCAGAAGTTCGGTTCTGAAAACCGGAAGAAATCATAAAAGTTTTGTACTACCTCCGTCCCAAAATAATTGTCCACTTTTGACTTTTCGAAGTCTTTCTTTTTCAACTTCGACCTTAAATATGATAATTTGTGTTATATAATATTTGATGCAAAATATATGAATAGATCGAGTTTTAAATGTATTTTCATTGGTATAATTTTCATCAAGTATTATATAACACAAACAAAATTATTTAAGGTCAAAGTTGAAAAAGAAATACTTCAAAAAGTCAAAATTGGACAATTATTTTGGGACGAAGAGAGTAATTTTTTTTTTTTTTTTTTTTTTACTTTTAGAACCATATTGAGGATTGCATTGGTTCACATAAATTGTTTTGGCGGTAAAATTTAGCGAAATTAATGACTAGAATGCACCGATATAGCTAGAATTTACTAAAAAAAAATTTGTGGGTGGGGATTTTTGGTTATGTGTTCAGTTTTGGGGGCTAAACATATAAAATATTATGAATACTTTAAAAAAAAATTCGTTTCTATATGATTTAAAATTATTGGGGTCAGCTGCCTCCACTCTACAATTTAACAAGGGAAAGAAATCCTCACACAATTTCAAAAAGAATAACTTCCAGAAAGGTGCAAAGGATTCAAGTAAGGTTAAATGTTACAAATATAACAAGTTTGGACACGTCAGGAGAAACTGCAAACTTAAGGACATCCACCGCTGCTAGACCGGCCCATGAATTTAGTGTGCCATGTGCGATGACATAAACCTAGACTCCATAAAACACAAAATATAGATATGTATCTGTGCAAATATTCATTATTACTACAAAATACATTTTTAAAAACATATTCATATATTATTAATCATTATAATCATAATTCATATTCATAAAAATCTTATTTTAAAATTTATATAGGAAACATGTGATAATATTATCAAAAAATTCTATTATCCAGTAAAATTCTTTAATTTTGTTCAATTAACAAAAATTTATGACATGATGATTTCATAAATAATAATCATCAATTTAATAAGATTGAGTTAATTAAAGGTAACTAAATTTAAAAATTTTGTTAATTAATTGGGCTTCCCTTTATCTACAAATACGAGTATCAGTTTAGTCCTTTTATTTAATATTAATAGAAAATCGTACCTTGAATTTTGTATAATAACACGAATTAGATGGTATAATGTTATACTAGTAAACAACTAAACATTATTAGATGGATATTTACCAATTATAAACTTTTAAGATATATTTCTTCCATTCTAAATTATTTGTCACTAAATTAAAACGCACATATTAAGAAAAATACATTAATTGCAACTTTGATCTTAATATAATGACAATTATATCCCTCAACCATTAATTAAATATTTTATTTGAAGTTTGTGTAATTTTTAAAATTAAGGGTATTATAGAAAATATAATCATGAATGTGTATTTATCTCTAAAAGTGGACAATTCTTTTGGAAAAAATATAAGGGTGAAGTTTAGAGAAGAAGAGGGTATTTAAGGAGAAGTGGGGAGAAGATTTAAACCACTAAAAATGTGCCACATTTCACGTAATAAAATTTCATTTTCACCCCCTCCACTTTCTTAATATTGTTTACCATCCCCTCCTACTTTCTTCCTTCCCACCCTACCACCAACTGCCGTCGCCGGTCATCGAATTTTTTTTTTTTTTGAATTTTTTTTTCAATTGTTTTTACATATTATCATTTTATACTACATTTTGTTAAAATTATACCGCATTTTGTATATGTATATATATGTATGTATAGTAAATATTGTTCATTTTTTACACCATTTTGTATTATACACATCTTTTTTGTACTGCATTTTGATATTTTTACTGCATTATATATATACAAATCGATCTAATATATATATATATATATATATATATATATATATATATATATATATATATATATATATATATATATTGTTTTTTTTTTACTGCATTTTATGTTATACATAATCTATTTTGTACTGCATTTTGTTAAAATTATGCTGCATTTTGTTAAAATTATACTGTAATTTATTATTTTTTACTGCATTTTTCATATATTTCATCTATTACATATTGTTTATTTTTTACTGCATTTTATATTATACATATTATCAATTTTTACTGCATTTTATATAAAAGTATAATACGTATTTTTGTTTTTCCTTCATTTTACATATATTTCATTTATGACATATTGTTTGCTTTTAACTGCATTTTATATTATACATATTATCCATTTGTACTATATTTTGCTCACATTGTGTATAGAAGATGCCAGTAAATATATATAATTTGTAGTTAAAATAATAATATTCAAAATGCAGTGAAAAACTTATAGTTCTATTCGAATTGCAGTAGAAAATGGATACTATATGTAATACAAAACTTTTGAAAAAAGTTTTAGGAAAAAAAGATTTCTTCCGCCAACGGCTGGTGGCGGTTGCGGTGGCTGGCAGCAACAGGTGATGGGGTGGTGGGGTTGGGGGAAGAAGAAGGTAGGAGGGGAAGAAAATAAAGTGGAAGGGCTAAAATGTAAACATAAAAAAGTGGAAGGGGTGTAGGATGAAATTTTTTGTTACGTTTTTTTTTATTAACTCTAATCCCTATTTTTTTAAAATAATTACAAAAGTGACATCCCTTATAACCATTGATAAAAATCAAATAATGATCCAATGACCATAATTAATCTTCTCCTCAAATACCTCCTTTCCCTCACGATCCCCTACCCAAATATAAATAGTAAGATGAACAAATAATTTGAGACGAATGGAGGATGAAACCTTAATCAAATTTCATAATATAGAAGGTTGAACTTATTATGATGCATGCGTTAAAAATAAGAGGATATCATTTGTAATGTTGACCAATCACAAAACAAATATTTTACATTTTTACTCCTTTAAATGTTTTATTTTTACATAAACGATTCATACATTAACACTAACATTACTTTTCAAATCGTGTGGTTCAACATTACGGATTATTTTCTCTAAAATTAATAATATAAATAAACTAGCTCGGCCCTTATTTTATGGACTAAAAAAAGGAATGTATAATATTTCAAATGGGCTTTAACACGAAGAAACAAAGTGAAGCAAAGCTGATTTGATAACTGGGCTCTGAGGTTGATTTAATTCAAATTGGACTCATCATCATACTTAGTTATATATAGTTACATACACTGGCGTGCACAACCAAACCGGGTTGCATAACCCGACCCGAAAAAAAACCGAACCCGAACCGGTCAAAACCGGTTTTGACCAAAACCGGTTCGGGTTATACCTAACCCGTAGGTTTGAAACCGGTTTGGCATGCGGACCGTTGGAACCGGTTTGACCGGAACCGGTTTGAAAAACCGGTTTGAAAACCGGTTTGAAACCGGTTTTTTAAATTTTTGAAAAAAATAGCCGTTTGGGAGCGTTTTCTAGCCGTTTTTGTGGTTTTTTTTTTACATTTTTGCCATTTCAAATCACTATAAATACAAGGCTTGAGTTTAGGTTCATTCACAACTTCCAAACACTCATACATATCTACAAAAACTCAAAAAACTCAAAAACGAATACTATATTCTCATGGCAACTCAATCTTCTTCGGCTTCCCATGGTGTTGGTTCTTCAAATGCACCAACGATTGTGAAACAATTGCCCAACAAAAGAAATCCGGAGATTTGGAGTGCTTACGACAAAGTGTTGTTGTCGGATGGTTCGATTAAAGCGCATTGTAAACGTTGTAAGTTGTTCTTCAAACCCGACTCCAACACCACCTTGAAAAATCATACCGAGAAGCATTGTGCGGGACTCAAAGGTAATCCGGAAGCAAGTGGGCAATCTTCGATGGCACGAGATGGTTCTATATTTACATACGATGTGGAACGGTGTCGACAAGCTTTTGCGGGTTATGTAATTCAAGAAGCTTTGCCTTTCAACCACTTCGACAACCCTCGGCTTACTAGGGTGATTCAAACCACTCTTCAACCGCGATATAACAATGTAAGTCGTACTACTCTTAAACGCGATGCCCTTAAATTGTGGAAAGATGCTAAAAAACAACTAAAAATCGGTTTTGAAAATTTAAATACATGTGTATCATTAACAACCGATGTTTGGTCGGCTCCTCATGGTTTGCCCGGTTCGTACCTTTGTGTAACCGCACATTGGGTTGATCCCGCAACTTGGCAAATGATGAAACGTACCATTGCTTTTGAAGACTTTGAGTATCCTCACACGGGTCAAAACTTATTTTACATGTTACGAAGTGTGATTAAAATGTTTAAATTGGAAGAAAAGGTTTTTTCAATATCTTTTGACAACGCTAGTAATAATACACTTGCCGTTTCAAAATTAATACTAAAATACGCACCACCATTGAAGGGCATTTTTTATCATAGTCGATGTGTTGCACACATCATTAACTTGGTTGTGCAAGCCGGACTAGCGGTTGAAGATGTAGACGAAGTAAAAACGAGGTTTAAAACTATGTTGCAAGACGTTTTTCAAAAGGGTAAAGCTAGATACAAATCTTATATGAAATTGTGCAAGGATACGAATTCTATTTTTTTAACCCCTAATTGGGACATGCCCGTTAGATGGAATTCGACCTACCATATGTTTGTATGTGGTTTACGCCAACGCGATACTTTACAAGTTTTTCATGATCATCTTGTTACAAAAGGTCTTGCAATACCATTTCCAATCGCATATTGGGAGTATATTAAAAAGATGGTCGAATTGCTCAAACTTTTCAAAACCGCGACCACTTTTATTATCGGGTGTTTATTATCCAACTAGTCATTTGGTGCTTAATCAAATTTGGTTAATGACTACAAAATTAAACGACTACTTGTATGAAGGTCCTTTATTTGAAGAAATGGTGGCTCCCATGAAAGAAAAACTAAAAAAATATTTTCAAGAAATGACACTGGTAATTACTTGTTCCGCCGCAATGAACCCTTGTTTGAACGTTACCGGGGTGGAAATGCTTATCGATAACATTTGTCACAATTTGGATTTGAATGAGGCCGAACCAATGTTTTCACATAATGCAAAAACGGATTTTAACAAATGTTTGGGAGATTTATTTGGCGTATATTTTCAAAAATATAGTTCAACCACACATGTGTCCGGTAGTACGGCTAACCCAATGTTTTCTTCATCTTCTTCTAGCAATCCAATGCTAAACTTTTATAATACTTTAAGACAAGAAAACAATAAACGGGCAAGGGGTGATGGTAACCAAAATACCACTAACGAATATGGGAGATATACGACTACGGATTTTTTGGCCACTATTCTACCCAATGAGTTCGAACAATTTGATATTTTGGCTTGGTGGAAAGAGAGGGAATCTCAATTTCCCGTTCTAGCCATCATGGCCCGAGATTTACTAACCGTCCAAGCTTCTACGGTAGCTTCGGAATCCGCTTTTTCTCTTAGTGGCAGGGTATTATCTATACGAAGAACAAGACTCACACCGGCCTCCTTAGAGATGTGCATTTGCTTGAAGGATCACTTGGACGCCGCGGAACGCATACAAAATGTATCAAGTCTTGAAGGTGAAATGGAATACGAAGAAGACATACACAATATCGAGGTGGAAGAAGGTATAACAATATCACTTTCCGACGAAGAAATTGCTCTTGATCAAGCTTCGCGCGAGGCTACCTCCGAAGAAGATTTCGACTTTTGAAGATTAATACAAGTTGAAGATTACTACACGATTACATTTTCGGGTGATGGCCATGCCGAAGCTCGAAATGTATTCGTTGGTATATTTTATATTTTTAGTTGTAATTGTATTATGAAGACTTAGAAGACTTTTGTTTAAGTTATTGTTCAATTACGTTTGTATTACTAATTTTCTACCAATTCAATAAAAAACATTTGCTCCAAACATTGTTTATCCTTAAAAAGCCTAACGCTAAAACGTGTTTGATAAATGCAAGGAAGTTTTTACTAAACACACGGAAATGTACAACTCTTTATGCATACAGTATCACTTTTTATGCACATGTTTCCTTGCATTTAGTAAAACATTCCTTGAAAGTATCAACTCACTTTGAATTATATAGAATTTTCGGATTCAATAATATTTTTAAGGAGATTTAGAAGCCTTTTGGTTATGTTATTGATCAATTATGTTTCCATTACTAATGTTCTACAAAGTTAATGAAAAAAATTTGGCCCAAACGTTGCTTTTCATTAAAACGCTTAACGCTCGAACGTTTATGAATTATATAGAATTTTCGGATTCAATAATATTTTTAAGGAGATTTAGAAGCCTTTTGGTTATGTTATTGATCAATTATGTTTCCATTACTAATGTTCTACAAAGTTAATGAAAAAAATTTGGCCCAAACGTTGTTTTTCATTAAAACGCTTAACGATCGAACGTTTATGAATTATATAGAATTTTCGGATTCAATAATATTTTTAAGGAGATTTAGAAGCCTTTTGGTTTGGTTATTGATCAATTATGTTTCCATTACTAATGTTCTACAAAGTTAATGAAAAAAATTTGGCCCAAACGTTGCTTTTCATTAAAACGCTTAACGATCGAACGAAAAATGAATTATATAGACTTTTTCGATTCAATACTTTTTTAACGAAGATTTACATGCCTTTTGGTTTGGTTATTGATCAATTATGTTTTCAATACTAATGTTTTACAATATAAATGAAAAAAAAATAGACCGAAACATTCGTTTTCCTTAAAACGCTTATCGATCGAACGAAAAATGAATTATATAGACTTTTTCGATTCAATACTTTTTTTTAACAAGATTTAGAGGCGTTTTGGTTTAGTTATCGATCAATTATGTTTCCAATACTTATGTTCTACGAACTCAATGAAAAAGTTTTGACCCAAACATTCGTTTTCCTTGAAACGCTCGCGAAAAACGGAATTATATAAAAACCGGTTTGAAACCGGTTTTGGAACCGGTTCGGGTTCGACCCTATACAAATCGGGTTAGATCGGGTTGGGGTTTGGGTGGCCAAAACCGGGTTGGACCCGAACCGGTTTTGGACCAAACCGGTTTTGACCATGTTTGACCAAAACCGGTTTCGGGTCGGGTCGGGTTCTCTCAAAACCGGGTTATGTGCACCAATACATACACTTCAGTCATCTCAAAATTTGTGGCGAATGAAAATATGGGCCGACTGCACAGGCCCATGGCTTTAGTTGTTACTTGTTAGGGTAGGTAGTCAGGTAGATGGACAGATGAGAAAAGTAGTATTACTCCTGCAATCTCCTTCCACATTATTATTTTTATTTGTTTCAAAAAAAAAATTGTTCGTTTACAAAAAATAACTATAAAAATCATTAAACTTACAAATTTACCATCATTTATTACTCTTAATCACTCATTCATTCAGTATTTCAAGTCAAACTTACCTTACATATAAGGATAAAGATGACATTTCAACAACCTATCATAAATCAAATATCTTATGTTAGAGGACATTTAAAGTGAAACGAAGGGAATAATTATTATTGATTATTAATATAGATATAAATAGAATTACTACAAATAAGCTTCCCTATAAAATACTATGCAAAGACAGAAAGGTTCAAATATGAAAGCGTGTTTATCGTAGAAACGATAGAAACACACATTTTTAATTTAATTTTAACATTAACTAGTTTTCTCAATAATAAAATTATATCAATATTATCATATATTTATGCTTTTTAACACAGAGATATTATTATTTTTTTTTAAAAAAAATATGTGATACACCTTGTACCTCATAGTAACACACATAAAAATTGTGATACTATTTTAAAAATCAATCTCATGTTAAAGAGAACAAAGTTTAATAGTTTTGGTATTTATTTATTTTATGCAAAAAGTGTACATAAGTTGAAATTAAAAATGAAAAAGAACATTCTTACAGTTCTTAGAATAAGGAATGATACTACGATAACCCCTATTTCTCTAATAAGAATAATTTGACAAGAAAAACCAAATTATTTTGTTTCACTTGAAAAACTGAATATATTATTGACTGATTGATATTATGTTACATCTTTTTTTATAAACACTATGGAAGAAATAAATACATATATCTGAAAAAAGGAGTGATAAAATAATTAACTTTATCGTTAGAGAAGGAAAGTGGGGCTGACAAAGTACCAGCGTTCAGCAAGTTGAACATCGGGAAGTGGGGGTTGTTATGTTATACGAGGGAGTGGGGATTGGTATGTTATACTCACTTAAATGTGTACAAACTTTCTTACACTTACAAATGTGGAAAATGACAATTATTTTCGCACTTAAAAGTGTACAGAAAAAACGTCCACACTTATTAGTGCGTATAACTTATATTTATACACATTTATAAATGTGTAAATAAATTCTACACACGCGATTTTTCGAGCATGCAATTTTT
Organism: Helichrysum umbraculigerum; assembly: GCA_949592205.1. Lineage (NCBI taxonomy): Eukaryota > Viridiplantae > Streptophyta > Magnoliopsida > Asterales > Asteraceae > Helichrysum > Helichrysum umbraculigerum. The sequence continues at coordinate 112,924,682 of CATIUR010000003.1, read as the reverse complement.
TTGTGGTGCGAAGCGTGTGTAGAATGATTTCTACATTTATAAGTGTGTAGAAAATATGATTTATACACATTTATTAATGTGGATATTTCATTTACATTTTTAAGTGCGAAAATCATTGTTATTTTACACAATTATATATGTACATAGTTTGCACACGATTATAAGTGCATATAAATGGATAAATTTTACACACTTTTTATGAAGTGCGTAGAACAAAGTGCGTGTAAATGCAATATTCGTTGTCGTGTAATTATTGGTTTGCCAGAAAAGATGAATTACGTGGTGTTCGGGTTACGAGTGTCTGTTGGCTTAGCCGTGTGTTTGATCAAAGTCAACTACACAACCGGTCCTAGATCTCCCAACCAGCTTCGCAACCCATGCACAACCAGGCATCCGATTCCGCAAACCAACACATCAGAACGCAAGGGCGGATGCAGCTTATTACATGAGGGTTCCCGGCCCCTCATATTGGACTTGTTAGTAAACTATATGTAATTTTCAAGGTAGTCCAAATTAAAATGTGATAAAGCCCCACTATAAGAGCCCATTTGTGTGGTTAAAATCTAAAATGAACCCCTATCTTTACACATTATTAACATTTTCTTAAGAAAAAACGTATTGATTGGCTTTAGATTTTAGTTTTTAATTGCTGTTACGAAAATAATGTTTGGTAATAATAATTTGCCCCCACTAATGTAAATTCCTTTGTTCTTTTTTAAAAAAAGGTTTTGGGACTTTTAGTTAAAAAAATTCGAAAAACAGTATACCCTAAAATTAATGACATTCATTTATCGTTAGTGATGATAAGGATTAGGAATTTTTCATGCCTATATTTTAGTCCCACAAATCGTTTACGATATAGAATTAAGGCGTACACATCGTTAGTCGTTATCAAAATAATATAAAAACCTTAATCTGTTTTTTACTGCCATTTGAGAATAACCAAGATGTCTTGTGTTGACAATGATTCATCTACTTGTGTTCCGTTGAGATATTTACCAGAAGAGCTGGTTCTCCAAATAATAACCAAAATCATCGATTTGAAAACTTTATGCGTTTGCAAACTCGTTTCCAAACGTATCTCTTCCATGGTTGTTCAAGTCGAGACACTCTCTGTAACTGCTCCACACGAGTCGTTTTTATTCGAAAATAAGTCTATGTGGGGATTTACAAGACTCAAGTCTCTCTATATCCACCTTCCATTTATTAATAATAATACTAATACTGATGAAAATACTCGTTTTTTCAAGTGGGTATTACAATTTACTAAAAACAAACTCGATTCGATTGTGTTACTGTCACCAGGATCAGTTTACGATAATACTACAAGTGAGGCTAAAACTAATCTGTTATTAAACGGAGATGAAGAAAAAGAAGAAGACGTGAGATCAAGTATTAAAGATAAAGCTACAGTTGCCTTCCGAAGTTTATTTAATGTCACTTTTAGGTTTATAGATATGGCTCAAACTGTTGGATTGCCGTTTTTGGAATATGTTTTGATCACTGATTGGGGTAAATCGGTGACATTTTGTTTTAATAGCGTTGGGGAGATGTTTAAAGCGGTGGAACAGATACGTTCAGAGGGTGGTGATGTACTGAAGCTACATGTTACGGAGAGGTTTAATTGGGGCAGTTCATGTTATATCCCTTTGTTGGAATTGCCAGTTTCAGGTTACAAGATGAGAAGAGTAATTGTGAGTTTATTGGAGAGGTCTGATCTCCCAAACGATAGCCTTTTGACATCTTTTATTGACATTGTTGATAAGAAGGACGGTTTTGAACGAAATAAAGAGGAGGCTGCTTATCGTGAAGCTATGACCAAGATTTACCATAGGGGCTCCTTAAGAAGGGTGCCTTGGTATTTATATTAAGTTTAAAATTAATGGTGATCATCTCCTTTTTTATTTTAACATTTTGGTGTTTCCTGTTTTTTTTTTTTCTATTTGATTGTTGTTGAACTACTCTTATTCTCTTTAAAGATTTTTAAATAACTAGTATCATGGTTTAGATCTTTGTAAGTTGTAGTTTTTGGATAAGTAGGCACTTAAAAGATGTTATGTGGTTTTAATAAGGTGTCAAGGCTTTATGTGCTGACAAACTTCTACATACCTTCGGTAACAGAGTCAGCCTTGTTTAGTTCCCTGCTTATTAGTCGTGTTATATCGTTTTGGAGTACATGTATCATGTATGTTCTCTGTTGCTATGCAGTTGAGAGAAGTGAAATACAAAATGATGATTATGAATCACTAGTATATTGTATGCGAAATTTGATAATTTATCATAGTATTTGAATAAGAAACGTAACTTGTTATAATATGATTGAAATGTATGACCACTTTTTGAAATGACGTACTCATCGGTCAGGTTGTATATATACTAGGATCCTTCTTCACTGCAACCGAATATGCATGAACTTCAGATATAACTTACATGAATGGTACATTCGAAATTGGGCAATTAACATAAAGCCTTGGGGTGTTAAAAAAGTTAGTGTGGATGTTGATCATTCTATTGTGTCCTGATTGATCCTCATCTTACTAGACTGAACTTGGATAGCTACATAAGAAATTGAAGAATTTTTAGAAGTTAGGCTACGTGTGGAATGTGGATCCTTGATTTTTTATATTTCTGAAGAGTGTAAAACACCTGTTGAATGATGATCTTCATGGAAGATGCATTTAGTTTGAATAATGATTTCCTTCTAGACCTCTAATATGCGTGATATGAACAACGGGTTCTTGAGCACAGTGAAAGTTTCGCAATTGCTACTTCGTTTTTTGTAGTATGCGCATATGGAGTATGAGAGTTCCTCACTTTCACCTAAGTGATTTTTTTAGGACGACCCATAAACACTTGATATTAAATTTGTTGCAAAAACTTACTGTTACCGGGTATAAAGGTTGCAAAAATTTACCTGTTACCGGAGATGAAGGTCACCCTTCACCTGATTGGCACAAATTTAACTTAAGACTCATTTACCGGGGAGAGAGAAATGTACCCCATACTTTTATCTACATAAACGTCGTACCAGGTTCTCTCGTCACTTACAGCCGCTTACTATGACCGGAAGGGGGAGAAGTGGTTTTGAATATTAATGGGGTAAGTACGCGAAAATGTAATGAACTATGCTCTGACATTCATTGTATGTAACGAACTTCTAATTTCTTTCATTGTATGTAACGAACTTGTATTTTGGGCAGATCAACGGTCCTAAGAACGCCACGTGTCGCCCTACATAATCAACACTTGGAAAAATCAAGGAAAATACTAGTTCGTTACATACAATGGAGGAAATTAGCAAGTTCGTTACATACAATGAATGTCAGAATAGTTCGTTACATACAATGAATGTCAGAGCATAGTTCATTACATTTTCGTGCACTTACCCCAATATTAATGGTACAATTATCCATTTACATAACTCTCCCGTGTATTGATGTTCATTTGTGTATAAATCAGCTACCTATTCAGAAAATGTGTCAATTATGTTACCTTTCTGGGCAATTTGCCCTAAATTGATTGATATCGACGTATCGTTACTATGTTTGAGGTGTATATATCGTTAGCCATGAATTCTTTATAAAATAACCTTATGGCAGATCAACTTTGATCTTTCGGTTTACGAAGTAAAACCATCGGTGTACGTTTGGTTCGTAGAAAGTTATTGAAGAAATTGAAATTCGTCAAAGGAAAAGGTATTCCAATTCCTTTAGCCAAAGGAATTTGATGGAATCTAATTACATCAATTACTCAACCAATCAAGCTAAGGAAGAAAATCTTAATTCAAATTTCATCAAATTTGAATCAATTCCGTGAACAAAATACAACCTTGATAGTTAGTTTTGCCACCTCTATTCAAAACCCTTAATATTTGCAATTTGAAAAAGATGAAACACAATAAGAAGTGTTGTGCAGAAAGTGATTCATCTTGTTCTTCTCCATTCAATCGTTTACCAGACAAGCTGGTTCTTGAAATACTAAACAAAATCATCGATTTAAAAAGTTTATGCGTTTGCAAACTCATTTTCAAACGTTTTCCTTACATCGTTCTTCAAGTCGACACCCTTTCTGTAAGCATTTCATCATCCGCTCCTCGTAGACATGAATTATGTGCGACTAGGTCTATATGGGGATTTACAAGATTCAAGTCTCTATGCATCCAGCTTCCGTTTAACACTATGAGTTGTTCTTTGTCCAAGTGGAAGATTCAATTCCGTACCAATTTCGAATCATTTGTATTTATCTCACCAAATTCAATCTATGATAATACTACTGGTAATACTAAAACTAATGTATTACTAAATGAATGTGGCTTGCAAAATGAAGCAGCTGAGGAGGAGGAGGAAGAAGATGCGGATGTACATAGTAGAAAATATAATGCTGCTCTCCGATGTTTGTTTGATGTGAATTATAGGATGATGATAGTGGGTGCAGCTGTTGAGTTGCCGTTGTTGGAATATGTTTCGATTACGGCTTGGGGTAAATTAGGGACGGTTTGTTTTGATAGTGGTCGAAAGATTTCTCAAGTGAGGGATTGGATATGTTCAGAGGGTGGTGATGAACGGAGATATAATCCTTTGGAGAATTGTAATAGGATTAGTCGGTGTTACGTGCCATTGTTGAGATTGCCGGTTTCAGGGCACGTTATGAAGGGAGTAACTATGATTTTAGTAGAGAGGGATGATCTCCCTAATGGAAGTTTTATCAACATTGATGATTTTGACTTAGAACAAGATGAAGAGGAGGCTGCTTATGGTGAAGCTATGATAGGACTCGATAGAGAGGGTGCCTCGGTAATCATCTCCTTTCTAAGCTTTCAGTTTTGGTACATTCAAAGTTGGAAAATGAACTTAGATTTGTGGTGTTAAAAAGGTTTAGGGTGGATGTGGATCATTCATTTGTGTCCTGATTGTTCCTTATCCTACAAGACTGAATAACATCTGACAAATGATAATAATCCTTATAAAATATGCATTAATTCTAGAACACCTTAAACAGAGAGACTTATATTTCCCTGCCCTTAATCCTTTTAACATAACATTTGACTCGCAGGATCTTGCAGTATGTATGTTTACTTAATTAATTATACTCTCAACTTCACAACAGTAGTAATCTTCTTTTTTGTTCTCAGCTATAGGGTTTCCATCAAACTTATTTTTATTTGAGTGAATAATCAAATAAATGAAATGAGGTGTTCTAAAAATAAAAATAAAAAAAATTAACAGCTAGACCCGTTTACACCGGTTGGTTAATTGTTATACAATTGGAAGTTATATTAGAAACACATTTCAGCCCATCTAAAATAAAGAGGGAGACCCAACAAACTCATCACCTCATAAATATTAGCCAACTTGACCCATAAATAGCCAATGAGTCTAAAATTGTCACCTCTAGTTAAAAGGTTACCCAATTAGAGTATTTATAAATTATAATGTTGGGCTCCAAAATTTTGGGTTGAAGAAAAGGAGCTGTTCTTAGTTTTGGACTGAAATATTGGGATTAGTTTGGTTTTGGATGTCTTACTCTAATCTTATAGACCTCTAATATGCATGTGAATAGCAGGTTCTTGGCACAGAGAGACAAGGTTTAGATCAAAAGTGGCAGATATATATTTCAGGACAACTGAAAAGAAGATGCAAGGGTAGAGAGACAAGGTTGAAACAGAGGTAGTAATATATCTTCTGTATTTTGATTATAATCTGATATTATGTTTATAGTAGATGTCGCTGTGCAGATGTTAGTTATCATATTTTAGAAGAAGTTCAGTTGTTTTTGAGGATGACTTTTAGGTGAATTAAAAGGATTATACTTATTATAACCTGATTAGTGTGTCCAGAAAAATGTCTTCGTTTTCATTTTTATTCACTACTTGGGACCACCCACCCCAACCTAATAATCTGTAATCGTGGAGGGAGGGTAGTTTGCCCAGCTCCACGGCTACTCAACTAGAAGGATCGCCAGGTTTTTAAGGAAGATGTTATGTGGATTTCCAGCTATTTGAGTATTCGTAATAATGGTTCAAATAAGGTGTCAACACTTTATGTCCAGGCAGCCTGATAAAGTATATATGGAATTTTACGTTTATCTGGGTAATATGAATACATAATCTTAGTAGGTGATACAATCAGTACGTTTTGAAACAAGTTTGCTTGATTAAGTATGGCAATTTTTGAAAAGGTATGCTATTTGACTGTTTATGGTTTGGACTCTAAAGAAATTAGGTTACAAAAGATGAAAATGATCTCAATTTGAATGAAATGTTGGGACTTTAAATATATTATTTTCTATTGTAGAGTAGTTATTATCAATCTAAGGCAAAATTATCTTGATCTTCCAATTCATCAGGCAATTTCATTCCCTAGCCATATTAGTTTTTCTTAATGTTTTGGAATGTGTAATCACCTATTAATTACTCCCTCCGTCCCAATTTTATTGTCCCCAGACAAAGAACACGCAGTTTAAGAAAATATAATCATCTCTCTTACTTTTTGGTAAGATGACAGTTTTACCCTCTACTTTTTACCTACTTTTTTGTCTTATATATATACACTAAGGGTAAAAAAGAACTTTATCTCCTTATTCTTATCTATTTATGGAAGTGGACAATTAATTTGGTACAGCCCAAAATGGAATAGTGGACAATAGATTAGGGACGGAGGGAGTACTATATTTTCAACCTGTGTGAGGGCGCTTAACGTCCAGCTGTTCAGTGGTTCAGTTAGACAGTGCAGCTCTTTATTAGCTACGTTCCAGATTGTACATTTTCTTATAAGTTAGTCTATGTGTGGAATGTGGATCGTTGTTTTTTATATCATAGGTCACCAACAAGAGATGTAATGACTCTTTAACAATCGGACATTAAGAGATGCGACAGCTGTTGTATGTATGTTCATTTTATGAAATGTTTTATGCCTGAACAAAATTATATACTCAAAATGTATGAAAAATGCTTTATGCTTTTACCTATGATCATACATGGACCCCAAGGATCAAGATTAAACACAAACATTTAGGGAGGAAAACAAAATTCAATATGGTAAACTATATAATGTATGGTGCAAGCACTATAGTAACACTATGTACATTTTGACTTTGAGGTCAATCCTAGGACTTTCAATATGCGAGATAGACATAAACTATCTCACAAGAATAACATAAAGATTATTTTCTTCACATTTCCCTTTAAAAAAGTCTAAAGTAGTTCTAGAATACGTAGAGGAAATAATTTAAGTAATAATAGCCAGTTTGACCTTAATAGTCAAAGCGTACCTCTTTTTCATGCATTTCATAGAGATGGTCTGGTGCGATGTACGGGAGCTTTAAGAGACGCAAGGTAATTTGCATCTGCTTTATCGATACCATGATAAAGATAATTGAAAGGGGGCATTGATATATACTTGCCAGATCCAGGAACAACCTTCAATTCTTCATTTTCCCATACAATCCTTCCACCAGCAATCGTTACCTCAACCTTCCCCTGAATGCAGAAAAATGGAATCTTTTAGAGCAAAAACTTACATCTGGATTGAGACTTAACGTGTATCTAATACATCCAAGCACAATAACTGTGCTATACACCAATACTTGAAAATAACATGTAGAGTTGGCAATCTCAACCCAAAAGATCATCTTTTTTAGAAGTATATATTTTGTTATCAGATTTGATAGACGAATTATTTAGAACCACAAAAAAGGGACAAGAAGGTATCAGTGGGTCAACCCAACCTGACCTGACCCATTTTGAACCAATTAAAGATTTCCCGTTTTGAATATTTTCCCAACCAGTTCTTTTGAAACCTCTAATATAGCATGTGATGTTCTGTGATATAAACCTTTAACAACATCCACCTTGGAAAGTTTCATACTGTAACGTATATACTTGAAAAATGAGTACTGTCAATGGGTGTGGATGGAACAAGATCTTACACATACGCACAAGATAACATGAAGGAAAATTAAGGGAGTTGATAAATACAACAAATAAAAGTGATTAATACACCAGCCGTACAACAGTTATTGCATACAGTACAAGTACTTATAGCACAGTTTTGTTGTGTGAATCACTTTTATTTGTGGTATATATCATCTCCCAAAATTAAACATAAAGAACTGGGAAACTGGATAGAGTTTATCTGGATTGGTCAAATGTATATTTTTTCTAGTCAAAACTAATGACATATATGTAGTACATCACAATACAACCAGAAAAAATATACCAAATGAGTTACCTTCCCTGATCTTCCCTCGTAGACATTTGTGTCTGACCTAGAATGATGAGACTGTGCACTAATATGAAATGTTGAATTTGGATTGAATATGATTATATCCGCATCTGATCCGGCAAGTATAGCCCCTTTTCTCGGATATATATTGAATAATTTAGCACTGAAAAAAAAAGCATATTTTTTTAAAAAATAACCATTGCCCAAACACAAAACTGCATCTTCTAGACTCTAGAAAAGTTACTGAATAGATGTAAAGAATAAAGACCAGAGGTAGCAAAATGGGTAGGTTGGGTAACGGGTCATACAGGGTAACTTTTTGCTCATACTTTTATTCAGTTACAAATATTTTAATAAGCAGTGTGTCAAATATCATTACGGAATGTATATTATTTCAATTATTATTTAAAAGTTTTAAATACATATAGAAGATTGTATGCAACATAAATTCCACTCGGGAGACTTTCGACCCATGCAACCCATATGACCCAATTCCATTCTAGCTAAGTTTGACTGACACGTCAGATCAAACATACCCGAATTGAATTTGCCACCTCTAGAGAAAACCGATCATCCACTAAAGGTGGAAGAGAATTGCATTACCATTCTGTACTTGTTACACGAACATAGTCAGTTGCAGATATTTGGCCAGATTCCTGGAATCACCAAATAAAAATTTGAAATTAGGAAAATAGTTGATCTGGATATTGAACTCAAAAGGTTTACACTCTACAAGCTACAACAAAAAATATTATCCTACCACCATTGCATCCCAAACAAGATGCATCCTTTCCTCAAGACCTATGTAAATGCAAATGTACCAAGTCAGTATTAGAAAGTGCCCAGCTCCGCTAACCATATTTTTAATTTTTTTCATCTTTAAGCCATGACAAAAGGCTCAAAAGATATAAAGAGGTGGTAGAACCTGTATTTACCATTGACACCGTTTGGTATATTGCGGAAATCGTCAATTCCATAAGATTTTTGTGTAGAATTGAAAGTACAGTGATCCGTTCCTACAAGCTGCAAGATTAGGAACCAGTTTAACCATCAAGAGACATAAGTTCTTAAGAGACAAGATACCCTTCTCTTTCCGTGACGTCCACGGGTAAATGCTATAAGTTTCAAATTGGAAACTCTGAGGAGAATAAATCAGTATGTACAACCTCTACAACAATCATTCTTATTAATAATACCTAAGTAACTAGAGGTGGAAATTTTTACACATGTATTTGGAATTGCCAATTTGGGTTATGGTTATCCTTACCGGGTCAAATTGGTAAAATAAAAAATTTAGCTACAAAGGGGAGTAGTTCAACGCGTCGAACAGGTTGAAAGTCGCCCATGGTGTATAATTATTGTCTTTATCCTCTTAAATTGTTGATTTGATAAGATTAGAGTGTAGTAACGTAGTTTTAGTAATCATATTTAACCCAATAAATATTTATTGAAAATGTACAAAAACATGTTTGTGATTCATCCTGGCCCATATCAACCAGAAGCAGTTTGAGAACTTACTCAACACGTCCATTTTGGTGCCTTTACAAGAAGCCCCAAGCACGGAATGGAACTTTAGTATTTCACATATAAAAGGGCATCCAGGGCAAATGAAAGTGTAAAACTAAGACATAAGCCATTTGTGTCAATATAACCTTTAATATTCCAGTTGATAATGCTGCTTGAAGTGTTTTCCCATGCCCTAATGCTCTTATTGGGGGGCTCATGACAAACCTACAGAATAAGTCAGTCATTCAAAGTGCCAACTTACAGAATCCTAAGGCAGAAAATTAGAAAATGATAGTGACTTACTTCGCTGCTGTAATGAAATCAGGATCCCATAAAACTGAATCATCAAGAACTAAGCCAGAAACCACAGGCTCTCCAATAACTCTTTGCCCTATTTATCAAAAGAAATAGAAAATAGATTATAAATGTACTCCCAATATCTGCCAAATTGATTATGAACAAAGCATCACATCCATGTTTTTCATTTGGGCTCCATCTTGATGAGAATGGGTACATATATTAGATAGTTTTTGTATTCATGCTTTTTTTTAAGTTCTATTTTTGAGTGACAGACATTGTTATAGGCCCATTTCCTCTTCATTCACAAACCTGATTTTTGAGCCCTTGCTATTTCTTCCATAGCATCAGTGCTCATGACATGAACAACGTACAAAGGTGCATTGACAAAAGCAGCCAAACGAATAGCTCGAGCTGTAGCCTCTCCTTCCAGCTGCAAGAGCACTGACAGAACTTAGTATTTGCTTCAAACTACAACAACAATTAATCCCCAGACTAGAATTACAATCTGGCCTGGGCATAGGAAACTATTGCTTTAAAAGATAATATTGATATCCTTGATTTAAAAATAAATAAATAAAACCTTAATGCTTGTCTAATCAGAAATAGAAACTCATCAAAAGACTAAATGCAAAGTCTTTAGAGCATATGGTACTTTACAAATAGTTTTAATATAGCACACTCTAAAGTCAATATCTCCTTATACAAGATTTTAGGACCTTTCAAACAGTTGAATATCTGCATCCTATAATATGCTGTGAATATCACTAACATATATTCTTTAATATCTAGAGAAATTTAAAATATCTGATTAATCACTTACTACAGGGGGCCTTGATAGAGCATGTCCTTCTGGACCAGTAATACCAAGTTCGATCATTCTTTTCTGTCCTTCAAAAACAGCATCTCCATTTTCTGCATGAACCATTGCTAATGCACCAAGAGACTTGCACATTTTAAGACCCTCCAACAAAAGCTCGTCACTGATCATAAGAGAACCCTTGTAAGCCATGAAAAACTTAAAAGAGTTGATACCTGTAGGTTAGAACACAATCATGTATATTAGTAAATTAATGAACGAACAAGCTATCACTATTCATGACTAAAAATATACAAACCTTTCTCCTTAACCATAATTTCCATCTCCTTAGGAACAACATCATCCCATTTAGTGATTGCCATGTGAAAACCATAATCCATGCAAGACAACTTTGCTTTCTCAACATAGGCTTCATAACCTTTAGATAAGCTACCATGCACAGGAATAACAAAATCAATATGCATTGTTGTCCCGCCTGCTAATGCAGCTGCTTGACCAGTGAAAAAATTGTCAATAGTCTCGGTACCCATAAATTCCATGGCCAAATGTGTGTGAGGATCAATTCCTCCTGCAGCAGCACAAGCCAAAATGAATGATGTCATGATATAGTTACGATAATTTGCAATAGGCATATTTCAACTATAACGCGGGATGATCAGTCGACAATATAATAAAAATTAAGAATAAAAACCCCGAAGTAAATCAGAATGAAACAGAGGTAGTTATTTAATTACAAAACTACAACTGTACATGATCATAGAGACCAGAGTGTCCTGGAGTTATATTAACTTTACTTAATAGAAAACTTTACCTGGCATAACAAACTTCCCTGTAGCATCAACAACTCTAACACCATCACCAACCTGCTTGATATAGAACTCATCTTAAAATACAAAAACTGGAAACAGCAACAACAAAATGGAAAACCAAGACCAATTCAAGTTACTTATGTCTCATGGTGTATACTAACATGGACACACCAAGTAAAAGTAACATCATGATAAGACTTAGCTTACACATTCCATATTTAATGTATATCATGATGTAACCTTATTCTCTTAATGATTTGGTTTGAACTTATAAATACACATACATAAATTCACCCTCATATTGTTGAGATTTTGTATCTCCTACATATCACACTCACATATCCCCGTACCCACATCCTTGCACAGAAATAATCCATACGGCATACGGTTATGTGACCGGCTCATAAGTTAGAACAAGTCGACTTGTGTTTGTCTTTTATACCAAGAATAATCAGCATGCTTCGAAGAGCAAACAAATTCTATTGTTCAACAGATCTGATGAAGGGAACAACCATTTATACAACAGTGTATATGTACATCAGTACATAACTACAGAAAGCCAACTTTCAGAAATATATAAAAGCCAAAGATATCGAGTTTGATAGTCCAGACAGAAGTACCTTAATATTCGGCCTAACAGCAACAATAACCCCATCCTCTACATAAACATCAGCAATCTCCTGATGATCAGCATTTACAACTGTGCCACCCTTTATTAATATCTTTGATGCTAAGCCACTCTCTGAATCGCAATATTCAAGGCCAGACTCACAAATCTGTAAATATTGATTAGCGTTAGACAATAATAGTATCTTCGGTTACGCAGAATTAATTATACCATCTGACATAAAACCAAAGAAATAAACAGTCACCATCACAGCTTCCAACTTCAAATGGTCCACTCATATGATTTAGTTATGTAATGTTTCTAACTTTCTATCACACAAACTCTTGTATTCTTCTCAGATATTCGATATTTTAATTTACCATATTTTTCTATTCATAGCTACGCCATTTTTTACATAACAGAAGATTCCACTGCCAAAATTTTGATGATAACTAGGATTTCTATACATTTTGGGTTCAGGATATGTCTAGGATCGTTTTCTCTACAAGTTAATCCCCAAACAGATTACAATTTTTACAGATGTAAAACAGTCTTTTTTTCTGCATCGATGGAAGAAGAATCGAACATAAGAATTTCTGGTTAACAATGTTCCCAGAAAAATGATACTTTTAAGAAACAACGAATACTGCTACAGTAGAAATCCATTTACGGGTCTATATGCTCCAATTGGAACTTCCAATTCCAGAACAGGTGACTAGTATACTACCATAACGAAACTACCTTTAATTTTTACTTTCAGTCTTTATCGGCACCAGTAAGATATTTCATATGTATACTTATCCTTTTAAATTGTCTTCATCTCCTAATCGTTATTATTATATGAACTATGCATTCTTATACCAGTTTCTTATTTCACAACAGAGGATTATGTCACAACTCTCATGTGGCCCGCTAACCACCATCACCGCACAACATTGCTGTGTTTCAACTTTCAACTATTTAATATTACATTTTTTTTCTCTACAAAAACTCATCTTTACACAAGCTGCTACTAGAGGTGGCAATTTTAGACCCATTGGTTAATTTTGGGTCAATTTGGTTAATTTTTAGGAGGGGGTGGGTTTGTTGGGTCTCCTCCCCATTTTTTTGGATGGGTCTAAATGGGTTTTTCAATATAACCTCTAATTATGTAACAATTAACCAACAGGTTTCGACGGGTTTAGCGGGTAAATTTTTTTTTTTTTCACCTCATGTCATTTTTTTCATTTTTCACTCAAATAAAAAAAAAAAAATTTTGGTGAACCCGATGACCCGACTTGAGACCCATTTGACCCGGACCCGTTTAGACCCATCCTTCTAAATGACCCATCTAGACCCGGACCCATTTAGACCCAAACCCATCTAGACCCGTGACCCGACCCGACCCAACCCATTCATTTTGACACCTCTAGCTGCTACAAATAGGTCTTGAGACTATTTTCCTTTCTTTTTTCAGCTCAGCAGAATTCGAATTAACGCTGCTATAGTTTAATCCTCTCTATACAAACTCAAATCATTCAAGTACTTTTCTTAGCATGATTTTTTACACTATTTACTACTCATCATATTCTTGTACCAAATGAACCAGTAAGCTAGTAATAATATTAATCAAATACTAAACATAAATCACTACTCTAAGTTTTCACTACAAATGAACAGCACAAAATACAATACAAAAAACTGTAATCGTAAAAAAGAGAACATGAATCATCAAATCAAAATAGATATAGATAATTAGATACACGATTGACTATAACTGTATAAGTAAACAGCACCTGGCTCAGTCCAAATAACGGCGATATTGAAATTGAAAGCAGAAGGATCAGCGATCGCAAATGCGCCATTTTCGAACTCACGGATTTAATCTGTAAACAGATTTTTTTAAACAAAATTAATAAAGATTCTGTATATTTGTATCTATCTGCAATATTGTGAGGTATTTATATATGTTTGAAGATGAATAAGTGAACTGCAGGATGACCCCTGCACTATATGTTAATAGTCAGTTTTAGTCCTTCAAGAATTTTATATTGTAGTTACAGTCCAATTGCAATAGATACGAATGAATTTCCACTTTATTGGTCATTTGGTAACCATAGTTTATAAATTGTTAATATAATCGTTGAACTTTAGAAAAATGGTGCAAAAACTAGTTTGATATTAGAATCTGTTAAAAGTTCTGTCCATGTTACAATCTTATGCTCGGAAATATAGAAAAAGTAAAGATTTTAAAATTAAGAGGGTTTTAGTTGCAATATTTCAAGTTATCGGTTTATAAGTGAAATGAAATATACAACGCATATGACGATATCGTTATTTATTGCAAATTGATCTTCATTTGTTGTTTATGAAGATGTAAACTTAAACGTGATCATAATTTTTCTTAATCATGTTGGTTTTAATCTCAATCTAGAATTAGACATCATTCCCCATCGACAAGCGTCTCCGTGAGGTAAAATGAAAGGCTTTTATAAAATAGGTTACGGGTTCAACCCAACTCACTCTATTTTCACACGAAACCGTTGAATGTTGCATGAAGTGCAATTCTTTGGAAAAGGTCGCATCGAATTCAAAGGATCCTGAATTAGAGTTTTATGTTGAAAAACATTTTGTGTGAAAGTACATGTTCGTCTTATCTAGTTATTTATTTGTCACTGATACTTGATTAGCATAATATAAGTGAAGGCTTGATTGTCACATAGTCAAACTTGATTTGAAAGTGCAAAATAAATTCTTAAAGGACCCAAAGTATGGTAAAATTTAATCTCAGGGATTATGTATGTAATTAAGTTATATTTATCAAAAAGAATAACATAAGCACGTTGGACCGGCATTTATTGGATCTAATCTATGTGTAAAATTGCAATTTTCAAACTAAAAGATAGTTGCGTATACGTTGTCACTACTTATGTGCATAGGATATTATCGCGTCCCTGAATATTCTTGGTACAACAATTTTATCTTTTTTACTTTAATGATCCTCCAGTAATGGGTTAACGATGCATATCGATAATGAATTTTAACTTTTGTAGTAAGTTTGGTAACGAACCGATTTTATTATCAATATAGATAGCGAAGTTTCAAATTCTATATCGGGTTAGGTAATATTTATTACGTGGTTATGTCACGCAAAACAATCTTAACAATGCCATGTTATATTTGACACAAAATTTAAAAGTTCGCTACTTATATTGTTACTCAACTCGGTACAAAAGTAAAAGTTAATTGACGTACCGCGTACGTATCTTTAAGTTCATTGAGTAACCAGTATATACGGTATAATTAGTGTTATACCCGTGCGTTGCACGGCTGTGTTGCTTTAATTTGGTGTAATATTTAACTAATATGGCTAAACTTTGATTAATTGTATAATAAGTATTTAAGTTTTTGTATATTATGTTATTTAATCAAATTCTACACTAGCAGAATTGATGGAGAATTCAAATAATAATATGAAGTTTGGAAAATAAAAGAAGAAGGAGAAAGACATTATATGTTTACTAAATACAAAATAATAATAATAATAATAATAATAATAATAATAATAATAATAATAATAATAATAATAATAATAATAATAACAATGTTGTTTTACAAAATTACCATACTTTCACAAAATAAATCTTTGAACAACTGAAACCAAACACTCTGGGAGATTATTACGAATTTGAGAGAAACCAACCTCTTTCGTGAAAATGATATAAACAGGTAAATTTTTACCCGCTCGTTGTGACGGGACGAAGTCAATAAATTTGTAATCGTAATTTATGTCGAATTGATTTTAATATTTGAATGTATCAATAGTTGGTCATGGAAATATATTTGAATTATTTTTTAAAAATAAAATTTCGTGGAAATCAATTGGTGTGACTTATTAAGCTTATCTAAATTTGTTTTTTCCATTGTAGTGGTTTAATTTCGACACTTGAAATTCTAAAGGATGCAAATAAATAATATTACAGTTATTTAACTTGAACAAATATGATTTTTTAAACAAAAATAATAAACTAAAATTGAGCAAAAATAGGCGTGCTGACAGGTTTTGAAAGTACAGTAATCCAATTGCATATTTTAAAACAAAGATGGGAATTCAACCCATGTATTTAGCATCCAAAGTATCATTGTTAACCATCAAAGCTACACCCTTATTACCCGTTAGTATTTCCAGATCAAAAATATATAAAAGCATTTAAGTTAGAAAAAGACAAATATTTTAATATTCATAACACTCCACTAATTGATATTAGGTGATAATAATGAAGCTTGCACATAGCGTTTATTGAATAATTGTAGGCCTACACTAACAAACTAACAGAGAGATCACAAAGTATGACAATTTTTCAAGCCAAATTAAAATAAATTTAAACAAAACGTAGAAGATCAACGTACCTATTATAACCAGATAATAAATTGATCTCGAACGTTCTATCGAACTACTTGCATATATATCGAGGCTTACTATACATCATCATATAAGTATCGAAGTTGATAACATGGACATCACATTCATTCGTAAAAGAAGAAAAAGTATAGGTAATGTAGATCGAAGGAAAAGAATTAAAAACTAACTTTCAAACATAGTGTCTCTCAAAAGGTTAATGAGAAAGGATTGCAATTCTTACCCATAAAAAAGATTTTGGAGATGAAGAAGATATGGTAAGAAGGAGAATAATGGAAAAATCGTTAGATTAATTTTAACTACGATTCTAGTAATATCACGGTGACAATAACTAATATTTGAAATTGGCAACCAGTTTATTTTGTTTCCATTAATTGCTTGACAGTTACCATGTTATTAAATTGGAGTGTTATGTCCACGTAATATACAATGAGATTGTGTTTTGTTATTAGTGATTGACACGTAGGATAATGATGATTTAGTGGGATTAATAGCTTGCCACATAAGCTAAGAGTCTCCTATCTTATAAATTATATATAAGAAACAGTTGATGATGTCATCAAAAATCTAATCAACCAATCAAATTGCATGATTCAATCTAATTGCTAAAATTTAGGAACATAATGATATCATAATTAATCTTATTCTAATCCTAATATTAATTCTAATCCTAACTCTAATCAAAGTCCAAATATTAATAAGTTATATAAGATAACTTGGGTGATTATAAGAAAAATCAATATAATGAATAATAATTAATTAATTTATAAACATAATAAAGTATCAACCTAAGATTTCCATCCGTCCACACAAACTCTTTAATCGTTGCTTTAAATTAGCAAAAGGAACAATCAGATTGAACTAGCATATTAATAATAATAATAATTTAATGATGTCTCATTTTAATTACATTTGGATTTTTTATGTACAATCAAGTTCTCCTATATTAGTAAGCATTTGAAGAATCTTATTTATTGAAAATCAAAACACATTTAACGGCCAGTGTATACATGGGTTTGAAGAATCCTATCCTATCCTAAATTATACGGAGTATATAAGAAACACCTTTATGATGTCATCATTCTAATTAAGTTTTAATTTGTCAATTATGTGCTTTAGTTTTTGTAAATTTTAAAATAAGATCCCTAACTTATTAATTTTTTTAATCAACTACTCACTTACATATCAAAAGAAATTTTAATTCATTAATTAAAACATGACCCAAATCGATCTGTAATGTTTTTATTATTAATACACCAAGTAGAAATAAAATTACTTGAAAATGTTAATATAGGCTTAAAATAATTAATTTTATCCCCTAATTAAATAAAATCATTAAATAGAAAATCATATTAAAAATCAACGGCCCCGTGTGTATACACGGGTTTAAGGTCTCGTCTTAGTTATAAGAGTAGATATAGCGTATATATTAATTGGATACGCACTATTACGGTGGTGGACCGGCCCATATTTCACACAAGGCCCAAAATTCAATACGTCTTCACTGTCTCAGATCTCACAACATGAAATAAATAATTATTACTAATACGTAATAAGTAGGAAAAACGTTAAATTACAATAATATACAATGTAACATGTTCGATTATAATGTAACTAATTGATTATATACGATTATATATAATTTTCAAAAACATGTTAATTTGGAGGTGCACCCAACTACAAGTAAAGGAGGTCCATATGATAAAAGCATATTATGTACTTATGTTACATAGGTCACAAGTAAAGAAAGTCCTATATAACTTATAATTGTAACCCTATTTATTTACTTTATGAAATATTGGACTCCCAGGAGAATAGCCTAAGCAACGACGTAGTTTCCAACTTGTGCTTTCATTACTACCCTTTTTCATCTTGAACAAAAAGGAGATTGCCTTATGCATCTTTGATTCTGTACAACAACTTGACTCGTTTCGAGCCTTCGTGCTCTCATGGTCTACTTCTTTCGTCTTTCTTCCTAACCACGAATCTTTGGTCTTGGTTCGAGCCATTGGATTTGACTTTAACCTCGATTTGGCAATGGGTTCACTAGGAACAACACGTCTTGAATACATAGACTCTTTATGCTCCAACATCTGTGCAAGTGTTGGTCCATTAGGTTTTAAATTTCCGTTGGAATTCGTGCATCGTCGACTTGGATATGTGTAACCTGATGAAGAAGACGTCCTTTTAGATTGCAAATAAATATTTTATATGTTATAACAAAACCGTCATAAGTTTTCACGATTTTATCTTCTTAATGTTATAATGTGAATTGGTGTCGTTCAGGGGCGATTTTATGGTGGGGCAGGGTGGGCATCCGCACCACAAAGTTTTTAGTAGTCGTATAAAAAATTTCGTAAGTTTTGATATAATCTGAATATTGCCCCTACAACTAATAAATATAAAACAGTTTCAATAGATGTAATATTTGTATATTTAGCTTGGTGGTGGGAAGTGGACATGATATTCAAGAGGTCCAATGTTCAATACCTCCTTCTTATTGCATAAGCTATTATTTTTTTTATCTTTCTAGTTACTCGTTTCTTACTATTTGTTTTCATTGTATATAATAAGTGTAGTACTATTTTAAATCAACGTAATTGTTAAAATATATATCTTAATTATTACAATGTTTTCTTTTCTTTATAATCTACAAATGATAATGTTTTACTATATAAACATGTTAAATATAAGCATATTCGAATTAGAATTTACTATAAGTTGTTAGTTATATGAGTATATATTATATTTTGTCCATGTAATAAAAATTTTGAATTTGATGTTGAACCACATTCACTTTAATTCAACTAGAATACTTTTGGTTAAAGCAAAAAAATTGAGTTGATGACCCGGACCCTACGCACACTATTAAATTTTGCCCCCGTACGGATTTTTTCCTAGTACCGCCCCTGGTGTCGTTATAACCTTGAAAATGCATGATTTATGACGTAGTACATACCCTGGTCGAAAATCTTGGATCCGCCACTATTGGACTCTAATCCACGTTCATGGTGCTCTTTATTGTGGTCCATCGAGCCATCAAGCCAATGCGACACACCACTTGTTCGACGCGCAGAATATGAATGCGACCGTCTATGGAAACTCATCCTTGCCCGTGTTTCATCACTAACTTTCTCCAAAGCAAATTGGAAAGGATCAAAATCATCATTCCAAGCACAAGACCTAGCAAACGGATTTCTCATAAACGAGTTTGGAGATCGTGGTGATGAAGAAACCAACGTTTGAACCCGTGGAGGGGGTTTTAATGGCGAAACATGCCCACTACAAAATGATCTAGCCCGAGCCGGTAAACAATACTTGTGTTGCTCATTATCATGTCTTTTTGACCACCAAAAAGTGGGATACATTTGTTGAGACGACTCACACCGATTAGTAAACCTCTGGCTAATGACCTTGAACTCAAACTCATCGTCGTCTATGCTTGATTCGTCGTCCGGCTGCATCGGGCTAGATGGCGCGGTATAGAATTGCAAGTTTTGATGAGGACTTGTGGGTGCATGATCCGGATAGAAGGAATGAAAATCCATTTTTGGTGAAAAGGAATATTGAAAAGGGGGTATTAATAGTTGGTGAGGCAAATGGTTGCCTAAAGCCATGGATGTGCCTATTTGCACGTATTGATCATGTCACTTTACTTGTAGTTTTGGAAATGTCCCTCATGGAATACTTGGTGGCATTTAACACAAAAGTGGTATATTTTGACATGTATGATTCAAGGAATTTTATGACAAGTTTGTGTCGAATATTTAAATGACTTATTAGTCGAACCTTTTTCATGTAACCTTAATTTATCTTGTAAGTTTTTGATGGTTGGAATAATGTCGTAAACAAACGTTTTGCGAAAAATTTGGTTTCGATATCATAATCTTGTAACTAGTATCAAAGGTATTTAATTTAATTATGCGAACTCGCTACATCTAATTCACGAATTTTTGTATAGATTATCATCTTTCCAAGAGCATTTTGGGTTGATTTCATACATATTGTATGTGTTTTTTAAATTGCTCATTTGGTGTTTTAGTAACTAGTTGTAATTCGTGATTTTATTTTCCACTTGAATATTGTACCTCAACATTGAAGAGTGACTACCGTTATAAATAAAATTATTCGATTTCGGCGTTTTGTTCAAAAAGAAAAAATGTTACCAGATCTTTACACTATTGAAATGTTTTAATTGTAGAAGGTTTATACCAAACATTTTTATATTCTTGTTCTTCACTTCTTACATTGGAGATGGCAGATTGGCAGGACGCCAAGGCCCAAGCCAGGCCCAAGCATGTTCTTTGTCTACTTCTATGTTCCTCTCTTGAACTTGAAGTACAAAATTATTTAGTTGGGTTAATACATAGATTCGTTACTATATTTTATTAAAATGTTTAATTTTGTTACTTAATTTTCATTTTGTTTAATTGAATTACTAAACATTCAAATAGTTGATTAGATTGTTACCTAAGTTTCTGATCACTCGTCCACGACATGCCATGTAATATGTCAGTACATATATTAGTTAATGTACTTTACGAAAATGTTCAATTTCATTACCGAACTTTCATTTTTGTAGAATGATATCCTATTTCATTTATTCCATTATATAAATTAACCTCCCTTGAGCATTCCTCAAATACAAATGGAAATATACATCATTTTTATATATCATCGATTCGGTAATTCAACATCGATCTGGTTATAACGGGGATATCCCAATTGAGCAAAATAAAGTTCAGTAATTAAATTGAACATCTGATAAAGTACGGTAACTAAATTGTGTGTTAACCCTTATTTAATCAATCAAACCATTTGCGTCATCATGACGTAAGATGTTTTCCGACCAATACGCATCGTTTATGGGTTGAAAATGTCATCTTGACATTTGCTACTAATAATAGAATCAAATTCAAAATTTGCTTTATGCATATTAGATTAGATTAGAAAAGCCGAAAAGGTCACTCTAGTTACGGTAACTATCATAGAAAACCTTTGATAATTTTAGTTCTCCCATAAATAAATGTCCAGAATACGATCATGTTAGATATTTGATACTAGTGTTTTTTCTTCTAGTCTTTCACACAAAATTTATCTTTCATTGAATCAAAAAGAAATGTTTTCGAACCAACAGTTTTGATTCATTACCCCAATCCGTTCGAGCTAATCGTTTTGATTCAATATTTAACAACATTGATTGAATTGAAAATCAACAATTATTTTTCGACCGAACAAAATAGAAGTTTGGATGATAAAGGATTGAGGGTGCATGTTCATTCTACAAATATACGAAAATGTATATAAGACACGACTTTGTGACATGGTTAATCAAGTGGATAATGTTAATGACATCATCAACGGTCATCAATTATGTGTTCACAAATAAAATGTTCTCCTCAACCCTCTTGAACATGATTTTATCAAATAATACTATAAGGAAATTAGTATTGTTCGCAATAAAAATACTATTGTTGACTTTAAGTGGATCAATATAACTTTTAACACAATAATCTAATGGTGTTCCCACCGGTGATTTATGGTTGAATCGTCCAAATAATGTGTTTTAGATTAGTTCTATTCATTTCAATTGAATTTATATATTTTTAGATATAAGACAAAAGAAATAAATAAAATAATGACTCTCACGAGTCGAGCCGAGTCACAAATCATAAGTTAAAAATCGAGATCTCGAGTCGCGAATTGAGGCACGAGTTAACAACTATGCATTTAGTACACTTTAAATCAATTTTTAATTGTCCATCTGTCACAAATATTAAACAAATAACATAAAATATCATTTAGTTTCCCTCGTTTCAATTGAGCATCCCGCTCATAGTTTTTACAAAGCTTTTTTTAACAAAAATGTATAAGAGTTTCCTAACAAAACTTTTGCTCCATTGAAAAAAAGCATTACAAATATCAAAACTATTAAAATGTTACTCCCTGCGTCCAAAATAATTGTCCAGTTTTGATTTCTTAAAAAAAATCTTTTTTTTTTTGAACGGCAAAAAAAAGATATATATAAATCAACTAGCAAGGAGCTAGAGACCAAGTACAAAGAGTAACAAAACCAGAATTACATGATAAAGCAACAACCTGGAACTTTAACTGCGAGGATTGCAAAAAGGATAAAAAAAACTCATGCCAATTACAGAAAATCCAAGACATGAGAAAAACCCCCTCCAAAAGAGAAAATCTTTTTTAACTTTGACCTTAAATATTTTTGCTTGTGTTATATAATACTTGAAGAAAATTATACCAATGAAAATACATTTAAAACATAATTCATTCATATATTTTGCATTAAGTATTATATAATAAAAAGTTTTTGCCCCATCACTATAAAACTTTCCAAAGGCTTTTATCAATTAAATACAATACTAGTTCAATGACCCGTGATTACATGGGTTTTATTTAGAAAAAAATTGTAATCAATGTATGCGTATATAAATATTATAAACGAATGAGTTCCATGTTTATAAAAAGTGGTGTATGTGAGAAATGTTTTGTAATGTTTTCTGAGAGTATATATATGAGAGTATAAAAAGATTACTATAATTGACCTGTAGTCGTAACTAGATATTTAAACCATAGTAATGTAAAATCTACTCCTAAGTCAAGATAACTATCCATCCCACAATGAAACCTAACGGTTGATTTAGCCAATGATTTTCTAGAAAGGGGACAAATTCAATGATAAAAAAGGAGAGAAAAAACTAAAGCACAACATTTTAACCATCCAGTGGTATGCATAAACATGGTTAATCTCGTCATTGCACATATTAATCACTAATGAAATATATATGTGTCCATTGCTACCACATCAATAGGCCAAGACATTATATCAGCATGCACTCTCCGGTCTCCACTCATACACAAGTTGCAAAATGACCTTATTGACAAAATAATAATAAAAAAATTCCAATTTACAATAATAGATGGACAACTAAACCACCAACGAAAGTATATACGCATCACCTCAGTCTTAGCTATGACCTACAAGTCGTGTACATATAGAATTTTCGTGAATTATGTATTATCTAACACCTTTATAATTTGTTTACCCTATACATTCATTGTCTTACAAGTTTAAAGAACGCAAATGACAATAATACCCTAAACATTAACGAAATAGACCAAAGTACCCTTCGCTAAATATAGCAACGATTTATAGGTTTGGAAACTACCATTTATATTTGTACATAAACAGGAAGTGTTTGACTATATAATATTTGTCCATAAATAACATTTATACATTAAATGTGATGTAATTTACTCCATAATAACGAACCCACTATTTAGAAAGAACCAGATAATAACCTTGTACCATTAATCATAAACGGTAAATGTTAAATTGACTTTATCATTATTTACTCAATAAACACTTTATCAAATCATTTATGAAAAATATTAAAATCTTTAGCGCCGCAACGCACGGGTACTCAACTAGTACTAACCAAAAAGTTTAATCACCTATACATTGAAAACTGCACCAAAATAATAGTTGGCTCACCTTTGCTCCATACCTCGCTTTGAAATCCACATTCCCACCAGTGTGATCATAGCGATGGTGAGTATTAAGATATAATTCAGATTTCGATTGTTCCTACTCAAGACATCTACTATTGATGAAGACTCATAAGGATCAACCACTCCAACAGTCCCAGTATCTAAATCATGCAAAAGATATGCATAATTGTCCTTGATACATGGTACCTAACATACGCACAACAAAAATCTATTAATATCATTAAACAATCATAGAAGTCAGAAAACTACTGGACAACAATGAAGGTAGTGGGTGACTACGTTTGCATTATTCAGTTAATGCATCTTTACTCTTGAGCATAAGACTGATTAAAGATAATTGTCTAGGAACTGAAAATGAATGAAGTGAACACTCACCAATTCTATTCGCAATGATGAAGACATATTGGAAATGCTGCACAAATGAGAAACACCAATACATCGACTAACTCCTCGCAAGGTTTTAAACGGAAACGAAAACAACTGCATAAACCCATACATCATAAGATTCTTTCGAAGGCAAGCCTTATACCTGGCCACACACAGACCATCCTTCAACCACATTATTTCATTATGAAACCTTAAGGTTGAAACACTTACCTCATTACGTGATATATAAGCAGTAAAGCATAAGAATCAAAGTATTTAAGAATCGATATTAAAGGATAAAAGGTGTATTGACAAAGTATTTAAGAATGCCCCCTATATTTCTGTTTTAAAAATGCTTTCGATCACCATCTACATCTTTAAACCATCCACTGTCCTCCGAGATTCCTCCTAGAAAGTGATATCAAATTAGCGTCAATAGGAAGAAAAAAAACTAATTCTATAAAACTACCAAAACAGAGACAAAGATCCGAGGAAACAATCATCCGCACACAAATAGTTATTTCTCTTAGGCATTTCATCAAACACTTGTTATGCGCTTCGTCAAAAACCCATTCCAAACCTGTATATTACAATCATTTAAACGCAAATCAAAACCCCTAACATAAGCAATGGATTGACCTGAGTTGAATTCGGTGTATTAATTGGGTGATATAAAAACATACAAATGAGAAAGATTGAAAATCATAAGTGTTGTGGGTAAATTTTTATCTAACTTTGCAGGATCCTGATTAGCATCATATGTTTATCTCGCAGGTATGAAAGTCGTTTATATTTTATATTTGCATCTCAGGATAATAATAGTTTGTAAGTCTGTTTTCAGGATCACAGATATAGTTAAGGATCCTGGATATATTCTTGTTATTTGTCTTGCAGGATCCTACGCGGGATATATTTATCTAACATAATCATGCAGGATACTGAATGTCGCACCCCCAAATTATAATGCGGAAGCAGGTCGGTTCGGGGCGCGACTAATCAATATACAAAGCACACAAGATTGCATAATGAACGACCACTACATGCGTCGTTTACAAATACATTGATATTATAAAAGTTTTACACTGTTATAACATAGTTTACAAAAGCTCCTGAGTTCGATTGATAGAGATTCTATGGCATAACTAAATTATACAAAATATAGTAATGCATGACAATCTCTTGATGTCTGAATGTGACTCGAGCTAATGGGCATCTTGAGTGGCAGACCTACTGCTGCTGATCACCTGTGATACATGCTAAAATGGGTCAGCGAAAACGCTGGTGAGCTCACAGGTTTGTATGTCAACACATATTTGTATGAACCGCAAGATTTAATGATAATTGAATTTAAAATGCAATTAAGCAAAATAAAAGTTATACAGCCATGAGCACATAGTTTGAGCTTAACTCGAGATGTCAGGTCCACATTTAAGGTATCCTGAGCGAGGTGCCTCCTACGAGTGCCTAATCAAACACTCGTCTACACAAATATTAATACATCCGTTTTACCAGTTAGTGCGTGCTAACCCGGATGAGGCTGGTCAAACCTATATGGATCCATATACTAATATTCACGCTACTACGTATTACCAAACTATGCTGATGGAGGGCTTTAAAAATGATTAGAGAAAATAACTCATGCAGTATTCGATTTAATGATACTTGCGTTCATATTGTAAAACAAAACATGCAATGGATCACACCCCTGAGAAAATATATTTAAAAAGGGGCTATGAGACTCACCTGAGCCTAATGAATTGTTAGCAAACAATTAGGATGATTCACAATGATTTGATGTCGTTACAACGACTGAACCTGCAGGGCGTCTTAGACGCGCAAGGTTTTGATAAATGATTAGATTCTTGAAACCTGCCGGGCGTATTGAACGCGCAAGGTTTAATTGATTAGATGACTCTACGGACCATCTATGCTAGTTATCCCATTAACTAGTTATGACCAAACACTTTGGTTAATGATTATGTTTGAGTTTGTGAAAATGTTTACGGCCCATTGGTGATTGATTGAAATAATAATTCTTTAATTATTATTACTACTTTCATTTGTTGTGAACTTATAAAAGCATATTTGAAGTGTTTAAATGTTGTATCGTATAAGTATGAAATATGTCGCAATGTCAGACACTTAGTGTAAACCTTTAGTTTTAAGTTTATGGAAAAACGGAGGTCCGAAAACTAAAATATGCCATTTTGGACCCCTAGATGACTCCGGATGGCCTAAAACTGACTAGGCTAAGGTACTTAGCCTTGTCCATTGGGTTGTTTTTGAATGACCGAGCGAATTTGAGCCCAATCCGTTACAATAAATTTTTCATCGAGAAGCTACCATGTTTTAACTTGTTAAATCGTCGACGTTTTCGAAAATTTACTTGTTCTGTTTTAGCTAGAATTCGCAGGGCTAGTTTATTGATCCGTTGGATCAGGAAATATAACGGGGGAATCCGCCGTATTCATTTGAATACGCCGTATTGGTGGCTTTTGTGGGGAATACGCCGTATTCATTTGAATACGACCGTATTCATGAAAAATAGAGGGAATACGCCGGATTCCCATGAATCCGACCGTATTCATGGCAAACAACAGGAATACGCCGTATTCCATTGAATACGCCGTGTTCATGTTTTCTGGGCGGGAATACGCCGGATTCCCGTGAATCCGACCGTATTCCGAGGTCTGGTTCGAGTCTGTCTTGGCCAAAATCACCCAAACCCATATCTAATCCGAAATCAACAATCAATCATCTAATCTAACATCACTACATGATAATATATGCTATTTACAAACGAAATTTCAAAGTTTAAGTTAACAATTTCTTACCAAAATTTTGATGAACGGATGATGATGATAATGGTAATGAAGATGATGATGGTGAGGATGATCCAAAGATGATGATGATGATAATCTAGTTGTTGTTGTTGTTTGATAATTTGAAAGAAATGAGAGAAAGAGATAGAGCCGAGAGATAGATAGATGGAAAATGAAATGAAACCAAAAGGGTGCGTTTGGTGTTAGTTCATCCGGCTCCAATTATTGGAGTCGGTTGGGCTCCCATTTGTGGTACAAAATACCCGTGTTTTTGTACCCGATCGAATAATAATAAAATGTTTTAATTCGATAAATTTCTATAATTGATTTCGTACGTATTTTGATCGAAGTATTTTAATAAAAATACTTTTAATGAGATATAAAAATATATCATTGTTTTATGTTTTGGAGACGGACACGATTCGAGTGGTTTCGTTGCGTTTGAGTAAAAATATAAAACGAAATATGTTTCATTTTATCTAATGTAAATAATAATTACTATCTCCAATTAATAATACATTATTTATAAAGGTTGTCGCGAATGTTTTACATTAGTACGATACGAATACTTTATATATTATCAAAATAATATATAATAAATATGTAGATATTAAATAATCATTCGGTATTACTTAATATTTGATTTTCACCAATGCCGTATAAATGAATCGGAAATTTGGCCGATTTGAAAATGAACGATTAAATATAATCGTGAACTGATATATATTCAACAATATATACATTGATACATACAATTAGCCTAATACATAGCACTAATTACATGTATTTCTAAATGATTAGGAACTACAAACTAGTCCTAATTTGACGGGTGTCACATTCTCCCCTTGTTAAGAGAATTTCGTCCCGAAATTCAGCTTTGAGTTGATGCGTGAGTGGAGTCTGAAAATAGATGTGGATATTTGAGTCGCATCTGGTCTTCCCGTTCCCAGGTGAATTCCGGACCACGCCGCGAATTCCACCTAACCTTGACGATGGGGATACGACTTTGCTTAAGCTGTTTGACCTCACGGTCCATGATCTCCACTGGTGTTTCGACAAAATGAAGTTTGTCGTCGATTTGAATTTCCTCGAGCGGAATTATGAGTGTCTCGTCGGACAGGCATTTCTTCAGGTTAGAAATGTGAAATGTGGGATGCACGCTACTAAGCTCTGGAGGTAGCTGCAATCGATAAGCGACTGGACCAATCCTTTCAAGGATCTCAAAAGGTCCGATGTATCTAGGGTTTAACTTCCCACGCTTGCCGAAGCGGATGACACCTTTCCAAGGTGATACTTTGAGCAATACTCGATCCCCAACCTGGAACTCGAGATGCTTGCGTCTCACGTCAGCATAACTCTTCTGACGATCACGTGCGGCCTTCAGCCTTTGTTGGATACCAACGATCTTCTCGGTGGTTTCATGAATAATTTCAGGACCAGTGAGTTGACTGTCTCCAACTTCGGTCCAACAGATAGGCGATCGGCACTTACGACCGTACAGTGCCTCGAACGGTGCAACTCCAATGCTGGTATGATAGCTGTTGTTGTACGAGAATTCACACAATGGCAAGTGATGTTCCCAATTTGCACCGAAATCAATTACGCAGGCGCGTAACATATCTTCCAGTGTTTGAATAGTCCTTTCACTTTGGCCATCGGTTTGTGGATGATAGGCTGTACTCATATCTAAACGAGTACCCAAAGACTTTTGCAATGATTGCCAAAAGTTAGATGTGAATCGGCTGTCTCTATCAGAGATAATTGAGATTGGAACGCCGTGCCTTGTTACGATCTCCTTCAAATAGATTCGCGTGAGACGTTCCATTTTGTCGGTTTCCTTCATGGCAAGGAAGTGAGCAGATTTGGTTAGACGATCAACTATTACCCATATAGTATCGCAACCACTTGATGTTTTCGGGAGTTTAGTGATGAAATCCATAGAAATTTGCTCCCATTTCCATTCTGGAATATCCGGTTGCTGTAGCAAACCGGTGGGCTTTTGATATTCAGCTTTAACTTTTGAACATGTGAGGCACTTGCTGACATACGTGGTAATCTCTGCTTTCATGTTTGGCCACCAGTATGATCCCTTGATGCCATGATACATCTTGTCAGATCCAGGATGTATAGAATATTTGGACTTGTGAGCTTCATCCATCACAAAGTCTCGAAGATTCCCAAACTTGGGTAACCAGATTCGGTTTGCGAAGTATTTGACCCCATTGGGTTTGGTTTCAAATTGATTCTCCATATTTCGCAAGGCCTCTTCCTTGATGTTTTCAGGTTTCAATGCTTCGAGTTGAGCAGTGAGAATTTGAATGATGAGATCATTATGGATGGTTATGCTAAGGGCTCGGACTCGAAGTGGTTTTGTGCGCTCTTTGCGACTTAGGGCATCGGCAACCACATTTGCTTTGCCCGGATGGTACTTGATCTCGCAGTCATAGTCGGTGAGTAACTCGACCCAGCGACGTTGCCTCATATTGAGATCCTTCTGATCGAATATATGCTGGAGGCTTTTGTGATCGGTGAAGATGGTACATTTTGTGCCATACATATAGTGTCTCCAGATCTTGAGTGCGAACACTACGGCTCCTAATTCGAGATCATGAGTTGTGTAGTTCTTCTCGTGAACTTTGAGTTGTCGGGAGGCGTAGGCAATAACCTTGTCTCGTTGCATCAACACGCAACCAAGACCTTGGTGTGAGGCATCGCAGTATACCACGAAGTCTTCATTGCCTTCGGGTAGTGATAGAATTGGTGCACTGCAAAGCTTTTGCTTCAATAGCTGAAATGCTGACTCTTGTTTATCAGTCCAATCGAACTTCTTTTCCTTCTGAGTCAGTATTGTGAGAGGTTGAGCTATTTTGGAGAAACTCTCAATGAAACGCCGATAATAACCTGCCAGTCCTAAGAATTGGCGTACTTCGGTCGGCGTCGTCGGTGCTTGCCAGCACTTGATAGCCTCAATCTTTGATGGATCTACGTGAATTCCTTGACTATCAATCACATGACCAAGGAACTGAACGGTTTTCATCCAGAACTCACACTTGGAGAATTTAGCATATAACTCTTCGTGTCTAAGAAGTTCTAGAATGACTTTGAGATGCTGCGCGTGCTCTTGCTCATTGCGCGAGTAAATAAGAATGTCATCAATGAAAACAATGACAAGCTTGTCTAGATATGGTTTGCACACACGGTTCATAAGATCCATGAATACTGCCGGTGCGTTAGTCAAACCAAAGGCCATAACCTGAAACTCGTAATGACCATAGCGAGTTCGGAAAGCGGTTTTCGGAATGTCTTCATCGCGAACTCGTAACTGATGATAACCTGATCTTAGATCTATCTTCGAATAGATATTTGACCCCTGAAGTTGGTCGAATAGGTCATCAATTCGAGGTAGTGGATAACGATTCTTGACGGTCAATTTGTTCAACTCTCTGTAGTCGATACACATCCTGAATGAACCGTCCTTCTTTTTCACAAACAGGACCGGAGCTCCCCATGGTGAAGAACTCGGTCTAATGAATCCCTTATCCAGGAGTTCCTGCAACTGAGTAGACAACTCCTGAAGTTCTGAAGGGGCTAAACGATATGGTGCTCGTGCAACAGGTGCTGCCCCCGGCACGAGATCGATCGAGAACTCAACTTGTCTCGGTGGTGGAAGGCCAGGTAAGTCTTCGGGAAAGACTTCTGGATAATCTCTAACAATGGGCACATCCTCAAGTCGTTTCTCTTCCGACTTTTTCTCCAAGACATGTGCGAGAATCGCCTGGTACCCTTTCCTAAGGTACCTGCGAGTTTTCATGCAGGACATGATATTCAGTCTCGTCCTACCGGTCTCCCCTTGTATGATTAGAGTACTACCGGTGACAAGAGGTATGCGGACGATTTTGTCATAGCAGACAATTTCAGCTCGGTGCTTGGATAACCAATCCATTCCAATAATGACGTCGAAACTTCCAATTTCAACGGGTATAAGGTCAATAGAGAAGATTTCATCAGATAGATTTAAAGTGCAATTTGGTATTACACTGTCAGCCTCAATTAATTTGCCATTAGCTAATTCTACAATGTACTTAGCATCTAAGGCAATAGGGGCAATGTTAAGCAATTGACTAAACTCATCAGACATGAAGCTCCTATCAGCACCAGAATCAAATAGAACAGAAGCAGTAAGATTGTTGAGAAGAAACGTACCCGAGACCACATTTGGGTCTTGACGGGCCTCTCCTGAGTTCAGAACGAAAGCTCTTCCCTTCGCAGTGTTGTTACCCTTGTTCTTCAGCTTTGGGCACTCATTCCTAAAGTGTCCAGTATCTCCACACTCATAGCAGGATTTTGGTTGGCTGGTGGTGGTGTTGGTGTTGACGGTAGTAGACCTACAGTCTTTGGTCAAATGTCCATACCTTTGACATTTTCCACAAGGTGTGCTGCAAGGACCATCATGATGACGGTGGCACTTTGAACAGTAGGGCTTATTTCCAGTGTAGCCCTTGTTGGAACCAGAACCAGTGTTGGTGGTCTTATCAGACTCAGACCTCTTTGATGATGATTGGTTTTGAGTGGTGTTCCCAGACCACTTTCTCTTGTTGTTATTACCAGATGATGGAGCAGATGTCTCACGGCTGACAACCATAGCCATGAGTTCATGGGCAATTCCGATAGCTCTATCAAGGGTGGTTGGTTGAGCTGAGGCGACATTCCCCTGGATATTCTCCGGAAGTCCTCGAATATACTTCATGATACTTTTTCTTTCCGTATCAACCAAACCTGGGCACAACAGAGCGAACTGCTGGAACTTGGTGGTGTACCCAGCAATATCATTCCCTTGTACCTCCAGATGCCAGAACTCCACTTCCAGCCGGTGAAGTTCTTCCTCGCGACAGTACTTCTCCCTTAGCTTTTTCTTCAATTCAGGCCAAGGAAGTCGGTTTGCGATCTCGACGCCAATAGAGTTTGCGTGGTTGTTCCACCACGTTAGTGCACCTTCTTGAAAGGTGTATGCAGCAAACTTGACCTTACTATCTTCAGCACAGTTGCAGAGACTGAAGACGGATTCCATTCTTTCAATCCATCGGATTAAGCCAATAGCACCTTCCGTGCCCTTAAAGTAGAGTGGCTTGCAGCTGAGAAAGTCCTTGTAGGAACAAGGTTTGATAACAGGAGTACGAGAGGTATTGACAGTCTCTGCATTCCTTAGAGCTTCTTGAGCAGCCATGGCTTCGGCTACAGCTCGGGTAACCGCAGCATTGAGTTCAGCTTGACTGAAACCAGTCTTCTTTGGCGGCATGATTCTGACAAAAGCAAAGAGAGTGGATGAGTTGTTTGCACCAAAACATGATACATCACATATGCATATATATATTTATGGGGTAATATACAATGACACAAGTGATAATCACATTTGACAAACAACAAAGTTGCATACTAGATGCGAGTTTGCAAGTAGGTGGGGTACGGTTTTACTTATGGAGCCTATAGTCCTTCAAACAATAAGTTCCATTTGTGATTCTAAGGAAATAGAATGATGGAGGAAATACAAAATGATATATTCCTCGCGAATATGTGATTGTACAGCGGAAATGTGTTGTGAGATGTTATGTGCGTATGAAAGGATAGACAATAGTAATTCATACACATCGTCTTTGATAGTGAATATGTTAATGAGTGTATTATCGTGTGTGATATATATATACTCGATATATATAATAGCTTAGAAGGTAATACACGAGTGGGGCTTAATCATATATCTTCTATATATAATAGCCTATAAAGTAGCACATAAATGAGGCCTATGTATGTATATACGCCTATATCCCATAATAGCCTAATGATTGTCTAACACTAATCAAGTATTAGTCACGGTTTCTCTCGTGGTCAGAGTCAACTAATGCATTCCTGTTCAACATAACCCCTTTCAGATTTCACATCATCTTTATTTAATTGTACATAGTTAGCTACGCTATGTTAAATTAAACTCGTATGACATGATCACTGAACCAGTTATACCTAATGAGGAATACTGCCTAACGGTCATAGTCTAGGCCCACTAAATGCAACCTAGTTCACTATAACCTTAGGCTCTGATACCAATCTGTCGCACCCCCAAATTATAATGCGGAAGCAGGTCGGTTCGGGGCGCGACTAATCAATATACAAAGCACACAAGATTGCATAATGAACGACCACTACATGCGTCGTTTACAAATACATTGATATTATAAAAGTTTTACACTGTTATAACATAGTTTACAAAAGCTCCTGAGTTCGATTGATAGAGATTCTATGGCATAACTAAATTATACAAAATATAGTAATGCATGACAATCTCTTGATGTCTGAATGTGACTCGAGCTAATGGGCATCTTGAGTGGCAGACCTACTGCTGCTGATCACCTGTGATACATGCTAAAATGGGTCAGCGAAAACGCTGGTGAGCTCACAGGTTTGTATGTCAACACATATTTGTATGAACCGCAAGATTTAATGATAATTGAATTTAAAATGCAATTAAGCAAAATAAAAGTTATACAGCCATGAGCACATAGTTTGAGCTTAACTCGAGATGTCAGGTCCACATTTAAGGTATCCTGAGCGAGGTGCCTCCTACGAGTGCCTAATCAAACACTCGTCTACACAAATATTAATACATCCGTTTTACCAGTTAGTGCGTGCTAACCCGGATGAGGCTGGTCAAACCTATATGGATCCATATACTAATATTCACGCTACTACGTATTACCAAACTATGCTGATGGAGGGCTTTAAAAATGATTAGAGAAAATAACTCATGCAGTATTCGATTTAATGATACTTGCGTTCATATTGTAAAACAAAACATGCAATGGATCACACCCCTGAGAAAATATATTTAAAAAGGGGCTATGAGACTCACCTGAGCCTAATGAATTGTTAGCAAACAATTAGGATGATTCACAATGATTTGATGTCGTTACAACGACTGAACCTGCAGGGCGTCTTAGACGCGCAAGGTTTTGATAAATGATTAGATTCTTGAAACCTGTCGGGCGTATTGAACGCGCAAGGTTTAATTGATTAGATGACTCTACGGACCATCTATGCTAGTTATCCCATTAACTAGTTATGACCAAACACTTTGGTTAATGATTATGTTTGAGTTTGTGAAAATGTTTACGGCCCATTGGTGATTGATTGAAATAATAATTCTTCAATTATTATTACTACTTTCATTTGTTGTGAACTTATAAAAGCATATTTGAAGTGTTTAAATGTTGTATCGTATAAGTATGAAATATGTCGCAATGTCAGACACTTAGTGTAAACCTTTAGTTTTAAGTTTATGGAAAAACGGAGGTCCGAAAACTAAAATATGCCATTTTGGACCCCTAGATGACTCCGGATGGCCTAAAACTGACTAGGCTAAGGTACTTAGCCTTGTCCATTGGGTTGTTTTTGAATGACCGAGCGAATTTGAGCCCAATCCGTTACAATAAATTTTTCATCGAGAAGCTACCATGTTTTAACTTGTTAAATCGTCGACGTTTTCGAAAATTTACTTGTTCTGTTTTAGCTAGAATTCGCAGGGCTAGTTTATTGATCCGTTGGATCAGGAAATATAACGGGGGAATCCGCCGTATTCATTTGAATACGCCGTATTGGTGGCTTTTGTGGGGAATACGCCGTATTCATTTGAATACGACCGTATTCATGAAAAATAGAGGGAATACGCCGGATTCCCATGAATCCGACCGTATTCATGGCAAACAACAGGAATACGCCGTATTCCATTGAATACGCCGTGTTCATGTTTTCTGGGCGGGAATACGCCGGATTCCCGTGAATCCGACCGTATTCCGAGGTCTGGTTCGAGTCTGTCTTGGCCAAAATCACCCAAACCCATATCTAATCCGAAATCAACAATCAATCATCTAATCTAACATCACTACATGATAATATATGCTATTTACAAACGAAATTTCAAAGTTTAAGTTAACAATTTCTTACCAAAATTTTGATGAACGGATGATGATGATAATGGTAATGAAGATGATGATGGTGAGGATGATCCAAAGATGATGATGATGATAATCTAGTTGTTGTTGTTGTTTGATAATTTGAAAGAAATGAGAGAAAGAGATAGAGCCGAGAGATAGATAGATGGAAAATGAAATGAAACCAAAAGGGTGCGTTTGGTGTTAGTTCATCCGGCTCCAATTATTGGAGTCGGTTGGGCTCCCATTTGTGGTACAAAATACCCGTGTTTTTGTACCCGATCGAATAATAATAAAATGTTTTAATTCGATAAATTTCTATAATTGATTTCGTACGTATTTTGATCGAAGTATTTTAATAAAAATACTTTTAATGAGATATAAAAATATATCATTGTTTTATGTTTTGGAGACGGACACGATTCGAGTGGTTTCGTTGCGTTTGAGTAAAAATATAAAACGAAATATGTTTCATTTTATCTAATGTAAATAATAATTACTATCTCCAATTAATAATACATTATTTATAAAGGTTGTCGCGAATGTTTTACATTAGTACGATACGAATACTTTATATATTATCAAAATAATATATAATAAATATGTAGATATTAAATAATCATTCGGTATTACTTAATATTTGATTTTCACCAATGCCGTATAAATGAATCGGAAATTTGGCCGATTTGAAAATGAACGATTAAATATAATCGTGAACTGATATATATTCAACAATATATACATTGATACATACAATTAGCCTAATACATAGCACTAATTACATGTATTTCTAAATGATTAGGAACTACAAACTAGTCCTAATTTGACGGGTGTCACATTCTCCCCTTGTTAAGAGAATTTCGTCCCGAAATTCAGCTTTGAGTTGATGCGTGAGTGGAGTCTGAAAATAGATGTGGATATTTGAGTCGCATCTGGTCTTCCCGTTCCCAGGTGAATTCCGGACCACGCCGCGAATTCCACCTAACCTTGACGATGGGGATACGACTTTGCTTAAGCTGTTTGACCTCACGGTCCATGATCTCCACTGGTGTTTCGACAAAATGAAGTTTGTCGTCGATTTGAATTTCCTCGAGCGGAATTATGAGTGTCTCGTCGGACAGGCATTTCTTCAGGTTAGAAATGTGAAATGTGGGATGCACGCTACTAAGCTCTGGAGGTAGCTGCAATCGATAAGCGACTGGACCAATCCTTTCAAGGATCTCAAAAGGTCCGATGTATCTAGGGTTTAACTTCCCACGCTTGCCGAAGCGGATGACACCTTTCCAAGGTGATACTTTGAGCAATACTCGATCCCCAACCTGGAACTCGAGATGCTTGCGTCTCACGTCAGCATAACTCTTCTGACGATCACGTGCGGCCTTCAGCCTTTGTTGGATACCAACGATCTTCTCGGTGGTTTCATGAATAATTTCAGGACCAGTGAGTTGACTGTCTCCAACTTCGGTCCAACAGATAGGCGATCGGCACTTACGACCGTACAGTGCCTCGAACGGTGCAACTCCAATGCTGGTATGATAGCTGTTGTTGTACGAGAATTCACACAATGGCAAGTGATGTTCCCAATTTGCACCGAAATCAATTACGCAGGCGCGTAACATATCTTCCAGTGTTTGAATAGTCCTTTCACTTTGGCCATCGGTTTGTGGATGATAGGCTGTACTCATATCTAAACGAGTACCCAAAGACTTTTGCAATGATTGCCAAAAGTTAGATGTGAATCGGCTGTCTCTATCAGAGATAATTGAGATTGGAACGCCGTGCCTTGTTACGATCTCCTTCAAATAGATTCGCGTGAGACGTTCCATTTTGTCGGTTTCCTTCATGGCAAGGAAGTGAGCAGATTTGGTTAGACGATCAACTATTACCCATATAGTATCGCAACCACTTGATGTTTTCGGGAGTTTAGTGATGAAATCCATAGAAATTTGCTCCCATTTCCATTCTGGAATATCCGGTTGCTGTAGCAAACCGGTGGGCTTTTGATATTCAGCTTTAACTTTTGAACATGTGAGGCACTTGCTGACATACGTGGTAATCTCTGCTTTCATGTTTGGCCACCAGTATGATCCCTTGATGCCATGATACATCTTGTCAGATCCAGGATGTATAGAATATTTGGACTTGTGAGCTTCATCCATCACAAAGTCTCGAAGATTCCCAAACTTGGGTAACCAGATTCGGTTTGCGAAGTATTTGACCCCATTGGGTTTGGTTTCAAATTGATTCTCCATATTTCGCAAGGCCTCTTCCTTGATGTTTTCAGGTTTCAATGCTTCGAGTTGAGCAGTGAGAATTTGAATGATGAGATCATTATGGATGGTTATGCTAAGGGCTCGGACTCGAAGTGGTTTTGTGCGCTCTTTGCGACTTAGGGCATCGGCAACCACATTTGCTTTGCCCGGATGGTACTTGATCTCGCAGTCATAGTCGGTGAGTAACTCGACCCAGCGACGTTGCCTCATATTGAGATCCTTCTGATCGAATATATGCTGGAGGCTTTTGTGATCGGTGAAGATGGTACATTTTGTGCCATACATATAGTGTCTCCAGATCTTGAGTGCGAACACTACGGCTCCTAATTCGAGATCATGAGTTGTGTAGTTCTTCTCGTGAACTTTGAGTTGTCGGGAGGCGTAGGCAATAACCTTGTCTCGTTGCATCAACACGCAACCAAGACCTTGGTGTGAGGCATCGCAGTATACCACGAAGTCTTCATTGCCTTCGGGTAGTGATAGAATTGGTGCACTGCAAAGCTTTTGCTTCAATAGCTGAAATGCTGACTCTTGTTTATCAGTCCAATCGAACTTCTTTTCCTTCTGAGTCAGTATTGTGAGAGGTTGAGCTATTTTGGAGAAACTCTCAATGAAACGCCGATAATAACCTGCCAGTCCTAAGAATTGGCGTACTTCGGTCGGCGTCGTCGGTGCTTGCCAGCACTTGATAGCCTCAATCTTTGATGGATCTACGTGAATTCCTTGACTATCAATCACATGACCAAGGAACTGAACGGTTTTCATCCAGAACTCACACTTGGAGAATTTAGCATATAACTCTTCGTGTCTAAGAAGTTCTAGAATGACTTTGAGATGCTGCGCGTGCTCTTGCTCATTGCGCGAGTAAATAAGAATGTCATCAATGAAAACAATGACAAGCTTGTCTAGATATGGTTTGCACACACGGTTCATAAGATCCATGAATACTGCCGGTGCGTTAGTCAAACCAAAGGCCATAACCTGAAACTCGTAATGACCATAGCGAGTTCGGAAAGCGGTTTTCGGAATGTCTTCATCGCGAACTCGTAACTGATGATAACCTGATCTTAGATCTATCTTCGAATAGATATTTGACCCCTGAAGTTGGTCGAATAGGTCATCAATTCGAGGTAGTGGATAACGATTCTTGACGGTCAATTTGTTCAACTCTCTGTAGTCGATACACATCCTGAATGAACCGTCCTTCTTTTTCACAAACAGGACCGGAGCTCCCCATGGTGAAGAACTCGGTCTAATGAATCCCTTATCCAGGAGTTCCTGCAACTGAGTAGACAACTCCTGAAGTTCTGAAGGGGCTAAACGATATGGTGCTCGTGCAACAGGTGCTGCCCCCGGCACGAGATCGATCGAGAACTCAACTTGTCTCGGTGGTGGAAGGCCAGGTAAGTCTTCGGGAAAGACTTCTGGATAATCTCTAACAATGGGCACATCCTCAAGTCGTTTCTCTTCCGACTTTTTCTCCAAGACATGTGCGAGAATCGCCTGGTACCCTTTCCTAAGGTACCTGCGAGTTTTCATGCAGGACATGATATTCAGTCTCGTCCTACCGGTCTCCCCTTGTATGATTAGAGTACTACCGGTGACAAGAGGTATGCGGACGATTTTGTCATAGCAGACAATTTCAGCTCGGTGCTTGGATAACCAATCCATTCCAATAATGACGTCGAAACTTCCAATTTCAACGGGTATAAGGTCAATAGAGAAGATTTCATCAGATAGATTTAAAGTGCAATTTGGTATTACACTGTCAGCCTCAATTAACTTGCCATTAGCTAATTCTACAATGTACTTAGCATCTAAGGCAATAGGGGCAATGTTAAGCAATTGACTAAACTCATCAGACATGAAGCTCCTATCAGCACCAGAATCAAATAGAACAGAAGCAGTAAGATTGTTGAGAAGAAACGTACCCGAGACCACATTTGGGTCTTGACGGGCCTCTCCTGAGTTCAGAACGAAAGCTCTTCCCTTCGCAGTGTTGTTACCCTTGTTCTTCAGCTTTGGGCACTCATTCCTAAAGTGTCCAGTATCTCCACACTCATAGCAGGATTTTGGTTGGCTGGTGGTGGTGTTGGTGTTGACGGTAGTAGACCTACAGTCTTTGGTCAAATGTCCATACCTTTGACATTTTCCACAAGGTGTGCTGCAAGGACCATCATGATGACGGTGGCACTTTGAACAGTAGGGCTTATTTCCAGTGTAGCCCTTGTTGGAACCAGAACCAGTGTTGGTGGTCTTATCAGACTCAGACCTCTTTGATGATGATTGGTTTTGAGTGGTGTTCCCAGACCACTTTCTCTTGTTGTTATTACCAGATGATGGAGCAGATGTCTCACGGCTGACAACCATAGCCATGAGTTCATGGGCAATTCCGATAGCTCTATCAAGGGTGGTTGGTTGAGCTGAGGCGACATTCCCCTGGATATTCTCCGGAAGTCCTCGAATATACTTCATGATACTTTTTCTTTCCGTATCAACCAAACCTGGGCACAACAGAGCGAACTGCTGGAACTTGGTGGTGTACCCAGCAATATCATTCCCTTGTACCTCCAGATGCCAGAACTCCACTTCCAGCCGGTGAAGTTCTTCCTCGCGACAGTACTTCTCCCTTAGCTTTTTCTTCAATTCAGGCCAAGGAAGTCGGTTTGCGATCTCGACGCCAATAGAGTTTGCGTGGTTGTTCCACCACGTTAGTGCACCTTCTTGAAAGGTGTATGCAGCAAACTTGACCTTACTATCTTCAGCACAGTTGCAGAGACTGAAGACGGATTCCATTCTTTCAATCCATCGGATTAAGCCAATAGCACCTTCCGTGCCCTTAAAGTAGAGTGGCTTGCAGCTGAGAAAGTCCTTGTAGGAACAAGGTTTGATAACAGGAGTACGAGAGGTATTGACAGTCTCTGCATTCCTTAGAGCTTCTTGAGCAGCCATGGCTTCGGCTACAGCTCGGGTAACCGCAGCATTGAGTTCAGCTTGACTGAAACCAGTCTTCTTTGGCGGCATGATTCTAACAAAAGCAAAGAGAGTGGATGAGTTGTTTGCACCAAAACATGATACATCACATATGCATATATATATTTATGGGGTAATATACAATGACACAAGTGATAATCACATTTGACAAACAACAAAGTTGCATACTAGATGCGAGTTTGCAAGTAGGTGGGGTACGGTTTTACTTATGGAGCCTATAGTCCTTCAAACAATAAGTTCCATTTGTGATTCTAAGGAAATAGAATGATGGAGGAAATACAAAATGATATATTCCTCGCGAATATGTGATTGTACAGCGGAAATGTGTTGTGAGATGTTATGTGCGTATGAAAGGATAGACAATAGTAATTCATACACATCGTCTTTGATAGTGAATATGTTAATGAGTGTATTATCGTGTGTGATATATATATACTCGATATATATAATAGCTTAGAAGGTAATACACGAGTGGGGCTTAATCATATATCTTCTATATATAATAGCCTATAAAGTAGCACATAAATGAGGCCTATGTATGTATATACGCCTATATCCCATAATAGCCTAATGATTGTCTAACACTAATCAAGTATTAGTCACGGTTTCTCTCGTGGTCAGAGTCAACTAATGCATTCCTGTTCAACATAACCCCTTTCAGATTTCACATCATCTTTATTTAATTGTACATAGTTAGCTACGCTATGTTAAATTAAACTCGTATGACATGATCACTGAACCAGTTATACCTAATGAGGAATACTGCCTAACGGTCATAGTCTAGGCCCACTAAATGCAACCTAGTTCACTATAACCTTAGGCTCTGATACCAATCTGTCGCACCCCCAAATTATAATGCGGAAGCAGGTCGGTTCGGGGCGCGACTAATCAATATACAAAGCACACAAGATTGCATAATGAACGACCACTACATGCGTCGTTTACAAATACATTGATATTATAAAAGTTTTACACTGTTATAACATAGTTTACAAAAGCTCCTGAGTTCGATTGATAGAGATTCTATGGCATAACTAAATTATACAAAATATAGTAATGCATGACAATCTCTTGATGTCTGAATGTGACTCGAGCTAATGGGCATCTTGAGTGGCAGACCTACTGCTGCTG
The DNA here is from genome assembly GCA_949592205.1 of Helichrysum umbraculigerum. Classification (NCBI taxonomy): domain Eukaryota; kingdom Viridiplantae; phylum Streptophyta; class Magnoliopsida; order Asterales; family Asteraceae; genus Helichrysum; species Helichrysum umbraculigerum. Next base: position 112,882,924 of record CATIUR010000003.1, on the reverse strand, counting down.
ATCACCTGTGATACATGCTAAAATGGGTCAGCGAAAACGCTGGTGAGCTCACAGGTTTGTATGTCAACACATATTTGTATGAACCGCAAGATTTAATGATAATTGAATTTAAAATGCAATTAAGCAAAATAAAAGTTATACAGCCATGAGCACATAGTTTGAGCTTAACTCGAGATGTCAGGTCCACATTTAAGGTATCCTGAGCGAGGTGCCTCCTACGAGTGCCTAATCAAACACTCGTCTACACAAATATTAATACATCCGTTTTACCAGTTAGTGCGTGCTAACCCGGATGAGGCTGGTCAAACCTATATGGATCCATATACTAATATTCACGCTACTACGTATTACCAAACTATGCTGATGGAGGGCTTTAAAAATGATTAGAGAAAATAACTCATGCAGTATTCGATTTAATGATACTTGCGTTCATATTGTAAAACAAAACATGCAATGGATCACACCCCTGAGAAAATATATTTAAAAAGGGGCTATGAGACTCACCTGAGCCTAATGAATTGTTAGCAAACAATTAGGATGATTCACAATGATTTGATGTCGTTACAACGACTGAACCTGCAGGGCGTCTTAGACGCGCAAGGTTTTGATAAATGATTAGATTCTTGAAACCTGTCGGGCGTATTGAACGCGCAAGGTTTAATTGATTAGATGACTCTACGGACCATCTATGCTAGTTATCCCATTAACTAGTTATGACCAAACACTTTGGTTAATGATTATGTTTGAGTTTGTGAAAATGTTTACGGCCCATTGGTGATTGATTGAAATAATAATTCTTCAATTATTATTACTACTTTCATTTGTTGTGAACTTATAAAAGCATATTTGAAGTGTTTAAATGTTGTATCGTATAAGTATGAAATATGTCGCAATGTCAGACACTTAGTGTAAACCTTTAGTTTTAAGTTTATGGAAAAACGGAGGTCCGAAAACTAAAATATGCCATTTTGGACCCCTAGATGACTCCGGATGGCCTAAAACTGACTAGGCTAAGGTACTTAGCCTTGTCCATTGGGTTGTTTTTGAATGACCGAGCGAATTTGAGCCCAATCCGTTACAATAAATTTTTCATCGAGAAGCTACCATGTTTTAACTTGTTAAATCGTCGACGTTTTCGAAAATTTACTTGTTCTGTTTTAGCTAGAATTCGCAGGGCTAGTTTATTGATCCGTTGGATCAGGAAATATAACGGGGGAATCCGCCGTATTCATTTGAATACGCCGTATTGGTGGCTTTTGTGGGGAATACGCCGTATTCATTTGAATACGACCGTATTCATGAAAAATAGAGGGAATACGCCGGATTCCCATGAATCCGACCGTATTCATGGCAAACAACAGGAATACGCCGTATTCCATTGAATACGCCGTGTTCATGTTTTCTGGGCGGGAATACGCCGGATTCCCGTGAATCCGACCGTATTCCGAGGTCTGGTTCGAGTCTGTCTTGGCCAAAATCACCCAAACCCATATCTAATCCGAAATCAACAATCAATCATCTAATCTAACATCACTACATGATAATATATGCTATTTACAAACGAAATTTCAAAGTTTAAGTTAACAATTTCTTACCAAAATTTTGATGAACGGATGATGATGATAATGGTAATGAAGATGATGATGGTGAGGATGATCCAAAGATGATGATGATGATAATCTAGTTGTTGTTGTTGTTTGATAATTTGAAAGAAATGAGAGAAAGAGATAGAGCCGAGAGATAGATAGATGGAAAATGAAATGAAACCAAAAGGGTGCGTTTGGTGTTAGTTCATCCGGCTCCAATTATTGGAGTCGGTTGGGCTCCCATTTGTGGTACAAAATACCCGTGTTTTTGTACCCGATCGAATAATAATAAAATGTTTTAATTCGATAAATTTCTATAATTGATTTCGTACGTATTTTGATCGAAGTATTTTAATAAAAATACTTTTAATGAGATATAAAAATATATCATTGTTTTATGTTTTGGAGACGGACACGATTCGAGTGGTTTCGTTGCGTTTGAGTAAAAATATAAAACGAAATATGTTTCATTTTATCTAATGTAAATAATAATTACTATCTCCAATTAATAATACATTATTTATAAAGGTTGTCGCGAATGTTTTACATTAGTACGATACGAATACTTTATATATTATCAAAATAATATATAATAAATATGTAGATATTAAATAATCATTCGGTATTACTTAATATTTGATTTTCACCAATGCCGTATAAATGAATCGGAAATTTGGCCGATTTGAAAATGAACGATTAAATATAATCGTGAACTGATATATATTCAACAATATATACATTGATACATACAATTAGCCTAATACATAGCACTAATTACATGTATTTCTAAATGATTAGGAACTACAAACTAGTCCTAATTTGACGGGTGTCACACTGAATGAGGGAGATCCTTGATTAAGGATCCTAAGTTTATTCCGGACTATGCATAGCTCAGGATCCTGAACCTATATTAGTTCAGGATCATGTGCTGTTTAACATGTTTGTTTTCCTTGAGTATTGACCAGGTCATAAGAGGAACGCGTCATCTGAGATATGCCCCGGATTATATGGCAAGGTCTTGATACGCTTATATGAAGACGAAGTCTAATGTACGTGTAAAATGAAGTCAAAAGAGACGTTGGTGGTCTTCATCCTTCATCGGAGGATCCATGAAATCTTGGGAATATTGTTATACGCTCTTTGTATTTAAACGAGGCATGGATGATCATTTATGTAACATCCTCAAATTGGGCCTAGGAGTAATAGGTATTTCCTGTAAATTTAAATGCGATTTAAATTTGTTATATGTATTGTGATAATTGAAAATAATAGGTCAAACAGTTATATGACTTTTTGTGAATAGTAAATTATTAACTGTTTTAAATTTATTTAGTTGACGGTAAAATAAAATTGTATTTCCCCGCAAATGGTTTTTAAGTTTCAGACAATAATAAATACGGGGAATAAAAAACTAACACTTATATGGTATATTATGTGGATGGGTCGGTTTTTATTTCCCTCCACACATACATACATACGTACGTATACACACACACACACATTTAACACAATCAATCCACAAAATCTTGAAGAAATCATCAAATTGGAGCTTCTAAACACGAATTCAAGCTTCCTTAATCATCACAAACAAGGTATGATCATGTGTTCTTGATTTTATAAACCCTAGAAATTGGGGGTTTTGATGTTCTTGATTTAAATCCGAAATTAGGGTTTCAAAAGTGTGAATTGATGTTAATTAAGCTTCAATAACATGTTATAATCATTCTAGCATCATCTTAATCATGTTATATGTGTTAATTTCGTGTTTGATATAACCCTAGAAATTAGGGTTTTGGGTATTTGTTTAATTGGTATGATTAATCTTGAAATAAAACTTGTAGTCATGTTAGAAGGGTTAGTTAGTGCTTAATTTGTGATTATAACCTAAGCCCTAACTTGGAAATTAAGAATTTGATTAAGTGTTCATAATGTGCTTGGAGAAAAAATGGATGATTGTGATGAACTTGAAATTAGTAGTAGTTATGAATACTTAATTAGTAATCAAAGTGTAAAGTTGGCACTCATGGGAATAAGAATTTATAAAACTTAGCCTTGAGGTTTTGATGAATTTGTGATAATTTAGGTTAATGACCTTGTAATGATTTAATCATGCTACTTAGTGATAAGTAAATGGATTAAAGAGATGTTGTGATCATAATGATCATGAATTGAGAAGTGACTGTGAATTAATAAGGATAATGCGATTATTCGTAAGCTTGAAATGATTAATGAAAGGTTGATGATCATAGGTAATTAACTATGAAGTTGTAGTTACTAAATGTGTGATATATTGATAATGAGTTTGAAACAAAGGCCTATAATGATTAGGGTAATAACTCACTGAAATTGAGTTTATGAATCAAGTTGTACTACTTTAACATGAGTTGATTGTTATGGACGAGTTACTAACTTGTTATTTAATTGAATTCTCAGATATGGAGAAGACTCAGTGACATTAGACTACTGAGTGGGCGACTATGATTGTCGGTGAGTGGATCTTGGACTTTCAGTCTAAGTTAGTTGTAACAACATGGTTACAACGGGTAAACTTGGTTTATTGCAATGATTGCTTTAATATTAAATTGCCATGATGGCTAATATTTGATTGATTATTGGCGTCCATTGTGCTATGATAGTTGTAGACTATTTGATTTGGTGGGGGTCAACTAATGTGTTGGGTTTGGATACTATTACTAGGACTTCGCAAGTGCCTTGTACATGTGTTGGACACTGAAATTGCGTCGTGTGTAGTAATAGTACCAAACTATCAGTTTAACCTCTGATTTGGCCGTCAGTTGGTTTTAAGTGTTACTTGGGGAACCATCCGCGGCATGAGGGTACCTCAAGGACCACCGATCCTTCTATGTTGCTTGTGCATTGCTTGGTTATAGGCATGTGTTAAGCTGAGTTAGATTGATAGCTTGGGATCTATTCACTTAGCTTCGTGCTAACCCCTCATTACTTCTTGCAGGGTTACTTTTGTATGTGGGTGGGCAAGAAGTACATATGGAATGGAATGTTTGACAAGCTCACTCTGAAATAGATAACACGTTAATGATTTAACAACATATTTGGATTTCTATAACACCTAAACTTAATGTGTGTAATGATTAGAATAATCTAGTTTTAAAGGTTTGTATATAAGTGGATTGCTATTTGAAATGTATGTAAGCAATCCACTGGTTTCTATTAATCATGCGCTTCCGATATGTTTAAAAAAAAAAATGTCCTTGTATTTCGAGACGGGTGTTATAAATTGGTATCAGAGCATAGGTTTGGGAGAATTGGACATTGGTTATGTTCAATCCCAAATCTATATGATGTGTCAAGTCAAACATTCCAGGGATGGGGTTTAGTAATTGTATGAAAATGTGGTTATTGAATATGTACTAACCTATAACAAGTTCCAAGAGTGTTGTTTTGGATGCAGAGACGGAGGAACATGAGGAACCGTCTGGTATTCTCAATGATTCCTCAATACTCGTGGGCCTAGATGTGCCAGGTAATTTCTGATAAGCTTGATGAATTTTAATAAGCTTTGACTGTTTGCTTTACTATGATATGATTGTTAGTAAAGTAAATTGAATTATTGGTGAATATCGCTTGTTAATAAGTTGATAAATGCAAAGTGTGATTATAGATCCTTGCTAGGGAATTATTTGATAAATGATAAACTGAATTGATGTGACTTGATATGATGAAATTAATGGGATGTTGGTATTCTCCATTAATAGGTTTCGAATCGTGTTGTTATGTGAATTAGAAAGAGTCTAGTTGTTAGAATATGTGTTTTGACTTGGTAAAGTCAAGTTGAATGTGGTCGTGTCAAACTTGATAATAACTATGTTACGAAGTGATGAATGTGACTAGATTTTTATGTGTTTAGCATTGATCATAATTGGGTTGAATTATGATCTTTGTATTGAAAGTGTTAAGATAGAAAGTCAAAGTGGTCAACGAGTCCAAATGTGTGTTGACAAGTTGTGAAAAGTTAAAGTGATTATGAATTTGGAAAATTTGTTGAAATTGATTTAAAAATGATGATTTTAATGTGGATTGGTGTTTTAGAGTTATAGCATAATACCAATATTGAAAATGGTTTTGTGTGACTTGGAATAGTCAACAAAGTGTGAATTGATTGTTTGAATAGTGGTTATATGGGTTGAAACCCAAATGGGTTGTTAAAGTACCCAAATGGGTCGGTTATTGGTCAAATGGTTAATATGCATGTGGGTTCGAAAATAATGAAGGTTAAAGTGACTTTAAGTCATAAGTATAGTAACAAAGTGCGTGAAAGTGTTCGGATAGTCAATGTGGTTGTTTGGTTGAAAATGCCCAATTGGACCCTAAACGGGTCAATGAGTCAAAACAGGATATAATGTGTATATATAGATGATGAATGTGCCCACACGTCATAATTATATGTAGAAACATGTTGGCAAAGGGTGGAACCCTGAAAGTATGCCGTTTGGAATATAGCGTGTCAACCAAAATGGTCCAAAATGGCCTAAAATTGGTTATATGGTCGTTTTCTCGTAAAACGTGTAATTTGAAAAAGTGTAAAAAGGAAAAGTTTCATTTTGGCATGGTGAAGGTGCCTGCAAAATTTCAGAGTCTAACTCTTTACGGTTTAGGAGATATGCGCGTTTGAATTTCGTGTTTTTGCACTAAAATTTCTGAGTTGCTGCAGCATGTTGAATCCGGTCGTATTCCCATGAATACGTACGTATTCCCATGAATACGGGCGGATTCATTGGGCGGATTCCTTAAAAATGGTTCTGTCTCGTGAAGTTGGCGGGAATACGGCGGATTCCCCAGAATCCGGGCGGATTCCCATGAATACGGACGTATTCCCTTGAATACGAACGTATTCCCATGTTTTGAGATATTTCTTGTGCTATGTGTTATATTAAGTGAATTTAATATGAAAATTCGTAAATTTCGACGTTCGACGTAACGTTGGACGTAGAATTTCCTCTAGAAAGTTTCGGTGTCCGATTAAGATGAAATTTACATGTCCACTCAAAAACGGGCCAACGGTCAAAGCTCATCGCTTTGCCATAAGCCCTGTCAGTTTTCAGCACTTCGGGGTCGTTTGGGGCCCGAAAATCGCATTTTACTGTTTTTCAGACATTATTTCGGACTTTTAGCTTATGATTTGTATTGGGCTTTTGTTTCTTTGAGCCCAGGGATCATTCCTATGACTAAATATAATGTAAAAACTTGTTTTAAGAGGTTCACCCATTTTATTATGTATGAATCGTTTGTAAGCGGTTTAACTAACTGCATAGTATATCAGTAAAGGTATTGTTGCTTGTTGCTTGTTAGGGTAAATAGATATTGATTATGTGAATCATGTTATATGAATTATTTGAAATACAATGAAGTATTTGAATCATGAAAATATGAGATTGAAATAAAGGTTTTAAGAGTTGAGGAAATAATTATATGAGCTTACTCTTGCTTGATAACTAAATAGTGAAGGTTATTTATTAATCAACTCAGGAATTATATATTGATGAACATGTGTGAATATTGCAGAACATATTAAAAAAAATTGGTGAGGAATGTCTGTGTTGTTTATGAAAACTTGATGGTATGTGTAATTTGCATTCAAAGTGACAAGTTGAAAGTGGTAGATATATAGTTGTTTATCTGTTGCATGAGGTTATTATATGTGTAATAATTGTTGATTTCACATTTGTGAAATATGTAATAGTAAAAGTTAATCACTTTGAAGATGGATGGTATGAAGTGGCCTTAGAATGAAGTGTGACTGACATAATATGACGACGTCTGGCCAACGTATTTATATTATGCCATTTCACATGGAGTTGTTGAGGTTATTAAGTACCCAATGAAGCTAAATGATTTTAAAATAACGGATGACATATGTTGACCTGCAGTTATGAAATAGTTATTGACTGACTAATATAAGGTGGTATTAAGCTGCTCAACTAGTGTTAATTTGGAGACATTGTACAAGAAGAATTTGAACGGGTTATACTACTTGTTAAAAATGAGTATGTGATTATTTGTTTGTAATGTTTGAGGCTTAGTAAAGATTAACATAGCTGGATAGCTTAGTATTAGAAAATTATGTGAAACCATGGCCTTGGGAAAAGTAAAATAGTCAGGTAAATAAGAGTTTTAATTGTTGGATTGATAATATTATTATAATTATGTGTGAATTACATATAATCTTTCGTATTTTTGCATATCTAATGACTAGATAAAGTGGTAAATTGTAATTTGAAAAGTTATGTGATGAGATAAGTTAAGTAGAGGTCGGCTAAATTGGATTAAATAGGTGAATATTGTTGAAAAATGTGTTGATGATTAGCACATTTTGATAATGTGGTACGTGTGCTGGTATAGCAAGGTATCATTGAACGAGACTTAGCATGTATCCAATATAATTTGGTGCTAAGTGATTGTGTAACTATATGATAATAGTATTAACTATAGGATTTGACCTCTACTTTGCTTATTAATATGTGGTTAGTGTTACATGATTCCCAGATATTTTAATAAAAATGGGTTTCATGTACCTCAGTGATATGTGGATATTAGCGTAGATGCTAGTTATAATTGAAATTTAAATTTCATCGATGATATGTGTATTGTGGTTTCCATAACCACTGTTTTTGTTATTGAAAAAGATATAACTCATATATTAATTTTAAAGACCTATCACGTTGATAGTTCTGTTTGTGAAAGTATATTACTATACTTAGTGAAGTGATAATTTGTTTAAAAGTGACCCTGGTGTATATGAAGATAAGATTTAGGTACATTATATGTGCTGAAATGAGAAATTGAAGCATGTACATTGGATATGTGCATGTGTAATTAGGTTGAAAACATATATCTTAAAGTGGATTAAATGTATACATATTTTGTGTATGCGTGATTAGTGATTAAGATACGCATAGAGATGATATGCATAAGTAATTTAAATTGTACATATACCTTATGTGCAATTAGTGATGAATAACTATGTAGTTAGGGAATTGAAAATAAAGTGTGAACCAAACTTCACACGAGGTATGATGTGATTAAATTTCCTAGATTAATTAAGGATGATTAGATTTCGTGGACGAAATCTCTTTAAGGGGGAGAGATTTGTAACATCCTCAAATTGGGCCTAGGAGTAATAGGTATTTCCTGTAAATTTAAATGCGATTTAAATTTGTTATATGTATTGTGATAATTGAAAATAATAGGTCAAACAGTTATATGACTTTTTGTGAATAGTAAATTATTAACTGTTTTAAATTTATTTAGTTGACGGTAAAATAAAATTGTATTTCCCCGCAAATGGTTTTTAAGTTCCAGACAATAATAAATACGGGGAATGAAAAACTAACACTTATATGGTATATTATGTGGATGGGTCGATTTTTATTTCCCTCCACACATACATACATACGTACGTATACACACACACACATTTAACACAATCAATCCACAAAATCTTGAAGAAATCATCAAATTGGAGCTTCTAAACACGAATTCAAGCTTCCTTAATCATCACAAACAAGGTATGATCATGTGTTCTTGATTTTATAAACCCTAGAAATTGGGGGTTTTGATGTTCTTGATTTAAATCCAAAATTAGGGTTTCAAAAGTGTGAATTGATGTTAATTAAGCTTCAATAACATGTTATAATCATTCTAGCATCATCTTAATCATGTTATATGTGTTAATTTCGTGTTTGATATAACCCTAGAAATTAGGGTTTTGGGTATTTGTTTAATTGGTATGATTAATCTTGAAATAAAACTTGTAGTCATGTTAGAAGGGTTAGTTAGTGCTTAATTTGTGATTATAACCTAAGCCCTAACTTGGAAATTAAGAATTTGATTAAGTGTTCATAATGTGCTTGGAGAAAAAATGGATGATTGTGATGAACTTGAAATTAGTAGTAGTTATGAATACTTAATTAGTAATCAAAGTGTAAAGTTGGCACTCATGGGAATAAGAATTTATAAAACTTAGCCTTGAGGTTTTGATGAATTTGTGATAATTTAGGTTAATGACCTTGTAATGATTTAATCATGCTACTTAGTGATAAGTAAATGGATTAAAGAGATGTTGTGATCATAATGATCATGAATTGAGAAGTGACTGTGAATTAATAAGGATAATGCGATTATTCGTAAGCTTGAAATGATTAATGAAAGGTTGATGATCATAGGTAATTAACTATGAAGTTGTAGTTACTAAATGTGTGATATATTGATAATGAGTTTGAAACAAAGGCCTATAATGATTAGGGTAATAACTCACTGAAATTGAGTTTATGAATCAAGTTGTACTACTTTAACATGAGTTGATTGTTATGGACGAGTTACTAACTTGTTATTTAATTGAATTCTCAGATATGGAGAAGACTCAGTGACATTAGACTACTGAGTGGGCGACTATGATTGTCGGTGAGTGGATCTTGGACTTTCAGTCTAAGTTAGTTGTAACAACATGGTTACAACGGGTAAACTTGGTTTATTGCAATGATTGCTTTAATATTAAATTGCCATGATGGCTAATATTTGATTGATTATTGGCGTCCATTGTGCTATGATAGTTGTGGACTATTTGATTTGGTGGGGGTCAACTAATGTGTTGGGTTTGGATACTATTACTAGGACTTCGCAAGTGCCTTGTACATGTGTTGGACACTGAAATTGCGTCGTGTGTAGTAATAGTACCAAACTATCGGTTTAACCTCTGATTTGGCCGTCAGTTGGTTTTAAGTGTTACTTGGGGAACCATCCGCAGCATGAGGGTACCTCAAGGACCACCGATCATTCTATGTTTCTTGTGCATTGCTTGGTTATAGGCATGTATTAAGCTGAGTTAGATTGATAGCTTGGGATCTATTCACTTAGCTTCGTGCTAACCCCTCATTACTTCTTGCAGGGTTACTTTTGTATGTGGGTGGGCAAGAAGTACATATGGAATGGAATATTTGACAAGCTCACTCTGAAATGGATAACACGTTAATGATTTAACAACATATTTGGATTTCTATAACACCTAAACTTAATGTGTGTAATGATTAGAATAATCTAGTTTTAAAGGTTTGTATATAAGTGGATTGCTATTTGAAATGTATGTATGCAATCCACTGGTTTCTATTAATCATGCGCTTCCGATATGTTTAAAAAAAAAAATGTCCTTGTATTTCGAGACGGGTGTTATAATTTAGGTTAACGAATATTCACTATTTTCACCTGCAACTCACACAAACACTCTGCTATTTCTCTCTTTTACGCTTATTTCATCGGCACTTAGCTAGATTCACACACAAATTCACTTAGCCGATCATCCTTGTGCTCTTAGTTTGTAATCAATTGCTTTCATTTTTATAAGATTAACAAAGGCAATGATCATTTGATCCTTCCCGAGGATTTGTGCCGGCGATCAACCTTGATCAAGGGCTTTCCTCGTACATCATCGTGTCGTTTTTGATTGTTTATCATTTATATTGCTTTAATCGTATTCTTTTTACATTTTCATTGTCAAAGTAGCATTATCCTTAATCTGTTCTTGAGCTTTGATATTAAAACATTTGTTCAACAAGGATCAACACATTCAAATCGTTATTTTTACACGAAATATACACTTACTAATAGAGATAATCGTGTTTCTACGTAATTATCTTGAGAGTAATTTTTACACCTAACCTCACAAACTAAATTTGATCACTTAATTGCTTTTAGTAATTTTTGACCAAAACAATAAGGAAAAAAAAATACACAAACAGAAGATCGTTAAAACGCAAATCAGATGTAAAAAACCTAATCGAACAACCCAAGTCTATAACCTACATATAAATTGTGAAAAACCGAAATCCACAAACACAAAAGAAAAATGTTCAATTTAAAGATACAAAATAACATACCAATGGATAATAATGATTTATCTATCTGAAATTCGTTAAAAGAAAATGAAAGTGATGAGAAAATTGATAAGGAAGAAGGATAGATGCTTAACTCTGAAGAGCAGGAAGATGGTTTGAAATGAAATTGAAATTGAGAGGATGCATTACTATCAAAAAGGGGCGGTGCAAATGACCTATAGAAAGAAAACCGTGCACTGCATTGGATATTGAAAAGATTCTTGACATAGCTTGCATGTGTATATGCATAGGAAAAACCATTCACGAAAAACGATGAAGGCACAACTACTAATTTAATTAAGTTAGTAATTAAAAGAAAATAAAAAAAGGAGAAAATTTCTTGATTCTTAACTATGACACATCATCAAAATATCAACCTTAGATCGGGCCAAATCAGCTATATGACATCAGCATAATACTCCTTATATTAGATAGGAAAGATAATTTAAATGAAAGAAATTGCAATAGTTTGAGATTCTCAAAGTCTTTACACTCTCTTACCTTGTTAAGTTTGTAATTTAATAATTTTTATATAGATGAAAGACTTTTTATTATTGGAGCTAAAACTTTTTCAAAAAAAAAGCTCTTTATCTAAAAAAGCTTTGTAAAAAATTCATTGTTGGTTAAAATTATAATTCCACAACCTATAGCCCCTCACTCCTCATTTAATTAGTTTAGATTGGTTTAAAGGTTTGAAAAACTTTGTCTGAATGGAGCAAAAGCTTTTATAATTTTGTTAAAAAAACTTAGTAAAAAGCTATGGGTGTGAATGCTCATAAACTTTAATATTCTTTTGTACGTGTAGATCATAAACTTTAAAATATCTCTTTTTCTGGCCATTTTATGCACATTAATGTTTTTTGTTTGTGGTATACTATTAAAATAAATTTTGTATAAAAATTATCAATATTATTATATTTTAACCCTAACTATTACGAGTAGGGATGTTTATGGTCCGGTTTGACCAGTTTGAACATAAATTTTAGACCAAACTGATAATTACGATTTGACATTTTCTCAAAGCTGACCACCCAATTTAATGTATCAAACCAAACCAACCAAAGCAGTTGAATCCGGTTTGATTCTGCCAGTTTCACGGTTTATAGCACCTCTTTTTTGTATCCAATATTTAGTAAAAATTATGTTAACTAACATTCAAGTTACATAATACGAGAAATAATGCAACTATTATTATCATATAGGTTTTATTATAAATATATAAATACATTATCTACTCTTGGTAAAAAAAAAAAAATGTTTAGCAATATCAATTAATAAAAAAGTGACATTCATAACTAGGGGTGTTCATGGATGGTTAACCGAAAAATGGAAAAATATCGGTTCGGTTAACCCAAAATCGATTCGATTCAACTGGTTTTCGGTTCGGTTTTTCGGTTTCGGACTATTTTGAACACCCCTATTCATAACATTGTTACATAACCGAAAGTTTTCATTTACTTTCTTTAATATGAATTTAATACGTTGCATAAGTTGGCAAATATCGAAATAACCACTTTTGCTACCATAGAAGAAGCAAATATGAAATTTATTTGTTAAAGACATACCAAATCTTTGAGGTAAATATAAAATAACAAACGATTTATATAAAAAAGTTTAATGCGGTCCGATTTGGTTTAGATGGCCGGTTTGAATTTTAAAACCGTAAACCGAACCATATATAACGGTTTGACAAAACTCAAACTACTAAACCAATTATGAAAAATGAACCTGGCCAAACCGACCAAATCACTTCGGTTTGGACAGTTTAAATGGTTTCGGCCAAACCATGAATATCCCTAATTACGAGTACTCTTTAGTATTTTTGTAATAAATATTGGGGTTAATACACAAGGATGGGATTAAAGTATTACAAAATGTTCATTTGGAATACTAAAGTTTATGATTTGACAAAACTATAACCCAACTTTTAAAACCTCTCCCAAGAGAAAAACGAGCTGATAAAGATTCATCAATTTGAACAATTTTATAAACTTTGATTATCCTTGTAAACATTTTAATAAACTTTAGTTATCCTTGTTAGAGAAGAGTTCAATCGAGACCATTTATTTTGTGTGAGAATGAGGGAACCAACCATAATATGCCATGTGTCACTTTTTTCTCTTTCATCAACGTTTTTAAAAATTAAATATCTTACAAACGACAAGTCGAAAAATCATGAAAATTGCACCATATTTTTCAACGTTTTATTCTCTTCGATTTGCCGTCCATCAAGGCATACTTCCGACGAACTTTTTTTTTTCATTTTTTTGGTGGGTTTTACATATTAGTAACACATGTGTTAGTGATTGATTATACATTTGATTTAGGGTTTAGGGTTAGGGTTTAGAGTTAGGGTTTAGCAGGGTTTAGTGTTAGGGCTTAGCAGGGTTTAGGGTTAGGGTTTAGCAGGTTTAGGGTTTAGTATGATTTAGGGTTTAGAGTTTTATAAAGCGTTTAGGGTTTAGGGTTTGGGGTTTATGGGTTAGGGTTTAGGGTTTACGGTTGGGAGTTTGGGGTTTCGGGACGAAACCCCAAACTCCCAACCCTAAACCCCAAACCCTAAACCCTAAACGCAACACTGTAACACATGTGTTAGTAATGTGAAACTCACTAAAAATAATGAAAAAAAACTCGTCGAAAGTATGCCTTAATGGACGGCAAATCGAAGAGGATCAAACGCTGAATCTAATGGTGCAATTTTCATAATTTTTCGATTTGTCGTTTGTGAGATATTTAACTTAAGGGGTAAATGGGTTTTGTATTCTCTTTGTACGCATGACACCATATCATTGGTTCCTCTATTCTCACATATATTTTAGTCTTATTTGAACCTTACCCATCCTTGTAAATATATTAATACACTTTAGTTACCCTTAAACACAATACGTATAGTTAACTGATAGTTTTGTCAAATCATAAACTTTAGTACCCCAAACGAACAATTTGGGATACTTTAATCCCCTATGTGTGCAAACTTTATTTAAGACGTAAGAGGAAAAATAAAATAAATTTTTTTGAAATGAAACACTACCAAATACATAAACTACTTCATTGAATTTGATGCTTGATAAAATGAAACGAAAGTTGATGTCTTTTATTATTTAGTATTTTCTAGAGGGAATGGAGTGGTGTAACGTGACTTAAGGCGGTCAATGATTACATTGGTGGGATCACTTCGGACTTGTAGTCGCCAACATGGGCGTAGTAAAAAGAAAAATATTGAGGGCAAAATGAAAAATATCAATGTCTATCTTTTTGAAGAGTCAAAATTTCTAAACTGTCGGTAAACACTTCAAAATAATAAGTTTTTTCTAAAAATTTAGATTTTTGCGTTCAAAATAATAAGTTTTTTTCTGAAAATTTAGATTTTTGCGGGGACGGCTGCCCCCTTCCCTCCCTTCTAAATCCGAATGGTCTCCAATGTGATGGCTATCATCTTAAGTGTGGTAGCAATTTTTTATTTCCTTTTGTTTTGTGTGCGTTTATAATAATAATTTTAAAGGAAAATATATTTATCGTGAGTGTTCAAATTTCAGTCTGATAATTTCATTGTAATTTTTAAAGTGTAAGAGCTCTCCCAACGCAAGGCGTCGGTTTGGAACCGATAGCGTCGGTCCAACCGACGCCGATGGCACCCTCCGTCACTTTTGGTCCGTCGCTTGATTTCGTCGGAAAACCGATGAGGCGTCGGTTTTATTTTTCTTTTTTGTTTGTGTGTGTATAACTAAAGGCAAATTATTAAAAGTGGGCCCAAAAATTAGTGATGGAGTCACTGATGGTAGGGTTTGTCAGTTTCAGTCAGTTTTGTAAAAAGTTTACGTGGCGCATATGTGACGCAGACGTGACACGTCTGTTTCTGTCACCGTTGGGAATGGTCTAAATAATCATATTTAACAAAGTAGTATACTACTTTTGTCATCCTTGAAAAGTGAATAACAGCATAAGCTAACATTGCTTACGATAAGTATGCATCATGATGACGCAAGCATATAACAGATTCTGATCTGGCATAAATGGGAACAGAATCGAAACTCAAAATCATGGTCATAATTTGGAATACTACTGTACACCTAATTCTCACACGAAGCCACCACCCGCCCACGGCCCACCCCTTTCATATGAACCCCAACACACACTATATATAGTATATATACCCCACTACATCAAATGCAAACACAAAATAAAAGTCTTAACAAAAAAGTACATGACCTTTTTGAGATCTAGTCTTATAAATAATCTTACAACATCATTTCAGTTTTCCAGCAAACTTATTAGCACCAAATTTGTCATGACCACCGCATCTGAAGCCGTTAGCTTTACTACGCCAAGATTAGTAGCCAAGAAGTTGTTGTCCAAGAGCCAGAGTGAAGGCGATGGGGCCGTTGTTCGGAGAAGTATTGGAAGGTTATTATCATATCCTTGTAGTTTTTGATTGATTCGGATTCGAGTTTTATTGGATTTCTGATTTGTGGTTTGGTTTGCAGACCGGAGTTAAGGTCTTTGGATCCTTTTCTTATGTTGGATGAATTTTCTGGTACTTACTATTCTTAGTAATATATTATCCATTTAAGAGTTGCTTATTTCATTTGAGTTACATTTACTTGCAGTTGCAGTTGCAGTTTAACCACTTATTTTCTATTTTCCAACAACATTTTATATGTTTAATCAATAATTTACATTTGGTTGTGCAGTTTCTCCTCCAGCAGGATTCCCAGACCATCCCCATAGAGGTATATATAATCCTTTATTCTTTAGCTTGATCAATTCATTACTTTGTAAAGTTTTAACTATAGATAGATGACAAAATGTATGTTTATGGGTCATTACTCTCTGTGTATGTTTTTAACTCTGTTTTACTTTTTAAATATTTTGAATCCTTATTTAGATTTATTAGTAATAACTCTCACTAAGGGCATTGTCCTAGCGGTATGAGAGAATTTAACAAATCAAGAGATCGCAATTTCAAACCTAATTATATAGTATGTGTGTTATATCGAAGGTTTGTCATTCCGAAGAAAACAGATTAGTAACTCTCATTTTGATTTCATATTTGTACATTTATCATGCATGTTTATTAAATCAGATTCTGTTTGTATAAATATCAAATATTCTGTGTTTTATCATAACAAAATGATGGCTTCTTTGCTACAGGATTTGAGACTGTTACATACATGCTAGAGGTACCCATTCTTAATACTGTAGCTATACTTTCTACTTTTTGTTGACATGTTCCAATTAGTGATTTAAGGCTATTTAGTATTTACATTATTTGTTTGGCTTTGTTTTTAGGGAGCCGTTACACATCAAGATTTCAATGGGCACAAGGGTACTATCAGTGCCGGTGATGTACAGGTAATTGTTCAAATTCTGAGTAACTGGCATATACCGGTTAGGGTCAAAATGGGTTATTGTACAACTTTATAATGGGTTGGGTTGTGGCGGGTCAGGTAAGGTGGACTACAAAAGCCTCAATAAAACACTTGGGAAGTTGTATACTTCTATCCCATTTAAAAAACACTGTTAAGCGACTTACGAGCTAAAATATAAACTAAGTCAGCACATTTGTAGATAAATGTCTTACAGTTGTTACATCTAATTTTGCTGATATGATCGTGTATATTTTGAATCCAGTGGATGACAGCAGGAAGAGGAATCATTCACTCCGAAATGCCTGCAGGCCCTGGTGTCCAAAGGGGCTTGCAATTGTGGATCAATCTTTCCTCTAAAGAAAAAATGTAACAACAATTTATCTGTTATATATACACAATTTAATAGTCAATAAACATCATGTTGACTTCCTTTTTTCGTTTGAATTGTAACCATCGTTATGATGCTTCTTAACTTCAGGGTCGAACCGAATTATCAAGAATTGTTAAAGGAGGATATCAAAAGAGTGGAGAGAGATGGAGTCAATGTTGCGATCATTGCAGGAGAGTCGATGGGAGTCAAGTCACCGGTTTTCACTCGAACTCCCTCAATGTTTCTTGATTTTACTCTTACTCCAGGAGCCGAAATGCACCAACCGATCCCAGAATCTTGGAATTCATTTGTGTATGTGCTAGAAGGAGAAGGTTTATTTGGGTCTGTGGACTCGTCACCAATATCTGCTCATCATACTTTGGTGTTGAGTCAGGGAGATGGTCTAAGTGTATGGAACAACGGGTCAAAACCATTGAGATTTGTGTTGATTGGAGGGCAGCCGATTAACGAGCCAGTGGTCCAGTACGGGCCTTTTGTGATGAACACGCAGGCTGAGATTCAACAGACTTTAAAAGACTATCAGTACGGCAAAAATGGGTTTGAGATGGCCAAGCAGTGGAGATCTCAATAACTCGGCTAAGAAATACTAAAATGTACACCAAGATTATAGTGTTTGTCCATTGTTTACAGAGTTTTTTATTTTTATTTTTCTTTATGTTATTGTTGAATTTGACACATCCAAATGGTTCTATGATTTTTATATATAAATCTTGTAATAATGTAATTCTGATTGATAAAGGTAAAACTTGATAATGGTAAATGTAGCTTTTGTGCATTGTCAACCATCATGTTTAAAATGTGAATGATGCGATCATTGCTTCCGTGTCATACTTGCTTGTCATACTCCGATAGTTGAATTCGACATATTCGAATGGTTGTATAAATTATACAACGCTGGCGGGTTTTTTACCATAAAAATTATATCCATAAAAAGGTGTCTAATTTCGTTATGGTACCTTATATTGATGACATGGCCCGGACTCATTCCCTGATCCTATTTTGCTTCTAGTATTTTCCCAGATTTATACATCTCCATAATAATTTCATCACCACGATTCAGCCATTGAATCAACGTAATTATTGCTTTTGATTGTTGGGGATTTTGATGAAATAGGGTTCGATTCAATCCGGATATTCTCTAGAATCATGTATGGGATCACTTTCCAAAAGCAATAGTTCGACCCTATATGATGTCTGGGTTCACGAATTCTACTTTGGGATAAGACCAGAGATTATTCAAAGTTTCGACAACAAAAGCTTTGAATCCGTGAGTTTACGTGTGTGTTTTTCTATGTCTGAAACTATGCATATATATGCCCACCAATATAAGCACTTACAAAACGGTTATAACTGTATTTCAGATTCAATGAATCTGGTCATTTTCTCGGGTTCATTAAATGTAAATGTAGTCAATCAGCATTGCCCATAATAACCCACAAGGAGGCATGGCCCCTTAGCCCCCGTAATTTTGGTTGAGCCCGGTAATTAGTAATTTAGCCGGGTATGCACTCCGCATCACTTACCATGTGTCAACTAATCCACCAATGCATTAAAATATACAACACTTTTAAAGGCTTTTTAAATTATTTAATATATATATTAGCTAAAATTTGGTTCAAAATATATTAATGTGTGTTTAACAATGTGATTAAATCGGATAAAAATGAGTATCTATGTGATTTTAATGTAATCTTTAACAAACTACTAGGGAGTATATACTTTTATCAACTTTGAAAAGTGAATTACAGTATAAGCTAACATTGCTTACGATAAGTATGCAGCATGATGACGCAAGCATAAAACAGATTCTGATCTGTCATAAATGGGAACAGAATCAAAACTCAAAATCATGGTCATAATTGGTGTACACCAAATTCTCACACGAAGCCACCACCCGCCCACGGCCCACCCATTACTACATCAAGGTCAACCCACCCCCACATTGTTTTCTAGAAGGTCAAATGAACCCCAACACACACTATATATACACCACTCTACAAATGTAAACACAAAATAAAAAGTCTTAAAAAAAGTACATGACCTTTTTGAGATCTAGTCTTATAAATAATCTTACAGCTTCATTTCAGTTTTCCCGCAAACCTATTAGCACCAAATTTGTCATGACCACCGCATCCGAAGCCGTTAGTTTTACCACGCCAAGATTAGTAGCCAAGAAGTTGTTGGCCAGGACCGAGAGTGAAGGCGATGGAGCCGTTGTTCGGAGAAGTATTGGAGGGTGATCAATTATTATCCTTGTAGTTTTTGATTGATTCGGATTCGAGTTTTATTGGATTTTTCTGATATGTTGTTTGTTTTGCAGACCGGAGTTAAGGTCTTTGGATCCTTTCCTTGTGTTGGATGAATTTACAAGTACTTTCTTTTTTTAGTAATATCTTATCCAATTAAGAGTTACTTATTTCATTTGAGTTACATTTACTTGCAGTTTAATTACTTATTTTCTGGACTCTGGAACATTTCAGATTTTTAATCAATGATTTACATTTGGTTGTGCAGTTTCTCCCCCATCAGGATTCCCTGACCATCCCCATAGAGGTATAATTCTTTATTCTTTAGTTTAGCTTGATCAATTCATTACTCTGTAAAGTTTAACTACAGATAATTAGATATGACAAAATGTATGTTTATGGCTCATGACTCTATTTGTATATTTTTTACCTCTGTTTTACTTTTTAAATAGTTAGAATCCTTATTTAGATTAGCAACTCTCAGTCTCTCACCAAAAGGCTTTTAACCTAACGGTATAAGTGAATTTAATCGATTGTGAGTTCAAGCCTCATTTGAGACGGTGGTGTGTACATAATATTCTTGGTTAATATATGTGTGTTGGATTATAGGTTTATCATTCCAAAGAAAAAGGATTAGTAACTCTCGTCTTGATTACCAAACTCTTCTATTTTTTTTTCTTTCATTTCATATTGTATATATATATATATTTATCATGCATCTTTATTCAATCAAGTTATATTATTATAATGTCAAATATTTTGTGTTTATCATAACAAAATGATTGCTTATTTGCCACAGGATTTGAGACTGTTACATACATGCTAGAGGTACCCATTTTATATAACCATATTTTCTACTTTTTGTTGATTTGTTCCAAATTGTGATTTAAAGCTATTTAGTATTTACATTATCTGTTTGGCTTTGTTTCAGGGAGCCGTTACACATCAAGATTTTAATGGGCACAAGGGTACTATCAGAGTCGGTGATGTACAGGTAATTGTTCAAATTCTGAGTGACTGGCTTAAACGGGTCAGTGTCAAAATGGGTTATTGCACAAATTATTATGGGTTGGGTTGGGTTGGGTTAGGTAAGGTTGGCTGTTCATGAATTTTATACTACGCACATAATAGCAAAAGCCTCACTAAAACACTTGGGAAGTTGTGTACTTCTATGCATTTAAAAACACTGCTAAGCGACTTTCAAGCTAAATTATTGTTCAATATCCATTTATTGGACTTAACCTCCTATAGTTAAAATATAAACTAAGTCAGCACATTTGTAGATAAATGTCTTACAATTGTTACATCTAAATTTGCTGATATGAATCTGAAAGTGTATATATTGAATCCAGTGGATGACAGCAGGAAGAGGAATCATTCACTCAGAAATGCCTGCAGGCCCAGGTGTCCATAGGGGCTTGCAACTATGGGTCAATCTTTCTTCTAAAGAAAAAATGTAACAACAATTAATTTGTTAAAGATACACAGTACAATAGTCAATCTAACATCATGTTGACTTTCTTTTTTCCTTCGAATTGTAACCATCGTTAAAACGTTTCTTAACTTCAGGGTCGAACCAAATTATCAAGAAATGTTAAAGGAGGATATCAAAAGAGTGGAGAGAGATGGAGTCAATGTTGTGATCATTGCAGGAGAGTCAATGGGAGTCAAATCACCCGTTTTCACTCGAACTCCCTCAATGTTTCTTGATTTCACTCTTACTCCAGGAGCCCAAATACACCAACCGATCCCTGTATCTTGGAATTCACTTTTGTATGTGCTAGAAGGAGAAGGTTTATTTGGGTCAATGGACTCGTCACCAGTATCTGCTCATCATACTTTGGTGTTGAGTCAGGGAGATGGTCTAAGTGTATGGAACAACGGGTCAAAACCATTAAGATTTGTGTTGCTTGGAGGGCATCCGATTAACGAGCCAGTGGTCCAGCGTGGGCCTTTTGTGATGAACACGCAGGCTGAGATTCAACAGACTTTAAAAGACTATCAGTACGGCAAAAATGGGTTTGAGAGGGCCAAGCATTGGAGATCTCAATAAATGGGCTAATATTACTACTATCCACCAATCTTGCAGTGTGTTTGTCCATTGTTTACAAAGTATTTTACAAAGTACACCATTACTTTTTATCCATAAATGGGCTATTGTTGGATTTGACACATGTATAAAGTAATAATGTAATAATGATTTATAAAAGTAAATTATAATAATGGTTGATGTAGCTTTTGTGTATTGTCAGCTATCTTTATATATATATATATATATATATATATATATATATATATATATATATATATATAAAATGTGAATGATGCGATCATTGCTTCCGTATCATACTTGAGCTAGTCATACTCCGATAGTTGAATTTGACATATTCGAATAGTTGTATAAATTATACATCGCTGCGGATTTTTTTACCATAAAAAATATATTCATAAAAAGGTGTCTATTTCCTTATGGTACCTTATATCGATGACAAGGCCCGGACTCGTTCCATGACACTACTTTGCTTGTCGAGGCATGATGTTTTACACTTCATTGACTTCAAGAATCAAGAGTCATGAATCGTATTTTTTGTCGACTGCTCTAATTAATATGCTAGTAGATTGAATGTAAATTTCAACAGATAAATGTAATGTACACACCCTAAATGGTATTGATTGCTAAAGAGGTATTATAAGTTACGTTTGATCGATTCCCTTAACATGACTAATAAGGTAACATATTATAGTATAATCATAAAATGTCGTTGTAATTCTAGCATCTTGCTATTTTTTTTTATTAATGTAATTAATGTCTTTAAAAATATATATATACCTTTTTAACTGACGACTTAGGTTGAACTGTTGAAGTATTGTATTTTCATGCCACTAAGGCACTAACGGATCCAAAATGTAGAGGTTCACCTTGGCCCATGTAGGATGATGGAGGAAGCCCAATCCTAAAGAGACCCAATAAACTACGAATGACAAACTATAAGGGAGACTAAAACAAGATAGTGTATTTAAATAAACACAATATAAGTTTTTAAAGTTCAAATCATACAATAATAGATAATGTAAAGCTTTATACATGACGAAACAATAACTCATTAATAATACGTAGTAGTAGATTATCTATATTTTATCATTCATTTTGGTCTTTTCGTGTGTTAGGTAAATTACAAAGTTGTGTACTATAACACACTTACGTAAACTTTGTCTAGAGAAACTTTTGCTATGACTTAAGTAAAATATGTATGCTAATTTAAGCTTTTGACTTATAAAATGATGATATACAATTTTATTTGTTTTGATAAATTTTTATTTGTGTCTTATGCTTATGTAATTAGGGGTGAGCATGGTACGGAACCAGTACCGAACAGTACCGAACCGGTTGGTACCGGTTATTTTTTTGGCCCTAAAGTGAGTACCGAATACCGGACCGTTTAAAGCGGTACGGTTCCGGTATCGGTCCGGGTAAAAGTGGTACTATACCGCTTTGGTACCAAAAAATAGTAGAATATTATATCTACGTATTTTGTACTCGATAAAATTCAAATAAAATAAATATTAATGAATCTCAAATAAATAAATAAATCATTAAGTGACATAGATGGATATTGACGAAGAAAAATAAATATATACAACGACGTTATTGTACCGTGTTAAGTAATATCGTAATGACACAACTCACGATCCTTACCTTTATATTAACAAGCAATATGTTTGAAATCCGATTTAACTAGGGTGCTAAAAACATGATTGTTTGTGTAGCAAAGAGTATTAGCTAGCAAGAATTCTATAAAATTACAATTGTATTTATACGTGAGAGTCTAACTCTATTTTTTATACTTCTTAATTACCCAAAAAATATCATTTTTATATTCATAGACATATTATATGATCATAGAAATGAGGTTTTAAATAAATCTTTAAAAACTATAAAAAGAACATACGACCTATAACAAATAAAAACATGTATATTTCGGATATGGTACCAAAGCGGGAAAATTGTTAAAATACCGGTACCGAACCGGTTGGTACCGGTTATTTTTTGGCCCTAAAGTGAGTACCAAATACCGGATCATTTAAAACGGTACGGTACCAGTTCGGTACGGTATCGGTATGGTACCGGTACAGGATCGGGATTCGGGTACAAATGCTCACCCCTACTGTTGGAACTGTGTTAGGTATTAAAGTAGTAACAAACTCTAAACGGTTATATAATAATATTAATATAAAGACAAATAAGATTAATAAGAATTGTTAATTATATTTAGAATATTTCGAATTGAAAGTAACCCGTAACACAATTTTCGTAATGTCAATAAAAAAGTTTAATAGTAACAAATTTTTATATTCATAAATAGTATTTAACATTCTTTTATATTCTTTTTTAACCATGCCCAACTTATCCACTAATTAATTTTCAAATTAATAACCTTTTATATAGGATCAATATCAAGGCTACCCTTAACTTCATTGTAGCTCCTCCCAGATTTAAAAGATCTCTAATGAGAGAAAATGTTTGGTGGCAGATCATAATTCATTGGATATAATTACATAAAAGTAAAAAAATTACTTCAACGAGAAAAACCATTCAAAAGTTTTTTTCTATAAAAATGTAAACTTTATAAAAAAATGTTTGCTCAATAAATTTAGAAGTTTAAGGTATTTTGTTGAAAAAGTTTTGAACTCTAATGGTACAAAGTTTTTACTTGAAAAGGTTTTATGAAAAAATTATCATTAGATGTTAAGAGTAATCATATTTGAAAGAAGATGTGGAGTTGATGTAGAGTTTAACGTTTTGAAATATATCAGGATTCTTTTTGTGCAGTGGCGAATCTAGAACTTAAAGTCACGTGGGTCCTTAAGCTACAAAAAAATAAATTGTATGTGTTACGAGGTTTAATTGGGTCGGGTCACAAATACATAACATAGTTAATCAAACATAAGTTCAATAACAAATTTTGATTTGTGTCGATATTTTCAAACGAAGCTTGATATAGTAATGACCTTCAACACTTCTAAACTTGAAGTAGTATAACTAACCATTAATAACAAAAACATGAACAAACCAAATTCCAATAATTGTGTGTGCCAGATAACAATTCGTTTATTTATCAGTTTTATAAAGAAATCTATACATACTTTAATTTTGAACTTGATAGTCACTTGAAAAGAATGCATGGAATTTTTTTGCCAACGTATATAGTCTTCATATAATGTGCATTTGATGTTAAAAAGTGATCTTTTTTCAATAGTTATAACTTACGGAGTATATAATAAAGTTAAATGCAAACATAAAGTGACATGTATTTTTTTAAGCGCAATGCATACAATAGTAAGTTAAATGCAAACAAAAGACGATTTTAAAATCTAAATACATACAATAAAAGATTTTGAAGTTGAATACATGCAATATTAAAAAGACGTAATACGTAACAAAAATACAAAACCCTTCTTGTAATCATTAGGATTAGAGAACAGAAATTTCATTTCACTTAACAAATACTTTTACGCATTCCAAGGTGCTCTTAGTGGTCTGATAAACAATTGTACAAAACTACAAAATCCATCCTATATATTCAACGGTGAGCAGTAGAAGGACTGAACTTTCTAGAACCCCACATCCAGATTTAGTGATGGCTAAATAAATTCCACGTGTATGGATTTCGGTAAATCCTTATTTATTGTCGTTTTGTTTGTGACTTTGTGAGGAGTATCTAATTTGATGGGTGTATTAAATTTTTAGCCCTCACATATATATTTCGCATTAATTTGTGGCTTAAAACTTGCATACTCACGTCCAACCATATATGTGTGTGCTTGGCTAATGGCTATTGACAAATTCTGTGTTATTCAAGAAAGATCTATTCGATCTCATCGCGATCAAATGGTTTGATTTCAACTTCATTTATATATATTGTCCAAAATGGTCGCAAGGGGTCCATAGAATCAAAATTGGAATCTTTCTTGTTCATTTACTGTTTTTATTATATAATTTTTTTATTTAATAATTGAACCAATGATCATTTAACAAAATTTGTAAAGCTTTATGATACAACTTATATGGGTTAGGTTATGGTGAAAATTATGGAGTTTTAAATAGTAAATGGGGTTACTAATGTGGATTAGGTAGGGTAAGTGTCATTAAATGTTTTAAATGTTGATAAATAAATCAATAATTATATCTTATTCACAATAATAAATGCCCTGCAACAGCTGTGTCATGTTAAATTCCAAATAGAATCTATCTTCTACTCCGTATCTTATTCCTTAAAAGAAAAAGCATAACTTAGAAGTGACCATCGGATGAAATAACAACCTAATA
Organism: Helichrysum umbraculigerum; assembly: GCA_949592205.1. NCBI lineage: Eukaryota > Viridiplantae > Streptophyta > Magnoliopsida > Asterales > Asteraceae > Helichrysum > Helichrysum umbraculigerum. Next base: position 112,857,099 of record CATIUR010000003.1, on the reverse strand, counting down.
ATCCCACCGTTAATCCATCATATGTCTCTAACTCTTTAATGGAAAGACTAATCTACCTTAATGAAATGTTCTTACATGTACTTTATAATTCCTAATTTTATCCAATTTATATATATATATTTATATATAGCCACAACCATTTTCTAAACTGCTTTTGTCATTCAATATTTTTTTTCACAAAAAGCTTTATTATTAATTACAACTCCACTATACCAACATTTTTTTAGCTATACTTATGTGTTTATTATTTTAATCATTACTAATTTCACACATACTAAATTACTAATATATATAATAATACATAATATATGTTATATACATAGTAATATATATATATATATATATAGGAGAAGAATCAAAGGAGAAAGAAAATTTAAAGGAGAAAGGATAGAAGGAATCTTGACCATTGGATTGAGCAATCAATGGTTCAAAAAATTTGATGGTGAGTTTATATTTTTTTAGAATAAAAGTTATATACTTAAGGGCAAAATGGACTTTTAGAGGGTATCAAAATTAAAACCATAACCATCAATGTATACATACCTTCATGTGGACGGTTTCCTCCTTAAAAGAAGGAATCTTCTCAAAAAAATTAGGAGTTACTTATTTATATTTTTTACGGAGTATTCAATAAAAAAATTGTGTGCATCATCCCATGTACTTTTGAATCATAAAATACATTAATTAATGACATGATGTCGAACGGCTGACTCATAGTAGGATTCGTGATTCAATTTTATAAATTTGAATCTTTGTTGCAGAATACTAAATCAGTTATATACATACCCATGAATCGACAACAAACATCGACATAGCATTGATTCATAGTTATCATTTTTGAATCAAAATCGTAAAAAGCATGGCGAATCACAACCTAAAAAATCGTTGGTAAATCACTATAATAAAATTAGTGCACAAATGTGATGCGTGGTGAATCACTATGAAAACATTTGACGAATCGTCGTGACAAATATATATATATATATATATATATATATATATATATATATATATATATATATATATATATATATATATATATATATATAGTTGGAGGATAAAAAAGAAGGAAAATTTGATGGAGAAGGGGGAGAAGCATATTAACCAATCATTTCAAAATCACATAGAAGGGTAGTATGGGAAATTGACTTCAAAATAATTAATAAAACAAACAATATTTATTATACAACAACGACATTCCAAAATTAATGGAGCATCAGTTATCTTTTATTCAATTAGAAATCTACATTGAAATACATTGACCTGCAATTTTTTTTGATGATAAACACTATCGTTCATTATATATGACATGCTATTTTATTTTCATGCACAATCCAACATGATTTTTATTAATGCGTTAGTGCTTGTCAATCATCTATTAAAAACCCACTAGCAAGTTATCATTAAGAAATTTATTCTGCTTATGAAGCGTCATTTTTTATGCACGAACAAAATTATTTCATATATAATAAACGTATCCCATGATATGTGAATTGCGAACAAACTAGTAAGTTCAATTTGTTGTTAAACAATTTTATATTATTGAATAATTGTTATTTAAAGATGATGACCAGGTTATAGAACTCTTAATTATACGTACATCACCAAAGCTCTATAAAAATATGAATATATATAATAAATCCCTAAATTATAACTTTGATTCTTTAAAGTTAAAACTTTGATTCATAAATCATAGTTTTGTTATATGATTCAACAAAAATGAAAATTGATTCAGATTTTTATTATTTGATTCAATAAACTCTTCCTCTTATGATTCATATTTCATTTATATGATTCAATAAGTTAGATTCAGAATTTTTAATACTTGATTGTGTTTTATTTAATATCCTTTTCTTGTATTCAAAATAATAATAACGATAATATAATAATTAGATTTTTCAATTAATTTTTTAAATTATATGGATGGATGAAAACCTCCTAAACTTTTGGAAAGAGAAGTTATCATTTGACGGTTTAATAAATGATGTACCTTTTTGTTGAATTTTTTTTTCCTACTTTCAAGGGCCGTTTTTAAATATTAGAAACTCATTTTTTAAAAATTAACTAATTGTACAATTTTACCCCGAAGGTATAATATAAGTTCATAAATATTATAATTTTGCCATCAAATAATCTCATCCATTGATTCACAGATCTGATGGTTGAGAACTCTTCCCTCCCTTCTCCCACATAAAATTCTTCTCCCTGGATCCTAATCCTATATATATATATAGGGTGTGGTTAACGTACGAAGAACTTAGATGTAAAAAGGATACGAAGTGTTTTCATCCATCAGATGTATCCTTGGTCAGATTGAAAACACAATGGCATTTTGGAAATATATTCAAAAAGCAAGGGCAAGTAAATTAAAAATAAATGTTTTAATAACATAATAATAATAATAATCTCTTTCCAATTAAATACAATTAAATATGAGATACGTATCACCGAATGTAGCGTTTTTGTTCAAATTTTTTTCAAAAACCTCATTTGACTCCCGATTAAAGTGGTATATCATCTATTTGATTTAATCATTTAATAACAATGGTTTAACAAATGATACAACAAGTGATTAACTTAAAAAGGAATCAACTGATGTTATCCAAAAGTAAACTTATCTCTGGTGTATCAAACGAAAAAGTTGTTTAAACCTTATCACTAATAACAAATTCATCGTCTTATCTAATAAGGTAGTTAGGTGTCGACGTACTATATAAACCAAAGTCTGCGTTTTATGAATGATACACCTAAAAAACCACGCTGGGAAAGATGAAGAACGAAGGCAAGATAGCTAAAGAGCACCGAAAAAAGAAATCAAAAGATCCTGCAATTTCAAATTGTAAGTTTTTATAGGTTTTTAGTTGATTTTTTCATGATACAAAAGTGTGCCAATATATATGATCAACTGAATATGTGTTGTAAATGCAGCAAAGAGTAGAGCTACCATGCTAAATGAGGCTGTAGGTGTAATGGAGGGGAAACCAGTGAAGAACGAAGATAAAAAACGCAAACGTCCATACGGTACTTAAGATCTTCAAACCTTGATCTATATTTGTATAGTAAGGTAGACAGATATATAAGTATTTCATGTAACAATATAACAATGCATCGATAGTTGTATAGTAAGGCAGATATATAAGTTTTGCAAGAACTGTAACGATAACAATGCATCGATACCTGTAAGCGATTTGTGTCATTTAAGTTGTGCATGTAACAACCACCGTACTGTGTCATAGTTGTCAATGTTAATGATTTGTATCAGGTTCCATAGTAAATGTGTTGTCAACAATGTATCATTATCGATACGATTTGTATCAGTTGAGAATGTAAGTGTATTGTCAACGATGTATCATTATCGATACGATTTGTATCATTATCGATAGTTGTCAATGTTAATGATTTGTATCAGGTTCCATAGTAAATGTATTGTCAACGATGTATCATTATCGGTGATGCACGTTGTACATGATACACCTTTTCCCGGGTGACAACGTATCGTTAACGATACGTTAGTCTCGATCAATTATTTGTATAAGTTTAGTGTGTAGATGTAACAACAGTTGAAAGTTTATCATAATTGTTAATGTTAATGATGATATTTTTTGGATACAGGTGATATGGCTAAAGGATGTGATGCATCCGTTAGCCATATTAAACCAGAAATTACAAGTAATGATGATGATGATTTTGTATCACCGCCATCAAAACTTGATAAACATAGGCTTAAACTCAGAGTAGACCCTGATATCATGGAGGAAGTTGCTGATAAACCCCACGATGACATATAAAAATATAATTAATTAATAAATTTTATTTTAAACTAATTTTGAACTTCCTACTTTGCCTTTCACTTTAATCACCATGTGGGTATTTACATAATGCCAGATGTCATTAAAATGTGGCTTCTTATCCTTTTTAGTTTAACTTCCTTTTTAGATGAACCGTTGCCTATATATATATATATATATATATATATATATATATATATATATATATATATATATATATATATATATATTGTGATAAAATATTGTTTGTGGTATCCAGACACCATTAATCCACCATATTCTTCCATTATAGTTATTCAATTCCTCATACAATTGAATGATACCGAGATATCATTTATATTATGAATCTTAGTTATAGTTTGTTGAGTCATTGTATTAATATTTTGAATCATAGTTATATATTAGTTGAATCATAGTATGAATGTTTAGAATCATAGTTATAGTTCATTAATCAAACTTGACTTTCACATTTTTTTTAATAATAAAAGGTTGCCAAAATCGATTTATAGATTTTTTTATTTAGTTAATAAGGGACACTAAAATGTCATATTTAAAAGCGAGACGAATTGTAAAACTAAGATATGTTTCTCGAGAACTTTTTGCATGTGAATATGTGACGATTTTAAAAAGAAAAAAAAAACAATTATGAGGAAAATGCTTTAGTGATTGACGATGTAGTGATTACGATTTTAAAAACTGCTCATGAATTTTGTATGTTTAATTATGATAGAGAAACAAGGGTCCGGTTCACAGGGGAACCCTCCATTTGGAGAGGGAGGGAGAGCACTTTCACTATTACCCCTCCACCTTTTCAATTTTACATTTATCCCACTCCTCACTACAAAACACTCATTTTATTTATTCATTTCACAAAAACACACACAAAACACTCTCATCTCTCTTTCTTCACCACTCACACACCACCACCGGAAAACAACTCCGGCCACCACCACTACCGACCACCACCACCGGAAACCAACTCCGGCCACCACCACTACCGGCCACCACCAACGTCAAGCAAAGTAATTCTATCGTAACTCAACCGCCACCGCCACCACCAACGTCACCATCGCCGTAACCGTGGTCGTTTCCCCATCTCCTCCCACCACCACAACCGCCACTGCCGCCACCGCCGCCACCAATCGCCGATCAAACATCACCACCATTTACCACCACCAACGCCGCTCCTCTACCACCAATATGTAGATCTAGATATGAAAATTCGTAGATCTAGATCTAGATCTAAAAGATCTACTTTTTAGATCTAGATCTACTTTTTAGATCTGACTGCATCGTACATTTTTTTCACTGCATCCTATGTTCTTTCTACTGCATCGTACATTTTCAATTGCATTGTTCCTTTTTTAGTTCCGAAAAAAACTACTACGAGAGTAGTACATATTTGCTGCATCTTTTTTAAGATGTAGTGATAAGATGAAATGCTTTTAAGATGCAGTGATGTCTTTTTGTTAGTGCGTCATGAACATTTTTCACAAGCTATATGTTAAAATGAAATGATTTTACTGCATCATTTTAAGTACTCATAGTAATATTGATCTAAATTTACCTTTTTATATCTGAAAAAAACTAAGCATCGTATATTTCTTTTACTGCATCTTACATTTTTTACTGCATCTTACTTTTTAGATATATAAACATGATGCAGTGATTCTAACTAGACATGATGTAGTGTGTTTAATTTAAAGTATGATGCAATGTATTTAAATGATGCAATGTTGCAAATTAAAAAACATGATGCGGTGGTTTTAATTTGATGTAGTGTATTAATTTAAAATCAAGATACATGGTTTTAAAATAAACACAAAGATGCAGTTGTTTTAAATTTCAACCAATCACTAACACTTGTATTTAATTTATAAGTTTGATGCAATATAATTAATCAAAAATTTGATGCAGTGTATTTTATTAAAAAGAATGATGCAGTGTTTATAATTAAAAAATATGATGTAGTGTTCTAAATTAAAATCAAGATGCAGTGGTTTAAAAGTAAACACGTGATGCAGTGACTTTAAAAGTGTAATTTTTTTTAAAAAAAAATTAAAATTAAAATTAAAATATTTTTTTTAAAGAAATAAATAAATTTTTTTTTAATTACCGACGGAATCTGACGGCGGCGGCCGGAATCCGGCGACGGCTAGGTGGGGGTGGTGGGGTAGGGTGGGGAATAAGAAGGAAGGAGAAGAGAGAAGAAAGTGGAGGGGTAAAAAAAAATGAGAGGAAATGTGGAAGGGGTGTAAATGTAAAATAAATGTTATGTTTTTTTTTTCTTAACATATGCCATCACTTTTCAACATAATTACAAAAATGTCACTCCACCTTTTTTTTTTGTTGGTGCCCTTTGGTTCCCTCCTAAAAGAGGGTTCCCCTCTGATCCCAAACCGAGAAACAATTCCATATATTAGAGAAACTAGTTTAAGACCCGCAAAATTTGCGGGTTAACTTTATGATATGTCTTACATGGATGTGTTATATGGATTTAATAAGTATTTTGGTGTTGATGTACTATATATCGGTTTGTATAATTTTAATTTTAAACGAAACATGTATTATAGATTTGAATTGTGATAGATTTTGGATTGATGAGTTCAAATAAATAAATTAATTAATAGGAATAATACTGTGTATGATATCACTTTGTTATTTTTATTGATATTTAATAATACTATGTTATTTAAAATTGTACGGATATGTTATTCCAAATAAACAAATTTACCGGTTCAGCGGGTAAATACTATTTTGTATTAAAAAATAACGTTCTTTGTAGTGCATTGGTGGTTTTAGTCCATCTAAGTTACTCTCTGTAACTTAAATCAACAACCTATAATGCATTACTTTGTTTTTTTAACTTTGACGAAAGATGACAAAACATGACAACTCAAATGCAGATTCTACTGACCCGAATGACGTTAACACAGCCTTAGAAGATTTAATATAAGATAGATATTATTTCAGAAATGTATATCGAGATATAGAGAAATTAGTGGCAAAAGAGTAAATTAATTAATCAATTATTGATAATATTGTGCATGATACCACTTCCTTTTTTGTATTTGTATTGTTCTTTAATAATAATACTATATTATATACCGAAACTTTGAATTAGTTAATTAAAAAGTTAAATTGTTAGCTTTAAGATTTCAAATATTGTAATTCGGTATTGTATTTTTTTTTGTGTTTTAAATTTGTGTTGTATTTTCAATAACTAATTTTTTTTTGTCACAGTTACATACATGAGGATAATCGAAACTCGCGAATAAATTTAAAAAACTGATGGGTAATACTAATTGGGTACCCAACGGGTATTGGACCGGGTATCAGTACGAATATTCTAAATCGATATGTGTACTTAAAAAAAAAACGTTCTTTGTAGTGCATTGGTGGTTTTAGTCCATCTAAGTTACTCTCTCTAACTTAAATCAACAACCTATAATGCATTACTTTATTTTTTTAACTTTAACCAAACATGACAACTCAAATGCAGATTCTACTGACCCGAATGACGTTAACACAGCCTTAGAAGATTTAATATAAGATAGATTAATAAATTATTTCAGGGATGTAGATCGAGATATAGAAAATTAGTGGCAAAAAAGTAAATTAATTAATCAATTATTGATAATATTGTGCATGATACCACTTCCTTTTGTGTATTTGTATTGTTCTTTAATAATAATACTATATACTATATTATATATCGAAACTTTGAATTAGTTAATTAAAAAGTTAAATTGTTAGCTTTAAGATTTCAAATATTGTAATTCGGCATTATTTTTTTCGTGTTTTAAATTTGTGTCGTATTTTCAAAACTAATTTTTTTTTGTCATAGTTACATACATGAGGATAACCGAAACTCGCGAATAAATTTAAAAAACCGTTGGGTAACGCTAATTGGGTACCCAACGGGTATTGGACCGGGTATCAGTACGAATATTCTAAACCGGTATGTGTACTTAAAAAATAACGTTCTTTGTAGTGCATTGGTGGTTTTAGTCCATCTAAGTTACTCTCTGTAACTTAAATCAACAACCTATAATGCATTACTTTGTTTTTTTTTTAACTTTAACCAAACATGACAACTCAAATGCAGATTCTACTGACCCGAATGACGTTAACACAGCTTTAGAAGATTTAATATAAGATAGATTGATAAATTATTTCAGGGATGTAGATCGAGATATAGAGAAATTAGTGGCAAAAGAGTAAATTAATTAATCAATTATTGATGATATTGTGCATGATACCACTTCCTTTTTTGAATTTGTATTGTTCTTTAATAATAATACTATATTATATACCGAAACTTTGAATTAGTTAATTAAAAAGTTAAATTGTTAGCTTTAAGATTTCAAATATTGTAATTCGGTATTGTTTTTTTTTTCATGTTTTAAATTTGTGTCGTATTTTCAATAACTATTTTTTTTGTCACAGTTACATACATGAGGATAACCGAAACTCACGAATAAATTTAAAAAACGGATGGGCGTTATCTTCAGCCAAAGTTAGTCGTTATTCCAGCACTCGAGTGTATTCTTCGGCTTCTTGCGAGCGTTGCTCACATTCTTCCAGCCTTGCTTGTAAGAGATCGACCGCTCCCCTGTCGTCGATCAGTTGTTGATGAACCATTTCTAGAGTACGTGTCATGTCTTCCTGTTCTTGGTAAAGTTGTGCAATGCGATCGTGTGATTGACGCAACCAGTACATTTGCACAATGTATTGTTCTCGCTCTAAGCTTTCAAGTCTTGCCTCATGACGGTGTAGTCGGGCGGCTAACACTGGTACAGTGTGATGTGTTGGTTCCTGGGTGTACGGAGAGATGTCCATGGGGTCAGTAGAAATTTGGATTTCCTCCTCAGACCTCCAAGTGTTTAAGGTTGTGGGTAGCCAATCCCATTTGCGAGGGTAAGTTGGATAGTCTGCCATAGTTGAGGTGTTACCAGTGGGGTAAGGGCTAACTCGAACTGATCTGTTACCCCTCCATTGATGTCGGGTGACTCGTGCCTCCCCGGTGATATAATAGAGAGGTTCAGAAGATGTTAGTGGTAACGCGGTTACCTCCTCAATGGTTGGTAAGGTTTGAGTCTCGTCGTTTGTGTTAGCTGGTGCTAGATGAGGAATGTCTGCCATGTCTGTGGCAAGAGCGTTTAGTGAATATCATGATGCCTATATATATATATCATACCATATAATATAGCATAGTGTGTCTAGCATAAACATGTATAGGTCCAGTTTCTCTCGTGGTCAGAGTCAACTAGTGTATTCCTATTCAATATAACCGTTTCGGACCTCACATCATCTTCCTTTAATTGTACATAGTTGATCAGACTATGTTAAATTAAAGTTGTATGATGCAATTCCTGAACCGGTCATACCTAATGAGGAATACTGCCTAACGGTCATAGTCTAGGCCCACTAAATGCAACCTAGTTCACTATAACCTTAGGCTCTGATACCATTCTGTCGCACCCCCAAATTTGGGTTGCGGAAGCGACTCGGGTCAGGGCGCGACTAATCAATAATCAAAACACACAAAGTATATAATGAACGACATCTACATGCGTCGTTTACAAAAATACATTGATTGTAATAAAGTTACAACAGTTAATAAGTTACAAAAGCTCGGTAACCTATCTGAGAGATTCTATGGCATTACTACTTTTACAAAATATAATAATGCAGGAAAATCTCTTGATGTTTGCGTGCGACTCGAGCTATATTGTCCTGAGCAGACCTACTGCTGTTGAGTACCTGAGAATACATGCTAAAAGGTCAGCTAAAAGCTGGTGAGCTCACAGGTGTAATGATGTAACCATAATGTATGAACCACAAGATTTAATCATGTTCGAAATCAATCAAATAAATAAGTGTGTATATTACTGCCATGAGCTCATAGTTTGAGCTTAACTGAGGTGTCAGGATCACAATTAAGTCCCCGATCGAGGTTGCCTCCCTAGAGTGCCTAATCTACACTCGTTATGAACAAATGCTAATGTGTCCGTTTGACCAGCAGTCGTGGTAGCTCGACTACCCCGGACAGGGATTGTCAATCCCAAATGGTATCATTCACTAACATTCACGCTAAATCCATACTAACAAACTATGATATGGAGGGATTCATGATTAGGTAAAACAACTCATGCAGTCAATATATCGAGTTTAGTACTTGTGTTCATATGTAAAAATGAAAGCTGAGCATGTATCCTCACCCCGAGGTAAAAACAGTAAAAAGCGGGGCTATGAGACTCACCTGAGTCTGATGATTTGCAGTGAAGCAAATGTGATGCAGTACAATGAGGTGTCCGAAGACTGTTGTGACACCCGGTCAAAAAGGGCCAAAATTAGGGGCCAATTTAAACTTTTAAATCACGTATTACATACGTGTTAACACTTAAGCATTCAAGTATTATATATATATATATATATATATATATATATATATATATATATATATATATATATATATATATATATATATATATATATATATATATGTATATATATAAACCGAAACGATTATTTAAATAATCGCGAATACCAAATTTAACAAAACGTAGAAACTCAAAATGAAAGTGAGCGAAAAACATTTTTAAATCAAGTATTATTATTAAGGATAATAATTACATAATCCTTTTGAAATTTAAATACAGTTTAGATACAGAAAACTATCCGTACATTTTAGGTAAAACAAAGTTACAATTTTAAACATCCGAGAAAACAGTTTTATAAAATATTTCAATTAAAAGCTTATACGAATCTATTTTTAGAAAATTATCATTTTAAAACATTATACTACATAACGATCGGGTACGCGAACACGGGACGGAAAATACATACACACCTCAATAATTGAGGCCGGTGTATATACACCGACCCCAATTATTTCCCTCTCACAAACACACCCTCGGTTCTCATCTTTTTCTCTCGGTTTCAATTTCAAAACAACAACAAGATCATCAAATCATCATCTACATATTTATCTTGGATCATCATCATCATCTAGCAACATCATCATCATCTTCATCGTTCATCATCATCACCACCTCACGGTTTCGTTTTTGAACTTGTAAGGATCATTTAACATTTTCCTTTAAATTTATGTTTATAATACGTTACATAACATATATTAGCTTTGTATTAGGTTGTTGTATGCGGAAATAGGATTTAGAACTGGTTTTGGGTGTTGTCTGCAAGAACAGACTCGAACCAGACCTTGGAATACGGCGTATTCAAGGGAATACGGCGTATTCCCGCCCAGAAAACATTTTTTCCCCGCGCCTCTTCGGAATACGGCGTATTCAAGGGAATACGGCGTATTCCCCTTCAAAACCACTGAATACGGCGTATTCGGGTGAATACGGCGTATTCCCTACATCTTGAGCCCAATCAGACTGATTAGCCATCGAATACGGCGTATTCAAGGGAATACGGCGTATTCCCTTTTAAACCATTGAATACGGCGTATTCAAACCAATACGGCGGATTCCCCCGTCATATTTCATGATCCAACGGATCAATAAACTAGCCCTGCGAATTGTAGCTAAAACAGAACACATAAATTTTCGAAAACGTCGACGATTTAACAACTTAAAACAGGGTAGCTTCTCGATGAAAATTTTATTATAACAGATTGGGCTCAAATTCGCTCGGTCATTCAAAAACAACCCAATGATCAAAGCTAAGTACCTTAGCCTTGTCAGTTTTAGGCCATCCGGGGTCGTTTAGGGGCCGAAAATGGCAGATTACTGTTTTCAGACTCATACCAAATTTTGTAAACTCAAACATAAACATTTAAACAATACATTGGATAATCCATTTACTCATTAGAATCTCGCGTGTTTAGGACTCTAAGGGATTTCAGAGAGTGTCTATTCCACGTCGAATATATTCATTTGCTCGGATTGACTCAGGTGAGTCTCACGGCCCCATTTTCAATGTTTACATGTTTTAATAATTGGGGGAGATGCAACACAAACTGTTTTCGTGATCACTATTATTCGGTTAGTTAATTTAGTTGTTAACTTAAATTAACTGCATTGTTACTTGTATTCGGTTTACCATGTTGGTACATTGTTCGGTTATCATTGTCGGTCTTGATTTTCATTGTTCGGTATATGCACGAGTGTTTTAATTCGGTAAAAGTCCTCAACAGTGTATGATTCATTAACTTAATAAGGCGCGGTTACTAAAGGATAGTACTATCATGGGAGTGACGTCCCCGTCCGGGTTGCTAGCTACAACCAAGTTAAAAACGGGCACTTTAGTAATTGTTATGGGTGTGTCACCAAATCGGGAGGCAAAGATCGGGTTAGGCTTTGAATCATAGCTCAGTGCAATACAAATGTCATTATCGGTAAATCATTGTTCGGAAACCTTAATTGGTTTAATCATTGGTCGGTAGCCCTAATGGGTAAATCATGGTTCGGTACATTGTTATTCATTGATCGGTTTACATTGTTTAAATTATCGTCGGATAATCATGTTGATCACATTAATGTTTATTTAAACCTGTGAGATTCACCAGCTTTATAGCTGACCTTTTAGTGTTGTATTCTCAGGTGCTCATCAATATTAAGAATGGCCTACAGGATAAGCTAGCTATCACGAGTCGCATGCCTCCATTTAGACATGAAGATTTTCTTGCATTATATTTTGTATAATGGTTATGTATTAAAATCTTCCGAAATCATTTTGCGAACTCACTACTATGTTTCAAACTTATGACTTAAACTTTGTACTACTTTTGAAAACTTATGTAATGTAATGTATTTTCTACAACGTCTCATTTAGAGTCGTTTGCTTGTACTTTGGTGTTTTGATTATTGATTAGTCACGCCCCAAAACAGTCGCTTCCGCAAAGCATAAAATTGGGGGTGTGACAGATTGGTATCAGAGCCTAAGGTTATAGCGAACTAGGTTGCATTTAGTGGGCCTAGACTATGACCGTTAGGCAGTATTCCTCATTAGATATAACTGGTTCAGGGATTTCGTCATACGAGTTTAATTTAACATAGCCTGATCAACTATGTACAATTAAATGAGGATGATGTAAGATCTGAAAGGGGTTATGTTGAACAGGAATGCATTAGTTGACTCTGATCACGAGAGAACCGGGACTCATAATTGTTTTATGCTAGACACGACTAGGTGGACGATATGTATATATGGTTTATACAATTAGGCTATTATATAGTATGGATACTAATATGCCTCAGATAATTGTTAACATAATCAATGATTTGATACATTTTAGAATTTGCCTATGGTAAGTTGATCGAGTCAGGAAAATAGTACCGGGATGTGCCTACGCTTAGAGGGTCATCTCTTCGAATTAGGCTTACCCTAGGTAGAATTGAACATTTCAATACCTTATCCTACACCAACTGGCCATCAGAGGACCATCCTTCGTTCACCTATCAGTTTTAACTTTCAAATCCAATATTTCTCTAAGTACAAATTCTTTCCTACCCCTTATCACATTCCGCATAACTGCTGATACATGTTCGGATGTAATATTCCTTTTCACTTTTGTAAACCTTAATCCTCGTAATCATTTGAACTCACATGTTAAATGATTACAATCTTCTTTATTCTACACCGTTGATTGTCATTTGTGTTGTAATATATTACTGTTATATATGCAACTAAGATGATCATATTCTTATACGAAATCCTGACATGTCCCTTATCTTCATTGAAGGAACATGCCTCCACGTCGCCAATTCACTCAAGCTCAGGTCGATCAACTGGTTGCTGACGCAGTACTTGCCGAGAGACAACGATCTGAAAGTGCTGAAACACCATCAAATGCCCCTGTAGTGAAACCCTGCACCTACAAAGACTTCATTAACTGCAATCCCTTGAGCTTCAAAGGCACAGAAGGTGCCATTGGGCTGTTGCGATGGATGGAGAAGACAGAGGCAGTCTTTCGCATCTGCAGTTGCCCTGAGAACTGTAAGGTCAAGTTCTCCACCTACACTTTCATGGATGATGCTCTGACATGGTGGAACACTTATGCTGACTCCATAGGCCAAGACATTGCTTTGGAAACTCCCTGGGATGAGCTGAAGAAAATGCTCAAGGATGAGTATTGTCCTAGGGATGAGATTCAACAGCTTGAGGCGGAATTCTGGAATCTCTCCACTCAAGGGAACGATATTGCCAGCTACACTTCTCGATTCAATCAGTTGGCGCACCTGTGTCCATCTATGGTAGATACAGAATCAAAGCGAATTGAGCGCTATGTCTGGGGACTTCCTTCACAAATTCAAGGGATGGTGACTTCATCCAACTCTTCTACATTTCATGGTACTGTGCGCATGGCACATAAGCTGATGGCACAGATCGTTCGCCAAGGAACGTCTGTTGTCAAGAGTACTGTAAACCACCCTAGTGATAACAAGAGAAAACCTGAGGGAAACCCTGATAATCAAAGTCCGGCTACCAAAAAGCCTGCAACCATCAAGGCCAACACCTCTGGGTCTGAAAACAAGAAAGAGTACACTGGAACCAAACCCTACTGCTCAAAGTGTAAACGTCACCATGACGGGCCTTGTGGCACCCCCTGTGATAAGTGCCAGCGTTATGGTCATTCTGCTAAGGATTGTCGAACGAGAGCTTGTTTCGAATGTGGAACTGTAGGTCACTTTAGAAGTGACTGTCCAAACTTAAAGGACAAAAACATCGGCCCTGCTCGAGGAAGAGCCTACGTACTCAGAAATAGGGATGACGACCAGAACCCTAGACTCATTGATTTGCTCAACACTGGTATGGTCACTCATTAATGACCTGATTGTTTTACACTGTTTACATGGATAGATATTACTTGTTGCTTGATATCTTTTAAGTTTTCCCTAGATCCTAAGTGCACAATAGAATTAGGGAAAAGGGGACAATTTAGGTTCTTTAGTTTCTTTAAGAGACGAGGTTTAGCTTACATAAGTATTGGGATAACAAATCCTACATTGTTTATACCGGAAAACATACCGGTTGATAATTTGTGTAAACAATGGGTCACATCCCATATAGAGCTAATGTAGGTTGAATCAATTAGTTTCTATAGGAGACTAATAGAATCTAGATTAAGCGACGATACTGCTACCCGTTACAAACGGTATGAACACAGTAAGACTCATTGAATTCGGTGGATTGGTCATCCAAAACAAAGTAACACTTGCTAATACGGGACGACCTGGTCAAGTAGACATAACGGTCGGGTAGAATTCGGACCTCTCCATTTCTTAAATAATCGGTAGGTCAGAGCCTAACAAGGGGAGAGGACATAGATAAATCGGATGTCTTAGTATTAGACATATCACATAGTCGGCCTTAGAAACACGCGGATTTAGGTTTCACTTGAATTTCGGGACGAAATTCTCCTAACAAGGGGAGAATGTGACACCCGGTCAAAAAGGGCCAAAATTAGGGGCCAATTTAAACTTTTAAATCACGTATTACATACGTGTTAACACTTAAGCATTCAAGTATTATATATATATATATATATATATATATATATATATATATATATATATATATAAGTATATATATAAACCGAAACGATTATTTAAATAATCGCGAATACCAAATTTAACAAAACGTAGAAACTCAAAATGAAAGTGAGCGAAAAACATTTTTAAATCAAGTATTATTATTAAGGATAATAATTACATAATCCTTTTGAAATTTAAATACAGTTTAGATACAGAAAACTATCCGTACATTTTAGGTAAAACAAAGTTACAATTTTAAACATCCGAGAAAACAGTTTTATAAAATATTTAATTAAAAGCTTATACGAATCTATTTTTAGAAAATTATCATTTTAAAACATTATACTACATAACGATCGGGTACGCGAACACGGGACGGAAAATACATACACACCTCAATAATTGAGGCCGGTGTATATACACCGACCCCAATTATTTCCCTCTCACAAACACACCCTCGGTTCTCATCTTTTTCTCTCGGTTTCAATTTCAAAACAACAACAAGATCATCAAATCATCATCTACATATTTATCTTGGATCATCATCATCATCTAGCAACATCATCATCATCTTCATCGTTCATCATCATCACCACCTCACGGTTTCGTTTTTGAACTTGTAAGGATCATTTAACATTTTCCTTTAAATTTATGTTTATAATACGTTACATAACATATATTAGCTTTGTATTAGGTTGTTGTATGCGGAAATAGGATTTAGAACTGGTTTTGGGTGTTGTCTGCAAGAACAGACTCGAACCAGACCTTGGAATACGGCGTATTCAAGGGAATACGGCGTATTCCCGCCCAGAAAACATTTTTTTCCCGCGCCTCTTCGGAATACGGCGTATTCAAGGGAATACGGCGTATTCCCCTTCAAAACCACTGAATACGGCGTATTCGGGTGAATACGGCGTATTCCCTACATCTTGAGCCCAATCAGACTGATTAGCCATCGAATACGGCGTATTCAAGGGAATACGGCGTATTCCCTTTTAAACCATTGAATACGGCGTATTCAAACCAATACGGCGGATTCCCCCGTCATATTTCATGATCCAACGGATCAATAAACTAGCCCTGCGAATTGTAGCTAAAACAGAACACATAAATTTTCGAAAACGTCGACGATTTAACAACTTAAAACAGGGTAGCTTCTCGATGAAAATTTTATTATAACAGATTGGGCTCAAATTCGCTCGGTCATTCAAAAACAACCCAATGATCAAAGCTAAGTACCTTAGCCTTGTCAGTTTTAGGCCATCCGGGGTCGTTTAGGGGCCGAAAATGGCAGATTACTGTTTTCAGACTCATACCAAATTTTGTAAACTCAAACATAAACATTTAAACAATACATTGGATAATCCATTTACTCATTAGAATCTCGCGTGTTTAGGACTCTAAGGGATTTCAGAGAGTGTCTATTCCACGTCGAATATATTCATTTGCTCGGATTGACTCAGGTGAGTCTCACGGCCCCATTTTCAATGTTTACATGTTTTAATAATTGGGGGAGATGCAACACAAACTGTTTTCGTGATCACTATTATTCGGTTAGTTAATTTAGTTGTTAACTTAAATTAACTGCATTGTTACTTGTATTCGGTTTACCATGTTGGTACATTGTTCGGTTATCATTGTCGGTCTTGATTTTCATTGTTCGGTATATGCACGAGTGTTTTAATTCGGTAAAAGTCCTCAACAGTGTATGATTCATTAACTTAATAAGGCGCGGTTACTAAAGGATAGTACTATCATGGGAGTGACGTCCCCGTCCGGGTTGCTAGCTACAACCAAGTTAAAAACGGGCACTTTAGTAATTGTTATGGGTGTGTCACCAAATCGGGAGGCAAAGATCGGGTTAGGCTTTGAATCATAGCTCAGTGCAATACAAATGTCATTATCGGTAAATCATTGTTCGGAAACCTTAATTGGTTTAATCATTGGTCGGTAGCCCTAATGGGTAAATCATGGTTCGGTACATTGTTATTCATTGATCGGTTTACATTGTTTAAATTATCGTCGGATAATCATGTTGATCACATTAATGTTTATTTAAACCTGTGAGATTCACCAGCTTTATAGCTGACCTTTTAGTGTTGTATTCTCAGGTGCTCATCAATATTAAGAATGGCCTACAGGATAAGCTAGCTATCACGAGTCGCATGCCTCCATTTAGACATGAAGATTTTCTTGCATTATATTTTGTATAATGGTTATGTATTAAAATCTTCCGAAATCATTTTGCGAACTCACTACTATGTTTCAAACTTATGACTTAAACTTTGTACTACTTTTGAAAACTTATGTAATGTAATGTATTTTCTACAACGTCTCATTTAGAGTCGTTTGCTTGTACTTTGGTGTTTTGATTATTGATTAGTCACGCCCCAAAACAGTCGCTTCCGCAAAGCATAAAATTGGGGGTGTGACAGATTGGTATCAGAGCCTAAGGTTATAGCGAACTAGGTTGCATTTAGTGGGCCTAGACTATGACCGTTAGGCAGTATTCCTCATTAGATATAACTGGTTCAGGGATTTCGTCATACGAGTTTAATTTAACATAGCCTGATCAACTATGTACAATTAAATGAGGATGATGTAAGATCTGAAAGGGGTTATGTTGAACAGGAATGCATTAGTTGACTCTGATCACGAGAGAACCGGGACTCATAATTGTTTTATGCTAGACACGACTAGGTGGACGATATGTATATATGGTTTATACAATTAGGCTATTATATAGTATGGATACTAATACGCCTCAGATAATTGTTAACATAATCAATGATTTGATACATTTTAGAATTTGCCTATGGTAAGTTGATCGAGTCAGGAAAATAGTACCGGGATGTGCCTACGCTTAGAGGGTCATCTCTTCGAATTAGGCTTACCCTAGGTAGAATTGAACATTTCAATACCTTATCCTACACCAACTGGCCATCAGAGGACCATCCTTCGTTCACCTATCAGTTTTAACTTTCAAATCCAATATTTCTCTAAGTACAAATTCTTTCCTACCCCTTATCACATTCCGCATAACTGCTGATACATGTTCGGATGTAATATTCCTTTTCACTTTTGTAAACCTTAATCCTCGTAATCATTTGAACTCACATGTTAAATGATTACAATCTTCTTTATTCTACACCGTTGATTGTCATTTGTGTTGTAATATATTACTGTTATATATGTAACTAAGATGATCATATTCTTATACGAAATCCTGACATGTCCCTTATCTTCATTGAAGGAACATGCCTCCACGTCGCCAATTCACTCAAGCTCAGGTCGATCAACTGGTTGCTGACGCAGTACTTGCCGAGAGACAACGATCTGAAAGTGCTGAAACACCATCAAATGCCCCTGTAGTGAAACCCTGCACCTACAAAGACTTCATTAACTGCAATCCCTTGAGCTTCAAAGGCACAGAAGGTGCCATTGGGCTGTTGCGATGGATGGAGAAGACAGAGGCAGTCTTTCGCATCTGCAGTTGCCCTGAGAACTGTAAGGTCAAGTTCTCCACCTACACTTTCATGGATGATGCTCTGACATGGTGGAACACTTATGCTGACTCCATAGGCCAAGACATTGCTTTGGAAACTCCCTGGGATGAGCTGAAGAAAATGCTCAAGGATGAGTATTGTCCTAGGGATGAGATTCAACAGCTTGAGGCGGAATTCTGGAATCTCTCCACTCAAGGGAACGATATTGCCAGCTACACTTCTCGATTCAATCAGTTGGCGCACCTGTGTCCATCTATGGTAGATACAGAATCAAAGCGAATTGAGCGCTATGTCTGGGGACTTCCTTCACAAATTCAAGGGATGGTGACTTCATCCAACTCTTCTACATTTCATGGTACTGTGCGCATGGCACATAAGCTGATGGCACAGATCGTTCGCCAAGGAACGTCTGTTGTCAAGAGTACTGTAAACCACCCTAGTGATAACAAGAGAAAACCTGAGGGAAACCCTGATAATCAAAGTCCGGCTACCAAAAAGCCTGCAACCATCAAGGCCAACACCTCTGGGTCTGAAAACAAGAAAGAGTACACTGGAACCAAACCCTACTGCTCAAAGTGTAAACGTCACCATGACGGGCCTTGTGGCACCCCCTGTGATAAGTGCCAGCGTTATGGTCATTCTGCTAAGGATTGTCGAACGAGAGCTTGTTTCGAATGTGGAACTGTAGGTCACTTTAGAAGTGACTGTCCAAACTTAAAGGACAAAAACATCGGCCCTGCTCGAGGAAGAGCCTACGTACTCAGAAATAGGGATGACGACCAGAACCCTAGACTCATTGATTTGCTCAACACTGGTATGGTCACTCATTAATGACCTGATTGTTTTACACTGTTTACATGGATAGATATTACTTGTTGCTTGATATCTTTTAAGTTTTCCCTAGATCCTAAGTGCACAATAGAATTAGGGAAAAGGGGACAATTTAGGTTCTTTAGTTTCTTTAAGAGACGAGGTTTAGCTTACATAAGTATTGGGATAACAAATCCTACATTGTTTATACCGGAAAACATACCGGTTGATAATTTGTGTAAACAATGGGTCACATCCCATATAGAGCTAATGTAGGTTGAATCAATTAGTTTCTATAGGAGACTAATAGAATCTAGATTAAGCGACGATACTGCTACCCGTTACAAACGGTATGAACACAGTAAGACTCATTGAATTCGGTGGATTGGTCATCCAAAACAAAGTAACACTTGCTAATACGGGACGACCTGGTCAAGTAGACATAACGGTCGGGTAGAATTCGGACCTCTCCATTTCTTAAATAATCGGTAGGTCAGAGCCTAACAAGGGGAGAGGACATAGATAAATCGGATGTCTTAGTATTAGACATATCACATAGTCGGCCTTAGAAACACGCGGATTTAGGTTTCACTTGAATTTCGGGACGAAATTCTCCTAACAAGGGGAGAATGTGACACCCGGTCAAAAAGGGCCAAAATTAGGGGCCAATTTAAACTTTTAAATCACGTATTACATACGTGTTAACACTTAAGCATTCAAGTATTATATATATATATATATATATATATATATATATATATATATATATATATATATATATATATATATATATATATATATATATGTATATATATAAACCGAAACGATTATTTAAATAATCGCGAATACCAAATTTAACAAAACGTAGAAACTCAAAATGAAAGTGAGCGAAAAACATTTTTAAATCAAGTATTATTATTAAGGATAATAATTACATAATCCTTTTGAAATTTAAATACAGTTTAGATACAGAAAACTATCCGTACATTTTAGGTAAAACAAAGTTACAATTTTAAACATCCGAGAAAACAGTTTTATAAAATATTTCAATTAAAAGCTTATACGAATCTATTTTTAGAAAATTATCATTTTAAAACATTATACTACATAACGATCGGGTACGCGAACACGGGACGGAAAATACATACACACCTCAATAATTGAGGCCGGTGTATATACACCGACCCCAATTATTTCCCTCTCACAAACACACCCTCGGTTCTCATCTTTTTCTCTCGGTTTCAATTTCAAAACAACAACAAGATCATCAAATCATCATCTACATATTTATCTTGGATCATCATCATCATCTAGCAACATCATCATCATCTTCATCGTTCATCATCATCACCACCTCACGGTTTCGTTTTTGAACTTGTAAGGATCATTTAACATTTTCCTTTAAATTTATGTTTATAATACGTTACATAACATATATTAGCTTTGTATTAGGTTGTTGTATGCGGAAATAGGATTTAGAACTGGTTTTGGGTGTTGTCTGCAAGAACAGACTCGAACCAGACCTTGGAATACGGCGTATTCAAGGGAATACGGCGTATTCCCGCCCAGAAAACATTTTTTTCCCGCGCCTCTTCGGAATACGGCGTATTCAAGGGAATACGGCGTATTCCCCTTCAAAACCACTGAATACGGCGTATTCGGGTGAATACGGCGTATTCCCTACATCTTGAGCCCAATCAGACTGATTAGCCATCGAATACGGCGTATTCAAGGGAATACGGCGTATTCCCTTTTAAACCATTGAATACGGCGTATTCAAACCAATACGGCGGATTCCCCCGTCATATTTCATGATCCAACGGATCAATAAACTAGCCCTGCGAATTGTAGCTAAAACAGAACACATAAATTTTCGAAAACGTCGACGATTTAACAACTTAAAACAGGGTAGCTTCTCGATGAAAATTTTATTATAACAGATTGGGCTCAAATTCGCTCGGTCATTCAAAAACAACCCAATGATCAAAGCTAAGTACCTTAGCCTTGTCAGTTTTAGGCCATCCGGGGTCGTTTAGGGGCCGAAAATGGCAGATTACTGTTTTCAGACTCATACCAAATTTTGTAAACTCAAACATAAACATTTAAACAATACATTGGATAATCCATTTACTCATTAGAATCTCGCGTGTTTAGGACTCTAAGGGATTTCAGAGAGTGTCTATTCCACGTCGAATATATTCATTTGCTCGGATTGACTCAGGTGAGTCTCACGGCCCCATTTTCAATGTTTACATGTTTTAATAATTGGGGGAGATGCAACACAAACTGTTTTCGTGATCACTATTATTCGGTTAGTTAATTTAGTTGTTAACTTAAATTAACTGCATTGTTACTTGTATTCGGTTTACCATGTTGGTACATTGTTCGGTTATCATTGTCGGTCTTGATTTTCATTGTTCGGTATATGCACGAGTGTTTTAATTCGGTAAAAGTCCTCAACAGTGTATGATTCATTAACTTAATAAGGCGCGGTTACTAAAGGATAGTACTATCATGGGAGTGACGTCCCCGTCCGGGTTGCTAGCTACAACCAAGTTAAAAACGGGCACTTTAGTAATTGTTATGGGTGTGTCACCAAATCGGGAGGCAAAGATCGGGTTAGGCTTTGAATCATAGCTCAGTGCAATACAAATGTCATTATCGGTAAATCATTGTTCGGAAACCTTAATTGGTTTAATCATTGGTCGGTAGCCCTAATGGGTAAATCATGGTTCGGTACATTGTTATTCATTGATCGGTTTACATTGTTTAAATTATCGTCGGATAATCATGTTGATCACATTAATGTTTATTTAAACCTGTGAGATTCACCAGCTTTATAGCTGACCTTTTAGTGTTGTATTCTCAGGTGCTCATCAATATTAAGAATGGCCTACAGGATAAGCTAGCTATCACGAGTCGCATGCCTCCATTTAGACATGAAGATTTTCTTGCATTATATTTTGTATAATGGTTATGTATTAAAATCTTCCGAAATCATTTTGCGAACTCACTACTATGTTTCAAACTTATGACTTAAACTTTGTACTACTTTTGAAAACTTATGTAATGTAATGTATTTTCTACAACGTCTCATTTAGAGTCGTTTGCTTGTACTTTGGTGTTTTGATTATTGATTAGTCACGCCCCAAAACAGTCGCTTCCGCAAAGCATAAAATTGGGGGTGTGACAACTGTAACCTGCCGGGCGTTCAAAACGCGCAAGGTTATAAGTACATGTAGACGTCTCAAGAGACCGTCCATGCTAGTTGTTCCTCCAACTAGTAATGTCCAAATGACTTGATTGTTGATTGATTATTTTGAGCTTTGAAAATATGTACGGTCCGTTGGTGACGGATTTTGTAATAATAATCTTATAGCATTATTATTATGTGTTGATCCATTGTATACAATTTAAAGTATATGATTTGTGAGTTGTATCGTATATAAGTATTGGAGTAACGTGTGTTCGACACTTAATGTGAAAACTAGTTTTCAAGTTTCTGATTTAGGCGACACTCAAAGCGTCACTTATTGGCGACATTCAAAGCGTCACTTATTGGCGACACTCAAAGCGTCACTTATTGGCGACACTCAGGTAAGTGTAGCAAAAATTGAAATCTGTAAGTTATTGGCGTCACTTGGTTAAGTGTCGCATATAAGGCGTCACTAGTAGCGTCACTAAGGTAAGTGTCGTATGAAATGATTTTGTGCAAGTTGGCGCCACTTCGTGAAGTGACGCTGGTATGCGTCAGTCCATGATAGGCATCACTTAGGGGAGTGTCGCATGACTGATTTGGTCTATGCGACACTTAAGTCTGATGTGTTTTACTCTATCTCGAAAACGTGGTCAATGGTCTCGGTTTGACCCGAAACTTTTACCCAAGTCTTAAAATGGTTCTAAGAGTTCAACAAAATTATTGGTTCATGCCGGGGTTAACCCGAAGTGTCGGTTTTGTAAATTTACCAAAACAGCTCTTATGTATATATTCTCCACATTTTGTCCCGAAAAATCTCTCGTTTTCTCTAACTTTTATTCCGAACCAAGCCTAACCAAAAATCACACATGTTCTCCTAGGTGTCTAGTGTAATTCTGCACTTTATGATATTTGTATAAGTTCATTAACTATTTTAAACAAAAATAAACATGAAGGGTGGTCAGCTTTGGTCCAAAACAGTCCTTCGCTCAAAGATCAGCTTCTACACTAAAATCCGTGAATTTATGAAAATCGTCAAAGAAGAACTTTTTGTAGAAGACATTCATACAGAGATTTCGGTATATGGCTCATGTGTTGACTCATCCTAGAACTCAAGTTATACACGATTTGGTGAGATCATTTTTCTAGTCAGAAAAGCTGTTAACATATATGTGTTTAGAAAACGTGTTTTAGCTTTGTTTTTGGACATTTTAGAGTTGAATGAACAACTAAACATGTAAATATGTTAAAAGAAAGTAAATTTAGTGAGAAAGAGTGGCTCACAAAGTGGTGGATGTCGATCTAGAGCCGAATGAAGTGGAACGAGCTCGGTTTTGTGCTTTCTTCCTCTTTTCCTTGCTTTTCTCCTTCACAATGATGGTGGTTGAGGGTGGAGATGTGGTAGTGGTTCTTGGACCGATTTTTAGAAGGAGAAGATAGGTGAAAGTGTGTGTTTTAGTGAGAGAATGTAGAGATATGAATGGGAAACAAGAATGAGGATTTTGGGGGAGGTGGTTTGATTATCAACAAGAAAGAAGCAAGATCCACAAAATGTGGATTTTGTTTGGGGCTGGGCAACACCGGCCCATGGGGCCCACACATGAGGGTGTGTGTCTCAATTTTTGGTTCCTCAAATTTACGCTCAATGCGGTGTTCGTTTCCCCGGTCGTTTAAACGTTCGTTTGTAATTTAAACGTTATACGTACGTGTTTTAAATAACGTTTGAATTTCGATAAGTTTAAATTGAAGTATTGTTTCTAATACTTGGAGAACATTTATAAAAATGTTTGGTCATAGTGTCGGTATTGGTTTGCGGTTTCGAGTTTCGGTTGTTTAGTCGCGTACGTTTAAATTATACGTTTTTGTTATCGATTTTAAATACGATGTTTTAAATAAATGATTTCTATCCAAAATAATATATTTTAATTTATAAAATATATTTTGACTGTTATTCGATTGTCGGGCGCGTTTCGCGTATTTTTGTCGCATTCGGTTACGTTTTAAGCAAAACGTATATGTTCTACATATTATAACCATAATATAAAGTAATTATCAATGTTATTAAATAATTTCATGTTATTTAATAAATGTTTCACCAACGTCCGTATTATTGTATCGGGATCCGCTCGATATGAAAATGCACGATTCAAATAAATCGCGTACGTGTATATATTCTCAAATATATATAATGATACACATAATTAGCCTATTACAAAACTAATTACACGTATTAACAAGCTGATTAGGCACTAATACAAGTCCTAATTTGACGGGTGTCACATTTTTCTTTTAATATATAAGATAGAAGATAGATAGATGTAATAACTATTTGATAAAAGTCAATTACCCATTATACCCTCCCTTACTTTACAAATGATTGGCTCAAAATGCTTCTCCCCCTTTCCCATCTAAATTTTCTTATTTTTTGATCCCTTACTATATATATATACTAGCTTTCAAACCCGTGCATACACACGGGCCGTTAAACTTTTATTTAATTTTTCTAATTATGAAAAGATATATATTAATAAATTCTAACATTAATGGAGATTAAACTAAATTATTTATGGTTGTATCTATATATTAAGCAATATAATCGGTCATCATATAACGATCCCACATTATATATATGATTGTGTAGTTGACAAAAACATCCGATAGAAAAAAAAATGCTTGATAAAAAGATAAGAAAAATATGTCTTTAATTATTATTACTCCGTAGCATATGAGAATGTTGTACTACCTCCGTCCCAAAATTATAGTCCATCTTTCCTTTTTGGGACGTCCCAAAATAATTGTCCACTTCCCATTTCAACCAATAAGAAGAGAGTTTAGTGGGTGCAGATTCTATTTGAGTGGTTGAAAACTGTTGTGGTCGTGTTTTTTGTTGGTGGACAATAATTTTGGGACGGAGGGAGTAATAGTTAAGAGTTGTCAATTATTCAAATAATAATAAAATATTATATGTGAACTTTCTCAAAACTATATATTCAACTTATTCGTATCATGCATATAGAGAAATTGTTGATAATTATATTGTAAATTCTTTTTTATTAAAATGGAGAAATTTGAGGGTTGTTATGTTTAAACTTAGATAAAATTAAAGGAATCAATTAAGGGTAGAGATCAGAGGAGCACAGGGAATAAGGTGGAGGGACTTTTTTACAATTTTGATAAATTTGTAAAAAGGAGGAGGGACGTTTTTGCAATTTTGATAAATTTGTAAAATGAAGGAGGGACTTTTTTGCAATTTCAATAAAGTTATGGATCCATTTGTAAAATTTCGTGAAAAAAATTCCTAAAAATTATCAAAAAATTGTTCAATCATACAATTATTTAATGTTTTGGGATCACAGGGGAACGACACTTTAGAGGGGAATGGAGGGCAAGTAAATCATAGCCCTTCAATTCTAAATCAATGGCCACAAATAATAGGACCAACTAAAAATAAATAAAATGTTAAAAAGGGTATTTTGGTAAAATAAAACCTACGTTTCTTGCTTCCCACTCGCTCCACCTCCTTTCTTCTTCATCAGCCTCACCTCCACCTCATTACTGCCGGTCGGCCACCGACCACCGCCGCCTTTGATTGAAAATTGTGACCGCACCACCGTAATACATTAGTTGCCATATATACGTCGCCAGCACCGTAATACATTTTTCGTCATCATCAGAATACGCCGGAAAGGAATCGGAAGGAATCGACGTGAACAAATTACCGGCGGTCACGAGCTTCAAACTTCTGGCTTCGAAGCCTATTTTGGAAACCGATGAAAAGATTCAAGTATTGGAACACCTAACACATCTAATATCTTTCAATCGTTAAAACAAAAATCGATTACAAATAGACAAACTACTTCGATCAATCACCGTTATCGCAACCGTACTCCGGCCATAATCCCTCTCGCAATTTTCCGACCAAACTTTAGACGTTCTGCCACCCTGTAACACCACTAAAAGCATACCTAAAAATTTGGAATACAAAATTTTGTATTTCATTCTAATTCGGTTATTTAGATCTGCATTTTCTTCTTTCTAGTTCAGATTATGTAATATAAAATGGGAGATGGGAATAGAGAGGGGTCAAAGAGATAATAAAATGTAGAAAGAGAAAAATCGATGACATCGGACACGTAGAAGCTTATTAAAATTGATTGGGAAGTGAAAAAGCAACACTTTGAAAATAGTAAACCACATACATTACTTTTCATTTTACACCTTCACTTATTGAAATTTATCAATATCAATTTCTATTTATATCTATATACAATATAAACTTAAAACAAAATATGGACACATTCATATGAAATTCCTATTATTTATAATAAATAATTTTTACATTAAAGAAAAAGCATATTATTTTTTTTTTAAAATAATTTTGGTTATGTGATACTTTATTTCAATTTATAAAATTTTAGCGACTTAAGTTTACAATATATCAAATTGAATCGTGATGGCTTTTATTTAAAACAATGATACGGTGTTTTTATAATCATGATGCAGTGTCTAGAGTCATGATATAGTTTATTTCATCGAAAGATGATGCAATGGTTTTATTGAAAGTTTTAATATCGGAGGGACATGTCTCCTAGAAAGGGTAGGAGGTGCAGACAATCTCAACTCTTAATTTTTTTTTATCTACAACTTAGATTTACTGCATCTTAACATTACTGCATCTTAAAAGTGTTATATCTTAATATCACTGCATATTAACATTACGGCTCAGATTTCAAACGGGAAGGCATGACAAGAGAGGTAGAAAAACCAGTTGCATCTTAAGGCAAATTGTAAGGTAAGATGCAGTGATGTTAAGATGCAGTGATGTCAAAATACAGTAAATTTGGGCTGTAGATCAGAAAAATAAAGGGCTAAGATTGTTTGCATCTTCTGCCCTCTATAAGAAGCATGATGCATTATTTTTTATATCACGATGATGTAATTATTCGTAAGCATGATGCAGTGACTTTTCATTAACTGTATCATAGTTTAAAAATAGTTGCATCATAGTTTAAATCAATTGCATCATGGTTAATGAATAACTATTATATAAATAAAAAACTACTCTGTCATATTTTCATTAACTGCGTCATAGTTTAAAAACAGTTGCATCATAGTTAACGAATAACTGATCTATAAATTAAACGTCTGGGTCATATTTTCATCAACTGCATCATAGTTTAAAAACAGTTGCATTATAGTTTAAATAAACTGCATCACAGTTAACGAACATGTGAAGTTCTAAACTATAGATGAGAAACAACTTCGTCATATTTTAATCAACTACATCATATTTTAAAAATAGTTGCATCAGAGTTTGCAAATAACTTAACTATAAATGAAAAACAACTTCGTCATATTTTAATCAACTACATTATAATTTAAAAAGAGTTGCATCATAGTTTAAAATTATACATCAACTGCATCATAGCTTAAAAACATATTTGCCATAATTTACTCAAGTGCATCATAGTTTAAAAACTAGTGCATCATAATTTATAAACAATCAAATCATAGTTTATAAATATCTGCATAATAATTTAAAAGCAATTTATATCATATTTTAGAAACAACTTTCTCATATTTTAGTTACAACTTAATCATAGGTGATTTTCAAAATTAATCAAATGTATTCCAAATATTACCTTTTTAAAATTATAATAAATTAATAATATAATAGCATGACATACTACTAGTATGTTACTCAAATTCTACACATTTACATAAAATTTACTGTTTTGAAATTTAATAGAAATTAACTAAATTGTTGTGTGACAAAAAATCCATTAATTTTTTTTTATTCACATTCATGATAGTGACTACACGTATATAAATGAGGATGACCAGTTTTTCTGATAAAGTTTGACTATACCACACATAATTTAGTTTCAACCCTATTTTATTTACTATTGTTTTCTACTCCTACTATAAATTGCTTATATTATTTTGCATATGATGTAAACATTTCCATTTCCTTTAAAATTAGTAAACAAGAAAGTCAAATGGCTAAAGTCATGTAATGAAGCCACTATCCTCTAGCAAGAAGGTTTACTGATGTTTACACCGAAACGACAACTTGCAAGTTGGTTGGAAATTTGGAGATGCGACAGAAGGTCGGATACCTGAAGGTCATAACAGGGCGTCATCGGAAATTTGGAAGTCGTAACGGTGGGACGCCGGGAAACATAAGGTTTTCAAGATGGGCGTCGAAATGAAAGATCAAATTTGAATTTGTTGATTAAAAATTAATTTTTTGAGAAGTCGGTGATCAATTATGTTAAGATTTTTGCGTAAACTTTCTGAAACACGAAAGAGAATTTGGCGGCAAATTCCGGTGGCAATAAGAGATGGCTGGCGCCGCCTGGTGTACACCGGTGGTGGTCGACGGTTGCGTCTTACGATGGCTGACCGGTTGCTCGTTGTCGACGGAATTGGAAGGGGAAGATGAAATAAAAGAGATAAAAAGTAAATTGACCATTTTGTCCTTAATGAGGTGGGATGTCATGTTGAGGTGGCACACTCTCATTCGCTGCCCTTCCTGCTGTCCCAAACACATGTGCTTCTCTGATCCGTTTCCAAATATGCAAAATTCAGTTAAAAAAAAAAAACGTAAGATGCAGTGATAAATATATAAGATGCAGTAACAAATATACAAAAGACATATTAACAAAAAAAAGTACATGATGCAGTAACAAAATATACAAGATGCAGTAACAAATATACAAAAGATGTAGTAAAAAAATACAAGATGCAAGGACAAATTTATAAAAGATGCAATAACAAATATATTAAAGATGCAGTAACAAATATACAAGATGCTGTAAACAAAGTAATACTAATTTTCTAAATTCAAGAATAAAATTAAAGATAAACAAAAACATCAAAATGCTAAAAAAATACATAAGATGCAGTAAAAATGTACAAAAGATGCAGTAAAAAGTACTCATAGTATTTTATAAATCTAAAAAGTACTATAAAAAGTACGATGCAATAAAAAAATGTAAGATGCAGTAAATAAGTACTACTCCATTATAGTTTTTTTCAGAACTAAAAAAGTATGATGCAGTAGAAAATGTACGATGCAGTAGAAAATGTACTATAAAATCCGTCGGATGCAATGAAAAAATGTATAATGCAGTCAGATCTAAAAACTAGAATATGTATGTATTGCTTCAAGGAGCAAACTAACATCAACATTAATTGCAAACATCACGTGAAAACGTCCAAATGTCCAATGCACTGAAACGAAATTACGCAAAACGACATAATCTCGACATGAAATGAACTAATCTTAACAAATTTATTATAAAAGCTAATTTTTTTAGAAAAAGAAAAAAGATTTTATTTCAAGACAAATATTTACAAGAGCACAAAGACTAAATACATATTATGATCATCTGAGACTACTTATATTACACATTTACAGCTATTTATTTAACCCGTTGAATAGACTACCACTTTCACTATTCCAAAACACATCACAGCATCCCCCAATTTTTACATGAACACCAGTACAACCTATCATTTGACTTCATTGAATTTTTGACCTGCACTCTTCATTTAAGTCGAGAAGCCACTGCAATTACAGCCTAATTGAACATGGACATCAAAGCTAGACCATCACATACCTCATTTTATGATTACATCAGTAAGTGTAAATTTCAGCAACCCAGCCACGCTAAAATCAAGCAAGCAGACATCTCCAATATGATCATTTACAGTATCTATATCTAAAAGCTAAATGGTTAAGATGATACGTGTAGTACACTAATAAGATTATAAAAGTCAACAACAGATTTCAAGATCCAGTTAGTCCGTGACATACTCCGCCGAAAATACCTAATCCGGCGATGATATCACCGACCGGAGACATCGGAAGCAAGGCGAGATGCAATTGCGGAATGATACATGAGACATCGTAGTTTACCGTTATCCGTATCCAGATCCGGCGGTTTCAGGATTAATAATGTAGTCTGGATCGGATGAAACGCCGAAGATCGGTGTCCACCACTTGCCGGAGGAGGTTGCCGCCGGTGGCTTGATCCGGTTGATGCAGTTGGTGGTGGTGGTGGTGGCGGTGTAGCGGTGGTGACGAATGTGCCCGATGGTGGTGTGGGTTTGGTGAAGAAATAGAGAAGATAGATGAGAGAGTGTGTTTTTTGTGAGATAAATAAAGAAAGTGAGGAAAGAAATAAATTGCATAATGGTGCTTTGCCCTCCTTGCCCTCTTTAATTGGCGTTCTCCTCTGATCCTAAATCATCAATTAATCAATTGAAAATTTACTTTGTGTACATACTTGGTTATGTAAGTAGCTATATGTGTTAATAAATTAGAAGGTGAGTATCATCATTAGTGAATATATTTTTATAGATTTTTCTTTTAAAATTACGAATGGTTATTTTACTTATATATTTTTATAGAATTTTTTATATATTTTTTTCCCTTCTTATGGTCTTAAATTGTTTTTTCTTTCATTTATTTTTGTTTTATTTGTGTATATATTTTAGATTGGGGATCATAGGGGAAGGGGTCATATGAGGAGAAGGAGGAGAAGTTTTATTTGTGGCCATTAGATGATCTTTTTGGTTGGATCAATGGTTAAAAGGGGTGGCAATTTTGTAATTACTTTCAAAAAGAAGGGTATTAGTTAACAAAAAAAAAAACATAACATTAATTTTCACTCCACACCCCTCCACTATTTATACTTTTACATTTTAACCATTTTACTTTATTTTCTTCCCCCTCCTACCTTCTTCTTCCTCCAACCCCACCTACCACCGCCCCCACCACTTGCTGCCACCACCTGACTACCGTCAGCCGCCGCCGGATTCCGACCGCCGGAAAAAAAAAATTTCAAAATTTTTTTTTTTCAAAATTTTTTTTTTCAATTTTTTTTCCCATAAATCTTTTATTAGATATAGTATTCCTTTTCCTACTGCATTTTTAATAAAACTATACATATTTTTCACTGCATTTTGTATATTATTGTTAATTAACTAAAACTTTTAAATATTTTACCGCATCTTCTATACCCGACGTCAACAAAATACCGTACAAATGGATAATATATATAATCTAAAATGCAGTAAAAAGAGAACAATATATCCTAAATGATGTATATGCAAAATGCAATAAAAACAACAATATGTATTATACTTTAATACAAAATGCAATACAAATAGATAATATGTAAAATACAAAATGCAGTATAAATCGATAATATGTAAAATACAAAATGCAGTGAATAACAAACAATATATAATGAATGAAATATATGAAAAATGCAGCAAAAATAATAAAATGCAGTGAAAATAACAAAATGCAGTACAAATAGATTATGTATAATATAAAATGCAGTGAAAATAACAAAATGCAGTAAAAAAAATAAAATGCGGTACAAATAGATTATATATAATATAAAATGCAGTAAAACGAACAATGTGTACTAAATAAATATATGCAAAATGCAGTAAAAACAGTAGTATGTATTATACTTTCATACAAAATGCAGTAAAAATGGATCATATGTATAATATAAAATGCAGTTTAAAATAAACAATATGTAATATATGAAATATATGCAAAATGCAGTGAATAATAATAAAATGCAGTGTAATTTTAACAAAATGCAGTAAAAAATATATTATGCATAACTTAAAATGCAGTAAAAAATAAACAATATATATAAGATTGAGATGTATAAATAAAATGCAGTAAAAACGAACAATTTCTACTAAACATATATACAAAATGCAATAAAAATAATAAAATGCAGTACAAAGTGATAATATGTAAAAAAAAAAAGTGGAAAAAAAATTATGAAAAAAAATTGAATTTTTTTTCCGGCGACCGGTGGCGGCGGGTGGCAGCAGCTAGTGGTGGGTGGTGGAGGGTGGTGGAGGGGAGGGGTGGGTAGGAAGAAAGTAGGAGGGAGTAGTGTACACTATTAAAAAGGTGAAGGGGGTAAAAATGAAAATTTAAAAATTCTTCTCCTCATTCTCCTCAAATAATACCTTCTCCTCTGAACCTTACCCTATATTTTACGGACAGTGCATTACGTGTATAACATTTAGATTTATTTAATTTAAGTTAAAGTTTTGTTATTTGTGGGTAAGGTTCAAATAAGAACATTTATTATGGTGGGAACGGTGGAACGGACATTTTTATTTTAAACTTTAAGATTAGATTATGTTTTTGATGAAAAATATATATCAAAATTCTTAGAATTGTGTGTTCTTTAATATTGGAATTTTTTTTTTTTTAAATGTGATAAACATCATAAATTTTATTTGTGTATCACAGTATCACACATAAAAGGCTGTGATACACAACTTTAATTTGTGTATCATTTATATTTTTTTAATTAATCTAATATTAAAGAGGATAAAATTTTAATAATTTTAGCATAACTTTTTTTGCAAAACATGAACATACATTGAATTTAAAAGTGAAAAAAAGTCGTTCCTACGGTTCCTACGATAATAAGTGATCTTAAAATAACCTTTCCCTGATCTTCACCGATACCCGTTGGTTAAATATAATATTATATTAATTAATATTATGAGATACCTACCTTAAGTATAACTTTTCTGTATATCTATATCTTCTATAAATCTTCTATAAATATAATTTATACTTCGTAGTAACAATTACGTTCCAATAATTTAGGGTAGGGGTCTACTTATAAAACAAAGTAAAATAAAAGGACCTAATTGATTTGTTTAACTTTAAATTTAACTTTTAATGATGATGCCATAAAGGTTAATTGTATATTATATTTAAGATATATATATATATATATATATATATATATATAACTAAAGGAGGAGACCTTCAATGATTTGGCAATTATTCACCCATGCTACATCACCTTTTATTTTTTAATCAGCAAAGATATTTATTATATAAAGCACTAACCCCAAGAAGTATATATATCTTGGGGTGGCCACGGGAAGGTTCGAAACGGCTACGGTAACGGTTAGGCCGTGTACATCACAAGCATAAGCTTGACCAACCTAGGGGAACCTGTTATAAAACGGGAATACCCTTTAAAGAAAAAGAAGAAAACTAACCCCAAAATAAGAGGATGTAAGACAAAGGAAAAAAAAGAAAAGAAAAAGGGCTCCAAGAAGGAGAACCCAAATTATACTATGTGTCATCACTTTAACTCTATGTGTCATCATTATATTAAACAAACTTGATGAGGTGGATTCTACAACACTAAATGATAAATAAGGTAAGATTTTATTAAAAAATTAAATTATACTTAATTTAATTTAATATGTCATCATTTTTGGACAGTAAATACTACAAGGGTCCGGTTCAATTGAGAACCAAAAAAATTACGAGAACCGTGAGAACCACTAGATTGCATGCTTGTTCACATGTAATTAACTTGATTCACATGTCAACATTGATTTAGGTTAGATTGGGAAAAAAAATTCGAAAATTATGTCTTAAAATACGTTTTACCTGATTTGTTCATATTATCGTTCATATGTGAACATAAATTTGATTTTTTGCGTTTTTCGCTATAATTTAACGATTTTTCAAATTTTTTTTCCTAATCTAACATAAATCAATGTTCACATGTGAATCAAGTTAATTACATGTGAACAAGCATGCAATCTAGTGGTTCTCACGGTTCTTACAATTTTTTTGGTTCTCAATTGAACCGGATCCAATACTACAATAGATATTGATAGGTAATCAAGTTCATAGTATCTTTTTAAGGGTTTTATTAGTTTTAATCATACAACTTAATTATAATTTTTTTTTACGACTGGCAAGATGTTTAGTTTTATAATTTCTATACTACGTATTTCTTTTCAAATCTATATAATATCTCATTTATGTATTTTTATATATATATAATCACTATAGGTTGATTTCTGTTTTGTAAATGCAGATGCACATTAGTTGTTCAATTAAATGTCTGCATAGTTATATTAATCATTACAATTTATGTTTGTTAAAACTATAAACATATGCATTGCTCAACAAATTATTGCAACCTTAGCAACGAAAATGTTACTCTAACCAAATAATTGTATTAGCTAGAAAATGTCACTTTACAACATACATATCTTTTTAAACCTTCCCAATTTATTGATATATTGTGGGAGAAAAAATGTTGTTCTTATTTTATTTTTAAATGGTCAAAACTTATAAAATATCATTAGTATCAATAAAAAAAATATTATTTGTTCACAATTTAAAATTTTTAAGGGGTTAGCTTTCATCCATATCTTGATAATTACTTAATATTATTTATTTATTTTTTAAATGTTATAAAAAATGATTATATAAATGAAAGTGAATGATTTGGAAACCACTTCTTTAGTCGCATACCCAAAATATGTTTTAGAGTGTTGTACAGTACAACACCATAAATCATAACTGGTTGCTGACCATAGCCCTATAATCAGCATTTTAAACTAGGTTGAATTAATTACAAAGTATGCATTTTCATTTTTAATACTAACTTCCCTTATTTAAATTTGGTAAGAATGTTTATTTATTGTAACTTTGAGTTATAAATATGAAGTTAAATATGATATGCTTAACCATAGCCCTTAGGGCTATAGTTAGCATTTTTCTTAAAACATTTCATTTACCATTTTAGATTATGATTAATCTATTATGAAATTATATTTTTTTAGCCGTGCAACGCACGGGTTTAATACTAGTAGTATAATATATACAAAGTAGTAAGGTAGTAATAATATAGATTGTATAATCACGTACTCGTATAAAACTTTTATGAAAAAGTACATGAACCCTTAACATATCAAAATTTACTGTGATATAAATAATTATAATTAATTATTACTTAAAATAATTATTAATATATAAATATAATATCTGGATGTCACCATCTGCATCATTCATAAAAGTAATTAGGTTATGTCGAAATTCATGCAATGAATTCTTCAAAAGTTTTTTTTTTTTTTTTTTTGCAAAAAAACGAAGAATTTTATAAATAATCCCTTTAACAAATATTGAAGAGAAGATAGATTACATATGATTTTAAGGAAACTTGCTCAACCCATACATCTAAAAACTTAGTACGGCTTGAAAAAGACCTTCACTAAGCCTCTTGAAGCAAAAGCCATGGTTGAGTTTGCCAAACATAAAACTGATGGGCTCGACATATCTCTGACAAAGTAGCTCACATAAAAGCTTTCATCTTAATCTTGTGAACCAATGAAGAAAAGCACTAATACTTCCCACTAAAAACTGCTTCATTCCTTGAATTCCATAGCACCCATATTGTGCACGGGCCAATAAGACTCCAAAACTTATGATCCTTAATTCCCATCCCATGATTCCAATCATTCGAGAACACTTCTAGGGAAAATGGTATGATCCATTCAATGTTCCACCAATAGAAAATAGGTGATCAAATTCTAAAGGCCCATGAACATTGCAAAAGGAGATGCTCAACAAGTTCTTCGCATACATCACACCACACGCAAGTGATATCCTCAATGTTTGAAAGAACACCTCTATGAAGGAGAAGCTGTCTTACCACAATTCGACCTTGCAAAGCCAACCACATAAACCCTTCAAAAGTTATTAGGAGTAACTTTTAGTCAAACAATAACTTTGGAAATAACTGAATCAATATATTGATATCCTTTTAAAAAAGAAGTAATTGAATGATCAGTGAAACTAAATGATGAAACATAGTCGCCAATTCTTTTATACTCATTTCTTGCCATGAATTGCCAGCAAATACTCCCAAAACTAATATAGCTATTCATATCACATTCAACAAACTTATTTTGTGTAATAATATCATAATCTTCAATCAATATTTTGTTTTCGAATTAAATTTTTTTATTTTCAAATTTTCCCACTCATACACTCAAACTTTCAGTACAACAAAAGCGTCAATTCTTCACGTTCTTTTCTTCACACTTTTAAAAAGTGTTAACTTATTTGCTAAGTAGTTCACCCTAATAAGCGTGTACAAAATGTTCACATAATTTTATAAGTGTGAAAACACTGAACTAATAACAATATGTATCACAATGTTCACGCTTATAAGTGTGAAAAAAGTAAAGAAAGTTCACACCTAAAAGTGTGAAAAATATTTCGTAACACTCAATTTGTTCACACTTCTCAAGCGTGAATAAATTGGGTGTTACAAAATGATTTTCACGCTTTTAAGTGTTTCAAAATTGTATATAAACAAAATGGAGGTTAGACTCACCAATTTTCTTGGTCCTATGTCTACACAATATAATATTTCTTTTAGGGTTTTCGAAGGGTTTAGTTATACATTTGATTTAGGGGTGTGATTAGGGTTTAGGGTTTGGCAGGGTTTGAGGTTTAGGGTTTTCGTAGGGTTTAGGGTTTAGTATGATTTAGGGTTTTGTAAAACGTTTAGGGTTTTACAAAAATTCTAAACCATAAACCCCAAACCCTAAACTCTAAACCCCAAACCCTAAACGCAACATGTTTACACATTTGTTAGTAATTTGTAGAACCTACCAAAAAATGAAAAAAGAAAACTCGTCGAAAGTATACCTTGTGATATGTTTAATCAAAGAGGAGAAAACGCTAAATTTTATGGTGTAATTTTCATAATTTTTCAATTTGACGCTTGTGAGATAATTAATTTTCAAAAAGATGGGGCAAATAAGTTTTTGTACACATGACACAATTTTATAAACAATTTCATTGGTTCTTCCATACTTTATAAAATTGTTGTACTCTAATAATCCCATCTCAAATTCTATATTCTTGTTTTGATATAATGTGCAGGCTATGACAAGTAATGAAAGCTGCCGTGTAGATATTGAACTGTTAAATGTCATCAAATTAAGATCATCTCCAACGAAGGTTTTTTTTAAAGTTTTTTTTTTGTGCAATAAAGCTTTTGAAAAGCTTTTCTTCATCGAGTGAAAAGCTTTTTCTATTAAAAGGTTGAGATTTGTCAAGTTTTTGATGTAAAGTTTTTTTAGCCGATATATATTCATTTTACTCATTTTTTCTTGTACTAAAAAGCTTTTGAATAGCTTTTTACATTGGAGCAAAAACTTTTCTAATAATATATGATGTGGAAGATAAAGAAGTTTTAAAAAGTTTTTTTTTTATCATCGGAGATAATCTAATAATTTAGTCAAAGCCCATAAGTTGTTGTCAACGCTTTATATTATTGTACTTAATTAATGATAATGATATACTAAGATGAGCTTATTCTATTATTTATTTATTAGACATCAAACTCGTGTATACACACGGGCCACTGAATGTGAATTTGATTTTTATAATTACGCGAATTATGTATACGATAAAATTCTATTTTGTAAAAGTTAAAAAAGATATGCTATGAAGTTCAAAAGTCCTTAAACAAAAGTAGTATAATAGATTGATTGCGTATATCAATT
This sequence comes from Helichrysum umbraculigerum, assembly GCA_949592205.1. Taxonomy (NCBI): domain Eukaryota; kingdom Viridiplantae; phylum Streptophyta; class Magnoliopsida; order Asterales; family Asteraceae; genus Helichrysum; species Helichrysum umbraculigerum. The sequence continues at coordinate 112,818,896 of CATIUR010000003.1, read as the reverse complement.
AATAATTGTAATAAAATACAAAGAATTAAGATTAAGATTAAGATTATATTTATTTATTACTTTACTCATTTAAAGTTAAAATCCTCCTTATGGTAGTCTCCTAATGAAATTAGAAACCTAAAATAATAATAATTATATAAAATTAATATATAAATATATTTCAATACAAAATATGTATTCATGACATCATCTCATCCTAAATTAAAGAATTTAATTGGTCAATTAGATTTTTGATGACAGCACAACCCGCTTCTTATATATAATTTACTAGACTTTAAACCCGTGTATACACACGGGATGTTGATTTTAAATATGAAATTTCGCATTTAGTATATTGTTTCTAATAATAAAGTGTGTAAGTTAATATGTATATCAATCATTTAGTTGGATTCATGATAATATTACTTTATGTAAATGGATTTATATAAGTAGAGATTAAAAAAATTGGAAGATACGATTTTGAAACCAAGTTAGTGACAAAAATTAATTATTTTAAGTCTATATTAACATTTTCAAGTAATTTTATCCCTACTCGGTAATTTTAATTAATGAATTAAATCTTTTTTATATATATGTGAGTAGTTGATTAAAAAAAAAATCTTTTTTAATAAGTTTAGGATCTTATTTTAAAATTTACTAAAATTATAGGACTTAATTGACAAATTGAAAGTTAATTAGAATGATTTCCTATATATAATTTTAAGATTATTATTAAGATTATGAAATAATAATAATAATAATAATAATAATAATAATAATAATAATAATAATAATAATAATAATAATAAACGACCGGTATTCTGATACATTTGAACCCGCATTACCATTTTAAGAAAACAAATTCTTTTAAAAGGCTTTTTACACTTCACAAAGCCGAACGAACTTATAGCTTATAGCCCGAGCTACTGATAGTTTCCGTAGGGTTATCCGTCGCAGCCCCTGTTTGAAATTTAAGAAAAGTCAAATTCAAAAGTCTACTTTGCTTTAACTAAAGCAAAGAAAATATAAATGATTGGTTATAGACCAAACTCAATGAAGAGTAAATGTTCAAATTAATAGGATTAGATACAGGGTTTATTGTTTCGTTATGTATTAAACTTTACACTTTTTACTACAATAGATCATATTTACGTGTTCATTACATACAATAAAACAAATGAAAGTATGTCGTATACAATAGTAAAAGGTGTAAAGTTTAATACATAACAAAACAAAAAATCTTTAGATAAAATATCACAAACCCTTCTAGAAAAAGGGTAATACACTTTAAATTATACAGTACCTTCCTATTTGTTTATTTATTTTATTATTATTATTAAATTATTAATTAATAATTATAATATCATGACAAATTCATTTTATTACCACCAGAATGATTAGTTTAAGTCACACACCTACACTCGGGTAACACGATAAATGAATCAAATTTTAATTTTAATAGTATAAATAAGAGGAAATGAGTTAGGAGAAGAAATCGACCAACTTCCAACCGAAAACTACCTTCCATCTTCCATCTGTACCCATTCAAATCCCACAAATCAAACTTCAGGTATAATCCTTGATTTTTACTTATTTTTCCCTTCTAACTTACGTTTACTTTAATTGATTCATAACTTCAATTCACTTTGTGTGTATTTGCAATTTGATTGATTTCAGGTCCTAGAGCAAGGTAATCATGTTTAATTTCTTTGTTTTGTAATTTGTGAAAGCCGAATTGTGGATCTTTGAAATTAGGTTTGATGATAAGCTGCTTTGTTTGACCAGGTCAACTAACAAGCTCATATTTTTGAATTGGAGTTGATTTTAGTTTTGAGTATTGCCATTTGTCAATTCTGTTGTTTTTAATTCTTTGTGTTCATGCTCATTATATGCAGATATATGTTTTTTTTTTTTTTTTTAGGAACTGCTGCTGTAGAAGGGGGGAATAATTGGGGATTTTGTGTTAGTATAATTGTATATGCAGTAATTGACATAAACAAAAACTTTAAACAAGTTTTAGCCGTTTGGGAAATTGTCTATAAAGTTGAAGGCTTGAAATGCTCGTTTGCAATGAAGATTTATGTGCTTGAATATTGCTCTGTTACTTTATTTGTTTGTTGTTTTTGTAGTTAGCTATATAAGTAGAGGGCTTACTTTTATTATGTTTTTGTTGCAGTGTTTTTGTGACTTCCTGCTTTTGACAATGTCGAGTTTGGAGGAGCCTATTGGTTTGGACAAATTGCCAAGCTTAAGTGACATTGATTTTTCACGAAGGTTTTCATCAAAACGCTGCAGTACCAGTGGAGACGACAATGGATTGGGGTATTGCTGGATTGATGGAATGACTTATGGATCATCCAATAGCTACAAGTACGTGTTGTTGATAAAACTGTTATTCATTTATCTTACTGAAATAAGAACATTTGTAATTATATATAACAAGCACTAGAAATATAGTGATCTTCAATTATTTTTTTACCTATTTGTGAATGCTTCTGATACTGACGTGCTATCGTTTTTAGGGAAAGTTTTAGAGAGTATAGGCGAGAACCTTTCACTTGGACACACCATACAAGAGAGGGTGCCGACAATGATTATGTGTGGGAAAGCAAAGGAAGGAACCATGAAGTTAATGGAAATCGGTGTCAAACACGACACATAGCTAACCTTCAACACAGCTCGTATTGCAATGATACAAACCCGAGGGGCATAACAAATAAGGTGAATAACTGCAATTTGAATGTCAAAAGTTTGATTTACTTTAGATCTCAAAGGTATCCTGTTTCGCTATAGAAGGGACGAGTTCTGTATATTATTTTTGAAGATCAAATATCATTCACTATATATTGAAGCTCAAGAAATATATTAGGAGCAGTGCATAAACTATACTATACCTGTTACTCTGACAATTAAGTTTGCAAGCATTGTTACTCCTCTAACTACTTCTTGCCTTTGTTGCCCATTTTTGACTTTATAGCACACTGACAATTACCTCGTGCCCAGCTTACATCTACTACCATATTTAAAGCACTCAAATTATGTTTGCAAGGGCGGACCCACATTATAGCCAGCAGTGGCACGTGACACCAGTCAATTAAGTCGACTTAGTGTAAATTTAGTTGAAAAGTTATTGTTTTTTTAAAATACTACCACTAATATCTAGGCGATGCACCTCATTATAAATAAACTTAATCAACTACCAAGTCGAGAGAGCTTTAAAAATTTTGTGACACCGGTGACTAAATTTTCTGGGTCCGCCTATGTATGTTTGTTCAGTGACACCCATTAAAAAGACACGTTGGTTTTGTTTCGGGGCGGTATCGATATGCTAACCATGTTATCTTTAACTTCAGTTATTTAGAGGCATGCCAGATTATGTGAAGATAGTGGAAGTTGGCCCAAGGGATGGGCTGCAGAATGAGAAGAATATCGTACCTACATCTGTTAAGATAGAATTAATTAGCCGGCTTATTTCTTGCGGGTTATCTGTTGTTGAGGCCACAAGTTTTGTGTCGCCAAAATGGGTACCTCAGGTAGCCTGAGTCTTCTGAAACTTGTCTCTTTCTTGTGTAATGTATAGCTCATTACTACATGTATTTAAATACAATTATCTTATCATGAAGCTGGCAGATGCGAAGGACGTTGTTGAAGCAGTTAAGAACTTGGAAGGTGCAAAATTGCCTGTATTGACACCAAATTTAAAAGTGTGTAATGTGCATCCATATTAAACGATAAATCAAATTTCAAGCTTGTTGATGTATAATTTGTATGGTTGGTATCGACCAGGGTTTTGAAGCTGCTGTTGCAGCAGGAGCAAAGGAAATAGCGGTTTTTGCTTCAGCTTCTGAGTCCTTCTCGAAAAATAACATTAATTGTACAATCGAAGAAAGTCTTGCTCGTTACCGTGACGTTATTCAGGCTTCAACAAAGCTCTCGATTCCTGTTCGTGGGTATGCACTTTGCTTCTTTTGTTCATGATTGCACTCTTGGGGTTCTGCTCTTATCGTATGATAATTGAATGATGTGAAAAATGAGATAAAATAAATGCATGTGTATTCATGAGAAATGTTTGACTATTTACTCTCCGAACACTTTGAATCTGCTGGAGCAGTAGAATTATCGGATTGATGTTTAACATTAGAGGTGGCAGAATTGGCGGAATGGTTAATAGCTCAAAACGGGCTACTATTAATATTGGTCCAAATGGAAAGATTGGGCTTGACCGACCCGTCCAGACTTTTTTTGTCTCTTTTTATTTTTTAGCTTTTATCCTCTAATTTTTGTAGTGCATTAGAATACTAAATAAGGTCATAAAAACTCTATTATCAAGAAACAGTCTATTTTTTCTCTTACACCAAGGTGTAGCTAAGTTTTCCCTATATATATATATATATATATATCTTCAATAAAGCCATTTCGGGAGTTTAAGGCTTTAAGCCTTTTATTAACCATATGATTTTCACTTTCTATGATTTTCGATTCATTTGACCCAGTCTGACCCATATCCACGTTAGCCTTTAGTTTCTGAAAGTTTTACATGTGTGAGATAAAATGCAACTCAAGTTGACCTACTTTAAGCAAATGTCTTGAACTTGTAACGTAAAAATTTGGGTAATTTGGAAGGATATTGATGATTGGTAGCATTGTTTGTTGCAGGTATGTATCATGTGTGATTGGGTGCCCAGTTGAAGGCACGATTGATCCGTCAAAAGTTGCATATGTGGCAAAACAACTTCACGAAATGGGTTGCATGGAAATCTCACTTGGTGATACAATAGGGATTGGTACACCAGGTAATCTTCAATTTCCTATTAGTTTGTCTACCGCTGCACCTCTAGAGGAATTATGACATCCCTTTTTGGCATCAATTGTGGGTATTGATTGTACACGAGTAGTAGTGTTAGACACAGTTCTGATTGACTTATTGGATGGATCTGCTGCTATGCAACTATGGGTTCGGGTATTACAAATGGAATGAGTTTATAGTAGTTAATGTGAATGGGGGTTCCATTAACACCTTTCATGGTAATCCTTTCCGTATGGTATTCTTATAATGCATGCAACAAATACACATAGAAGGTAGAATATGGACTGCTAAATAAATGGGTTATTGATTGTGTGTGTTGGGTTAGTTTGACACCGAACACTTATTGTCCAAGTACCTAGGAGGTTTCATGCAATAAAACTGCACTTGGGGCAACTTTCAACACTTTTGACCAGTTTTCTCTTGAGCTGTTTTTGTGTTTTACGGTTCGTTTGACCTGTTATTCGTACATAATATGAATCGACCCATTCTTAAGTAAATCAATAAATCCTGTAAATGATGGGATTATTGTATTTGTCCACTTACTCTTTGGATTTATAATCTCTACTTAACTTAATCTGGTCCTCAATAGGAACTGTAATTCCTATGCTTGAAGCAGTCATGGAAGTTGTCCCTGTTGAAAAGCTAGCGGTTCACTTTCACGACACTTATGGCCAATCTCTTCCAAACATTCTAGTATCCCTCCAAGTAAGCTAACTACTCATTCCTTACAAAGAGACGCTCAATCATCTAGCATGATAATAAGTTCTTTTAACAGATGTTTTATTACTGACAGATGGGAATAAGCGTTGTGGATTCTTCTGTAGCGGGACTAGGAGGCTGCCCATATGCTAAGGGAGCTTCGGGTAATGTTGCAACTGAAGATGTTGTGTACATGCTCAACGGGCTTGGTATCAAAACGAATGTTGATATGAAAAAGCTCTTGCAAACGGGTGAGTTCATTTGTAAGTATTTGGGTCGCCCATCAGGATCAAAGGTTGCTGTTGCCTCTAAAATATGAGAGGCCATGCCGCTTTCTTCATATATTATGTATCACTACTATAATAAAATAATTACATTACAAATAAAGTTTGAATTTGGTTCCCAAAATCTGATATAGAACTCATTATATATGACATTGCCGATGGCAAGATGCTTGTTGCATTGGCCTTGTGGCATTCTATATCTACACTATATTTGTTGTACCATACATTCTTATATCATTTTTAATATATACATGAACAGTTTTTATGTATATGAAGCTTGATATGTGCAAGTATGCAAATAACAGATGAATTTATGAAAACCTGGTTTACATAATCATGATTCCGACCAGATGTTTTCCGACTCACTATTTTTATATGGAATTTTATGGATCGAAAAGCTTAATAACAAAAAAAATCATGTAATTAAAATGTGTAAAAAATATCGCAAGATTTATCATTGATTTTAAAATATGAAAGGGTAATGTTGTCATTGAAATTATTAACAATCCAATTCCATTAACAAATTATACCAACCAAACACAATAAGAATTTCAAAACTTTCAAATTCCAATTCCAGTTCCAATTCAAATACACATATGTGTATTGAACTTACAGTAATGACAATTGTTGTATCCGACCTCATATTACTCGTAATCGATGACGTGTCACCCATTTTGATGATGTGCTAGTTGACATAGTGATTTATATGGTTGCCACTTCATCAATGATACCGCCTACTGAATGATCAACAAGTAATCAAATACATACAATATCAATAACTAAAGTTTAATACACACAATAGACTTTGTCATGTTATAGTTTGGTATGTTTCTAAGCACTAATCTCTCTTTAAAAAAATAATCAATAAATATGTAGGGTAACTCCTTAATTTTGCCGAATTTACCACTACTAATCATCTATGAAAAATGGCTAGAGAACACTAAGATAAAGATGAAATTTTCCTTGTGGTACATGTAATAATAACCAATTTCTTTTTGTATATTATTCCTTTTGGGTTATGGACAATAAATTTGAGATAAAGAGAGCAACAGTGTTACGAGTTAGTTTCCGTTTCACGACTTTTTGGTGCTCTTATAGGCTTCGTGGTTGTCATGTTTCTTTTAGAATAATTAGTTTTTTGTTTTCTTTTCCATCTCTTATAATATTTATTGGAGGAGTTTAAATGTGTATACATTTTAAAAATAATTTCAAATGATTTAATCCTACCCTTTAAATGATGTTCATAAATTGATCTTAACCGTTGATTTAGATTAACAACAATGTTTACGTAATATCTCATATTTGATTATCTTATTTTACCATCGTACCCCTAAACTAATCAGGATTTTTTGCAAAATTAGTGGGATGTATTTGAATTTTAAATTTTAAATTCAGATGTTTAAATTTCAAATTCTGTGTACTTTTTCAAAATAAAAACCTAGATTAATATAAATAATAAATATAAATATATAAATAAAAATACTACTCCGTAATATATTCCATTCCACTAGCCTACATTGTTGGGATTTTAATATAGTTAAAAAACTCTTATCTCGGCCCAAAAAAACAAACCCCAAAAACCTACGTATCTTCAACAATTCTCGGAACAAACAAACAAACAAACGCCGCGCCTTCATCTGAGCAACGAACGGAGATTATACCGGGCAAAGGTAAATGTCTCGGCTCTCAAATTTCAAATACACGATCCATTCCCGCCTAGATTGTTCTGTATATATATATATATATGTGCACCGTCGATTTACCCTAATTCATACGCACCTGCTACTCAAATCGAGCATACAGAATTGAAGATGGAGCCAGAAGTATTTACACCCCTCAATCTCTCGACTCTAAGGATGTAATCCTTAGCCAAGTTCTATTTTCTTGACAGGTATGTGACTTTTAGGTTTTGGTAGATTTGTTTAGTGAGGGTTTGATTACGTATCTTCCGGATTTTTGTTTTAATCCGCTGGGTTTTGATTTTCTTTTTCCGATAACAGCTACATCTGTCGAACTAATTCTTCATCTTTCTGATTTGTCAACTTGAATTTTTCGTTTTCTTGGAGGAGTTTTAATTGATTTTTGCTTTTTGTAAAGTGTAGGCTTCAATTCGAATGGGGCAAAGATCACAGGTAAACTGTGGTTTAATGAAATTGATTTATATTGATTAGTTTTGTATATTTGTCTATTTGATTTCGCTATGTTTGATTTGATTGTTAATATTTCAATATGTTGTTTATTTGGTGTTATTTGAAGTTTAATATGGTGGTGGAACTCGAAAAATGTGACGATAGATCATAAACTTGATTGTGTGTTTGATAAAGTAGATTGTTGAAGTGCTTGACAAATGTTTGATGAAATGTCTCAAAGAGAAAACTATTCAAGGTATATTTATTTTCCATTAATACTGTCAAATTGAGTATATTGGGTGAAGAAGATTAAAATTTTTATGTTATCAAGAATGTATTAATGTTTATAGAAGTGTTCACATTTAACGGCTGAAAACCACTCTTGCAAAGAAGATACAAAAAAGAAATTCATATATGCATCGTGATTTGAAGTGTGTGTTTGATGCTTACAGGTTTTTTACCGGGGCTCTAATTTGGGGTGTATTTCCTGGTGTGATTACTTTTGGGAAGTTGCATCATGAATATCTATAACCCGTGGGAGAAAAGGGGCTCTCATTTGGTCTAATGTATATGCTGGTGTGATGGAAGTTTGAGTGAGTTTGACTGCTATTAATCAAATTGACCATAAAAGTGTATTCTATTTTTTTGACATCGACAAGGATTTATGGCATGATCTGAAGACTAATAAATATGATTTAGGGGGAAAAAATATTGCAATAGGTATAGTGAACAAATGGATGGGTATTGGGATATTGGTGGTTATGGTTTGAAAGAAATTTTTGAGTCAAGCTATGAAGAATTTCAGTATTGAACTAATGTGTTTACAGGGTTTTTGGATAGGTAATTCGACTAAAAGTAGGGACTAGGGAGTAGATAAAGCTGGACCGTATCATACAAAGGGATAAAAGTATTCAAAGGTCAAAAAAATGATGAATGTCATTATGGTATATAGATTTTGGTGAAAAATAGGTTGATTACAAAGAATAGATTGATTAGAAAGAGTCAATTTAGAGTCTTTTGAAAATAGAATTGATGGAATTTATGTGCAAGTATATTAGTTGATGTAATTGATTAATATAGTTTATTGCTTTATCTAAAAAAATGATGTGCAGTTGGTAAGATCATAATGATACAGATTTGGAGGTTTGTCAACATTTATGTTAAGCTATTTCATATATGCACACAACGGAGAAGCTTCGAGTGGATAAAAGCAAGGCTGAAATCAAGAGAGTTGAAGTGGAACCAATGGGTAAATGTTCCGAAATCAGCTGAAGTGGTTATTTCAAGTAGAAAAATGCAGATATGTTTAGGTTTTTGTGTTTCACAGTTTAGGTGTCAAAATGGGTAGCTGAGACACGTTAGCCGATGGGTCAAATCTGAAATGTGTACAAATGGGTAATCTATAGTAAATCTGTCCAGGTATATTCACAAAGCTCTCTTTTCTGCATTGGTATTTTTAACAAAGTTTATAAATTGCAGTTGACTGTTCCATATGAATCACATTTCGTTTCGTATATTTTGTAAAGTTTTCCGGTAGCTTTTTTATATAAAGTTTCATTTTAGTTTTTCTAGGTAATTCCATCAAACTATTGATTTTTGTTATAGGTTATGCTAATAGTTTCGAACTGAATACTTGAGTAGTTACAGGCATTTTCTGAGTTCTACCAATAAGCCTCATTTGTTATATATATATATATATATATATATATATATATATATATATATATATATATATGGTGGCCTCATTTCTTTTATTGTATAGAAGGTGTTATGGCACATGCTATAACTAATGTGTAAAATTGAACAAAGTCATGCTTAATTTTAAAAATATTACATCTGTTCATATTTGTTATGATTTAATGATGCTTTCTTCTTGCAAATGTGTGTATGTATATGTGTGTGTGTGTATATAACTATATATATATATATATGATTTGAATACTGATCTGAAGTGGAAAACAAGAGGTTAGTAGTAAATGATGAAATCTGGTTATTTGTCCTTGGATGTGGTTTTATGCTTTATTCACCAAATTATGAAGTATCTTGAAATGTACTCATTAATCATTTTCATCGTTTTGTAGCATGACATTTTAAGTTTTGTAGGTAAATTAGTGACATGCTATAATATTTTAGTCAGATATACTTACTTTGTTTAGTTTAAAAGGTGTATAATATTTTGGGGCTTATGGCTTCTAACTGTGTGTTTTGATGTTGTGTGTATATGGCAGTGGGGAAATTTCATACATGACATGGCAACATTTATTCTGGGTTTGCGGTGGGATTCACAGCAGTATGGCAATTGGACCAGCTGATGTGCCTCTTATTGTATTATCTGGAGGTATTCACACCACCAAATTAGCTAAACAACGTAGAAGTCAACAACCCTACATCTTTGGTTTCAAAATTTTAATTGTGTAAATTAGAAGAAACTTGCTTGACTTAAATATTGTTTAGAGGCTGATATGATATACCCTTTTGCATAGGTTGCTGGCGTTTCAAAGTTATGAAGGATTCAAGTTTGGGTCGTGTTTTGACATTGAAAATAATAATTGTTGTCAATTTAACAGAAATTTTAAATCCATCTTGCAGGTAGTAAAATCTATTTTGAATGGGATTTTAGTTTCTTTCAGATTGTAAATGAAATAAAAGATTTTGATTGTTGCAGGTTTCACTAGGAATGTTGTTTTGCATTTCCGTTTTAATTTAATTTTCAGGATCCGGGACAACGTATGAAACTAAAGTATATTTGTAACACCCCCGAAATTCACTGTTTTGCGGAAGCATAGTTTGGGGTGTTACTAATTAAATATCACAGCACAAAGATTAAGCAAACGACATCTATATGCAACGTTTGTAAATTAGTTACATTCCATAGATATAATGTTTGAAAACTTAGTGTTTTCGTATACAAAATGTAGTTTCCCCTAGAGTCCACGCGTATAGCGGGAGATTCTATTACATAATCGTAATATACAAAAGATAATGCTAAGAATCTCCGTTAATGCAGTTGTGTTGAAATCATGCGACTCTAGCTAAAATCCTGGAGTAATCCTACTCCATCCGGGTACCTGAGAAAACATGCTAAAAAGTGTCAACCAAAAAGGTTGGTGAATCTCACAGGTTTGTAAATGATATCGGCTTTGAACACGAGATTTCATTAGTAGTGCCCATAGGCGTAAAATCAGCCATTGCAACCCAGCAATCGTAAAATCAGTATTTGCAATCCAGCAAATGTAAATAAATAAGTTTATACCGTTGCCATGAGGCTCATAATCGAAGCTTAACCCGTAATAATATGTTTGCTCCCGTGACATGCTCGTAAGTGAGCAAGCATCAGTAACGAATAAGTTGTCACCCGTTTATACGTGTAAATCGGTACGTGGCAGCGCTACTGCCCCGGGTGGGGAGGGTCATTTCCCTAATGGATCCATTAACTACTGTTCGCGCTTAAGTCCATAACTAACGATATATGATGGAGAGACTTCTGTAAATAGTAATTAACTCATGCAATTCCGTTTGGTATAGAAATCAGTTTAGTACTTGTGTTCAGGAAAAAGTGGTAGCATGTATCTCCCCCAATACGATAAAACAGTAAAAGTGGGGCCGTAAGACTCACCTGAGTCTTTGCAAGTACGTTTATATCAATAAACGAGTAAACAATATCAACCGTAGGTTCTCCGAACCCGTAACCTTCAAATGCCTAAACATATAAGGTTAAGTAAGTAGATGTCTCGCAAGACCATCTAGGCTAGTTGTTTACACAACTCATTATGTCCAAGTGTTTGTTTAGTAATCCGTTTGTAGTTTGAAAACAAATATGGCCCGTTGGTGACGGTTGGTAATAATGATTCAAAGTGTTATCATTTATAACGCAATTTAGTGTAATGGTAATAGAAAGTATGTTCTATGACGTTTGTTAAGTCGTATGACATAAGTATTTGAAGTTGTGTAAGTTCGACACTTAGTAAAATCTGACTTTTCAAGGTTCTGGTTTGTGCGACGTAGCATGCGACGTAGCATGCGACGTAGGGTGCGACGTAGGGGGGTACGTCGCATGATGCGACCTTCGCAAATCAATGCGACGTAGGGGGGCGACGTAAAAGTCTACGTCGCTATGTGCGACGTCCGCAAGTTAATGCGACGTAATAGGCTGCGTCGCTAGTGCGACGTTGGGATTTTTGTGCGACGTAGGCCGCGACGTCGCTAAATGCGACGTTGGCCACAAAATGCGACGTTTTGAGCTACGTCGCAGATAGTCCAGCGTCTCTGCGACGTAGCGGTCTGATCGGAATTTGGTGGCCGGAAAATCGGTCGAAAAACTTCCGTTAGGTCCAAATCTTTTACCCAACCCATTTTTGGACATTTTAAGCATATATAAACCATAAAAACGTAAAAATGAGCAAAAACGGAGAGTTTCGGGTTTTGTCGGAAACTTACAAAATGTCGGATAGAAAATCCGAAAAGATAGGAATGTAGATCGTGTTGTCGTGGTCACTTTTCTCCAAAAGAGTGGTATGATTCGGCGAGGTTTCGTGGTGTTATTTTGCGATTTAGTGAGGTGGTGGGTTTTGTTTATTTTGAAAGAAAATAGAGAGATGAGAGATAAGATGATGATGATGAAATGAAAGTGGGGAGGGGGGGGGTTCCCCCCTTTTTGGCTGAAAATCGGTGGGGTCCACCGAGTGGACTTCACCAAATTTTGTTCCCTGCGTTTCGAGTTCTGCGCGGTGTTCGTTTCCTCCGTCGTTTAAACGCTATATCAAGCAGTTATATTTTTAAAAGGTGACGGGAATATTTTAATGAAATACCTTGAAATTAATTATAAAAACATTTGTCGAAGTATTAAAATTTTTAACTCGCGTTTAATACATATTCGTTAAATTATTTAAATTGTCGTCGCGGTATTATGAATAAAGTTTGTTCGCTGTGTATTTTATATAATAAAATACGTTCTCATTATTTAGGTAAGTTTCTGTCACCAACGTCCAAGTAACTGTGTCGGACTCCGTCCGGTTAATTCGTACGATTAATCCAAATCGCGTAAGTACACACATATATATATATAATTCACCTTACATATATATACAAATAGAGTCTGTAATTAGTCCTATTACATACTAATTACAACTAGTTACAAATAATTAGGCATAATAAATTATCCTAATTTAGCAGGTGTTACATTCTCCCCTTGTTAAAGAAATTTCGTCCCGAAATTAGCTCGTGTGCACGGACGGTGCGTTGTCTGGGAAGAGATGTGGGTATTTCTGTCGCATGTGGTCTTCCCGTTCCCAGGTGAACTCAGGGCCGCGCCTAGAATTCCACCTGACTTTTACTATGGGAATACGACTCTGTTTCAATTGCTTGACCTCTCGGTCCATGATTTCCATAGGTTTCTCGACAAAATGAAGTTTATCATCGATTTGAATTTCGTCGAGCGGTATAATCAGCGTCTCGTCAGACAGACATTTCTTCAAGTTAGAAATGTGGAATGTGTTGTGTACGCTGCTAAGTTCAGCAGGAAGTTGCAGGCGATATGCCACTGGACCAATCCTTTCAAGGATTTCGAATGGTCCGATGTATCTAGGATTTAGTTTGTCTCGTTTCCCGAATCGAATAACACCTTTCCACGGTGCCACCTTGAGAAGTACCTTGTCTCCTACCTGGAACTCAAGGTGTTTGCGTCTCACGTCAGCATAGCTTTTCTGACGATCACGTGCGGCTTTCAGCCGGTTTTGAATACCAACGATTTTCTCAGTAGTTTCTTGAATGATTTCTGGACCCGTGAGTTGGGATTCTCCTAACTCAGTCCAACAGACAGGTGATCGGCACTTACGTCCGTAAAGTGCCTCGAAGGGTGCAGCCTTTATGCTGGTATGATAACTGTTGTTGTACGAGAACTCGCACAACGGTAAATGATTTTCCCAAGAAGTACCGAAGTCGACTACGCAGGCTCGTAGCATATCCTCCAGTGTTTGAATAGTTCGCTCGCTTTGGCCATCGGTTTGCGGGTGATAAGCAGTACTCATATCCAGACGAGTACCAAGAGATTTCTGTAGCGATTGCCAAAAGTTTGAAGTAAAACGGCTGTCCCTATCCGAGATGATCGAGATAGGTACACCGTGTCGCGAGATGATTTCTTTGACATAGATGCGAGTCAGACGCTCCATCTTGTCGGTTTCCTTGATGGCCAGAAAATGAGCAGATTTCGTGAGACGGTCCACGATCACCCAAATGGTATCGCAACCACTCGAAGTTTTCGGTAGTTTGGTAATGAAGTCCATGGAAATCTGTTCCCATTTCCATTGAGGAATTTCAGGTTGTTGAAGCAACCCAGAGGGTCTTTGGTGTTCGGTCTTTACTTTGGAACAGGTTAGGCATTTACTGACGTACAAGGCGATGTCAGCTTTCATGTTAGGCCACCAATACAACCCTTTGACGTCATGATACATCTTGTCAGATCCAGGATGTATTGAGTATCGAGATTTGTGAGCTTCAGACATCACCAAATCTCGCAAGTTTCCGAATTTGGGTAACCACACCCGGTTAGAGAAGTATCGAGTTCCATCGGGTTTGATTTCGAATTGTTTATCCAAGCCTCGCAAGGCTTCATTTTTCAAGTTTTCATCGTTGAGTGCTTCAAGTTGAGCGGTAAGGATTTGAGCAGGAAGCTCGTTATGAATAGTCATAGAAAGTGCTCGGACTCGAAGGGGTTTCACTCGTTCTTTCCGGCTTAAGGCGTCAGCAACTACGTTAGCCTTGCCCGGATGATATTTGATCTCGCAGTCGTAGTCACTAAGTAACTCAACCCAGCGACGTTGTCTCATGTTTAGATCTTTCTGATCGAATATGTGTTGGAGACTTTTGTGATCGGTAAAGATAGTGCTTTTCGTACCGTAGAGATAATGTCTCCAGATTTTCAATGCGAAGACCACAGCACCTAACTCGAGGTCGTGGGTCGTATAGTTTTTCTCGTGAATTTTTAGTTGTCGTGAGGCATAGGCAATGACTTTTTCCCGTTGCATCAACACACAACCAAGTCCCTGGTGTGAGGCGTCGCAGTAAACTACGAAATCGTCGGTGCCCTCGGGTAAGGACAAGATTGGTGCACTGCAGAGTTTGTTTTTCAATAGCTGGAAGGCTGACTCTTGTTTATCAGTCCAATCGAACTTCTTATCCTTCTGAGTCAGTGTGGTTAGTGGAACAGCTATTCTTGAAAAGTTTTCGATGAATCGGCGGTAATAACCAGCAAGACCTAAGAATTGTCTCACTTCGGTTGGAGTGGTCGGTGACTCCCAGCCCTTGATTGCTTCGATCTTGGTGGGATCAACATGAATTCCTTGGCTGTCAATCACGTGTCCGAGGAATTGAACGGTTCGAATCCAAAACTCACACTTAGAGAATTTGGCATATAACTCTTCGTGTTTCAGAAGTCCTAGAATGGTTTTCAGATGTTGAGCATGTTCCTGTTCGTTGCGAGAGTAAATCAGGATATCATCGATGAACACAATGACGAATTTGTCAAGATATGGTTTGCACACCCGATTCATAAGGTCCATGAATACGGCCGGTGCATTGGTCAACCCGAATGGCATCACTTGGAATTCGTAATGCCCATAACGAGTTCGGAAAGCTGTCTTTGGGATATCATTGTCACGGACTCGGAGTTGATGATAACCCGACCGTAAATCAATCTTCGAGTAAACACTCGACCCCTGGAGTTGGTCAAACAGGTCATCGATTCTAGGAAGTGGGTACCGATTCTTTATGGTTAGCTTATTCAGCTCTCGGTAGTCGATACACATGCGGAAAGACCCATCTTTCTTTTTCACGAATAAGACCGGAGCTCCCCAAGGCGAGGAACTTGGTCGAATGAATCCTCTGTCCAGGAGTTCCTGTAGTTGGTTAGACAACTCCTGCATTTCGGATGGTGCTAAACGGTAAGGGGCTCGTGCCACGGGTGCAGCTCCGGGCACAAGTTCGATTTGAAATTCAACTTGTCTAGGTGGCGGAAGTCCGGGTAAGTCTTCAGGAAAGACTTCCGGGAAATCCCGCACGATCGGAACATCCTCAAGTCGCTTCTCCTCCGACTTCTTCTCCGTTACATGTGCGAGGATGGCTTGATACCCTTTTCGTAGATATTTTCTAGTTTTCAGACAGGAGACAATATTCAGAGTCCGTCTGCCGGTCTCCCCTTGTAGGACTAAGGTTCCACCGGAGACAAGAGGTATGCGAACGAGTTTGTCATGACAGATGATTTCAGCTCGGTGCTTGGATAACCAATCCATACCGACAATAATATCGAAGCTGCCGATCTCGACAGGGATTAAATCAATGGGAAACGTTTCGTTCGTGAGGTTAAGTGTACAGTTGTGTATGATACTATCAGTCTCAATCAGTTTGCCATTAGCTAATTCAACAATGTATTTAGTATCTAAGGCAGTGGGAGTTATATCAAGTAAAGGGCTAAATTTCGCAGATATGAAGCTTCTATCGGCACCGGTATCAAATAACACAGAAGCAGTAAGGTCGTTGAGAAGGAACGTACCCGTCACGACGTTCGGGTCTTGTCTGGCTTCCCCAGCCTTGATAACGAATGATCTGCCGCGAGCAGGGTTGTTGTTGTTTTTCAGCTTTGGGCAATCTTTCTTGAAATGCCCTGTATTTCCGCACCCAAAGCAGGCCTTTGGTGCATGAGTGTTGGGGGTGGAAATGTTGGTTCGACAATCCTTGGCTAGATGCCCGAACCGCTTGCAGTTGGAGCAAGGGCAAGAACCGTCATGGTGGCGGTTGCATTTGGGACAGTAGGGTCTGCTCCCGCTGTACCCTTTCTTCTCCGAAGTTCCAGATGAATAAGCCTTAATGTACTCAGGCTTTTTGTTGGAGGTTTGGTTGGATGAGTTGGGGTTACCTTCCCACTTGCGTTTGTTGTTTGTAGATGGGGTTGGAGTTGTACCACGGCGGACAGAATTTGCCGTTAGTTCATGGGCCATACGGATGGCGCTCTGAATAGTACCCGGTTTGGAAGAAGTTACCAGGTCTTGGAGTCTCTCAGGAAGACCATCAACGAATTTCTCGATCCTCTTGTACTCAGGATCGACCATGGTTGGGCACAGAAGTGCCAGTTGGTGGAAACGGTTGGTGTAGCCGGTGATGTCATTACCTTGCATCTTATGGTTCCAAAATTCCACTTCTAGTTGTTTCAATTCATCCCTGGGGCAATACTCGCCCCTCAACATCTTCTTCAACTCCTCCCACGGGAGTTGGTAAGCAGTAGCAACACTCACAGTCTGGGCATAAGTGTTCCACCAGGTGAGTGCGGTGTCAGTAAAAGTACTAACGGAGAACTTAACCTTATCTCCCTCCGCACAGTTGCAGATAAGAAATACAGACTCAACTTTCTCGATCCAGCGTACTAGACCGATAGCTCCCTCGGTACCTGCAAAGTTTAGAGGTTTGCAGTTCTGGAAGTCCTTGTAAGAACAAGGTTTAGCAGCAGAGGTTTCAGCGGCATCGCTGTTTCTAGAGGAGTTGGGTGGGGTATTGCGAGCCAAGGCTTCAGTAACAGCCTGGGTGATAAGGGAGGTAATCTGGGCATCAGTGTAAGGTCTTGACTTTGGCGGCATGATTCTTCAATAAAAGAAATGAAGATACATGAGATTTTGTATGAGTTGGTAATTGTCACAGATGTACATGTATAAAAGCAGTAATACATAACATCAACATGGAAAATGACAATTAATGTGAGTTGAGATAACAAAGGATCTCTGATAGATAAAGTGAGTTCAAAAGTTACATCTTACAGAGATATTACAAAAGGTGTCGGGAATGGTTACATCCGACTAGTTTATAGAGTAGTGCTAGATAGTCCCTAGATTACGAGATAGATTACAGACAAAACTACACTAATCTTAATGTAGATTAATTGGTTCCATTAGCGTGACAAGGCGGTCCACAGTTTGCTAGTCGATTGGTTCCTTCTTAGTTAGGGTTCCTGGCCTTCGGATTCGTCTTCCGATTCCAGGTTCAGGTCGTGTGGGTGGTAGCGTGCTTCAAGCATGTCCCTGTATCTTTGAGTCGTGGAGCGGTACCTAGTCTCCTCCGTTGATTTCTTGCCCAAACGTTTGATCCATGTTTTGGTCCTACGGGTTAGGTTGGTGGCCACTTTCTTCCAGTAGCGGATCTTATCTTTGATTCGTGTAGGGACAGATCGATTTGAGATTCTCAATTTTTGTTCATAGTCCATGCACTTACGCTTAAGTGCCCAATTTCGGCCGTCTAGTCCCACGGCCTGATCTCGCACTCTTTCATATTCTTCTATGTCGATGCCAGTCATTTCGAAATTCTGATTTTCGTTTCCCTCCAGCATGATTTCTTCTTCTGGTACGATGTTCTCATCGAGATACGTGTACTGGATTTGTTCCCCGTGGACTTGGTCACTATCAGACATGTAGTCGTCCATTTGGGAGTTCGTGGCTTTGAGTTCTATAGAAATGACAGAGAGAGGATTTTAGTCCTTGGAAGTACGTTGCTTCCGGGTGTTAGATGTGATTTTCATAAAATCATTAGAGTGCGCCACAAGGTGGTGTGACGGAAACCAAGTCTGTTATGGTCGGTGCAAACCGCTGAGAGGGATTTGTAAGTGTCACCAGAGAAACGTCGGCTATCTCTATAGCGAGTGTGTTTACGTGCGTGGCCTATTCATATATATATTCAATATATAATAGCCTAGTGTATGTCTAGCACATAACAAGTAAGAGTCTCGGTTCCCTCGTGGTCAGAGTCAACTAACGCATTCCTGTTCGACATAGCCATTTCAGACCTCACATCATCTTCCCTTAATTGTACATAGTTGATCAAGCTATGTTAAATTAAAGTCGTATGATGAAATTCCTGAACCAATCATGCCTAATAAGGAAATACTGCCTAATGGTCATAGTCTAGGCCCACTAAATGCAACCTAGTTCACTATAACCTTAGGCTCTGATACCAATCTGTAACACCCCCGAAATTCACTGTTTTGCGGAAGCATAGTTTGGGGTGTTACTAATTAAATATCACAGCACAAAGATTAAGCAAACGACATCTATATGCAACGTTTGTAAATTAGTTACATTCCATAGATATAATGTTTGAAAACTTAGTGTTTTCGTATACAAAATGTAGTTTCCCCTAGAGTCCACGCGTATAGCGGGAGATTCTATTACATAATCGTAATATACAAAAGATAATGCTAAGAATCTCCG
Organism: Helichrysum umbraculigerum; assembly: GCA_949592205.1. Taxonomy (NCBI): domain Eukaryota; kingdom Viridiplantae; phylum Streptophyta; class Magnoliopsida; order Asterales; family Asteraceae; genus Helichrysum; species Helichrysum umbraculigerum. The sequence continues at coordinate 112,799,755 of CATIUR010000003.1, read as the reverse complement.
TTAATGCAGTTGTGTTGAAATCATGCGACTCTAGCTAAAATCCTGGAGTAATCCTACTCCATCCGGGTACCTGAGAAAACATGCTAAAAAGTGTCAACCAAAAAGGTTGGTGAATCTCACAGGTTTGTAAATGATATCGGCTTTGAACACGAGATTTCATTAGTAGTGCCCATAGGCGTAAAATCAGCCATTGCAACCCAGCAATCGTAAAATCAGTATTTGCAATCCAGCAAATGTAAATAAATAAGTTTATACCGTTGCCATGAGGCTCATAATCGAAGCTTAACCCGTAATAATATGTTTGCTCCCGTGACATGCTCGTAAGTGAGCAAGCATCAGTAACGAATAAGTTGTCACCCGTTTATACGTGTAAATCGGTACGTGGCAGCGCTACTGCCCCGGGTGGGGAGGGTCATTTCCCTAATGGATCCATTAACTACTGTTCGCGCTTAAGTCCATAACTAACGATATATGATGGAGAGACTTCTGTAAATAGTAATTAACTCATGCAATTCCGTTTGGTATAGAAATCAGTTTAGTACTTGTGTTCAGGAAAAAGTGGTAGCATGTATCTCCCCCAATACGATAAAACAGTAAAAGTGGGGCCGTAAGACTCACCTGAGTCTTTGCAAGTACGTTTATATCAATAAACGAGTAAACAATATCAACCGTAGGTTCTCCGAACCCGTAACCTTCAAATGCCTAAACATATAAGGTTAAGTAAGTAGATGTCTCGCAAGACCATCTAGGCTAGTTGTTTACACAACTCATTATGTCCAAGTGTTTGTTTAGTAATCCGTTTGTAGTTTGAAAACAAATATGGCCCGTTGGTGACGGTTGGTAATAATGATTCAAAGTGTTATCATTTATAACGCAATTTAGTGTAATGGTAATAGAAAGTATGTTCTATGACGTTTGTTAAGTCGTATGACATAAGTATTTGAAGTTGTGTAAGTTCGACACTTAGTAAAATCTGACTTTTCAAGGTTCTGGTTTGTGCGACGTAGCATGCGACGTAGCATGCGACGTAGGGTGCGACGTAGGGGGGTACGTCGCATGATGCGACCTTCGCAAATCAATGCGACGTAGGGGGGCGACGTAAAAGTCTACGTCGCTATGTGCGACGTCCGCAAGTTAATGCGACGTAATAGGCTGCGTCGCTAGTGCGACGTTGGGATTTTTGTGCGACGTAGGCCGCGACGTCGCTAAATGCGACGTTGGCCACAAAATGCGACGTTTTGAGCTACGTCGCAGATAGTCCAGCGTCTCTGCGACGTAGCGGTCTGATCGGAATTTGGTGGCCGGAAAATCGGTCGAAAAACTTCCGTTAGGTCCAAATCTTTTACCCAACCCATTTTTGGACATTTTAAGCATATATAAACCATAAAAACGTAAAAATGAGCAAAAACGGAGAGTTTCGGGTTTTGTCGGAAACTTACAAAATGTCGGATAGAAAATCCGAAAAGATAGGAATGTAGATCGTGTTGTCGTGGTCACTTTTCTCCAAAAGAGTGGTATGATTCGGCGAGGTTTCGTGGTGTTATTTTGCGATTTAGTGAGGTGGTGGGTTTTGTTTATTTTGAAAGAAAATGGAGAGAAAGAGAGATGAGAGATAAGATGATGATGATGAAATGAAAGTGGGGAGGGGGGGGGGGGGGGTTCCCCCCTTTTTGGCTGAAAATCGGTGGGGTCCACCGAGTGGACTTCACCGAATTTTGTTCCCTGCGTTTCGAGTTCTGCGCGGTGTTCGTTTCCTCCGTCGTTTAAACGCTATATCAAGCAGTTATATTTTTAAAAGGTGACGGGAATATTTTAATGAAATACCTTGAAATTAATTATAAAAACATTTGTCGAAGTATTAAAATTTTTAACTCGCGTTTAATACATATTCGTTAAATTATTTAAATTGTCGTCGCGGTATTATGAATAAAGTTTGTTCGCTGTGTATTTTATATAATAAAATACGTTCTCATTATTTAGGTAAGTTTCTGTCACCAACGTCCAAGTAACTGTGTCGGACTCCGTCCGGTTAATTCGTACGATTAATCCAAATCGCGTAAGTACACACATATATATATATAATTCACCTTACATATATATACAAATAGAGTCTGTAATTAGTCCTATTACATACTAATTACAACTAGTTACAAATAATTAGGCATAATAAATTATCCTAATTTAGCAGGTGTTACAATATTGTGAAGTTGCAAGCTCATTATAGGCATAGGTACAACAAACTTTTCAGTCAGAGGTATATTTAATATGGCACACGGTTATACTACGGGTCAAAAAATGTTACAAGCTTAGTTTGTAGTAATTTGGGTTTATTATTTTCCATACTATGTGTCTCCTTTATGGTCCTTTGTAAGGTTACTGAATTGTCGTAGTTTATTGAGGTATATTAAATATGGCATAAGGTTATACTAAGGGTCTTAAAATTTTACAAGTGACTGGTGTAGTGGTTTGGGTTCTTTATTTTTCGTACTATGGGTCTCCTTGGTTGTTTTGTAAGGCTACTGAATTGTAGTAGTTTAGTGAGTTATATCAAGGTAGACGAGATGCTTAGCGTCGTCTTTTGTGTGATACAGACTCTTAATTAATTGCTAAACTTATAATCAAGTGTACAAATATCATTACCTAGCAAAGGTATGCATCTTTATTCTTTAGCAAAATAAATCTAGGTTTTTCTGGAACCTGTGAAATTTATAGCCTATTTGCATATGCCAAAGAGAAGCTAGATTATAAGGAATTTGAGCTTTGTAGTGGGTTTTGTTTAATACTGTTCTATTTCACCTCTAATTAAAAGTAGCATTGAATTTGTTTTATTAAAACCTAACTTTTGAATCCTGATTTTTCTATGTCAAGATTTTTGAAGAAAGATATGCTTTAGGGATGAAGATAATCGAAACCATGATCTACAGAATTTTAAGGTACCTTTCATGTATCTCTATTTGTTATAAACTTATTCTTTTTCATTTTTATTTTCTTTTATGAGTTCAGAATCGTGGGTCTGATTTTGGTCAGGTTAACAATATTCATATACAAATTGGCTAAAAAAAGAGTACCATAGCTTACCCTCTGTACGTTCTCCTTATGTCATGAACTCTGTCAAATGCCACAAAAGTAGTGTTGATGTGGCTGGCTTCTTCTATGCAAAGGTAAGGTTGCTACTTACGAATTTAAATGTACCTTGGTGAGTGACTGATATAGTTAGGTATTGTTTATAGATTCCTTCTTCTAGAAGTGACAAGATGGGCGGGTTGGCTGATCCAAGTTTATCGTTTATAGTTGCCTTTGGTATTCATGGAATTTAAAGAGAAAGTAATCATTGGATGTATAAGTGTAAGTGGTATATTTGATCTTATACGATTTAAGTATTGCAATTACGATTCTTGAAACTGGCGTTCATTGGTTTGTGGTGGATAATTATGATAAGAGTGTACAACAATATCACTCTTGGCTATGCATTGCAAGAAAGAGTTGATGTCCAGACGGTCATTAAACTGATAGCAAACATCTGTTTATCTTACGGATTTGATATGTTTCCATCTCTTTCATTCCTTGATGGCTCGTGCATGATTTCGATCGAAGAATGGGTATCCATGGCCACCCTTTGGAGATCCAAGTTAATTCTTTTTATACTTAACTTTTATACGTTTTTAATTTAAATTTTGATTAATTATTTTTCCAACTTGCAGTGTGTATTCTACTCAACTGTAAGGTGTGCTCGTGCGATGCTTGCTTCATATGAATGATCCAAGAATCTGATCGTATTACTCCTAGGGTGAAGGAGTAAATGGTATGAATTTGTAGTGATTTTAATGAACTTCAGGGTTTTAAGGGGTGCACACCGCCCATTTTGCAGGAAAATGAATAAGATCCTACTTTCTTATACAAGGTTGTTACCATGACTACTAATTTTTGAGGACCATTTGACCCATCACATTCATTACATATTGATCATTTGTTTATATTGTAGATGTAACTTTTATCTCATTAATTATATTAAACTCCGCTTATTTCTCATTTTTTATCACCCAAAAAAGCCATTTAAGCATACTAACATGTCTTTTGGTAAGAGTTTTTAGGAAGGTGAAAAATTAAATATATCATTCATCTTCAAGGTTTTTAATGATTCTAAATAACACAGATTTGGCTGGATGTTTGGAGGATCAAAATTCAGATGTTCTTGTAATCGAAGGTAAAGAAGTGGCAGTTTTGTTCATTAAGCTTCGAGACTCAGAGTATGTCACTCAAACTGCTGTATATATTTTATATTAACAAAATATGGGGTAAGAAATGTGATAATGATTAAAATTTTCTTACATGCAGTTATAACGTATTACTTGGTTTATTATTTGGATCTTACTCAAAAAAATTACTTGAATACATAAACCCTCATGGCAATGAACATCAAAGGCATATTGTTATAGTGCTTTTATTTGTTCAGTTGGTGTTCGTAGAAGGTTAGGATTACCTTGTATACATATTTCATACAAATATTTACATGAATTCTATATCGAGTTGCTTGATTTGAACTATTTTTTCTTTGTAACTTGTAGGTAAAGCCTACTTTATCAATTCATTACGTGCTTACTAAAATGCTAATTAATCATGATGATCCTGAAGTTCAAGAAGGTGCATCCTATTTTTCGGATGATACAGAAACTACAACTAGCAATACAACTGGAATGGATGATCAGCAAGAATACCAAATATTATGTGCCACATATTATGAAGTTAAATAATATATAATGCTACAGGACTTCTTTTGTTTCCTACATTCCTATGTTGACGTGACAATATTTATGTTATGTATTAATTAGGATTATTTTTTAAATTATATTCTCCATTTGGATTTAAACCATGCTAATTAAGCGAGGTAGACCCCTTTTGTTTGATTTAGTGAACTTATTCCACGTCATATATTACCTTTATTCATATTTAGCCATAAACGAAGCTCAAAGCAGTATATGGTCGACAACTAATAAACGGATTCAATAAGGGCTACACTATTCCTGATGTAGCCCGCGATTTTCGCGGGTCTTGATCTAGTTTTGTCTTAAAAAAGAAAAAGTTGATGTATTTTTTTTTTATTTTTTTTTGTGGTTGAGGCTTCAACTTTGGTCTTCAACTCGGTCATATTTAGATGATTGTTGATTGTCGTTTTTAAGATATATAGTCGATTTATTATTTGGTCTAGTGTTTCTTTTGATCTTCGATTAATCGTAGCCTCTCATAATGTGATGATTTATGTGGGTAAGTAACCAAGTTGAATAGTGCTCGATCAGTTGGCCAAATACGTGTGGTCTAGTGTTTCATTCGGTGTATTTCCTGGTTCTAGTTAATTTGGTCATGTTTTCTAGATGAGGTTAAGAAAGATATTGACTCTTACGCGTTTGAATTTTTCTTGCAACTCGCTAACTTTTTTTATTTTATTATATATTATATTTAATTTAATATTTTGTTATAAATAATTATGGGATGGATGTCCATATCTTATTATAACAATGCTAGATACCGGTTACTATAATTACGAGATTTTTCTTTGGGAATACTCCACCTTGTAACATTATATATACCTCCATTGAGAGATGAATAAAACAATTCTTTTTTCGGTTTCTCTCTATATTGTTCTTGTTCTCTTTATTCTTTATTATTTTACAACACGTTATCAGCACGACTCTCTACAAAGTATTTGAGTTATGGTCGCTTTTTTTATTATGCAAGGCAGCTAGTTTGCTTCGGTTGACTTTTGAGGTACACGCTTTTCTACCTTAAATTTTCGTTCGTCTAGTCTTGATAAATATACGTGTAATATGGATTTGGTTTGTCTTCCGAATTACCAATTAGTAATATGAGTTCTCAAATCATATTGTTTGAGTGCTTCTTTCTTTTTCATAAATTGAAAATTATTAAATTAATTGCTAGCATCAATAATTATAGTATTAATTAACCTAGTTTTATATATTAAATATACGATAAGATATATCCTCTGAGTTCTCTGCTTTTAAATTCTTCTTCGTCAATATATATATAATTGATCGATATAGCCCTATCATATTAACAAGCTTTAAAACTTAATAGTAGAAATCTTTAAAGGAAAACGAATACTATTATATTATATATTGTTTTATTTGTTTTTCTTGATTGTTGGAGATAAACTTTTGTCGTACGTATTAGCCTGTATATATGTGTGTTTACTCTTGTTATAAATTTCAATTTATATGATAATTGATTGTATCGAGTTTTGAGTTTAGTATTTGTTTAATGAAATTGTTAGTACGTATGTGATGTATATATAGGCTTGGTATATATAATAACTTTCTTATATATAATCTTATACCGGCAGTTTATTTTTTATAATGGAATATGTATATGTGTCACATAGTTTATATTTTATATATGTATAGTATAATCTACATGTTTAATATGTGTTTATATATCACCAATGTGAAAATATATATGTATTAACTTCATGTATTCATGATTATGCATGATTGCTTTTAAACGGAGTAAGTCAGTAAGAAATTAATAAAACTCAAAGAAGAGGATGATGTATGTTATATATGCTTAGTCGAGTTTTGTTATAATTTAGGACATGACACCATTAAACCGGTATTCTTGACAAGATAAACCGGCCAATTGATATTTTGTCATAGTTGGAACAGCTAAACCTACATTCATTAACTAAGCTATGTTCACATGCTAATGCTTAGTATATATAGTAAGCACAGTAAAATTCAATAGGAATTTATATATAGTTGGTTTATTTTCTTCTACTCATGACAAGGGAACCATAAGAAAACTGGACCTCGTAATTTGTTTTTATCGATCTTCAAAATAAAGTAGTGTCGATTAATCTAAACAAATGAAGTACTGAATATTATCATGGGATTAGACTTGGACTTTTCAGTTAAACCCGATATCATTAAAATATATATTTGATGGAAACGGTCGTATTCAGGTAAATTAAAATTAGAAGTTGCAGTACATGACTTGAACCTTTTTAGATGTACGTAAATTGAGATCTTAATTTTTGTGCGTAAATTAAGTAATGCATGCGGTATGGATAAAACTACTAATATATTCATTAGTGAGATCATCAAAGGTTAAGTCTATTTAAATTATATGTCTATGCTGTGAACGCTCTTAGTTATGAATCTAAACTATAATTATTTGCTATAACAAGATGTTCTTTATCAAGAAAAGAAACATTGCTGTACGATTTGATACAGCATTTAATTTGTTTCGGGAATCCTATGTAGCACATATTTAATTCATGGACACGCGATCATTCACGTAGTTGTAAGTTTATACTTGATATAGTTATCTAAGTTTTTGATGGTCTAGTTGTTTAAACAGTCATTAATTGAGATTACTTCGTGTGTTAACCGTTAAAAGGTACTTTGTATAAGGGGATATAAGCTTATAAAATCCGTTTTACGTATAAGTGTTATATTATAATTATGATTATGATGATAATGATACGGTATAAACTTTGTTGTATACCTCTAGTTAAGTTAATGTGTAAATAGAATATGCTCATTTGCCATAAAGAAAAGTAACAATGTAGTACGTACTCCAAGTATTGATAATGTGTTCAGGTGATCGAACAATTTATAACGGTACTATTCGGTTATAATTAGAGAGTATGCTAGCATGTTAAGTATTATATCTCTTATAGTAAGTGACATACACCCGATATTCAAGCATGGTTATGACATAACATATTCATTGAGTTTGAATAACCATGGTAGATGGAGCATTACAAAGTTAATTATCATTAGATATATTTTAGTATATATATGTGTATGTGCATACTAAGCATCTGATATATATTTTATAAACTTGTTACGATTTTATAATTTGTGTGCATTATGCTATTATATGAGCTTGCATGATTTGATTATAAGCTAAGGAGCTATGTGCTATATTATAGATGCCAAAAGTCTTATGTATGAAAACAGTTTGGATAGAGAGGTTAAAGCGGAAAAATTTTCTAGTACAAAACTTAAAGCTCGTCGTGAATAAATCACATATGATTGTACAATATTCAAATTCTAGATAAGTTTCATGTGACCATGTAATTATTTTCCACTTTATTTGTTAAGAGGATACGTAGTATTATTTATGAAAAGATATTGATAAGTACACGAAGAATGTTCAAGTTTATGATTTATGTAGCCGGGCATAATAATAAGGGTCTAATAAGGACATTGAATATGTGCAAATTGGTCATACCTCATTCATTATAGTTAATGTGAAATGTGGTAATATACATATAATTGTAATGGTCATAGTTTTGTACGAGAATTTTGGGGGTTTAAAAGATGATTAATTAAATGCATTATTTAAATTAACATTTGCATAGTTTGTGAGATCTACATGATTTTATTGTATTATGCATTTTTATTCATGATAATATGTGATATTAGAACATTGCACTTGTTTGATGTTATAAAGTAATGCTGATACCATACATAATAATTAACGAGTTAATATAGCCGTAAGAGATATAATCTTAAAGTGAAGATGCACCAGTTTTTCTCATATTCTTCGGCTTGTACCAACTTGTAATATAAAAGGAAAGTGCAATATGGTCATAAACTTGACGTTTATGGTTATGATATATTGGCATGACCGGTTAGACCATACCGAGTCAATGATGATGCGAAATGTATATAAGAACTAGGAAAGTTCTTCAAAGTTGTGATTTTGAAATGAGTTGAACGCTCTCAAAGAAAGTTAATGATCACCGACTAAACTTGGAATGGAATTCCTAAAGATTTTGGATATGATATAAGGGGATATATGTAGGCCTATATATCTACCTCTTGGACCATTTAGAGTTTTAAATCGATGCATCGTCTAAATGGTGAAGAAAATTGCAACCTAGAGTTTGCATGATTAAGTGACTCGGCAAATGAGATTGCGAGCACATATTTCAAATTATCATATTTGTTTTGATAATGTCGGTGAATGTATACTTTTCTGATTATCATATTAAGCGTCTTCGGTTGATTGTAATAAGTATTGAACATTTATTAGTTCATACACCGATTACTTTTGTCGAAACGCTGACAAGTGTATGTAGTATACGACAAGACTGTGGTCATGATGAGAGCATAACTATTACTTATAGTATGGGGCAATGTTAGTATACATGAATTAATATGAATTCGCATCAGGCCAACGAGATTATGATTCCTCCCCTTGATAATTGATATTTGGTCATGAAAAAGATATATCCCATCTTGTGTTATACACAATTTAGTTGCTCCACCACAACATACAATGATATTATGTGAAAGAAGGTTATGAATAAACCTGAAAGATTGGTGGGAATATGTATGGGGAGGGGGATAATAAGCAGCTTAAATTGGAATTATCACAATACGATATTGATCCTCATAGTGGAAAATAAGAACTTAAAGTTCAAATGATAATTCAATTTTATTAATTGCCAGACATATTCGTTGATCAAAGTTGAGTGACTAGGTCACCTATATAAGCTGCTCTTGCTCCGATTAAAATTGATGATAAGTTCACAACATGTGAGATATGGTAGATTAATCGATTCCAAATAAAGTCCTCAAAGTAAAAAGGAGCAGGAAATCAAGATGGTCAAAATCGAGGTAATAAAGACCCCATGAGAGTTTGATAAAGAGACACTAGACAAGAAGGTTCTAGATGAACCTCGGGTACCCCAAAAGTGAAAACTGAAAAGTAAAATGATCTTAATAAGTTGTGTCTTGGAAAGTGTGGAATCGAATAAATGAAATCGACGTCGTTAATATTTTGTATTATGTAGCGCTAGATATTGTAAATGAGGATCGAAAAGTATTAATGCTAAAAAGTGCAGATGTTGAAATTATTGGCCAATATGAAAAGACGCAAGAAACTTATGAATAGTGAAATCTCTTGATGAGAGATTGTTAAAATTAAATTGTATACACGCGAAGGTGTAAACATGTCGTATATGATTCGATCTTAATGCAAAAGCCCAATAACTATGAATTTTTGAGATATAAGGCAAGAGTGGTGATACAAAGATTATTTGCAAAGATCGAGATTTATTTATGAGAAGATATTTTTGATTGGTGGATGCAATTATCTTATTGATTTATTAAAAAGTCTGGCAATAAAGAGAAATTTAGATCGCGTCTATTGGATGTTATGAGAGCTCTATACTATTGAAACTCCATGAAAGATATGAAATGCATAAAGCATAATTAACGAGTTAAAAGATCTTATAATAGAAGGAAATGTTCTTGAGAACACTATTTGATCAAACGGAATAAGTAAGTCCTTATATCGATGAGAAAACATTTTGGTACATATGATAAAATCATTCTTGCAATATTTCATGAAGAATATGCTATATACATTGATTGTATTACCCCATGCATTATTTGAATGTAAGCATTTTGAAATTCATATATTATCAGAACTATTTGGAAGCTTCCAAAGGCGATTGGTACTCATTAAAGAAATTGAGATGAACGATTTTGTACTATCATAGGTTAAGGATTGAAGCATCCTGATGACGTAATAGTTGTGCCCTAATAGAACCCTATATAAGAAGTGCTAATAAGAATTTATGGGCTAACTACATTCACTAAGCACTTCAATGGTTGTATAATATTATTTTATTCCTTTCGACTCTCGAAGGATGACAAAGGAAATTAGTGATCAAGAAATATTGTATTAAATTTTTCGTTGTCACTCATGGTTATGAGGTTACATGATGTTGAAACCCATTTGACTTTCAAAGATGATGATCACAATATTGATCTAAAAAGTGTCATAATTAAATGCATTGAAGTATTAATAGTTTTCGTACTGGTCATACATGATATAATATATTCTGAATTTGTTGGGATTTTATAACTTGTAAAGTACTAGGTTGTACTAGAATGATATGTACGGCTTATATTAAATCCTTCTAGATATGTGAACAACAAATAGAGGACATTTGTTAATGCAAGAATTAGACATATTTATTCTATCAAGAAACTTGTTACCTTGATTAAAGAAGTTGGTTTATGATATTGGATTTCAATAACTAAAGAATTCAAGTGATGTGATCATCAGGGGGAGAAAAGATAAGATACGCGTTGCACTCTTTTTCCCTTAGCCATGGTTTTGTCCCTGTTGGGTTTTCCTGGTAAGGTTTTTAATGAGGCAACATCCCCAAGCATATATAGGAATTATGTACTCTTTTTCCTTCACTAGATTTTTGTCCCACTGGGTTTTATCTAGTAAGGTTTTAATGAGGCATAATCCTTGAATGAACATCCAAGGGGGAGTGTTATAAATAATTATGGAATGGATGTCCATATCTTATTATAACAATGCTAGATACCGGTTACTATAATTACGAGATTCTTTCTTTGGGAATACTCCACCTTGTAACATTATATATACCTCCATTGAGAGATGAATAAAACAATTCTCTTTTCGGTTTCTCTCTATATTGTTCTTATTCTTCTCTTTATTATTTTACAACATATTTAATATATTGTGGCTATAAAAGGTTTTTTTTTTTTAGATTATTAAAGGGTTTATTGTATTAGAGTGTATTATAGTTTAACTGTTTTACTATTGTATGTGATAATATTTAATATATTGTGGCTATAAAAGGGTTTTTTTTCTTTTTAAAGATTATTAAAGGGTTTATTATGTGAGAGTGTATTATACTTTAACTGTTTTACTATTGTATGTGATATACTTCCATTTGTTTATTGTATACATTGAACATGTCAATTCCATCTAGTGTACTTACACTTTCGATTTTTGACATTGGCAAAAAGGGAAACTTTTATTTTTAGAGTTACAAAAAAGGAAAGTGTATATACAATAACAAAATTGATAAATTCAAAATATCATACAATAGAAATGTTGAAAATACACTCTAGATAAAATAGTAAGATATAATACACATTAAAACAATAAATCCATTATTAAAACAACCCTCAAAATTTGATAAACTATTAGACCTCCAAGCTCACGATTCAGAAAACATATACAGAGTACGTGTAACATGTGGGTAGTTAAAATAATTTCCGTTAAAATGTTAGCACGATTTAAATTGTTAGTACATACATGCTGAATAAAGGATAAAATTAATTCTTTGACGGTTCCTCACCAATCGGTCTCACGGTCAACATGAGAAAAGTAATATAGTTGTATTATATATATATATATATATATATATATATATATATATATATATATATATATATATATATATGTGTGTGTGTGTATATGTATGTATGTAAATGTAAATGTTTTATGGAAAAGTTGAATATTGGCCGAGTAAGAGATTTTACGGTATTTTAGTGGCTGTATGTTCTCACAACTTGCACCTTTAACATGTGAGTTTTCATGAGATGTTTAATTTTGAACTCTGATAAATGTTATAGAGCTAAATTAAAAATGTGTTTTTAATGTTAGACTATCATACCATATTTTAAAATAAACTATAAATTCACGTTAGGCTCGTAAGACGCGTCCCAACGGTTAACGTCGGTTTCCGTCGGTTGAAACCGACGAAACCGACACCGATGGCATGGCTCCGTCGGTTCGGTCCGTCGGTTTCCTCCGTCGGAAATCCGACGAGGTGAATGGCTTGAGGCGTGGGTCCGGAGGAGATGGGGCCAGCGAATAAAACAAAATTTTAAAAAAAAAAAAAAAAAAATAGCCGTTAGGCTTTAAAATATATATATATATATATATATAAATTAAAAAAACGCAACGGTCAAGGAGCGTTTTATTTTTTAATTTTTTTTTAAAAAAAATTTTCTTCACTTTTTCACTATAAATACACACCCTTAAACCATCAAAAAATCACACCTCAAATTCACAATTCTCTCTAAACCTCAAATTTGTATACTTTCACATTTTATAAAATGTCATCTTCCGATTCCGATATCGAGGACGTGACCGCGGTAAATGCTTGTGCCGATCCGATGCAAGCTCTCGCATTGCTCGATGCGATAAGCTCCGGTTCATCCGACGAAGACGAAGTTTATGTTCCGATACCACGAGCACCCCGGCGATACTTTCCTAGAGATCGTGCCAACGCGTCGGAACGTTTGTATCGAGACTATTTTGCCGAGAATCCAACCTTTCCGGTGGATGTTTTTCGTCGTCGTTATAGGATGAGCAAAGGATTGTTTCTCCGTATTTGCCAAGGTATACTATCATACTCCACTGTTCCGGTACCTCCATACTTTTCTTACTTCATTCAAAGACCCGATGCTACCGGGTTACTTGGTCTTAATGTGTTTCAAAAATGCACGTCCGCCATACGGCAATTGGCATACGGTTGTGCCGCCGATGCGTTTGATGAATATTTACATATGGGTGAGCAAACTTCATATGATTGTTTGGATAACTTCTGTAAGTGTGTTTTTCATTTATACTCTACGGAATATTTACGAAAACCGACTTTGGCGGACGTGCAACGATTGCACGAGAGACATGCTCAGGTGCATGGTTTTCCTGGGATGCTTGGTAGCATCGATTGTATGCATTGGCCATGGAAAAACTGCCCAGTGGCATGGCAAGGTCAGTACACTCGAGGTGATCACGGGCATCCAACGATCATGCTCGAAGCGGTTGCCTCTTATGATACTTGGATTTGGCACACTTTTTTGGTCCCGCCGGTTCGAGCAACGACATCAATGTGCTCAATCAATCGGATCTGTTCAACGACTTACTTCAAGATACTGCTCCCCAAGTAAACTTCACAATTGCCGGGGAAGAATTTACTCGAGGTTATTATCTAGGAGATGGCATTTATCCAGAATGGGCCACTATTGTGAAATCGTTTAAGCATCCCCTAACGGAACATGAGAAACGCTTCAAGAGATATCAAGAATCTGCAAAAAAGGATGTGGAGCAAGCTTTCGGTCATCTTCAAGGCCGTTGGCAAATAATCAAGAACCCGACAAGAGCGTATAGCACCAACCGGATATCAAGAATCATGTATGCTTGTGTTATTCTGCACAATATGATAACGGAGGATAACGGACGAAATATGTGTGATCTGGAGTAGCAATATCCGGATGTCCAACCGAGACGCTCGTGGCGAGAAAGAGTGGAGACTCATTTGCGTATGGACAAAGAGTTACGCGATCGGGTAGTTCATCACCGACTTCGAAATGCTTTGATCGAGCACATTGCACAACTCCCTCCGAACTACCGTAGTCGTTAATTGTTGTAACTTTCGTTTATTAGTGTAACTTTTTTTAATTATTGTATTTTATTTTAAGTATTGTAATTAATTTTAAGTATTGTAATGTTTTTTTTTTTTAGTATTGTAATGTTTTTTTTAAGTATTGTAATGTTTTTAATTTTAATGAAATGTGTTTTTATTTTAATTATTGTGTATTAATTAATTAAGTTTATTGGTGTGGGTCCCTGAAAAATGAAACTGACAGAAACTGACGGATGACTGTTGGGAGGGGCCTGTCAGTTTCTGTCAGTTGGGTGAAAAAGCTGACGTGACGCTGACGTATCACGTAAGTTTCAGTCAGTTTCCGTCACCATTGGGAATGGTCTAAGTAATCAATAAACAACAACTAGTTGAAAACCCGCAAAAAATTGCGGGACTCTTTTATGTTGAGTTTGGTTATTTTATATTGGAAGAACAGTTTATGAATAGCTAACGTGACGATAAGCATGTAGCTACTATAAAATAATAAGGTGAATATGATAAACCACATGGTACCCAAAATATCACTTAAAAAAAGGCAATGTTTGTTAAAGGCAGAAAACGGAACTTCAAACATCCATGCAACAGTAGCAAAACTTTAAAACGTAAAATAGACATAAGATTTGCCGATTACTTGGTGACAACTACATGACCACGTCTTCCGGATCGACGATTTGAAAATTAATGTACCCGGGAGCGTAATGTTCCATGATAACGAACTCGCCACCAGATAAATCATGGTATGCACAAAAGAAATCCCACGTTGTCCCAAAGAACGATGCCTCGATAATGGCGCCTGTGTTTGGGGCAATCCTGAAGTAGACATTGACACGCCATTCCGTATCCTCAATGCGCAGGTTTGTCTGGCTCTCCTCATTCTCCATAAGGCAGCGACGCATAAATTCATGATTAACGCGCTGCAAAAAAAAGAAAACCAGGTTAAATGTCTATTATTTGAGCTATATTTGTGTTCACTGTACGCAATCTAGTTGTACTAAGGATTGAGTGCTACATAAAAGTTATGAAAAAGCTTACTTGTGCTTCTCTTGGGAAGACATTAATCACAAGTAAGCAGCGTGGGTTTTGCGGTACATCTTCGTTAGCTTCTCCCGACATCTCTAATCCATTAGTGGCGTAGCCGGAAACATACAGATTTTGACCTTGGCGCTTGACGAGGTTAAGGAAACGCAAATGATTGCCGAAACTTTGTCGGATAAGATTCTTCCATTGGTCTCCATGAAGTAAAAGTTCACCCGTATTCGGGCCCTGTTGGATGTCAACAGTGTAAACTCCTGCGTAAGTTGAGACTTGAATATTGAACATATTATCATCGACAACAGCATTTGCAAGAGGATTTGGGAGAACCTGGAAGTAAGCATTTTTTTTTTGTAAAGAAGGTCACAACAATAATTTTTAAGAAGTATAATATGATTAGAAGATATATATTTACAAAGCTTTGCCGATGGCTTGCTCGTACTTTCGCAAGCAACTGGATCTCATTTTGGTTGTTAGCCATGGGAATTTGCATCTGAAGAGCAAGGCATAACGATTTTATTCAGAAACAATGGAAAGTGAGAATAAAAAATAAATTCAGAAACTATATCGTGTAGATGTTATTATTCAGTATAGTATACACAACATGAGGGATTAGCTAATGAAACAACAAATACATAAATTGCTGGGCACGTTTCTGAACATCAACAGATGGTGTAGTATCAGGTTACATTTTCGCAAACTTGTTATTACATGTAAACACTTGTGTACACTTCTATTCAAACATCATACAACGTAAGGTTTTGCACGTTAACGAATAGGAAATAATATCGATAATAGTACAAAAGCTGATCGTTTACCTGAGACTGATTGTGGTAGATGATGAATGGCGACAGAATGTTGTTTGAAATCGGCCACTTGAAACAAAAAATGCGCAGGAGTAATTTGATCTGTAGGGTTGGACTAAGTCATTGCAAGAATCATGTATTATGGTAAGGAATCATCTATTTTTGTAAGAAGGTTTTTTTTTTAATTGCTAGTTACCAAAATAAGTTTGGTTGACTTTTATTAACTTACGTGAGATTTTCTAAATCGTTTGTTTCGTTGATGCAGATTCTAAACATTTAATAGGTTATATTTGGTGTGGATATTAGGAAGTCTGTCCGTTGTATTTTTTTTTTTTTTCCCATAGCGAATATAAATATATATATAAGAAGAGCGATTTCCAAACACATATAGTAATAGTGACAAGACGAAACATAGACTTCCAAATTCAGTACATGTAGCTGTACACAAGAGTTACGAAGGGGCAAGTGGTTGTTGCGCCTCTGTAGTTATCACCAAGGTATGTGCAAAACAAACTAAATCTTTGGCTGTACAACACCACAAAAGAGAAATAAACATGCCAAACAGATAAGAGGTTGTATCATAATCATGTTTTTAGATCAATTGTCATGCCTGCACAAACAATTAAAATCACCGTTTTACTAAAAAAGGGAATTGGTTTCTTTAGTGTATAGATGTACATATTCTGATGAAATATATGTTTTTGTAGTTGGTGATATACAGCAGCCCAAATGGATGCGTTTTTTGACAGTGCTCAATTTGTGACTATTGCTAATGAATATTACAAAGAATGCGTTGTAAGTTTTTTGTTTTTCTTAATTATTATCATCTGTGGTTTAATTGACTTCTAAAGTAGAATTGATGTTTGTTTATATTCTTCTGTGTTCCTGTTACATGTTCTTGTAGTTTTTGCCAAGTTTGTTCGCGCTTCCGAATTTAAAGACACATGGAACTTTGGTATTAGAAACGAATCAATCTAAACTGTATTGTGTATTTGTTAAGTATTGTGTTTTGGTTGATGTCTGGAAGTTATGTGGTCCCGGTTGGTCACAGTTTGTCAGTGATAACTTCCCTTGCGGGTTCGTTGTGTTGCACTTAATACACAAGGCTTTCAATGTATTTTATGCAACCGGTTACGACTACGAAGGGCTGGAGATAAGATCTGTTATGGGCAAGGGGCTTGCAATGCCCAGGTGTTTTATATCTGTGGATCACTTGGCAAATGTTTTTCAGGTAATGGCTGTGTGAAGTCCAGTTTAAGATAGTAGACTTGTAAGATATGATTTGATGTGTTAACGTGAACCTTCTTGTAATACAGCCAATACCTTGTCGGTTTGTTCAGAAATTTTCAGATACCAAACAAAAAGGAGTTAGCCTACTTATTGGGAAAAGTGAGTACCGGGTTAGGTTAGCACATTCATATGACAAGGCATGGCGTGAATATGTTGGTTCAGCGTTTAAAGGAAAAGTCTGGTCATCGATATGTGACACTTATGGATTAAAATATGGTCAACCCATGATATTATCATTTATTTCAAATGATAGATTTGAGCTGGCAGTACCGTACAGCGATCATAATGATGTGGGTTTTTTGCGGGCTGATCCAGTTGCACCATCAGATGGATATCCGCCTGACGAATGTGATTGTTTTGAAGTTGGATCATCCTCAAATGTAGGGCAAAGTGCTTTTCTTGGAACCATGTTTGCGATAGAATTGAGTGATGTGCTGATTGAAAAGGGATATATGGTATGGTTTTTTGTTAGTAAATGACACTCTTTTTTTAAAAAAAATGACTTGGTTCTGTACTTTTGGTTTTATGAGATGTATGCATTATATTGAATATGTTTTTTGTTTGCAGATAGTACCTCCAAGATACGTACGCCTGCACAAGTTAGGAGGATATGCAGGAGTAAAGTTGCGGTTTCAAGGCAACATTTTCAAGTTTGAAATGAAAGCAATGGGTCACAACACAGTTGATGCGGAAGTTAAAACTGTATGGGCCTTAAAAGGTGATTGGGATTTATTTGTCAGAACGGCTGCATTTCCTCGAAACAAAGTGCTTACATGTCAGTTAAACGTAGTTTCCATGCGTAAATCCTTTTGTTTGTTATTTGATGCCTCTTGAACCCGAGTTGGTAGATGTGTTGGGGCAAATGCAAACAATGGTAATTGATGTAATAAGATTGTGTACACCATATGGGCAGCTATTTTGTTTTTTAATGTATGTTTCTTTCACGGTGTTACGTTGTTCTTGAACTTGTGCATGGGTATGTTGTTTAGCGGGTTTTTTTTTTTTTTTTAAGGAAGAAAGTTAGATTTTTTATAAAAATGGCTGTGAAAGTAATTACAACCCTTTAGAATCGTGTTCTGTTGGTGTTGTTGCTTAGAAGTCCCTATCTCTGTTTAAGTTGTTTTGCACTGGGTTTGCTTGCAAGGACGATCAGCGATACCTAATTTGTTGATTGATCACTGGTTGTTCTAGAAAAACGTGTGCATTTTTTCCCTTCAAAGTAATTGGCGATAAAACTTGTTCTTAGTTAGTTTAAGTTTTTTACGTGGCAATACAATGTTCTAATATCAACGTGATGTAGGTATGTTCCATTTGGATATTTGTTCCATGCTTTATGCAAGATTAGATAGGATTAGTTAATTGCAACCCGGGTTTTTACGTGTTACGGTTATTTTTCACAGGTAGGTCGGTTTCATTTCATTTTCTGTTTTTGTTTTACTGTAACGTGGTGCGAGTATAAATCTTTTCTTGTGTTAATTTATTATTTGAGTGATTGACATGATATTCAAAATACGCAAACTAAGTTACCATTAAGGAACTCAAACAGCGTCCATGGCAACTTGTTGTACATGTTGTAAAGGTAAACAAAACTAATTGAGAAGGGAAAAACATATGCACAAAAATGTATTATTTAGATGGTATTCAAGTCAAGTGCATGTTAGTTAAGTCGGTGTATTGTTTTCGTTTGAATTAAGTTTGTTGTGTTTGCATAACTACAAGTCACACCGTATGTCATATACGGTGAACAAAAAATAGTAAACAGTTGCATGCACTTGTATGTGAAGGGTAGTACACTACACATCTAAGAAAAGTGCTGTTCATTTGATAAACAGTGTTGGGAACTTGCTACGTTTCAGTTGACTAACAACAATTAACAGCGGCCAATGTCAAAGACGATACTGAAGTCAATAGGTAGATAAATGCACAAACTGTCATGATACAAAGGAAAGTAACAGTACTAATTATGGTTTACTGAAGTCAATAGGTAGATAAATGCCCAAACTGTCATGATACAAAGGAAAGTAACAGTACTAATTATGGTTTTCATTTTAATCTGAAAATTGTCAACGTTTATTCGTTTTGTCTAGTAACCCAAAGTGTGCTCATTGCTCGTAGTCTGGAGAAGTAGTTGTGTATCTGAATTAGGGCTTGAGCAAACTGGTTAGTTGTAAGTATCTGATATACTTCTTTTAGTGAATTTTCTCGCAACTGATCAGCCTGCGTTGAGTATAAACCAAATCGTTAAATGCAAAATAATATTAGCAGTTAATGCACGAATCCTTGGCATATGACCTTGAGTAGATTTGTCACATGCTACCTGCATACTTGTAAGAAATCCATCAACCGAAATGTGTTTAGCATAGTTACCTGGCGTAAAAAATGTTCTAGGGAGGAAAACTGTCCTACGGCCATTGACAGCTGACTCATGTAATTTTGACCACACGCTTCAGCGTTGTGTGGTTCAAACGTTTTTGCTGACAAAGTGTGAAATATAGCTCGGTGCATATCTTCAATCCCTTTAGTTAATGATTCTTCAGACTGCAATGTAGTTTGCTGTGCTTGTTTAATACTTGTCATTTGTTGTTGGCCAAGTGAATTCAGATGCGTCATAAGAACCTGAAGTTTACATTCATTAGGTATTGTTTTTTCACAATAGTTACGGATATACAATGTATATATTTTAATGCAGTGTACTAAGTTCAATGTCACATTACAGTGAGTAAGTCTGATGGTCGAAATCCACCAATCCATTGCATACAACGTTCTGCCGGTGAGGTCCACATGCCATATATGATATGGCATAAGTCAACCTTTGATAGTTTTCTGTTTAGTCTAAACAAAGAAGTGAAATGTGCATATGCGTTTTGCACATGGATTTGAAGATCAGAGGTGCTTGGATTCGAGTTAAGTGATGTTTGCACTGCCTGAATGTAGGCGCTTTGATCATGTATCCATCTTGAATAGGCTGATAGAAATGCCGAGTAATCTGTTGATTTGTGAGACAAAGTACGACATTGACAAGGTCAGAATATTAAAGGTGATAGACGTGTTGTGTAGATAAAGGAGTGTTTTGAGAAAAGCTGACCATTTAGTTTTGATTGGTAACATGTAAGAGAACATTAACGTAACATGCGGGTTTTAAATTAATGTGCAAGTTTAAAAAAAATATACAAGATTATGTTATCAAACAGTTTCATCACCGGTTTAAGTTTTTTTTTTTGGAGTAGAACAGCCACTGGCTTTTGTTTTTGATTTTATACCAGCAGATGCTGGTTAATGGAAAACAGGGTGCAGATAGGTTAGAAACAGGGAAACTGCATTTATTAGGACGGATGTGAACCATGTTTCAAATTTAGAAGTACCTTCTTCTCGTATTTCCTTTTGGTCTCCATCATTGGTCAGTGGTAGCAAAATACCCTGCAAAACATGACACACACGCAACGTCACCATGTAGTTGATATAAATCCTAGAAGGCAGTTTTTAGGGTGAATATTTGGGGGTGTGGCATGTACTACTTAATGTACCTGTTTCCGACACAGGTCTATTCCATGTTGCAGAGTGGAAAGCTGAGCACACCTACTTTCTAACTGTTGGACCTGTAGCTGAAAAACAAATGGCATATTCATTTTTTTATCAGACCCATTTTTTAAGGAAGTACATAGTAAAATTAAGCTATTACTAAAAGATTTGTCTGTGGTGCAACATAGTAGCAGCTGGTCATGTGAGCTACACCAGGATCAGACCATTAACAAATAGCAAAATAATGTAAGTGTCCTAATGAAAATACGTTTGGTTTTAGTAGAATACTTGGTGTGAAACTTAATATTATAGGTGAACGTTTTGGCACCTTTTTTTTCAAGCGGGCGCGCTGTGCAGCTTCACGATTTGAGGCGCGTTTTCTTGCTTTCTATGATACATAAGCAACAGTATAACAAGCAAGCAGATTAATTCAATAAGCACAACAGAATGCCATATAAAATATCTACCCGTGACGTACCTTCGTATCTAATCTTGGGGCAGTAGAATTCCCAGGCAACTGATGAGGAGGAGAATCGTTGTTGGTTTCCATATTGTAGATAGAATGTATGTGCGAATAGGTTAGTCAATTCGTTTGACATCTAATGCAGATGGAATAGAAGGATAAGTAATGCTTCGACGTGTGCAGTGAGAAAAATGTGTTTTACAATATAGTAGGCATTTATATGGTGCTTTTAGTTTTTTGTGTAATACACATTGTTCCCTATACAAAGGGTGGATTACATATAAC
Source organism: Helichrysum umbraculigerum (assembly GCA_949592205.1). Lineage (NCBI taxonomy): Eukaryota > Viridiplantae > Streptophyta > Magnoliopsida > Asterales > Asteraceae > Helichrysum > Helichrysum umbraculigerum. The sequence continues at coordinate 112,778,130 of CATIUR010000003.1, read as the reverse complement.
AGTGGAAAGTAAGGAGGGAAAGTCTTATAGTGTTAATGAGATAAAATCATTTCCTAAAATAACTTGTGCATCATTTGATAACATTCCATTTATTTTTGAAATCACACATTAAACATAATATTGACTTTATTATAGTTCTACACTTTTGCCCTTAATAATGTTTTTGGTTTGGTATTTTTTTTTATCTTATAAAGATGTATAGAAAAAGCGAACGAAATTTACATGATGAAAACTTTGAAAGTATTCTTGAAAACCTCTTGTAAGTTAATTGGTAAACATATCCGGGACGAGCTTATACCTGAATGTATTTCCAGAGTGTAAAAATGGAAGATTTGAGAGTTAACAGTTAAGGACCTGTCAAAATGGACATGGGATGTTTTTTCATTTTCAGTAAAAGTAAAAGACCAAACCAAAACCAATATTAGGCTAACACAGATTCATTATCACAACCGTTAAGTGTATTATATCACGTATCACAGCAAAAGGCAGTCAATTGTATTTGACGAAAACATGCATAATCCCCGTAATCAGTAAAATAAGAATTACCACTGGCACGACTTCCGCAAAAGTTGTTATCTGTTAAGCACTTTTATACTCGAGTTATGTATGATGGTCTCAATTTAAATGGAAGTTAAGTTCCCAGTGAGTATAAGACAAAATGATTTAAATGCTAGCAGAAAACTTGTAAAGGGTAAAATCTACAAGGTAAACTTTCCAATGGTAAAACCAGTATAAACAGAATAAAGATTTGAAATGCAGGAAAGGACGGTCAGGCGTGGTGGAAAAAAAAACCTGGGCCGAATAAATAAATGTGTTGTGAAAATGGGAGGGAAGTATATGTCATATACTCTGCAAGACCTCCTTGTAGACGACATTTTTTGTCGTGTTTGTTGTGTTCCCATGCTCATCACATAGCAAAACCTTCAGTCCGTGTTTAGTCGTAACACGTGAAACGGCAACGTATAGCTGTCCATGGGTGAAGACTGGCTTACGAAGAAATAGACCGACACTGGATAATGACTGTCCTTGGCTCTTGTTTATAGTCATAGCAAAACATACAGAAACAGGGAATTGGCGCCTTTGGAATCTGACTGCAATCCGCTTATCAGTTGGAACAATCGGCATTCGATGTATGTATGTATAGTTGCCGAAGCATGTACCTGTTATAATGCGAGCTTCAATAGTGTGCTCAAACATACGTACCACCTGAAGTCGTGTGCCATTACACAAACCCTTAGCCTGATCCATGTTTCGGAGAAGCATAATTGGTGCACCGATTTTCAAAGCAAGGCGGTGTGGGGGAAGGCCAGGTACTTTCAGCCCATTAAGAACATCAGGGGAATACAACTGCTCTTGAAAGAAATTGGTTTCCTCTTCCGGGCATAGTCTGTCAGAACTGAGATAGACGCGTTCATCACCATCTAATAAACCAAGAACGTGTTCATTGATAGCGTCAACCTCCTCATTTGTAGGCACAAGGATTGCCTTGTCCTGAAAAAAGGCAGGGTCTGTGGTATGTGTTTGAACGTCTGGGTAGATATAATTAACTATAGATTCAACATGGTTACCGTTAGACGGGAGCAACACGTCATCAGGGAAGACAACATCAGCTTCTCCATCATTAGGTTCATTAATTTTACCTTCTCCAATTTTTAGTATCCACTCCGCAAACTCCCTTATCACTGTTTGATTGGCGGTGTCACCCCCAACGTGCAATCTCATGTTTTTCGTAAGCTTTAGAACCTTGCAATGACGCCAAAGGTAAGACGAATGAAGTGATGCATGGACAATCTCTGACCTGGTTCCTTTGGGTATAACCGGAAGTATCTGTCGAAAGTCACCACCGAAGACAACGACTTTTCCACCAAATGGTTGATATCGATTGGCTGACCGTATGATATCCTTCATGGTTCGATCAAATGCTTCGAAACAATGCTTGTGCATCATAGGTGCTTCGTCCCAGATTATCAGCTTTGCTTTGTTTAATAGAGCGGCCAAATCACTATCAGGTGCAATAGAACAAAATGAGTCCTCAAGCAAATTTATTGGAATATGAAAACGTGAATGTGCAGTCCGTCCGCCGGTCAGCAATAACGCAGCTATACCACTTGAAGCAACGTTGATGACTATTTCACCCTTTGAACGAATAGCAGCTGACAGGGTCTTCCATACAAATGTCTTGCCGGTGCCACCATAGCCATACAAGAAATAGAGGCCACCAGCGTCATTGGAAACGGATGTCATGATGGTATTGTAAACTTCCTGCTGTTCGTCTGTCATGGTAGAAAAAAGATTCTCATGTTCCTTGGTAAGAGATGAAATTTCATAATTCAATTCGTCTTGAATGAGCATGTTTTCAGATTCCACGATGTATTCGTAATCTGGTAATGGCATATTGGGTATGTGTCTAAGTGCAGTGCCCGCGCTGTTAAGCAACTTCTCAATCTCCACCAACGCTAGGTTGTAACCCATACTCTTAAGAGCTTCTGTCCCTGTGTCAAAATAAGGGATGGGTAGGATAAGAAACTTGTAGTAAAGTGTGAAATGTATGAGAAGATGAGAATAGGTTGTAAGAAGCACTAATAAATACAGCAACAAACATACCTGACGTTTTAGCCTGTGCGTGACGGACGCGAATGAGATCTTCTGATAGTTCATCACACGTTTCCTTCCAAACATGTTCAGGGCGTGACAAACTGTCAGAAGTAATCATTGAAACAAAGAGATCCCGACAAAATGCACCCGAAGCCCATCTATATGTTTCTTGTATTGATTTGATATACTCCTTATCATCATCTAACAAACCCATTGCAAAGCAAGCATCTTTAAATGTATCATACAACTTGTTCTCGACAGTGCGTATATCCTCGAAACAGGTGGGACCCTTGACCTTATTCAGCAAAATGCGCAAGTAGTAAGTTTCACCACTTTTCGGAGGAACGTAGTTGATGCGACCTACAGCTTTGGTTGTACCTGTTCGCCTTGTCCACTGTCGACTTTTAGCATTCCAAACAAATTTCTGTGGGAACTGGACATAGGTGAGTTCGCGAGCAAGTGAGTTTGTGCTATTGCATTCCATCCACGCTAGGAACTGGGATGTGGCAACAGATTGCTTAGAAAGGACCGTGTCAATGTTTTCATCCGCGTCAAATACTATGGGTTGCTGGTCCGGTAAATGAAATGGTAACCTGTAGACAGCAGGTGTTCGGTAAATGATGTCGTAGTTAAATAAGCGCCAACACGCCTCGCACGCTGATACGTAACGGCACGAATAATAGGCATCAATCTCATTAACGTTACGCTTACGTTGTCTGCCAGCACTTTGTTTGTCAGAACTCTGGAAAGAAACAGAAATCCGGTCTGGTCCTTTGTTGATATATTTGAAAAGGTACTTGATGGACCCTAGTTGGTTGCACCACTCAATATTCATGTGTGCTTGATACTGTTTTAGCAGTGTCTTGTTGTACGGGACAACGTACCTGCTTGTGCAGTGAGAAAGTTGCAGGTTAGTGTAATGTGTAGCCAAATAGTGCGCTAAGTATTGCAGTTTAAGCATAAAAAAGGTGAGAGTATGAATAAGTAAGAAGACAGCAAATCGTTTCACAAACTTTAGAAGCGATTATACAATAACCTGTTGTCCAATGGAGTTGTTCCTTTCATAATAACGTTACCATCTCTACGCCTTCTGTAAACAGGATATCCGGATTCGTCAACGTGCGTTTCGCATGTAAAGTCTTTAGGATAGTGTTTAGAGCATGTTTTGTCCCTCATACAGGCGCACTTTGGGTTGTCTTTACCGCATGGACCGTGCATCATATGATCGGATACAATTGCATACAATTGTTGATCGAATTCTTTGTCAGGAATCTCTGCTGAAATTACACGGTCTATGTCTGATGGATTGGGAAGCTTTGAATCCTTGTCAAGGAAAAGGCATATATGGCAATGTGGAAGTCCCCGCTTTTGAAACTCAATGGTGTATACAACTGTAAAAGAGTTTGCGTTATTAATGTAGGGTCTCTGGTGTTTCTTTTTGTTCAAAAAAATAAACAGCTTAGGAACGGGCAACTATCGAAAGAATAGATATATTTACCTGCAATAACCTTGCCTAATACATGGTTATTCTTTATAAGTGAAATGAGGTCGTCCAACTTTGATTTGAACACCCGCGTTATGATCTGTGGCGCGTCGTGAGGTTGTAGTCCTTCACCATCACAAAACCTTAGTATCTCGGGCCAATAGGGATTGCAGGTTAACGTAATAAATAAGTCAGGGTACCCAAACGTCTTTACAATTGCCATTGCGTCAAGGTAGTTCTGCTGCATATACCTAGGACCACCTGTAAATGAGGATGGTAAAATGACACGGTTTCCCACGTCAGACACATCAGATGTACCAGACTCGTGCGCATTGTAAAGGTTGTTCAAGGAAGCAACTCTGAAAGTCTTCTGATTATGACGTATATAATTAAGTCGGCTGTTTTCTACCATAGTATAAGCATCGACGATGAATTGTTGGAGTAACTTTCTTGCCATTAATATTAGAGAGGTCTCTCCTACCCTAGACTGAAGTCTGTATGCGAAGAACTCCCTCAAAGTTAGCCTAATACGGCCGGACTCATCTTCTTCAAGGACACCCCTGTGGAAAATATCTGCTCTATATCCATCCTCTGCAAATGGAAACAACAAAGGGTATTGCAAGGCAAGGTATGATGGATGCAGTTCATTGACACGCTGTAGTTGTCTGGATTGTGTTTCAAGAATGATATCTCTACTATCACAACTGCCGTCTATGTCACCAATGACCAGTGCAGCAACTTCATCAGCGGCTGGCAAATTATATGTTCTACCATCTTTGTCCCTACGATGGATCAGGCGCAATCGTATTGGTTCGCCGGTGTGTTCACCGAATCTGTCTCGTGCGGTTCTAAATTGTTTGACCAACTTGTTTACAATATCGAGAAGCCCCTGGATTTCAGTTACGGTCGACTTCTCCAAAGAATATGATTTTGAATCTAAACTTTTACCTCGAGAACTGTTGCAAGGTGAATTTAAGTTGATCAGAGTTATAGGCGTGTACATAAAACGGATAACATAAATGTATAAAATTTCAAACGTTTTGGTTGAAAAGGTATATGTTCAGTGAATCAGCGTGAATGGATTTATACCTGTACGCAGAGATTCTATTATCTTCTTCGTTTGCTGTATCGTATATGTACAGTTGGCAAAACTTAGGATCAGAACCTTCTTCAGGTAGTAGACTACCAGCTAGGTGATAGTTCTGGCCACACATTCTGTAGACATACGGACCACCTCCATTGTTTACTGTGTGGTCAATCTTACCACCCATAGATGTGAAGCTGAACATCATGTTATACCTTCTAATGTTTTCAAGAAAGTTCTTGCTTCTATCAGACCGGCCAGTGTATAAATCAAGAAGCATCTGAGGGGGTTGTTGTAAAGTTGGGAGTTCAACCTTACCATTGTAACAACATAGAGAGTAGACCCTCTTTTTTAAATCTTGATTGTTACGCTTAGCCTCGCTTCTCCATAACCTTGCGTTACATGCCTGGCATATAAAATCTGGGTCACCAATATCACGGTATTCTGAAAAACATCCGGATGCAGGTTAGTACTATGAAATGTTTGGGAGTTTTTTAACGATAGGACAAAATAAATTTCAAAGATCATGAAAGCGAAGAGTTTTTAAAAAGTACCTGTTGATATGCCTTTGAATTTATCTCGCACAATCTCACTGTTGTTGACGTTGAGTCCCTCTGTGGTAGGTTGTGTAGATGTCGATGCTCCCGCTGTAACATGGTTAAATGTGACTATGGCAGCCAAATAGTGAGGTTGCAAAACATATGGTTGGAAAGCGCCGAAAAGAATAACAGATAATGAGGTTTTTTGGTTCTGGCAAACGGTGACACTAAGTTTTTTACCTGGAGAATTGTTCTGAGAAGGCAAGTCAAAAGGTATTGCAGAAATGGAAAAGGCTTCAGTTGATGCTGGTGCGTTGATTAAGGAAGAGGCAGGTCCGCCTTTAGTAAAAAGACATGGCATTTATAAGGGGGGCAATGGTATTGTGGTAAAAAAAGGACGGATTATGTATATTATTTAGTCAACAGTGAAAACAAACCTGTGCTTTGTGATGGAGATGTATATGGGTGCGGGTGGCGGAAAGGTAGTATATCAGCAGTCGTATTTTTCTTTTTTGGTGGTCTACCCCTACCACGTTTTGGTTGCACATTATGCGTGTACAAGTTATTTTCAGCAAATGAGGTGTTATTAGCTGCACATAAATCAGAAAAGTATGTTTTATTGGCTGAAAGTGGTCACAATCTTAAACATAGTAATGCAAGTTAGCTTATAAAAACAGTCATTTTAGTTGTTTAATAGCTTGCATGTGTCAGGATTCTACTAACCAGATGCAAGCGTTGAAAGCGGTGAACCAAGGTGAGAATCAATGTTACTTGATGTATTCCGAAAGAATGTGTGATCTGTTGGATGAATACCAGAAATCAGATTCACTTTACAAAATGTTGGTGTTGTGCTTACAGTACCCTTTGTTGCGAGCGCATGTTTCATTTGACAAATAACAAAAGTGTGCATTAAAAAAGAGAAAATATAAATGCTCTAATTCAGCATCACTTTACATTATCATATTAATAACTAACCTCTGTCCAGCGGTGTAACAGCACAAGGTGGGGGAAGGTGAAACGGAACTGCATCAGCTTTTGTTACTTTACTACTGGGGCGTCTACCTCTACCTCGGGGTGCTGGCATAAACGGGGTGGTACTACTATTCTGTATCAATGAACTGCAATTCACTGCACAAACATAAGTGGGACACATAAAGGTAATCAATTTTTTTATTATTTAATTTAAAATAAAATAATCCAAATTATGTCCGAAAAACATAACATTTCATCCTTGTATTAACGCAATAAATGGATGTTTTACTGACCGGGAGTAGATGTAGAGAGAGATGAGGCACAATTCGCAATCCCGCTAGATGGTGTGTTGATATCTGTTGTTTCACCAAATTTGGTGATGCCAGACGGAACTGCTGTAAGAAACGCTATTTGGCTATCTTAATATAGTTTAAGGCATTGTGTTTATGTAGAAAATAAGCCATTAACTGTGTTGGTAGTTGTACTTAGGATACCAATTCAGGTTCTATTTGATGTTGCTGTATGCGTAAAATAAGGATAAAGGTAAAGCAGACAAAAGGAAATTTCAGGTACTAACCATGATTTGTAATGTCACGCAACGGTGTCGTGCATATATGTTGTCTGCTTCCTTCTATATGATTGTTAGACTGTGCTGCTGTCCGTGTAGCTGGTATTGAATTGAGAGTGGTTATATATTTGAGACGCGTTTAAGGCTGAGTGACATAAAATATATAAAGCAAACATAACACAGAGAACTGGTACTACCTGAGCGTTGGTGACCGGGTTGAATTGAGTCAGGCGGTGAATGCCTTATGTTTGGAGGAGTATTTTCTGGGTCTTGAAGGTCTCTGGAATATCGTTTGAGAATGGAATAGCGCGTTTCGCGAGAACCCGTCATAGGAATGGGTGTTATCTTGGTATAGCCTGATAAGCAAAAGTGAAGTTTAAGATAAGATATCACAAAATTATTTCGTACATTAGATTGTTTGTATTTTTTTTTTCTCTGTTGTTGTAGGTTGACAACACATAAATTACAACTGGGCTACGTCTACTAATTCGAAAAATACACTTATCTGAACTGCACCTTATTTTCACTCTTTAACATAACTGAAGTTTACAAAATAGATAGAAACTAAGGTACGCAGGGAGCATGTTATTACACATGCTTCAGTGTTGTCCCTATAGGTCTTATTAAAAGCACGCATTTTAGATACAATGGCCACCATATCCAGTAAAATACACGTTTTGTATACTACTGTGTGCATATTAACCCAATTAAGGTTGCTATGGATATAAAGCTAAACCTGCAATTCATCATTAATCTATCATAAAGGAAGACATAGAAAGATAATACAATACATGTTAATAGGATTGGTTAAAAGTAAAATATAGCAATAGAGAGTTTACCTTGCATGCCTGGCTACTATTAATGTTTATGTGGCAATGCAGGTCGTAAACAGGACAACATTTGTTTTGTAGACTAATGGGAACACAAGAACCGAAATATGATTGTTTACCGTGTAAATAAAAACCATTAGTTTGTAATTTACGATCCAAAATTGTATACAAAAAAAAAGTTATAAAAATTTAGGGTAACTAAATTGGGGAAAACCAAAATGTAGCAAATTAATAGTAGCTACCGTCATCTAAGATTTGTCTGGAACTATGAATCTCAATTACGTACCAAATAACTGAAGCTGATGGTTTAATTGAGTCAATTACAACGACAGGGATCAATACGTACGTGAAGTGGGTTAATCGTACCTTGAAGATGGAGGGCAAAGGATCCGTGGTATCTATTCCAACGAAACCCTAGCCGATTTTACTGTGATCTATTCGTTCTTCGTTGACTATGGAGGTGGGTACTGTAATTAATCAGGAGGATGTTTTTTTAACACGGTATTGACGGGAGGAGATGGAGGAACAGTGCACTTGCTGTTTGATTTTATTGGTAACCTTGACATTAACTTGTCTACCACATGTAGCCACTACAGAAATCCCCAATGTGCATTCTAACCCCTCAACATAGTTTTCATGTGAATACATGAGAAATAACATGTTTTGGAACACACATTGCAAAATCATGATTCCATGATATAAGCAAGTTGTACCGAATCTAATCCACGAAGTTGAATGTTACTTCATGAATAGTTGTCGGTAAAGTTGAGTGCAATGTTTTGTAGCGTATGTGACGTTTTTTTTCTGTAGGTCAATCTAATGCTAATATGCTAACTCCCGAATATGTTTTTTTAAACGAGACATTGGGTGGGCTGAAGAGCGTTGTTGTACATGACATGAATCTATTAAACGAATAATTTAGTATGGTTGCTCTTACCTACAGAAAACAAAATAATGCCCTTACTAAACTTTTGTAAACAAACAACATACTATTATGGGGGTTCGGAACTTAGTCAAATTAGGCATTTCATCCCCGCGTCATTTTTTATTAAATAAATAAATGTTACAATTTAAAGAAATAAACTTCCAATTACAAGTTCATCGTAAATATATAAAATGATGTCTTCATGCATTTTTTGAAGGAAAAAAAACGTCAATCATCTTGTCATACCCAAGTTCAACATATATTCACCTATATTATAAATACTCGTGCATTCTGAGTATAGTAAGTGTTTAATATTTCGTAATACATATATGTACTCTTGAAGAAACTTATTTAATAATAACAAATTCAGTGGCATATAATATATTCATTAAGCATGATAATAATTGAGCGCGATAGTCAGTAATTAGCAAGTAATAATCTTAACAAAAAAATATTATCTGAAAAATGAAAATAAACCGTTCTCATTAGAATAATAAAAATAATATAATAATAATAATACTAAAAATAATAATAATAATAATAATAATAATAATAATAATAATAATAATAATAATAATAATAATAATAATAATGTATTAAGTAAAATCAACATTTATTAATGTTTGTATTTGTTCATCAGTTCATGTAAATAAGGAGCAAAAGTGTTAAATTATAGAAGTGTTAAAATTGTCATAAAAAGAAAAAAGTGGGGCCCTAGAGTCATCTTCCCCAAATGGCCAAATCACACCAGAAAACAATCGTTCTTCCATTGGAAAATCCATAAACCAATATTTATCTGTTCTTCTATGTCTTCAATAAATTAATCTTACCATCTAAAACATACCTTATTTATATAATAATATCACAAAAATCGAATAAAATAAGTTCTATACTATCAAATTTCAGATCCCTGGTCATATGCTTAAATCCTACCGTGAAATACATGATGCCCCCTATACATATGATGCCCTGGGCCGTCGCCCATACTGCCCGTGCGCAGGGCCGGCCCTGTCTACTACACAATAGTCTGTAGACTATTGTAAGAGTTGCGTTCCTGTATATATAGATAGTTAAAGTATGGTGCTAGCGGAGTCGGATACAACCTCTCTTAACATCTGTTTGGTACTAACAGATGCTCTGGCCATCATGAGTTTCACAGGATAATTGACAGATATGGTGGTGAACAACAATATAGAAAGGCAATATAGCAATTTAACCAGAAAGCCAAAGATTGTATAAACAGTAACCGGTAAGTCGTAAACCCGCTTATTTAAAGCAAAGAAAAACGATACTTGTTCAACTTAAGACAAAGGAAATAATTAACAAAGCATGAGTTTGGTTCGTTGCAAATGCCTATTCCTTTAACAAGTGTGAATGCAGGCGGTACTAATGTAAAGCTGCTTCGGTGACCTTACTCGTCTTCGGTGAGTGGCTTCTTCAAGCAAGTATTTTCAGTGACAACGTCATCTTCCAGAGTCTGACTTTTACGTTTGTTGCTGTTGCCTTCCACTTCAAGATCTTCAAATGGAACGGGGGAGACGTTGACACCAGACATTGACACGATTCCCTGTGGCAAGAAATAATTTGTGATTAGAAAAATTGCAAACATTTGTTGGTGATTTTTTACAGTAAAAATTGCAAACATTTGTTGCTTTAGTTGGTAGATGTCCATGGGATTCCAACCTTGTTGGCTGGTGTAACAAAGCTATGGTCGTTAATATCCAGGGCTGTTGCAATAGACCTTTGCAATTGGGCTGCCACTACTTCAGCTTCATCAGTGCAACGGCCAACTGTGTAGCCTGCACATTCGTTGGTCACATTATACATTGTCACCTTTACCTTCAACACCACTTGCTGGTTGATGTAAGCTTCCCATTCAGGGGGAACCAAGGTTGGATCAGCACACTGTATTTCAGGATATTAGACTTAGATACGGTATGTAAGTATGTTGGTACAACATTTAACGATGGTATCAGATACAGGTAAATATACCTTTTTCATCTTACTGTTTAACCACTGTTCATTTTTTTTGAGAAACCTGGCCACAACGTCGCCAAACATTGTAAATGAGGTTGCACCTGTAGAGTCTTCCGCCCGGATGACTGTGCGAACCCTGCGGAAACAAAAGGGTTACCCGTTTATAGTATGTAACAAGTGTGGTGTACAACTAAAGAAGATATATCAGCTAAGAGTGGGAGTGTATTTAAAATTGGCTGAATCACTGCTAATAACACAATTTTGTATCCCTCATATAGTAATTTCAAACATACTTTTGGTCGGTTTCGTTTATGGGGCCACACTCGTAGCAATTGAACTTGTATCCGTCAGTAGTAGCTTCCAGATTCCTGGTTACCGTCTTTGAGCAGGCCTTACATATATAATAAAACCAGCCATCTTCTGAAACCACATTTAGAAGTTTCGCAACCACAACACAATGCATAGTCTGGCAGAGAAATGAATAAACGACAGTAAGGGAAATATATTTGATAATTAGGCTTATAAATTTAAAATATGCAAAGATATGTTTAAACACATATAACCAAGCAATTAATTATGACACTATAGCATACGTTATTGGCCTTAGTACTGTTAAATGCTGAAGACATGTTGATTCGTAGAACAAAATGACAATTTGTATATTAGAATGTGTAGCTATTGGTAAGTATAAAAGGTTGATCAAGGATGTAGCAATGGTTTAGACCTGGTAAAGTTTTCCTGAATGGTAAAATCCATTGATGTGCAACTTTTTTGTACCACCTTATACCTGTTTACAGATGTATGCGAAATCTAGATTGTCGCACCCTAACATAAGTTAGGTAATTGTAGGTTAAGTAATTGATTGCAGACTTGCTGTGACCAATGAATTAGGTTAAACTATAACTTGGCCCTTCCTATATATCATGTATGCATAAAAATGGGAACCGTTAGAATAGGTGAGGTTGGCTGCATGGCTACCGATTTATACAGTTTCAAATATCTATGTGGTACACCCCAGCCAATTATATTAACATATAATAAAAATATTTGGAGAAACTTGTTGGTGATTTTTTACAGTAAAAAAACAAAAAGGACTTGACAAGTTGTCTGAAGACCATAAAAAAAAAAGTAATCCAAAAAGACACTAAAGTAAATAACATTGTGTGGTGGTTATTGAATATACGATGAAAAACATCAGTGTTCTACAAAAAAAAAAGGCCACATCTATATAATTATGAAGCTAATGATAGGTAATTGTAGGTTAAGTAATTGATTGCAGACTTGCTGTGACCAATGAATTAGGTTAAACTATAACTTGGCCCTTCCTATATATCATGTATGCATAAAAATGGGAACCGTTAGAACAGGTGAGGTTGGCTGCATGGCTACCGATTTATACAGTTTCAAATATCTATGTGGTACACCCCAGCCAATTATATTAACATATAATAAAAATATTTGGAGAAACTTGTTGGTGATTTTTTACAGTAAAAAAACAAAAAGGACTTGACAAGTTGTCTGAAGACCATAAAAAAAAAAGTAATCCAAAAAGACACTAAAGTAAATAACATTGTGTGGTGGTTATTGAATATACGATGAAAAACATCAGTGTTCTACAAAAAAAAAAGGCCACATCTATATAATTATGAAGCTAATGATAGGTAATTGTAGGTTAAGTAATTGATTGCAGACTTGCTGTGACCAATGAATTAGGTTAAACTATAACTTGGCCCTTCCTATATATCATGTATGCATAAAAATGGGAACCGTTAGAACAGGTGAGGTTGGCTGCATGGCTACCGATTTATACAGTTTCAAATATCTATGTGGTACACCCCAGCCAATTATATTAACATATAATAAAAATATTTGGAGAAACTTGTTGGTGATTTTTTACAGTAAAAAAACAAAAAGGACTTGACAAGTTGTCTGAAGACCATAAAAAAAAAAGTAATCCAAAAAGACACTAAAGTAAATAACATTGTGTGGTGGTTATTGAATATACGATGAAAAACATCAGTGTTCTACAAAAAAAAAAGGCCACATCTATATAATATATAGCGAGATATGATACGTAAGATGTTTTATGAAGCTAACGATTTTATGCAGGCAGGCCATCATATAAGTAGAACACAGAAAGTTAAGAGAGGTTTATGGTCTACGGACTCAGATGAAAAACGCGTAAAAATTAGTACTAATAGTGGAAACGGGTATGCGTATAGAACTTAGTAGGTTAAGGCTAATATTGATGTCGTTCTAACAGATATGTAATTGATATACAGTTTTTAAACATATTACCTCTCTAATGGTTCTCAGGTCGTCTATGGTGACTCTCGGGAATCTCATGTAGTAGTCTCCACTTTTTTCAACAACGGTGTTTATTGTGAGTACAGGTGGAGGTGTCGGCATGACATCAGCTGCAGCATTTTGTATCAACCTGAGAAGACAAACAATGATGGGTCAAAAAAGCTGTAAATCAAAAGGAAAGCTAATAAGTCCTTGAACTTATTTGCGAGGAAGTAGGGTGTAACCTTTCCCTAAACTGAACAATCGGCTGTATATTATTGTTGATGTAGACCTTAGTTCCAAAGAAAGAGTTTGAGACCTGAACTTTATCTGCAGTTGGGAACATAGGATCGACTAAGCATCGCTATACAAATGTCGAAATTCTGGTAAAGTCTAATAATGTGAAAGGAGTTTAAAGCATACGATCCCATGGTTTTGCAAACGCCACATGGATGAACATAACAGTGACATCTTCAGAACTTTTACTCTTTTCGACGTAGGTGTTCAGTTGGACTGCATAGTCCCCCCACAACGCACAATCAAGCTGGGTGCCACTGCAAAAAACAAAAATTAACAGTACATTTTTGTTTTATGAAAGCGTTAAGTAAAAACTTGTGGGGTAGAGGGTGGTATGTTTATTACTCGACATCCTGAAGCACAAAGGTAATCTTTTTAGTCTGCCGACCATCTTGCTCCCTAATCGTAATGTTACCCGTCTTGACAACCTGACCAACGACATCTGCAAGTGAAGCACGAGTAATAAAAGCGTTGAGTAAGTGGTTACATTGTAACTTTCGGATGTAATTTATAATCGACTGATACATGAGATTGGTTGAATATGGTACCGAAGGCAATGTTGGTGTTATGTTGGCCTGCCAGTATATGCGCGTATGGGATAAAGGAATACCCATTCCCAACTACTTCTATCCCAGCCACTCTTTTTACGCGTGTGGCTCGGCAGAAGATGATCTTGTGTGCGTTGTCCACCATGAGCCAGTTTCCAGAATATGATTCTACATTAAAAGTGGCGATCTCAACTGTATTTCCTTGTTCCAAAGAGTCACCAAAGTTATAAAGCAGATTCCTCTTTATAGTGGCATGAATCTTGGTTCCCTGCACATGGTGTAGTATTAAGTTAGTCGACAATCAAAGTGTACAGGTAACTGAATGCTGGAAATTGGTTGATTAATGTAATACAGTTATGCTTTCATAGTTGTTGCTTAATATCCATGTATGGTAACATCATATAGAGATATAAGCTTGACATATCATACTTTGTCAATTTATAAGGATCTATATTTGATGTTTCTCTGAAAACAGGTATAAGGTTGTTTAGAAATGTTGCACAAGAATGGTTGCTTTCAACATCCATGAAATTGTTACCAGGTGTACACCATGGTTAGACCCGAGTTCAACATTTGTTACAAACATCAGGGAAATTTTCTTTATGTGTAGTTGTTTACATCATGTGAAGCAATAATAATGCATAAAGTATAATCAAACAACAATGGCAACTTGACAGCTGAACAATAGTAGAATAAATTGGTGATGATCAAAATATAGCGTAGTATATGAATATCATACCTGTTGGTCTACCAAGACCATCTCTTTGCTTGCAATCTGAGTTGGATTATTTTTGTATGACTGAGTCCAGATGTTGTGAACCTTGACACAAACAACCCAGTCCTGCCTGTCAACTGTCAGCTGGTCTAAAGGTGTAATAACTTGTTGATTTGCCATTGTATGGTCAGGCTGCTACTGAAACGGATGAGAGGAAAATTGATGTTAGACAATGTTTTAGAAGTAGGTGTGGGTTGATAAGGGGGAGGGTTATGTATTTATACAGAACTTTTTAGTGGGAAAATTTGAAAGGCATACATGAATTAGGAAATAGTGGAGGGAAAATCATGAATGGTAAAAAAAATACAATCATTTCCTTTTTTGGGTACCATGCTTGATCAGACATTCCTAATTTAACTGATATCAAAGAATCAACATGATATATTAAAACGATTTAGTGCCAAAAAAAAAAAGGGAAACATATTGTTTAATGCAAAAAGATATTTTATTTTTTAAGGGCCTAATTAACATTTAAGAGATTCCTAAGTCACTGTATCCAAGCAATAATCATTTTAAAGCTGATTTTTATCCTTGTTTCAACTATATTGTTTAATGTTAATCAAACCCATGCAATTCATAATTCGGGTATGTATGGTTCACGAGATTAAAAAATAAGTATTGTATGGAGTTAATACCTTATCCCCATTGTAACATACAGACGACCCATTTGTAATAATGTTGATTTTTACACGTAGCATTGCGTATAATCTTCCGCGGTACTCTGAAAACAGTAGGAGAGAAATAAGTACCATGAAGTTAAAAGTTTTTAAAAAAATACGTTTACAAGTAAAATAAAGAAGTTAAATTACTGATTGTATGCCAAGACTGCCGTCAACCACAATGATCCGATGGCAGCACCAATAAGGATGCCGGTCCACCATCTTATTGATTTCACATACATATATATAAGTGATAAGCAGCTAAGGTCTATCTTGGCACAACTGGTTTAACCAAATCGACTAACGAATTTAAGTTTGTAACATCTGGTGTTAGCCAGATGCACATTAAACATACCTTATCAGCAATTGGAGAGGACTGCACAAGTGCATCCCGAATAAAAAGCATAGAGATCAAACCTGTTGATCTTGTGACAAGATGCACTTTCGTTCCTGATGTGGTTGTTGAGCTAGAGTCCATCAGCATGGTCAGATGAGGGAATCTTTAACTATCTTGCTGTCCTCTGTATTTGCTGTCTTCTGTATTTGTCTGAACATGTTAAGCAAGTGGGGTTACTTCATATTTAAAGAATCAATAACCACATTTAATCGAGATCTAAGAGCCATATCATCAAAATATTGACGGAAATGAAATGTGATGCTATCAATGATAACTACCTTAACCTGTAAAACCATCCACACGATGCAAATTTTCATGAGGCTAATGAAACATAGATTCTTTAAATATACAACAAATAACTGAGATAAGGGCCACAAGCCCACAATAGCTGCATGCATAGGTGAAGAAACTGAAATGTGCACATGTACCTACATCTTTATGCTCTGTGATGAACTTCTCCAAGTAATTGATTACAGCAATTTGCCATTGTTCAACTGCAAACACGAAAATAAAATATATTCTCAAGGCCCTCTTTTGGCAGCATATTTACTTCACAAGCTTGAGACCCCTATGATCTTACAAGCGACTGTATTCTACTATGTCCTCAATACAAGCTTCTGCAATTTGTAAAGCACGTTAAACCATGAAGCTACCTTCAGTATGTAAGATCAAAAGACATAGTGTTAGGTTTTCACAATCATTAAATCAACGATATCATGATAAGTTCTAAGAAACAATAATCAAAGGGGTAAAAACTTACCTATATAGACTGCCTTCCCTCCAAATCCACCGTAATCATACGGGATCTGAACATTTACTGCAAGTTGAATTCTGTATCGTGTGTTAGCAAGACAAAATTACACATAAAGCATTTCAAAATAATACTTTGTTAGCAACGTATACCCCAGTTGTGTTTTACCGATGTCTGGAACACCACCTAAGCAGGATATTAACAAAATATAAGTCATTAAAACAACCAAAAAAAGACATATGATTCAGACACAATACTACAAAAGTATCGTGAAAGAACGAACCAATTTCGGTAACTTTTTTGCAACTTATTCCTCCACCCAAAATCTTATCCAAATCTGCACATGACATGGTAATACGCACAAGAGCTTCCTCATTTGGCAGCATATTTACTTCACAAGTTTGAGACCCCTTTGATCTTACAAGCGACTGTATTCTACTATGTCCTCAATACAAGCTTCTGCAATTTGTAAAGCACGTTAAACTATGAAGCTACCTTCAATATGTAAGATCAAAAGACATAGTGTTAGGTTTTCACAATCATTAAATCAACGATATCATGATAAGTTCTAAGAAACAATAATCAAAGGGGTAAAAACTTACCTATATAGACTGCCTTCCCTCCAAATCCACCGTAATCATACGGGATCTGAACATTTACTGCAAGTTGAATTCTGTATCGTGTGTTAGCAAGACAAAATTACACATAAAGCATTTCAAAATAATACTTTGTTAGCAACGTATACCCCAGTTGTGTTTTACCGATGCCTGGAACACCACCTAAGCAGGATATTAACAAAATATAAGTCATTAAAACAACCAAAAAAAGACATATGATTCAGACACGATACTACAAAAGTATCGTGAAAGAATGAACCAATTTCGGTAACTTTTTTGCAACTTATTCATCCACCCAAAATCTTATCCAAATCTGCACATGACGTGGTAATACGCACAAGAGCTTCCTCATTTTACCAACATATCCCATGCACTCTGTGCACCTACAAGTAATAGTAACCACATAATTGACTTCAGATATTTATTTCTGAAGACCAACTTAATAAGTAGAAATGAAGGTGAACCTAAAAAGTGAAATAAAAGTGGTTACCATTGACAATAGTATGAGTGTTACTGGTGCCCTTCAACCTGCTACCATCTTATACACATTTAAGAATTTCAAGTGCCTCCTTTTCTGGAATCTAAGATGCAGTCAACGATGAGAGAACATGCAAATGCATCCCGCAAGACTTTCTCGCTTTCACCTATCCAGTTTTTTATTCAAAGTATAACAATAAATAATGACTTGGAATAAAAAACATAAAGATCAAACCTTACAACATGAACAGATACAAGACAAATATATTCAAATTTGCAGTCTCTATTATAATGCCAGTTGGACCGTACAACAGCAAACCGCGTGGCCACTACAGATATACAAATTTAATCATAAACATGAAAAGATACAAGTGCATTGAAGTTTATATGCACCACGATCAAAACATTGATTTTTCAACACAAAGTAGTTATTCTATTGATACTTTACTACAAACAAGACAAATATATTCTACATTCACAAACGTAGTTCATATTTTCTACCACCCCAACTAAGTTAACAGATTACATATATTGAAATAGGAACCATTTCGATAAGAACACCCCTATCCAGTTTACTAATCAAAGTATAACAATAAATAATGACTTCGAATAAAAAGCATAAAGATCAAACCTTTCGTTTCAATTTACGCAACCCCCCTCTATTCCCTACAAGTCTCGCGCAAACGAGAACCTCTCCTTTGCGATGCGGCCTTCATGTTCAGACAAAGCAACCCTCGCCCCCCTTCTCTGGTTGAAAACCGCCCTCTCCGTACTCCGATTGCAAACCTCCCTGTACGCATATTCTAGGTCTCCGTACTCCGATTGCAAACCTCCCTGTACGCATATTCTAGGGGTTATGCGAACGAGATTTTCTGAAGGTTTCTGCGAACGAGTTTCATGGCATGGTGGAGGGAATCTCGAATTGAAGCCTGGAGATCGACCCATGGTTAGGGCGATTTGTTTTCTTTCTGCTGAGAAGGTCATTTTTTTTTTTTTTCGCCTTATCTCTGTTTGCCGGCGGCTAGAGAGGGGAAAAAAGGAACAACTTTACAAGTGAGCTGAGGGTTTTCTAACAAGGGTATTTTGGTAAAATGTAATGAAAAAAATAGTGGGGATGACATCAGATTTTGATCTAATGGTGAAATCGTGAAGGACTACTCTCGAATGAAGGGGGGAGATCTCTTGCACATTTTTCTTATATATATATATAGAGATTGACATGAAAAATGTTATTAATGAGAAAACAATTTTAGCCATACATTACGGCGGGATTGAAAATATACATTTTTGTATCTTAATTTTAATGATCGACGATTTAGTTATTATTGTTTCTCACATACTACAACTTGCTTTAACATTCTTTGACTATACAAATTACTTATAATAATTAATAGTAAACTAGAGTATAACCCGCGAATTCGCGGGGCTACAGTTAGAATACTCTGAATATTGATTGAATTCATATAATAATTCGGGTGTACGTTTTTATACAAATGGCCGGAAAAAGTTCATTATTAATATATGATGAAACCATGAGCAATTGACTAAAATGGGTTGTTTGCCCGTAACTTCTTAGAGTCATCCGTGTATGTAGCATTGCGATGTACGTAGTAGTTTTTTTTTCATGGTGACGTGTGGAGATTGGAAAACATTGAAGGTAGTAGCATTACTCGTAGCTATTAAATTAATTTGAATTCAATACTATACACTTAGAAAAAACGGTTTACATACATGTTAAAAGACATTTAGTAGTTATTTAATTCACGATGCTAAACATGTTTTCTAGACATATTAGAGAAACTGAAATGGTTAAATTTGTGTTACTAATTTGAAAGTTTGTCACATTTTAGAAAAGTTTAATTTAATAACAAAATAGTATGTTGAAATGGTTAAAGATATTAAATCCTAATCTATCTATACTAATAAATGGGGGTTTTGCTGATGTCATGAAGCTGATTTGGCGAGTCATGAGGTAGGTTTTAATGCTGACATGTCATGCTGTGGTTAAATGGGTGATGTCATAAATATATAACATTGAAGTTTTAAAATAACTTAAAAATTTATCTAAAATAATTTTGTTATTTATTTTGTGAGTTACTAAACAAGTAAAATATTTTAAAGTAAACTTCCTTTGCAATCTTTAATTTCATTGGTCTCTTCCATCTACCAATATCACACCTCCCTCCTCTTTCATATGGCACCGCCTATATTCATTGGCTCATTGAAATCCTCTTTCACGCCTTTTCTTTTCCCCATACAAATTAATCTGCACACGACTATCAGAAATTCAAATGTTAATTCCATTTGATTAATTCCTCATATTCTTCCAGGTCTTTCTTCATCTTCTTCGATTAAAATTTCAAATGTTAATTCCATTTGATTAATTCCTCATCTTCTTCTAGGTCTTTCTTCATCTTCTTCAATTTTCATTATATCAAATTTTATCAGGTAAATCATCTCAATCTTTATTATCATTGAAACAATTTTTTTTCTCTTTTTATTGCTTTTAGGGTTTCAGTTGACCGATGTATATTTAGGGTTCTACCTTTCAATTGATTTGATGAATATTTGAAGTGTTATAACAGTTTGTTGGAGCTTCCTAGGTTAATCGATGAGAAATGTGTACAAGTCCATCACGCAAGCGTCCAAGAGAAACTGTTGAAAAGGATGTTATGGCTCAGACTTTTGATATCAACATTTCTCTTCAAAAAATCTCATTCGGTTTTCATCCTTTCTCAGGTAAGTTCAAGGGTTTCCATGGGTTTTCATTTTGTTTTTAATCTCTACGAAACTATTGTGATTGAATAATTGAATCTGATATTTGTCTCGAAAATTTTCACATGTTTCTTACCGATTTTGATATTGTGAAGGTTATAGTATTACAATAATTTTGCTTGAAAATGCTCGATCTCACCCAAATAGGAAGCAAGTACAACATAATGTCTATGTTATACAAGGATAGGATGCACAAGAGGTGTTTGTTAAAATGCTCAAGTGATGCTTATTTACATGTTTCGTTTTTTAGTAATGCATTGCTCATCTAAATGTGCAATTTCTTTTCTTTGTGTTGGAAAGATGGTATATATGTAAAGGTCGACTAAACTCTAAAGGAAAGAAATATAAAGGTAGGTGTTTAAGTGTGTTTGATTAATTGAATCTCTATTTCTTTGAATAATACAGAGCATGAGATGGAAGAACACAACCTTTCAAGACTATCTACATAAGTAAAGTTTAGAAGCTTATTACTCCAGAAATAAAGAATTGAGCAGTTGCTGTAATATTGATCTGAAGTGGAAAACAAGAGGGTTAGTAGTAAATGATGAAATCTGGGTATTTGTCCTTGGATTGTGGTTTTATGCTTTATTCACCAAATTATTAAATATGAACTGTACTCATTAATCATTGTCATCGGTTTGTAGCATGGCATTTTAAGTTTTGTAGGTAAATTAATGACATGCTACAATATTTTAGTCTGATATACATAGTTGTTTAGTTTAAGTGGTGTATAATCTTTTTGGAATTATGGCTTCTAACTGTGTTTTGATGTTGTGTGTGTATGACAGTTGGGGAATTTCGTACATGAATAGACCATATATTTTTTTCTGGGTTTGTGGTGGGATTCACAGCAGTTTAGCAATTAGCTCTGGTATTAGCAACTGATGTGCCTCTTATTGTATTATTACTATATGGATTTAGTCATCTACTTTAAGTTTTTCATAGAATTGTATCGTTATTCAATCTGTAAAATTTGCACTTTGATTCCATAAACATGTAGGTAGCAGATCTACTATGGGTAGCCAAATGGGCTATTTGGTTGGATGTCAAAATGACTTGGCTGCAAACTCTATTCCACCAGATCAGTTTCTTTCCACTTCAGCTAATTCTTTACTTTAAAAGTATTGTGAGTGATAGATTCAATTGTGAGTGATGGACTCAAAACCCGGGATTTGATGTGGCTGCAGCTGCACTGGCTGCAGCTTCAATTGTGTTTCAAGACTCTAATCCTTCTTATTCACAGAAATTACTACAAACATCTATGAAAGTATGTATCCTTTATCATCATTTTCTATAATTTATAATGAAATCACCATGTCAATAAGCTTACCATGTAATGCAATGTACGTGGTCTTTGAGTTGGCAAACAAATAAAGAGGCTCATATAGTGGCTCGCTCAGTTCCGCTGTTTGTCCATTTTACTGCTCATACTCCGGATACAAAGTAAGATATATTAAATTAAGTGATTATCACATGAATGTCACCAGCAGATGGGCCTCGGAAATCAAGTTGATTCTAGATACATGCATCATTATTACTTGGACTTAGTTACGTAGTACTACGTATTAATTATTTGAAGGGTTTTATAATTGCATTTAGAATGTAAGATGTTATTTTAGTCTTATTTACACTGTATTTGGTTGGCTCTAATAATTGTGCAGAAGATGGAGAAGAGGCATAAAGATTAAGGACGATTAAGGGCGTTATTATAATTGTAAGCTGAGCACCCTCAGTTTGCTGCATGTTGGAGTCTGTTACGTGCTGGTCCAACAACATCTCTATGTAAGAACATCCAAACGGTAAATACATGCAGATGAAGTTGGCAATAATAAAGTTGCTTCCAGTGAAGTGGATCAATGTCTCAGGTACCACTTTTGCTATGAATTTAGCATTTTATTCTCAACAGTATTTAGGGAAATTACTACAGCCTTTGACCATTTTAGATCCTGTAACTTATTTATTCTTTAAAGAGCATTGAAAGAACTTGATTCATTGTTGCTGTGTGCATCGAGAAATGAGCGTAGAGCTTCTGTTAAATCCATGAAGTCAAATATTGGCATAGCTGTTAGTGCATTAAACAGGTAAGGTACTTTTAAGACTATCGACTTCACCTGGATTTGGGCCCAACGCATTTGGTTATAAAATGAGTAGATTTGGGTTACGTAACAAAAAAAGTGTGTCAAATGGGTTGAAAATCATTTAAAACGTATTTAATTATAAACTCCTAAATTCATTTTTTATATATCTGTACTGTTTTACAAATATACTTGGTGTATTAATATATAGCACGTAGATTAATTTTTAACTAAGAGATTTAGCCTAGGTAAAGAATTTCTAGGCCAGCCCAATCTAATATGGCCATTTTGACCTGCACCAAAAGATCTGCCTATTTTTTCGTATCTACAAATTATGCTATTCGATGAAAGAACGAGTCTGTGATATATGTTTTTGTTTCAGGTAAATTTGCAACTGTCTCATCACTCTTTTGGGAGTGCAGTTTACTTCAGATGGTTCCCACGGATATATTGGAAAAGGGAAAGGCTATACCCGATGCATATAACACTCCTGACGAAGATTTTGCTCCACAAAACGTGGATCCAAATTTAAAGCAGTTGGAATCGATACTGTAAATAGTCGACCTATAATTGGTATGTACAGTTTGTGATTACATCCATGCGAACACCGTATCTTTGTAGTTACGGTCGGTATTAATGCTATAATGAGGAAACTAGATACATATGTAACTAAATTTCACTCCACTCTTAACAATATGCCAATTACATAGTTATGGTTTTGGAGTTATATATATATATATATATTCAAGTAAAAGATATATATTCAAGTCTAAGTGTAATATGTGATATTCTTTGTATACAAAAAAAATGCTAATTTTAATTTTCATTTCCATTTTTCTAACAAAATCCCGTGTTATCACGGGTCTTAAAACTAGTTAAAAAATATAACTTCGTCACAATCATTATGTTATGATGATGACTACCAAATGCGTAACACAAAATAGATTACAATCTAGAATTAATCAATACCAATTAAATCCTTAATGAGAGAGTCTTGAAGACATGTAAGATGACAATAAAACAAAGTTGAGACTTTGGTTCATCTTAAAGATATCATTTCGAAACGTAACGACTCATAGTATCATAAATCATTTACGTTCTAAATTTTGCTAAAGAAAAAGATAGTAACATTATGAAATAAATAGATTGTTTAATGGTTTTATCTTATGTTTACTATGGAAATCAAATTTGCTATATGTATAGTAATTATGTTCAAAAAAATATGTACATTAATATTAATAAATATATATATATATATATAGGAATGGGATCCTGTGAAAACAAGGAGATAAAAAAAAAACATTGAAAACACATCTCCACCCTTGATCTAATCTAACTTATATATATATAAAAAGGGGTGGGGATAAAAAAAATGGGTGAAAACACTTTTGGTTCACAATTTTTTCAAGTTGTGAATTTTTTTGTTTTGTTTGTAAACTAGAAAAAATAAAGGTTCACACAAAAAAAAATACTTTTTGTAAAAAAAATAAAATAAAATAAAATCCGTAAAATTAAAAAAATTAAGGTTCACAGTTGAAAAACTTAAAAACTTTGTGTGACCTAAAACGAAAAAAAGGTTCGCAATTGAAAAAGTTTAAACCTTTCCATGAACCTAAAAAAAATTAAGGTTCACAATTGAAAATGTTAAAAACTTATTGTGAACCAAAAAAAAATTAAGGTTCACAATTAAAAAAGTCAAAAACTTTTTGTGAACAAAAAAAAATTAAGGTTCACAAATGAAAAAGTAAAAAAGTTTCCGTGAACTCAAAAAAAAAATTAAGGTTCACAGTTGAAAAAAAAGGTTCAAAATTGAAAATTTTTAAAACTTTCCATGAACCTAAAAAAAATTAAGGTTCACAGTTGAAAAAAAAAATGTTCACAATTGAAAAGGTTAAAACTTTCCGTGAACTCAAAAAAAAAATTAAGGTTCACAGTTGAAAAAATTAAAAACTTTTCGTGAACCTAAAAAAAAAAATTAAAGTTCACAATAAAAAAACTTTAAAATTTTCATGAAAAAATTAAAAAAAAAAATTTATGTGAAAAAAATAAGGTTCACAATTGAAAATGTTAAAAACTTTGTGTGAAGCAAAAAAAAAAAAAATTAAAGGTTCATGATGAAAATTTTATGTGAAACAAAAAAAATATAAGGGTTCACAAAAAAATTCATATGTGAAGCAAAAAAAATGAAAGTTCACAACTTAAAAGAATTGTAAATCAAAAAGTATTTTCACTGTTTTATATATATATATATATATATATATATATATATATATATATATATATATATATATATATATATATATAGGGATGGGTTCTGGTGAAAACAAGGAGATAAAAAAAACCCAGTGAAAACACATCCCCACCCTCCATCTAATTTTACATATATATATATATATATATATATATATATATATATATATATATATATATATATATATTAGTATTTAGTTTAAGCTTTTAATTTGGTAATAAATTAATCTCATTTAAATTTGTTTAATTGCCAACAGATTTTCTTGTTGAAATAGTCAAACTTTCATTTGAAAATTAAATTTAATTGGATATTTTCATATTTGGTTAATTTGAATTAGGGGTAATTTTGTCTAATTATCAACGCTACTTAGACTTATTTCATAGACAAATAGAGAAGATAAGATCAATGGTTTAAGCTTAGAGTTGCTAATGTATTGAATGGTCATGATTAAACCAAAGGGGATTAACACATTGAAGGCAACCTAATTTAATCTTTCTTATAAATATATATAGAGATAGAGATAGAGATAGAGATAGAGATAGTAATAACTTATCTACTACAAAATTAGTATTAAAATTTGCTTTGATCCCTAAACTGAAAAAAAAATCCGGCGACGTGTCACAATTAGAATGAAACCTCTACTATTCATAAGGTCGAAATTGATTTATAGAGGAATAAATGTCAAAAAGATGTTGTCGAAAAACATATAATATATACTAGATTATAACCCGCAAAATTTGCGGGATAATAAATATTTTTTAAAAACAAAAGTTGATTTTATAAGTAAGTCTGACCATAACTAAAGAACTTTTTATCCATTTAGCTATTTACATAATATTTTCGGGCTACTACATAATCTTAAGATATATTTTAGTGGATCACATTAGAATGTTCCCAAATGTTAGGTGAGTGCATATGACAAGGAAATGTGTTAGATATATAGACATGCTCACATATATCGACTCTTGAAGAGTAAAATATAGCATAAACCTTTGTACTTGTATATAGGAGTGTTCAAATGGATAGATCGATTCAAAACCGATCCGTATATATGAATCCAAATGGATTATGGTTTCGAAAATATGTATCCGATCCTTCCAAACAAATTCAAAAACCGAACCAATCCATCCGAATTACTATTTGGATGGATCGGTTTGGTTTTTGGATATCCAAACACATATATAAATACATTCAATATCTACTAAAAATATGTTAGATATTATAATAAAATTATACAAAATAGATGGGTCTCATTTGCACCTCCCAGTACATATACAAGTGTGTGTAATATATTAGTAAAATGCAAAAGAAAACTATAAATTACCTACATATATAAGTAAACAATTTTGTAAACTATAAACTAACCTATTTTATTTGGATATTTATAGAATTATTAACAATGTATTGAACTATTTTGTATCTTCATCTATATATATAATGTTTGAAAAATATATATTTATTTGTTATTTGGTTTTTTTTTTATAATCCGGTTTGTAATTTACAAACCAAAACCAATCCGTGATCCAAAATAATAAGTTTGGTTTTAATTCAAGCCGATCCAAAAATCCAATTATCCATACCATAAGGTCCAATCCGAATTATCTAATTGGATATCCGGTTTTATCCGAACTGTGAACAGCCCTACCAGTATAGTTCCGTATAAATAATAATGCTAAAATTTGCAAATGCAAACCACATAAATCAATATAAAACCTTGTATGTTTACTATTATCTATAAAGGAAAAAACGTAGTCCCTAGCTTACATCAACACAAACAGTTGAGAGATGAATATTCTGGATATGCATCAAGCTTATATGAACCCATATGGCCATATGGTAATAATAATGCCAACTATTTGCTTGCTTATTATTCTAACATAGAAGCAGGAAAATGAATATATAAATACTATATTTTACATTTGTATAATTTGGTTCAGTTTCCATACCTCACCCTGAAAACCCATGAAGCCATGTTAACGGGTAAAAGCACACACAAAATAAAAATGATACTTTTTTATGTTCATATTAATACACTACCGGTATGGTTTTTATGTATTGAAATGGGTGAACATGAAACATGTTAACGGGGTAAGTAGGTCAACATGAAGCGTTATTCCAATTGTTTCAACGCAGAAAGGAATGACTCATTAACGGGTAAAAGCAACAAAAAAAAAAAAAGTTTAAGTACTTATATACTAATTATATGGTTTTTGAACACTTAAATTGGTCAAGATAAAACAGAGATTAATTACAAAGGTAACCTCTATTCAAGTAACAGTCTTTTTTTCCTATAAAAAAATTCTTAGACCTTAGGTCACCTTTTATGCAATTACCTAGGAAACAATTCAAAAGTTAAACAACCTGAAAGGTATTTGCGCCAAGAAGAATGACTTTAGCAGCATCACCACATGTCTCAACACCTCCAATCCCAGAAAGAGAACAATCTCCATCTTGAAATTCTTTTTGGTCATTTGTTTTATGCTCATCACTTTTCCAAGTGCAATACGATGGACTATTTTGGAAGAATAGCTTCCAGAAGTCGAATATCTAAGAAAAATGTAAAGTGAACATGTAAGTTTTCGAGGCAGATAAAACCATATTGAAGTGGCAAAATGGGTAGGCAGGCAAGTTTGAGAACGGAACAAATTGGATCGAGTCAGGAAATTTTCAGCACGGTTCAAAGTAGGTCGGGTCGGGTTGACTCGAAAAACTTTTTGTCAAACTTCTTTGCACTTTTCTTTGTCAGATACGATTTTGAATTTGATTTTATCCTAGTGTTTGCTAAACCATAGCAAAAGAACGCGAACGAATCACGAACTAAAATCATTGGAGGGCTGGCCGATTTCGGCTTGGCTTGGGGTGGGGCTGGTTGGCGCAAGAGAGAGGGAGAGGAGAGGGGTTAAGATTGTTAGGGTATTATCTACTAACAAATGAAACCCCTAGGGCCTTATTTATAGTTGTAGTTTAACTTGTCCAACAAGTTAAACAATTTACACTTTTAATCCCTCTAGTTTAACAACTTATTAAACTTTTTTTTGAAAAACTAACAACTTATTAAAATAATCTCAAACTTATTAAGTTACAATTAGAACCTCGTAGTTTAATAATAATTAAACTAGTTAATTAATTTATTTATAAATTTAATTATAAATAAATCATTTTAATATAAATTTTTATTAAATAAATAATTACATTAATTATTTATATTAATAAAATCACTATATATTAATATTTTTTTTAGCGGAACTATATATTAATATTATCCTAACTTTTTAATTGTATTTGACCAACCTATTCATTTCTATTTAATGAACGATATCAAATATTTTTATAAGCATTACACTACTTGTTCAGTTGTGCTCATCAGTGTAACCCAGGGACGGATGTATATATATGTAATTTAGGGTATGCACTTGCATACCCTTGGGTTTTTATATGTAGTGTAAAAAAAATATTTTTTTTACATGTGTTTAGTAGAGTTTCTAGAAAATGCATACCCTCAAAAAAGGAGGTGAGCACCCTATGATTTATAATTATATAGCAAGTGACAACTCAACTAAACTATGACATCTATTTACTGTAACTAGCTTGTTAATTACTTCACCCGTCTCGCTTATATTGTCTATTTGTCCACTAACTCTTATGTTGAATTTAAGATAGATCAAACAAATATCATTTATGCCCTTATATTCAATGTAAATTTGATTGAGAATTTTAAAAAATAAATGAATGATAGTAATAAATGAGTGTAGAATAAAGACTTTAATGATTTTTTAAATTTATTTTTTGCAATTGTAAAATCTTTTTGGGAAAAACAAAACTAATAAGGTGTACAATATAAATGAGATGGAGTGAGTTATAGTTAATCCATATCCAAGTGTTTAAGTGTATAGATGTTACAATGTTGTTACTATTCTACGAGCCGAACTTATAAATTCTATATTGTACGTATTTAAGTTTTGTAACCATATTTATGAACGTATTAGTTGTGTTTCCTACATATAACTTTTTCTTTGTGAAGTTTTATACATAAAATGGTAAGAAAAATGCTCCAATAAAGCTTTTTGAACCTAACAAATATAATATGAATTTTGAAATATCGTCTCATAGAGTCATAGGATAGTAGAAGGTGTGAAATTTAATAAATTTTGAAACAATAAATTTCAATTTTTATACTAATTTATCGTATGATTAATAGTCTTCAAAAGTTAGGATTATAATCTTGAAGTTGTAGCTAAAACACATTCGATTTTAGGTGTTTGGTTATTTAAAATCAATTTAGTTCAATTCTGATTAACCAGTTTTAAAAAATTACCGAAAACTTGATTCGAAGAACTGAAACTTGGTCCGGTAAACACCTCTAACTTTTCCCCTAAAAAAATCTGTCCATTCTAGCTAGTGTTTTTGTGCATACCCAACCTCATATTCCTAAATCCACCACTGGTGTGACCCTACGGTGTTCATGTGAAGCTGGATGTGATATTTATATACTAATATTGTGCACATCATCTTTCACAGATCACCTCAAAATTGTCATCGTAGTACACCATTATGCATTTTTCACTTGAGAGTTTAACCTCCGTTGTTCAATTTTGAGGGAGAATCATCGCTGGTTAAACCCCAAATAAACTCTACATATGTTGCCACGAGTTTAAGTTGATAGAGTTTAGGAGGAGCACATAATTAAATTGCGCAGCTAATAAAGTTGTCATAAGTCTAGGAGGAGCACATAAATAATAGTAATAACTTCTCTACAAATGTTTTTACCGCCTCCAATTAGGTTTATCCTTTAAACATCGCTCGCATTGATGGCGGGCCGTTCATCGCCCGTAATGGGTTTTTTCACCGCCCGTAATGTGTATTTTTGTAGTAGTGTTGTTTACTGCATCTTGTACACTGTTGTTGCATCTTATAAATTTTTTAGCATTTTTATGTGCTGTAAATCTTGATTTTATGTTTAATTTAAAAAAAAATAGTATTACTTGTTTACTACATCCTATATTTTTGTTAGGGTTTATTGTTTGGTTATGCGCTCAACTATACACAAATTACTATTGTATGCACTCAACTTTTATACTCTCTTTTGTATGAGGTTAACTTTTTAAAAATTCTATTGTATGTCCTCAACTTGCATAACCTCTATTGTATGAGGTGAATTTTTCAAAAACTTTAATTAATATGATATAAATTAGATATTCTAAGAACTTTATTTGACTAGTTCATCTCATACAATAGAGAGTATGAAAGTTTGGAGCATACAATAGAGCTTTTAGAAAGCTAACCTCATACAATAGAGGGTACGAAAGTTGGGAGCATAAAATAGTAAATAGTGTAAAGTTGAGCGTATAATCAAACAATAAACACTATTTGTTATTGCATCTTGTGTATTTGTTACTGCATCTTACGTTTTTTAGCATTTTGACCGAATCTTGCATATTAACAAGTTTTCTGATTGAATAAAATTTTGAACAACTTTTGTGAAATTTTTAGGTAGATTTTCGAGCAGGTCCCATAACTTTTGCCAATATTGCAAAATAGTCCATCCTCCTTTGTAAAATAGTCTCTCCTTCCCTTCCCTGTGCCCCTGTGAACTGATTCCTTTGAGTGAGCTTATTTGATTATTTATTTGCTATATTTACTGTAACATCCTCCCCAGTGGCCTGGTATTTTTTTCTATTTAAATTTAGGGTTAATAAACAATTTCGTTACTGTACTTTCCGAAAAAGTTCAATTTAGTTACCGAACTTTTATTTGGTTCAATTGAATTACTGAACATTTAAATAATTGATCAAATTGTTACTCAAGTTTCTAATCATACACATATTAGTTACTGTAGTTTACGAAAATGTTCAATTTCGTTATCGAACTTTCATTTTTTTGGAATAAAAAACGAGAATTTTACACTTGTAAACCGGTTTTGTAAGTTCAGTAATTCAATTGAACCAAATAAAAGTTCGGTAACTAAATTGAACTTTTTTGGAAAGTACAGTAACGAAATTGTCTATTAACCCTTTAAATTTAATATCTATTGTTTTAGATTTTATTTGTTATAATTTGTTTTATTGTGTAGATGGTGAAATAAGTCTTAGGACTTATTGTGATAAATGAAATGTTGCATGAATTAATTTATTAAAGTTGACGGTACAATAAAATAAATTTCTCGCAAACTGGTTCTAGGTTCCAGACAACAGATTTAGAACGGGTATAAAATACCCAATGTGTTAGGTCGGCTAATAAAGGGCCGATCCCTTTTTGGGGATCACTTTCCCAATTTCATGTTTCTCATTTTCTCTCAAGTAAAAACACATAACCTAACCCCAAATCAAAAGCTTAAATCCTCAACTTGAAGTGTGAATTGAAGTTGTGATCTTTTAGCAAGTATCAACATCATCATCTAGCTCCTTATCATCTTGTTCTTCCATCCATTGTAAGTAAATTTCATTTTATAAACTCAAGTGTTAGTTGGAAAGGAAATTGATGAATGAAGTTGTTTCTTGAGTTTGTATGATGATCTACTTGAGATATTTGATGCTATATAACGATTATTGGTTAATACTATTGATTGAATTCAAGTTCTTGAGCTATGAAAGAAGTTAGTTGAAAACTAAATAGATTTTATGATTTTGATGAGAAGATTAAGCAATTTGATATTGTTGTTGTTGTTGAATGTTGGTTAGAAGTAATAGAAGACTATTTGTGTGTTGATTATGTAGTTTATGCGATTTGGTATGCCAAAGTTAGGATTTTTGGTTAAAAGTTCGTGCATAGTTCTTGGCTAGTAGCTGCTGCTGCTGATTTGATGAACTAGCCGGCGGCTTTGCAGCCTAGCCGGCGGCTAATCGGGTTTGGTTGGGAAGCCGGCGGCTAAGAAGCCTAGCCGGCGGCTAAATGCCTTTGGCCGGCGGGTTGAGGACCCTACCCGGCGGGTAAAAATGGCTTTAAAACGCATTTTATTTCTGTTTGCTCAAAATGCCTTAGAGCCGGCGTTCTAGGGTTGGGAACCGACGGCTGGACGTGAAAGCCGGCGGCTTGTTGGGTTTAGCCGGCGGCTAAGAGGGCTAGCCGGCGGCTAAAGGGTCCATATAACGCCCCTAATTTGACAACATTTTTTTTTAAAACATTGCGGAAGCCATATCCCATATATATATAACCTTGGATTATCCAAAATACACATAATCATTTACATAAGTAATTCGTTATATAACTACACCAAATAGATGGGCGTTACTTTAACAAAACATTTAAAGTAGTACAAAAGTCATCAGAGTTTTATCGTTATCCAACATTCCTTCAACAACTCCTTGACCCGCCCTTAACAACATATTTTAACCTGCACGGAGTAAACAACGGGGGATTAGCACGAAGCTAAGTGAGTTAACTCATTACTAACACTACACTTAGTTTAACACCATGAGTCTACAACAATTAACACTTTGACTCAACATCACTAGAGGATCGGTGGTCCTTGTGGCACCCTCAGCCGCGGTGGCCCACCAAGCAACACTTACACCAACTGCAGGCCAGTACAGTGGTTAACCGATAACGGTTTGCTACCTTTAGTCAACACAAGCTCCATTCACAACACATGTGTACAACTCTCGTGTTGACTAACCTGTAGCAAAACGTCCAACCAGTTGACCTCCTTAACACAATCACCAATAGGTTTCTTAACACTTGCTTCTAATTCACAATATGCCTTAACACATGAATGCACAAATAACACTTGAAGTAACCACATAAGTGATTCCCAAATATAGTGAGAGATTTAAGTCCACTCACCTGTCCACTTTGACTTCAGTTACTCAAGTGACTAAACTCACTGAGTCTTCGCCTTGTCTGTAAACACATCAAAACACTCGAATTAATAACTTAATATAAGTGCACATTGTTAAGGAAACAATCACTTTACATACTCATATTTTTTACAAATCAAACATGTATTATATAATAGATACACTAAATATATATATATATATATATATATATATATATATATATATATATATATATATATATAATCATAACTAGTAAAAAGAAAACATATTGATCTGCAGTGGGAATCCGCCCGGATTCCCTTGAATACGCCCGTATTCACTTGAATCCGGCCGGATTCAGATGAATACGCCGTATTCCCAATCAATTTCCAAATCAGAACTTAAATTAAGCAATACGTTCTTGAATACGCCAGGGAATACGCCGTATTCCCGGGAATATGTCCGGATTCCCATGAATCCGTCCGGATTCCCTTTAAAGACCTGCACGAAAATGCAGGTTTCCTGCACTTCATCAAGTCGTACCCAACACCCATTTTTTCTCAAAACCAGCTTGCAAACATCAATATTTACAAATCTTGAGTCACAATAACACTTACTATCATCATGTACGTAACTAAGATTCAAGTAACAATTCATCACAATCATCAAAATTACTTATAACCTAACTATTTCCATTCAAACTAAAAACTCAAGAAATCTAACATGTTTTATCATGTAATCAAGTAAAAGAAGTTCAATCATCATCATCAAATCGATATACAAGTATTGATTCAACTTATCTAGCTACAATTCATTCCTCACTTCAAACTACCTAATATTCAATATTTGAGTTAAACAAAAACTTACCTACAAAGAAGAAAGCAAGTAGATGATGGAGATGATGATCTTAACAAGAATTCAAGCTTCAATTCATCAATCAATTTGATTTAAGCCTTTGATTTGGTAGGGATTTGAGTAGTGTTTTAGTTAGGTTTAGAACTAGGTGAAAAATGAGGGATTGGGGAAAAATGATCGGCCTCCCCATTTTATTAAAATCGACCCATTTAATTTACAGTACAATATTATACTACTCTTAACTCTATTGTCTGGAACCTAAATACCAATTGCGAGAAAATTATTTTATTTTATCGTCGTCTAAGATTATTTAAAACAAATAATATTTTACTAGTCACAATATCTCCTGAGACTTATTTACCTATTAATTTCAAAATCAAACATATTTAAATAATTAAATTTACGTATTTAAATTTAAATAAATACCTGATTCTACTGGGCCCAATTCAGGGTGTTACAAATCTCCCCTCCTTAAAAGATTTCGTCCCCGAAATCTAACTAGACTCGAACAAACTAGGGTAACGGGCCCTCATACTCGACTCGGTCTCCCAAGTAAGATTTTCTCCCAAACTATGTTTCCATTTCACTAGAACCATAGGTATCTCCTTCTTGCGTAATTTAGTCACTTTTCTATCAACTAATTCGATGGGCTCTTCTACCAATTTCTGACTTAGGTCAACTCTAAGATCTTGTAACGGAAGGATTTGGGTTTGATCCTCCACATTACATTTCCGCAAATAACAAACATTAAAGGTGTCATGAATACCCCTTAATTCCGAAGGAAGGTCTAAGGCAACATTTTGGTCATTCACTACTTGACGGATCTTAAATGGACCTATAAATCTCGGAGCCAATTTTCCACGCTTACCAAAACGAATCACGCCCTTCCAAGGTGACACTTTTAAATAAACCAATTCGCCTTCGACAAAATTAACTGGTCGACGACGCGGATTAGCATACTGTTTCTGTCTATCTCTGGCGGCTTTCAATTTCTCGCGAGCTATAGCAACTTTATCGGCCGTAATCTGGACAATATCGGGACTCGCAAACTGTTTTTCCCCCGCCTCTAACCAACAAGTCGGCGTTCGACAACGACGTCCGTAAAGCATTTCATATGGCGGCATACCAATACTAGAATGATACGAGTTATTATACGCAAACTCCACCAAAGGTAGATGAGAATCCCAAGAACCTCCATACTCCAAAACACATGCCCACAACATATCCTCAAGTGTCTGAATGGTTCTTTCTGACTGTCCATCTGTCTGAGGATGATATGCAGTACTAAGATTAACTCGAGTACCTAACTCTTTCTGAAGACTCTGCCAAAAACCTGACACAAACCTGGAATCTCGATCTGACACAATAGATAATGGAATTCCGTGCCTCGATACAATCTCATTAATATACAATTGAGCCAAACGGGTCAAAGAAGCAGTTTCACTGGTCGCAAGAAAATGGGCGCTTTTAGTTAAACGATCAACAACAACCCAAATCATATCGTTACCTTTCTGCGTACGTGGTAATTTAGTGACAAAATCCATAGTGATGTGTTCCCATTTCCACTCAGGTATATCCAATTGTTTTAACGAACCATAAGGCTTTTGATGCTCGGCTTTTACTTGGGAACAAATATGACATGATTCCACAAATCTGGCTACATCTGTTTTCATTGTTGGCCACCAATAAAGAGATTTCAAATCGTTATACATTTTTGTGCTACCGGGATGAATAGATAGTCTTGATTTATGAACCTCTGTCAAAATCAACTCACGAAGTCCACCAATTAATGGAACCCAAACCCGAGATTGAAAAGTTTTCAACCCACGTGAATCATCAACTAACAAATCCTTTCGTTTCAACATGATCTCGGATTTCAAATTAACATCCAATAAAGCTTCAATCTGTGCGACTCTAAGCTGAGAAATCAAATCAGAGGACACTTCTAATCGCATAAAACAAATCTTGTCACTAGCTATATTTCTACTCAATGCATCCGCAACCACATTAGCTTTACCCGGGTGATAACGGATTTCACAGTCGTAATCTTTAATTAATTCCAACCACCTCCTCTGACGCATATTCAATTCTTTTTGCGAAAACATGTACTGAAGGCTTTTATGATCCGTACAAATTACACATTTCGTACCATACAAATAATGTCTCCAAATCTTCAAGGCAAAAATTACAGCCGCAAGTTCCAAATCATGTGTCGGATAATTCTTTTCATGTGGTTTAAGCTGTCTCGAAGCATATGCAATTACACGATCTCTTTGCATTAAAACACCACCTAATCCAGTATGCGATGCATCACAATATACAATGAAATCATCCGACCCGTCAGGTAACGCCAAAACCGGAGCTTGACACAATAATTGCTTTAACGTCTGAAAAGCTGCCTCTTGTTGTCCGGTCCACTGAAATTTCACATCCTTCCGAGTTAACTTAGTCAATGGGCTCGCAACTTTAGAAAAATCTTTGATAAACTTTCTATAGTATCCTGCTAATCCAAGGAAACTTTTAATTTCTGAAGGAGACTTAGGCGCATTCCAATTCATAACAGCCTTCACTTTAGATGGATCCACTCTAACCCCATCTTTGCAAATAATATGTCCCAAAAACTGCACCTTACGCAACCAAAACTCTCATTTCGAAAACTTTGCATAAAGCTGCTCTCTTTTCAAAGTTTCAAGTATCAATCTCAGATGTATTTCATGATCCGCTTCCGACTTGGAATAAATCAAAATATCGTCGATGAACACAATCACAAACTGGTCAAGATATGGACGACACACCCGATTCATTAAATCCATAAAGATTGCAGGAGCATTCGTTAACCCGAACGGCATAACCAAAAACTCATAGTGACCATACCTCGTGTGAAAAGCGGTTTTAGGAATATCTTCTTCACGAACTCGGACCTGATGATATCCAGATCTCAAATCAATTTTGGAAAAATATGAGGATCCTTGTAATTGATCAAACAACTCATCAATTCTGGGCAACGGGTATTTGTTCTTCACCGTTCTCTTATTTAATTCCCGATAATCGATGCACATACGGAGAGTACCATCTTTCTTCTTCACAAACAATACGGGAGCACCCCATGGCGAAGAACTCGGCCTAATAAATCCCTTATCTAACAATTCCTGAATTTGCTCCATCATTTCACGGATTTCGGAAGGAGCTAATCTATAAGGAGCCCTTGCAACTGGAGACGAACCAGGAATTAAGTCAATTTGATATTCTACATCTCTTACAGGGGGAAGGCCAGGCAATTCATCCGGAAACACGTCCGAATATTCAGAAACCACCCGAATATCGAAAATGGATTTCCTTTCTAATTTGACATCTACTACATAAGCCACAAAGGATTCACAACCCTTAACTAAAGAACTCCTAGCCTTCATCATAGATATCACCGGAATACTACCCTTTGCACGTTCCCCACGCGCCACAACATATGATTGATCGGAAACTGGGATTTTTATCAACTTTTTATGACAAGATATGTCGGCTTTGTTTTGACTTAGCCAGTCCATACCAAGAACAACATCAAAACTAGGGATTTGCATCAATAGGAATGAGACTGGAAATTCATGATCCTCTATTAATATGCTAGCTCCGGCTACCGATGTGGTAACAGGAACTGTCTTACCATCAGCTACCTCAACTTCTAAGGGATTAGAAATTACAGAGGGCATCAATTTCAGTTTATCACAAAATTGTACAGATATAAACGAGCAATTTGCTCCCGAATCAAATAATACACGGGTTGGTACAGAGTTAACAAGGAAAGTACCAGTAATCACATCATCAGTAAGCACAGCATCATCCAAGGTCATCTGAAAAGCTCAACCCGTAGCAGCTGGTGGAATCTTCCTTTTCTGGCCAGAAGATGAGGAACCTCTAGCCGCACCCGTACCCTGCTTCCTTGCATCAGGACAATCACCCGCTCTATGCCCCTCTTTATGACACGTCCAACACACATTATTTGGATAAGTACAATCACTCGCATTATGCCCCAACACTCCACATTTCATACACCTAGATGTCCGAATAGAACAAGGTCCGGTATGCTTTGATCGACATCTTGCACAATAAGAATTATCCATCGGAACACCACCATAACTAGTTTTCTTGCTTGATTGAGAAGGTTGCCATTTTTGTTTTCCTCTACCGGAAGAATCACCCTTCGGTTTCTGTGCATACCTTTCCTTATTTTGCAACCTCCTAGCCATAACATCACTATCGACAGATCGTGCCCACTCAAAAGCCTGAGATATACTACTAGCTAATCTCACCGTGGTACGGTAATCTGGAGGTAAGGTTTTCACAAAGTGACTAATTTTGTTTCTTTCAGTCGGGACCCACTGTTGCACAAATCTTAATTTCTCAGAAATTTGTCGGATAAGCTCATCGATTGACATCTCATCAGTCTTTCGTAAATCCATAAATTCCTGTCTGACACGATCAAGATTATATTCCGAACAGAACTGTTTGCATACCTCGGCATGAAAATTCTGCCACCTAATAGAACTCTTTTGTTGTGGAGTAAAATGAGCAGTTATCGAATCCCACCAAGACATCGCTTCACCTTTCAATAATTGGATAGCATATGGAACTTTGTCTTCCTCATCACAGTGACAAACCTCTAACTTTCTTTCCACATCACGTAACCAGTCTAAGGTAACCGTAGGATCAGGACTTCCAGAGTAAGTGGATGGTTTACTAGACATAAAAGTTTTAAGAGAACATCCTTTCTTCGACACCTGAAAGGGGGGAAACAAATGTGCCTGATAACCAGTCGATCCAAATGAAGGTAATGGGATTGATGACTGAAAATCATAACCCTGCTGCTGTTGTTGTGAAACATAAGGAAAAGTAACCGGAATCCGAGTAGAAGCAGTAATGGGAGGAGTAGTAGTAGTAACATGCGAATATGTAGGAATGGACCGTTGAGATGACCCTGCACGTTCTCTCTCAATTTCAACTACCCTGTTCTCTAATCTTAATATATACTCTTGACTAGTTTCAACTTCTGTATTTGCCGGATCCGAAGTATCATTATGATCCTCGTCTTCTGGGGCGGAGTGAGTAGCAGAGACGTTATAGAGAGTACGGGGTGGTTGCTCATTTTCTGCCATCTGTCATCACAACACATCTCAACACTTGTTAATTGTTAGTACTAACATACTAACACATTTCGCACTATAGCTAATCCCACAACCCGGAATGTTTGACAACTTGACACTAGATTTGGGATGGAACACTCTAAGTTGTTCAATTCGCCCAAACCTGGCTCTGATACCAACTTATAACGCCCCTAATTTGACAACATTTTTTTTTAAAACATTGCGGAAGCCATATCCCATATATATATAACCTTGGATTATCCAAAATACACATAATCATTTACATAAGTAATTCGTTATATAACTACACCAAATAGATGGGCGTTACTTTAACAAAACATTTAAAGTAGTACAAAAGTCATCAGAGTTTTATCGTTATCCAACATTCCTTCAACAACTCCTTGACCCGCCCTTAACAACATATTTTAACCTGCAAGGAGTAAACAACGGGGGATTAGCACGAAGCTAAGTGAGTTAACTCATTACTAACACTACACTTAGTTTAACACCATGAGTCTACAACAATTAACACTTTGACTCAACATCACTAGAGGATCGGTGGTCCTTGTGGCACCCTCAGCCGCGGTGGCCCACCAAGCAACACTTACACCAACTGCAGGCCAGTACAGTGGTTAACCGATAACGGTTTGCTACCTTTAGTCAACACAAGCTCCATTCACAACACATGTGTACAACTCTCGTGTTGACTAACCTGTAGCAAAACGTCCAACCAGTTGACCTCCTTAACACAATCACCAATAGGTTTCTTAACACTTGCTTCTAATTCACAATATGCCTTAACACATGAATGCACAAATAACACTTGAAGTAACCACATAAGTGATTCCCAAATATAGTGAGAGATTTAAGTCCACTCACCTGTCCACTTTGACTTCAGTTACTCAAGTGACTAAACTCACTGAGTCTTCGCCTTGTCTGTAAACACATCAAAACACTCGAATTAATAACTTAATATAAGTGCACATTGTTAAGGAAACAATCACTTTACATACTCATATTTTTTACAAATCAAACATGTATTATATAATAGATACACTAAATATATATATATATATATATATATATATATATATATATATATATATATAGATACACATTCATATAATCATAACTAGTAAAAAGAAAACATATTGATCTGCAGTGGGAATCCGCCCGGATTCCCTTGAATACGCCCGTATTCACTTGAATCCGGCCGGATTCAGATGAATACGCCGTATTCCCGATCAATTTCCAAATCAGAACTTAAATTAAGCAATACGTTCTTGAATACGCCAGGGAATATGCCGTATTCCCGGGAATATGTCCGGATTCCCATGAATCCGTCCGGATTCCCTTTAAAGACCTGCACGAAAATGCAGGTTTCCTGCACTTCATCAAGTCGTACCCAACACCCATTTTTTCTCAAAATCAGCTTGCAAACATCAATATTTACAAATCTTGAGTCACAATAACACTTACTATCATAATGTAACTAAGATTCAAGTAACAATTCAACACAATCATCAAAATTACTTATAACCTAACTATTTCCATTCAAACTAAAAACTCAAGAAATCTAACATGTTTTATCATGTAATCAAGTAAAAGAAGTTCAATCATCATCATCAAATCGATATACAAGTATTGATTCAACTTATCTAGCTACAATTCATTCCTCACTTCAAACTACCTAATATTCAATATTTGAGTTAAACAAAAACTTACCTACAAAGAAGAAAGCTAGTAGATGGTGGAGATGATGATCTTAACAAGAATTCAAGCTTCAATTCATCAATCAATTTGATTTAAGTCTTTGATTTGGTAGGGATTTGAGTAGTGTTTTAGTTAGGTTTAGAACTAGGTGAAAATGAGGGATTGGGGAAAAATGATCGGCCTCCCCATTTTATTAAAACCGACCCATTTAATTTACAGTACAATATTATACTACTCTTAACTCTATTGTCTGGAACCTAAATACCAATTGCGAGAAAATTATTTTATTTTACCGTCGTCTAAGATTATTTAAAACAAATAATATTTTACTAGTCACAATATCTCCTGAGACTTATTTACCTATTAATTTCAAAATCAAACATATTTAAATAATTAAATTTACGTATTTAAATTTAAATAAATACCTGATTCTACTGGGCCCAATTCATGGTGTTACAGTCCAGCTCCACTTTTTCATTTACTAGCTAGAACTTAATATTAATTTGTTGTTATATGTTATATTATGGATAATAATACATGTGAGGGACTTGTAACTTAGATAATGGTTATGTTAAGTCCCTAAAGTGATTAATTGATATGAGTTATATGTTGAGGATTTCAATTACTAACTTGTTTATGATGTTGATCCTCAGATCCTCTAAAAGACAAAGTAGCACCTGGAATCTAAGTTTGTAAAGACGAAGGTATCGGTGAGTGGATTCGGAACTCACCATTGAATTTAGTTGTGATCATTGGATTACAACTAATAAGCGTGATATATTGTTGTTGCTTATTTAATATACCTTGTTGATTATTACTCAATGTGCAATGTGTGGCCTTCGGGCATCAGTTGTTAATGAGGTCAACGAGTTGTTGAATGGTTGGTTGGACTAGTTGGTTATCGTGTGAATGATATAGGGATTTACTTCATTTGTTGTGTGTATTGAACTGTATCTGAGTATGATAACCACTAGCTATCGGTCTCGTCCGTTATGGCCATACGGATAGGTTGGATAAGTGTTCTTGGGGAGCCACCCGAGTTATTGGTTATCCCCAAAGCCGCTGATCCTCATTATTGTGTTGTTTGCTGTAATTAGATGATTATGCTAAGTTGAATGTTGTGTGATGAACTCACTCACTTAGCTATGTGCTAATCCCTCCTATCTACTTCCTGCAGACTATATTTTGGTTAGATGAGTAGCAGGAAGTTGATGCTCTAGATTCTGGGAATGTCTTGACAAGCATGCTACTCTGATAATGTTTTGTACTAAACAAGTTGGTTTTTATATGATGCCCCAATTAAGATGTGGTTAAATAGTTTGTGAACTATTATGAATTAAGCTATGAACTGTTTATGTAATCTAATTATGGTGCAGTAAAACTAATGATGTGTTTTAAATTACTACGCTTCCGGTTTATTAATATAATATTGACTTATGAAATGAGAGGCGTTATAAGTTGGTATCAGAGCATGGTTTTTGGTTAATTGAACATTGTAGAATGTTCAATCCCAAAACTGGAGCGGGATATGTCAAACATTCCTGGGTATGGGATTTAGCATTGGTTGTGAATTGTTAGTAGATAGGTACTAACGATTAACAAGTTTCAAGTGTTGTGTTGATTTCAGAAATGGCGGATGAAGAACAACCGACCACCAACCCCAATAATGCCTCTCGGTACGTTGCTCCTCCTTTTGAATCTCATCCGGAACAACATAATCAGGAAGGTACCTCTAATCCAGCGGGTGAAGAATCTAACTGGGATGAGTATATACACGAGATGGAGGATGAGTTGATGTTCCTTAGAGAGTTTAAAAGGAAAGCTGAGGAAGCCGCAGCTAGACAACTTTTACAACAACAATAATCTTATGTTTTCGGTGCTAGTCCTCCCTCACAATCCAATTAAGTGTGCTCCTTCAAAACCTTTATGTCAAGCAAACCACCGGAGTTTCATGGAAGCACAAATCCCACCGTGACTTTAAACTGGTTGAGAGATATGGAACGGAAATTTGATGTGACCAGATGTGAGGAGGAATCAAAAGTTATGTTTGCCGTTCAGTGTATGAAAGATGAGGCGATGGTTTGGTGGGACTCAGTTACAGGACATTTAACGAAACAACAAAAGGAAGCTATCCGATGGTTTGATTTTCACCAAGCGGTTTGCAATCAATATTGTTCTGACTTTGATATGGCACGGATTAGGAGGGAGTTTGTGAACCTTCATCTATCGGATAAAATGACTATTGATGAGTTAATAATGCAATTTACTGAGAAGCTTCGGTTTGTTCAACAGTGGGTTCCTGATGAGAAAACCAGAATCGAACAATTTGTGGATGCTTTACCCCATAACTACCACAATACCGTGAGATTAGCTGGTAGCTTATCGCAAGCCTTTAACCTTGCAAGATCAGTGGATAGTGATATTAGAGGTTTTCGTGCTTCTCAAACTAAGGAAAATTCTTCTTCAAGGTTTAAAGCAGATTCTTCTAGCAAAGGAAAATCTTATTCGCAGGGTAGTCGACAGAATAAGAAATTTTTGAGTAGAAGTAGTTCGTCTAGCAACTCTAATTGGTGCAACATGTGTAAATCTAGGCATTCTGGCCCGTGTACTGTGCAAACGAATAAGTGTTTGAAATGTGGTGAACTTGGC
Organism: Helichrysum umbraculigerum; assembly: GCA_949592205.1. Taxonomy (NCBI): domain Eukaryota; kingdom Viridiplantae; phylum Streptophyta; class Magnoliopsida; order Asterales; family Asteraceae; genus Helichrysum; species Helichrysum umbraculigerum. Next base: position 112,735,143 of record CATIUR010000003.1, on the reverse strand, counting down.
CATGAGATAAAGAATTGTCGGTACCCGAACTTTGTGTGTTGGACTTGCAAGAAAGAGGGACATCGTGTGGGTCAATGTCCGGAGGACAGGGAAGTCGGGGTCGGGTTCGGTCGGGAGTTCGGCATCTTCAGGTCAGAAACGGAAGAATCCTCCACCACCAATAAGTAGGGCCTTTCAAATGACAGTCGATGAGGCTGTGCATACAGAAGATGTCATAACTGGTACATTCCTTATAAACTCTGTACCGGCTCGTGTATTGTTTGACTCTGGTGCTAATTGTACTTTCATATCTGTATGCTTCTGTGACAAGTTGAAATTAGTCCGTACTGTGATAACAAAGCCCATAGAAGTATAAATTGTTAGTGGTAAATTAGTTCCTGTTACCACCTCGGTGACTGGAGCTAATATTGTGATTGATGACCGAACTTTCCCTATTTCTTTCTTGTTGATGCCAATCCCTAGTTTTGATGTGATAATTGGTATGGATTGGTTGAGTCAAAATAGGGCTAGCATTGATTGTCACCAAAAGTTGATTAAGATCCCAATCTCTGAAGGGTCATACGTTGTGGCTCGAGGAGAACGGGATAATATGTCAATTCCCTTGATTTCCATGATGAAGGCTAGGAAGTCGTTGTCCAAAGGCTGTGAGTCCTATCTAGCCTATGTAGTTGATGCCAAGCTTGAAAAGAAAACCATTTCCGATGTTCCGGTTGTTTGTGAATATTCAGAGGTATTCCCTGATGAGTTGCCTGGTTTACCACCAGTTAGGGAAGTTGAGTATCGTATTGACCTTGTGCCGGGCTCATCTCCTGTAGCTAAAGCTCCGTATAGGTTAGCGCCCTCTGAGATTCATGAAATGATGAGCCAAATGCAAGAATTGTTGGATATGGAGTTTATCAGACCTAGTTCTTCGCCGTGGGGTGCACCGGTATTATTTGTGAAAAAGAAGGACGGGTTGTTGCGCATGTGTATTGACTATAGAGAATTGAACAAGAGGACAGTAAAGAACAAATACCCTTTGCTCAGAATAGATGATTTATTTGATCAGTTGCAGGGTTCTTTGGTATATTCTAAGATTGATTTGACGTCGGGTTACCATCAGGTTCGTGTTCGGGAAGAAGATATTCCTAAAACGGCTTTTCGTACTAGGTATGGGCACTATGAATTTTTGGTTATGCCTTTCGGTTTGACAAATGCTCCAGCAATGTTTATGGATTTGATGAACCGTGTTTGTCGACCTTTCTTGGATAAGTTTGTGATTGTGTTCATTGATGATATCCTTGTGTATTCGAAATCTGAAACTGAGCATGCCATGCATTTAAGGTTGGTTCTTGATACTTTGAAACGAGAACAGTTGTATGCAAAATTTTCTAAATGTGAATTTTGGATTCGAGAAGTTCAATTCTTGGGCCATATAATTTGTAAGGATGGTGTGAAAGTAGATCCGTCAAAAATCGAGGCTGTGATGAAATGGAATGCCCCAAAGTCTGCCTCTGAAATAAAGAGTTTCCTTGGATTAGCGGGTTATTACCGGAAATTCATAAAGGATTTTTCTAAAATTGCCGGTCCGTTGATTAAGTTAACCCGTAAGGATGTGAAATTTGTGTGGACTGATCAACAGGAACAAGCTTTTCAGACGTTAAGGCAATTATTGTGTCAGGCACCTGTGTTGACATTACCCGATGGTACCGATGATTTTGTTGTCTACTGTGACGCTTCTCATTCCGGTTTGGGCTGTGTGCTTATGCAAAGGGATAGAGTTATTGCCTATGCTTCTCGTCAGTTGAAACCGCATGAAAAGAATTATCCCACTCACGATTTAGAACTTGCAGCAGTGGTGTTTGCCTTAAAGCTTTGGAGACATTATTTATATGGTACTCGATGTGTTGTTTGTACTGATCACAAGAGTCTTCAGTATGTGTTTTCACAGAAAGAGTTGAACATGCGTCAGAGACGATGGCTAGAGTTAATCAAGGATTATGATTGTGAAATCCGATATCATCCTGGCAAGGCCAATGTTGTTGCTAACGCTCTGAGCCGAAAAAGTAATTCCGATAGAGTTTATTACTTGAAAGTGGATGTTTCTTCCGACTTGATCAATCAAATAAAAGTTGCACAATTAGAAGCTTTGAAGGATCATAATTTGAAATCCAAGATTATGTTGAAAAGAAAGGATGAATTGGTCGGAGACTCGAGAGGATTAATGGTCTATCAATCTCATGTATGGATACCTTTACTTGAAAATATTCGGGATTTGATTTTGAATGAAGCACACGAATCTAAACTATCTATTCATCCCGGTAGAACTCGAATGTACAATGACTTGAAACCGTTGTATTGGTGGCCAACAATGAAGACCGACATTGCAAAATTTGTGGGTGCTTGTCATATTTGCTCACAAGTCAAAGTGGAACATCAAAAGCCGTATGGATCATTGAAACAGTTGGAAATACCCGAGTGGAAATGGGAACACATAACCATGGATTTTGTAACTAAATTGCCGCGTACTGCCCGAGGTAATGACATGATTTGGGTTATCGTTGATCGGTTGACTAAGAGCGCGCACTTTCTTGCTACCAGCGAATCTGCTCCTTTAGGTAAACTTGCTCAGTTGTACCTTAATGAAATCGTCTCGAGACATGGTATTCCTTTGTCGATTGTGTCAGACCGAGACTCTCGTTTCGTTTCTCGTTTTTGGCAAAGTTTACAACATGAATTGGGGACACGTGTAAACCTTAGTATAGCTTATCATCCGCAAACAGATGGTCAATCAGAACGCACAATTCAAACATTAGAGGATATGCTTCGTGCTTGTGTCTTGGAATATGGAGGTTCATGGGATTCACATCTCCCATTGGTTGAATTTGCTTATAACAATTCGTATCACTCCAGTATCGGTATGCCTCCGTATGAGATGTTGTATGGTCGACGTTGTAGAACACCAACATGTTGGTTGGAAGCCGGAGAGAAACAGTTTGTTGGGCCCGATATTGTACAGATGACCGCCGATAAAGTAGCAATTGCACGTGAAAAGTTGAAAGCCGCGCGTGATAGACAGAAACGGTATGCAGACCCGAAAAGATGACCGGTTGTATTTTCTGAGGGTGAACTTGTATATCTCAAAGTTTCTCCGTGGAAAGGTGTGATCCGATTTGGAAAACGGGGAAAGTTAGCACCTAGATATATTGGTCCGTTCAAAATTCGACAAGTTGTTAATGACCAATCAGTGACATTGGATCTTCCTCCTGAACTTGCGGGTATTCATAGCACGTTTAATGTGTGTTATTTGAGAAAGTGTAACATCGAAGATCAGTCGCAAATCCTCCCGTTACAAGATTTGAGGTTGGATCAAACTCAGAAGTTGATTGAGGAACCGGTAGAAATCCTTGATAGGAAAGTTACCAAACTTAGGAAGAAACAAATACCTATGGTGCTAGTTAAGTGGAAACATAGGGTGTGTTTGGCAACCCTTTTCTAAGGGATTATTGGGGATTCTAAGAGATTGAGCTTCTAATTTTAAAAAGCTCAATCCCTTATAAAACTACAATCCTTGTTTGGTACAAAGGGTAGAGTTGGGATTCTTCAAAAAATAATCTCTTAAATGAGAATCTCTTTAAACTAGCTTCTCTTAAGAATCTCCATCCCCTCATTACTAAATTACTATATTACCCTTCTTTTAATTATTAAAAATGTAGAGTAATAATATGTCACGTCCATTTACGTCATTTTACACTCATAAGGTCCAGCCCCAACTAATTTGCCAAACACTTCTAGAAAAATATAATCTCCAGCTCCAGCTCAAAACAAAAACTTCAGCTCCAGCTCCAGCTTCAAGCTTCCATCTCCATCTCCAGCTCCATCTCCATCTCCAACTCCAGCTAGTTTCGCCAAACACACCCATAGTTTAGGTTCCAACCTTACTTGGGAGTCTGAAGAGTCAATGAAGTCCAGATATCCTGGATTGTTTGATGGTGTTGAGATTTCGGGGACGAAATCTCCTTAAGGAGGAGAGATTTGTAACATCCTCCCCAGTGGCCTGGTATTTTTTTCTATTTAAATTTAATATCTATTGTTTTAGATTTTATTTGTTATAATTTGTTTGTGTAGATGGTGAAATAGGTCTTAGGACTTATTGTGATAAATGAAATGTTGCATGAATTAATTTATTAAAGTTGACGGTACAATAAAATAAATTTCTCGCAAACTGGTTCTAGGTTCCAGACAACATATTTAGAACGGGTATAAAATACCCAATGTGTTAGGTCGGCTAATAAAGGGCCGATCCCTTTTTGGGGATCACTTTCCCAATTTCATGTTTCTCATTTTCTCTCAAGTAAAAACACATAACCTAACCCCAAATCAAAAGCTTAAATCCTCAACTTGAAGTGTGAATTGAAGTTGTGATCTTTTAGCAAGTATCAACATCATCATCTAGCTCCTTATCATCTTGTTCTTCCATCCATTGTAGGTAAATTTCATTTTATAAACTCAAGTGTTAGTTGGAAAGGAAATTGATGAATGAAGTTGTTTCTTGAGTTTGTATGATGATCTAGTTGTGATATTTGATGCTATATAACGATTATTGGTTAATAATATTGATTGAATTCAAGTTCTTGAGCTATGAAAGAAGTTAGTTGAAAACTAAATAGATTTTATGATTTTAATGAGAAGATTAAGCAATTTGATATTGTTGTTGTTGTTGAATGTTGGTTAGAAGTAATAGAAGACTATTTGTGTGTTGATTATGTAGTTTATGCGATTTGGTATGCCAAAGTTAGGATTTTTGGTTAAAAGTTCGTGCATAGTTCTTGGCTAGTAGCTGCTGCTGCTGATTTGATGAACTAGCCGGCGGCTTTGCAGCCTAGCCGGCGGCTAATCGGGTTTGGTTGGGAGGCCGGCGGCTAAGAAGCCTAGCCGGCGGCTAAATGCCTTTGGCCGGCGGGTTGAGGACCCTATCCGGCGGGTAAAAATGGCTTTAAAACGCATTTTATTTCTGTTTGCTCAAAATGCCTTAGAGCCGGCGTTCTAGGGTTGGGAACCGACGGCTGGACGTGAAAGCCGGCGGCTTGTTGGGTTTAGCCGGTGGCTAAGAGGGCTAGCCGGCGGCTAAAGGGTCCAGCTCCACTTTTTCATTTACTAGCTAGGACTTTATATTAATTTGTTGTTATATGTTATATTATGGATAATAATACATGTGAGGGACTTGTAACTTAGATAATGGTTATGCTAAGTCCCTAAAGTGATTAATTGATATGCGTTATATGTTGATGATTTCAATTACTAACTTGTTTATGATGTTGATCCTCAGATCCTCTAAAAGACAAAGTAGCACCTGGAATCTGAGTTTGTAAAGACGAAGGTATCGGTGAGTGGATTCGGAACTCACCATTGAATTTAGTTGTGATCATTGGATTACAACGAATAAGCGTGATATATTGTTGTTGCTTATTTAATATACCTTGTTGATTATTACTCAATGTGCAATGTGTGGCCTTCGGGCATCAGTTGTTAATGAGGTCAACGAGTTATTGAATGGTTGGTTGGACTAGTTGGTTATCGTGTGAATGATACAGGGATTTACTTCATTTGTTGTGTGTATTGAACTGTATCTGAGTATGATAACCACTAGCTATCGGTCTCGTCCGTTATGGCCATACGGATAGGTTGGATAAGTGTTCTTGGGGAGCCACCCGGGTTATTGGTTATCCCCAGAGCCGCCGATCCTCATTATTGTGTTGTTTGCTGTAATTAGATGATTATGTTAAGTTGAATGTTGTGTGATGAACTCACTCACTTAGCTATGTGCTAATCCCTCCTATCTACTTCCTGCAGACTATATTTTGGTTAGATGAGTAGCAGGAAGTTGATGCTCTAGATTCTGGGAATGTCTTGACAAGCATGCTACTCTGATAATGTTTTGTACTAAACAAGTTGGTTTATATAATGCCCCAATTAAGATGTGGTTAAATAGTTTGTGAACTATTATGAATTAAGCTATGAACTTTTTATGTAATCTAATTATGGTGCAGTAAAACTAATGATGTGTTTTAAATTACTACGCTTCCGGTTTATTAATATAATATTGACTTATGAAATGAGGGGCGTTATATTTACCTAATAAGTTGTTCATTTATTTATTTATTTTATTTTTTTTGGACAAAGCCTATTTTATGAAGCTCACTTGTTTATTTGTGAGATGGCTCAAAACAAATTTAAAACTAACTACCTTATTTGCTTATACAGTAATGTAAATTTAAATTTATAAATTAATCCAGCCTAAACACCTCCGATGCGTAGATCAAATGAATCCACAAGTAAATTAAATTAGGGCCCGGCCCGTGAACATACTTATATCTCGAGTTACTCTCTCGCAACAACACTTATTAATCACGATCATACTAGCTATCATTCTGCCTAAAATTAACAAACAAAATTGAAATAACAGACATGTTGAATCACATCATACGTAAGTGTTTCATAAATTTGATACTTTTCATGTATAACCAATTTATTAATCAATGCTATATATATAGTTAATGAGAAGAGATTTAAGTTCTCAATTTATTTCATCGTCATAGTTTACATCACATATATATAACTAAACTTCATTCACAGTAACTTATTTTTGGAGTACGTACAAGACTTCCGCAACATGTTTGCAGTCTAAACACGATTTCTCTACACACTATCATCGCCGTAATTGCCATAATATTCATATTTTTTACACAGCTTCGTGTGAAGACGCATTCAAGTAACTTACACCCGCCACTACATACCACCTGGTCCAACATCTTTACCGTTTTTCGGCTGCAGCATTCAAGTATTGTGCATCTTAGAATAAACTTACGTACTTTAAATTACACTTTCTATTTCTATGATGGGCATGCATATATCATCATCATCATGCCATATATGAATTAAGAAGTGTTAAAACTATTGCATGAAATTAAGATGGGATATGTAATTGTAAATGTATTCAACTTTAGTAAAAAAATCTATAGTATGGGATATGTAATTAAATGTATTCAACTTTTGTTTCATTGTCTTTTGCATATAAACAACTTAGTAGGTTTTATGTTTTCGCTGTTTAATATTATAGAAAAGGATTCCGTACGTGAAATATTTATCGGTATGACTTGGAGGAAGATTAATTGTTTAGTTGGTGGAACTTGAATTCATGCAGTTGGGTCAAACATTAGGTTTAAGGATTCAGTTGAAGGTAAGATTTGGTTTATCTACTATTAGCTAAGCTCTGAGATTTTCTAAAGGAGTGTACGTGTTTTAATTCATAAAAACGTTTTTCTCATTATTCAATCACCATCTTAATTTGCTTTGGATCTTTTATAAGTGTTTTAAATTGGGATTGAGTGGTCTAGATGGGTTTCAGATCCTATTCGGAATGCTACTGCTTTTCAAATCAAAATACTTAATATATGCATTCGTTAAGTGCTTTTATTTCACTACCTATGTCATGGTGATGGATTATAGTATAGTATTACTAATTATATCAATAACTTTAAATTAATCCACGTCATCCAATTCTTTTCTACTATAATTTCCAAACAAGCATCCATAGTTGTCGATTCGACTCAACACAACATGTAACTTGAAATCATAAACTTTCACCCAAGACTCGTCTCGTACCTCACACAAATATAGAATATTTGACACCACATATATCTTATATAGATCACAAAATTTTCAGAGTTAATATTAGGAGTTCACATAATCTAAAAATCAATAAGAAATTTGGGTTATATTATAAAAATGTAAGTAAATTATAATAAACTAATAAGAATATAGAGTATAGTTCAAATGAGTAAATCAATTTTGAGTGAGAATAGGGAAATCAATCTCAACCACTCATTTTCATCAAATACCCATTTTCTTCATATTTTTGAAACTCAAATATCTCACAAACGGTAAGTCAAAAAATCATGAAAATTGCATCATAAAATTCAACGTTTTCTCCTCTTCGAGTTGCCGTCTCTCAATGCATACTTTCGACAACTTTTTTTTTTTAATTTTTTAGTGGGTTTACAAATTAGTAACACACGTGTTAGTGATTGGTTGTACATTTGATTTATGGTTAGGGTTAGGGTTTAGGATTTAGGGTTAGGGTTTAGCAAGGTTTAGGGTTTAGGTTTTAGTAGGGTTTAGGGTTTAGTATGATTTAGGGTTTAGAGTCTTGTAAAGCGTTTAGGGTTTGAGGTTTAGGGGTTAGGATTTATGTTTAGGGTTTGGGGTTTCGGGGAGAACATGAAAATAGGACCGGAATGGAAGAACATGAAGCTAAAAGCAAGACTTCATGAAAATAGGACCCATTTTCTTCATATTATCATCATCTTTCATCACCCATTGAAGATCAAGAACAAGGAGGAGGAAGAAACAAGAATCAAACTTCTTTTCATCACCACCATCTTCTCTTCATCATTTTGTTGTAAGAATCACCAAAACCCTCATCTAATTTACTTGCATGTTGTTTATTTTGATGTTATATAGCTCATGTAACTATGTTATGTCCAAAAATAATGCTAAAAATCGTTTTTATACATTAAACATGAACATGCAAAAAGTGACAGAATCTGTCTTAATAAAATCAGTTTACAAAAACAACCATATCTCGAGTTCTAGGAGGAATTAGACAACGAATTTTTTTTTTTAAAAGTTGCGTATTGAAAAGAGCTACAACTTTCTTGTTTTACACTTTTTCCATATCCGTACGTATTTTTGGTTAAAATCCAATCTTTGCGACTGGTCTGCATGTGTTCGAAAACCGAGTACGGTTCTTTCGCGAATTTATTTACCCATCTAAATGAACACTTTAATTCTTGGAAAAATCATGTTATGAACTAGATACATAGGTGATCAGTTGGTAAAAATTGTGGAAACTAAATTGGACCAAAAGTTATAGAAATCGAGCGGCGAAGTAAACCGACAAAAACCGAAATCATGAGATAGGGACTGTTTTTGACATAAACATAAAACCGACACTTCAGGCGATCATAAAATGTGGCGACAACTTTATAAATCTTAGTTAACTATTTTAAGACTTGTGTAAAAGTTTCGGGTCAAACCGAAAACGTTTGACCAAGTCAACAGAAACAAGCCTCGGTACGAAAAACGTAAAACGAAATGTAAAACTTTAGATTTTGGCTCGAAACAATTGTTTTAGGTGTTTTACTATGAAATTTGAACAAAAACGATGCTACGATATTTACGGATAACGATACATTTAACACCCCTCGTTTCATTATAAACAATTAATATAATAATGACGACTCGGAAGCGTATATTTAAAACATACTGTCAATGTACTCAAAATGTCAATAAACTTTTTCAAACTAAATACATGACATTTCAACAAACTCGGTGTTATATAATTCAAAACGTCTCTTTAGTTATCAAAATAACATCAGAGTAAAAGCCTGTCAAACATTCCATCCAGTCAAAACACTTCCTGCCCTGCCCAATATGTCTCATCTATTACAACCTGCAGGAAGAACTGTGGTGGAGTTAGCATAAAGCTAAGTGAATGAAACTATAATCAACAGTCCAACCTAGCATAACAATCTGTTTACATCAAATTACAATAAACAGAAAATCAATCAATCACTCGACATCCAATCAATGTCATACACGCAACATCATGAGGATCGGTGGTCCCTGAGACACCCTAATACCGGTTTGGCACTCAAGGAACTCTTATCAATCATCTGTATTGGCCCATACCGATCTACCGATAACTTGTTGTCGATCACACACGACCTAGATCTCTAAACCAACATTTCAAGTTTCCGAGATCTCCTGTCGTCTACAACAACAACAAGCCCAACCATCAAATCAAGTTGACCTCAGAATCTTACATATTAGCTCAATCAGCCAAGTAAGCAACTATTTAAACTATCATAGCAAGATATCTCAACAGATGCATCATATCAAAGTAATACTATAAATTTCTTGTTGTAAATCAAATCATTACAACTAAATCACACTGAGGTTACAGATCCACTCACCGACTACCTCAGCCGCAAGCTCAGAAGTCTAATATTACTGAGTCTTCTCCACATCTGAGAATACAATCAATTAAACAATAAGTTAGTAACTTGTCTCAACTGATAATACTTAGGTAATTAATATCGTTACACAATCATAACATAATTACATGAATCCAATGATCTCTAAGATCACAGCAAACAAAAGTTCAATTCGGAACAAAATCAAAAAGTCCCGAAATAAGGTCCAAAAACTGTAAAATGCCATTTTCGACCCCTAAACGACCCCGAATGTGCAAAAACTGACTAAGCTATAACATATAGCTTTGATCAGTGGGCCGTTTTCGAGTGACCATGTAAATTTCAGCCCAATCGGAGTTTAAAGACAATTTGTCAATTTTTCCGTGGCAAAAATCACTACTAAACACTTATGCACTTTTGAAATTTTACAAAAAGTACTGACAAACACGATCCATAAAACAATGGTGGGATCGCGTTCCTCTTTGTAAAATAATTCTGTGACAAATTATAACTAAGCAACGCGATCCGGTCAAATTCTTGGGATCGCGTTCCCAAGAACAAAACTCGTCCGATTCCTTTTATAACTAACGAACGCGATCCTGGCTAGGGTTCTGGGATCGCGTTTGAGCGTCTTTCAGCTCAGCTTCATCCCTGTAATTGCCCAGCTCCGAATTCAAAACCATTTTTGATAAATCAAGCTTATCAAACTCAGTTCTAATGTTATAAACAACTCAATTAACTTCATATAATCATCATGTAATACTTATAACTTGTTCCTAACATCCAATTCTTCCAATTTATCAATTCACCCAAATTTCAATCGAAATCAAATTCTTAAATACTCAAGAACACTTACTGATTGAAGAATATACTGATGATAATCTGTCCATGGTGAAGTTTCACGAGAATCACAACTTCCTGATTTGATTTCTAATTTGATTTGGAGGTTTTCTGAGAGTTTCTGTGAGTTTTGAAGTTTCTAAATGAACTTTCCTAAAAAGGAAAGTTAAATATATAGTCGGTTCACAAACCGCCTTCAATATACAGGTATAATTTAATACCCCATCTCAATCTATTGTCTGGAACCCGAAAACCATTTGCGAGTCCAAACATTTTATTGTACCGTCAACTATATTAATTTACAACAATTAATAATTCACTTATCACATTGGAATATTCGACTCCTATTCCAATTATTTCACTAATTCAAATAATATTATTTCCAAACACATTTAAATACTAATTTAAATCAAGAAATAATATAACACAACTAGGTCCATTTCGAGGATGTTACAACTCTCCTCCCCTTAAAGAGATTTCGTCCCCGAAATCTAACCTCAATCAATCTAACTAATGTGATATAATCACATATATCTTAACATACATTTGTCCTCAATAGCAACTTACAACTATACTTAGACTGTTTGAATTCTTTCCACATGCTCATATCCAAATGTACATGCTTCTATTTTTTCCTATGCACACATACAGTGCATCTAATCAATATCATCAATCAGATATATCTTATAGACAGACACTTACTTTAACAAGTGAAACCTACAATCACTTAATCAACAAATAAAACTTAACATTACTTAATAGGTTTATGCAACCCGAAATTAGCAACATGCTAAAATCTTTAACCTATTCTCACTGTTCATCACTGTTAACAATAAAACAGCAGCAACAATATCCCAACAATAGTGTTTATTAAACCCCAATGTACCTAGCAACATTGAAATATAATTCAGCTCACGACCAACAATCAGTCTAATATACAGATCACAATCTTAAGTCTTTACCATCAAAGATCTGAAATTCAAATCTAGGTCAGCTTTTCATCCAAAAGTTTCATACCTATGCTCTTTTGTACAACCTATAATGTTCACATATAATTTCAATCATATGAAATTCTTTACTTAAAAGTAATCCAGATTCATATCACCTTAATAAGCAAAGCAGAGGTCACACTCAGTAGGTAAAACTACAATCAACAAGTATTTTGCTCAATCAACAAAAGTACTACAATCAATCTTACCTACAATCAACCAACCTCTACATTGACTTATTTCCACTTGTAATTCCTTTCATTACTACCTATCAATTGTCAACAACATCAAAGTCGACAACAACTACTGCTCAAACAATAATCACAACACTAGTGATTATACATTCCAGTACACCTATCAGTACTTTAATATTTGTCTTCAAACTCTAACTAACCATCAAGTTAGAATTTATATACTATTAAACTGGTAAGGCATCAAAATCTATTCTTAGCAACCAGTTATTTCAACTCAACCTTACAATCATAAACTACTAATCATAAGCCATTAGAAAATTATACAACTTTAACCACCCAATCATTCAACACTAGATCCCGTCAATCTAGCAACTAAGTCAATCTTAATCCACATATTATGATACTACAGGTCAAGCATCACAATATCACATTATCAAAATGTGCTACTTTCCAACACATTTCCAACAAAATCTACATCAAGTTAATCACAATTAACTAACCTCCACATATCTTATGGCATATTTTAATTCATTCTATTAAAACTTATCATGCCATTTATTATCATGTATACCACACATACATACCTACACAATTTCAAGGTTTCTCTTACTCTCTAACACATACAATTTCTTAAAATATGAACAATCATTTAATTCATATTTCCTCAATTTATCAAACAAAGATCAACTAAATCTTTAACACCATCCAATTCCAGATATACTTTCCTATCATACCTTATTTGGATCTAATCCCAGTTTTTCCACTTTATCACTTACTTTACTTGTATACTATCAACAATTAACTAAAGAATTCATCCAATTCTTTCAATACTTAAGTAATTCACCATAAGGTATAAATCAAACCTAGACAACTATTAATAATAACTTTCAATTATTTCTTATCTCACCTTCTTACCCAATCAAAGCTATCATCACAAGCTTCACACACTGGTAAGATTTTCTTATCACAATTCTAATCAATGTGATTTAATTATTCTAACATATCTTAGCAAATTATAACTGTCATATCAAACAATGGCTTTATATTCGTATAATTCTTTAACACATATTCAGTTCAAATATCAAATATTACTTAACTGAATACTCAATTATACTTAACACTATTTCAATTACTTAATACTAGCCTTAAGTAATGAATCAAGTTTCACAAACTTAGACAATTCATCTATCTCCTCTGGATCTTAAATGACCCCCTTCAACATAATTTAAGCAAATCTAGGAATTCAATCATATTCCATACAATCATAACATTTCAATCTATGTTAGACTATTTCAACACACACAGTTGACTAAATGTCAACTTTGATTTAAATCAACCAATCAATAAAATCCTCTAACTGCTTTTTCTCAAGTTTGACCTATCCTCAAACCAATCACAAGCAATTAATTTTATACACAGTTCTCTATTCATGGTTTGACTTTCAAAGTTAACATACCATCAATATTAACTCACAACAAACCATTTCATCTTATATGTTCACCTTCAAACATATATTTTAAATTATTACTTTCAATAATCTTATCAATCTTTTACAAGGACAAGGTCAACCTACATCAATCTTGGCTCCATACAAGCCATTTCATATTGTATGTTTACTTTTAAACATATACTTCAAATTATTACATTCAATAAGACTAGAAATTCCTCAAGCAAGACAATATCAACCTATTTCAACTTTGGCTTCATACAAGCCAAATACAAAATAGTGACTCATTTAAACACTATCAAATTCGCCTACATGTAATCTATCACAATCAATCACAATTACATATTCAACACAATCAAATTAGTCACTTAAGTTTATCATCAAAGCATCTATCAATGACAACTATCATTTACACTCTCACCTTTACAGTCTAAAGGTCACAGTTCTATCAACTGATTGTTTTCTTATCAAAACAACTATTAAACAACTTAGCATACTATCATGCTCCATTTCCAAAATCACATTACATTTCTTTTATACCAAGTAGCCTCAACAAGTTCATGTGACACAACATAATATAACAACGGTGATCAGGCGTTGCAAGATTATGTTCTTCACAATTCATTCTCAGGCTACTCTACATTATAATTATCAATGTGATCTATTCTCATCTCATATGATTTCAAATCAATCAAAATTCATTTAATAGTTTCTAACAGCTGATACATACTCAAAATCAGCTTACTACTTACATATTCAACCTTACATATGCAAGCCATCTCACATAATTTATTTTCAACAACTGAATTACTCTGTATATCTACTGGTCTGAAACCTCAAACATATGATAACCTATCATCATAATTTCAATACTTATCACAATTCAATGTCCCTACTTACTACAAAATTCAGGACACATCTTAATTAATTATCATTACTTTGACATATGCTTTACTATCAAGCATCACTGTCACAACAAGCCTACTCAATCATGTTACTATAAACATTTCATTTACTAATTCACAATTGACTAGAAAGACCTATCACTTTCTCATTCAATTTAGCTTTATCATAAGTTATTTTCCTCATAAACTTATTCATCTTGGTTTAACTCAAGTGTTTAACTACAATCAAAACATATCATATAGTCACATAACCACATATTTTCTCAATTAGCAGTCATCCTCAAATCAAATGACACCACAGTTCTTAAACAGGATTCAAATCACACCCTGTAACCAATCTACTAATATAATACTATCAATTATCTTGTCTCACCAATAAAGACACTCCTTAGGTTCCAACATCAATCTTGCTAAAACCTTAATCAATTCTTTTCTGCTTACTTAACCACATTTCTGCATTTTCAATTCAATCAGAAATACTCACAACAATGAACAACAATAAACATCTCATTTAACATTTCTCTCCTCATGTCAACATATAGCAATCATTAGTTGACTCAAAACTGGGGAATCATATCAGTCTGACTCAATTAACTTCACAACAAAACTTACTCAACATAACAGAGTAAACAATTCAAGTTAATTTAAATTAACACAGGCTTATCGAAGATTACCTGACAAATCTTAAACCCACGAGTGTTGAGGAAACATGAAATATACCAATAAGATACTCATGTCCCTCCGTCTCTGCAATCAAACAACAACTTCACAACTTGTTAAGGGTTAGTACATATTCAACTAATCACTTTTCACACATCAACTAATCAACTAAACCCGCACCCATTGGAATGTTTGACTCAACTCAATCAAAGTTAGGATTGAACATTCTATCAAGTCCAATTCACCCAAACTATTGCTCTGATACCAACTTTTAACACCCCTCGTTTCATTATAAACAATTAATATAATAATGGCGACTCGGAAGTGTATATTTAAAACATACTGTCAATGTACTCAAAATGTCAATAAACTTTTTCAAACTAAATACATGACATTTCAACAAACTCGGTGTTATATAATTCAAAACGTCTCTTTAGTTATCAAAATAACATCAGAGTAAAAGCCTGTCAAACATTCCATCCAGTCAAAACACTTCCTGCCCTGCCCAATATGTCCCATCTATTACAACCTGCAGGAAGAACTGTGGTGGAGTTAGCATAAAGCTAAGTGAATGAAACTATAATCAACAGTCCAACCTAGCATAACAATCTGTTTACATCAAATTACAATAAACATAAAATCAATCAATCACTCGACATCCAATCAATGTCATACACGCAACATCATGAGGATCGGTGGTCCCTGAGACACCCTAATACCGGTTTGGCACTCAAGGAACTCTTATCAATCATCTGTATTGGCCCATACCGATCTACCGATAACTTGTTGTCGATCACACACGACCTAGATCTCTAAACCAACATTTCAAGTTTCCGAGATCTCCTGTCGTCTACAACAACAACAAGCCCAACCATCAAATCAAGTTGACCTCAGAATCTTACATATTAGCTCAATCAGCCAAGTAAGCAACTATTTAAACTATCATAGTAAGATATCTCAACAGATGCATCATATCAAAGTAATACTATAAATTTCTTGTTGTAAATCAAATCATTACAACTAAATCACACTGAGGTTACAGATCCACTCACCGACTACCTCAGCCGCAAGCTCAGAAGTCTAATATTACTGAGTCTTCTCCACATCTGAGAATACAATCAATTAAACAATAAGTTAGTAACTTGTCTCAACTGATAATACTTAGGTAATTAATATCGTTACACAATCATAACATAATTACATGAATCCAATGATCTCTAAGATCACAGCAAACAAAAGTTCAATTCGGAACAAAATCAAAAAGTCCCGAAATAAGGTCCAAAAACTGTAAAATGCCATTTTCGACCCCTAAACGACCCCGAATGTCCAAAAATTGACTAGGCTATAACATATAGCTTTGATCAGTGGGCCGTTTTCGAGTGACCATGTAAATTTCAGCCCAATCGGAGTTTAAAGATAATTTGTCAATTTTTCCGTGGCAAAAATCACTACTAAACACTTATGCACTTTTGAAATTTTACAAAAAGTACTGACAAACGCGATCCATAAAACAATGGTGGGATCGCGTTCCTCTTTGTAAAATAATTCTGTGACAAATTATAACTAAGCAACGCGATCCGGACAAATTCTTGGGATCGCGTTCCCAAGAACAAAACTCGTCCGATTCCTTTTATAACTAACGAACGCGATCCTGGCTAGGGTTCTGGGATCGCGTTTGAGCGTCTTTCAGCTCAGCTTCATCCCTGTAATTGCCCAGCTCCGAATTCAAAACCATTTTTGATAAATCAAGCTTATCAAACTCAGTTCTAATGTTATAAACAACTCAATTAACTTCATATAATCATCATGTAATACTTATAACTTGTTCCTAACATCCAATTCTTCCAATTTATCAATTCACCCAAATTTCAATCGAAATCAAATTCTTAAATACTCAAGAACACTTACTGATTGAAGAATATACTGATGATAATCTGTCCATGGTGAAGTTTCACGAGAATCACAACTTCCTGATTTGATTTCTAATTTGATTTGGAGGTTTTCTGAGAGTTTCTGTGAGTTTTGAAGTTTCTAAATGAACTTTCCTAAAAAGGAAAGTTAAATATATAGTCGGTTCACAAACCGCCTTCAATATACAGGTATAATTTAATACCCCATCTCAATTTATTGTCTGGAACCCGAAAACCATTTGCGAGTCCAAACATTTTATTGTACCGTCAACTATATTAATTTACAACAATTAATAATTCACTTATCACATTGGAATATTCGACTCCTATTCCAATTATTTCACTAATTCAAACAATATTATTTCCAAACACATTTAAATACTAATTTAAATCAAGAAATAATATAACACAACTAGGTCCATTTCGAGGATGTTACAATACATGTGTTGAAACACTTAAACAAATATGTATACTTTTACAAGTCAATAAACGAAACAAACATAATAATAATACTTTGAGAAATTATTATTACAAACCACCACCAACGGGTCGTACATGTTTTCAAAAACACGAACAAACAAACCAATCTATTTGGACATAACTAGTTGAGGGAACAACTAGCATAACTGTTCTTTTGAGACATCTAATCATTTAAAACCTTGCGCGTTTTGGACGTCCGACAGGTTACAGTCTGCGGACACATCATTTGGTGCAACATCATATTTGCTTGTTTTGCTAACACATCAGACTCAGGTGAGTCTCATAGCCCCTATTTTACTGTTTCTACTCTAGGGGTGAGAATACATGCTTGCTTTGTTTTACATGTGAACGCAAGTATCAAAATATCGCTATAGATTGCATGAGTTGTTTTCTCTAAACATTTTAAGTCCTCTAGCATAGTTTGGTAATACTTTTGTAGAGTGAATGTTAGTGTATGGTACCATATGGGACTGACAATTCCCGTCCGGGTCAGCAAGCACTGACTGGTCAAAACGGACGCATTATCATTTGTTCATACGTATGTTGATTAGGCATACGCATAGAGGCACCCTCGCTCAGGCACTTAATTTGTGATCCTAACACCTCAGTTTAGCTCAGACTATGTGCTCATGGCAGTTATATACATCATTTATCATTTACTTATTTGCTTAATTGCAAATCATTATACTTAAATCTTGCGGTTCATACATTATACTTTATCATTAAACCTGTGAGCTCACCAGCGTAAGCTAACCATTATAGCGTGTATTCTCATGTTCGCAGCAGCAGTAAGTCTGCTCACTCAGGATGCCCATTAGCTCGAGTCTCATGCAAACATCAGGAGATTATCATGCATTACTATATTTTGTATAAATTAGTTAAGACATAGAATCTCTTACATCAATTCGAGCTTTTGTAAACTATTATAACAATGTAAGACTTTTATAATATCAATGTATTGTAAACGACGCATATAGAGTCGTTCATTATATCTTATGTGCTGTTGATATTTGATTAGTCGCGCCCCGACCCGAATCGCTTCCGCAACCCGAATTTGGGGGTGCGACAGTTGAGGCGGTGGAGATCGCAGACTTGGAGTCTAAGTCAAACACCTTTAGCCGGCGGTTAAAAGGTCGGTTTTGAAAACTATAAATAGAGGGCTCGGCCAAACCATTCCATATACGATTTCAATATTACAAAGTCGATTCTAGGGGTTTATATTCGATTAGGGTTTGAAGGCTAGAAGCTAGGGTTTGAAGGTTTTCAACCCTAAGAAGAGTTTAGTTCGTCAATTGGTTCGATTTCTTTATCCTTGTAACTTCAATAATGGTTATTAGGTTATTATGGATCTTGTTTATTCGTTTTCAACTATGAATTAATGTTCTTATTGTGTTTATTTATATGAATATTATTTGAATGATAAATTGAATTTATGTTTATGTTGGTATTAGGTTATTAAATATTTATTATGCATTAATAAATTATTGTGTTAAATTATATGATTAAGTTGTTCTTGACATGATTAACTAATTTATATCATAAACTTCAATAATGTCTATTAGATTTTTATAAGTTAATTAATTGTGTTTGAATCTTGACACGAATGTTTCGTGATAGATGAAGAACGTATGACTTATGATTGTTAATTAATGTGGTAATTTAGAATCATTGTTATGAACTTGTTATAATAAATTGTTGATAGGTTTAATGGAATAAGTTATAAGAATACTTAAAGAATGTTTCTATAGTATTTTATTTATATACTTATAATAAAGTTAACTAATGTTTAGAGGCTTTATACCTTTGTTAATTCACCAATAATTTATGCCAACTATAAAATAAACATAAAGGAAAATTATAATTTAAATAAGGCTAGTATAAATAAATACAATCTTCTATCTATCTTATTTGTCCTAATTGTTATTAATTGCTTCAATTGATTTAGTTTATTGTGAATTAGTATCAAAATAAAATATGTTCGGTCGGAACTAAAACGTCCCCCTTTTATCTGTAATATTAATTGTGAATAATTGTAAATATTAATATAGGGTTAAATTAGAAAACCGTTCCCTGTGTTCGATACCTGGACTTACTTGTAAGCTATATTATACGAACGAGTTATTCTTGTCTGAATTGTGTGATAAGTATAATTTAGTGTTTCCTTTACTTAAAACTTGTTATTTCAATAGACTACTTAGCACATACTAGTTACGAATCCGCACAACTTGAAGGAATTGATAAATAACTCGCAAGTGTCAAGGTATGAGTGTTGCATCCTTAAATTTTTGTCTCGGTAGAAGAGTCTAACAATTAGGCAAGCAACCCCTTACAAGCAGTCAAACCCAATACACATGCATTTTGTAAAATTGAGTTTAACGTACAAATGTAGAGATTATCGTAACGCATGATATGCTGACATAAACTTGAATACTAAACATACGCATTTTGCCCAATTGATGTACGCCACGTATAATCTTTTTCGCCCAAATCTATTCATATCTTCGTTTTTTTACTTTTTTGTACCTTTTTCGTTGATCATATATCTATTCTATATAACTATCAAATCGATAAGTTACAAACCACTAAAAATGTATGTTACATGCATAGATCACATGTATGTTACAAACCACTAAAAATCACCACATTATATACTTTTGTCGTATACATCATATTAGATCACATGCATCATATTGTTCAACCATATGTTTAGTGTGTTTGATATTTTACACGTACAGCCGGTTAACAAACTTACGCTATATAAAGGACCTTCTCAATTTCTATTATCTTCATAGCTTACTCAACAAATATAATTACACTTCTGCAAAGTTACTTAGTTTGATCACTACACAAAACTTCCCCAACATGTTTGCCGGTCTAATAATGATTTCTTCAGACAGGATCATTGCGATAGTTGCAATCATAATCGTTCTTTTTACACGACTTCGTAAGAAGATACATTATTCAAGTAACCTACACGCTCCATTACCACCTGGTCCAATTTCTTTACCGTTTTTCGGTTGCAGCATTCAAATGCTCCTTAATCGGCCAACTTTTCGGTGGATCCATAAGCTCATGGACCAGTTTAATACCCAAATCCTTTGTATCCGACTAGGACCGTCAACCAATGTGATTGTAGTATCATCCCCTAATATTGCATGTGAGTTCCTGAAAAAGCAAGACGCAAATTTTGCTTCGAGACCAGAAATGTTGTCTGCTTGTATGACAAGTGATGGGTATCGCACAACCAGTATGTCCCCTTCCGGGGATCAATGGAGGAAGATGAAAAGAATTCTTAATCAGAATATCCTATCGTCACCAGTACACAAATGGCTGCAACCCAAACGAAATGAAGAAGCGAATCACTTGCTTAGGTACACACATTTTCTTTTTTTGAGCGGCAATATGCATTGAACTAGCCAGAATCTAGAAAAAAAGCCCGATTACATGCATGATTTCAGATACATTTGAACTAAAGTCGCAATTCCAATCTAACCACTTGATGCTTACTTGCATACATGTAGGTACATTTACAATCAAATACTGACAAAAGATAGTACCCTAACTACTCGAGGTAGATTAATAAATATTCGAATGGTAAGCCAGCATTATTGTGGAAACTTGATTAGGAATATGATTTTTGGAAAAAGATTCTTCGGTAAAGGATTGGAAGATGGAGGGCCAGGTGAGGAGGAAAGTGAACATATCGCAGCTGCTTTAAACATCCTTAAATATCTTTACGGATTCTGCATCTCTGATTACTTTCCATGGCTGAGAGGAAAGATCGATTTAGACGGACACGAAAAGAATATATGGGCTGCCATTCGTAGTGTTCGAAAGTATCAAGACCGGTTGGTTGACGAACGCATCCATATGTGGAATAATGGTGCCCGAGCAGTAGAAAATGATTTGCTTGATGTTCTTGTGAAACATGACAACCCTAAGCTTACTCCAGAAGAGATCAAAGCACAGATTATAGTAAGAATCACAAATCCAACTTAACTAACTATGTTCATATATGGGCGCATGTCGTAGTAGCTAGTGACGATATATGCTAACGATTTGTTTGTTGTCGATCACTACAAGAAATTATTAAACTTCTACATAGATTCTGAAGTGTGTACATGCTTTAACTTTTCTACATGCTAATTCATTTATAAGCATATACTAGCGAAAATCAAGTCTGTTGTATTTTACACATTTAAAAGTGCTTCAACTTCTACAAAATTCAGTTATATATACAAGGTTATTGATTGTTGGCTGTTGTTTATGTGTCTTGTTAAAATACAGGAATTAATGATTGCCACGATAGATAATCCTTCAAATGCAATTGAATGGGTGATGGCAGAGATGCTTAATAAACCCGAGTACCTAAAAAGAGCAGTCGAGGAGCTGGACAACGTGGTAGGCCGTGAGCGACTAGTTGAAGAGCGGGACCTATCCCAGCTTAACTACATAAAAGCCTGTCTCAAGGAAAGCTTTAGGTTGCACCCTTTTGCTCCTTTTAATCTACCCCATGTTGCCATAATGGATACTACCGTTGCTGGTTACTTCATACCCAAGGGTAGTCATGTGTTGCTTAGTCGACCTGGCCTAGGAAGGAATCAAAACGTATGGGCAAATCCAATGGAGTTTGATCCAGAACGCCATCTAAGTGGTGGCGACCCAAATCAAATTGTGAATCTTTCAGATAATTCGCTGAGAATTCTTTCTTTTAGTACGGGCAAACGTGGATGTCCTGGAGTCGTATTGGGTTCGACCATCACTACAATGTTGTTAGCCAGATTGCTTCAAGGGTTCACATGGGAGGTTCCGTATAATAGTTCCGGAATTGAGCTTGTTGAAAATCATGAGGATCTTACCTTAGCAATGCCACTCGTAGCCCTTGCCAAGCCACGACTACCCGAGTATATCTATCCACAATTGTGAAACGTTGGTATTGGTTCTACTATCATTTTCGGAGGTTAAAATATGTATTGTGTATCTTAATTAGCAAAACGTGCTTTAATAAAAATTTCTAGGATTGGCATGCATATATATATGTCAAAGGGTTTATAGTTTGGGACTATATAGAGTAGTACAATGTGTACGTGATAAAACTATTGAATAAAAATCTGTACGAGTTGATCCATAGATCCTAATTCAATTATTCTATATATCCAAAATAACATCGTTTAATAAAGGGTTAATTGTTTGATTATGTATCTAACTTTGCCCTTTTTACTATTGTATTTAACAAACTTTCAAAACATCTATTGTATGTAATAAACTTGTAAAAAATGCTATTGTATGTAACAAACTTTCAAAACATCTATTGTATGCAATAAACTTGTAAAAAATCGCTATCGTATGGTGCGGTAGTCAATGATCTGCTAGAGTTTGCTCGTGCCGCCACAAACCAATGTTAAAGAGCCATTTTCAGTTTGGCATGTACACATGGTAACCCGCAACATACAATAGAGATTTTTTACAAGTTCATTGCATACAATAGATGTTTTTAAAGGTTGTGACATACAATAGAGATTTTTACAAGTTTATTGCATACAATATATGTTTTGAAAGTTTGTTACATACAATAGTAAAACGAGCAAAGTTAGATACATAATCAAACAATTAACCCTTTAATAAATTCTCTATTAGGGTAAGTATTATAAGGGCGTTGCACTTGAGCAGGATGTTGCACTTGGGTAGCTGATATGCTATGTAGCTTTTTTGCCGTCCTATGGTGTTATAAAGATAACTTCAAAATGTTAGCAGTAGAGTAACTTAGATTAGTTCTAATTATCAAAATTTAAATAGCATAAAACACAATATGCACTTGCGAACTTGTTTTGTACGTTGAGTCATCAATTCAGTAATTGTTGTAAGAGCTCACAACTGGAAAATGAAGAGAAAATAATAACATAAATATCATTTATTTCAAATCTGATGTTAAAGATTATATACTCTAAAACATTGAAAGGTTATATATAGCTTACTGAATGGAATCAGTTTGCACACATAGTCCTAAATAGTGATGTGCAAACTTCCTCTAAGAGCACCAATACTTGAGTTAGTGTTCCATATCAGTAAACTGATGTGGTGCAACCCAAGTTTATTGATACGTTATACATGTACAATAACTGAACAGCCCTGTAACCCCTATTCTCCACTCAACAAAGCTCATTATAATACCTAGCTAATGATCCGATGGGACCGATACATATCCGAGCCTACATTTCATCCAAAAAGTGTGATGTGCAAACACTTAAATTTAAATTTATAGGACACAGAAGAATAAATAACCACTTATTAGAACAACTTATTAGTAAAATGTAAGTATCGTAGCTATACTAAAAAGTAGTCATCCACACATAGTTCAAACTTAGCGATGTTTCCATCGATCACTTGAGATCGTAGTAAATCAATAAGAACCCTAATTATTTGCAAATTTACCACTGATTCAGCTAAGCTCAATCAATAACTGAAGAACTCGTAACATCTATATATGAAAAACTAAATAAATTCAAAGGTAAACTAACTTATTAAGCAATTAGAATCGAACTCACTGACAAATTCAGTAAATGACCTAAAGCGATTAAAATCAATCTCATCTATTCCATCTCGTAACATAATCATATATCATAATCGATTTGATAAACGAACGTGCGAATCAACAAGTTAAGATCTAAAGCGTAAATCATGAACCGATAACATCTAATGAGACTGAACCGATTGACTAAACGGAGATCGAATACTTACAGTAGCATGAGAGAGAGATATACTTTTAAAATTGATCGAAGTACATGAATACAAGCACAAAGCCAAATTGGTAACGATAGAAGTGATCGATGAAAACCTAAATTGCGAGTGGAATGGGAGGTTAGGGTTTCAGACTGATTTCCCCAAATGTAATGGCATGTGGTGGGCACATGTTGCCTATTATTTATGCTCTTCTTTTTAATTGGCCGAAAAAAGAGTAAATTTCATAAATGGTCCCCGTGGTTTACATTGATTTACGAAAACAATCCCTGTACTCTTTTTTCAACGTTTTCGGTCCAATAACTTTGGTTTTGCTCGCAAATGGTCCCTTAAGGGACCATTTGCGAGCAAATCCAAAGTTAGACGGAGGGACCATTTGCGAGCAAAAATTCAAAGTTAAGGGACCATTTGCGAGAAAATCCAAAGTTATTGGACCGAAAACGTTGAAAAAATAGTACAAGGACTATTTTCGTAAATCAATGTAAACCACGGGGACCATTTATGGAATTTACTCCCGAAAAAAACATAAAAATAATGCAAGTCTTATTTTTTCACGTTTAAACAAGTTGTTACTTTTATATCAGTCAATACAAGTCTTTTTTGACTGTTTTCAACTTGAGTCAGAAAAGGTGTCAGTCAGTAATTGTCCTTTATCTTGTAGTGAATTATATTTTGGGGTTTTGAATGGTCATGTTTTGTATGTTGTATTGTGTGCGTATATAGATAACAACTTTTGGAAGTATGATCGGCCTCTTGGTACACTGGATGTGTCAAACTGAATAGTAGCCGATTGCTGTTGCATGTACGTGAGTGAAGAACGATCCTCGGTGTATGTATAGATATGGTTGATCAAACAATATGTACGAATATATGACCAAAGGAAATAACTATGGACTACAGAAATATGTATTATATCTCTTCAAAGGCGACAACATATAAATCTTTAGGGTTTATATTTTGGTTATGTATCAAACTTTACACATTTTACTATTTTATGTATCAAACTTTAAAACCTCCTATTGTATGTATTCAAGTTTCAAAACTGTCTATTGTATGCATTTAACTTACTGTTGTATGTGTTAAAATTACAAAAAACACGTCAATATATGTAGCCAAAACAAGGCAAAAAATATACAATAGACGGTTTTGAAACTTGAATACATACAATAGGAGGTTTTAAAGTTTAATACATACAATAGTAAACGGTGTAAATTTTGATACATAACCAAACAATAAACCCAAATCTTTATTATATCTCATCAAAACATAGTACAATATATATATGATAGTATAACCAGATCGTTATTACAATATTTCATATCAAAGGACGAATAGAAAGAACACTAGCAGCGAAAAGAACATTCTGATGCAAACTTTTGCATCATAATATATCCATATATATAGCACATCAATGCAATACAAATTGATAAGCTTCGGGATGGGCAACGACGTAAGCCTCAATAGCCTTGTAGTTTTCTGTATAGTTCCTTTTCAGTATTAAGAACCACTACAGATGGCTTATCATCACCTATGCGGAATAGACGACTGCCTAGTTGAATATGCATCCTCCGCCGCAAGAAGGTACAATCTTAACATGATGGGCATTAGAGTCTAATATACTCATCAACTTATCTCCTTAAATAAATATTAGCTATAGCTCAAATTGCTTGCATCACTTAATTAGTATCTTGATTATACTTTACCCCTATGAATATACCTGTATCAAATAATTTGGGTTTAGCCACAATATGTTTCTTAAGTATGTCATAGCTTATGTTTTGTGTATATATTATGGATGAATTATTAATCAACTTAAAAGTTACAAGTAAATAACGCATGCATTATCGCATTATTATTCGTTACCAGAATTTTTGAATTATTATGACACGATGTATTTAATTGTCAATATCACAACAAAAGCATGACACACTTCTCAATCTGTTAATGTTGAAGAAAAAGTAAAAAATCAAGATGAACATATTGAGGAAACCATAGGTAATTTTGTGTGCACATATTTGGTCATGTTCTTATATATTTCTTATCCTTCATTTAGATGTTAAACATTTACATATATGTGTTTAATGTGATCATGATAGATAGGATTGGCAACAATTTAATTAGAAAGGTTGATAGTGAGAGTACTGTTGGGAGTGAAGATTGTAAGAAGGAAACGATGAAACCTAAAAGCTAAAGGTTTGGACTTTGCTATGCCATGAAATTACTTCGCAATGCCAAGTCATGTGAGGTTTTGATCAGACGGCAGATCGCGTTGCCACAAGATTTCATGGCAGTGCGAAGTCATAGTTGGCGACGCCACCAAATTATTTTGCAGCGCGAAGTCTGGTTGGCTAGAAAACTTGTTTTTCAAGTCTCTGTTTATATCGTTTGCACTATATATTGTAACCCCTACTCTTGTAAAATCGAGAGCCACGAAAATAATAATGAAAACTCTCTCGGTTTGGCCCCGTGGACTAAACCAATCTCAAAGTTGGAGATTAGATATAACCACATTAAATCCTTGTGTCGTTTACATTCTCGTATCGCATTTATTTATCTTGTTTGCTTGTTAATTGTTTTGTTAGGGATTTGGTTATTCGTTTATTGTTGTGGGTGCAATTGTGATCAATTGTGTGCGTTGTTTGGGTCCTAAATTCCTTACAACTGGTATCAGAGCTAAAGGTTGAGCGATCGGGAACAATGGCGGATGGAAGCATGATCAAGATGGATTGTTGATGAATAGGGTTTTATTGGAAGATGAGAGCTAAGGTTATTGTGGCCAGATAATTATAGTGGATCCAGATTCAGTTGAAGATAATCATCGGGGGGAACGATTGAACACGATGCGGTTTTAGGAATTGTTTGCAACATGTGATCGAGATCGATAGGCTCATTTTTGTATTAGATCGCGACGAACTCGGTGAGTTGGTATTTCCGGATTGATCTAGGGTTTTTTGTCTGGTGGGTTGTGACATGACGACACGACAGGAGGCCGGTTACGTTATGACAGTGATTGTTCGTAGAGGTAATGGAGTCGATGATCTGGTTTCGATTGGTGGTTTGTTGCGGAGAGATTTTTTGGGATCCGGGTTTTGGATTCGAGTTTATCATTCTTTGCGATCCCGTACAAAAGAATAGATGAACGTTATAAAACTTGGGGTTTGATGGTGCGAGTTTAAGGACGTGAAGTCTCGGAAACTTCATTGATACGGACTGGATTATTCAAATATATGAGGTTTGTTATGGTGCTCAAGAGGATGGTTTCTCGGTTGGGTAGATGGTTAATAAACGGTACCACATCCGTTTTGGTAATCGACAGTGATGGGTGTCAGAGGAGTTTTGTTTTCGCTCACGGATTGAAATGGAAGACTATGATTTTGTTCGAGTATTCCATGTTTTGGAATGATTAGGTAGGTTAGAGCTTCTACACTTAGAGATATTGGTTGTTGAAGATGTCGGATAGAACGCGTTCGACTGGGCTCGGGTATTGGTTGATGTTTGGTTCAACGGTAGAGCGGATTCTTCTTGAGAAATCAATTGGAAATCTTCAAGTGGATTAGAGGCGGATAAATATGTAAGTCCTAATGTTTGAGCTTTCAGATATTGTTGAGAGTGTCGGGAACTCTTGGGGGAGTTTGTTAACCAAAGGAAGTATCGAAGCTAGTGGGAGTTTGGAAAATAGTAGGAGCTTTGGAGATTGGTGTGCAACATTTGGATCTCAGTTTCTACGGGTTTAGTTTGCGAATTCCGAGCAACACTAGAGCGTTCAGATCTTCGTTTTTACTCTCCAATGGCAAAGAAATTTGCGACTGACCGTGGATTATGAACTGGAGTCTTCTCAGATAGCCGCGATTGTTATTTTAATTCATACAGTGGGAGCGCGTTGAGTGAGAGAAGAGGTGTTTATAGAAATCATAGCTATGTATTTGTTGGAGATAGTGTCCAAGGTCATAACTAATTGGTAAGGCCTTTCAAAAAAAAAAACTAATTGGTAAGACTATTCTAAAGGTAGAGTCCTTTTTGGGTTGCCCTCGATGAACAGTAAGATAAACAATAAGAGAGATAATATTAATTAGAATTAATATTGTAGTTAATTAATTAGTTTGTTAATTTATCATAGTTGATAAATTAATTAGAAGCTAAAAAAAATTAACAGAAACTAAAAAGAATATTTGGTTATTTTATTAATTGGATATTAATTAGAAACTAAAAGGAATATTCTGGAAGCGAGTTCCAACCGGCGGTTGGAAGGTTCAACCAGCGGTTGGAGGTTAGGGTTTGTAAGGCGGTGCGACGTGTGTTTGACTTGGGAAAGGATTAATCCCAACCGCCGGCTGAAGGCTTCAACCGGCGGTTGGAGGCCGTTTGAAGTTGTCCCACATCGGCCAGGGATTAAAACCCAAGGGCTCCCTCTCCCTTATAAATAGAGGCCTAATCCAAGGTTTCCAATCATCCCAGATTCGAATTTACTCTGTTTCTTTCTCTCTTTCTCATTCTTAATCCTTGTGAGAGTTTACACGACGTAGAGTCGGGACCCTAGGATTTGGAGTTTCTCTTGGTTCACTGGTGTGAAGCATTAGAGGTATTCTATTTTGGGTACTTGCCGTCCAAAGCATGGAAGGTCGAGCAAGGCGTCTGCATGAAGGTTCTGCAAGGTGGTCTGCGCATGAGAAATTGGTTTTCTCAAAGGTTAGTATTTTCTCATTTATCTATTTATTTTATTATTATTAATAGCTTTATTAAGTCAAGGTCCTTTAGGGTTTAGTTTCCTAGTTGATCTAGATTAATTGTTATTTTCCGCTGCGTATGTTAATCTAGTTAGGGAATAGAAAACTCAACAGTGGTATCAGAGTGTAGGCTTAATAAGGTTAGCAATACAAAATGTAGATAAATTATATTATTTGGAAATAAAACTGTCTTTTATTTTGTCCAAATAACTAAATTAAATATATATGTATAATAGATTTATATATGTATACAGTTAATTTATTTACTAATCAGACCTTAGTATTTTAATGGTTTAAAATATATGCTCAATTTTAAAATATTTTAAAATATAACCCTGAACCTTAAATGTATAAGAGAGACCTTATATATAATATAATTTATATATATGTATCATTTAAGTCTAAATACATCGTCAGTCAATTGATAAATCGGCTCACCCATAGTGAACAAACTATAAGAGATGTATAAGGCGGGTCGCTTTACTTCCCTAAAGAAGTAGGTTTTTAATAAGCTTCGCGCTGACCTGCTTCTCCGCTTCTTTGTGCGTTCAATGGAGTTACCGAGGAATTTTGATAGGATGATGTTAAGATTAAAAGTAGACTTAAAATAGTAAAACAAAATCTCTTTTTAGCTATAGAAAAATGTGAATAGTATGCAAACCCATGAAAACCGCACATCTCTCGTATGGACTGTTAATGGAGCGTGTGTGGTTAACTGGCACATTAATGTGAGGACATATTGAGAGGTGATGTGGGACTCGCGATTCTCGAGCGTACTCGAGCCGGGCACCACGCGGGGTTTGCATGGTTAATTCACCATCTGGTTCATGATCCTCGACATACCAGTCATGAATGGCAGATGAGCTTAACCGAGATTAACATGCCATTGATAAGTATCAATGAATCTCAAAGATCTAGGAGTTTCATAGAAATAAAATAGACAAAAGTATTTTGTTATATGATTACGGCGACCCTTTTCATAAAATAGAAAATATAGATCCTAGCCTTAATTAGAAATTGGGTAATTAATTAAGGAATAGTCAGACTAACTAAAATAGTTTTATCTCAAAAATATCTGTTGAAAATGGTAATAATCCTCTCGTTCCCAAATTCTGCAAATAACCTAAACTTCTCACTACTCTCAGTTCTTGGGAGGGAAAGACTTACCAGTTCAAACTGTATGAACGGGTGATGTAACCGTAGGTACGAGAACAAGGAGTATGTTCCCGACGAGAATAAGGAGTATATTCTCGATAAGTAAATTCCCACTATTGATAATGATTCAGCCCAAGAAGAGATTAAAGCTCACCGGAAATATTATGATACCAAGTCTTGGTCAACATAATTCTGTCCGGTCAGTCAGCTGTCTACAAACAGTTTGTAACCTCATGTCAAATGGTTTTGAATGAGAAAGAGACCTGAATAATGGAACTCCAAAATTATTGAGCAAAGGATCAAGAAGATTGATGTGCCTTTTGGCTCAGCAGCTCCTGTGTTGCCAATTGGTCATGATGCAAAGGAAAGGAAGAGATCTGGAAAAGCTATGAATGGAAAGTCCAATCGTGAGGCTAAGAGAAAAATGATTCTTAAATTGCACCAACAATGATCCAAAGGAATCAGTGTATTATACTGCAACACGGAGGAGCACTAGAAGCGTTGCAGCCCAAAATATCTGAAGGACCGAATTGACAATTAGGTCAAAAAGGATTCAGGTATGTAAATGATCGAACTCCACAAAACTACGACTTCTAATTCGTAGGTCTTAAATATAGGGTGTGGTACTCACATTTGCACTATATTGCAAGGCCTAAAGGAAAGTAAAAGTCTGAGGCATGGAGAGCTCAACTTAGTCATGGGAAACAAGAGTGTCATGCCCATTGGAAAGTTTGAGCTCATGCTAGAATCTGGGGTTAGGATACATTTAAATAATTGCTGTTATTCGTCAGAAATGACAAGTAACATAGATTCATTTCATGCTTGTTTGAAGAGAATTATCAGTTTTCATTTGGAAATGAAAATGGTGATAAAATGTCTACTTGCAAAGGCATATATGATAATGTTAAATATATCAGCAAAAGAATTTAAATGATGGTTCGTCTAAAGAGCTTGATCCAAATTGTGGCAATATCGTCTAGTGCACGTAAACAAGAAAGAATATCGCCAAAACTCCAAAAGTATGGAGTGTTGGAATCATTCGACCTTAAATCGGATGATGTATGCAAATCTTGTTTATTGAGCAAGATGACTAAATCACTATTCACATGTTATATGAAAGAAGTGATGGATTGTTCGACTTGGTATATGTAACACCCCCAAATTTAGTGATTTGCGGAAGCATATTTGGGTGTTACTAATCAATATACAAAGCACAAGATATACAGCAAACGACCTCTAAATGAGACGTTTTGTAAAATAATTACATTTCATAATTAAATCGTTTGAAAACATATAGTTTTCTTTACAAACATATGTAAGCCTAGAGTCCGCGTATGTGGCGGGAGATTCTATTACATAACCATAGTTACAAAAGATAATGCCAAAGAATCTCCGTTAAATGCAGTTTGGAAATCATGCGACTCTAGCTAGTAATCCTGGAGTTTCTCCTACTCCGTAAGTGTACCTGAGAATACATGCTAAGAAGGGTCAACTAAAAGGTTGGTGAATCTCACAGGTTTATCAGTAAATAATCAGTTTGAACACAAGATTTCATCAGTAGTGCCCGTAGGCGTATATCAAGTATTTGCAAATCTCGCAAAAGTAAAGTAATCAAGTTATACCGTTGCCATGAGGCTCATAATCGAAGCTTAACCCGTAAATAATCAGTTGCTCCCGTGACATGCTCGAAATTGAGCAAGCATAAGTAACGAAATAATAGTCGCCCGTTTATACATAACGGTTCGTGGTAGCGCTACTACCCCGGGCGGGGAGGGTCATTTCCCTAATGGATCCATTAACTACTGTTCGCGCTTAAGTACATAACTAACGATATATGATGGAGAGACTTCAGTAAATAGTAAGTAACTCATGCAATTCCCGTTTGGTATAGTAAACAGTTTAGTACTTGTGTTCAAGAAAAATCAGTAGCATGTATCTCCCCCAATAAGTTAAAACAGTAAAAGTGGGGCCGTAAGACTCACCTGAGTCAAGCAGTGGTAAATAGCAAGTAGTAGTAAAGCAAGTAGGTTCTCCGAACCCGTGACCTTCTAGTGCCTAAACACGTAAGGTTAAGTAAGTAGATGTCTCGCAAGACCATCTAGGCTAGTTGTTCATACAACCCGTTGTGTTTAAATGTTGGTTTGTTCGCGTTCGTAACAAAGTATACGGCCCGTTGGTGATTTGTTATAATTAAAGTTTATCATTCAATACGCAGATTAAAGTAATTGTAATAGGAAAGTATGTTTTATTATGATTGTTAGGTCGTATCGTATAAGAATTTGAGGTTGTAAAAGTTCGACACTTACTGAAAATGTGAGTTTTCAAGGTTCTGGTTTGTGCGACGTAGCATGCGACGTTGCAAGCGACGTAAGGTGCGACGTAGGCAGGTACGTCGCATGATGCGACCTTCACAAATCAATGCGACGTAGGGGGCGACGTCGCTAATGCGACGTTGGTTCGGTTTGCGACGTTAAAGTCTACGTCGCTACGTGCGACGTCCGCAAGTTAATGCGACGTAATAGGCTGCGTCGCTAGTGCGACGTTGAGGTTTTTGTGCGACGTAGGTCGCGACGTCGCAGAGGCCCCTGGCCAGGTGTGACGTAGCGGTCTGTTGGCCGGAAAATGTGCCGAAAATGAGTTTTCCGGTTTCCGTTCGGTCCAAATCTTTTACCCAACCCTTATATGAACATAATAAGCCTATTTAAACCATAAACTAGTAAAAATGATCAAAAACGAGAGATGTCGGGATTTGTCGGAAACTTACAAAGTGTCGGATTGAAAATCCGAAAAGATAGGAAGGTAGATCGTGTTGCGGTGGTCGTTTTCTTCCAAAGAGATGATGAGATCCAAGGTCGTTTAGTATGTTTATTTGTCGTTTTTGTGAGGTTGTGGGTTTTGTGGTTAGTTGGTGGATTTGAGAGAAAAGGGTGAAAGAGAGAGAGAGAGAGAAAAATGAAATGAGAAGAAAAGGTGGAGAATGGGAGGTTATCTCCCATTTTCGCTCCGCGTTCTCGCTCCGGGTGGTGTTCGTTTTCTCCGTCGTTTAGGCGTTAAATATTTATTTTACGCGTTTAATTATATTTCAAAAATCATAAATCTTGTTAAATAATTTATTTAAATTATTTCCTTAAATCTTTAATAGTTTAAATTAAATTTAATTACTTTTGTTATTAAATCGTGTAAGTTTTAATCGTGTAATACGAGGCAGTTACTATTTGTTATAAAATAGCATTTCGGTCATAGTTGCGTTATTTTAGTTTATAAACATTTGTTCACCAACGTCCGTGTTAATCGAATAGAATTTCATTCTATTTAAGTTGCGTACGATTTAAGCCAAATCGCAAGGTTGTATATATTCACCAACATATAATCTGATACATAAATTAGCCTAACACAGAACTAATTACATGTATTCACAAAGTATTAGGCACTAATTCTAGTCCTAATTTGCCGGTTGTTACATTCTCCCCTTGTTAAAAGAATTTCGTCCCGAAATTAGTTCGATTGCACGGTCGGTGCGTTGTCTGGGAAGAGATGTGGATATTTCTGTCGCATTTGGTCTTCCCGTTCCCAGGTAAATTCCGGACCACGTCTAGAATTCCACCTGACTTTCACGATGGGAATACGACTCTGTTTTAGTTGTTTGACCTCACGGTCCATAATTTCGACAGGTTCCTCAACGAAATGTAGTTTGTCATCTATGCGAATCTCGTCAAGGGGGATAATAAGTGTCTCGTCAGACAAACATTTCTTTAAGTTAGAAATGTGAAAGGTAGGGTGCACGCTGCTGAGTTCAGAGGGCAGCTGCAATCGGTATGCCACTGGACCTATCTTCTCGAGGATCTCAAAAGGTCCAATGTACCTGGGGTTTAATTTTCCGCGTTTGCCGAATCGGATTACGCCTTTCCAAGGCGATACTCTTAAGAGTACTCGATCCCCAACTTGGAACTCGAGTGGCTTGCGTCTCACGTCAGCATAGCTTTTCTGACGATCACGCGCAGCTTTGAGTCGGTTTTGGATTTCTGTTTGTCCCTAACCTTGGATCTAGCACGAACCGAGTCAATCAATTGATGGCGGAAACAACAATTGAATAATCAAACAAACACACGAATAACAATACGCAATGAATATCAAACGAAACGTATTATATTCAGTAATAATCGGTCAGATTACAGAGATTTCGACTAATTGCGTTTAGGGTTTCGTCAACCCTAAAACAGAAAACACAAAACGTTTTTATACAAAATCTGGCACCTGCGACGTCGCACGCTACGTCGCAGGCCCAAGCCCATGCGACGTCTGCTACGTCGCAGGCCCAAAACCTGACGTCGCACCTGCGACGTTGTGCGCTACGTCGCAGGAGTCAGAAATACTATTTCTAATTACAAACTACGAGCTAGACCAACTGACAGACACTAAACATGTACTAACAAACTCCCCCGTGTCTTCAGCTTGGTCTTCAAAAATCTTCTTTAAACCCAGCCCGCAGGAAACTGGCCATCGGCATGAATTCCATTAGCTACGCAAACAGTAACAACATTGTAAAACTGTTGTGCTAAACGTCTGTTGAATTCATTCTTCTGACCAACACGAATCCGATTATCATAGAGTTTTCTTAAATCTTTTTCATGAAAATTAATCAAACTCATCGGATCATATAGTCTAAACGTTGCTTGCCTCAGATTCCATATACCTTCAACTTCTGGCCACGGTTCAGAATCTGGAACGAAAGTAATAACCGCTTCGCCAGTCTGTGGATCAAGTTCCCATTTTACAAGTCTTCTCAGAAAATAATAAGGAACTGATTCCAGAGGTATCTCAGTCAAACATTTAGCAGGCGAGTAGTGAACTTTAACCAAAGGCTTCCTGGTGACTGGATCAATCTTTTTCTTCCACGTATACCGAGTTCCCAACGTCGGCTTCAATTTCGAATAAGTCTTCGATAATACTTCCCGACGTAGACTTCTCTGAATGAACTCAGCATAATCATTCTCGAAAGGATTAATCAATTTAAGCTGAGCTAATCGATTAATCTCTCCTTTTGGCAACGTGCTCAATCTATCAAAACGCATTCTAAAATACTGAACTCCATCTTCTCTCTTTATCATAAACAGATTCCTCTGACACTTCCAGCTTTTAATAACACCGGTATAATTTCGACTAACCCGGTACACTTGACATTTCACTGGAATAGGAACTGGATTTCGTCCCTTAGGCCACCATTTCTTGTTTCTCTCTCTCTTTTCTTCAGCAGTTAACTTCTTTGCTGCTGAGTCCGGTGCCTGTGTCTCTGAAGTTGGAGTTGCAGTAGAACTTGATTCTCCATGTTGAGCTTTATCAGGACTCTCGTCTTCACTTGAATCAGATTCTATAATTGGTGCATCATCATAAGCTTCCCCAGATTGTGTATCATCATAAGCTTCATCTGCATCCAACTGTTCCTCTTCAATCGAGACATCCTCGTTCATCTCAAACACATTCTCTGTTTCTTCCTCAGAGCCAACTCCACTGGCCATTCTTTGAATAAATGACAAGTCAGCGAATGAGTAATCAACTGCCAGCGGTCTCGGTTGCCCTGGAATATCATCAACAGAGAAATAATCCAAAAGAGAAATATTTTCATTAATATTTTCAATTACAGGGTTGGGATTTACAGACGCAGGTTCACTTGACTCTAAAGTGGGTATCCCAGACCCAGACTCCCCCGAGGCAAGTAACCTGCCTTCCAAAACATTAACCCTAAGCTTCGTTTCCTCAAGCTCCTTAGATTGGACCTCGATCAACGCAGCTTGTTCAGCAATCTTCTCATCTTGAGCCTCCAGCTTTTGCTTCATCTGCTGCATATCTTCCATTATCTTTTGCATGAAAGCTGGAGTCGGTTGAATCTCAAAAGCATCCTGCTGCTGTGGATTGACTGGAGCTCGTGTTGACGAAGAACGACGAACACGACGACTCGGTCGATAAGTCTCATCAGCAGGATCATCACCGTCGCGTGTACGTTTTCCCGTATCTCTTGGAGGTACATATTTACGTCCTTGTCTGATCCGACGCTGAATTCGCAGATATCTGAATGAATCTGAAAGCCTGATACGTTCCATCTCAGAGGGATGCGGAACAGTACCATCAGAATGCTCAGGCGTCGGACCCCCATCCTGAGGACCTACATTGGCCGGTTCTTCAGAATCAGAACTCTCAACCGTGTCGTGAGATGCTTGATTGTCTGAGTCAACGTGGCCAAACTGCTCAATGTTTTCCAGTAGAGCATCCACATTCTCCCCCGCAGCTTGAGCAGGAATGTTCTCCCCCGCAGCTTGAACAGGAATGTTCACAAACGGTTGCTGCGGCTGCTGAGGTGCTGGAACATCCATATACTGAGGATCTGGAGGCGGTACATAATTTTCATCAATAATAGCACCGAATAAAGGAACATCCCTTGGTGCCTCGACCCCTTTCTCAAACCCTGCACAAATAGTGAAAATCCGACTCATCATCGGTGAAATCTTTAGCAGATGATCAATATCACCCTGTGCCTGAAGCTCCGGATGATGACGATTGATGTGCAATTGTAAAAATCGTGGATATAAAATCCATTTCTGATCCCCGGCATTCGCATTATCAACCATAGCCCTGAAGATAAATCCCGAGAAGTTGAACGGCTTGTTGTAAACCAACGCTAACATAGCAGAAGCCAGACTTCGGCTCATCCCATCCGTTCCACCTTTCCTATTTCCCAAGCAAACAATAATCACATGCATCAAGTATCTCCAGACGCGTGTGAGATTCGCTTTTCGATACTGATCAGAGGGAATCCCGGGATATCCTAACCGTTGCATAGCTCCGGTAACGAAAATATTATCAAAACCGACAGGCATATCCGGTTGATCATTCAGCTGTAAAAGTTCACGAATGCTTTGTTCTGTAATAGTGATCTCCGTACCCAGAACGGTAGAGACCAATCGTCGAACGTCGTTTTCAGTAACGACAGTTGCATTTCTCCAAAAAGGGTTGATCAGATTTCCAAACGCCATAGTGTTATCGGAAATGGCGTGGAATACCCTTGAACGTCTCAAAAACGCGATCATCTGACGATACGGAGCAGCTTTGTCAGAAGTGTCAGTAAGGTAAGCAGCCGTATTGTGACGAGCTTCCAAAACCAAAGCCATATCTGCAAAAACAGAAACAGATTGCAACTCGAAAAAGATTAGAAAAAAAAATGTTACATTTTTTTAAACAAAACCTTTTCAAATTCCCTGGAACTAGCGACGTAGCAACGTACGTCGCATAACACAGAGCGACGTAGAACTGTACGTCGCTAAAATTCAAAATAAATTGAAAAGCGACGTAAGGCCTGACGTCGCATAAAATTCGAGCGACGTCAAGGGGGACGTCGCATTTTGCAATTTATTGTGAATTTAATCACTTTAATGAAAATAGCGACGTAGCGTGGTACGTCGCATCGGACGTCGCAGAAAAAGCGACGTAGGGAAGGGCGACGTAGGAAATTAATAATAATTAACTAAAGCGACGTAGGGCACTACGTCGCAGCGTACGTCGCACTGACGAACATTCATCCCCAACCCAGAAAACCCTAACCCTCGAATTTAGGGGTTTTCAAAATCAATCGCACTACAAGGTGCGGCTAACGATGGTGATCACGAAAACATAAATTATAACCAGTACTTTACACGATATACCATCTAATTTATCCCAAAACCGAAACCCATTTAACCCGTAATACATACATAGCAATTAAACGAAATATACACGGTGAAAAATGGTAAAATCGGTACCTAAGTGTGCGGAATAACGAGTAGATCAAAAGTACGTAAGTGAATCGGAATGAAAACGGCTACAAATCACAAAAATTGCTCGAAAATTGCTACGTCGCAAATCGCCTCTCGTACGTCGCAGGCTACGTCGCACGTGAATAGTGAATAGTGTGACGAGTTACGTCGCAGTGGATACTATTTAAAGTCTAACCCTATGTGCGACGTAGGCTGGGACGTTGCAGGCGACGTAGAACCGGACGTCGCAGAAAACAGTTTTGATCCAATTTCGAAATTTTCAAACCGTTTACTCGTTATTTTAGCAAATAAAATCCAAATGACTCGTGACTTGGGAAAATAACTTAGAATAAAAATAAAACATAAAATGAAATAACTAAACTAAAAAATCTTTTTGATATTTTCTTTAATATTCAAAAAGTAAAAAGAAAATTACTAACACTCTATTTTTGGTGACGGAGTTGAGTTGTCTGATTAGGGATCATATCGGAATAACATGCATTTATTAGGAATAGTAAGTGTTATTTCGATCATCAGTATTTGTCCACTTTAAATTTACGTGGCACATTTAAAACACCTTTTATAAAAATTATTCAAGACAATTATTGGTATTGTTTGTCCACCTAAACATGTTACATCCGTATTTGTGAGCTAACTTTTATTGTTAGAATGAATATTAATTTTGTGACACCTATTATATGATATACTGATAAACTTTAGTAAAACAAACACTGCATATTCACACAAGGTAGAGATTACAAGACCAAGTTTATCTCAGTTTTCTCGTAATATACACTTGATATTTATATTTAGGCATACATCAAACTGACTATGAAGATACTAGTGGCCCCAGATCTGTACAAAGTACAACAGAGGGTCCCTTAGTATGAACATAACAAGTTTGAGACTATTTGCATAACTAATGGATTCAGGTCTGTACGAGAGTACAACAATAGTCACCATTAGTTAGGCGAATAACCATATTAACACTATATGCCCATTTTACATTTACATAATTATGACAGTGTATGATAGTACTTCCATTTATCAATTAAGACTTATGTCATACATCATATAACATTTTTCACAAAGTAATAGACAAGTTTTATTATTACTTCTTACTCACTCACAAACCGGTGTGTAGCATGCCTACCAATACATCGTATGATGAAGATAATTTAGATAAAAACTGTTTTAAGTGTGTCAGATAAACCTACTGACACATCCAAGATAAACCTTAAAATTCCATTTTGTGCATGTCACCCGATGTACTATCATATCCCAAGTTGTTTACAGACACAACTTCAACGTCTATTTTAAAAATGTAGCAACCTTGCGTTTTCTTTAATACTAAAGAGTATAAAGAGTGGCTGTTGCGAATTTTATTTTTTTTTTTATTATTATTTTTTTTAAATTGAATTTAAAAACTTAAAAATCCAAGTCACAAATCATTTCTTTGACTGAAAGAACCTTAAACCTATCAGATTGACCAGTTCAATAAAACGTGATCGCAAAAAGGCTTTTGTGAAAAGGTCCGCACACTGCTTAAGGGTCTCTATATGTACGACATCTATAAGGTGTTTCTCAAAGCAATCCCGTATAAAGTGGAACCTAAGTTCAATATGTTTGGTCTTATAGTGCTGTACGGGATTGTGAGTTATAGATATAGCAGCTGTATTATCTATATAAATAGGAGTCATAGAGAGATTGAACCCGTAATCACGCAGCTGATGCTGAATCCAGAGAACTTGAGAACAGCAACTTGCAGCAGCAACATACTCGGCTTCAGCTGTGGAAATAGCAACTGCAGTCTGCTTTTTGCACTGCCAAGAAACTAAGCGCGATCCAAGGAACTGACATCCTCCAGTAGTTGACTTCATATCTATCTTGCAGCCACCAAGATCCGAATCCGAATAGGCAGTTAACTCGAAGTTTTTCTCGTTTGAATACCATAGACCCAGAGATGGCCTAAAAGCGAGATATCCAAAAATGCGTTTTACTGCCTTCATATGAGACACCTTCGGATTTGCTTGAAATCGTGAGCAGAGTGAAACGGCAAACACTATATCTGATCTTGAGGCAGTCAGGTACATTAGAGAGCCTATCATTGAGCGATAGTCTTTCTCCATGCAATCTTCATCGTCCTCATTAGGTCCAAGATTATGTCTTGCTTCAATTGGAGTGCCGTAGTGTTTACTGTTGAGCAATTCATACCGCTTTAACATGTCTGTGACATACTTTGACTGATGGATATAAATTCCATTGTCAGATTGCTCAACTTGTAGTCCCAGAAAGAACGTGAGTTCCCCCATAGCACTCATTTCAAACTCAGATTTCATCAGTCTTTCAAAATCCTTGCACAACTGATCATTAGTTGATCCAAAAATTATGTCGTCCACATAGACCTGCACAAGTAACAAATCCGCTCCTTCCCTTTTGATGAAAAGCGTGCTATCAATCTGTCCTCTGTCAAAACCATTCTTCAGCAAATACTTGGCAAGTCGCTCATACCAAAGTCGAGGAGATTGATGAAGACCATACAAAGCTTTCTTCAGTTTGCAAACATGATTAGGATGCTTTGGGTCTTCAAAACCTGGAGGTTGACACACATAAATCACTGTGTCGACATCTCCATAAAGAAAGGCACACTTCACGTCAAGTTGATACACGCGGAATCCTTTAAAAGAAGCATAAGCTAGAAAAATCCGAATTGATTCCAAACGAGCAACAGGAGCGAAAACTTCATCATAGTCAATACCCTCTAATTGACTATATCCTTGAACTACCAGACGGGCTTTGTTTCGAATAACAGCCCCACGATCATCCATTTTGTTACGAAAAACCCAACGAGTACCCGTCAAATGAGCACCCTTGGGTAGAGGAACAATTTCCCAAACATTCATCTTGTTTATTTGCTGTAGTTCCTCCTGCATAGCCTCGACCCAAGATGGATCCTTTAAGGCTTGATCAACCTTTTTAGGTTCAATTTGAGACAAATGACATGAATCGATATGTGCAATAAGTCCCAAAAGTTGCTGAGCTGAAGTCTGCTTTGCTTGCTGTCGTGTTTGAACAGATGCATGAGGATCACCAATGATATTATCAATGGGGTGATCCTTATGTATACGAGTTTCTGGTATGGCACCTGGCACAAGATTCACACCTAGATTGTTCAAATCTCCCTCAGTTTCGGGAGTAGCAGCAGACTCAGGAATTGCTATCTCTTCTTCTTCTACTTCATCTTCATGAGAAAATAAGTGAGAGTAGGCCATTGTTTCCTCCATTTCATCTTCTTCTTGTGGTTCCTCTAAAGGAGGCATGTTCGGATCATATGGAAGCTCCTTTGTGTAGGTATAAACTGTTTTAGAAGGAGCAGCCGAAGATGATGGAGTAGGAGATGGTGTTGATGGTGGTGATTTGGTAGTTGTTTGTGGTTGTGTGGGTGGAGGTGTAGGTTGTGGAGGTGTAGGATTAGTTGGTGGAGGTGCGGGTGTTGCATTGGGAGATGGGTCAGATGGTTTATTAGTAACAGGTGTATCTTGAGAAAGATCAAGTTCATGAAGTATAGAAACCAATTCTTCCGTTTCATCTTCTTCCGGAATATTGAAAGAGTTGAAGAGGTTTCCATAGTTGAAAAACCAATCCGGACCCGTTCCTTGAGGAGGTTCCGTATACCTTAAACATTTCACTTCAAAATGCTCCTCAATCTGATTCGATGATTTGTTAAAGACTCTTTTGTTCGGAGAATTGACTGAATATCCAAGAAAAATCCCTTCAACAGCTTTATCACCAAACTTAGAGACCTTATCTTTTGTAATCATGATCAGGCATGGACACCCAAATGGTTCTAGGAACTGTAGATTAGGCTTACGGTTATTAAAAAGTTCATAACACGTTTTGTTCCTTTTCTTAACCGTGAGTACTCTGTTGAGAACATAACAGGCAGTATTAACTGCCTCAGCCCAGAATATGATTGGTAACTTGGAGTCAGCTAACATAGTCCGAGCTGTCTCGATTATTGTCCTGTTCTTCCTTTCTGCAACTCCATTCTGTTGTGGAGTCCTCGGAGCACTAAATTGATGCTCAATACCTCTTGTAGCACAAAACAATTCGAGAGTTGAGTTCTTGAACTCAGTTCCATTATCGCTTCGTATCCTTTTCACCTTCAAGTTGCACAGATTTGCCAACTTGTCCAACAAATACACCAGAATCTCAGGAGTTTCCCCTTTTGTGGTCAAAAAATAAACCCACGAAAACCTTGAGTAGTCATCAGTAACTACCAAGCAGTAAGACCGACCACCAATGCTCTTTGTAGAAACTGGACCGAAAAGATCCATATGCAGTAGTTCCAATGGAGCATTTATGGAATTCACCTGCTTAGACTTATGGGACTTCTTACGTAGCTTTCCTTTTTGGCAGGAGATACAGTCATCCTTTAAAGCAAATGACTGTTTCGGAACTCCTAGCACTAGGTCATTTTTGGTCAAGAAATTCATTTTTCGGAAATGAATATGTCCCATTCGTCTGTGCCAAAGCAGTGATTCCTTTTCAGAAGCCTTAGACAAGAGACACGTATACTCGTTCGATGTCTCAACAGTTCTCATATTCAAAATGTATGTGTCATCCTTTCTTGGTGCTCTCAGTAACACCCATTCTTCCGGAATGACATAACCAGGCTTCAATATCACACACTCTGTCTTTGTGAACGCAGTTGTATAATCCTTATCACAGACCTGTGAAACATTTAGCAAGTTGTGCGTAAGCTGTTCCACGTAGTTCACATTTTCGAAACTAACATTGCCGTTAGTTAACGTTCCTCTTCCAGAAATAGTTCCCCCAGAATCTCCAGCAAAGGCAACATAACCTCCTGCATGTGGTTTAATATCCACAAGCAAGGATACATCGCCTGTCATATGTCGCGAGCAGCCACTGTCCAAATACCATTCACTATCTTTAACACGTTCTGACTGCTGCAACACACAAACGAAAGGAGATTAGTGAGAAACGGTGACCCAAGCCTTTACAGACTTAGGTCGACCGTGGTCATCAACAATAATCACGTCAGATAGGATTTTATCTTTAAACAAATTAGAATTTTTATTTTATGTGTTATTGTTGACGACTGAAGAGTCAACATCAGACTCTTTACGTTTCCAAACTTTTGAAGATTCGGAATCGGTAATAGAAGTAATGTTGGGCTTTTGAATTGGCAAAGATTTTTGCTCAACATTACTTGGTTTCGAAACAGGCTTGGGAGAGTTTGAGTAACGCCTAGGTGGAGATTTAGAAAAAGAGTTTCTATAAACAGATGTCCTAGGCATCTCTCTCCCATATCGCTGATTTGACAGCTTTGGACATTCACGGATTAAATGTCCTTGTTTCTTGCAATAGAAACAAGAACGAGTCTCAACAAACGGTTGAGGCTGAGGAATTACCACAGGAGGTGGAGAAACATTTCTAGAACATGAACATTGAGTACACGTCTTAGAAAAAGTTTGTCTTGGTTGAGAGGTTGAAGTTGATGGTTTATCATACGAAACATTTTCATTTACTAATTTTCTTTGCAAAATCTTTACAGGTGACTGTAAAGTTTGTTGTTTCGAGTTTAAAACCTTAGCTTTTCCCTTATTTGGTTGAACCTTAATTTCAGGTTCAACCTTTGAAATCACTTTTTCAGGTTTAAATGCAACCTTCTTAACCTCCGGATACTCCTGATCCGTAATGTCCTCAATCTCAACAATCTCCTCAACACTAACAGGAGATTCATTCTTTACTTCAACATTCTCCTTATCACTAACTGGAGATTCATTCTTTACCTCAACATTCTCCTTAACACTAACAGGAGATTCATTCACAGACTTAACAAACTTTGGCAAGGGGTACTCTGGCCGCTTGGTTTTCTCCTTTGCCGGTTTGTTATGTTTGGTCTCTTTAGCATCTATAGCTTTTAAACCATAAAGCTTGGACCAGTCAACTGGAATCTCTTCAAAGCCTTCCTTAACAGGCAGGGGACAGTGAGTAGTAGGAGGAGGAACTGAGTTGTATCCCAATCCCTCATTCTTTTTCCCTTTAGTACCGTGCTTGCTAAGAATTTCATTAAAGACAACCGTTGAGGAATTTGAACCTAAGATTTTACTCTTATAATTTTCATACTCAGCTTTTAAATCTGTAAGTTCTTTATTTAAAAGTTCAATTTCAATCAGATAGCTTTTAATGGCATCTTCTTGACTAAAAACTTTAGACTTATATTTTTGAGTATCTAACCGATGAGCCTCAAGATGTTTTTCATAAAGTTTCTCATTAGCTTTTAAAAAATTATTTGAGTCGGTTAGTTTTTCATTCTTTTTCCTCAACTCAGCGGTCTCTGTCTGATATGCCTTTAGAGATTCAGTTAACTTAATGCATGAAATACAATTTAACGGTTCATCATGTACCTCATTCACAATGTGAGCCATCAGACACTGTTGGTAATGCTGGGAGACAGGCGTCCAATCTTGACTTGTAGGCTCAAAAGCAATCAGGGCATTATCAGCAATCCCTTTCTTAGTAACTTCCGTTTCTTTGGCCTTTGGAGGAGTAGAAGGTGTTGTGAATCCCGAAGCTGGCATTTTGGGTTTCTCGCACTCCCTGGCGAAGTGACACAAATTTTGACAATTGTAACAACGGACCTTACTTTTGTCAAATCCGAAGCCAGTCTTTCCATCACCCTCCAAGCTTTTACGCCCTGTCCTCTGCAAGAACTTTTGAATTCTGCGGGTGATCATTGCCACATTCCAAGTTAAATCCATTTGCTCCAAATCGTCTTCATCAAGCTGAGCATAGTCCTCCTTAGTCAACTCCAAAGTTAGATTCGGTTGAGTAACCAAATCCTTGTAAGAGCTTAAGAAAGCTGTGTAGATGGCAGCTT
Organism: Helichrysum umbraculigerum; assembly: GCA_949592205.1. Classification (NCBI taxonomy): domain Eukaryota; kingdom Viridiplantae; phylum Streptophyta; class Magnoliopsida; order Asterales; family Asteraceae; genus Helichrysum; species Helichrysum umbraculigerum. The sequence goes on along the minus strand of CATIUR010000003.1, from coordinate 112,690,394 downwards.
GCTCCTGAATAGCAGGTGAGACTTGAACCTGTTGTTGATTTGAAGAAGGTCCAGTCATGAAAACAGAATGAATCCCATCAGAAGAAGAAGAAGTCGATGAAGCATTTGTATTTGATACAAAGGCAACTCCTGATCCATAAGTCTTTCCAGAGTTGATCTTAACACCATACACACTAGGATTCTGAACAGCAGAACCAGACCTAGTTTCTTTCTTCTTAATCTCCATCGCGTGAGCTTGAAGATCCCCTATCAACGCATCCAAAGACATGTTTGCAAGTTCTTCATTTTCCTTTAAAAATTGAACTTTAATATCCCAAGAACTCGGCAACACATCCAGCAGCTTCTTATTTACTTCAATTGAAGGAAAAGTATAACCCCCTTCAAACAACTCACCAACTAACCGTGAGTACCTAGTGAATAAAGAAGTCGTGTCTTCATCAGGAAGGATGTCAAAGATATCGTACTGTTTCTTAATCAGTTCGAGCTTTGCTTCCTTGTACTTATCATTCCCTCCACAACGAGTTTCAATAGCCTTCCACAAATCAAAGGCTGTTTCATGAGTTCTGAAAAGCCATAGAACATCCTTCGTTAAACACATTTTAATCATTGAAAAAGATTTTCTTTCAGTATCAAAATCTTTCTTCTCCTCGGGAGACATGGCTTTATAGGTCTTAGCGGGACGAATACCACGGTATTCCCCTTCAGCTAATGGAGGTACATAGCGCTCACGTAATGGTCCCCATAATTCTGAACAATGAAAGTCAATATATTGTTCAACACGGTCTCTCCAGTATACATAATCTTTATCAGCTGTAAATAGTGGAGGTTTATTGCTTGAACCAATGTCATTACTTTGTTTAATCATCTCCCTAAGTCCTCTAATATCCTCTTTATCTGCTGCCATTTTAATTACTTAAACGAAAAAATCAAACTTCTGATCTTAGCGACGTAGACGGGTACGTCGCACAAAGAATATGCGACGTAGATGGGTACGTCGCAAAAAGAATATGCGACGTAGATGGGTACGTCGCAAAAAGCAAAGGATTCAATTAAGAATCAGAAAGTGCGACGTTGAGAGGTACGTCGCAGAGGACGTCGCAGAATCAGGCTACGTCGCAACGCAGCGTCGCAGAAGACTAATTAAAGTCAAAATAGCGTCGCAGCATCGCGTGATACCAGTTGTTTGTCCCTAACCTTGGATCTAGCACGAACCGAGTCAATCAATTGATGGCGGAAACAACAATTGAATAATCAAACAAACACACGAATAACAATACGCAATGAATATCAAACGAAACGTATTATATTCAGTAATAATCGGTCAGATTACAGAGATTTAAACTAATTGCGTTTAGGGTTTCGTCAACCCTAAAACAGAAAACACAAAACGTTTTTATACAAAATCTGGCACCTGCGACGTCGCACGCTACGTCGCAGGCCCAAGCCCATGCGACGTCTGCTACGTCGCAGGCCCAAGCCCATGCGACGTCTGCTACGTCGCAGGCCCAAAACCTGACGTCGCACCTGCGACGTTGTGCGCTACGTCGCAGGAGTCAGAAATACTATTTCTAATTACAAACTACGAGCTAGACCAACTGACAGACACTAAACATGTACTAACAATTTCAACGATTTTCTCTGTGGTTTCATGTATGAGTTCAGGACCAGTGAGTTGACTCTCTCCCACTTCAGTCCAACAGATAGGTGATCGGCACTTACGACCGTACAGTGCCTCAAAAGGTGCAGCTTTAATGCTGGTGTGATAGCTGTTGTTGTACGAGAACTCGCACAACGGTAGGTGTCTTTCCCAATTTGTGCCGGAATCCACTACGCAGGCTCGTAGCATGTCTTCCAGTGTCTGAATAGTTCGTTCGCTCTGGCCATCGGTCTGAGGATGGTACGCGGTACTCATATCGAGACGGGTACCCAGTGATTTTTGGAGTGATTGCCAGAAGCGAGATGTGAAACGGGCATCCCTGTCAGAGATAATCGAGAGAGGGACACCATGTTGGCAAACGATTTCTTTGATGTAAATTTGTGTAAGGCGTTCCATTTTGTCGGTTTCTCTGATTGCCAAGAAATGAGCCGATTTGGTGAGACGATCGACGATCACCCAAATGGTATCGCAACCGCTCGCCGATTTAGGTAGTTTGGTTATGAAATCCATGGTAATTTGCTCCCATTTCCATTGAGGAATTTCAGGTTGTTGGAGCAATCCAGAAGGTCTTTGGTGCTCGGCCTTGACCTTGGAACAAGTTAAGCATTTGCTGACGTACAAAGCAATGTCAGCTTTCATATTCGGCCACCAGTAAAACTCCTTGATGCCGTGATACATTTTGTCGGATCCCGGGTGAATAGAATATTTGGACTTGTGAGCTTCATCCATCACCAAGTCCCGAAGGTTCCCGAAATTAGGCAACCAGATTCGGTTAGAGAAATACTTAACTCCGTTGGGTCTGATCTCGAATTGTTTATCCATGCCCCGCAAGGCCTCGTTTTTGAAGTTATCGGGTTTCAGGGCTTCGAGTTGGGCAAGGTGTATTTGGGTGGTGAGGTCGTTATGAATGGTAATACTGAGTGCCCGGACTCGGAGTGGTTTTGTTCGTTCCTTACGGCTGAGAGCATCAGCAACCACGTTTGCTTTGCCCGGATGATATTTGATCTCACAGTCGTAATCAGTGAGTAATTCAACCCATCTACGTTGCCTCATGTTAAGATCTTTCTGGTTGAAAATGTGTTGGAGACTTTTGTGGTCGGTGAATACAGTGCTGCGGGTACCATAAAGATAATGTCTCCAGATTTTTAAAGCGAACACCACGGCTCCTAGCTCGAGGTCGTGAGTTGTGTAGTTTTTCTCGTGAACTTTAAGTTGTCTGGAGGCGTAAGCAATGACCTTGTCTCGTTGCATCAGCACGCAACCGAGACCTTGGTGAGAAGCATCGCAGTATACCACGAAGTCATCGGTGCCTTCGGGTAGAGATAGAATGGGTGCACTGCAAAGCTTGGATTTCAACAGTTGGAATGCCGACTCTTGTTTATCGGTCCAATCAAATTTCTTTTCCTTCTGAGTCAGCACTGTGAGGGGTTTGGCAATTTTTGAGAAGTTTTCGATGAAACGGCGGTAGTAACCGGCCAATCCCAAGAATTGGCGTACCTCGGTGGGAGTGGTTGGAGCTTGCCAATTCTTGATTGCCTCGATTTTTGACGGGTCTACATGAATTCCCTGACTGTCGATAACGTGTCCAAGGAATTGAACGGTGTTTATCCAGAACTCACACTTAGAGAATTTGGCGTAAAGCTCCTCGTGTCTAAGTAGTTCTAGGATGGTTCTGAGGTGTTGTGCGTGTTCCTGTTCGCTTCGTGAATAGATAAGGATGTCATCGATAAAAACAATAACAAACTTGTCAAGGTACGGTTTGCACACCCGATTCATAAGGTCCATGAATACAGCCGGTGCGTTGGTTAGGCCAAAGGGCATTACTTGGAATTCGTAGTGCCCGTAACGGGTTCTGAATGCGGTTTTTGGGATGTCAGTATCGCGAACACGCAACTGATGATAACCTGATCGAAGATCAATCTTTGAATAACAGCTTGATCCTTGAAGTTGATCGAACAGATCATCGATTCGAGGGAGTGGGTATCGGTTCTTGACGGTTAGTTTGTTCAACTCCCGGTAGTCAATACACATTCGAAATGAACCGTCTTTCTTTTTGACAAATAAGACCGGAGCTCCCCAAGGTGAAGAACTCGGTCTAATGAATCCTCTATCCAGGAGTTCCTGTAACTGAGTGGACAACTCCTGAAGTTCAGATGGGGCTAGGCGGTACGGTGCTCGGGCCACCGGTGCGGCACCCGGCACGAGATCAATCGAGAACTCAACCTGTCTAGGTGGAGGTAAACCAGGTAGTTCTCCTGGAAAGACTTCGGGAAAATCTCTAACGATTGGCACATCTTCAAGTCGCTTCTCCTCCGACTTTTTCTCCGTGATGTGTGCGAGGATTGCGGGGTAACCCTTTCTCAGAAATTTTCGGGTTTTTAAACAGGAGATTAAGTTTAGTCTCGACCCACCGGTCTCCCCCTGTATGATCAAGGTACTACCGGCGGCGAGAGGAATTCGGACGATCTTATTATGGCAAACAATTTCGGCCCGATGCTTGGACAACCAGTCCATACCCACGATGACATCAAAACTTCCTAGTTCAACAGGCATTAAATTGATTGAGAAGGTTTCGTTTGCGAGGTTTAAAGTGCAATTAGGTATAACACTACTGTTTTCTATGAGTTTACCATTTGCGAGCTCTACAGTGTACTTAACATCTAAGGCCGAAGGGGTGATATTAAGTAGTGGGCAAAACTCATCAGATATGAAACTTTTATCAGCACCGGTATCAAATAATACTGAAGCAGTAAGATCGTTGAGAAGAAACGTACCCGTTACAACATTCGGGTCTTCCCTAGCTTCCCCAGCTTTGATGACAAATGCTCTGCTACGAGCAGGGTTGTTGTTCCGTTTGTTGCTGTTGTTGTTGTTGTTGTTGTTGTTGTTGTTGTTGTTGTTGTTGTTGTTGTTTTTCTGCTTAGGGCAATTATTCTGAAAATGCCCAGGACTTCCGCACCCATAACAAGTCTTCGGGGCACTGGTGTTTCGACAATCCTTGGCCAGATGCCCAAAACGCTTGCAGTTTGTGCAAAGGCAGGAACCGTCGTGGTGACGGTTGCATTTGGGGCAGTAGGGCTTGCTTCCACTGTACCCTTTCTTTTCTGAAGAGCCAGATGAATAAGCCCTAATAGGCTCGGGTCTTCGGTTGGTGATTTGGTTGGATGAGTTGGGGTTTCCTTCCCACTTTCGTTTGTTGTTTGCAGGGGGGGCTGAGGTGGTGTTACGGCGGACAGCGTTTGCCGTAAGTTCATGGGCCATACGGATGGCGTTCTGGATAGTACCTGGTTTGGATGAAGTCACCAGGTCCTGGAGTTTCTCGGGCAGTCCATCAACGTATTTCTCGATCCTCTTGTACTCAGGATCGACCATGGTTGGGCACAGAAGTGCCAGTTGGTGGAAACGATTGGTATATCCGGTGATATCATCACCTTGCATCTTGTGGTTCCAGAATTCCAACTCCAATTGTTTCAATTCATCCCTGGGGCAATACTCGCCCCTCAACATCTCCTTCAACTCCTCCCACGGGAGTTTGTAAGCATTAGCAACGCCCACAGTTTGGGCATAGGTGTTCCACCAGGTGAGTGCGGTGTCAGTAAAAGTACTAATGGAGAACTTAACTTTGTCCCCCTCCGCACAGTTGCAGATGAGAAATACCGATTCAACTTTCTCGATCCAGCGTATTAGGCCGATCGCTCCCTCAGTACCTGCAAAGTTCAGCGGTTTGCAGTTTTGGAAGTCCTTATATGAGCAGGGCTTCGACTGTGGTCCATTGTTAGCGGTGTCTTCACTACCGGGAGTCGAGGTCCGGGTAGCTAGAGCTTGGGCCACACTACGGGCAATCAGGCCCGCGACTTCGGCTTCAGTGAGGGTGATCTGACGACGAGGAGGCATGCTGCTGATCAAGAAAAGCACAAGGAAAGTGGAATAAGATAATTGCCTGAAATTTGATGATATATCACAAGTGTGTATAATGAGATATACAATAACAGTACGAGGTGATAATCACATTCCATTAAATAAAAGTTGGATACAAAGTACTGGTTTTCAAAAGATTACAGAGTAGTGGTAGTACAAAAGTACCGGGAATTGTTACATCCGGTTGAATTACATAGGTTCTAATTAGATAGTTGACTGGTTACAAATTACAGACTGATCTAATCTTGATGCAGATTAATCTGCTCCATTAGTGCGATGAGGCGGTCTACGGTTTCTGCTAGTCTGTTGGCTTGTCTGGCGTTATCTTCGACCAAGGGCAATCGTTGTACTAGTGCTCGAGAGTGATCTTCAGTCTCCTGTGAACGCTGTTCACACTCCTCTAGTCGGTTTCTTACGAGTTCATCCGCACCTAGGGCGGCGGTCATTGAATCCTGAATTATGCTTACAGAGAGGTTTGTATCCTCTTGTTCTTGCTGGAGTTGGGCTATGTGATCCAGCGCTTGGCGAAGTAGGTAGGTCATCCGGTGTTGTTCTCGTTCGAGATGTTCGAGCCTTTGTTCCTGACGGCGGAGTTGGGTAGTCAACACTGGCACTGTGAGATGTGCCGAGTTCTGAAAGTTATGAACAGGATAGGGGCTGGTTCGAGGTGACCTTGTGTTCCTCCTGGCTACACGTGGGTTTCGTGACCCATGTGGGTGAGAGTGTGACGGATTAGGTGGTGTGTTTGCCATTCCTGTGGCAGAGTGTAAGTAAGACGAGGCTAATATATATAGGCATATAATATCCAGCCTATAGTCTAGCACGTATCAAGTAATGGTCCGGTTCTCTCGTGGTCAGAGTCAACTAACGCATTCCTGTTCGACACAACCATTTCAATCCTCACATCATCTTTCCTTAATTGTACATAGTTGATCAGGCTATGTTAAATTAAAGTCGTATGATGTAATTCCTGAACCAATCATGCCTAGTAAGGGAATACTGCCTAATGGTCATAGTCTAGGCCCACTAAATGCAACCTAGTTCACTATAACCTTAGGCTCTGATACCAATCTGTAACACCCCCAAATTTAGTGATTTGCGGAAGCATATTTGGGTGTTACTAATCAATATACAAAGCACAAGATATACAGCAAACGACCTCTAAATGAGACGTTTTGTAAAATAATTACATTTCATAATTAAATCGTTTGAAAACATATAGTTTTCTTTACAAACATATGTAAGCCTAGAGTCCGCGTATGTGGCGGGAGATTCTATTACATAACCATAGTTACAAAAGATAATGCCAAAGAATCTCCGTTAAATGCAGTTTGGAAATCATGCGACTCTAGCTAGTAATCCTGGAGTTTCTCCTACTCCGTAAGTGTACCTGAGAATACATGCTAAGAAGGGTCAACCAAAAGGTTGGTGAATCTCACAGGTTTATCAGTAAATAATCAGTTTGAACACAAGATTTCATCAGTAGTGCCCGTAGGCGTATATCAAGTATTTGCAAATCTCGCAAAAGTAAAGTAATCAAGTTATACCGTTGCCATGAGGCTCATAATCGAAGCTTAACCCGTAAATAATCAGTTGCTCCCGTGACATGCTCGAAATTGAGCAAGCATAAGTAACGAAATAATAGTCGCCCGTTTATACATAACGGTTCGTGGTAGCGCTACTACCCCGGGCGGGGAGGGTCATTTCCCTAATGGATCCATTAACTACTGTTCGCGCTTAAGTACATAACTAACGATATATGATGGAGAGACTTCAGTAAATAGTAAGTAACTCATGCAATTCCCGTTTGGTATAGTAAACAGTTTAGTACTTGTGTTCAAGAAAAATCAGTAGCATGTATCTCCCCCAATAAGTTAAAACAGTAAAAGTGGGGCCGTAAGACTCACCTGAGTCAAGCAGTGGTAAATAGCAAGTAGTAGTAAAGCAAGTAGGTTCTCCGAACCCGTGACCTTCTAGTGCCTAAACACGTAAGGTTAAGTAAGTAGATGTCTCGCAAGACCATCTAGGCTAGTTGTTCATACAACCCGTTGTGTTTAAATGTTGGTTTGTTCGCGTTCGTAACAAAGTATACGGCCCGTTGGTGATTTGTTATAATTAAAGTTTATCATTCAATACGCAGATTAAAGTAATTGTAATAGGAAAGTATGTTTTATTATGATTGTTAGGTCGTATCGTATAAGAATTTGAGGTTGTAAAAGTTCGACACTTAGTGAAAATGTGAGTTTTCAAGGTTCTGGTTTGTGCGACGTAGCATGCGACGTTGCAAGCGACGTAAGGTGCGACGTAGGCAGGTACGTCGCATGATGCGACCTTCGCAAATCAATGCGACGTAGGGGGCGACGTCGCTAATGCGACGTTGGTTCGGTTTGCGACGTTAAAGTCTACGTCGCTACGTGCGACGTCCGCAAGTTAATGCGACGTAATAGGCTGCGTCGCTAGTGCGACGTTGAGGTTTTTGTGCGACGTAGGTCGCGACGTCGCAGAGGCCCCTGGCCAGGTGCGACGTAGCGGTCTGTTGGCCGGAAAATGTGCCGAAAATGAGTTTTCCGGTTTCCGTTCGGTCCAAATCTTTTACCCAACCCTTATATGAACATAATAAGCCTATTTAAACCATAAACTAGTAAAAATGATCAAAAACGAGAGATGTCGGGATTTGTCGGAAACTTACAAAGTGTCGGATTGAAAATCCGAAAAGATAGGAAGGTAGATCGTGTTGCGGTGGTCGTTTTCTTCCAAAGAGATGATGAGATCCAAGGTCGTTTAGTATGTTTATTTGTCGTTTTTGTGAGGTTGTGGGTTTTGTGGTTAGTTGGTGGATTTGAGAGAAAAGGGTGAAAGAGAGAGAGAGAGAGAAAAATGAAATGAGAAGAAAAGGTGGAGAATGGGAGGTTATCTCCCATTTTCGCTCCGCGTTCTCGCTCCGGGTGGTGTTCATTTTCTCCGTCGTTTAGGCGTTAAATATTTATTTTACGCGTTTAATTATATTTCAAAAATCATAAATCTTGTTAAATAATTTATTTAAATTATTTCCTTAAATCTTTAATAGTTTAAATTAAATTTAATTACTTTTGTTATTAAATCGTGTAAGTTTTAATCGTGTAATACGAGGCAGTTACTATTTGTTATAAAATAGCATTTCGGTCATAGTTGCGTTATTTTAGTTTATAAACATTTGTTCACCAACGTCCGTGTTAATCGAATAGAATTTCATTCTATTTAAGTTGCGTACGATTTAAGCCAAATCGCAAGGTTGTATATATTCACCAACATATAATCTGATACATAAATTAGCCTAACACAGAACTAATTACATGTATTCACAAAGTATTAGGCACTAATTCTAGTCCTAATTTGCCGGTTGTTACAGTATACATGGATGTATGTCGACCATTCCGATGCGCCATAAAAGATGGAAATCGCTACTATGTTATTGATGACTTTAGTAGACATGGATATGTTTATCTGATTAAACATAAGTCAGACACTTTTGAAAGTTCAAAAGGTGTTAGGACGTAATATAGAGAACCAAACGGGCAGAAAGATAAAGGTACTCCAATCTGAAGGGGGGGGGGGGGGGGGGGGGGGGGAGAAGACCTTAGTATCAAGTTACTTGATCATCTTAGACACTGTGAAATAGTTTCACAGTTGACTCCTCCTAGAACACCATAGCTTAATGGAGTTGCTGAGAGGAAGGATAGAATCCTGTTGGACATGGTTCAATCAATGATGAGTCAGGTAACACTTCTAATAAGCTTATGGGGTTAGGCATTATAAAAGATTGCACATATCTTAAATCTAGTACACCAAGAAAGTTTCTAAGATGACTTATGAGATGTGGAAGAGAAAAAGTTTTTCTCTTGGGCATATCCAGATCTGGGGCTGTGAAGTTATCGTTAGACGAGAAACTTAGCACAGACTATAAGCTAGATCTGAAAAGTATCTTTTCATCGGTTATCCATAGAAGTCGTTTAGATATTTGTTGCTCAAATTAAAAGGGAGTGTTTCTTGAGAGAGAAATAATATCTAAAGAGGACAGTGGGAGTACAGTTGATCTTGAAGAAATTCAAGGATCTATCGATGAAGAACCTATAGAAAACACTGACACTCAAAAAGAGGTGGTGACACTTGTTGAACTTGATAACATATCCTTTCCCGCTCGCAGTTGTAGAGTTAGCAAACCTCCTTGGTTCTATTATGGTTTCCATAAAGAAGAACAGGATAAGATTAGTGACAGTACACTAATTGAATAAGATGAGTCTGCTAACTACAAAGGAAGCGATGGTAGGCCCTAAGGCTGCTAAGTGGAAGGAAGCTGTGAAAAGTAAGATTCAGACTATGTCTGACAAACTAAGTTTGGAATTTGGTTGGCACTACACTCGGTCTCAAGACGGTGAGTTGTAGGTGTATCTTTAAGAGGAAGATAGACATGGATGGGAAGTACACACTTATAAAGCTAGGATGGTAGCGAAGGGCTATACTCAAACCTTCGGGATTGATTATGAGGAAACCTTCTAACCAATAGCTGAAATATAGTCAATTAGGATATTGCTTACAATAGCTGCATTTCATGGTTATGAAATTTGGCAGATGAATGTAAAAACCGCTTTCCTTAACAGGAAACTGATAGAGGATGTGTTCAAGGCACAACCGGAAGGTTTTGAAAATGCAAAGTATCCTAATAGAGTGTGTAAGCTTCAGAAGACCATTTATGGACTTAAACAGGCTTCTCGTAGCTGGAATCTCTGCTTCCATGAGAAAGTCAAACAGTTTAGATTTTCTAGAAGCAAAGATGAGTCCAACATATGTGTCAAAGTCAGTGGGAGCATTGTAGTCTTCCTGGTATTATATGTGGATGATATAATACTCATAGGAAATGTAATCCCAACATTACAAGGTGTAAAGAGTTGATTGGGAGAATATTTCGCTGTGAAAGATTTGGAAGATACAATATATTCTTGGTACAAAGATTTACAGAGATATGTTGAAAATGTCTCAAAGGACTTAACCAGGACATGTACTTAGAATGAAATTTTGAAAATTTTTAGAATGGAGAATTCTAAGAAAGGGAATCTACCCTTACATCATGGCATAAAGATTACTAAAAGATTAGTGTCCAAAGACTGCATAAGATTGGACTAAATGAGTCGAGTCCCATAGGCTTCGGCTATAGGATCGATCATACATGCCATGAAGTATACAAGACCCAATGTCTCATTTGCTTGGAGCATAGTGAGTTGACATCAGCAGAATCCTGGTAAAGGTTATTAGTACAGCTGTAAAGAATATTCTTAAGTATTTGAGAAATACTAAAGACAGGTTCTTAGATTATGGTCGAGAAGAGAAATTTAGAGTAACGATTTATATTGATGTAAGTTTAAAAACAGATAGAGATGATAGTCGTTCACAGTCTGGTTGGGTACTCTTACTGAATGGGGAACGATAAGATTGAAAAGTTCAAAGCAAGATATAATAACAAATAGGAATATGAGTATATTGAAACTTGCGAGACTTCAAAGGAAGTCATCTGGATGAGGAATTTCAATGGTGATCTTGGAAGGTGTTCCAATAGTACGAATCCCATTGAAATATTATGTGATGATGGAAAGTCCAAAGCACATTGAAAGAAAAATACCATTTTGTTCAAAGGAAGGTATAAAAGGGACACATGATTGTGATGGAGACATGATCAGTAAACATGCTAGGAGCATAGGTTTACGAGATAAAGTTTTAGTTGTTAGTTTGATTTTGAAACATTACAAACAATGATGGGAACTAGAATAGACTTGGTGATAAGTAATGAAGATTTATTTATTGGAAGGAGTTCTACCATTTACTATCGTTTGTCATTGTGTTTCAGTTTAGCATGTTTAGACACCACTTCCAGAGTAATTATAATTACTCAAACCTCCTCAGTCGATCACACTATAGGAAGTATGTGGTGAATTAAGACTGTCATGGAGTGCTAGTAGATTGTCTATGGAGATTAGACATTGCATGGAGATTGCGGCAACACTCATGGGTACTTAATGGGGATTTAAGTATAGGAGAAACCCGCACTCATGGAAGTTACTTCATGGATTGAAATCACGAGTAACTCTGAGATGATAATATCTTATATTCTTAAAATGGAGATACATTTGAGTTTCCAGTTTTCAAGTCTGTTATACTTTAGTTTATTCAAACGCTGTGCGTAAATGCTAGTCATAAAAGATACGCAAGGGTATGACATGATGAGTTGACTAGTACTATGTATGTGAAATTTATTTGTTCCTTTTGCCTAAGAGGAAAAGAGATATCCATGGGCCCTCTGATGATTAAATGTTGACTCATAAAGTGCTTGGCCAAGCCAGGACTAAATTGATATGTACAATTCAGTGGTCCCATATAGTCAAAATTGATCGGAAATCAGAAAACATAATCTTGAATCTGAAGATTGAAAGAAAAAAAAATCCGTGTCCCAGTTTCATACGATATCTGAAACAAAGGAATATATGATCACTTATCTAAAAGGACTGTCACTGGATATGATCAGAGTTCGGCAGATGCATTGGATGGCACCTCTACTTAGGATAGAGACGGACCAATAGTAGTTGATGACTTGTCCAAGTGGGAGACTGTTGGAAATAGTGTTCAAGGTCATAACTAATTGGTAAGACTATTCTAAAGGTAGAATCCTTTTTGGGTTGCTTTCGATGAACAGTAAGAGATACAATAAGAGAGATAATATTAATTAGAATTAATATTGTAGTTAATTAATTAGTTTGTTAATTTATCATAGTTGATAAATTAATTAATAGCTAAAAGAAATTAACAGAAACTAAAAAGAATATTTGGTTATTTTATTAATTGGATATTAAATAGAAACTAAAAGGAATATTCTGGAAGTGAGTTCCAACTGACGGTTGGAAGGTTCAACCGGCGGTTGGAGGTTAGGGTTTGTAAGGCGGTGCGACGCGTGTTTGACTTGGGAAAGGATTAATCCCAACCGCCGGCTGAAGGCTTCAACCGGCGGTTGGAGGTCGTCTGAAGTTGTCCCACATCGGCCATGGATTAAAACCCAAGGCTCCCTCTCCCTTATAAATAGAGGCCTAATCCAAGGTTTCCAATTGAAAGACCGTAGGATCGATACACGATTCGGAATTTCGATTTACTTTGCGGAATAAGTAAAACGATCAAGAACAAGTAGTTGAACGAGTAATATGAGATGAACGAGTGATAGAATAAACGTATATCAAAACTGTTGTAATATCAGATTGTTTACAAAGCTCTCGAATTTTCTCTCTCACTAGAAAATGAATATAACGTGAAAGTGTAACTCTCTCTTCAAAAATCCTCACCTGAAAGTCACTCACTTGACGTATATATGTGATGTATTTATATACATACACATATACCATGCGACAATATACATACACATATACTATGCAATAATCACATTTAGACTAGCGAGAATTAAAAACACACTTGAGAAAATCAAACAGTCAACTACAATCTAGCTAAAAAGTTTTATTCAAACTATTGTCACAAAATGTTAGAACACTTTGTTCTAACAAACTCCCCCTTGACAATAACTTGGATAAGTCTTCGAATCTTCAACATTAGCTTGATTGATGAGCTTGATGAGAGAGAGAGAATTATCTTCGAGCATAAAATCTAACCTTCACAAAATCTAACTGTTCCCTATTCTGATAGCATCAGAATATATCATAACTCCCCCTGAACAGTAGATTTTATCTCCTTGGTCTTGTATCAACTAAGTAGAAACAACTTTAGGAACCCATCTGAGCATGGTTCCAACAGGTTTAGACAGCCCTAACAGTCATCGATAAGTTGTATCTACATAATCCAAGGACATCGAATTCCATCTAGAAAAGAAACGCGGTGTTTCAGATCTAAATTGTTGTCGTGGAATCGATAGTGAAGAAGTTCGCCTTTGGGAGAAAGGAACAAAATATGGAGGTTGCTTTAACACCATACGATGACATCGTAAAGGTGATAACGCAAACAGCTGTGCCCGTGTGTATGCACAAGATTTTGTTTGTCTTGATTCTGAAAAAGGTTGTATCGATGCTGAAGAAGCTCTTTTTGTCTTCTTTTGATGTCCTGAAACCGATTTGTTGACATACGTGACCTTTACAGAATCCCAAAAATCAACCTTTTTATGAGTTGATTGTGATTTCTTAGAATACTTATTATTCTTTTGCAAAGAGTAATTAGTAAACTGAGAAATCTTTTTCTCACACGAAGATTTACTTGTGTAAATCTTTTTGACAACCTTTTCAGGTTGTTTTGCAGAGCGAGAGTTTTGAGAGAGTTGACCACGAAGATCTTGAATAGTCTTCAAAGCAAGACTATGATCTTCTTGTAGCTTAATTAGCTCCGTGTGTTGACTCTGAAGTTCTAGAATCTGTTTTTCCATTTTGACTATTTTTGAGCACATTTCGTTACGTTCATTCTCCATAATGAGTTTTTGAGAGTGAAGAACTTTGATTTCATCTTCTTTCTTTACCAATTCCTCCTTAACCTCTTCATCAAATCTTTTTGATTTATTGTTTCTTTTCCAAGCTTGTGAAAGAGCATCCCACAAATCAAATGATGTTCTCATATTTTTGTACCACTGAACTTCAGCAGTTGGTAAACATGCCAAAATTAATTCAAACAATTCCTTGTCCATATCACTTCCCTCATAAGGCTCAGTAATAAAAACCCATGAATTTGGATTTTTCAAGAAAACCAAATCTTCAAAGATACGTTGCCATCGATCAAAATCTTTGTAAAATAACATTTGAAGATTTGTTTTCGTACTCCCTTTCAAAAACTGCATTTTAAATCGTGGTTTTCCCAAAATATTGTCCTGGTACTGTCACTTGAAGCACAAAGTACAACCTTCCAAAGCTCTAGTCAAAATAAAAGTCTCTTGAACCCTCTCCTTTGATTTGAGCTGGTTCAATTTTCGTTGACCCGGTTCACTTATGATCTTTGAACCTTGTACAAATTCCACAACTAATTGTACAACCACCTTTTATTGATCCTTTCAATTTGATCTTCTCTTTCACTTGAAACCTAATGAGCTACCTGTAACTTCAAAAAATTTAACTTTCGTTTCCTTTAATAGAAAAACAGCTTTGTTATACTTCCATCAAACAAACTTCAACAATAAACTTTCGAAAATAAGACTTGGCAAAGAATATCAAACATTTAATACGACAATTCAACTCCGAGAATAAGAATTCTGAAAACATCACACTGTGCGAGAGTCAACAATCCGAGAATAGGTAGTCACTGTTAATCCGACAATAGTTATACTATTCTTGCGACAATGAAGTACTGTTTATACGACAATGCTTATTCTCGCAAACATCAAAATATCCCGCCTAAAAGTTATTGTCGGAAGAAAGCGGTTACACCAAGAATTGTCGCACTGTACAAATCACGTAATTCAAGCAACTTCTGAATCTGCTCGAAAATGATCAAAACAATGAACAATCACTTCTAGCTTGATCGGAAATGATTCAGAATACTAGAACCGGCTTTAAACAATCGAAGAATTAGTAAGAACGCTACTAATTTTGTCAAAAGTCATTCTTTCCGTACAACAAACAAACACCGATTTACTCCGATCAATATACTGCAAATTAACTCACAATGATGATGAATTAATCCTCGTGATACAAAGATAAACACTCGTAAGACGTAAATCAATCGAAATCCAGCTGAAACTCTTTCAAAACAATGCCGAAAAATTCCGTAACTATTCGAAACTTTTCGAAGCTTATCGAAATTCTTCGAACAGCTGAAATTATCTTTGTAATACAGTCACAAACCCTCGCAAACACTTAATCGGTGAATATACAATCTAAACATGTTGTTCGTACAGCAAGTATGTAACCGAATCGATTTCGAAATGTCAAAATAATTCCGATGATAGTTCTTCACAAAACTCGATCGAAAACGTGATCAAAACTTGTTATAACCCTTCCGAAGTATCGTGTCCCGCTCTGATACCAATTGAAAGACCGTAGGATCGATACACGATTCGGAATTTCGATTTACTTTGCGGAATAAGTAAAACGATCAAGAACAAGTAGTTGAACGAGTAATATGAGATGAACGAGTGATAGAATAAACGTATATCAAAACTGTTGTAATATCAGATTGTTTACAAAGCTCTCGAATTTTCTCTCTCACTAGAAAATGAATATAACGTGAAAGTGTAACTCTCTCTTCAAAAATCCTCACCTGAAAGTCACTCACTTGATGTATATATGTGATGTATTTATATACATACACATATACCATGCGACAATATACATACACATATACTATGCGACAATCACATTTAGACTAGCGAGAATTAAAAACACTTGAGAAAATCAAACAGTCAACTACAATCTAGCTAAAAAGTTTTATCCAAACTATTGTCACAAAATGTTAGAACACTTTGTTCTAACACCAATCATCCCAGATTCGAGTTTACTTCGTTTCTTTCTCTCTTTCTCATTCCTAATCCTTGTGAGAGTTTACACGACGTAGAGTCGGGACCCTAGGATTTAGAGTTTCTCTTTGTTCACGGGTGTGAAGCATTAGAGGTATTCTATTTTGGGTACTTGCCGTCCAAAGCATGGAAGGTGGAGCAAGGAGTCTGCGTGAAGGTTCTGCAAGGTGGTCTGCGCATGAGAAATTGGTTTTCTCAAAGGTTAGTATTTTTCTTATTTATCTATTTATTTTGTATTATCGCTTTCGTTTATTAAGTCAAGGTCCTTATGGTTTAGTTTCCTAGTTGATTTAGATTAATTGTTATTTTTTCGCTGTATAAGTTAATCTAGTTAGGGAATAGAAAACCCAACAGTATTTGGGTTGGTGTACCAGCGGGAAAGTGAAAGTTTGTTATGTAGGTTTTCAAGGTTGTGACTGCATTCTCACGAGTACGCGTTGGTCGTTGACAAGTCGGTGGCAGGATCCGATGTGGCTGTAATCGACGAGTTGAGGAGATGGGTATCTCTTGAAAGAATTTTGTGGTTGAAGTCGTTGCATACTTCAATGCATCTTCTTAGGCTAGAAGATGGTGGTGCGGATAACCGGAGAGTGGTCCCAGTTTAGTAGCGGTGTTCAGTTAGATTTGTATATCGAAAGTCTTCCGATTCTGCGAGGTCGAGCAAGCGTGTCCCGTATGATTTCCGGCTGTATTGGTTAATTTAAGAAAGAGTGTTATTAAAGGGGCGGTGAAGTTTGAAGTTAAGGGTTAAGACTTAGGTGTGGTTAAATCTTCAAGTGGGAGATTGTTGGGTGTGAAGATTGTAAGAAGGATACGATGAAACCTAAAAGCTAAAGGTTTGGACTTCGCTATGCCATGAAATTACTTCGCAATGACAAGTCATGTGGGGTTTTGATCAGACGGTAGATCGCGTTGCCACAATATTTCATGGCAGTGCGAAGTCATAGTTGGCGATGCCACCAAATTATTTCGCAGCTCGAAGTCTGGTTGGCCAGAAAACTTGTTTTTCAAGACTTTCCTTTTATCGTTTGCACTATATATTGTAACCCCTACTCTTGTAAAACCGAGAGCCACGAAAATAATAAAAAAAACTCTCTCGGTTTGGCCCCGTGGACTAAACCAATCTAAGTTGGAGATGGATATAACCACGTTAAATCCTTATATCATTTACATTCTTGTATCGCATTTATTTATCTTGTTAATTGCTTTGTTAGCGATTTGTTTATTCGTTTATTGTTGTGGGTGCAATTGTGATCAATTATGCGCGTTGTTTGGGTCCTAAATTCCTTACAAGTACTTATTTACAATTATGTATTAAGCTAATTACATATATTAAACTGCATTTATCTTTATTATTGGCATTTTATTACAATTCGACCTTTTGTGATGGTCTTTTAGATCAATGTTTAGTCATCTAAAAGTTTACATGGTTTATTATGTTGTTTTAACATATTCGCTTTTTTAGAAGAACTGTACACTTGGATGGATCGAGTGATCAAAAGCTGCAAAACAGTAGGTTCATGAAGCCGTTAGTACTGTATTTTCTGGATGAGACTAATCACTTAGCATAATTAGTTATATGTTTTGATTATAGATGGCTTTCGATTTAGATTTATTTTTGCAGCAAACGTATTTCACAGAGAAATTAAGCATCAATGATCGTGGCAAAAGCTGATTGCAAAATCAATATCCGTGACTTCGGTCTTGCAAGAAAAATTACCTTTTATGATACACAAGAGTTGCCTTTAATCCGTGACTTCGGTTTTTTTTTTTTTTTTTTTGCTAATGTGTCAGTTCTTCAATTCATTCTATGTGTTTTTATCTCTATGTACTATTATATCGACTAATTGGGAGCCATTATTATATAAAAATAAGTGTTAGGAATTTGCAGCGGAAACATCCAACTAACAACAACCTATTGTTAGCAAAAAACAAACTCAAACAACGCTCGTGTAATAATAATAAACGGATATTTAAACAAAGAAAACAAGATAAACGAACAATACGAACACAAGGATTTAACGTGGTTATGTCCAATCTCCAATTGGAGATTGGTTTAGTCTACGGGCCAAACCAAAGAGTTTTTTCTGTATTACTATTACGGCTCAAGGATTATAAATACAATAGGGTTATATTTATAGGGGATAAGTAACTTAGCCAACAAGCTAAACCTAAACCCTGGCCCACCCATTAATATTCACAAGCCCAACAATCTCCCACTTGAAGATTAATGAACTCAAAACCAGTAATCTTTCAGAATCCGCCCATTCAACAATGTTACCCGTTCAAACCTCATACCGCCGAAACACCATTCAGGACAGGCCGCTCGACCACACAGAGCCGGAAGACTTTAGACACAAAGCTACCAGAACACTCACATCATGAAACTGGGACCACTCTCTAACCATCATTATCATCTTCTAGGCCCAAGAAGATTCATTGAAGCGTGCGAAAACTCCAACCACAGGATTCTTTCAAGAGACACTCATCTCTTCAACTCGTCGATTATAGCCACATCTGATCCTGCCACAGACATGTCAACGACCATCCGTACAGAAATTTTGTCTACCCAATTTTCCTTCCCAGCAATCAGAAAATCGCCGATAGAATAACCCGTAGATCATCATCAAGGTTTGTCTGTGTGAACGCAGTCACAACCTTGAAATATACTTCTTCATAATTCGCTTTCCCACTGGTACACCGACCCGAAACGTAGCTACGATTTCAATGAACATAATTTCTTCCACTCAGCCAGCTCCCACTGTATGAATAAAAATAACTACCGCAGCTATCTGAGAAGACTCTCGTTCATAACACCCGGTCAGTCGCAGATTACTTTGCCATTGGAGAGTAAAAAATGAAGGTCCGAATGCTCTAGTGTTGCCGGAGGCCGCAAACTAAACCCGTAGAAACTCGAGATCCATCAATAGCATAACCATCTCAAGACTCCCATTAGTTGCCAAACTCCCACTAGCTTCGACAATTCCCTAGGTTACCAAACTCCTAAGAGTTCCCGATACTCTTAACAATATCTCGAAAGCTCATCAGGACTAACATATTATCCGTCTCTAACACACTTGAAAAATTACGAATTGGTTCTTCAAGAAGATCCGCTCAATTGTTTAACCAAACTCATCAACCGATACCAGAGCCCAGCCAAACGCGTTCTATCTGGCTTCTTCTACATATCAACCAATAAACTCAAGTGTGCGAGCTCTAACCTGCCTAAACATTCCGAAACATTCGCCCCTAATTTGTACTTGGATGTGAAATATGACTCTTAAAGAAAATAAATTGCAAATACGATATTCACACTTTTTGAGTGCCAAAATTTGCCCCTAATTTGTATTTCTAAGTGAAATATGACTCTCAAGGAAAATAAATTGCAAATACGATAATTTGTATTTGGATGTGAAATATGACACTAAAGGAAAATAAATTGCAAATACGATATTCACACTTTTTGAGTGTCAAATTTACCCCTAATTTGTATTTGGATGTGAAATATGACTCATAAGGAAAATAAATTGCAAATACATTCTTCACACTTTTTGGGTGGCAAATTTGCCCCTAATTTGTATTTCGAATTGAAATATGACTCTTAAGGAAAATAAATTGCAAATACAATATTCACACTTTTTGAGTGGCAAATTTAACCCTAATTTGTATTTGGATGTGAAATATGACTCTTAAGGAAAATAAATTGCAAATACGATATTCAAACTTTTTGAATGACAAATTTGCCCCTAATTTGTATTTCTAAGTGAAATAAGACTCTTAAGAAAAATAAATTGCAAATACGATATTCACACTTTTTGAGTGGCTAATTTGCCCCTAATTTGTGATTCTAAGTGAAACTTGGCTCTTAAGGAAAATAAATTGCAAATACGATATTCACACTTTTTGAGTGGCAAATTTGCCCCTAATTTGTATTTGGATGTGAAATATGACTCTTAAAAAAAAGAAATTGGAAATACGATATTCACACTTTTTGAGTGGCAAATTTGCCCTTAATTTGTATTTGAATGTGAAATATACTCTTAAGGAAAATAAATTGCAAATACAATAATTTGTAGTTAGATGTGAAATTTGACTCGTAAGAAAAATAAATTGCAAATATGATATTGACACTTTTTGAGTGACAAATTTGCCCCTAATTTGTATTTGGATGTGAAATATGTCTCTTAAGAAAAATAAATTGCAAATACGATATTCACACTTTTTGAGTGGAAAATTTGCCCCTAATTTGTATTTCGAAGTGAAATATTACTCTTAAAGAAAATATATTGCAAATACAATAGTCACACTTATTGAGTGGCAAATTTGCCCCTAATTTGTATTTCGAAGTGAAATATGACTCTTAAGGAAAATAAATTGCAAATACGATATTCACCCCTTTTGAGTGGCAAATTTGCCTCTAAATTGTACTTGGATGTGAAATATGACACTTAAGGAAAATAAATTGCAAATACGATATTCACACTTTTTGAGAGGCAAATTTGCCCCTAATTTGTATTTGGATGTGAAATATGACTCTTAAGGAAAATAAATTGCAAATACGATCTTCACACTTTTTGGGTGCCAATTTGCCCCTAATTTGTATTTCGAATTGAAATATGACTCTTAAGGAAAATAAATTGTAAATACGATATTCACACTTTTTAAGTGGCAAATTTGCCCATAATTTGTATTTGGATGTGAAATATGGCACTTTAGGAAAATAAATTACAAATACGATATTCACACTTTCTGAGTGGCAAATTTGCTCCTAATTTATATTTGGATGTGAAATATGACTCTTAAGGAAAATAAATTGCAAATACGATATTAAAACTTTTTGAATGACAAATTTGCCCCTAATTTGTATTTCTATGTGAAATATGACTCTTAAGAAAAATAAATTGCAATACGATATTCACACTTTTTGAGTGGCAAATTTGCCCCTAATTTATGATTCTAAGTGAAACATGGCTCTTAAGGAAAATAAATTGCAAATACGATCTTCACACTTTTTGGGTATCAAATTTGCCCCTAATTTGTATTTCGAATTGAAATATGACTATTAAGGAAAATAAATTGCAAATACGATATTCACACTTTTTGAGCGGCAAATTTGCCCCTAATTTGTATTTGAATATGATATATGACTCTTAAGAAAAATAAGTTGCAAATACGATATTCACACTTTTTGAGTAGCAAATTCACCCTTAATTTGTATTTGGATGTGAAATATGACACTTAAGGAAAATAAATTGCAAATACGATATTAACACTTTTTGAGTGACAAATTTGCCCCTAATTTGTATTTGGATGTAAAATATAACTCATAAGGAAAATAAATTGCAAATACGATATTCACACTTTTTGTGTGGCAAATTTGCCCCTAATTTGTATTTCGAAGTGAAATATGACTCTTAAAGAAAATAAATTGCAAATACGATAGTCACACTTTTTGAGTGGCAAATTTGCCCCTAATTTGTATTTCGAAGTGAAATATGACTCTTAAGGAAAATAAATTGCAAATACGATATTCACACTTTTTGAGTGGCAAATTTGCCTCTAATTTCTATTTCTAAGTGAAATATGACGCTTAAGGAAAATAAATGGCATATACGATATTCACACTTTTTGAGTGGCAAATTTGCCCCAAATTTGTATTTGGAAGTGAAATATGACTCTTAAGGAAAATAAGTTGCAAAATTCGATATTCACACTTTTTGAGTGGAAAATTTGCCCCTAATTTGTATTTGGATGTGAAGTATGACTCTTAAGGAAAATAAATTGCAAATACAATATTCACACTTTTTGAGTGGCAAATTTGCCCCTAATTTGTATATCGAAGTGAAATATGACTCTTAAGGAAAATTAATTACAAATACGATATTCACACTTTTTGAGTGACAAATTTGCCCCTAATTTGTATTTGGATGTGAAATATGACCCTTAAGGAAAATAAATTGCAAATACCATTTTCACACTTTTTGAGTGGCAAATTTGCCCCTAATTTGTATATTTCGAAGTGAAATATGACTCTTAAAAAAAATAAGTTGCAAATACGATATTCACACTTTTTAAGTGGCAAATTCGCCCCTAATTTGTATTTGGATGTGAAATATGACACTTAAGGAAAATTAATTACAAATACGATATTCACACTTTTTCAGTGGCAAATTTGCCCCTAATTTGTATTTGGATGTGAAATATGACTTTTAAGGAAAATAAATTGCAAATACGATCTTCACACGTTTTGGGTGGCAAATTTGCCCTAATTTGTATTTCGAATTGAAATATGACTCTTAAGGAAAATAAATTGCAAATACGATATTCACACTTTTTAAGTGGCAAATTTAACCCTAATTTGTATTTGGATGTGAAATATGACTCTTAAGGAAAATAAATTAAAAATACGATATTAAAACCTTTTTAATGACAAATTGGCCCCTAATTTGTATTTCCATGTGAAATATGACTCTTAAGAAAAATAAATTGTAAATACGATATTCACACTTTTTGAGTGGCAAATTTAACCCTAATTTGTATTTGGATGTGAAATATAACTCTTAAGGAAAATAAATTGCAAATACGATATTCAAACTTTTTGAATTACAAATTTGCCCCTAATTTGTATTTCTAAGTGAAATAAGACTCTCAAGAAAAATAAATTGCAAATACGATATCCACACTTTTTGAGTGGCTAATTTGCCCCTAATTTGTGATTCTAAGTGAAACTAGGCTCTTAAGGAAAATAAATTGCAAATACGATATTCACACTTTTTGAGTGGCAAATTTGCCCCTAATTTGTATTTGGATGTGAAATATGACACTTAAAAAAAAGAAATTGGAAATACGATATTCACACTTTTTGAGTGGCAAATTTGCCCTTAATTTGTATTTGAATGTGAGATATGACATTTAAGGAAAATAAATTGCAAATACGATAATTTGTAGTTAGATGTGAAATTTGACTCTTAAGAAAAATAAATTGCAAATATGATATTCACACTTTTTGAGTGACAAATTTGCCCCTAATTTGTATTTTGATGTGAAATATGACTCTTAAGGAAAATAAATTGCAAATACGATATTCACACTTTTTGAGTGGAAAATTTGCCCCTAATTTGTATTTCGAAGTGAAATATTACTCTTAAAGAAAATAAATTGCAAATACAATAGTCACACTTATTGAGTGGCAAATTTGCCCCTAATTTGTATTTCGAAGTGAAATATGACTCTTAAGGAAAATAAATTGCAAATACGATATTCACCCTTTTTGAGTGGCAAATTTACCTCTAAATTGTATTTGGATGTGAAATATGACTCTTAAGGAAAATAAATTGCAAATACGATCTTCACACTTTTTGGGTGGCAAATTTGCCCATAATTTGTATTACGAATTGAAATATGACTCTTAAGGAAAATAAATTGCAAACACGATATTCACACTTTTTAAGTGGCAAATTTGCCCATAATTTGTATTTGGATGTGAAATATGGCACTTAAGGAAAATAAATTACAAATACGATATTCCCATTTTTTGAATGGCAAATTTGCTCCTAATTTATATTTGGATGTGAAATATGACTCTTAAGGAAAATAAATTGCAAATACGACATTAAAACTTTTTGAATGACAAATTTGCCCCTAATTTGTATTTCTATGTGAAATATGACTCTTAAGAAAAATAAATTGCAATACGATATTCAGACTTTTTGAGTGGCAAATTTGCCACTAATTTATGATTCTAAGTGAAACATGGCTCTTAAGGAAAATAAATTGCAAATACGATCTTCACACTTTTTGGGTGTCAAATTTGCCCCTAATTTGTATTTCGAATTGAAATATGACTCTTAAGGAAAATAAATTGCAAATACGATATTCACACTTTTTGAGTGGCAAATTTGCCCCTAATTTGTATTTGAATATGAAATATGACTCTTACGAAAAATAAGTTGCAAATACGATATTCACACTTTTTGAGTAGCAAATTCGCCCTTAATTTGTATTTGGATGTGAAATATGACACTTAAGGAAAATAAATTGCAAATACGATATTAACACTTTTTGAGTGGCAAATTTGCCCCTAATTTGTATTTGGATGTAAAATATGACTCATAAGGAAAATAAATTGCAAATACGATATTCACACTTTTTGTGTGGCAAATTTGCCCCTAATTTGTATTTCGAAGTGAAATATGACTCTTAAAGAAAATAAATTCCAAATACGATAGTCACACTTTTTGAGTGGCAAATTTGCCCCTAATTTGTATATCGAAGTGAAATATGACTCTTAAGGAAAATTAATTACAAATACGATATTCACACTTTTTGAGTGACAAATTTGCCCCTAATTTGTATTTTTCTAAGTGAAATATGACTTTTAAGGAAAATAAATGGCAAATACGATATTCACACTTTTTGAGTGGCAAATTTGCCACAAATTTGTATTTCGAAGTGAAATATGACTCTTAAGGAAAATAAGTTGCAAAATTCGATATTCACACTTTTTGAGTGGAAAATTTGCCCCTAATTTGTATTTGGATGTGAAGTATGACTCTTAAGGAAAATAAATTGAAAATACGATATTAAAACCTTTTTAATGACAAATTGGCCCCTAATTTGTATTTCTATGTGAAATATGACTCTTAAGAAAAATAAATTGTAAATACGATATTCACACTTTTTGAGTGGCAAATTTAACCCTAATTTGTATTTCTAAGTGAAATATGACTCTCAAGGAAAATAAATTGCAAATACGATAATTTGTATTTGGATGTGAAATATGACACTTAAGGAAAATAAATTGCAAATACGATATTCACACTTTTTGAGTGTCAAATTTACCCCTAATTTGTATTTGGATGTGAAATATGACTCATAAGGAAAATAAATTGCAAATACATTCTTCACACTTTTTGGGTGGCAAATTTGCCCCTAATTTGTATTTCGAATTGAAATTTGACTCTTAAGGAAAATAAATTGCAAATACAATATTCACACTTTTTGAGTGGCAAATTTAACCCTAATTTGTATTTGGATGTGAAATATGACTCTTAAGGAAAATAAATTGCAAATACGATATTCAAACTTTTTGAATGACAAATTTGCCCCTAATTTGTATTTCTAAGTGAAATAAGACTCTTAAGAAAAATAAATTGCAAATACGATATTCACACTTTTTGAGTGGCTAATTTGCCCCTAATTTGTGATTCTAAGTGAAACTTGGCTCTTAAGGAAAATAAATTGCAAATACGATATTCACACTTTTTGAGTGGCAAATTTGCCCCTAATTTGTATTTGGATGTGAAATATGACTCTTAAAAAAAAGAAATTGGAAATACGATATTCACACTTTTTGAGTGGCAAATTTGCCCTTAATTTGTATTTGAATGTGAAATATACTCTTAAGGAAAATAAATTGCAAATACAATAATTTGTAGTTAGATGTGAAATTTGACTCGTAAGAAAAATAAATTGCAAATATGATATTGACACTTTTTGAGTGACAAATTTGCCCCTAATTTGTATTTGGATGTGAAATATGTCTCTTAAGAAAAATAAATTGCAAATACGATATTCACACTTTTTGAGTGGAAAATTTGCCCCTAATTTGTATTTCGAACTGAAATATTACTCTTAAAGAAAATATATTGCAAATACAATAGTCACACTTATTGAGTGGCAAATTTGCCCCTAATTTGTATTTCGAAGTGAAATATGACTCTTAAGTAAAATAAATTGCAAATACGATATTCACCCTTTTTGAGTGGCAAATTTGCCTCTAAATTGTACTTGGATGTGAAATATGACACTTAAGGAAAATAAATTGCAAATACGATATTCACACTTTTTGAGAGGCAAATTTGCCCCTAATTTGTATTTG
This sequence comes from Helichrysum umbraculigerum, assembly GCA_949592205.1. NCBI lineage: Eukaryota > Viridiplantae > Streptophyta > Magnoliopsida > Asterales > Asteraceae > Helichrysum > Helichrysum umbraculigerum. The sequence goes on along the minus strand of CATIUR010000003.1, from coordinate 112,664,423 downwards.
GATGTGAAATATGACTCTTAAGGAAAATAAATTGCAAATACGATCTTCACACTTTTTGGGTGCCAATTTGCCCCTAATTTGTATTTCGAATTGAAATATGACTCTTAAGGAAAATAAATTGTAAATACGATATTCACACTTTTTAAGTGGCAAATTTGCCCATAATTTGTATTTTGATGTGAAATATGGCACTTTAGGAAAATAAATTACAAATACGATATTCACACTTTCTGAGTGGCAAATTTGCTCCTAATTTATATTTGGATGTGAAATATGACTCTTAAGGAAAATAAATTGCAAATACGATATTAAAACTTTTTGAATGACAAATTTGCCCCTAATTTGTATTTCTATGTGAAATATGACTCTTAAGAAAAATAAATTGCAATACGATATTCACACTTTTTGAGTGGCAAATTTGCCCCTAATTTATGATTCTAAGTGAAACATGGCTCTTAAGGAAAATAAATTGCAAATACGATATTCACACTTTTTGGGTATCAAATTTGCCCCTAATTTGTATTTCGAATTGAAATATGACTCTTAAGGAAAATAAATTGCAAATACGATATTCACACTTTTTGAGCGGCAAATTTGCCCCTAATTTGTATTTGAATATGATATATGACTCTTAAGAAAAATAAGTTGCAAATACGATATTCACACTTTTTGATTAGCAAATTCACCCTTAATTTGTATTTGGATGTGAAATATGACACTTAAGGAAAATAAATTGCAAATACGATATTAACACTTTTTGAGTGACAAATTTGCCCCTAATTTGTATTTGGATGTAAAATATAACTCATAAGGAAAATAAATTGCAAATACGATATTCACACTTTTTGTGTGGCAAATTTGCCCCTAATTTGTATTTCGAAGTGAAATATGACTCTTAAAGAAAATAAATTGCAAATACGATAGTCACACTTTTTGAGTGGCAAATTTGCCCCTAATTTGTATTTCGAAGTGAAATATGACTCTTAAGGAAAATAAATTGCAAATACGATATTCACACTTTTTGAGTGGCAAATTTGCCTCTAATTTCTATTTCTAAGTGAAATATGACGCTTAAGGAAAATAAATGGCATATACGATATTCACACTTTTTGAGTGGCAAATTTGCCCCAAATTTGTATTTGGAAGTGAAATATGACTCTTAAGGAAAATAAGTTGCAAAATTCGATATTCACACTTTTTGAGTGGAAAATTTGCCCCTAATTTGTATTTGGATGTGAAGTATGACTCTTAAGGAAAATAAATTGCAAATACAATATTCACACTTTTTGAGTGGCAAATTTGCCCCTAATTTGTATATCGAAGTGAAATATGACTCTTAAGGAAAATTAATTACAAATACGATATTCACACTTTTTGAGTGACAAATTTGCCCCTAATTTGTATTTGGATGTGAAATATGACCCTTAAGGAAAATAAATTGCAAATACCATTTTCACACTTTTTGAGTGGCAAATTTGCCCCTAATTTGTATTTCGAAGTGAAATATGACTCTTAAGAAAAATAAGTTGCAAATACGATATTCACACTTTTTAAGTGGCAAATTCGCCCCTAATTTGTATTTGGATGTGAAATATGACACTTAAGGAAAATTAATTACAAATACGATATTCACACTTTTTCAGTGGCAAATTTGCCCCTAATTTGTATTTGGATGTGAAATATGACTTTTAAGGAAAATAAATTGCAAATACGATCTTCACACGTTTTGGGTGGCAAATTTGCCCTAATTTGTATTTCGAATTGAAATATGACTCTTAAGGAAAATAAATTGCAAATACGATATTCACACTTTTTAAGTGGCAAATTTAACCCTAATTTGTATTTGGATGTGAAATATGACTCTTAAGGAAAATAAATTAAAAATACGATATTAAAACCTTTTTAATGACAAATTGGCCCCTAATTTGTATTTCCATGTGAAATATGACTCTTAAGAAAAATAAATTGTAAATACGATATTCACACTTTTTGAGTGGCAAATTTAACCCTAATTTGTATTTGGATGTGAAATATAACTCTTAAGGAAAATAAATTGCAAATACGATATTCAAACTTTTTGAATTACAAATTTGCCCCTAATTTGTATTTCTAAGTGAAATAAGACTCTCAAGAAAAATAAATTGCAAATACGATATTCACACTTTTTGAGTGGCTAATTTGCCCCTAATTTGTGATTCTAAGTGAAACTAGGCTCTTAAGGAAAATAAATTGCAAATACGATATTCACACTTTTTGAGTGGCAAATTTGCCCCTAATTTGTATTTGGATGTGAAATATGACTCTTAAAAAAAAAGAAATTGGAAATACGATATTCACACTTTTTGAGTGGCAAATTTGCCCTTAATTTGTATTTGAATGTGAGATATGACATTTAAGGAAAATAAATTGCAAATACGATAATTTGTAGTTAGATGTGAAATTTGACTCTTAAGAAAAATAAATTGCAAATATGATATTCACACTTTTTGAGTGACAAATTTGCCCCTAATTTGTATTTTGATGTGAAATATGACTCTTAAGGAAAATAAATTGCAAATACGATATTCACACTTTTTGAGTGGAAAATTTGCCCCTAATTTGTATTTCGAAATGAAATATTACTCTTAAAGAAAATAAATTGCAAATACAATAGTCACACTTATTGAGTGGCAAATTTGCCCCTAATTTGTATTTCGAAGTGAAATATGACTCTTAAGGAAAATAAATTGCAAATACGATATTCACCCTTTTTGAGTGGCAAATTTACCTCTAAATTGTATTTGGATGTGAAATATGACTCTTAAGGAAAATAAATTGCAAATACGATATTCACACTTTTTGGGTGGCAAATTTGCCCATAATTTGTATTACGAATTGAAATATGACTCTTAAGGAAAATAAATTGCAAACACGATATTCACACTTTTTAAGTGGCAAATTTGCCCATAATTTGTATTTGGATGTGAAATATGGCACTTAAGGAAAATAAATTACAAATACGATATTCCCATTTTTTGAATGGCAAATTTGCTCCTAATTTATATTTGGATGTGAAATATGACTCTTAAGGAAAATAAATTGCAAATACGACATTAAAACTTTTTGAATGACAAATTTGCCCCTAATTTGTATTTCTATGTGAAATATGACTCTTAAGAAAAATAAATTGCAATACGATATTCAGACTTTTTGAGTGGCAAATTTGCCACTAATTTATGATTCTAAGTGAAACATGGCTCTTAAGGAAAATAAATTGCAAATACGATCTTCACACTTTTTGGGTGTCAAATTTGCCCCTAATTTGTATTTCGAATTGAAATATGACTCTTAAGGAAAATAAATTGCAAATACGATATTCACACTTTTTGAGTGGCAAATTTGCCCCTAATTTGTATTTGAATATGAAATATGACTCTTACGAAAAATAAGTTGCAAATACGATATTCACACTTTTTGAGTAGCAAATTCGCCCTTAATTTGTATTTGGATGTGAAATATGACACTTAAGGAAAATAAATTGCAAATACGATATTAACACTTTTTGAGTGGCAAATTTGCCCCTAATTTGTATTTGGATGTAAAATATGACTCATAAGGAAAATAAATTGCAAATACGATATTCACACTTTTTGTGTGGCAAATTTGCCCCTAATTTGTATTTCGAAGTGAAATATGACTCTTAAAGAAAATAAATTCCAAATACGATAGTCACACTTTTTGAGTGGCAAATTTGCCCCTAATTTGTATTTCGAAGTGAAATATGACTCTTAAGGAAAATAAATTGCAAATACGATATTCACACTTTTTGAGTGGCAAATTTGCCTCTAATTTGTATTTCTAAGTGAAATATGACTCTTAAGGAAAATAAATGGCAAATACGATATTCACACTTTTTGAGTGGCAAATTTGCCCCAAATTTGTATTTGGAAGTGAAATATGACTCTTAAGGAAAATAAGTTGCAAAATTCGATATTCACACTTTTAGAGTGGAAAATTTGCCCCTAATTTGTATTTGGATGTAAAGTATGACTCTTAAGGAAAATAAATTGCAAATACAATATTCACACTTTTTGAGTGGCAAATTTGCCCCTAATTTGTATATCGAAGTGAAATATGACTCTTAAGGAAAATTAATTACAAATACGATATTCACACTTTTTGAGTGACAAATTTGCCCCTAATTTGTATTTTTCTAAGTGAAATATGACTTTTAAGGAAAATAAATGGCAAATACGATATTCACACTTTTTGAGTGGCAAATTTGCCACAAATTTGTATTTCGAAGTGAAATATGACTCTTAAGGAAAATAAGTTGCAAAATTCGATATTCACACTTTTTGAGTGGAAAATTTGCCCCTAATTTGTATTTGGATGTGAAGTATGACTCTTAAGGAAAATAAATTGAAAATACGATATTAAAACCTTTTTAATGACAAATTGGCCCCTAATTTGTATTTCTATGTGAAATATGACTCTTAAGAAAAATAAATTGTAAATACGATATTCACACTTTTTGAGTGGCAAATTTAACCCTAATTTGTATTTGGATGTGAAGTATGACTCTTAAGGAAAATAAATTGCAAATACAATATTCACACTTTTTGAGTGGCAAATTTGCCCCTAATTTGTACTCCCTCCGTCCCATATAAATATACTCCACTATTCCTTTTTTGGCTGTCCCAAATTAATTGTCCACTTCCAAAAATGGATAAAAATGATGAGCTAAAATCCTTTTATACCCCTATTTTATATATGTAAGACAAAAAAGTAGGTAAAAAGTAAGGGGTAGAATTGTCATCTTATCAAAAAGTAAGAGAGAAGTTGATGTTTTCATAAACTGCGTGTTTCTTGTCTGGGGACAATTAAATTGGGACGGTGGGAGTATATCGAAGTGAAATATGACTCTTAAGGAAAATTAATTACAAATACGATATTCACGCTTTTTGAGTGACAAATTTGCCCCTAATTTGTATTTGGATGTGAAATATGACCCTTAAGGAAAATAAATTGCAAATACCATTTTTACACTTTTTGAGTGGCAAATTTGCCCCTAATTTGTATTTCGAAGTGAAATATGACTCTTAAGGAAAATAAGTTGCAAATACGATATTCACACTTTTTAAGTGGCAAATTCGCCCCTAATTTGTATTTGGATGTGAAATATGACACTTAAGGAAAATTAATTACAAATACGATATTCACACTTTTTGAGTGGCAAATTTGCCAATAATTTGTATTTGGATGTGAAATATGACTTTTAAGGAAAATAAATTGCAAATACGATCTTCACACGTTTAGGGTGGCAAATTTGCCCCTAATTTGTATTTCGAATTGAAATATGACTCTTAAGGAAAATAAATTGCAAATACGATATTCACACTTTTTAAGTGGCAAATTTAACCCAAATTTGTATTTGGATGTGAAATATGACTCTTAAGGAAAATAAATTGAAAATACGATATTAAAACCTTTTTAATGACAAATTGGCCCCTAATTTGTATTTCTATGTGAAATATGACTCTTAAGAAAAATAAATTGTAAATACGATATTCACACTTTTTGAGTGGCAAATTTGCCCCTAATTTGTGATTCTAAGTGAAACATGGGTCTTAAGGAAAATGAATTGCAAATACGATATTCACACTTTTTGAGTGGCAAATTTGCCCCTAATTTGTATTTGGATGTTAAATATGACTCTTAAAAAAAATGAATTGCAAATACGATATTTACACTTTTTGAGTGGCAAATTTGCCCCTAATTTGTATTTTGATGTGAAATATGACTCTTAAGAAAAATAAATTGCAAATACGATATTCACACTTTTTGAGTGGCAAATTTAACCCTAATTTGTATTTGGATGTGAAATATGACTCTTAAGGAAAATAAATTGCAAATACGATATTCAAACTTTTTGAATGACAAATTTGTCCCTAATTTGTATTTTAAGTGAAATAAGACTCTTAAGAAAAATAAATTGCAAATACGATATTCACACTTTTTGAGTGGCTAATTTGCCCCTAATTTGTGATTCTAAGTGAAACTAGGCTCTTAAGGAAAATAAATTGCAAATACGATATTCACACTTTTTGAGTGGCAAATTTGCCCCTAATTTGTATTTGGATGTGAAATATGACTCTTAAAAAAAAGAAATTGCAAATATGATATTCACACTTTTTGAGTGACAAATTTGCCCCTAATTTGTATTTGGATGTGAAATATGACTCTTAAGGAAAATAAATTGCAAATACGATATTCACACTTTTTGAGTGGAAAATTTGCCCCTAATTTGTATTTCGAAGTGAAATATTACTCTTAAAGAAAATAAATTGCAAATACAATAGTCACACTTATTGAGTGGTAAATTTGCCCCTAATTTGTATTTCGAAGTGAAATATGACTCTTAAGGAAAATAAATTGCAAATACGATATTCACCCTTTTTGAGAGGCAAATTTGCCCTTAATTTGTATTTGGATGTGAAATATTACTCTTAAGGAAAATAAATTGCAAATACGATCTTCAAACTTTTTGGGTGGCAAATTTGCCCCTAATTTGTATTTCGAATTGAAATATGACTCTTAAGGAAAATAAATTGCAAATACGATATTCACACTTTTTAAGTGGCAAATTTGCCCATAATTTGTATTTGGATGTGAAATATGGCACTTAAGGAAAATAAATTACAAATACGATAATCCCACTTTTTGAGTGGCAAATTTGCTCCTAATTTATATTTGGATGTGAAATATGACTCTTAAGGAAAATAAATTGCAAATACGATATTAAAACTTTTTGAATGACAAATTTGCCCCTAATTTGTATTTCTATGTGAAATATGACTCTTAAGAAAAATAAATTGCAATACGATATTCAGACTTTTTGAGTGGCAAATTTGCCGCTAATTTATGATTCTAAGTGAAACATGGCTCTTAAGGAAAATAAATTGCAAATACGATCTTCACACTTTTTGGGTGTCAAATTTGCCCCTAATTTGTATTTCGAATTGAAATATGACTCTTAAGGAAAATAAATTGCAAATACGATATTCACACTTTTTGAGTGGCAAATTTGCCCCTAATTTGTATTTGGATGTAAAATATGACTCATAAGGAAAATAAATTGCAAATACGATATTCACACTTTTTGTGTGGCAAATTTGCCCCTAATTTGTATTTGGGTGTTAAATATTACTCTTAAGGAAAATAAATTGCAAATACGATAGTCACACTTTTTGAGTGGCAAATTTGCCCCTAATTTGTATTTCGAAGTGAAATATGACTCTTAAGGAAAATAAATTGCAAATACGATATTCACACTTTTTGAGTGGCAAATTTGCCTCTAATTTGTATTTCTAAGTGAAATATGACTCTTAAGGAAAATAAATGGCAAATACGATATTCACACTTTTTGAGTGGCAAATTTGCCCCAAATTTGTATTTGGAAGTGAAATATGACTCTTAAGGAAAATAAGTTGCAAAATTCGATATTCACACTTTTTGAGTGGAAAATTTGCCCCTAATTTGTATTTGGATGTAAAGTATGACTCTTAAGGAAAATAAATTGCAAATACAATATTCACACTTTTTGAGTGGCAAATTTGCCCCTAATTTGTATATCGAAGTGAAATATGACTCTTAAGGAAAATTAATTACAAATACGATATTCACACTTTTTGAGTGACAAATTTGCCCCTAATTTGTATTTTTCTAAGTGAAATATGACTCTTAAGGAAAATAAATGGCAAATACGATATTCACACTTTTTGAGTGGCAAATTTGCCCCAAATTTGTATTTCGAAGTGAAATATGACTCTTAAGGAAAATAAGTTGCAAAATTCGATATTCACACTTTTTGAGTGGAAAATTTGCCCCTAATTTGTATTTGGATGTGAAATATGACCCTTAAAGAAAATAAATTGCAAATACCATTTTTACACTTTTTGAGTGGCAAATTTGCCCCTAATTTGTATTTCGAAGTGAAATATGACTCTTAAGGAAAATAAGTTGCAAATACGATATTCACACTTTTTAAGTGGCAAATTCGCCCCTAATTTGTATTTGGATGTGAAATATGACACTTAAGGAAAATTAATTACAAATACGATATTCACACTTTTTGAGTGGCAAATTTGCCCATAATTTGTATTTGGATGTGAAATATGACTTTTAAGGAAAATAAATTGCAAATACGATCTTCACACGTTTTGGGTGGCAAATGTGCCCATAATTTGTATTTCGAATTGAAATATGACTCTTAAGGAAAATAAATTGCAAATACGATATTCACACTTTTTAAGTGGCAAATTTAACCCAAATTTGTATTTGGATGTGAAATATGACTCTTAAGGAAAATAAATTGAAAATACGATATTAAAACCTTTTTAATGACAAATTGGCCCCTAATTTGTATTTCTATGTGTAATATGACTCTTAAGAAAAATAAATTGTAAATAAGATATTCACACTTTTTGAGTGGCAAATTTGCCCCTAATTTGTGATTCTAAGTGAAACATGGGTCTTAAGGAAAATGAATTGCAAATACGATATTCACACTTTTTGAGTGGCAAATTTGCCCCTAATTTGTATTTGGATGTTAAATATGACTCTTAAAAAAAATGAATTGCAAATACGATATTTACACTTTTTGAGTGGCAAATTTGCCGCTAATTTGTATTTTGATGTGAAATATGACTCTTAAGAAAAATAAATTGCAAATACGATATTCACACTTTTTGAGTGGCAAATTTAACCCTAATTTGTATTTGGATGTGAAATATGACTTTTAAGGAAAATAAATTGCAAATACGATATTCAAACTTTTTGAATGACAAATTTGTCCCTAATTTGTATTTCTAAGTGAAATAAGACTCTTAAGAAAAATAAATTGCAAATACGATATTCACACTTTTTGAGTGGCTAATTTGCCCCTAATTTGTGATTCTAAGTGAAACTAGGCTCTTAAGGAAAATAAATTGCAAATACGATATTCACACTTTTTGAGTGGCAAATTTGCCCCTAATTTGTATTTGGATGTGAAATATGACTCTTAAAAAAAAGAAATTGGAAATACGATATTCACACTTTTTGAGTGGCAAATTTGCCCTTAATTTGTATTCGGATGTGAAATATGACTCTTAAGGAAAATAAATTGCAAATACGATATTAAAACTTTTTGAATGACAAATTTGCCCCTAATTTGTATTTCTATGTGAAATATGACTCTTAAGAAAAATAAATTGCAATACGATATTCAGACTTTTTGAGTGGCAAATTTGCCCCTAATTTGTATTTGGATGTGAAATATGACTCTTAAGGAAAATAAATTGCAAATACGATATTCACACTTTTTGAGTGGAAAATTTAACCCTAATTTGTATTTCGAAGTGAAATATTTTTCTTAAAGAAAATAAATTGCAAATACAATAGTCACACTTATTGAGTGGCAAATTTGCCCCTAATTTGTATTTCGAAGTGAAATATGACTCTTAAGGAAAATAAATTGCAAATACGATATTCACCGTTTTTGAGTGGCAAATTTGCCTCTAGATTGTATTTGGATGTGAAATATGACACTTAAGGAAAATAAATTGCAAATACGATATTCACCCTTTTTGAGTGGCAAATTTGCCTCTAGATTGTATTTGGATGTGAAATATGACACTTAAGGAAAATAAATTGCAAATACGATATTCACACTTTTTGAGAGGCAAATTTGCCCCTAATTTGTATTTGGATGTGAAATATTACTCTTAAGGAAAATAAATTGCAAATACGATCTTCAAACTTTTTGGGTGTCAAATTTGCCCCTAATTTGTATTTCGAATTGAAATATGACTCTTAAGGAAAATAAATTGCAAATACGATATTCACACTTTTTAAGTGGCAAATTTGCCCATAATTTGTATTTGGATGTGAAATATGGCACTTAAGGAAAATAAATTACAAATACGATAATCCCACTTTTTGAGTGGCAAATTTGCTCCTAATTTATATTTGGATGTGAAATATGACTCTTAAGGAAAATAAATTGCAAATACGATATTAAAACTTTTTGAATGACAAATTTGCCCCTAATTTGTATTTCTATGTGAAATATGACTCTTAAGAAAAATAAATTGCAATACGATATTCAGACTTTTTGAGTGGCAAATTTGCCGCTAATTTATGATTCTAAGTGAAACATGGCTCTTAAGGAAAATAAATTGCAAATACGATCTTCACACTTTTTGGGTGTCAAATTTGCCCCTAATTTGTATTTCGAATTGAAATATGACTCTTAAGGAAAATAAAATGCAAATACGATATTCACACTTTTTGAGTGGCAAATTTGCCCCTAATTTGTATTTGGATGTAAAATATGACTCATAAGGAAAATAAATTGCAAATACGATATTCACACTTTTTGTGTGGCAAATTTGCCCCTAATTTGTATTTGGATGTGAAATATTACTCTTAAGGAAAATAAATTGCAAATACGATAGTCACACTTTTTGAGTGGCAAATTTGCCCATAATTTGTATTTCGAAGTGAAATATGACTCTTAAGGAAAATAAAATGCAAATACGATATTCACACTTTTTAAGTGGCAAATTTGCCTCTAATTTGTATTTCTAAGTGAAATGTGACTCTTAAGGAAAATAAATGGCAAATACGATATTCACATTTTTTGAGTGGCAAATTTGCCCCAAATTTGTATTTGGAAGTGAAATATGACTCTTAAGGAAAATAAGTTGCAAAATTCGATATTCACACTTTTTGAGTGGAAAATTTGCCCCTAATTTGTATTTGGATGTAAAGTATGACTCTTAAGGAAAATAAATTGCAAATACAATATTCACACTTTTTGAGTGGCAAATTTGCCCTTAATTTGTATATCGAAGTGAAATATGACTTTTAAGGAAAATTAATTACAAATACGATATTCACACTTTTTGAGTGACAAATTTGCCCCTAATTTGTATTTTTCTAAGTGAAATATGACTCTTAAGGAAAATAAATGGCAAATACGATATTCACACTTTTTGAGTGGCAAATTTGCCCCAAATTTGTATTTCGAAGTGAAATATGACTCTTAAGGAAAATAAGTTGCAAAATTCGATATTGACACTTTTTGAGTGGAAAATTTGCCCCTAATTTGTATTTGGATGTGAAGTATGACTCTTAAGGAAAATAAATTGAAAATACGATATTAAAACCTTTTTAATGACAAATTGGCCCCTAATTTGTATTTCTATGTGAAATATGACTCTTAAGAAAAATAAATTGTAAATACGATATTCACACTTTTTGAGTGGCAAATTTAACCCTAATTTGTATTTGGATGTGAAGTATGACTCTTAAGGAAAATAAATTGCAAATACAGTATTCACACTTTTTGAGTGGCAAATTTGCCCCTAATTTGTACTCCCTCCGTCCCATATTAATAGTCCACTATTCCTTTTTTGGCTGTCCCAAATTAATTGTCCACTTCCAAAAATGGATAAAAATGATGAGCTAAAATCCTTTTATACCCCTACTTTATATATGTAAGACAAAAAAGTAGGTAAAAAAATAAGGGGTAGAATTGTCATCTTATCAAAAAGTAAGAGAGAAGTTGATGTTTTCTTAAACTGCGTGTTTCTTGTTTGGGGACAATTAAATTGGGACGGTGGGAGTATATCGAAGTGAAATATGACTCTTAAGGAAAATTAATTACAAATACGATATTCACACTTTTTGAGTGACAAATTTGCCCCTATTTTGTATTTGGATGTGAAATATGACCCTTAAGGAAAATAAATTGCAAATACCATTTTTACACTTTTTGAGTGGCAAATTTGCCCCTAATTTGTATTTCGAAGTGAAATATGACACTTAAGGAAAATAAGTTGCAAATACGATATTCACACTTTTTAAGTGGCAAATTCGCCCCTAATTTGTATTTGGATGTGAAATATGACACTTAAGGAAAATTAATTACAAATACGATATTCACACTTTTTGAGTGGCAAATTTGCCCATAATTTGTATTTGGATGTGAAATATGACTTTTAAGGAAAATAAATTGCAAATACGATCTTCACACGTTTTGGGTGGCAAATTTGCCCCTAATTTGTATTTCGAATTGAAATATGACTCTTATGGAAAATAAATTGCAAATACGATATTCACACTTTTTAAGTGGCAAATTTAACCCAAATTTGTATTTGGATGTGAAATATGTCTCTTAAGGAAAATAAATTGAATATACGATATTAAAACCTTTTTAATGACAAATTGGCCCCTAATTTGTATTTCTATGTGTAATATGACTCTTAAGAAAAATAAATTGTAAATACGATATTCACACTTTTTGAGTGGCAAATTTGCCCATAATTTGTGATTCTAAGTGAAACATGGGTCTTAAGGAAAATGAATTGCAAATACGATATTCACACTTTTTGAGTGGCAAATTTGCCCCTAATTTGTATTCGGATGTTAAATATGACTCTTAAAAAAAATGAATTGCAAATACGATATTCACACTTTTTGAGTGGCAAATTTGCCCCTAATTTGTATTTTGATGTGAAATATGACTCTTAAGAAAAATAAATTGCAAATACGATATTCACACTTTTTGAGTGGCTAATTTAACCATAATTTGTATTTGGATGTGAAATATGACTCTTAAAGAAAATAAATTGCAAATACGATATTCAAACTTTTTGAATGACAAATTTGCCCCTAATTTGTATTTCTAAGTGAAATAAGACTCTTAAGAAAAATAAATTGCAAATACGATATTCACACTTTTTGAGTGGCTAAGTTGTCCCTAATTTGTGATTCTAAGTGAAACTAGGCTCTTAAGGAAAATAAATTGCAAATACGATATTCACACTTTTTGAGTGGCAAATTTGCCCCTAATTTGTATTTGGATGTGAAATATGACTCTTAAAAAAAAGAAATTGGAAATACGATATTCACACTTTTTGAGTGGCAAATTTGCCCTTAATTTGTATTTGAATGTGAAATATGACTCTTAAGGAAAATAAATTGCAAATACGATAATTTGTAGTTAGATGTGAAATTTGACTCTTAAGAAAAATAAATTGCAAATATGATATTCACACTTTTTGAGTGACAAATTTGCCCCTAATTTGTATTTGGATGTGAAATATGACTCTTAAGGAAAATAAATTGCAAATACGATATTCACACTTTTTGAGTGGAAAATTTGCCCCTGATTTGTATTTCGAAGTGAAATATTACTCTTAAAGAAAATAAATTGCAAATACAATAGTCACACTTATTGAGTGGTAAATTTGCCCCTAATTTGTATTTCGAAGTGAAATATGACTCTTAAGGAAAATAAATTGCAAATACGATATTCACACTTTTTGAGTGGCAAATTTGCCTCTAAATTGTATTTGGATGTGAAATATGACACTTAAGGAAAATAAATTGCAAATACGATATTCACACTTTTTGAGAGGCAAATTTGCCCCTAATTTGTATTTGGATGTGAAATATTACTCTTAAGGAAAATAAATTGCAAATACGATCTTCACACTTTTTGGGTGGCAAATTTGCCCCTAATTTGTATTTCGAATTGAAATATGACTCTTAAGGAAAATAAATTGCAAATACGATATTCACACTTTTTGAGTGGCAAATTTGCCCTTAATTTGTATTTGAATGTGAAATATGACTCTTAAGGAAAATAAATTGCAAATACGATAATTTGTAGTTAGATGTGAAATTTGACTCTTAAGAAAAATAAATTGCAAATATGATATTCACACTTTTTGAGTGACAAATTTGCCCCTAATTTGTATTTGGATGTGAAATATGACTCTTAAGGAAAATAAATTGCAAATACGATATTCACACTTTTTGAGTGGAAAATTTGCCCCTGATTTGTATTTCAAAGTGAAATATTACTCTTAAAGAAAATAAATTGCAAATACAATAGTCACACTTATTGAGTGGTAAATTTGCCCTAATTTGTATTTCGAAGTGAATTATGACTCTTAAGGAAAATAAATTGCAAATACGATATTCACCCTTTTTGAGTGGCAAATTTGCCTCTAAATTGTATTTGGATGTGAAATATGACACTTAAGGAAAATAAATTGCAAATACGATATTCACACTTTTTGAGAGGCAAATTTGCCCCTAATTTTGATTTGGATGTGAAATATTACTCTTAAGGAAAATAAATTGCAAATACGATCTTCACACGTTTTGGGTGGCAAATTTGCCCCTAATTTGTATTTCGAATTGAAATATGACTCTTAAGGAAAATAAATTGCAAATACGATATTCACACTTTTTGAGTGGCAAATTTGCCCCTAATTTGTATTTGAATATGAAATATGACTCTTAAGAAAAATAAGTTTCAAATACGATATTCACACTTTTTGATTAGCAAATTCGCCCCTAATTTGTATTTGGATGTGAAATATGACACTTAAGGAAAATAAATTGCAAATACGATATTAACACTTTTTGAGTGACAAATTTGCCCCTAATTTGTATTTGGATGTAAAACATTACTCATAAGGAAAATAAATTGCAAATATGATATTCACACTTTTTGTGTGTCAAATTTGCCCCTAATTTGTATTTCGAAGTGAAATATAACTCTTAAAGAAAATAAATTGCAAATACGATAGTCACACTTTTTGAGTGGCAAATTTGCCCCTAATTTGTATTTCGAAGTGAAATATGACTCTTAAGGAAAATAAATTGCAAATATGATATTCTCACTTTTTGAATGGCAAATTTTCCCCTAATTTGTATTTGGATGTGAAATATGACTCTTAAGTAAAATAAATTGCAAATACGATCTTCACACATTTTGGGTGGCAAATTTGCCCCTAATTTGTATTTCGAAGTGAAATATGACTCTTAAGGAAAATAAGTTGCAAAATTCGATATTCACACTTTTTGAGTGGAAAATTTGCCCCTAAGTTGTATTTGGATGTGAAGTATGACTCTTAAGGAAAATAAATTGCAAATACGATATTAAAACTTTTTGAATGGCAAATTTACCCCTAATTTGTATTTTTATGTGAAATATAACTCTTAAGAAAAATAAATTGCAAATACGATATTCACACTTTTTGAGTGGCAAATTTGCCCATAATTTGTGATATTAAGTGAAACATTGCTCTTAAGGAAAATAAATTGCAAATACGACATTCACACTTTTTGAGTGGCAAATTTGCCCCTAATTTGTATTTGGATGTTAAATATGACTCTTAAAAAAATGAATTGCAAATACGATATTCACACTTTTTGAGTGGCAAATTTGCCCCTAATTTGTATTTGAATGTTAAATATGACTCTTAAGGAAAATAAATTGCAAATACGATATTCACACTTTTTGAGTGGCAAATTTGTCCCTAATTTGAATTTGGATGTGAAAGATAACTCTTAAGGAAAATAAATTGCAAATACGATATTCACACTTTTTGAGTGGCAAATTTGCCCTAATTTGTATTTCGAAGTGAAATATGACTCTTAATGAAAATAAATTGGAAATACGATAGTCACACTTTTTGAGTGGCAAATTTGCCATAATTTGTATTTCGCAGTGAAATATGACCCTTAAGGAAAATAAGTTGCAAAATTCGATATTCACACTTTTTGAATGGCAAATTTGCCCCTAATTTATATTTGGATGTGAATTATAACTCTTAAGGAAAATAAATTGCAAATACGATATTCACACTTTTTTAGAGGAAAATTTGCCCCTAATTTGTATTTCGAAGTGAAATATGACTCTTAAGGAAAATAAATTACAAATACGATATTCACACTTTTTGAGTGACAAATTTGCCCCTAATTTGTATTTGGATGTGAAATATGACACTTAAGGAAAATAAATTGCAAATTCCATTTTCACACTTTTTGAGTGGCAAATTTGCCCCTAATTTGTATTTCGAAGGAAAATAAGTTGCAAATACGATATTCACACTTTTTGAGTGGCAAATTCACCTCTAATTTGTATTTGGATGTGAAATATGACACTTAAGGAAAATAAATTGCAAATACGATATTCACACTTTTTGAGTGGCAAATTTGCCCCTATTTGTATTTGGATGTGAAATATGACCCTTAAGAAAAATAAATTGCAAATACCATTTTCACACTTTTTGAGTGGCAAATTTGCCCATAATTTGTATTTTGAAGTGAAATATGACTCTTAAGGAAAATAAGTTGCAAATACGATATTCACACTTTTTGAGTGGCAAATTCGCCTCTAATTTGTATTTGGATGTGAAATATGACACTTACGGAAAATAAATTGCAAATATGATATTCACACTTTTTGAATGGCAAATTTGCCCTTAATTTGTATTTCTATGTGAAATATGACTCTTAAAAAAAATAAATTGCAAATACGATGTTCACACTTTTTGAGTGGCAAATTTGCCCATAATTTGTGATTCTAAGTGAAACATGGCTCTTAAGGAAAATAAATTGCAAATACGATATTCACACTTTTTGAGTGACAAATTTGCCCATATTTGAAGTTCTAAGTGAAATATAACTCTTAAATAAAATAAATTGCAAATAGGATATTCACGATTTTAGAGTGGCAAATTTGCCTATAATTTGTGATTCTAAGTGAAATATGACTGTTAAGGAAAATAAATTTCAAATACGATATTCACAGTTTTTGAGTGGCAAATTTGCCCCTAATTTGTATTTCGAAGTGAAATATGACTCTTAAGGAAAATAAATTAAAAATAGGATATTCACATGTTTTGAGTGGCAAATTTTCCCCTAATTTGTATTTCGAAGTGAAATATGACTCTTAAGGAAAATAAATTACAAATACGATATTCACACCTTTTGAGTGGCAAATTCGCCTCTAATTTGAATTTGGATGTGAAATATAACTCTTAAGAAAAATAAATTGCAAATACGATATTCACACTTTTTGAGTGGCAAATTTGCCCCTAATTTGTATTTCGAAGTGAAATATGATTCTTAAGGAAAATAAATTACAAATACGATATTCACACTTTTTGAGTGGCAAATTTGCCTCTAATTTGTATTTGGATGTGAATTATGACCCTTAAGGAAAACAAACTGCAAATACCATTTTCACACTTTTTGAGTGGCAAATTTGCCCCTAATTTGTATTTCGAAGTGAAATATGACTCTTAAGAAAAATAAGTTGCAAATACGATATTCACACTTTTTGAGTGGCAAATTCGCCACTAATTTGTATTTGGATGTGAAATATGACACTTAAGGAAAATAAATTGCAAATATGATATTCTCACTTTTTGAATGGCAAATTTGCCCCTAATTTGTATTTGGATGTGAAATATGACTCTTAAGTAAAATAAATTGCAAATACGATCTTCACACATTTTGGGTGGCAAATTTGCCCCTAATTTGTATTTCGAATTGAAATATGACTCTTAAGGAAAATAAATTGCAAATACGATATTCACACTTTTTAAGTGGCAAATTTAACCCTAATTTGTATTTGGATGTGAAATATGACTCTTAAGGAAAATAAATTGCAAATACGATATTAAAACTTTTTGAATGGCAAATTTACCCCTAATTTGTATTTCTATGTGAAATATGACTCTTAAGAAAAATAAATTGCAAATACGATATTCAAACTTTTTGAGTGGCAAATTTGCCCATAATTTGTGATTCTAAGTGAAACATGGCTCTTAAGGAAAATAAATTGCAAATACGACATTCACACTTTTTGAGTGGCAAATTTGCCCCTAATTTGTATTTGGATGTTAAATATGACTCTTAAAAAAATGAATTGCAAATACGATATTCACACTTTTTGAGTGGCAAATTTGCCCCTAATTTGTATTTGAATGTGAAATATGACTCTTAAGGAAAATAAATTGCAAATACGATATTCACACTTTTTGAGTGGCAAATTTGTCCCTAATTTGAATTTGGATGTGAAAGATGACTCTTAAGGAAAATAAATTGCAAATACGATATTCACACTTTTTGAGTGGCAAATTTCCCCCTAATTTGTATATCGAAGTGAAATATGACTCTTAATGAAAATAAATTGGAAATACGATAGTCACACTTTTTGAGTAGGAAATTTGCCCCTAATTTGTATTTCGTAGTGAAATATGACTCTTAAGGAAAATAAATCGCAAATACGATATTCACACTTTTTGAGTGGCAAATTTGCCTCTAATTTGTATTTTTAAGTAAAATATGACTTTTAAGGAAAATAAATCGCAAATACGATATTCACACTTTTTGAGTGTTGCCCATAATTTATGATTCTAAGTGAAACCTGGCTCTAAAGGAAAATAAATTGCAAATACGATATTCACACTTTTTGAGTGGCAAATTTGCCCCTAATTTGTATTTGGATGTGAAATATGACTCTTAAGAAAAATAAATTGCAAATACGATATTCACACTTTTTGAGTGGAAAATTTGCCCCTAATTTGTATTTAAATGTGAAATATGACTCTTAAAGAAAATAAATTGCAAATACGATATTCACACATTTTGAGTGGCAAACTTGCCCTAATTTGTATTTCGCAGTGAAATATGACTCTTAAGGAAAATAAGTTGCAAATATGATATTCACACTTTTTCAGTGGTAAATTTGCCCCTAATTTTTATTTGAATGTGAAACATGACTCTTAAGGAAAATAAATTGCAAATACGATATTCACACTTTTTGACTGGCAAATTCGCCCCTAATTTGTATTTGGATGTGAAATATAACTCTTAAGAAAAATAAATTGCAAATACGATATTCACACTTTTTGAGTAGCAAATTTGCCCCTAATTAGTATTTGGATGTGAAATATGATTCTAAAGGAAAATAAATTGCAAATACGATATTCACACTTTTTGAGTGGCAAATTCGCCCTAATTTTTATTTGGATGCGAAATATGATTCTTATGGAAAATAAATTGCAAATACGATATTCACTCTTTCTGAGTGGCAAATTTGCCCCTAATTTGTGATTCTAAGTGAAATATGACTCTTAAGTAAAATAAATTGCAAATACGATATTCACACTTTTTAAGTGGCAAATTTGCCCCTAATTTATATTTAGATGTGAAATATGACTCTTGTGGAAAATAAATTGCAAATACGATCTTCACACTTTTTGGGTGGCAAATTTGCCCCTAATTTGTATTTCGAATTGAAATATGACTCTTATGGAAAATAAATTGCAAATACGATATTCACACTTTTTGAGTGGCAAATTTAACCCTAATTTGTAGTTGGATGTGGAATATGACTCTTAAGGAAAATAAATTGCAAATACGATATTCAAACTTTTTGAATGACAAATTTGCCCCTAATTTGTATTTCTAAGTGAAATAAGACTCTTAAGAAAAATAAATTGCAAATACGATATTCACACTTTTTGAGTGGCTAATTTGCCCCTAATTTGTGATTCTAAGTGAAACTTGGCTCTTAAGGAAAATAAATTGCAAATACGATATTCACACTTTTTGAGTGGCAAATTTTCCCCTAATTTGTATTTGGATGTTAAATATGACTCTTAAAAAAAAAGAAATTGGAAATACGATATTCACACTTTTTGAGTGGCAAATTTGCCCTTAATTTGTATTTGAATGTGAAATATGACTCTTAAGGAAAATAAATTGCAAATACGATAATTTGTAGTTAGATGTGAAATTTGACTCTTAAGAAAAATAAATTGCAAATATGATATTGACACTTTTTGAGTGACAAATTTGCCCCTAATTTGTATTTGGATGTGAAATATGACTCTTAAGGAAAATAAATTGCAAATACGATATTCACACTTTTTGAGTGGAAAATTTGCCCCTAATTTGTATTTCGAAGTGAAATATTACTCTTAAAGAAAATATATTGCAAATACAATAGTCACACTTATTGAGTGGCAAATTTGCCCCTAATTTGTATTTCGAGGTGAAATATGACTCTTAAGGAAAATAAATTGCAAATACGATATTCACCCTTTTTGAGTGGGAAATTTGCCTCTAAATTGTATTTGGATGTGAAATATGACACTTAAGGAAAATAAATTGCAAATACGATATTCACACTTTTTGAGAGGCAAATTTGCCCCTAATTTGTATTTGAATGTGAAATATGACTCTTAAGGAAAATAAATTGCAAATACGATCTTCACACTTTTTGGGTGCCAATTTGCCCCTAATTTGTATTTCGAAGTGAAATATGACTCTTAAGGAAAATAAATTGCAAATACGATATTCACCCTTTTTGAGTGGCAAATTTGCCCATAATTTGTATTTGGATGTGAAATATGGCATTTTAAGAAAATAAATTGCAAATACGATATTCACACTTTTTGAGAGGCAAATTTGCCCCTAATTTGTATTTGGATGTGAAATATGACTCTTAAGGAAAATAAATTGCAAATACGATCTTCACACTTTTTGGGTGCCAATTTGCCCCTAATTTGTATTTCGAATTGAAATATGATTCTTAAGGAAAATAAATTGCAAATACGATATTCACACTTTTTAAGTGACAAATTTGCCCATAATTTGTATTTGGATGTGAAATATGGCACTTTAGGAAAATAAATTACAAATACGATATTCACACTTTCTGAGTGGCAAATTTGCCCCTAATTTGTATTTCTATGTGAAATATGACTCTTAAGAAAAATAAATTGCAATACGATATTCACACTTTTTGAGTTGTAAATTTGCCCCTAATTTATGATTCTAAGTGAAACATGACTCTTAAGGAAAATAAATTGAAAATACGATCTTCACACTTTTTGGGTATCAAATTTGCCCCTAATTTGTATTTCGAATTGAAATATGACTCTTAAGGAAAATAAATTGCAAATACGATATTCACACTTTTTGAGTGGCAAATTTGCCCCTAATTTGTATTTGAATATGAAATATGACTCTTAAGAAAAATAAGTTGCAAATACGATATTCACACTTTTTGAGTAGCAAATTCGCCCTTAATTTGTATTTGGATGTGAAATATTACACTTAAGGAAAATAAATTGCAAATACTATATTAACACTTTTTGAGTGACAAATTTGCCCCTAATTTGTATTTGGATGTAAAATATGACTCATAAGGAAAATAAATTGCAAATACGATATTCAAACTTTTCGTATGGCAAATTTGCCCCTAATTTGTATTTCGAAGTGAAATATGACTCTTAAAGAAAATAAATTGCAAATACGATAGTCACACTTTTTGAGTGGCAAATTTGCCCCTAATTTGTATTTCGAAGTGAAATATGACTCTTAAGGAAAATAAATTGCAAATACGATATTCACACTTTTTGAGTGGCAAATTTGCCTCTAATTTGTATTTCTAAGTGAAATATGACGCTTAAGGAAAATAAATGGCAAATACGATATTCACACTTTTTGAGTGGCAAATTTGCCCCAAATTTGTATTTGGAAGTGAAATATGACTCCTAAGGAAAATAAGTTGCAAAATTCGATATTCACACTTTTTGAGTGGAAAATTTGCCCCTAATTTGTATTTGGATGTGAAGTATGACTCTTAAGGAAAATAAATTGCAAATACAATATTCACACTTTTTGAGTGGCAAATTTGCCCCTAATTTGTATATCGAAGTGAAATATGACTCTTAAGGAAAATTAATTACAAATACGATATTCACACTTTTTGAGTGACAAATTTGCCCCTAATTTGTATTTGGATGTGAAATATGACCCTTAAGGAAAATAAATTGCAAATACCATTTTCACACTTTTTGAGTGGCAAATTCGCCCCTAATTTGTATTTCGAAGTGAAATATGACTCTTAAGGAAAATAAGTTGCAAATACGATATTCACACTTTTTAAGTGGCAAATTCGCCCCTAATTTGTATTTGGATGTGAAAATATGACTTTTAAGGAAAATAAATTGCAAATACGATCTTCACACGTTTTGGGTGGCAAATTTGCCCCTAATTTGTATTTCGAATTGAAATATGACTCTTAAGGAAAATAAATTGCAAATACGATATTCACACTTTTTAAGTGGCAAATTTAACCCTAATTTGTATTTGGATGTGAAATATGACTCTTAAGGAAAATAAATTGAAAATACGATATTAAAACCTTTTTAATGACAAATTGGCCCCTAATTTGTATTTCTATGTGAAATATGACTCTTAAGAAAAATAAATTGTAAATACGATATTCACACTTTTTGAGTGGCAAATTTAACCCTAATTTGTATTTGGATGTGAAATATGACTCTTAAGGAAAATAAATTGCAAATACAATATTCACCCTTTTTGAGTGGCAAATTTGCCTCTAAATTGTATTTGGATGTGAAATATGACACTTAAGGAAAATAAATTGCAAATACGATATTCACACTTTTTGAGAGGCAAATTTGCCCCTAATTTGTATTTGAATGTGAAATATGACTCTTAAGGAAAATAAATTGCAAATACGATCTTCACACTTTTTGGGTGCCAATTTGCCCCTAATTTGTATTTTGAAGTGAAATATGACTCTTAAGGAAAATAAATTGCAAATACGATATTCACCCTTTTTGAGTGGCAAATTTGCCCATAATTTGTATTTGGATGTGAAATATGGCATTTTAAGAAAATAAATTGCAAATACGATATTCACACTTTTTGAGAGGCAAATTTGCCCCTAATTTGTATTTGGATGTGAAATATGACTCTTAAGGAAAATAAATTGCAAATACGATCTTCACACTTTTTGGGTGCCAATTTGCCCCTAATTTGTATTTCGAATTGAAATATGATTCTTAAGGAAAATAAATTGCAAATACGATATTCACACTTTTTAAGTGGCAAATTTGCCCATAATTTGTATTTGAATGTGAAATATGGCACTTTAGGAAAATAAATTACAAATACGATATTCACACTTTCTGAGTGGCAAATTTGCCCCTAATTTGTATTTCTATGTGAAATATGACTCTTAAGAAAAATAAATTGCAATACGATATTCACACTTTTTGAGTTGTAAATTTGCCCCTAATTTATGATTCTAAGTGAAACATGACTCTTAAGGAAAATAAATTGCAAATACGATCTTCACACTTTTTGGGTATCAAATTTGCCCCTAATTTGTATTTCGAATTGAAATATGACTCTTAAGGAAAATAAATTGCAAATACGATATTCACACTTTTTGAGTGGCAAATTTGCCCCTAATTTGTATTTGAATATGAAATATGACTCTTAAGAAAAATAAGTTGCAAATACGATATTCACACTTTTTGAGTGGCAAATTCGCCACTAATTTGTATTTGGATGTGAAATATGACACTTAAGGAAAATAAATTGCAAATATGATATTCTCACTTTTTGAATGGCAAATTTGCCCCTAATTTGTATTTGGATGTGAAATATGACTCTTAAGTAAAATAAATTGCAAATACGATCTTCACACATTTTGGGTGGCAAATTTGCCCCTAATTTGTATTTCGAATTGAAATATGACTCTTAAGGAAAATAAATTGCAAATACGATATTCACACTTTTTAAGTGGCAAATTTAACCCTAATTTGTATTTGGATGTGAAATATGACTCTTAAGGAAAATAAATTGCAAATACGATATTAAAACTTTTTGAATGACAAATTTACCCCTAATTTGTATTTCTATGTGAAATATGACTCTTAAGAAAAATAAATTGCAAATACGATATTCAAACTTTTTGAGTGGCAAATTTGCCCATAATTTGTGATTCTAAGTGAAACATGGCTATTAAGGAAAATAAATTGCAAATACGACATTCACACTTTTTGAGTGGCAAATTTGCCCCTAATTTGTATTTGGATGTTAAATATGACTCTTAAAAAAATGAATTGCAAATACGATATTCACACTTTTTGAGTGGCAAATTTGCCCCTAATTTGTATTTGAATGTGAAATATGACTCTTAAGGAAAATAAATTGCAAATACGATATTCACACTTTTTGAGTGGCAAATTTGTCCCTAATTTGAATTTGGATGTGAAAGATGACTCTTAAGGAAAATAAATTGCAAATACGATATTCACACTTTTTGAGTGGCAAATTTCCCCCTAATTTGTATATCGAAGTGAAATATGACTCTTAATGAAAATAAATTGGAAATACGATAGTCACACTTTTTGAGTAGGAAATTTGCCCCTAATTTGTATTTCGTAGTGAAATATGACTCTTAAGGAAAATAAATCGCAAATACGATATTCACACTTTTTGAGTGGCAAATTTGCCTCTAATTTGTATTTTTAAGTAAAATATGACTTTTAAGGAAAATAAATCGCAAATACGATATTCACACTTTTTGAGTGTTGCCCATAATTTATGATTCTAAGTGAAACCTGGCTCTAAAGGAAAATAAATTGCAAATACGATATTCACACTTTTTGAGTGGCAAATTTGCCCCTAATTTGTATTTGGATGTGAAATATGACTCTTAAGAAAAATAAATTGCAAATACGATATTCACACTTTTTGAGTGGAAAATTTGCCCCTAATTTGTATTTAAATGTGAAATATGACTCTTAAAGAAAATAAATTGCAAATACGATATTCACACATTTTGAGTGGCAAATTTGCCCTAATTTGTATTTCGCAGTGAAATATGACTCTTAAGGAAAATAAGTTGCAAATACGATATTCACACTTTTTCAGTGGTAAATTTGCCCCTAATTTTTATTTGAATGTGAAACATGACTCTTAAGGAAAATAAATTGCAAATACGATATTCACACTTTTTGACTGGCAAATTCGCCCCTAATTTGTATTTGGATGTGAAATATAACTCTTAAGAAAAATAAATTGCAAATACGATATTCACACTTTTTGAGTAGCAAATTTGCCCCTAATTAGTATTTGGATGTGAAATATGATTCTAAAGGAAAATAAATTGCAAATACGATATTCACATTTTTTGAGTGGCAAATTCGCCCCTAATTTTTATTTGGATGCGAAATATGATTCTTATGGAAAATAAATTGCAAATACGATATTCACTCTTTCTGAGTGGCAAATTTGCCCCTAATTTGTGATTCTAAGTGAAATATGACTCTTAAGGAAAATAAATTGCAAATACGATATTCACACTTTTTGAGTGGCAAATTTGCCCCTAATTTATATTTAGATGTGAAATATGACTCTTGTGGAAAATAAATTGCAAATACGATCTTCACACTTTTTGGGTGGCAAATTTGCCCCTAATTTGTATTTCGAATTGAAATATGACTCTTATGGAAAATAAATTGCAAATACGATATTCACACTTTTTGAGTGGCAAATTTAACCCTAATTTGTATTTGGATGTGGAATATGACTCTTAAGGAAAATAAATTGCAAATACGATATTCAAACTTTTTGAATGACAAATTTGCCCCTAATTTGTATTTCTAAGTGAAATAAGACTCTTAAGGAAAATAAATTGCAAATACGATATTCACACTTTTTGAGTGGCAAATTTAACCCTAATTTGTATTTGGATGTGAAATATGACTCTTAAGGAAAATAAATTGCAAATACGATATTCACACTTTTTGAGTGGCAAATTTGCCCCTAATTTGTATTTGGATGTTAAATATTACTCTTAAAAAAAAAGAAATTGGGAATACGATATTCACACTTTTTGAGTGACAAATTTGCCCTTAATTTGTATTTGAATGTGAAATATGACTCTTAAGGAAAATAAATTGCAAATACGATAATTTGTAGTTAGATGTGAAATTTGACTCTTAAGAAAAATAAATTGCAAATATGATATTGACACTTTTTGAGTGACAAATTTGCCCCTAATTTGTATTTGGATGTGAAATATGACTCTTAAGGAAAATAAATTGCAAATACGATATTCACACTTTTTGAGTGGAAAATTTGCCACTAATTTGTATTTCGAAGTGAAATATTACTCTTAAAGAAAATATATTGCAAATACAATAGTCACACTTATTGAGTGGCAAATTTGCCCCTAATTTGTATTTCGAAGTGAAATATGACTCTTAAGGAAAATAAATTGCAAATACGATATTCACCCTTTTTGAGTGGCAAATTTGCCTCTAAATTGTATTTGGATGTGAAATATGACACTTAAGGAAAATAAATTGCAAATACGATATTCACACTTTTTGAGAGGCAAATTTGCCCCTAATTTGTATTTGAATGTGAAATATGACTCTTAAAGAAAATAAATTGCAAATACGATCTTCACACTTTTTGGGTGCCAATTTGCCCCTAATTTGTATTTCGAAGTGAAATATGACTCTTAAGGAAAATAAATTGCAAATACGATATTCACCCTTTTTGAGTGGCAAATTTGCCCATAATTTGTATTTGGATGTGAAATATGGCATTTTAAGAAAATAAATTGCAAATACGATATTCACACTTTTTGAGAGGCAAATTTGCCCCTAATTTGTATTTGGATGTGAAATATGACTCTTAAGGAAAATAAATTGCAAATACGATCTTCACACTTTTTGGGTGCCAATTTGCCCCTAATTTGTATTTCGAATTGAAATATGATTCTTAAGGAAAATAAATTGCAAATTAAATATTCACACTTTTTAAGTGACAAATTTGCCCATAATTTGTATTTGGATGTGAAATATGGCACTTTAGGAAAATAAATTACAAATACGATATTCACACTTTCTGAGTGGCAAATTTGCCCCTAATTTGTATTTCTATGTGAAATATGACTCTTAAGAAAAATAAATTGCAATACGATATTCACACTTTTTGAGTTGTAAATTTGCCCCTAATTTATGATTCTAAGTGAAACATGACTCTTAAGGAAAATAAATTGCAAATACGATCTTCACACTTTTTGGGTATCAAATTTGCCCCTAATTTGTATTTCGAATTGAAATATGACTCTTAAGGAAAATAAATTGCAAATACGATATTCACACTTTTTGAGTGGCAAATTTGCCCCTAATTTGTATTTGAATATGAAATATGACTCTTAAGAAAAATAAGTTGCAAATACGATATTCACACTTTTTGAGTAGCAAATTCGCCCTTAATTTGTATTTGGATGTGAAATATTACACTTAAGGAAAATAAATTGCAAATACTATATTAACACTTTTTGAGTGACAAATTTGCCCCTAATTTGTATTTGGATGTAAAATGTGACTCATAAGGAAAATAAATTGCAAATACGATATTCACACTTTTTGTATGGCAAATTTGCCCCTAATTTGTATTTCGAAGTGAAATATGACTCTTAAAGAAAATAAATTGCAAATACGATAGTCACACTTTTTGAGTGGCAAATTTGCCCCTAATTTGTATTTCGAAGTGAAATATGACTCTTAAGGAAAATAAATTGCAAATACGATATTCACACTTTTTGAGTGGCAAATTTGCCTCTAATTTGTATTTCTAAGTGAAATATGAGGCTTAAGGAAAATAAATGGCAAATACGATATTCACACTTTTTGAGTGGCAAATTTGCCCCAAATTTGTATTTGGAAGTGAAATATGACTCTTAAGGAAAATAAGTTGCAAAATTCGATATTCACACTTTTTGAGTGGAAAATTTGCCCATAATTTGTATTTGGATGTGAAGTATGACTCTTAAGGAAAATAAATTGCAAATACAATATTCACACTTTTTGAGTGGCAAATTTGCCCCTAATTTGTATATCGAAGTGAAATATGACTCTTAAGGAAAATTAATTACAAATACGATATTCACACTTTTTGAGTGACAAATTTGCCCCTAATTTGTATTTGGATGTGAAATATGACCCTTAAGGAAAATAAATTGCAAATACCATTTTCACACTTTTTGAGTGGCAAATTCGCACCTAATTTGTATTTCGAAGTGAAATATGACTCTTAAGGAAAATAAGTTGCAAATACGATATTCACACTTTTTAAGTGGCAAATTCGCCCCTAATTTGTATTTGGATGTGAAAATATGATTTTAAGGAAAATAAATTGCAAATACGATCTTCACACGTTTTGGGTGGCAAAAGTTGCCCCTAATTTGTATTTCGAATTGAAATATGACTCTTAAGGAAAATAAATTGCAAATACGATATTCACACTTTTTAAGTGGCAAATTTAACCCTAATTTGTATTTGGATGTGAAATATGACTCTTAAGGAAAATAAATTGAAAATACGATATTAAAACCTTTTTAATGACAAATTGGCCCCTAATTTGTATTTCTATGTGAAATATGACTCTTAAGAAAAATAAATTGTAAATACGATGTTCACACTTTTTGAGTGGCAAATTTAACCCTAATTTGTATTTGGATGTGAAATATGACTCTTAAGGAAAATAAATTGCAAATACGATATTCACCCTTTTTGAGTGGCAAATTTGCCTCTAAATTGTATTTGGATGTGAAATATGACACTTAAGGAAAATAAATTGCAAATACGATATTCACACTTTTTGAGAGGCAAATTTGCCCCTAATTTGTATTTGAATGTGAAATATGACTCTTAAGGAAAATAAATTGCAAATACGATCTTCACACTTTTTGGGTGCCAATTTGCCCCTAATTTGTATTTCGAAGTGAAATATGACTCTTAAGGAAAATAAATTGCAAATACGATATTCACCCTTTTTGAGTGGCAAATTTGCCCATAATTTGTATTTGGATGTGAATTATGGCATTTTAAGAAAATAAATTGCAAATACGATATTCACACTTTTTGAGAGGCAAATTTGCCCCTAATTTGTATTTGGATGTGAAATATGACTCTTAAGGAAAATAAATTGCAAATACGATCTTCACACTTTTTGGGTGCCAATTTGCCCCTAATTTGTATTTCGAATTGAAATATGATTCTTAAGGAAAATAAATTGCAAATACGATATTCATACTTTTTAAGTGGCAAATTTGCCCATAATTTGTATTTGGATGTGAAATATGGCACTTTAGGAAAATAAATTACAAATACGATATTCACACTTTCTGAGTGGCTAATTTGCCCCTAATTTGTATTTCTATGTGAAATATGACTCTTAAGAAAAATAAATTGCAATACGATATTCACACTTTTTGAGTTGTAAATTTGCCCCTAATTTATGATTCTAAGTGAAACATGACTCTTAAGGAAAATAAATTGCAAATACGATCTTCACACTTTTTGGGTATCAAATTTGCCCCTAATTTGTATTTCGAATTGAAATATGACTCTTAAGGAAAATAAATTGCAAATACGATATTCACACTTTTTGAGTGGCAAATTTGCCCCTAATTTGTATTTGAATATGAAATATGACTCTTAAGAAAAATAAGTTGCAAATACGATATTCACACTTTTTGAGTAGCAAATTCGCCCTTAATTTGTATTTGGATGTGAAATATTACACTTAAGGAAAATAAATTGCAAATACTATATTAACACTTTTTGAGTGACAAATTTGCCCCTAATTTGTATTTGGATGTAAAATATGACTCATAAGGAAAATAAATTGCAAATACGATATTCACACTTTTTGTATGGCAAATTTGCCCCTAATTTGTATTTCGAAGTGAAATATGACTCTTAAAGAAAATAAATTGCAAATACGATAGTCACACTTTTTGAGTGGCAAATTTGCCCCTAATTTGTATTTCGAAGTGAAATATGACTCTTAAGGAAAATAAATTGCAAATACGATATTCACACTTTTTGAGTGGCAAATTTGCCTCTAATTTGTATTTCTAAGTGAAATATGACGCTTAAGGAAAATAAATGGCAAATACGATATTCACACTTTTTGAGTGGCAAATTTGCCCCAAATTTGAATTTGGAAGTGAAATATGACTCTTAAGGAAAATAAGTTGCAAAATTCGATATTCACACTTTTTGAGTGGAAAATTTGCCCCAAATTTGTATTTGGATGTGAAGTATGACTCTTAAGGAAAATAAATTGCAAATACAATATTCACACTTTTTGAGTGGCAAATTTGCCCCTAATTTGTATATCGAAGTGAAATATGACTCTTAAGGAAAATTAATTACAAATACGATATTCACACTTTTTGAGTGACAAATTTGCCCCTAATTTGTATTTGGATGTGAAATATGACCCTTAAGGAAAATAAATTGCAAATACCATTTTCACACTTTTTGAGTGGCAAATTCGCCCCTAATTTGTATTTCAAAGTGAAATATGACTCTTAAGGAAAATAAGTTGCAAATACGATATTCACACTTTTTAAGTGGCAAATTCGCCCCTTATTTGTATTTGGATGTGAAATATGACTTTTAAGGAAAATAAATTGCAAATACGATCTTCACACGTTTTGGGTGGCAAATTTGCCCCTAATTTGTATTTCGAATTGAAATATGACTCTTAAGGAAAATAAATTGCAAATACGATATTCACACTTTTTAAGTGGCAAATTTAACCCTAATTTGTATTTGGATGTGAAATATGACTCTTAAGGAAAATAAATTGAAAATACGATATTAAAACCTTTTTAATGACAAATTGGCCCCTAATTTGTATTTCTATGTGAAATATGACTCTTAAGAAAAATAAATTGTAAATACGATATTCACACTTTTTGAGTGGCAAATTTAACCCTAATTTGTATTTGGATGTGAAATATGACTCTTAAGGAAAATAAATTGCAAATACGATATTCAAACTTTTTGAATTACAAATTTGCCCCTAATTTGTATTTCTAAGTGAAATAAGACTCTTAAGAAAAATAAATTGCAAATACGATATTCACACTTTTTGAGTGGCTAATTTGCCCCTAATTTGTGATTCTAAGTGAAACTAGGCTCTTAAGGAAAATAAATTGCAAATACGATATTCACACTTTTTGAGTGGCAAATTTGCCCCTAATTTGTATTTGGATGTGAAATATGACTCTTAAAAAAAAGAAATTGGAAATACGATATTCACACTTTTTGAGTGGCAAATTTGCCCTTAATTTGTATTTGAATGTGAAATATGACATTTAAGGAAAATAAATTGCAAATACGATAATTTGTAGTTAGATGTGAAATTTGACTCTTAAGAAAAATAAATTGCAAATATGATATTCACACTTTTTGAGTGACAAATTTGCCCCTAATTTGTATTTTGATGTGAAATATGACTCTTAAGGAAAATAAATTGCAAATACGATATTCACACTTTTTGAGTGGAAAATTTGCCCCTAATTTGTATTTCGAAGTGAAATATTACTCTTAAAGAAAATAAATTGCAAATACAATAGTCACACTTATTGAGTGGCAAATTTGCCCTAATTTGCATTTCGAAATGAAATATGACTCTTAAGGAAAATTAATTGCAAATACAATATTCACCCTTTTTGAGTGGCAAATTTACCTATAAATTGTATTTGGATGTGAAATATGACACTTAAGGAAAATAAATTGCAAATACGATATTCACACTTTTTGAGAGGCAAATTTGCCCCTAATTTGTATTTGGATGTGAAATATTACACTTAAGGAAAATAAATTGCAAATACGATCTTCACACTTTTTGGGTGGCAAATTTGCCCCTAATTTGTATAACGAATTGAAATATGACTCTTAAGGAAAATAAATTGCAAATACGATATTCACACTTTTTAAGTGGCAAATTTGCCCATAATTTGTATTTGGATGTGAAATATGGCACTTAATGAAAATAAATTACAAATACGATATTCCCATTTTTTGAGTGGCAAATTTGCTCCTAATTTATATTTGGATGTGAAATATGACTCTTAAAGAAAATAAATTGCAAATACGATATTAAAACTTTTTGAATGACAAATTTGCCCCTAATTTGTATTTCTATGTGAAATATGACTCTTAAGAAAAATTAATTGCAATACGATATTCAGACCTTTTGAGTGGCAAATTTGCCCCTAATTTATGATTCTAAGTGAAACATGGCTCTTAAGGAAAATAAATTGCAAATACGATCTTCACACTTTTTGGGTGTCAAATTTGCCCCTAATTTGTATTTCGAATTGAAATATGACTCTTAAGGAAAATAAATTGCAAATACGATATTCACACTTTTTGAGTGGCAAATTTGCCCCTAATTTGTATTTGAATATGAAATATGACTCTTACGAAAAATAAGTTGCAAATACGATAATCACACTTTTTGAGTAGCAAATTCGCCCTTAATTTGTATTTGGATGTGAAATATGACACTTAAGGAAAATAAATTGCAAATACGATATTAACACTTTTTGAGTGGCAAATTTGCCCCTAATTTGTATTTGGATGTAAAATATGACTCATAAGTAAAATAAATTGCAAATACGATATTCACACTTTTTGTGTGGCAAATTTGCCCCTAATTTGTGTTTCGAAGTGAAATATGACTCTTAAAGAAAATAAATTGCAAATACGATAGTCACACTTTTTGAGTGGCAAATTTGCCCCTAATTTGTATTTCGAAGTGAAATATGACTCTTAAGAAAAATAAATTGCAAATACGATATTCACACTTTTTGAGTGGCAAATTTGCCTCTAATTTGTATTTCTAAGTGAAATATGACTCTTAAGGAAAATAAATGGCAAATACGATATTCACACTTTTTGAGTGGCAAATTTGCCCCAAATTTGTATTTGGAAGTGAAATATGACTCTTAAGGAAAATAAGTTGCAAAATTCGATATTCACACTTTTTGAGTGGAAAATTTGCCCCTAATTTGTATTTGGATGTAAAGTATGACTCTTAAGGAAAATAAATTACAAATACAATATTCACACTTTTTGAGTAGCAAATTTGCCTCTAATTTGTATTTCTAAGTGAAATATGACTCTTAAGGAAAATAAATGGCAAATACGATATTCACACTTTTTGATGGGCAAATTTGCCCCAAATTTGTATTTCGAAGTGAAATATGACTCTTAAGGAAAATAAGTTGCAAAATTCGATATTCACACTTTTGAGTGGAAAATTTGCCCCTAATTTGTATTTGGATGTGAAGTATGACTCTTAAGGAAAATAAATTGCAAATACAATATTCACACTTTTTGAGTGGCAAATTTGCCCCTAATTTGTACTCCCTCCGTCCCATATTAATAGTCCACTATTCCTTTTTTGGCTGTCCCAAATTAATTGTCCACTTCCAAAAATGGATAAAAATGATGAGCTAAAATCCTTTTATTCCCCTACTTTATATATGTAAGACTAAAAAGTAGGTAAAAAGTAAGGGGTAGAATTGTCATCTTATCAAAAAGTAAGAGAGAAGTTGATGTTTTCTTAAATTGCGTGTTTCTTGTCTGGGGACAATTAAATTGGGACGGTGGGAGTATATCGAAGTGAAATATGACTCTTAAGGAAATTAATTACAAATACGATATTCACACTTTTTGAGTGACAAATTTGCCCCTAATTTGTATTTGGATGTGAAATATGACCCTTAAGGAAAATAAATTGCAAATACCATTTTTACACTTTTTGAGTGGCAAATTTGCCCCTAATTTGTATTTCGAAGTGAAATATGACTCTTAAGGAAAATAAGTTGCAAATACGATATTCACACTTTTTGAGTGGCAAATTTTCCCCTAATTTGTATATCGAAGTGAAATATGACTCTTAATGAAAATAAATTGGAAATACGATAGTCACACTTTTTGAGTAGGAAATTTGCCCCAAATTTGTATTTCGTAGTGAAATATGACTCTTAAGGAAAATAAATCGCAAATACGATATTCACACTTTTTGAGTGGCAAATTTGCCTCTAATTTGTATTTTTAAGTAAAATATGACTTTTAAGGAAAATAAATCGCAAATACGATATTCACACTTTTTGAGTGTTGCCCATAATTTATGATTCTAAGTGAAACCTGGCTCTAAAGGAAAAGAAATTGCAAATACGATATTCACACTTTTTGAGTGGCAAATTTGTCCCTAATTTGTATTTGGATGTGAAATATGACTCTTAAGAAAAATAAATTGCAAATACGATATTCACACTTTTTGAGTGGAAAATTTGCCCCTAATTTGTATTTAAATGTGAAATATGACTCTTAAAGAAAATAAATTGCAAATACGATATTCACACATTTTGAGTGGCAAATTTGCCCTAATTTGTATTTCGCAGTGAAATATGACTCTTAAGGAAAATAAGTTGCAAATACGATATTCACACTTTTTGAGTGGTAAATTTGCCCCTAATTTTTATTTGAATGTGAAACATGACTCTTAAGGAAAATAAATTGCAAATACGATATTCACACTTTTTGACTGGCAAAGTCGCCCCTAATTTGTATTTGGATGTGAAATATAACTCTTAAGAAAAATAAATTGCAAATACGATATTCACACTTTTTGAGTAGCAAATTTGCCCCTAATTAGTATTTGGATGTGAAATATGATTCTAAAGGAAAATAAATTGCAAATTCGATATTCACACTTTTTGAGTGGCAAATTCGCCCCTAATTTTTATTTGGATGCGAAATATGATTCTTATGGAAAATAAATTGCAAATACGATATTCACTCTTTCTGAGTGGCAAATTTGCCCCTAATTTGTGATTCTAAGTGAAATATGACTCTTAAGGAAAATAAATTGCAAATACGATATTCACACTTTTTGAGTGGCAAATTTGCCCCTAATTTATATTTAGATGTGAAATATGACTCTTGTGGAAAATAAATTGCAAATACGATCTTCACACTTTTTGGGTGGCAAATTTGCCCCTAATTTGTATTTCGAATTGAAATATGACTCTTATGGAAAATAAATTGCAAATACGATATTCACACTTTTTGAGTGGCAAATTTAACCCTAATTTGTATTTGGATGTGGAATATGACTCTTAAGGAAAATAAATTGCAAATACGATATTCAAACTTTTTGAATGACAAATTTGCCCCTAATTTGTATTTCTAAGTGAAATAAGACTCTTAAAAAAATAAATTGCAAATACGATATTCACACTTTTTGAGTGGCTAATTTGCCCCTAATTTGTGATTATAAGTGAAACTTGGCTCTTAAGGAAAATAAATTGCAAATACGATATTCACACTTTTTGAGTGGCAAATTTGCCCCTAATTTGTATTTGGATGTTAAATATGACTCTTAAAAAAAAAGAAATTGGAAATACGATATTCACACTTTTTGAGTGGCAAATTTGCCCTTAATTTGTATTTGAATGTGAAATATGACTCTTAAGGAAAATAAATTGCAAATACGATAATTTGTAGTTAGATGTGAAATTTGACTCTTAAGAAAAATAAATTGCAAATATGATATTGACACTTTTTGAGTGACAAATTTGCCCCTAATTTGTATTTGGATGTGAAATATGACTCTTAAGGAAAATAAATTGCAAATACGATATTCACACTTTTTGAGTGGAAAATTTGCCCCTAATTTGTATTTCGAAGTGAAATATTACTCTTAAAGAAAATATATTGCAAATACAATAGTCACACTTATTGAGTGGCAAATTTGCCCCAAATTTGTATTTCGAAGTGAAATATGACTCTTAAGGAAAATAAATTGCAAATACGATATTCACCCTTTTTGAGTGGCAAATTTGCCCATAATTTGTATTTGGATGTGAAATATAGCATTTTAGGAAAATAAATTGCAAATACGATATTCACACTTTTTGAGAGGCAAATTTGCCCCTAATTTGTATTTGGATGTGAAATATGACTCTTAAGGAAAATAAATTGCAAATACGATCTTCACACTTTTTGGGTGCCAATTTGCCCCTAATTTGTATTTCGAATTGAAATATGATTCTTAAGGAAAATAAATTGCAAATACGATATTCACACTTTTTAAGTGGCAAATTTGCCCATAATTTGTATTTGGATGTGAAATATGGCACTTTAGGAAAATAAATTACAAATACGATATTCACACTTTCTGAGTGGCAAATTTGCCCCTAATTTGTATTTCTATGTGAAATATGACTCTTAAGAAAAATAAATTGCAATACGATATTCACACTTTTTGAGTTGTAAATTTGCCCCTAATTTATGATTCTAAGTGAAACATGACTCTTAAGGAAAATAAATTGCAAATACGATCTTCACACTTTTTGGGTATCAAATTTGCCCCCTAATTTGTATTTCGAATTGAAATATGACTCTTAAGGAAAATAAATTGCAAATACGATATTCACACTTTTTGAGTGGCAAATTTGCCCCTAATTTGTATTTGAATATGAAATATGACTCTTAAGAAAAATAAGTTGCAAATACGATATTCACACTTTTTGAGTAGCAAATTCGCCCTTAATTTGTATTTGGATGTGAAATATGACACTTAAGGAAAATAAATTGGAAATACGATATTAACACTTTTTGAGTGACAAATTTGCCCCTAATTTGTATTTGGATGTAAAATATGACTCATAAGGAAAATAAATTGCAAATACGATATTCACACTTTTTGTGTGGCAAATTTGCCCCTAATTTGTATTTCGAAGTGAAATATGACTCTTACAGAAAATAAATTGCAAATACGATAGTCACACTTTTTGAGTGGCAAATTTGCCCCTAATTTGTATTTCGAAGTGAAATATGACTCTTAAGGAAAATAAATTGCAAATACGATATTCACACTTTTTGAGTGGCAAATTTGCCTCTAATTTGTATTTCTAAGTGAAATATGACGCTTAAGGAAAATAAATGGCAAATACGATATTCACACTTTTTGAGTGGGAAATTTGCCCAAAATTTGTATTTGGAAGTGAAATATGACTCTTAAGGAAAATAAATTGCAAATACGATATTCACACTTTTTGAGTGGCAAATTTGCCTCTAATTTGTATTTCGAAGTGAAATATACTCTTAAGGAAAATTAATTACAAATACGATATTCACACTTTTTGAGTGGAAAATTTGCCCCTAATTTGTATATCGAAGTAAATATGACTCTTAAGGAAAATTAATTACAAATACGATATTCACACTTTTTGAGTGACAAATTTGCCCCTAATTTGTATTTGGATGTGAAATATGACCCTTAAGGAAAATAAGTTGCAAATATCATTTTCACACTTTTTGAGTGGTAAATTCGCCCCTAATTTGTATTTCGAAGTGAAATATGACTCTTAAGGAAAATAAGTTGCAAATACGATATTCACACTTTTTAAGTGGCAAATTCGCCCCTAATTTGTATTTGGATGTGAAATATGACTTTTAAGGAAAATAAATTGCAAATACGATCTTCACACGTTTTGGGTGGCAAATTTGCCCCTAATTTGTATTTCGAATTGAAATATGACTCTTAAGGAAAATAAATTGCAAATACGATATTCACACTTTTTAAGTGGCAAATTTAACCCTAATTTGTATTTGGATGTGAAATATGACTCTTAAGGAAAATAAATTGCAAATACGATATTCAAACTTTTTGAATTACAAATTTGCCCCTAATTTGTATTTCTAAGTGAAATAAGACTCTTAGGAAAAATAAATTGTAAATACGATATTCACACTTTTTGAGTGGCTAATTTGCCCCTAATTAGTATTTGGATGTGAAATATGATTCTAAAGGAAAATAAATTGCAAATTCGATATTCACACTTTTTGAGTGACAAATTCGCCCCTAATTTTTATTTGGATGCGAAATATGATTCTTATGGAAAATAAATTGCAAATACGATATTCACTCTTTCTGAGTGGCAAATTTGCCCCTAATTTGTGATTTTAAGTGAAATATGACTCTTAAGGAAAATAAATTGCAAATACGATATTCACACTTTTTGAGTGGCAAATTTGCCCCTAATTTATATTTAGATGTGAAATATGACTCTTGTGGAAAATAAATTGCAAATACGATCTTCACACTTTTTGGGTGGCAAATTTGCCCCTAATTTGTATTTCGAATTGAAATATGACTCTTATGGAAAATAAATTGCAAATACGATATTCACACTTTTTGAGTGGCAAATTTAACCCTAATTTGTATTTGGATGTGGAATATGACTCTTAAGGAAAATAAATTGCAAATACGATATTCAAACTTTTTGAATGACAAATTTGCCCCTAATTTGTATTTCTAAGTGAAATAAGACTCTTAAGAAAAATAAATTGCAAATACGATATTCACACTTTTTGAGTGGCTAATTTGCCCCTAATTTGTGATTATAAGTGAAACTTGGCTCTTAAGGAAAATAAATTGCAAATACGATATTCACACTTTTTGAGTGGCAAATTTGCCCCTAATTTGTATTTGGATGTTAAATATGACTCTTAAAAAAAAGAAATTGGAAATACGATATTCACACTTTTTGAGTGGCAAATTTGCCCTTAATTTGTATTTGAATGTGAAATATGACTCTTAAGGAAAATAAATTGCAAATACGATAATTTGTAGTTAGATGTGAAATTTGACTCTTAAGAAAAATAAATTGCAAATATGATATTGACACTTTTTGAGTGACAAATTTGCCCCTAATTTGTATTTGGATGTGAAATATGACTCTTAAGGAAAATAAATTGCAAATACGATATTCACACTTTTTGAGTGGAAAATTTGCCCCTAATTTGTATTTCGAAGTGAAATATTACTCTTAAAGAAAATATATTGCAAATACAATAGTCACACTTATTGAGTGGCAAATTTGCCCCTAATTTGTATTTCGAAGTGAAATATGACTCTTAAGGAAAATAAATTGCAAATACGATATTCACCCTTTTTGAGTGGCAAATTTGCCCATAATTTGTATTTGGATGTGAAATATAGCATTTTAGGAAAATAAATTGCAAATACGATATTCACACTTTTTGAGAGGCAAATTTGCCCCTAATTTGTATTTGGATGTGAAATATGACTCTTAAGGAAAATAAATTGCAAATACGATCTTCACACTTTTTGGGTGCCAATTTGCCCCTAATTTGTATTTCGAATTGAAATATGATTATTAAGGAAAATAAATTGCAAATACGATATTCACACTTTTTAAGTGGCAAATTTGCCCATAATTTGTATTTGGATGTGAAATATGGCACTTTAGGAAAATAAATTACAAATACGATATTCACACTTTCTGAGTCGCAAATTTGCCCCTAATTTGTATTTCAATGTGAAATATGACTCTTAAGAAAAATAAATTGCAATACGATATTCACACTTTTTGAGTTGTAAATTTGCCCCTAATTTATGATTCTAAGTGAAACATGACTCTTAAGGAAAATAAATTGCAAATACGATCTTCACACTTTTTGGGTATCAAATTTGCCCCTAATTTGTATTTCGAATTGAATATGACTCTTAAGGAAAATAAATTGCAAATACGATATTCACACTTTTTGAGTGGCAAATTTGCCCCTAATTTGTATTTGAATATGAAATATGACTCTTAAGAAAAATAAGTTGCAAATACGATATTCACACTTTTTGAGTAGCAAATTCGCCCTTAATTTGTATTTGGATGTGAAATATGACACTTAAGGAAAATAAATTGGAAATACGATATTAACACTTTTTGAGTGACAAATTTGCCCCTAATTTGTATTTGGATGTAAAATATGACTCATAAGGAAAATAAATTGCAAATACGATATTCACACTTTTTGTGTGGCAAATTTGCCCCTAATTTGTATTTCGAAGTGAAATATGACTCTTACAGAAAATAAATTGCAAATACGATAGTCACACTTTTTGAGTGGCAAATTTGCCCCTAATTTGTATTTCGAAGTGAAATATGACTCTTAAGAAAAATAAATTGCAAATACGATATTCACACTTTTTGAGTGGCAAATTTGCCTCTAATTTGTATTTCTAAGTGAAATATGACTCTTAAGGAAAATAAATGGCAAATACGATATTCACACTTTTTGAGTGGGAAATTTGCCCAAAATTTGTATTTGGAAGTGAAATATGACTCTTAAGGAAAATAAATTGCAAATACGATATTCACACTTTTTGAGTGGCAAATTTGCCTCTAATTTGTATTTCGAAGTGAAATATACTCTTAAGGAAAATTAATTACAAATACGATATTCACACTTTTTGAGTGGAAAATTTGCCCCTAATTTGTATATCGAAGTGAAATATGACTCTTAAGGAAAATTAATTACAAATACGATATTCACACTTTTTGAGTGACAAATTTGCCCCTAATTTGTATTTGGATGTGAAATATGACCCTTAAGGAAAATAAATTGCAAATATCATTTTCACACTTTTTGAGTGGTAAATTCGCCCCTAATTTGTATTTCGAAGTGAAATATGACTCTTAAGGAAAATAAGTTGCAAATACGATATTCACACTTTTTAAGTGGCAAATTCGCCCCTAATTTGTATTTGGATGTGAAATATGACTTTTAAGGAAAATAAATTGCAAATACGATCTTCACACGTTTTGGGTGGCAAATTTGCCCCTAATTTGTATTTCGAATTGAAATATGACTCTTAAGGAAAATAAATTGCAAATACGATATTCACACTTTTTAAGTGGCAAATTTAACCCTAATTTGTATTTGGATGTGAAATATGACTCTTAAGGAAAATAAATTGCAAATACGATATTCAAACTTTTTGAATTACAAATTTGCCCCTAATTTGTATTTCTAAGTGAAATAAGACTCTTAAGAAAAATAAATTGCAAATACGATATTCACACTTTTTGAGTGGCTAATTTGCCCCTAATTTGTGATTCTAAGTGAAACTAGGCTCTTAAGGAAAATAAATTGCAAATACGATATTCACACTTTTTGAGTGGCAAATTTGCCCCTAATTTGTATTTTGATGTGAAATATGACTCTTAAGAAAAATAAATTGCAAATACGATATTCACACTTTTTGAGTGGCTAATTTAACCATAATTTGTATTTGGATGTGAAATATGACTCTTAAGGAAAATAAATTGCAAATACGATATTCAAACTTTTTGAATGACAAATTTGCCCCTAATTTGTATTTTGATGTGAAATATGACTCTTAAAGAAAATAAATTGCAAATACGATATTCACACTTTTTGAGTGGAAAATTTGCCCCTAATTTGTATTTCGAAGTGAAATATTACTCTTAAAGAAAATAAATTGCAAATACAATAGTCACACTTATTGAGTGGCAAATTTGCCCCTAATTTGTATTTCGAAGTGAAATATGACTCTTAAGGAAAATTAATTGCAAATACAATATTCACCCTTTTTGAGTGGCAAATTTACCTCTAAATTGTATTTGGATGTGAAATATGACACTTAAGGAAAATAAATTGCAAATACGATATTCACACTTTTTGAGAGGCAAATTTGCCCCTAATTTGTATTTGGATGTGAAATATTACTCTTAAGGAAAATAAATTGCAAATACGATCTTCACACTTTTTGGGTGGCAAATTTACCCCTAATTTGTATAACGAATTGAAATATGACTCTTAAGGAAAATAAATTGCAAATACGATATTCACACTTTTTAAGTGGCAAATTTGCCCATAATTTGTATTTGGATGTGAAATATGGCACTTAAGGAAAATAAATTACAAATACGATATTCCCATTTTTTGAGTGGCAAATTTGCTCCTAATTTATATTTGGATGTGAAATATGACTCTTAAGGAAAATAAATTGCAAATACGATATTAAAACTTTTTGAATGACAAATTTGCCCCTAACTTGTATTTCTATGTGAAATATGACTCTTAAGAAAAATAAATTGCAATACGATATTCAGACTTTTTGAGTGGCAAATTTGCCCCTAATTTATGATTCTAAGTGAAACATGGCTCTTAAGGAAAATAAATTGCAAATACGATTTTCACACTTTTTGGGTGTCAAATTTGCCCCTAATTTGTATTTCGAATTGAAATATGACTCTTAAGAAAAATAAATTGCAAATACGATATTCACACTTTTTGAGTGGCAAATTTGCCCCTAATTTGTATTTGAATATGAAATATGACTCTTACGAAAAATAAGTTGCAAATACGATATTCACACTTTTTGAGTAGCAAATTCGCCCTTAATTTGTATTTGGATGTGAAATATGACACTTAAGGAAAATAAATTGCAAATACGATATTAACACTTTTTGAGTGGCAAATTTGCCCCTAATTTGTATTTGGATGTAAAATATGACTCATAAGTAAAATAAATTGCAAATACGATATTCACACTTTTTGTATGGCAAATTTGCCCTTAATTTGTATTTCGAAGTGAAATATGACTCTTAAAGAAAATAAATTGCAAATACGATAGTCACACTTTTTGAGTGGCAAATTTGCCCCTAATTTGTATTTCGAAGTGAAATATGACTCTTAAGAAAAATAAATTGCAAATACGATATTCACACTTTTTGAGTGGCAAATTTGCCTCTAATTTGTATTTCTAAGTGAAATATGACTCTTAAGGAAAATAAATGGCAAATACGATATTCACACTTTTTGAGTGGCAAATTTGCCCCAAATTTGTATTTGGAAGTGAAATATGACTCTTAAGGAAAATAAGTTGCAAAATTCGATATTCACACTTTTTGAGTGGAAAATTTGCCCCTAATTTGTATTTGGATGTAAAGTATGACTCTTAAGGAAAATAAATTGCAAATACAATATTCACACTTTTTGAGTGGCAAATTTGCCCCTAATTTGTATATCGAAGTGAAATATGACTCTAAAGGAAAATTAATTACAAATACGATATTCACACTTTTTGAGTGACAAATTTGCCCCTAATTTGTATTTTTCTAAGTGAAATATGACTCTTAAGGAAAATAAATGGCAAATACGATATTCACACTTTTTGAGTGGCAAATTTGCCTCTAATTTGTATTTCTAAGTGAAATATGACTCTTAAGGAAAATAAATGGCAAATACGATATTCACACTTTTTGATGGGCAAATTTGCCCCAAATTTGTATTTCGAAGTGAAATATGACTCTTAAGGAAAATAAGTTGCAAAATTCGATATTCACACTTTTTGAGTGGAAAATTTGCCCCTAATTTGTATTTGGATGTGAAGTATGACTCTTAAGGAAAATAAATTGCAAATACAATATTCACACTTTTTGAGTGGCAAATTTGCCCCTTATTTGTACTCCCTCCGTCCCATATTAATAGTCCACTATTCCTTTTTTGGCTGTCCCAAATTAATTGTCCACTTCCAAAAATGGATAAAAATGATGAGCTAAAATCCTTTTGTACCCCTACTTTATATATGTAAGACAAAAAAGTAGGTAAAAAGTAAGGGGTAGAATTGTCATCTTATCAAAAAGTAAGAGAGAAGTTGATGTTTTCTTAAATTGCGTGTTTCTTGTCTGGGGACAATTAAATTGGGACGGTGGGAGTATATCGAAGTGAAATATGACTCTTAAGGAAATTAATTACAAATACGATATTCACACTTTTTGAGTGACAAATTTGCCCCTAATTTGTATTTGGATGTGAAATATGACCCTTAAGGAAAATAAATTGCAAATACCATTTTTACACTTTTTGAGTGGCAAATTTGCCCCTAATTTGTATTTCGAAGTGAAATATGACTCTTAAGGAAAATAAGTTGCTAATACGATATTCACACTTTTTGAGTGGCAAATTTTCCCCTAATTTGTATATCGAAGTGAAATATGACTCTTAATGAAAATAAATTGGAAATACGATAGTCACACTTTTTGAGTAGGAAATTTGCCCCAAATTTGTATTTCGTAGTGAAATATGACTCTTAAGGAAAATAAATCGCAAATACGATATTCACACTTTTTGAGTGGCAAATTTGCCTCTAATTTGTATTTTTAAGTAAAATATGTCTTTTAAGGAAAATAAATCGCAAATACGATATTCACACTTTTTGAGTGTTGCCCATAATTTATGATTCTAAGTGAAACCTGGCTCTAAAGGAAAAGAAATTGCAAATACGATATTCACACTTTTTGAGTGGCAAATTTGTCCCTAATTTGTATTTGGATGTGAAATATGACTCATAAGAAAAATAAATTGCAAATACGATATTCACACTTTTTGAGTGGAAAATTTGCCCCTAATTTGTATTTAAATGTGAAATATGACTCTTAAAGAAAATAAATTGCAAATACGATATTCACACATTTTGAGTGGCAAATTTGCCCTAATTTGTATTTCGCAGTGAAATATGACTCTTAAGGAAAATA
Organism: Helichrysum umbraculigerum; assembly: GCA_949592205.1. Classification (NCBI taxonomy): domain Eukaryota; kingdom Viridiplantae; phylum Streptophyta; class Magnoliopsida; order Asterales; family Asteraceae; genus Helichrysum; species Helichrysum umbraculigerum. The sequence goes on along the minus strand of CATIUR010000003.1, from coordinate 112,620,490 downwards.
AGTTGCAAATACGATATTCACACTTTTTGAGTGGTAAATTTGTCCCTAATTTTTATTTGAATGTGAAACATGACTCTTAAGGAAAATAAATTGCAAATACGATATTCACACTTTTTGACTGGCAAAGTCGCCCCTAATTTGTATTTGGATGTGAAATATAACTCTTAAGAAAAATAAATTGCAAATACGATATTCACACTTTTCGATTAGCAAATTTGCCCCTAATTAGTATTTGGATGTGAAATATGATTCTAAAGGAAAATAAATTGCAAATTCGATATTCACACTTTTTGAGTGGCAAATTCGCCCCTAATTTTTATTTGGATGCGAAATATGATTCTTATGGAAAATAAATTGCAAATACGATATTCACTCTTTCTGAGTGGCAAATTTGCCCCTAATTTGTGATTCTAAGTGAAATATGACTCTTAAGGAAAATAAATTGCAAATACGATATTCACACTTTTTGAGTGGCAAATTTGCCCCTAATTTATATTTAGATGTGAAATATGACTCTTGTGGAAAATAAATTGCAAATACGATCTTCACACTTTTTGGGTGGCAAATTTGCCCCTAATTTGTATTTCGAATTGAAATATGACTCTTATGGAAAATAAATTGCAAATACGATATTCACACTTTTTGAGTGGCAAATTTAACCCTAATTTGTATTTGGATGTGGAATATGACTCTTAAGGAAAATAAATTGCAAATACGATATTCAAACTTTTTGAATGACAAATTTGCCCCTAATTTGTATTTCTAAGTGAAATAAGACTCTTAAGAAAAATAAATTGCAAATACGATATTCACACTTTTTGAGTGGCTAATTTGCCCCTAATTTGTGATTATAAGTGAAACTTGGCTCTTAAGGAAAATAAATTGCAAATACGATATTCACACTTTTTGAGTGGCAAATTTGCCCCTAATTTGTATTTGGATGTTAAATATGACTCTTAAAAAAAAAGAAATTGGAAATACGATATTCACACTTTTTGAGTGGCAAATTTGCCCTTAATTTGTATTTGAATGTGAAATATGACTCTTAAGGAAAATAAATTGCAAATACGATAATTTGTAGTTAGATGTGAAATTTGACTCTTAAGAAAAATAAATTGCAAATATGATATTGACACTTTTTGAGTGACAAATTTGCCCCTAATTTGTATTTGGATGTGAAATATGACTCTTAAGGAAAATAAATTGCAAATACGATATTCACACTTTTTGAGTGGAAAATTTGCCCCTAATTTGTATTTCGAAGTGAAATATTACTCTTAAAGAAAATATATTGCAAATACAATAGTCACACTTATTGAGTGGCAAATTTGCCCCTAATTTGTATTTCGAAGTGAAATATGACTCTTAAGGAAAATAAATTACAAATACGATATTCACCCTTTTTGAGTGGCAAATTTGCCCATAATTTGTATTTGGATGTGAAATATAGCATTTTAGGAAAATAAATTGCAAATACGATATTCACACTTTTTGAGAGGCAAATTTGCCCCTAATTTGTATTTGGATGTAAAATATGACTCTTAAGGAAAATAAATTGCAAATACGATCTTCACACTTTTTGGGTGCCAATTTGCCCCTAATTTGTATTTCGAATTGAAATATGATTCTTAAGGAAAATAAATTGCAAATACGATATTCACACTTTTTAAGTGGCAAATTTGCCCATAATTTGTATTTGGATGTGAAATATGGCACTTTAGGAAAATAAATTACAAATACGATATTCACACTTTCTGAGTGGCAAATTTGCCCCTAATTTGTATTTCTATGTGAAATATGACTCTTAAGAAAAATAAATTGCAATACGATATTCACACTTTTTGAGTTGTAAATTTGCCCCTAATTTATGATTCTAAGTGAAACATGACTCTTAAGGAAAATAAATTGCAAATACGATCTTCACACTTTTTGGGTATCAAATTTGCCCCTAATTTGTATTTCGAATTGAAATATGACTCTTAAGGAAAATAAATTGCAAATACGATATTCACACTTTTTGAGTGGCAAATTTGCCCCTAATTTGTATTTGAATATGAAATATGACTCTTAAGAAAAATAAGTTGCAAATACGATATTCACACTTTTTGAGTAGCAAATTCGCCCTTAATTTGTATTTGGATGTGAAATATGACACTTAAGGAAAATAAATTGCAAATACGATATTAACACTTTTTGAGTGACAAATTTGCCCCTAATTTGTATTTGGATGTAAAATATGACTCATAAGGAAAATAAATTGCAAATACGATATTCACATTTTTTGTGTGGCAAATTTGCCCCTAATTTGTATTTCGAAGTGAAATATAACTCTTAAAGAAAATAAATTGCAAATACGATAGTCACACTTTTTGAGTGGCAAATTTGCCCCTAATTTGTATTTCGAAGTGAAATATGACTCTTAAGGAAAATAAATTGCAAATACGATATTCACACTTTTTGAGTGGCAAATTTGCCTCTAATTTGTATTTCTAAGTGAAATATGACGCTTAAGGAAAATAAATGGCAAATACGATATTCACACTTTTTGAGTGGGAAATTTGCCCCAAATTTGTATTTGGAAGTGAAATATGACTCTTAAGGAAAATAAATTGCAAATACGATATTCACACTTTTTGAGTGGCAAATTTGCCTCTAATTTGTATTTCGAAGTGAAATATACTCTTAAGGAAAATTAATTACAAATACGATATTCACACTTTTTGAGTGGAAAATTTTCCCCTAATTTGTATATCGAAGTGAAATATGACTCTTAAGGAAAATTAATTACAAATACGATATTCACACTTTTTGAGTGACAAATTTGCCCCTAATTTGTATTTGGATGTGAAATATGACCCTTAAGGAAAATAAATTGCAAATATCATTTTCACACTTTTTGAGTGGTAAATTCGCCCCTAATTTGTATTTCGAAGTGAAATATGACTCTTAAGGAAAATAAGTTGCAAATACGATATTCACACTTTTTGAGTGGCAAATTCACCTCTAATTTGTATTTGGATGTGAAATATGACACTTAAGGAAAATAAATTGCAAATACGATATTCACACTTTTTGAGTGGCAAATTTGCTCCTATTTGTATTTCGATGTGAAATATGACCCTTAAGAAAAATAAATTGCAAATACCATTTTCACACTTTTTGAGTGGCAAATTTGACCCTAATTTGTATTTCGAAGTGAAATATGACTCTTAAGGAAAATAAGTTGCAAATACGATATTCACACTTTTTGAGTGGCAAATTCGCCTCTAATTTGTATTTGGATGTGAAATATGACACTTACGGAAAATAAATTGCAAATATGATATTCACACTTTTTGAATGGCAAATTTGCCCCTAATTTGTATTTCTATGTGAAATATAACTCTTAAGAAAAATAAATTGCAAATACGATGTTCACACTTTTTGAGTGGCAAATTTGCCCATAATTTGTGATTCTAAGTGAAACATGGCTCTTAAGGAAAATAAATTGCAAATACGATATTCACACTTTTTGAGTGGCAAATTTGCCCATATTTGTGTTTCTAAGTGAAATATAACTCTTAAATAAAATAAATTGCAAATAGGATATTCACGATTTTAGAGTGGCAAATTTGCCCCTAATTTGTGATTCTAAGTGAAATATGACTGTTAAGGAAAATAAATTTCAAATACGATATTCGCAGTTTTTGAGTGGAAAATTTGCCCCTAATTTGTATTTCGAAGTGAAATATGACTCTTAAGGAAAATAAGTTGCAAAATTCGATATTCACACTTTTTGAGTGGAAAATTTGCCCCTAATTTGTATTTCGAATTGAAATATGACTCTTAAGGAAAATAAGTTGCAAAATTCGATATTCACACTTTTTGAGTGGAAAATTTGCCCCTAAGTTGTATTTGGATGTGAAGTACGACTCTTAAGGAAAATAAATTGCAAATACAATATTCACACTTTTTGAGTAGCAAATTTGCCCCTAATTTATATTTCGAAGTGAAATATGACTCATAAGAAAAATAAATTACAAATACGATATTCACACTTTTTGAGTGACAAATTTGCCCCTAATTTGTATTTGGATGTGAAATATGACCCTTAAGGAAAATAAATTGCAAATACCATTTTCACACTTTTTAAGTGGCAAATTTGCCCCTAATTTGTATTTAGAAGTGAAATATGACTCTTAAGGAAAATAAGTTGCAAAAACGATATTCACACTTTTTAAGTGGCAAATTCGCCCCTAATTTGTATTTGGATGTGAAATATGACACTTAAGGAAAATAAATTGCAAATACGATATTCACACTTTTTGAGTGGCAAATTTGCCTCTAATTTGTATTTGGATGTGAAATATGACCCTTAAGGAAAATAAATTGCAAATACGATCTTCACACGTTTTGGGTGGCAAATTTGCCCCTAATTTGTATTTCGAATTGAAATATGACTCTTAAGGAAAATAAATTGCAAATACGATATTCACACTTTTTAAGTGGTAAATTTAACCCTAATTTGTATTTGGATGTGAAATATGACTCTTAAGGAAAATAAATTGAAAATACGATATTAAAACCTTTTTAATGACAAATTTGCCCCTAATTTGTATATCTATGTGAAATATGACTCTTAAGAAAAATAAATTGTAAATACGATATTCACACTTTTTGAGTGGCAAATTTGCCCCTAATTTGTGATTCTAAGTGAAACATGGGTCTTAAGGAAAATGAATTGCAAATACGATATTCACACTTTTTGAGTGGCAAATTTGTCCCTAATTTGTATTTGGATGTTAAATATGACTCTTAAAAAAATGAATTGCAAATATGATATTCACACTTTTTGAGTGGCAAATTTGCCCATAATTTGTATTTGGATGTGAAATATGACTCTTAAGAAAAATAAATTGCAAATGTGATATTCACACTTTTTGAGTGGCATATTTGCCCTAATTTGTATTTCGCAGTGAAATATGACTCTTAAGGAAAATAAGTTTCAAAATTCGATATTCACACTTTTTGAATGGCAAATTTGCCCCTAATTTATATTTGGATGTGAAGTATGACTCTTAAGGAAAATAAATTGCAAATACGATATTCACACTTTTTGAGAGGCAAATTTGCCCCTAATTTGTATTTCGAAGTGAAATATGACTCTTAAGAAAAATAAATTACAAATACGATATTCACACTTTTTGAGTGACAAATTTGCCCCTAATTTGTATTTGGATGTGAAATATGACCCTTAAGGAAAATAAATTGCAAATACCATTTTCACACTTTTTGAGTGGCAAATTTGCCCCTAATTTGTATTTCGAAGTGAAATATGACTATTAAGGAAAATAAGTTGCAAATACGATATTCACACTTTTTTAGTGGCAAATTCACCTCTAATTTGTATTTGGATGTGAAATATGACACTTAAGGAAAATAAATTGCAAATACGATATTCACACTTTTTGAGTGGCAAATTTGCTCCTATTTGTATTTCGATGTGAAATATGACTCTTAAGAAAAATAAATTGCAAATACCATTTTCACACTTTTTGAGTGGCAAATTTGCCCCTAATTTGTATTTCGAAGTGAAATATGACTCTTAAGGAAAATAAGTTGCAAATACGATATTCAAACTTTTTGAGTGGCAAATTCGCTCTAATTTGTATTTGGATGTGAAATATGACACTTACGAAAAATAAATTGCAAATATGATATTCACACTTTTTGAATGGCAAATTTGCCCCTAATTTGTATTTCTATGTGAAATATAACTCTTAAAAAAAATAAATTGCAAATACGATGTTCACACTTTTTGAGTGGCAAATTTGCCCCTAAGTTGTATTTGGATGTGAAGTACGACTCTTAAGGAAAATAAATTGAAAATACAATATTCACACTTTTTGAGTAGCAAATTTGCCCCTAATTTATATTTCGAAGTGAAATATGACTCTTAAGGAAAATAAATTACAAATACGATATTCACACTTTTTGAGTGACAAATTTGCCCCTAATTTGTATTTGGATGTGAAATATGACCCTTAAGGAAAATAAATTGCAAATACCATTTTCACACTTTTTGAGTGGCAAATTTGCCCCTAATTTGTATTTCGAAGTGAAATATGACTATTAAGGAAAATAAGTTGCAAATACGATATTCACACTTTTTTAGTGGCAAATTCACCTCTAATTTGTATTTGGATGTGAAATATGACACTTAAGGAAAATAAATTGCAAATACGATATTCACACTTTTTGAGTGGCAAATTTGCTCCTATTTGTATTTCGATGTGAAATATGACCCTTAAGAAAAATAAATTGCAAATACCATTTTCACACTTTTTGAGTGGCAAATTTGTGTTGAGACATAGATTGTGACAACAGATCTAGCTTGATATAGGACTAGTGTAATTATTATTACGTTTGTATATTGGTTTAGATTTGTAAATGAATATTTGTTTTGTTAGTAATATTCGTTAAACATATTATTGTGCTAAGTTAGACGAATGTTAAATACGAAATAAATAAATAGACGTTTGATGCGAGGCGAGTCGAGATCTCAGGTCGCAGCGAGTTGAGCTGTGAGGTGAGATCTGAACTCGCGAGGTATCAGTCTGGCGAGCCGAGCTCCGAGTTGGGCTTGGGCTGCGAGTTGGACCGAACTCGCAGGCCCATGCGAGCCGAGCCAGACAGAACTATTTAAACGATTTTCTTTAGAAAATTGTTAACACTTTTAACACTTTTAACACTTTTGACACTTTCTGCTTTCTGCGAACTCAGCAAACCAGAGAAAAACATAACCTAAGGCTAGGCTTTGACGATTTGTTGTTTAAAGCTAAGTCTAGTTAAAACGCAATACGAACATATTCGTTGTTAGTAAGATAACACCGTATTGAGGGATTCCGCACCTTAATACTACAGATAACGAAGTTATCGATCCTAAAACTAGGGGACTTACATCTGGTATCAGAGCTTTCGGGCTAGATACGAGTGTGTTCGTGAGTTTTAGTTTATTGCGTTTTTGATTCGGGTCGTTTTTACGTGCATTATTGCAATACTAACGATCAAAATCATTCTCTGGAAGTTTTAGGGTTAGTTTACAGTCGAATTTCTCTGTTTCGTTCGTAAAAATACCTTAAAATTCGTTTTTCGGGTTTAACAGCCGTTTCGCGAGTCGAGATTAGGGTTCCAGCGTCGCCTGCGAACCGAGTTGAACTAGCGAGTCGAACTGAGGCTTGCAAGTCGAACCGAGATCTCTCGCGAATCGACATCACTTGCGAATCGACATCTTTTAGCAATCCGAACTGAGGCTTGCGAATCGACAAATTCTGCGAGTCGAGCTGAGATTGCGAGTTGAGCTGATTCTTGCGAGTTGAGATTTCTGAATTCGCTGAAACAGTTTAATTTTACGTTTTTAAGATGTCTGACTTAAGTAGAATGATCGAAATGGACCACGAGGTGGGAAAGTCAAACGTTCCACCTAAGTTGTTAAGAATCGAGGATTACTACAATTGGAAGGACAGATTTGAATCTTACTGTAGATTCCATGATCTGTCTATCTGGATGTGTATCAAGAGTGGATACACCCCACCTACTCAAACTGTTCAAAATGCTACTGTAGTTCTTACCTATGCAAACATGAGTGATCAAGAGAAGGAAGCGTACAGAAATGAGAATAAATCACATTCTTGCATAAAGATGTGTCTTCCTAAATCCCTTGCTCATCAACTCAAGTCTTTTCATACTGCTAAAGCGCTCTGGGAAGCTTTAGAGAAAAGAGGTGAGGGAAGTCCACAGGTGAGAGCTGGCAAGAAGAGTCTTCTTAAAAAGCAGTTTACTATGTTTAAAGCTTTAAAAGGAGAAGATCTTGATGCCTATGTTACACGATTCTACCATCTGCTAAGTGAATTAGAATACCATGAAATTTTTGAAGAAGAAGTATCTAAAACCGACAAGTTCCTTGAGGGTTTGCCTTCTAAATGGGAAATGTATGGTGTTATGATTAAGGATAACGAAACTAGGTATTCTACTATGACCTTAGAGCAAGTCATTGACAAGCTGAAAGGTTATGATTTCTCCAAGAAGTCAAGAGATAGTGATTCTGATCAGGTTCAGAACCCTGGGCTGTATCATGGAAAGTCAAGTCTTTCGACTGCGTCATCGAGTTCGACCACTGCACTGTTAGTTGGTGATACTAATGAAAATGGAGAGATGATCACTGAAGATCTGTGCTTTATTTCCTCCTCTGGTGATGAGACAAAGGGAAAGAATTCTGAGAAGTCACCTCAAGAGCATCAGAAGATGCCGATGAGTGTGAAATCTGCTGAACAGCAACTGTCTGTTCTTGCTTCCTTTGTGGCATCATATGAGAACTACATAGAAGGAAAGATCAATGATCCTATTCTATTTGATGAGGATTATGAGCAGATAGATTCTGATTATCTTGAGGAACTGGAACTTCAAGATCAACTAGCGTTGATATCTAGAAAGGTGAAGAATTTCCTCAAGAAAACTGGTAGAAAGGTGTTGGGCAATAGATCAGGGTTTGATAAAACCAAGGTCAGATGCTTTAACTGTCAGGGTATTGGTCATTTTGCTAGAGAATGCCAAAGACCTAAAGTAGAAGCACAAGGAAAACAAGGTTCGGGAAGTACTCTTGCTTCCAAAGCCTTAGTGGTGAAGCAGTTGGATGGCTCGTATGATTGGCAAGCTCATTCTGAAGAAGCTTTGATGGCCGAGATCGAAGAAACAACTGCTGGATCAGTGTCCTACATGCCCACTGACATGGAACAGAGAGTAGAGGTGGCTGAGTCTGAAAAAAGGGCAAGTGATGATGATGTGCTATATATGGATTCAACTCCAGATATGAGTCCTGAAGAATTAGTGGCACGTATGGCTGAATTACAAACTGACAAGAAGAAGGTATGTTTAGATATTCTTAATCTTGCTGATGTTTGTTACTTAGTTACTGATTTACAGTCTCAGAATAGTGTCTTAACTGTGTCAAATAGTAATCTGTCATCACAATTAAATATGGATAAGGAATCTTATAAGACTGTTAGATCTGAACTTGATCAAGCTATTATGGATGTTCGTAGATTAAGTGATGATAAACAGGTCTTAAAAGATAAAATTAAGTCTGATGCGTTGGATAGAACAAAACTTAGAGATACCATAAGTGAAAAATCTGTTGTCATAGATGGTCTCTATATGAATATCAAAGACTTAAATGAGACGATTGCTAGTAAGGATCAGGAAATAGTGAACCTTAACTTAAGGTTAATTGAGCAAAACCGTAAACTTGAGAACTATAGGACATCTCAAATGGATAAAATGTTAGATGCTCAACGTAGTGTAAAGGACAAGACTGGGTTAGGTTACAATGATGTATCACCTCCTTTTAATGCCAATTACACTCCTATTCCTGAAGATTCTGAGATGACTGAAGTTAGTCCTGAGATTTCAGTAGCTGATAAACCTGAACAGTCAGAGGCACAGAAAGATGTTATTAAGAACGTATCATTAGATAATAGCAAGGCTTCTCAGTTCACCAAAATACATTTTGTATCGGGTGGAGTGATTAACGATGCTAAGATTAATGATAAAGTTGATAAGGAACAGCTTAAACCTTTAGTGCCTAAGACTCCGGATGAGAAAGCAAAAGTGAGCAAATCACGCAAGCAGATGTCTTGTTTCAAATGTCATCAAAAAGGACACGTGGCTTCGTGTTGTCCTAACAAAAAGCCTGAAGCACCACATAAGCTTGTGATTGAGGAAAAGACACAGACCGACTCTGATATGACTGTAGACGGGTTAGATACCAAACCTAAGTTAGGTAATAAACCTGTGAACATTCTTAAAAGAGATGGTAAGCATAGTGTCTCCCCACCTAAACCTAAACGGTCATATACTCAAAGTGATAATTATGTCCATAAGTCTAGGGATGTGACACCGTCGAGGTTTAGAACTCCAAGTAGAGGCCATAGTCATTATGAAAGTGGCACTACTTCGCGATCACATGAGTTTAATTATAATTATCATAATAGAGCTCATACTTTTATGCCTAAGAGGTTCTCCTCAAATTCACCTCTTAAGGCTGATCGTCCACAAACTCAAGCTACTTCGAAAGTAACCAAAGCTCCTGATGGGAAAAATGGTTATTTTAAAGAGCTTAAGTTTGTTGATGATAAGGGACAAACCAAGACCGTAATGGCTTGGGTCCCTCTTGATAACTGATCGTGTTTTGTGTTATGTGCAGGAGCATGCTGTGAACAAGGACAGTTGGTGGTATGTAGACAGTGGATGCTCGAGGCACATGACCGGTGAAAGAAGTCTACTGAAGGACTTCAAGGATAGTCTCAAGCAAAAAGTAAATTTTGCAGGAGATAAAGGAGGAGTAATTTCGGGAAAAGGAAAAGTTTCAAATGGAACTTTGACTCTTGAGGATGTGAACTATGTTGAAGAACTTACACACAACCTAGTGAGTGTTTCCCAAGTCTGTGATAAAGGTCATCCAGTTTATTTCAATGAAAAGGAGGCCTTAGTCCTGAAGCCAGGTTTTAAAATTCCTGATGAATGGATATTGATGAGGGCGCCAAGGAAGAAGGACATCTATGCTATCAACATGGGTATTCCTAACTCTTCAATGGTGTCTACATGTTTATTGTCCAAGGCTTCGGAAACAGATGCTCTGTTATGGCATAGGAGAATGGCACATCTAAACTGGAGAAAGATGAATTATATAACCAAAAATGGTTTGGTTCTAGGTGTACCACAAAAACGTTTCGAGTCTGAGGATAAGTGTGTTCCTTGCATGAAAGGAAAGCAGCACAAGAAACCACACAGACCTAAGACTGAAAACTCTATCTCCTCGCCATTTGAATTGCTACATATGGATCTCTTCGGCCCTATAAGCAAGAGAAGTCTAGGTGGCAAATGGTACTGTTTGGTTGTCACAGATGACTATTCTAGATTCTCATGGGTATTCTTTTTGGGATCAAAGGATGAGACTCCTGGAATTCTAATTGAGTTCTTTGATCTAGTAGAGAATGTCTATAAAAAGAGAGTTAAGCGTATTCGTAGTGACAATGGAACAGAGTTTAAGAATTCAACGTTGAATATCTATTGCTTAAGCAAAGGGATATTACATCAATTCAGTGCACCTTATGAACCTCAACAGAATGGTGTTGCTGAAAGGAAGAATAGAACGTTGATTGAAGCTGCTAGAACAATGCTTGCTGATTCAAAGCTTCCGGTCATCTTTTGGGCAGAAGCAGTGAATACAGCATGTTATGTTCTTAATAGAGTTCTTACGGTTAAGAGACATAACAAGACTTGTTATGAGCTTTTGAACAATAAGAAACCTAACTTAAAAGGGTTTGAACCCTTTGGAGTTTCATGCACCATATTAAAGACTGGACATCAAGCAAAATTTGGTGAGAAGGCTGACGAAGGATTTTTCCTAGGTTATATGCCCAATTCGCCAAATAAGAGAGTCTTTAATAAAGTCACAGGACGTTTGGAGGTAGTTTATAATATTGAGGTTACAAGCTATTCACCGGATGTTCATAAGGGCTTAGATTGGCAATTTGATTATTCTGATCTTTTTGCATCATTTAAAGTTCCTATTAGTGACTATGTCAGTGATTCAGAGATAGCTGAACATTTAGTGTTTGAAGATGTGGATACTAGCCATACTTCAACATCGAGTGTTCCGAATTTTGGAATCAAGACAAATGTTGATCTAAATCAACCATCTACTAGTGGATCTCAAAAATCCAAAGTAGATACACCTCTCAATGAAGAAGAGCTTACTGACAAATTAGTGGATGAAATCCTCACACCACTGAGAGAGTTAAGAATATCTATGGGTATTGATAACTCACAGTTATCTAGAGAGGGTGTACCAGATTTGGAAGATATTCCTGAACAACATAGTGTTCTTGAGGAAATCGGTACTAATTTGGAAGATGAGATACCAGTTGAATCAGTTACTACAACTAGAACGAGTAAGAATCATCCAGTTGAAAACATCATCGGTGATATTAATACTCCGGTTCAAACCAGGCATCAATCCAGAACTAGTACGTCTGAGAATTCTGAATACCAAAGCTTGTATACTGCAATGAAAGAGACAGGGATTCCTAATCAATGTCTATATTCATGCTTTATCTCACAAGTCGAGCCTAAAAATGTTCAAATGGCTTTAAAAGAAAACTCGTGGGTAGAAGCAATGCAAGAAGAACTATCTCAGTTCTCTAAATTACAAGTATGGGAGTTGGTTGACCTACCAAAGGGAGAATATCCAATTGGAACTAGATGGGTATTTAAGTGTAAGAGAGATGATAAAGGTATCGTTACTCGCAATAAAGCTCGTCTAGTGGTTCAAGGTTTTAATCAACAAGAAGGTATTGATTACAATGAAGTGTTTGCACCAGTTGCTAGGCTAGAAGCAATTAGAGTATTCTTAGCATTCGCATCATATTATGGTATAAAAGTGTATCAGTTGGATGTTAAGAGTGCCTTTTTGTATGGCAAAGTGGAAGAATTGGTGTATGTTTCACAACCGCCAGGGTTTGCTAATCCTGAGTATCCAGATAGAGTATATCGTTTGAATAAGGCTCTATATGGATTACATCAAGCACCTAGGGCATGGTATGGAACACTATCAACGTATCTACTTGAGAATGGATTTACAAGAGGATCAATTGATAGTACACTATTTGTGAAGTGGAAAAAGAAAGACTTTCTTCTTGTACAAGTGTATGTTGATGACATTATCTTTGGATCGTCTGATGAAAAGATGTGTCAAGAATTTGAGAAAGTCATGAGAAAAAGGTTTGAAATGTCTGCAATGGGAGAGTTGAATTTCTTCTTAGGATTACAAGTTGATCAAAAGAAGGATGGATTCTTTATTCATCAATCTAAATATACATATGAGCTATTAGAACGTTTCAAGATGGATGAAAGTAAGGTCTACAATACTCCAATTCCAGTCAATCATGGACTAGGTCCAGATACATCGAGTGATAGCGATGTAGATCCAACTCTTTATAGAGCCATGATCGGATCACTAATGTATCTTACAGCCTCTAGGCCTGACATAATGTTTGCTGTTTGTTTATGCGCAAGATATCAGGCTAATCCGAAAGAGTCACACATGCAAGCTGTTAAACGAATCTTTCGTTACCTCAAAGGGAAACCTAAGCTGGGTCTTTGGTATCCGATTGATGGAGACTTAGATCTCGTAGCTTATACTGATTCGGATTATGGAGGATGCAATCAGAATAGGAAATCTACGACTGGAGGATGTCAATTCTTAGGAGGTAGATTAGTATCCTGGCAGTGCAAGAAGCAAACCTCGGTAGCCATTTCTACATGTGAAGCTGAGTATGTTGCAGCTGGCAGCTGTTGCTCGCAAGTTCTTTGGATTCAACAGCAACTGCGGGATTACGGGTTAAATATAACCAATACTCCTATGATGATTGATAACGAATCTACTATGTCGATCACCAATAATCCAGTAAAGCACAGTAAAACTAAGCATATTGATATTCGACATCATTTTATTAGAGATTGTGCTGAAAAGAAATTGATAAAGTTAGTTAAGGTTCCATCATTGGATAACTTAGCAGACTTATACACAAAGGCGTTCGACAGAGCAAGATTTGAGACGTTGGTTCAACTAAACGGAATGAGAAATCCAGAGTGATTAGTCTTCCAAGGGTATTCTTGTAATAGTTAGTATTTATATGTTTATTATTAAAAAAAAAATATAAAAAAAAAAAAAAAAAAAAAAAAAAAAAAAAAAAAAAAAAAAAGGGCGTATGGCATTCATTTGCTTGTTACCTAAGGGGAATCGTCTTCATTTAAGTTTTTATTTGCAAAAACTAAGGGAAATGATAGTACATTAGGAGAATAAGCTTCACAATAATAAGCTTAAGTCCTAAGTATGATATGGTAGTAGGTTCAAATAAAGTTGCTTTAGAACTACAGCGGTTCTATCAGGTATGTGTTTATATTTATTTGATTATACACCTATATCCACAAGTTATAATTTGTCTATTTTTAGTAAAATTTTAGATGGCTTCATCATATGATGTACTGGTAGGCAAATTATATGAAATTTTCTAAGCTTTAAGAAGTAAATTAACTACTTGTTTATTATTTTGTGTCACTATTCTATGATGTATGACATCAAGTCTTAATTGTTGAATGATGGTATTGCCTTACACTGTTATCATGCATATTAATTTGATTTGACAAATAGTAGCAATATGGGTATTAATTTAATTACTGGTAACTTTGTTGTACTAAGTACAGAACTGAAACCTTTAATTAAACTAATATTCTCAAATATATTTTGAATTATGCTAGAAGGAATCTTCTGTTGTACTACGTACAGACTTAGATAACATAGCATATTCAAAGTATGTTTGGTATTTGTCTAACCTTAAAAATTCAAGTGTATGTTATATGTTTCGAAAAGATACATCATTTAGTAACCGCTACCTTGAAAAATTAATGATGCAGTGTTATGTGTTTTACTTGATTCTTCAGTATATCATAAAATAGGAAGCACTTGATAATGATCATACTAACAATAAAGAGTTTGCTTAGAAAATTGAGTATATTTTGTTTATGTGGATCATAATACCGGTAATCGTCTTGAACTATCTATAATTAAAATATTCACCTTATGTGAGTAATGCATTTATTAATTATGCTATGTGGATAAAGGTATCTAAGATATAGTTTTATAAATATAAATGTATAAATGATAAATTTAGTTGTGATTTTATAGTGATTTATTTGAATTTCATGAGGTATGTATACTACCAATCTGTTTAGACTTTTTAATAAATATTTAATTGCTTATTCTTTCTAATATGATCCCTAAGCAGATAAATTCTTATTCTTTTTGTGTATGTATTTTATTTTGTTTCAAGTGATTAATAAAATGGTACTTGATACCTATGATTATGTAATTTTTTTTAGTTTTTAATTTTTGTGTTAATTATGCTTACCCTTCGGAATTAAATCATACTTAATGTTTTTGAGTTGAACAACGTGACAAATACAAGTGAAAATTAATTATAATTTAGACTTGTGAAAATATCGGGTTTTTATTTATACTTAGAATTAAAATTCGCGTTTTTCATTGTTTCTGCGAGTTGACATCAACTTGCGAGTCCACTTAAAACTCGCGAATCGGATATAAGTATAAAGGGGGTCAAACGAGTCAAACCAACCCACCGAGCCCACAACACATTCGCGAGTTCACTAAAGCTTGCGAATCCGTTTTACAGGCGAAACGAGGCGATATTTCGTTTTCGTTTGATTTCGATTTTTAGAATACGGGAACGAGTTTTTCAATCCGTAGATTATATTCAAGACATATTTGCGAACATTTTGAGGTATATATCAACGGATTTCACCGTTTAAATTGCACGAAATCGAAGGTTTTTTAAACTTAGGGTTTCGGTTTGATGTTTAAACGATTTACGTAGATTAAAGGACTATTAGAACACAAATCCTTGTGGTTTATGTTAAAGGGATGTTAATAAACGTAAATCAATCGATAGATCATGTTAAAACTACAGGATTAATCGATTTTGTGAACAAACTCGCGACGGCTGTTCGTCAAACGAGTTGACACGTTGTTTCAACTCGCAGCGAGTTGACTAGCGAATCCATGAGATTAGCGAGTTCACTTAAGTAACTTTAGCGACTTGATCAATGTGGCGAGTTGATCAATGTGGCGAGTTGATCAATTTAGCGAGTTGATGTGTTTAGCGAGTTCATAAGCAAAACGAGTTGACTTCACCTCGTTAGGCCAGTTTATGCGAGTCCAGTACTTAGAAAAATTTTATTTTTAAAGTAGTGATATAACTGTTAAGACTTTTTAAGTAATAACCGTTATAAAATGGATTTGTATTAATTCTTATATGATTATATCGAAAGTCTACTAATTTAAGAAGAACATTAGTGGCGTGTCCTAATTTCACATTAGCGGTATAATTTTTAAACGTTAAAGACTTGAGATTTTTAAAATAACAAGTAACTAACGTGATTTACATATTGGACTTACGACTAGAAAGTTATAAGTTAAATATTTATATACGACTTGAGACTATTATTGTAACAAGTTATATATATAATAATTTCTATTTTAAACTAAGATGTTTGATGAATCTCGATTCATAATACGTAATAGTTTAAATATTCTTAATCATGCATTAAAGTATATCTGTTGTTTGTATTTATTACAGATATGGCTAGAGCATTTGATAAGGGTCACAACATCCTGGTTGATCTGAACCTTGAGGCCAAACGGGCTGACAGGGTTGCTGATATATTACGTTTTCTAGCACGATCAAGGATTAGATATGCCATTACGGCCAATCCTCCTATCTCACAGACTATACTGAACGATTTCTGGACGGATATTGTTTATGACGAATCTGTCACTCCGCCAGAGATTCGAGCTACAGTTGGTGGACAACCTGTTACCTTTTCAGCTGGTAATCTTCGTGAGATTTTGCAGCTAGGTACGGTAGAACAGGAGAACGGGGATATTGAGTATCCTATGGACTTTATTGAGGGTGCTATTGGACGTATGGGATATACAGGAGACAGGCGTGGACGTCAGTTCCAGAAGCCTCTGGTCATTGGTCAGTGGAGGTTTCTTTGGCACGTGATGAATATAGTCTTCGCAGCAAAGAAAGGTGGCTTTGATGAGTTGAGCCCTGCGATTCTATCGGCTGTACTGTCACTGGTTTACAATAAACCATACAGTTTTTGTGATTACATTTTTGGAGAGATAGCTAGACAGATATCGGGTTCTGTTAGATCTAGATTTATGATCTACCCGAGGTTTTGTATGCTTATCATACGTGCGCGTCTACCGAACTTGGTTATTCCTGAGCCGTTTTTATCGGTGAATACCATTGATCAACGTGGTTATAATGCCATGTTTATGCAGACGATTAGGAAGGAAGGAGTGGTGAAACCGGAAATTAGACCACTTTTTGGATATATTGTTGATCCAAACTACGTTGCACCGCCAAATCATGGGTGGTTGGACGTAGCTCCTGCTGCTGCTGTTGCTCCTGCTGAGGCTGATGTTGTACCTGAACCTGTAGCTGAGGAAGCTCAACCTGAAGATCCACAAGGGCTCCTTGAGGATGTACTTATTCAGGCTGGTCAGGTTGATCAGCAAGTCAATCCAGACGTTGCTGCACAGGTTGTGCAAGAAGTTTTGGAGCAGAATGATGATGAGACAAATCCTTTGCTTCAAGACATTGAGAGTTACTTGGCACCACCTGAGGTAATCTGTTACTTATGTAATAATATAGATGCTTAGTTGATAGATTGTTTTTATTGATCATAGATGCATAATATTATTATATAATGATTCTGATATTAGATATTTAGTAAATTGGATATTATTTCTGATTTTAAAAATATAAATATCATTATACGAACAGGAAGCTGAAGCTGAGGCTGCACATCCAGAAGTTATATTACTTGAGGATGAGCAGATACAGCTTGATAGATCAGTTGTTGTACCAACTGAGGTATTATATCTGATTAATCTTAAATATATAGAACTTGTATGATAGAGCTTACGCTAATCATAAATGTTTAATATATTTAAAATTTAGGATCCTGTTAGATCATCTAGAGGTCGTGATGGTGAGACGGCTTCAGATGAAGATTCTGATAATACACCTTCTCCTCCTCCATCTGTTTCTGATAGAAAGAGAAAAGGTAAGAGTGTTATGGAGGAAGGTACTGATGAAATTGAGGAGATTGATGCTCAATTGATGAAGCGTCCGAGAACGCTAACTATTAGAGAAGGTTAGTATTAATTAAAGTTAAATAATCTTAACTTGTTGTTTATCAGGAGTTGAACTGAGACAGTTAATTCTGTATACAGTTTCTCAGGATACACCACAGGTAGAGATGGTTGCACCGGTGGTTACGGAATCGATGTCTTTACCGCTTCAAGTATGAGATATAAATTCTATAACTATGAGTGTTATGCAATTAATTAGAGTTTGAGACAGAGTAATCTGTAACAATAACTGATTTTAATTGTGTTTAACTTTACAGCATGAGGTTGCTGATCTAGTTCGTGGAGCTAATTTTCCGACGAATAAAGGAGCTAGATTTGCGGCAAACTTGCTTACGCAAGCTTTGTCTCAACCTCATACACCGCTTACCAGAGACTGGCATATTGAGTCTCTTACACCGCCTGGACCCAGAACGATACCTGTTACTCCAACAACTGATGCTGAAAGGATTACATCCTTAGAGTCGAGGGTAAAGGATTTGGAGAAGCTTACTTCTCAGATTCCAGAGCTGGTGTCGAGCAATCTTCTTCTTTCACAACAAATACTCAAGCAGAGTGAATCGTACAATCTGTTGATGAAGACTCATGAGACGTTACTTGCGGACTTCACTGTACAGAGACTGAAGTTATCTTCTTTAGAGAGTCTGGTCTTGAGATCGCATTCAGGACAGCCTGCTCAGGGGGAGATATTGGTATATCTGGAGTCTTGCAGAGAGAATGAGTTGAAGAGAAAGAGAGATCAAGACAAGGACGATGATCCCAATGCACCGAGTGGTGAGCAGACTGGTCCTTCAAAGACTAGTGAGCAAGCTACTATTCAGGGGGAGTCTGGTGCTGGTGCTAGTGGTTCTGGAGTGGGTACAAGTGCAGATAAGACTGTATCGGGTGATACTGAAGCTGGTAAGATAGCTTAGTATTATCTTAGTACTGTAATATTTGTAATAGTTTGTAGTGAACAAGTGTAAACTTAATTATTGTGTAAATATATTTGGCTTAGGGTTATTATTATTTTAAGTAAAATATGTTTGGTAATTTAAGTTTATAAAATTATGTTAAGATAAAATAGTGATCGAAAGACTTCTGACTTATTGAGTAGTCGAGCGGCGTGTTCCGATTAATTTCGGCGGTCATAATTTTATAATAACATATGCATTTTAGATTTGATTATAGACTTAAGACCGTAAGGTTTATAAGTAATTAACAAGTTAAAAATGTATTAGTATTAACTAGACAAATGATATATAATTTAAAGGTTAAATTGATAATGAATGAGATCAATTAACACTTGGAAATTATATAAGGTAATTAATAGTAAATTTAAATGTTTGGTGATTATTCACAATGCATTAGAATTTAAAATTAATTAATATTTGTTAAGTAGACTTAAGAAATTTTGGATTGATTCAGGGTAATCAATAAAAGATTTTATAAGTTATATTTATATTGCGTTTATATGTTAGGTTAAAATATACAAAAGAATTAATAAAGAAATTCTTAGATTGGTTCAGGGAAATCAATGAAGAATTTGAATTATTAATATATTTGTATTTATGTTTTTCTCTTAGGATTGGAGATGCTTGATCTATCTGAATCGGAAGATGATATTTTTGATGAGATAGATGAAGACATTGATTTTGATCTTGAGGATGGAGAATTCCTACCACCTACAGATTGGACTGCTGTACCTAAGAATGTGCAAGACATGGGTGTAGATCTAGATGCAAACATTGATGAACACCATGTGAGCCCATCTAGGACAGAAGTTGTTATTGAAAATGAACAAGGTCCAACAATTGTCGATATAGATGAAGATATTGATGATTCAACCTCTGATGAAGAAGAAGAAGTTCTTGTTCAAACCAAGAATCCTGCTGTTGTACTTAGGAAACTTCCAAAGAAGAAGAAGAAGATTGGAATTTCTGAAGTTGATGTTACGAAAAAGCGTGTACCACGTAAAGGGATTATTGGTTGGTATTTTGACTCAGAACTAAAGCTTTTTGCGATCAAAAGGTTTGACGGAGTTCAATATTTTGAAAGAAAGCTTGCAGTTTTTAGTTCTCTACCACGTTATGAAATACGTGATTTGGCTAGATTAGAGATTAATAACCCAAGTCGTGATGATTATGCTGATCGTATTGAAAGAATCATTAGACATGAGGTTGGTACGAATAAGTTTGTTCAGATTAAGCCAAGAAAGGGAAAGACTGTGAAACTACAAGAGAGAAGTCAAAGAACAGGAAGAAGAAGAAGGAAGAAAGTTTATCCAGCTGTTAGATGCATACAGCAGATTCCACTGAAGACAATGCCACAGGATATTTTAGGAAATATGAAGAGTTGGCACGTGGATTCAGGAACTGGAGAAGCTGTTATGGTTGAAGCTGATGATGAGGTTGAAGGTGGTGAAAGAGAAATCTTTAGAGTTTATGATCATCGACACCTGATGAATATGTCGAGAAAAGATCTGTTAAAGTTGAATGAGAACAGAATTTTAACGACTATTGAATGGGCTGATTTAGCAAGAGATTATCAGTTGATGGTTAAAACTTGTATCAAGATGAAGATTTATGCAGGAAGTAAGATTTACAAATGAAGACCAAAGATAGCATGAAGATAAAGACGCTAGAGCTATTGTCAAGGGGGAGTCTGTTGAGACATAGATTGTGACAACAGATCTAGCTTGATATAGGACTAGTGTAATTATTATTACGTTTGTATATTGGTTTAGATTTGTAAATGAATATTTGTTTTGTTAGTAATATTCGTTAAACATATTATTGTGCTAAGTTAGACGAATGTTAAATACGAAATAAATAAATAGACGTTTGATGCGAGGCGAGTCGAGATCTCAGGTCGCAGCGAGTTGAGCTGTGAGGTGAGATCTGAACTCGCGAGGTATCAGTCTGGCGAGCCGAGCTCCGAGTTGGGCTTGGGCTGCGAGTTGGACCGAACTCGCAGGCCCATGCGAGCCGAGCCAGACAGAACTATTTAAACGATTTTCTTTAGAAAATTGTTAACACTTTTAACACTTTTAACACTTTTGACACTTTCTGCTTTCTGCGAACTCAGCAAACCAGAGAAAAACATAACCTAAGGCTAGGCTTTGACGATTTGTTGTTTAAAGCTAAGTCTAGTTAAAACGCAATACGAACATATTCGTTGTTAGTAAGATAACACCGTATTGAGGGATTCCGCACCTTAATACTACAGATAACGAAGTTATCGATCCTAAAACTAGGGGACTTACAATTTGCCCCTAATTTGTATTTCGAAGTGAAATATGACTTTTAAGGAAAATAAGTTGCAAATACGATATTCACACTTTTTGAGTGGCAAATTCGCTCTAATTTGTATTTGGATGTGAAATATGACACTTACGAAAAATAAATTGCAAATATGATATTCACACTTTTTGAATGGCAAATTTGCCCCTAATTTGTATTTCTATGTGAAATATAACTCTTAAAAAAAATAAATTGCAAATACGATGTTCACACTTTTTGAGTGGCAAATTTGCCCCTAAGTTGTATTTGGATGTGAAGTACGACTCTTAAGGAAAATAAATTGAAAATACAATATTCACACTTTTTGAGTAGCAAATTTGCCCCTAATTTATATTTCGAAGTGAAATATGACTCTTAAGGAAAATAAATTACAAATACGATATTCACACTTTTTGAGTGACAAATTTGCCCCTAATTTGTATTTGGATGTGAAATATGACCCTTAAGGAAAATAAATTGCAAATACCATTTTCACACTTTTTGAGTGGCAAATTTGCCCCTAATTTGTATTTAGAAGTGAAATATGACTCTTAAGGAAAATAAGTTGCAAATACGATATTCACACTTTTTAAGTGGCAAATTCGCCCCTAATTTGTATTTGGATGTGAAATATGACACTTAAGGAAAATAAATTGCAAATACGATATTCACACTTTTTGAGTGGCAAATTTGCCTCTAATTTGTATTTGGATGTGAAATATGACCCTTAAGGAAAATAAATTGCAAATACGATCTTCACACGTTTTGGGTGGCAAATTTGCCCCTAATTTGTATTTCGAATTGAAATATGACTCTTAAGGAAAATAAATTGCAAATACGATATTCACACTTTTTAAGTGGTAAATTTAACCCTAATTTGTATTTGGATGTGAAATATGACTCTTAAGGAAAATAAATTGAAAATACGATATTAAAACCTTTTTAATGACAAATTTGCCCCTAATTTGTATATCTATGTGAAATATGACTCTTAAGAAAAATAAATTGTAAATACGATATTCACACTTTTTGAGTGGCAAATTTGCCCCTAATTTGTGATTCTAAGTGAAACATGGGTCTTAAGGAAAATGAATTGCAAATACGATATTCACACTTTTTGAGTGGCAAATTTGTCCCTAATTTGTATTTGGATGTTAAATATGACTCTTAAAAAAATGAATTGCAAATATGATATTCACACTTTTTGAGTGGCAAATTTGCCCATAATTTGTATTTGGATGTGAAATATGACTCTTAAGAAAAATAAATTGCAAATGTGATATTCACACTTTTTGAGTGGCAAATTTGCCCTAATTTGTATTTCGCAGTGAAATATGACTCTTAAGGAAAATAAGTTGCAAAATTCGATATTCACACTTTTTGAATGGCAAATTTGCCCCTAATTTATATTTGGATGTGAAGTATGACTCTTAAGGAAAATAAATTGCAAATACGATATTCACACTTTTTGAGAGGCAAATTTGCCCCTAATTTGTATTTCGAAGTGAAATATGACTCTTAAGAAAAATAAATTACAAATACGATATTCACACTTTTTGAGTGACAAATTTGCCCCTAATTTGTATTTGGATGTGAAATATGACCCTTAAGGAAAATAAATTGCAAATACCATTTTCACACTTTTTGAGTGGCAAATTTGCCCCTAATTTGTATTTCGAAGTGAAATATGACTATTAAGGAAAATAAGTTGCAAATACGATATTCACACTTTTTGAGTGGCAAATTCACCTCTAATTTGTATTTGGATGTGAAATATGACACTTAAGGAAAATAAATTGCAAATACGATATTCACACTTTTTGAGTGGCAAATTTGCTCCTATTTGTATTTCGATGTGAAATATGACCCTTAAGAAAAATAAATTGCAAATACCATTTTCACACTTTTTGAGTGGCAAATTTGCCCCTAATTTGTATTTCGAAGTGAAATATGACTCTTAAGGAAAATAAGTTGCAAATACGATATTCACACTTTTTGAGTGGCAAATTCGCTCTAATTTGTATTTGGATGTGAAATATGACACTTACGAAAAATAAATTGCAAATATGATATTCACACTTTTTGAATGGCAAATTTGCCCCTAATTTGTATTTCTATGTGAAATATAACTCTTAAAAAAAATAAATTGCAAATACGATGTTCACACTTTTTGAGTGGCAAATTTGCCCCTAAGTTGTATTTGGATGTGAAGTACGACTCTTAAGGAAAATAAATTGCAAATACAATATTCACACTTTTTGAGTAGCAAATTTGCCCCTAATTTATATTTCGAAGTGAAATATGACTCTTAAGGAAAATAAATTACAAATACGATATTAACACTTTTTGAGTGACAAATTTGCCCCTAATTTGTATTTGGATGTGAAATATGACCCTTAAGGAAAATAAATTGCAAATACCATTTTCACACTTTTTGAGTGGCAAATTTGCCCCTAATTTGTATTTAGAAGTGAAATATGACTCTTAAGGAAAATAAGTTGCAAATACGATATTCACACTTTTTAAGTGGCAAATTCGCCCCTAATTTGTATTTGGATTTGAAATATGACACTTAAGGAAAATAAATTGCAAATACGATATTCACACTTTTTGAGTGGCAAATTAGTCTCTAATTTGTATTTGGATGTGAAATATGACCCTTAAGGAAAATAAATTGCAAATACGATCTTCACACGTTTTGGGTGGCAAATTTGCCCCTAATTTGTATTTCGAATTGAAATATGACTCTTAAGGAAAATAAATTGCAAATACGATATTTACACTTTTTAAGTGGTAAATTTAACCCTAATTTGTATTTGGATGTGAAATATGACTCTTAAGGAAAATAAATTGAAAATACGATATTAAAACCTTTTTAATGACAAATTTGCCCCTAATTTGTATATCTATGTGAAATATGACTCTTAAGAAAAATAAATTGTAAATACGATATTCACACTTTTTGAGTGGCAAATTTGCCCCTAATTTGTGATTCTAAGTGAAACATGGGTCTTAAGTAAAATGAATTGCAAATACGATATTCACACTTTTTGAGTGGCAAATTTGTCCCTAATTTGTATTTGGATGTTAAATATGACTCTTAAAAAAATGAATTGCAAATATGATATTCACACTTTTTGAGTGGCAAATTTGCCCATAATTTGTATTTGGATGTGAAATATGACTCTTAAGAAAAATAAATTGCAAATGTGATATTCACACTTTTTGAGTGGCAAATTTGCCCTAATTTGTATTTCGCAGTGAAATATGACTCTTAAGGAAAATAAGTTGCAAAATTCGATATTCACACTTTTTGAATGGCAAATTTGCCCCTAATTTATATTTGGATGTGAAGTATGACTCTTAAGGAAAATAAATTGCAAATACGATATTCACACTTTTTGAGAGGCAAATTTGCCCCTAATTTGTATTTCGAAGTGAAATATGACTCTTAAGGAAAATAAATTACAAATACGATATTCACACTTTTTGAGTGACAAATTTGCCCCTAATTTGTATTTGGATGTGAAATATGACCCTTAAGGAAAATAAATTGCAAATACCATTTTCACACTTTTTGAGTGGCAAATTTGCCCCTAATTTGTATTTCGAAGTGAAATATGACTATTAAGGAAAATAAGTTGCAAATACGATATTCACACTTTTTGAGTGGCAAATTCACCTCTAATTTGTATTTGGATGTGAAATATGACACTTAAGGAAAATAAATTGCAAATACGATATTCACACTTTTTGAGTGGCAAATTTGCTCCTATTTGTATTTCGATGTGAAATATGACCCTTAAGAAAAATAAATTGCAAATACCATTTTCACACTTTTTGAGTGGCAAATTTGCCCCTAATTTGTATTTCGAAGTGAAATATGACTCTTAAGGAAAATAAGTTGCAAATACGATATTCACACTTTTTGAGTGGCAAATTCGCTCTAATTTGTATTTGGATGTGAAATATGACACTTACGAAAAATAAATTGCAAATATGATATTCACACTTTTTGAATGGCAAATTTGCCCCTAATTTGTATTTCTATGTGAAATATAACTCTTAAAAAAAATAAATTGCAAATACGATGTTCACACTTTTTGAGTGGCAAATTTGCCCCTAAGTTGTATTTGGATGTGAAGTACGACTCTTAAGGAAAATAAATTGCAAATACAATATTCACACTTTTTGAGTAGCAAATTTGCCCCTAATTTATATTTCGAAGTGAAATATGACTCTTAAGGAAAATAAATTACAAATACGATATTAACACTTTTTGAGTGACAAATTTGCCCCTAATTTGTATTTGGATGTGAAATATGACCCTTAAGGAAAATAAATTGCAAATACCATTTTCACACTTTTTGAGTGGCAAATTTGCCCCTAATTTGTATTTAGAAGTGAAATATGACTCTTAAGGAAAATAAGTTGCAAATACGATATTCACACTTTTTAAGTGGCAAATTCGCCCCTAATTTGTATTTGGATGTGAAATATGACAATTAAGGAAAATAAATTGCAAATACGATATTCACACTTTTTGAGTGGCAAATTAGCCTCTAATTTGTATTTGGATGTGAAATATGACCCTTAAGGAAAATAAATTGCAAATACGATCTTCACACGTTTTGGGTGGCAAATTTGCCCCTAATTTGTATTTCGAATTGAAATATGACTCTTAAGGAAAATAAATTGCAAATACGATATTTACACTTTTTAAGTGGTAAATTTAACCCTAATTTGTATTTGGATGTGAAATATGACTCTTAAGGAAAATAAATTGAAAATACGATATTAAAACCTTTTTAATGACAAATTTGCCCCTAATTTGTATATCTATGTGAAATATGACTCTTAAGAAAAATAAATTGTAAATACGATATTCACACTTTTTGAGTGGCAAATTTGCCCCTAATTTGTGATTCTAAGTGAAACATGGGTCTTAAGGAAAATGAATTGCAAATACGATATTCACACTTTTTGAGTGGCAAATTTGTCCCTAATTTGTATTTGGATGTTAAATATGACTCTTAAAAAAATGAATTGCAAATATGATATTCACACTTTTTGAGTGGCAAATTTGCCCATAATTTGTATTTGTATGTGAAATATGACTCTTAAGAAAAATAAATTGCAAATGTGATATTCACACTTTTTGAGTGGCAAATTTGCCCTAATTTGTATTTCGCAGTGAAATATGACTCTTAAGGAAAATAAGTTGCAAAATTCGATATTCACACTTTTTGAATGGCAAATTTGCCCCTAATTTATATTTGGATGTGAAGTATGACTCTTAAGGAAAATAAATTGCAAATACGATATTCACACTTTTTGAGAGGCAAATTTGCCCCTAATTTGTATTTCGAAGTGAAATATGACTCTTAAGAAAAATAAATTACAAATACGATATTCACACTTTTTGAGTGACAAATTTGCCCCTAATTTGTATTTGGATGTGAAATATGACCCTTAAGGAAAATAAATTGCAAATACCATTTTCACACTTTTTGAGTGGCAAATTTGCCCCTAATTTGTATTTCGAAGTGAAATATGACTATTAAGGAAAATATGTTGCAAATACGATATTCACACTTTTTGAGTGGCAAATTCACCTCTAATTTGTATTTGGATGTGAAATATGACACTTAAGGAAAATAAATTGCAAATACGATATTCACACTTTTTGAGTGTCAAATTTGCTCCTATTTGTATTTCGATGTGAAATATGACCCTTAAGAAAAATAAATTGCAAATACCATTTTCACACTTTTTGAGTGGCAAATTTGCCCCTAATTTGTATTTCGAAGTGAAATATGACTCTTAAGGAAAATAAGTTGCAAATACGATATTCACACTTTTTGAGTGGCAAATTCGCTCTAATTTGTATTTGGATGTGAAATATGACACTTACGGAAAATAAATTGCAAATATGATATTCACACTTTTTGAATGGCAAATTTGCCCCTAATTTGTATTTCTATGTGAAATATAACTCTTAAAAAAAATAAATTGCAAATACGATGTTCACACTTTTTAAGTGGCAAATTTGCCCATAATTTGTGATTCTAAGTGAAACATGGCTCTTAAGGAAAATAAATTGCAAATACGATATTCACACTTTTTGAGTGGCAAATTTGCCCATATTTGTGTTTCTAAGTGAAATATAACTATTAAATAAAATAAATTGCAAATAGGATATTCACGATTTTAGAGTGGCAAATTTGCCCCTAATTTGTGATTCTAAGTGAAATATGACTGTTAAGGAAAATAAATTTCAAATACGATATTCGCAGTTTTTGAGTGGCAAATTTGCCCCGTTTTGTATTTCGAAGTGAAATATGACTCTTAAGGAAAATAAATTACAAATAGGATATTCACACTTTTTGAGTGGCAAATTTGCCCCTAATTTGTATTTCGAAGTGAAATATGACTCTTTAGGAAAATAAATTACAAATATGATATTCACACTTTTTGAGTGGCAAATTCGCCTCGAATTTGTATTTGGATGTGAAATATAACTCTTAAGAAAAATAAATTGCAAATACGATATTCACACTTTTTGAGTGGCAAATTTACCCCTAATTTGTATTTCGAAGTGAAATATGACTTTAAGGAAAATAAATTACAAATACAATATTCACACTTTTTGAGTGGCAAATTTGCCTCTAATTTGTATTTGGATGTGAAATATGACCCTTAAGGAAAATAAATTGCAAATACCATTTTCACACTTTTTGAGTGGCAAATTTGCCCCTAATTTGTATTTCGAAGTGAAATATGACTCTTAATGAAAATAAGTTGCAAATACTATATTCACACTTTTTGAGTGGCAAATTCGCCTCTAATTTGTATTTGGATGTGAAATATGACACTTAAGGAAAATAAATTGCAAATATGATATTCTCACTTTTTGAATGGCAAATTTGCCCCTAATTTGTATTTGGATGTGAAATATGACTCTTAAGTAAAATAAATTGCAAGTACGATCTTCACACATTTTGGGTGGCAAATTTGCCCCTAATTTGTATTTCGAATTGAAATATGACTCTTAAGAAAAATAAATTGCAAATACGATATTCACACTTTTTAAGTGGCAAATTTAACCCTAATTTGTATTTGGATGTGAAATATGACTCTTAAGGAAAATAAATTGCAAATACGATATTAAAACTTTTTGAATGGCAAATTTACCCCTAATTTGTATTTCTATGGGAAATATAACTCTTAAGAAAAATAAATTGCAAATACGATATTCACACTTTTTGAGTGGCAAATTTGCCCATAATTTGTGATTCTAAGTGAAACATTGCTCTTAAGGAAAATAAATTGCAAATACGACATTCACACTTTTTGAGTGGCAAATTTACCCCTAATTTGTATTTGGATGTTAAATATGACTCTTAAAAAAATGAATTGCAAATACGATATTCACACTTTTTGAGTGGCAAATTTGCCCCTAATTTGTATTTGAATGTGAAATATGACTCTTAAGGAAAATAAATTGCAAATACGATATTCACACTTTTTGAGTGGCAAATTTGTCCCTAATTTGAATTTGGATGTGAAAGATGACTCTTAAGGAAATAAATTGCAAATACGATATTCACACTTTTTGAGTGGCAAATTTTCCCCTAATTTGTATTTCGAAGTGAAATATGACTCTTAATGAAAATAAATTGGAAATACGATAGTCACACTTTTTGAGTGGCAAATTTGCCCTAATTTGTATTTCGCAGTGAAATATGACTCTTAAGGAAAATAAGTTGCAAAATTCGATATTCACACTTTTTGAATGGCAAATTTGCCCCTAATTTATATTTGGATGTGAAGTATAACTCTTAAGGAAAATAAATTGCAAATACGATATTCACACTTTTTTAGAGGAAAATTTGCCCCTAATTTGTATTTCGAAGTGAAATATGACTCTTAAAGAAAATAAATTACAAATACGATATTCACACTTTTTGAGTGACAAATTTGCCCCTAATTTGTATTTGGATGTGAAATATGACCCTTAAGGAAAATAAATTGCAAATACCATTTTCACACTTTTTGAGTGTCAAATTTGCCCTAATTTGTATTTCGAAGTGAAATATGCTATTAAGGAAAATAAGTTGCAAATATGATATTCACACTTTTTGAGTGGCAAAATCACCTCTAATTTGTATTTGGATGTGAAATATGACACTTAAGGAAAATAAATTGCAAATACGATATTCACACTTTTTGAGTGGCACATTTGCCCCTATTTGTATTTGGATGTGAAATATGACCCTTAAGAAAAATAAATTGCAAATACCATTTTCACACTTTTTGAGTGGCAAATTTGCCCCTAATTTGTATTTCGAAGTGAAATATGACTCTTAAGGAAAATAAGTTGCAAATACGATATTCACACTTTTTGAGTGGCAAATTCGCCTCTAATTTGTATTTGGATGTGAAATATGACACTTACGGAAAATAAATTGCAAATATGATATTCACACTTTTTGAATGGCAAATTTGCCCCTAATTTGTATTTCTATGTGAAATATGACTCTTAAGAAAAATAAATTGCAAATACGATGTTCACACTTTTTTAGTGGCAAATTTGCCCATAATTTGTGATTCTAAGTGAAACATGGCTCTTAAGGAAAATAAATTGCAAATACGATATTCACACTTTTTGAGTGACAAATTTGCCCATATTTGAAGTTCTAAGTGAAATATAACTCTTAAATAAAATAAATTGCAAATAGGATATTCACGATTTTAGAGTGGCAAATTTGCCCCTAATTTGTGATTATAAGTGAAATATGACTGTTAAGGAAAATAAATTTCAAATACGATATTCACAGTTTTTTAGTGGCAAATTTGCCCCTAATTTGTATTTCGAAGTGAAATATGACTCTTAATGAAAATAAATTGGAAATACGATAGTCACACTTTTTGAGTGGCAAATTTGCCCTAATTTGTATTTGGATGTGAAATATAACTCTTAAGAAAAATAAATTGCAAATACGATATTCACACTTTTTGAGTGGCAAATTTGCCCCTAATTTGTATTTCGAAGTGAAATATGACTCTTAAGGAAAATAAATTACACATACGATATTCACACTTTTTGAATGGCAAATTTGCCTCTAATTTGTATTTGGATGTGAAATATGACCCTTAAGGAAAATAAATTGCAAATACCATTTTCACACTTTTTGAGTGGCAATTTTGCCCCTAATTTGTATTTCGAAGTGAAATATGACTCTTAAGAAAAATAAGTTGCAAATACGATATTCACACTTTTTGAGTGGCAAATTCGCCTCTAATTTGTATTTGGATGTGAAATATGACACTTAAGGAAAATAAATTGCAAATATGATATTCTCACTTTTTGAATGGCAAATTTGCCCCTAATTTGTATTTGGATGTGAAATATGACTCTAAAGTAAAATAAATTGCAAATACGATCTTCACACATTTTGGGTAGCAAATTTGCCCCTAATTTGTATTTCGAATTGAAATATGACTCTTAAGGAAAATAAATTGCAAATACGATATTCACACTTTTTAAGTGGCAAATTTAACCCTAATTTGTATTTGGATGTGAAATATGACTCTTAAGGAAAATAAATTGCAAATACGATATTAAAACTTTTTGAATGGCAAATTTACCCCTAATTTGTATTTCTATGTGAAATATGACTCTTAAGAAAAATAAATTGCAAATAGAATATTCACACTTTTTGAGTGGCAAATTTGCCCATAATTTGTGATTCTAAGTGAAACATGGCTCTTAAGGAAAATAAATTGCAAATACGACATTCACACTTTTTGAGTGGCAAATTTGCCCCTAATTTGTATTTGGATATTAAATATGACTCTTAAAAAAATGAATTGCAAATACGATATTCACACTTTAAGAGTGGCAAATTTGCCCCTAATTTGTATTTGAATGTGAAATATGACTCTTAAGGAAAATAAATTGCAAATATGATATTCACACTTTTTGAGTGGCAAATTTGTCCCTAATTTGAATTTGGATGTGAAAGATGACTCTTAAGGAAAATAAATTGCAAATACGATATTCACACTTTTTGAGTGGCAAATTTTCCCCTAATTTGTATATCGAAGTGAAATATGACTCTTAATGAAAATAAATTGGAAATACGATAGTCACACTTTTTGAGTAGGAAATTTGCCCCTAATTTGTATTTCGAAGTGAAATATGACTCTTAAGGAAAATAAATCGCAAATACGATATTCACACTTTTTGAGTCTTGCCCATAATTTATGATTCTAAGTGAAACCTGGCTCTAAAGGAAAATAAATTGCAAATACGATATTCACACTTTTTGAGTGGCAAATTTGCCCCTAATTTGTATTTAGATGTGAAATATGACTCTTAAGAAAAATAAATTGCAAATACGATATTCACACTTTTTAAGTGGAAAATTTGCCCCTAATTTTTATTTAAATGTGAAATATGACTCTTAAAGAAAATAAATTGCAAATACGATATTCACACATTTTGAGTGGCAAATTTGCCCCTAATTTGTATTTGAATGTGAAACATGACTCTTAAGGAAAATAAATTGCAAATACGATATTCACACTTTTTGACTGGCAAATTCGCCCCTAATTTGTATTTGGATGTGAAATATAACTCTTAAGAAAAATAAATTGCAAATACGATATTCACACTTTTTGAGTAGCAAATTTGCCCCTAATTAGTAACTGGATGTGAAATATGATTCTAAAAGAAAATAAATTGCAAATACGATATTCACATTTTTTTAGTGGCAAATTCGCCCCTAATTTTTATTTGGATGCGAAATATGATTCTTATGGAAAATAAATTGCAAATACGATATTCACACTTTCTGAGTGGCAAATTTGCCCCTAATTTGTGATTCTAAGTGAAATATGACTCTTAAGTAAAATAAATTGCAAATACGATATTCACACTTTTTGAGTGGCAAATTTGCCCCTAATTTATATTTAGATGTGAAATATGACTCTTATGGAAAATAAATTGAAAATACGATATTCACACTTTTTGAGTGGCAAATTTAACCCTAATTTGTATTTGGATGTAGAATATGACTCTTAAGGAAAATAAATTGCAAATACGATATTCAAACTTATTGAATGACAAATTTGCTCCTAATTTGTATTTCTAAGTGAAATACGACTCTTAAGATAAATAAATTGCAAATACGATATTCACACTTTTTGATTGGCAAATTTGCCCCTAATTTGTGATTCTAAGTGAAACATGGCTCTTAAGGAAAATAAATTACAAATACGATAATCACACTTTTTGAGTGGCAAATTCGCCTCTAATTTGTATTTGGATGTGAAATATAACTCTTAAGAAAAATAAATTGCAAATACGATATTCACATTTTTGAGTGGCAAATTTGCCCCTAATTTGTATTTCGAAGTGAAATATGACTCTTAAGGAAAATAAATTACACATACGATATTCACACTTTTTGAGTGGCAAATTTGCCTCTAATTTGTATTTGGATGTGAAATATGACCCTTAAGGAAAATAAATTGCAAATACCATTTTGACACTTTTTGAGTGGCAATTTTGCCCCTAATTTGTATTTCGAAGTGAAATATGACTCTTAAGAAAAATAAGTTGCAAATACGATATTCACACTTTTTGAGTGGCAAATTCGCCTCTAATTTGTATTTGGATGTGAAATATGACACTTAAGGAAAATAAATTGCAAATATGATATTCTCACTTTTTGATTGGCAAATTTGCCCCTAATTTGTATTTGGATGTGAAATATGACTCTTAAGTAAAATAAATTGCAAATACGATCTTCACACATTTTGGGTAGCAAATTTGCCCCTAATTTGTATTTCGAATTGAAATATGACTCTTAAGGAAAATAAATTGCAAATACGATATTCACACTTTTTAAGTGGCAAATTTAACCCTAATTTGTATTTGGATGTGAAATATGACTCTTAAGGAAAATAAATTGCAAATACGATATTAAAACTTTTTGAATTGCAAATTTACCCCTAATTTGTATTTCTATGTGAAATATGACTCTTAAGAAAAATAAATTGCAAATAGGATATTCACACTTTTTGAGTGGCAAATTTGCCCATAATTTGTGATTCTAAGTGAAACATGGCTCTTAAAGAAAATAAATTGCAAATACGACATTCACACTTTTTGAGTGGCAAATTTGCCCCTAATTTGTATTTGGATATTAAATATGACTCTTAAAAAAATGAATTGCAAATACGATATTCACACTTTAAGAGTGGCAAATTTGCCCCTAATTTGTATTTGAATGTGAAATATGACTCTTAAGGAAAATAAATTGCAAATATGATATTCACACTTTTTGAGTGGCAAATTTGTCCCTAATTTGAATTTGGATGTGAAAGATGACTCTTAAGGAAAATAAATTGCAAATACGATATTCACACTTTTTGAGTGGCAAATTTTCCCCTAATTTGTATATCGAAGTGAAATATGACTCTTAATGAAAATAAATTGGAAATACGATAGTCACACTTTTTGAGTAGGAAATTTGCCCCTAATTTGTATTTCGAAGTGAAATATGACTCTTAAGGAAAATAAATCGCAAATACGATATTCACACTTTTTGAGTGTTGCCCATAATTTATGATTCTAAGTGAAACCTGGCTCTATAGGAAAATAAATTGCAAATACGATATTCACACTTTTTGAGTGGCAAATTTGCCCCTAATTTGTATTTAGATGTGAAATATGACTCTTAAGAAAAATAAATTGCAAATACGATATTCACACTTTTTAAGTGGAAAATTTGCCCCTAATTTGTATTTAAATGTGAAATATGACTCTTAAAGAAAATAAATTGCAAATACGATATTCACACATTTTGAGTGGCAAATTTGCCCTAATTTGTATTTCGCAGTGAAATATGACTCTTAAGGAAAATAAGTTGCAAATACGATATTCACACTTTTTGAGTGGTAAATTTGCCCCTAATTTTTATTTGAATGTGAAACATGACTCTTAAGGAAAATAAATTGCAAATACGATATTCATACTTTTTGACTGGCAAATTCGCCCCTAATTTGTATTTGGATGTGAAATATAACTCTTAAGAAAAATAAATTGCAAATACGATATTCACACTTTTTGAGTAGCAAATTTGCCCCTAATTAGTAACTGGATGTGAAATATGATTCTAAAAGAAAATAAATTGCAAATACGATATTCACATTTTTTGAGTGGCAAATTCGCCCCTAATTTTTATTTGGATGCGAAATATGATTCTTATGGAAAATAAATTGCAAATACGATATTCAAACTTTCTGAGTGGCAAATTTGCCCCTAATTTGTGATTCTAAGTGAAATATGACTCTTAAGTAAAATAAATTGCAAATACGATATTCACACTTTTTGAGTGACAAATTTGCCCCTAATTTATATTTAGATGTGAAATATGACTCTTATGGAAAATAAATTGAAAATACGACATTCACACTTTTTGAGTGGCAAATTTAACCCTAATTTGTATTTGGATGTAGAATATGACTCTTAAGGAAAATAAATTGCAAATACGATATTCAAACTTTTTGAATGACAAATTTGCTCCTAATTTGTATTTCTAAGTGAAATACGACTCTTAAGATAAATAAATTGCAAATACGATATTCACACTTTTTGATTGGCAAATTTGCCCCTAATTTGTGATTCTAAGTGAAACATGGCTCTTAAGGAAAATAAATTGCAAATACGATATTCACACTTTTTGAGTGGCAAATTTGCCCCTAATTTGTATTTGGATGTGAAATATGACTCTTAAGAAAAAAAATAAATTGCAAATACGATATTCACACTTTTTGAGTCGCAAATTTGCCCCTAATTTGTATTTGAATGTGAAATATGACTCTTAAGGAAAATAAATTGCAAATACGATATTCACACTTTTTGAGCGGCAAATTTGCCCCTAATTTGTATTTGGATGTGAAATATGACTATTAAGAAAAATAAATTGCAAATGCGATATTCACACTTTTTGATTGACAAATTTGCCCCTAATTTGTATTTGGATGTGAAATATGACTCTTAAGGAAAATAAATTGCAAATACGATAGTCACACTTTTTGAGTGGCAAATTTGCCGCTAATTTGTATTTCGAAGTGAAATATGACTCTTAAGGAAAATAAATTGCATATACGATATTCACACTTTTAGAGTGTCAAATTTGCTCCTAATTTGGATTTGAATCAGAAATATGACTCTTAAGGAAAATAAGTTGCAAATACGATATTCACACTTTTTGAGTGGCAAATTCGCCCCTAATTTGTATTTGGATGTGAAATATGACACTTAAGGAAAATAAATTGCAAATACGATATTCACACTTTTTGAGTGACAAATTTGCCCCTAATTTGTATTTGGATGTGAAATATGACTCATAAGGAAAATAAATTGCAAATACGATATTCACACTTTTTAAGTGGCAAATTCGCCCCTAATTTGTATTTGGATGTGAAATATGACTCTTAAGGAAAATAAATTGCAAATACCATTTTCACACTTTTTGAGTGGTAAATTTGCCCCTAATTTGTATTTCGAAGTGAAATATGACTCTTAAGGAAAATAAGTTGCAAATACGATATTCTCATTTTTTGAGTGGCAAATTCGCCCATAATTTGTATTTGTAAGTGAAATATGACTCTTAAGGAAAATAAATGGCAAATACGATATTCAAACTTTTTGAGTGGCAAATTTGCCCCTAATTTGTGATTTTAAGTGAAATACGACTCTTAAAGAAAATAAATTGCAAATACGATATTCACACTTTTTGAGTGCCAAATTTGCTCCTAATTTGTGATTCTAAGTGTAATATAACTCTTAAGGAAAATAAATTGCAAATACGATATTCACACTTTTTGAGTGGCAAATTTGCCCCTAATTTGTGATTCTAAGTGAAATATAACTCTTAAGTAAAATAAATTGCAAATACGATATTCACACTTTTAGAGGGGCAAATTTGCCCCTAATTTGTATTTTGAAGTGAAATATGACTCTTAAGGAAAATAAATTGCAAATACGATATTCACACTTTTTGAGTGGCAAATTCGCCCCTAATTAGTATTTGGATGTGAAATATGACTCTTAAGAAATAAATTGAAAATACGATATTCACACTTTTTGAGTGGTAAATTTGCTCCTAATTTGTGATTCTAAGTGAAATATGACTCTTAAGAAAAATAAGTTGCAAATACGATATTCTCATTTTTTGAGTGGCAAATCCGCCCCTAATTTGTATTTGTAAGTGAAATATGTCTCTTAAGGAAAATAAATGGCAAATACGATATTCACACTTTTTGAGTGGCAAATTTGCCCCTAATTTGTGATTCTAAGTGAAATATAACTCTCAAGGAAAATAAATTGCAAATACGATATTCACACTTTCTGAGTGCCAAATTTGCCCCTAATTTGTGATTCTAAGTGAAATATGACTTTTAAATAAAATAAATTGCAAATACGATATTCACACTTTTATAGTGGCAAATTTGCCCCTAATTTGTGATTCTAAGTGAAATATGACTCTTAAGGAAAATAAATTGCAAATACGATATTCACACTTTTTGAGTGGAAAATTTGCCCCTAATTTGTATTTAGAAGTGAAATATGACTCTTAAGGAAAATAAATTGCAAATACGATATTCACACTTTTTGAGTGGCAAATTCGCCCCTAATTAGTATTTGGATGTGAAATATGACTCTTAAGGAAATAAATTGCAAATACGATATTCACACTTTTTGAGTGGCAAATTTGCACCTAATTTGTGATTCTAAGTGAAATATGACTCTTAAGGAAAATAAGTTGCAAATACGATATTCTCATTTTTTGAGTGGCAAATTCGCCCCTAATTTGTATTTGTAAGTGAAATATGACTCTTAAGGAAAATAAATGGCAAATACGATATTCACACTTTTTGAGTGGCAAATTTGCCCCTAATTTGTGATTCTAAGTGAAATGTGACTCTTAAGTAAAATAAATTGCAAATACGATATTCACACTTTTTGAGTGGCAAATTTGCCCCTAATTTGTATTTCGAAATGAAATATAACTCTTAATGAAAATAAATTGCAAATACGATATTCACACTTTTTGAGTAGCAAATTTGCCCCTAATTTGTATTTTTCTAAGTGAAATATGACTCTTAAGGAAAATAAATTGCAAATACGATATTCACATTTTTTGAGTGGCAAATTTGCCCCTAATTTGAATTTCGAAGTGAAATATGACTCTTAAGGAAAATAAGTTGCAAATACGATATTCACACTTTTTGAGTGGCAAATTCGCCCCTAATTAGTATTTGGATGTGAAATATGACTTTTAAGGAAAATAAATTGCAAATACGATATTCACACTTTTTGAGTGGCAAATTTGCCCTTAATTTGTATTTCTAAGTGAAATATGACTCTTAAGGAAAGTAAATTGCAAATACGATATTCACACTTTTTGAGTGGCAAATTTGCCCCTAATTTGTATTTCGAAGTGAAATATGACTCTTAAGGAAAATAAGTTGCAAATACGATATTCACACTTTTTGAGTGGTAATTCGCCCCTAATTAGTATTTGGATGTGAAATATAACTCTTAAGGAAAATAAATTGTAAATACGATATTCACACTTTTTGAGTGGCAAATTTGCACCTAATTTGTGATTCTAAGTGAAATATGACTCTTAAGGAAAATAAATTGCAAATATGATATTCACACTTTTTAAGTGGCAAATTTGCCCCTAATTTGTGATTCTAAGTGAAATATGACTCTTAAGGAAAATAAATTGCAAATTTGATATTCACACTTTTTGAGAGGCAAATTTGCCCCTAATTTGTGATTCTAAGTGAAATATAACTCTTAAGGAAAATAAATTGCAAATACGATATTCACACTTTTAGAGTGGCAAATTTGCCCCTAATTTGTGATTCTAAGTGAAATATGACTCTTAAGGAAAATAAATTGTTAATACGATATTCACACTTTTTGAGTGGCAAATTTGACCCTAATTAGTATTTTGAAGTGAAATATGACTCTTAAGGAAAATAAATTTCAAATACGATATTCACACTTTTTGAGTGGCAAATTCGCCCCTAATTTGTGATTCTACGTGAAATATGACTCTTAAGGAAAATAAATTGCAAATACG
This sequence comes from Helichrysum umbraculigerum, assembly GCA_949592205.1. Lineage (NCBI taxonomy): Eukaryota > Viridiplantae > Streptophyta > Magnoliopsida > Asterales > Asteraceae > Helichrysum > Helichrysum umbraculigerum. Next base: position 112,582,217 of record CATIUR010000003.1, on the reverse strand, counting down.
ATATTCACACTTTTTGAGTGGCAAATTTGCCCCTAATTTGTGATTCTAAGTGAAATATGACTTTTAAGGAAAATAAACTGCAAATACGATATTCACACTTTTTTAGTGACAAATTTGCACCTAATTTGTATTTTGAAGTGAAATATGACTCTTAAGGAAAATAAATTGCAAATACGATATTCACACTTTTTGAGTGGCAAATTCGCCCCTAATTAGTATTTGTATGTGAAGTATGACTCTTAAGGAAAATAAATTGCAAATACGATATTCACACTTTTTGAGAGGCAAATTTGCCCCTAATTTGTATTTCGAAGTGAAATATGACGCTTAAGGAAAATTAATTACAAATACGATATTCACACTTTTTGAGTGACAAATTTGCCCCTAATTTGTATTTGGATGTGAAATATGACCCTTAAGGAAAATAAATTGCAAATACCATTTTCACACTTTTTGAGTGGCAAATTTGCCCCTAATTTGTATTTCAAAGTGAAATATGAATCTTATGGAAAATAAGTTGCGAATACGATATTCACACTTTTTGAGTGGCAAATTCGCCTCTAATTTGTATTTGGATGTGAAATATGACACTTAAGGAAAATAAATTGCAAATATGATATTCACACTTTTTGAGTGGCAAATTTGCCCCTAATTTGTATTTGGATGTGAAATATGACTCTTAAGGAAAATTAATTGCAAATACGATGTTCACACATTTTGGGTGGCAAATTTTCCCCGAATTTGTTTTTCGAATTGAAATATGACTCTTAAGGAAAATAAATTGCAAATACGATATTCACACTTTTTAAGTGGCAAATTTAACCCTAATTTGTATTTGGATGTGAAATATGACTCTTAAGGAAAATAAATTGCAAATACGATATTAAAACTTTTTGAATGGCAAATTTGCCCCTAATTTGTATTTCTATGTGAAATATGACTCTTAAGAAAAATAAATTGTAAATACGATGTTCACAGTTTTTGAGTGGCAAATTTGCCCATAATTTGTGATTCTAAGTGAAACATGGCTATTAAGGAAAATAAATTGCAAATACGATATTCACACTTTGATGTTCCCAGATTGAGATCTTAGTATGTATTACTTTGATTGATTATTAATAAGCTTGCGGAATAGTTTATTAATAACTTGAAGAACAAACTTATATATAACATAATATCTACCCAAAAGCTTCAATATTATTATCAATAATACGAACATACAATTGTGTTAGGGTTTACAACCTTGAAGCTAATAACTAGAATGAATCGTATCTTCTAGGGTTTTACAGGATCTCTATTTATAACATATAGAGTCCTTTACAGAATCAAACATATTAGGAATCCTCATCTACTCCTAATATAACTCTAACCAACTTTATCTAACCAACAGTGGTTATCTATATATCTAACAGGGGTAGTACTCGTATATTACTAACAGAGGTTGAGTACTTGATACAAAATACAAATTACACGTTCAACAGTGGCACTGTTAGACTAAAACTTATTGACAGTGGCACTGTCAATACAAAAACTCTAACAGCGGTGAATTTCTTTTAACAGCGGCAATCATACTTGTATTCTGAGCAGATCTGACAGTGTCTCAGGTCTCAACAATCTCCCCCTAAACTTGATCATTCTCAGCAATGAATCAAGTTTCTTCATCTTTCTTTTCATCTTTCTGAGTTTGATTCTGTTTTCTCCTTCTCTCATCCTCTTTCATTCTTTCCAACTCCATTCTTTTATGGAACTGTTTGAGCACCATATACAAAGCATTAAATGCTCCTTCTGAAATCACTGTAGTTCTTAGTTGAAATGCAAGCACATTTCTTAGAGTCTGAGTTCCCAGAACATATCTTCTTTCATCAAGCATGTAGATTGACATTCCACTTCTGAATAGAATCATATGAACTCCAGCTCTAACAAAATGTCTCCATGTATTCACAGCATCAATATAATTTAAGAACAAATTGATGAATGGCTCAGGCTCAAACAGCATATTCAGACATCTTCCCAATTCTCGTTCCATAATCACCAGTGAAGCCTGCCTATCTCCTTGACTGTTTAGCTCAAACAGGTCTAGAATGTCTAATCTGTTCACATTCTTAAGCACATCAGCAACAGATGACAAATATTGCTCATTCCCATCCTCTCTAACAATCTTGATCTGTTCTTTATCACCATCAGCAACTTTTGATTTTATTCCTTTCCATTCAATTATCTTTGATGATCTATCATGATTGATGTGAATATTTTCTTTATAATCCTTCACTTCTTTGATATATTTCTTCAACTCTTCTGCATTTCTTTCTAAATCAGGAACTACACTATCAGAAGCAAGAACTCCATTCCACCTTATCTTTAAATTTTGATCAGAAAGCCTTTTGATTTCTCTTTCTTTGGCTTCTGCTTCATCTTGTTCTTTCTTTTCAATTCTCTCTTGCTCCTCTTTTCTCACCTGCTCAGCAATTCTCTTTCTATCCTCATCCAATTTTTTCTTAATGAATTTGTCTTTCTGAATCCTTTTCTCAAAATCTTCCTTTTCCACATTCAGATATTTTTCATATGCTCTTTCCAGTTTCTGTACATCCCATCCTTCAAGCACACTTCTTGGTGCATATCTATCACCAAGAATTCTAAGCAAATCCTTCTTCCTTTGAGCAGCAGTTGGTGGTTTGTTTCTTTTCTTCTCAATCTTAGCTTGTCTTTTCAGTTTTTCCTTTTCTTCAACAGCTTGTTTGAGCTTTGCAAACCCTGGATCCAAACCATCATTACCAACCTTTTTCTTGATCATGTCATGGACCTTTTGAGCAGACAACCCTTGACCTTTTGCAGCCATATCATTCAGCATATGTGCAGCCTTTTGTGATAAGGTTACCATACTCAAATCTTCTAGTATAACATCAACATCAGGTCCTTCCTTTCTCTTAGACTCAACTGCCATTCTTAACATCCTCTCATCATGCTCCTCTTGAGCTCTCCTTGCCTCATTCAAATCAATTTGAGGCTCTACAACCTTCTTAATCTTTCTCTCTTCTTTCAATTTTCCCTTACCTTTGTCTTTTGAATCAATCTTTGGAAGATCAGACTTAGGTTTGGGTGTTTGTGTAGGCTCTCTTATTGTAACAGGCACTTCTAGAGCCCTGGCAGTGGTCATTGCTGTAGCAGTGGTGTAAACTGGAGTAACAGTAGGTGTACCAACAGTTGTGGGAATAGATGAAGTGTTAACAGAGGTTGATATAACAGTGGTTGATTTTGTGCTAACAGAGGTAGGATTTGTAGTAACAGGGGTTGTATTAACAGGGGTTGCTGTTGAAGTACCAACAGTGGTAGATACCTCAACAGGGGTAGATACCAAACTACTAGCAGAGGTAGAAACACTACTAGCAGTGGTCAAAAATTGAGTTTCAACAGGGGTTTGTACCTTAGCAGAGGTAGACTTTCTCTTTTGCTTCAGGTTTTGCCTCTAGAAACTCCCCCTCAACCTCTACATCACCACCTTCCATATCCTCTGTTTCAACAGATTTATCATCCTCGTTATCACTCTTTTCTTCATACACCAATCTATCACTAAAACTTACTCTTTTGCTCATATCCAGATTTGCTCCCATAATATCCCAGATATACAGATTAGCCACAGCCTTAAAAGGTAATCCTTTGTTTAATGGAAAAACATTCAAAGCTGGACCACTTTGTATAGTATCATCTGCAACATTTTCACCTGTTTGAACATTTTCTCCCACATACACCACCATTCTCCTATCATTCTCAGCATCCATCATCTGTTCATCCATGTCTTCATTAATCACATAATCTGAGACATTCAATTCATCTTCAACACCTCTATCACTCAGCTCATTAAACTCAGGTATATCCATAAAGCTAAAATCACCTGCACCTTCAGTATTACCATCATTGTTATCATCTTGACCATCTGAATCATCACCATTATTCTTCTTATCTTCAGGCATATCATTCTGCTCATGATCATCATCTTTATTCTCCCCCTTGCCTGAAGATTCCTTAGCAGGCAACAAAACTTTATCAACTGCATCTTCAACAACTGCCAACCTGTTTTGTAAATCAATAATTTCCTCCCTCTGCTTCTTTATCAATTCACTCTGGGCAACCAACATAACCTGTTGCTCCCTTCTCAAAGCTCTTTCCTTTTCAAATTTAGTCCAAATCAGCTTGACATCATGTACCAAATCATCAATAGTCAATTCCCTAGTTTCATTACTAGCCTCATCAACATTGGAGTGTGACCTCCTAGATGAATCATCGACTACATCTGCCACTGCAGATGTCCCTTTGTTATTGGTACTGGGACCTACATTTGAATCATCACCCATAGGTTCATCAAATATAGTTGCCTCTGGTTGGGTCTTATTGATGTTACCACTATCCTGCCCTGCTAGTGGGCTAGAAACAGTAGTGGCAGCCCTTCCAGAATGAACATTTTCATCAAGTATGTTCACCTGTTGTGATGGATCATTTGACTGAGACTGTTGAGAAACAGGAATCTCCACAGCCTGTTTAGCCTTCTTGGATTTCCTGGCTTTACTTTGGGTAGGCTGTTGGTTCCCTTGTTTTCTTTTGGTGCCACCTCCTGATGTGTGTTCAGAACCAACTTGTGTTGTTGGCCTGTCATCATTTGGTCCAAGTGATGTTGGCAATACACCACCAGTGGCAGAAGGAGCAACTAACATTGTAGAAAATAATGCAGTTTCCTTCTTAGAAAAAGTATTCTGATACTGGTTCATGGCTCTAATAGTCCTCAAAGATAGAGTAGAACTAACTATTACACTATCCTCTGCTGGCAAATTTGACAATTGAGTATTCAATAAAAGCTGAACAAATCTAGGGTACATAATGAATGTATCACCCTTTACATTCCTAATCATATTATCTAAGATAAACCTAGACATATTAAATTTAATACCCTGTGCCAAGCAGATAATAGGATATGCAATACTAGAACTAAATTCATTAAAACTAGTTCTCTTTTGTGACAAACATACCAGAAAAGTATGAATGTAGAACTTCCACTGAGGACAGAACCATGATTTCAAGAAAGTATATTCTGATCTTGCTTTTCCAGAACCTTCATACCCCATATCATTTATACCTTTAAACAAATCAACTCTTGATAATTCCAGAATTCCTCCTTCATCATCAAACTGCAGAAGTTCTCTAAGAACAATCTCAGTCACCATTACCTTCTTACCCTTGACAGTGGAATGAATGTGAGTAATTCCATTAACATTCCCTTCCTTTGCGTTCTGCCAGAATTCTTGAATGTGTGATCGTATCAATCTTGGAGCGACAGTAAGGGCATAAGTAACTGGACAGTTACTCAAGAAATCGATAATAGGATGAAAATAATCATCTGCAAGTTCTTTGTTCAAGAAAGCCCTCATATTATGTTCAGAATGAACACTTAGCGTAGAAGTACCAGAATCAGATGAAGATGACGATGCCATTGATGAAATTGATTAAAGAACGAAGAGCGGTTTACAATAAACAAATCCAAACGAGAGCGATTATTGAAGGGTTTTGAAAATTTTGAAAGCGTAATTGAAAAAGTGAAGTATTTGAGTATTTATATGATGACAGTGCCAAGACCTAAAAATAGAACTAACAGTGGCACTGCTGGTTATACCCAGCAGGGGCACAACTTACAAATAAGCCCAACAGGGGTACCTCACTTGGTCAATTATAGTCAACCCTTTTTAACCATCTAACAAAGCTAACATCGGCTGATAGTCTAGCAGGGGCATCCGACCAGGGAAACTCCAGCTTAGAACTAACAGGGGCATAAACTTAGCTTTATTAGAAAAAGAACCGTATATTTTTTTTTTTACCCAAAATAAGAAGCAACACAAAAAAAAAACATTAGACTCCAGCTCAAGTGATGTCTCTTGACAGTGGCTGAGTCCTGCAATATTAAACTAAGAAAAACAACCAGCAGAGGTTAATCTATACAAATATACAGCAGTGGTTAATACATTGACAGTGGCATAAGTAAACTAACAGTGGCACCAACTGTTATCATGATGAAGCTAACAGTGGCAACACTTGACCCTGTCACATACAATATACTTCGTCCCTGTTAGTATCAAATCCAGACCAAAACACTAAGTGAGACTGATCATACCAATATTAGTTATCAAAAATGTAAATCTTCCTACATCAAATGCTTTTGTAAAAATATCTGCAAGTTGATTATCAGTATGAATTTTAAAAATATGAATCAGTCTTTTATCATAACAATCTCGTATAAAATGATATCTGATCTCAATGTGTTTGGTTTTTGAATGCTTAACTGGATTTTGAATGATACTAATAGCAGAGGTATTATCAATATAAATAGGAGTGTTCATGAAAGTCAAACCATAATCCAACATTTGATTCTGAATCCAAAGAACCTGTGCACAGCAACTTGATGCTGCAACATATTCTGCTTCTGCTGTAGAAGTGGAAACTGTGGTATGCTTTTTGCATTGCCATGACACTAACCTATTTCCAAGAAATTGACATCCTCCACTTGTTGATTTTCTATCCATGTTCTCACCACCATAGTCACTATCTGTGAAAGCCTTAAGCTCAAAATCTGATCCTTTAGCATACCAAAGTCCCAAATCTGGTTGACCTTTCAAGTATCTAAAGATCCTTTTCACAGCATACATGTGTGACTGCTTTGGATTGGTTTGGTACCTAGCACAAAAACACACTGCAAACATAATATCAGGTCTCGATGAAGTTAAATACATCAAAGAACCAATCATTGACCTGTACAAGTGCACATCTACTTCCTCTCTCTCAAGGTCAGAATTAAGATGTTTGTGTGCCTCCATAGGAGTGCTAGCTATCTTTACATCTTTATAACCAAATTTATTCAAAATATCCTGCACATACTTCCCTTGGTTAATAAAGATTCCATATGTCTTCTGTTTAACCTGCAATCCTACAAAGAAAGTGAGTTCACCCATTGAACTCATCTTGAATTTCTTATGCATTAAGCCCTCAAACTCTTTGCACAATGAATCCCTAGTTGACCCAAAAATAATATCATCAACATAAACCTGTACCAACAATATATCTCTCTGAACCCTCTTGGTAAACAAAGTCTTGTCAATAGTACCTCTCTTGAATCCATTCTTGAGAAGATACTCAGATAGAGTATCATACCAAGCTCTTGGTGCTTGATGTAACCCATACAAAGCTTTCTTCAATCTGCACACTCTATCTGGATATGTTGGATCTTCAAACCCTGGTGGTTGGCATACATACACCTCATCATCAATTAGACCATAAAGAAAAGCACTCTTCACATCCATTTGATAAACTTTGAAATCCTGATAAGATGCATAAGCTAAAAATAACCTAATAGCTTCTATTCTAGCAACATGAGCAAATACATCATCATAATCAATTCCTTCTTCCTGTGTGTAACCCTGTGCTACCAACCTTGCTTTATTCTTTATCACTATTCCTCTTTCATCTCTCTTGTTCTTGAAGATCCACCTTGTGCCTATAGCTTTCTTTCCTTTTGGTAAATCAACCAAATCCCATACATCTTGCAGTTTGAACTGCAACAATTCTTCTTGCATTGACTCTATCCAACTTGGATCTTTGAGAGCTTCCACTGCCTTCTTTGGTTCCATCTGAGAAAGAAAACAAACATATAGTGAAGTATGTAAATCTTCTTCTCTTACCTTGGTTTGATGTCTAGTCTGAACAGAAGAGCTAATATCACCAATGACAAAATCCAAGGAGTGATCTTTGTGAACCAGATACTTAAATGTGGATGTATCAAGTAATTCTCTTTCCAAATTAGGACCCAAAAGATTATCCATTTCTGATTCTGAAAAAGAATCTCTTTCTTCTCTTTCTTTTGAAGGCTTTGGAGTTGCTTCAGAATCTGACAAAGAAGTCCTTTCCAAGACTTGAAATGGAGGACTTTGTTCAAAATACTTTGGAGATGCATGCTCTCCTTCTGAATCATGCTCTGAATCTGTATGAGAACCCTTTGAAGTAAATGGTTGATGATCTGTTGGAGTTGTACCATCTTCATCCTTGTTTGAACCATTTTTGCCAATTGACCCACTTGTATCATCTGAAGATCCATCTTTCTCTTGTTGCTCTGATTGGAATGCTTCTGGAGGATCTGGAGACCAAATAGGAAACAATACATACTTCAAGTCATCCTTTTTAGTCTGACTTGAGCCTGAAAGCCCATCTTCACCTGCATCATTACCTGCATCTGTACCTGCACTAGTAGACAAATCTGGATATCTAAAAGCATGGGTTAGTGCATCAATATCAAACAATACTTCTGGACCTTTTCCTTCTACATTTGATGTATTTTTATTAAAGGTCACATCCATGGTCTCATCTATGATCCTAGTTCTTTTATTAAATACTCTATAAGCCTTGCTTTGAATAGAGTATCCAACAAATACAGCCTCATCTACCTTACTCTGAAACTTACCAAGATGATCCCTGGTATTTAAGACAGTACAAGGACATCCAAATGGTTTTAAAAAGCTAATCAAAGGTTTTCTCTTAAAGAATAACTCATAGAGTGTCTTGTTATGAGGTTTAATGATCAAAATCCTATTCAAAACATAACAAGCAGTGCTGACTGCCTCTGCCCAAAAGGACATTGGAAGTTTAGCATCTGCTAGCATGCTTCTAGCAGCCTCAATTAGTGTCCTATTCCTCCTTTCAGCTACTCCATTTTGTTGTGGAGTCCTAGGTGCACTAAACTGTCTTTCTATACCTTTCTCCTCACAGAACTTATTCATCTCATGATTCTTAAATTCTGTCCCATTATCACACCTGATGATCTTAACCTTTTGATTAGTTGAATTCTCAATCCTAGTTATGAATGATCTAAGTATTTCACCTGTCTCATCCTTGGTCCTAAGAAAGAATACCCAACTCATTCTAGAATAATCATCAGTTATCACCAAACAGTAAGATTTCTTCCCTTGACTAGCTACATTGGTAGGGCCAAACAAGTCCATATGTAACAGGTGTAAGGGAGTGGTATTGGAATTCACAAGCTTGGTCTTATAAGAGGTCTTGTGTTGCTTGCCTTTGAGACAAGCTACACAGTGGTCACTACATTCAAATAACTTTTCAGGTAAGCCTCTCACTAGCTTATTCCAAACAAGTTTATTCATGGTCTTGTAATTCAAGTGACACATCCTCCTATGCCATAGTTCAGATTCAGAAACGGTAGCTTTAGAAATGAGACAGTTAACATTTTGAGAATCCATCTTGTTTAGATCACTACAGTATACATTATCCTTTCTTGGAACTCTCATTAAAATTTTATCTTCAGGTATTTTGAGTTTTTCAGAAAGTATAAGGCATTCTGTGTCAGTGAAATAAACAGGATTTTGCTTATCTGTGATTTGACTCACACTAAGCAAATTATATCTTAATTGCTCAACATAATACACATCATTAAAAGTGAGCTTACTGCTTTTTACCTTACCTTTCCCAGTGATCTTTCCTCCTTTAGGATTGCTGCCAAATGCTACATCTCCTCCATTAAATGCTTTGAAGTCCTGCAGCTTTTTCCTATCTCCAGTCATGTGCCTTGAGCAGCCAGAATCAATGTGCCATAAGCTCTTTGGCTTGCCCTGCACATATAAAAAGAGAACATATTAGTTTCTCTTGGGAACCCAAACCAATTTGGCTTTGGGTTTCCCATTAGCATTTTTGATATCAACCCTCTTAAAGGTGATTGATCTCAATGCTCCATTGATTTTGGATACATTTGATGTAGATGCATTCTTATGTTTCCAAAAACAATCTGTTTTAGACCTGACAGGGGTTAATGGTCTGACAGTGGTCACCTTCAAATTCGTATTTATTACCCTAGCAGTGGTAGCTTTACTTGGTATAAACATTCTTTTGAAATGTTTAACACCAGCAGAGGTACCATGCCTGACAGTGGTCAAACCCTCCCCTGTTCTTGTCTTGCCTCTGTTAGCCTTTGACAGTGGCACTGCTGCAGCATTAACAGGGGCTGCAGCCTTGCCTCTGTTTGGCTTAATTTTCAACATTTGTCCTTTACCACTGTTCCTATTATTTTTAGGATTGTAGTAACAGTCCTGTTGAAGATGATTATACCTACCACAAATAAAACATGATTTTCTTTTCACACATTCAAACCCATTACCCAGCCTTTGTGAAACCAATTGGTTCCAATTTCTCTGATTACCCCTGGGAATGGATTTATTTACATTATTTGTAGTATTTAAATCAGACCTGTTTGATTTACATGCACATTTATCACACTCAGATTTATCTTTTGACATATCTTTTAATTCAGGATTGACTCTTTTGTGCACATAACCTAGACCAGATCTAGATTTATTGGATTTTCTAACTTGATCTATCTGAGCCTTTGCTTTCTCAACAAACAACTTTTTACCCTCTTCTAGTTTAGTACTATTTAGTTCAGAAACTAGACCAGTAATAGGCTTAACACAATCATCCACAGAATTACCACTAGATGAGCTATCACTATCACTCTCATCTTCCTCAGTCCAATCAGATACATCCACTTTATCAAAATTTACATTATTAGCACAATTAACTACTGGATCTACCTTTTTAACCTCCTCAGACACACCTACCTTAAGTTTTTCTAAGTCAAACTCAAGTTTAGATGGGAAGTAAGTATGATTATAAGGTGGGGGTACAACATTAAGGTTGTAACCTAATCCAATTTTTAATTTATCATGAATTTGAGACTTGATTAAGTTTTGAACACCTTTTGAAGCATTTTCCAATTCATCTACTTTCAACCTTATTGATTCTTTATCAGAAATTGCCTCACCCAACTTTGCACTTAGCATATCAACTTTTGTTTGTAAAGCTTTCTTTTCCCAATTCAGATATTTAATATCTAAGTGAAATTGTGATTCATTCTTTTCAAAAGCTTTTATCTGTCTTTCTAATAGCTAAAGTTGCATGTTGACTCTTTTCCACACTAGCTTTCAATTCATTACACACAACCATATTATGATCCCTATAAAATTTAACCATTTTCTTACATGTAAGAGAACATAATTTAGATTGTACCTCATATGGAATGTCTGAAGGCTCTGGTTCTTCTGTGACAGCCATTAAAGCTTGATTCTTGACTACAAGCTCTTCCTGGTCACTCCAGTCAAACCCTCCCATTCTATCTTGTGCAACCAATGAATCTGAAGTGGTGTTCTGAACAGGTACCAATCTTCTTTGTGGACCAGAACTATTTCTTACAATACCATAAGAGGTATTCTGAGATCCTCCAGCCTGTGTGCTCTTGCATTCTCTAGCAAAGTGTCCCATCTTGTGACAGTTGAAACACTCCACCTTGCTCTTGTCAAAACCAGCTATACCATCTCTCTTGTAAGTAAAGTTTCTGTTCCCTGACCTCTGCATAAACCTTTTTGCCCTTATAGTAATCATAGCCATCTGCCATCTCAAATCCATCTCTTCAAGATCCTCTTCATTAACCTGTTCCAAATCCTCTGTTGTTAAGGATGAATTCATATGACTTGCAAAGAAAGCTTCCAAGACATTATCATTAGCACCAGATGTGCTACAGCTACCAGATTCACCAACAGACACAAAAGCAGCATTGTTAGAGCTACCATTGGACTGTTTTAGAGCCAACACCTCAGGCTCAAAGTTTCTCAGATCATTGTATAGATCTTCAATCTCCTTTTCTTCAAGATCTGCACTTTGTCTAAGTCCCACAGTGTACATATTCCAATCTGTGCCTAGTGATCTTAGAAACTTCCTATTCAAATCATCCTTATCAATCTTGACATTGTGATTTTCAAGATCACCCACAAGTTTTTGAAATCTATCAAAAGTCTGAGTCAAAGTTTCAGACTTTACACCTGCAATGTTTTCAAATTGTTGTTTGAGAAGAGATCTCTTATTCTTCTTGGTGTTGTCATTACCACCAAATCTCTTAACAATTGCTTCCATGAGAACCTGAGCATCTTCACAGTTTTCAAATTTCCTTTGATACTCATTAGGAATAGACAAAAGTAGAGTACTTAATGCCTTCCATTCTGTTGCTCTTTCTTTCCTCTCTGCATCAGTCTTTGGTGGTGGTCTTTCCTCCTTTATACCATCTGCATCCTTAGTATAGTTTGGTCCATTAGTAACCACCTCCCACATCATATAATCCGTAAGCAACATGTATTGCCTAATCCTAGTCTGCCATAGCTCAAACTCATCAGGTTTAAGCATGGGAATCTTTGTAGCTTGTATACCTTCCATTGTTTCAGTAGACATCTTGTTATTTGTTGAAAAAGCTGCGAAATTCAATTACCTTCTTCAAGATCAAAGTAATATCAAGCTCTGATATCACTTGATGATCCCAGATTGAGATCTTAGTATGTATTACTTTGATTGATTATTAATAAGCTTGCGGAATAGTTTATTAATAACTTGAAGAACAAACTTATATATAACAGAATATCTACCCAAAAGCTTCAATATTATTATCAATAATACGAACACACAATTGTGTTAGGGTTTACAACCTTGAAGCTAATAACTAGAATGAATCGTATCTTCTAGGGTTTTACAGGATCTATATTTATAACATATAGAGTCCTTTACAGAATCAAACATATTAGGAATCCTCATCTACTCCTAATATAACTCTAACCAACTTTATCTAACCAACAGTGGTTATCTATATATCTAACAGGGGTAGTACTCGTATATTACTAACAGGGTTGAGTACTTGATACAAAATACAAATTACACGTTCAACAGTGGCACTGTTAGACTAAAACTTATTGACAGTGGCACTGTCAATACAAAAACTCTAACAGCGGTGAACTTCTTCTAACAGCGGCAATCATACTTGTATTCAGAGCAGATCTGACAGTGTCTCAGGTCTCAACACACTTTTTGAGTGGCAATTTTGCCCCTAATTTGTATTTGGATGTGAAATATGACTCTTAAGAAAACTAAATTGCAAATACGATATTCACACTTTTTGAGTGACAAATTTGCCCCTAATTTGTATTTGAATGTGAAATATGACTCTTAAGGAAAATAAATTGCAAATACGATATTCACATTTTTTGAGTGGCAAATTTGCATTAATTTGTATTTCGAAGTGAAATATGACTCTTAAAGAAAATAAATTTCAAATACGATAGTCACACTTTTTGAGTGGTAAATTTGCCCGTAATTTGTATTTCGAAGTGAAATATGATTCTTTAGGAAAATAAATCGCAAATACGATATTCACACTTTTTGAGTGGCAAATTTGCCTCTAATTTGTATTTCTAAGTGAAATATGACTCTTAAGGAAAATAAATTGCAAATACGATATTCACACTTTTTGAGTGGCAAATTTGCCCTAATTTGTATTTCGCAGTGAAATATGACTCTTAAGGAAAATAATTTGCAAAATTCGATATTCACACTTTTTGAATGGCAAATTTGCCCCTAATTTATATTTGGATGTGAAGTATGACTCTTAAGGAAAATAAATTGCAAATACGATATTCACACTTTTTGAGAGGCAAATTTGCCCGTAATTTGTATTTCGAAGTGAAATATGACTCTTAAGGAAAATAAATTACAAATACGATATTCACACTTTTTGAGTGACAAATTGCCCCTAATTTGTATTTGGATGTGAAATATGACCCTTAAGGAAAATAAAGTGCAAATACCATTTTCACACTTTTTGAGTGGCAAATTTGCCCCTAATTTGTATTTCGAAGTGAAATATGACTCTTAAGGAAAATAAGTTGCAAATACGATATTCACACTTTTTGAGTGGCAAATTCACCTCTAATTTGTATTTGGATGTGAAATATGACACTTAAGGAAAATAAATTGCAAATATGATATTCACACTTTTTGAGTGGCAAATTTGCTCCTAATTTGTATTTGGATGTAAAATATGAATCTTAAGGAAAATAAATTGTAAATACGATCTTCACACATTTTGGGTGGCAAATTTGCCTCTAATTTGTATTTCGAATTAAAATATGACTCTTAAGGAAAATAAATTGCAAATACGATATTCACACTTTTTAAGTGGCAAATTTAACCCTAATTTGTATTTGGATGTGAAATATGACTCTTAAGGAAAATAAATTGCAAATACGATTTTAAAACTTTTTGAATGGCAAATTTGCCCTTAATTTGTATTTCTATGTGAAATATGACTCTTAAGAAAAATAAATTGCAAATACGATATTCACACTTTTTGAGTGGCAAATTTGCCCATAATTTGTGATTCTAAGTGAAACATGGCTCTTAAGAAAAATAAATTGCAAATACGATATTCACACTTTTTGAGTGGCAAATTTGTCCCTAATTTGTATTTGGATGTTAAATATGACTCTTAAAAAAAATGAATTGCAAATACGATATTCACACTTTTTGAGTGGCAAATTTGCCCATAATTTGTATTTGAATGTGAAATATGACTCTTAAGGAAAATAAATTGCAAATACGATATTCACACTTTTTGAGTGGCAATTTTGCCCCTAATTTGTATTTGGATGTGAAATATGACTCTTAAGAAAAATAAATTGCAAATACGATATTCACACTTTTTGAGTGACAAATTTGCCCCTAATTTGTATTTGAATGTGAAATATGACTTTTAAGGAAAATAAATTGCAAATACGATATTCACATTTTTTGAGTGGCAAATTTGCATTAATTTGTATTTCGAAGTGAAATATGACTCTTAAAGAAAATAAATTTCAAATACGATAGTCACACTTTTTGAGTGGCAAATTTGCCCGTAATTTGTATTTCGAAGTGAAATATGATTCTTTAGGAAAATAAATCGCAAATACGATATTCACACTTTTTGAGTGGCAAATTTGCCTCTAATTTGTATTTCTAAGTGAAATATGACTCTTAAGGAAAATAAATTGCAAATACGATATTAAAACTTTTTTAATTGCAAATTTGCCCTTAATTTGTATTTCTATGTGAAATATGACTCTTAAGAAAAATAAACTGCAAATACGATATTCACACTTTTTTAGTGGCAAATTTGCCCATAATTAGTGATTCTAAGTGAAACATGGCTCTTAAGGAAAATAAATTGCAAATACGATATTCACACTTTTTGAGTGGCAAATTTGTCCCTAATTTGTATTTGGATGTTAAATATGACTCTTAAAAAAATGAATTGCAAATACGATATTCACACTTTTTGAGTGGCAAATTTGCACCTAATTTGTATTTGAATGTGAAATATGACTCTTAAGGAAAATAAATTGCCAATACGATATTCACACTTTTTGAGTGGCAATTTTGCCCCTAATTTGTATTTGGATGTGAAATATGACTCTTAAGAAAAATAAATTGCAAATACGATATTCACACTTTTTGAGTGACAAATTTGTCCCTAATTTGTATTTGAATGTGAAATATGACTCTTAAAGAAAATAAATTGCAAATACGATATTCACATTTTTTGAGTGGCAAATTTGCATTAATTTGATTTTCGAAGTGAAATATGACTCTTAAAGAAAATAAATTTCAAATACGATAGTCACACTTTTTGAGTGGCAAATTTGCCCGTAATTTGTATTTCGAAGTGAAATATGATTCTTTAGGAAAATAAATCGCAAATACGATATTCACACTTTTTGAGTGGCAAATTTGCCTCTAATTTGTATTTCTAAGTGAAATATGACTCTTAAGGAAAATAAATTGCAAATACGATATTCACACTTTTTGAGTGGCAAATTTGTCCTAATTTGTATTTCGCAGTGAAATATGACTCTTAAGGAAAATAAATTTCAAATACGATAGTCACACTTTTTGAGTGGCAAAATTTGCCCCTAATTTATATTTGGATGTGAAGTATGACTCTTAAGAAAAATAAATTGCAAATACGAGATTCACACTTTTTGAGAGGCAAATTTGCCCCTAATTTGTATTTCGAAGGGAAATATGACTCTTAAGGAAAATAAATTACAAATACGATATTCACACTTTTTGAGTGACAAATTTGCCCATAATTTGTGATTCTAAGTGAAATATGACCCTTAAGGAAAATAAATTGCAAATACCATTTTCACACTTTTTGAGTGGCACATTTGCCCCTAATTTGTATTTCGAAGTGAAATATGACTCTTAAGGAAAATAAGTTGCAAATACGATATTCACACTTTTTGAGTGGCAAATTCGCCTCTAATTTGTATTTGGATGTGAAATATGACACTTAAGGAAAATAAATTGAAAATATGATATTCACACTTTTTGAGTGGCAAATTTGCCCCTAATTTGTATTTAGATGTGAAATATGAATCTTAAGGAAAATAAATTGCAAATACGATCTTCACACATTTTGGGTGGCAAATTTGCCTCTAATTTGTATTTCGAATTGAAATATGACTCTTAAGAAAAAAAATTGCAAATACGATATTCACACTTTTTAAGTGGCAAATTTAACCCTAATTTGTATTTGGATGTGAAATATGACTCTTAAGGAAAATAAATTGCTAATACGATATTAAAACTTTTTGAATGGCAAATTTGCCCTTAATTTGTATTTCTATGTGAAATATGACTCTTAAGAAAAATAAATTGCAAATACGATATTCACACTTTTTGAGTGGCAAATTTGCCCATAATTTGTGATTTTAAGTGAAACATGGCTCTTAAGGAAAATAAATTGCAAATACGATATTCACACTTTTTGAGTGGCAAATTTGTCTCTAATTTGTATTTGGATGTTAAATATGACTCTTAAAAAAAATGAATTGCAAATACGATATTCACACTTTTTGAGTGGCAAATTTGCCCCTAATTTGTACTTGAATGTGAAATATGAATCTTAAGGAAAATAAATTGCAAATACGCTATTCACACTTTTTGAGTGTCAATTTTGCCCCTAATTTGTATTTGGATGTGAAATATGACTCTTAAGAAAAATAAATTGCAAATACGATATTCACACTTTTTGAGTGACAAATTTGCCCCTAATTTGTATTTGAATGTGAAATATGACTCTTAAGGAAAATAAATTGCAAATACGATATTCAAATTTTTTGAGTGGCAAATTTGCATTAATTTGTATTTCGAAGTGAAATATGACTCTTAAAGAAAATAAATTTCAAATACGATAGTCACACTTTTTGAGTGGCAAATTTGCCCGAAATTTGTATTTCGAAGTGAAATATGATTCTTTAGGAAAATAAATCGCAAATACGATATTCACACTTTTTGAGTGGCAAATTTGCCTCTAATTTGTATTTCTAAGTGAAATATGACTCTTAAGGAAAATAAATTGCAAATACGATATTCACACTTTTTGAGTGGCAAATTTGTCCTAATTTGTATTTCGCAGTGAAATATGACTCTTAAGGAAAATAATTTGCAAAATTCGATATTCACACTTTTTGAATGGCAAATTTGCCCCTAATTTATATTTGGATGTGAAGTATGTCTCTTGAGGAAAATAAATTGCAAATACGATATTCACACTTTTTGAGAGACAAATTTGCCCCTAATTTGTATTTTGAAGTGAAATATGACTCTTAAGGAAAATAAATTACAAATACGATATTCACACTTTTTGAGTGACAAATTTGCCCCTAATTTGTATTTGGACGTGAAATATGACTCTTAAGGAAAATAAATTGCAAATACCATTTTCACACTTTTTGAGTGGCAAATTTGCCCCTAATTTGTATTTCGAAGTGAAATATGACTCTTAAGGAAAATAAGTTGCAAATACGATATTCACACTTTTTGAGTGACAAATTTGCCTCTAATTTGTATTTGGATGTGAAATATGACACTTAAGGAAAATAAATTGCAAATATGATATTCACACTTTTTGAGTGGCAAATTTGCCTCTAATTTGTATTTGGATGTGAAATATGAATGTAAGTCCCCTAGTTTTAGGATCGATAACTTCGTTATCTGTAGTATTAAGGTGCGGAATCCCTCAATACGGTGTTATCGTACTAACAACGAATATGTTCGTATTGCGTTTAATAAGACTTAGCTTTAAATGATGAATCGTCAAAGCCTAGTCGTTAGGTTCGGTTTTTCTCTGGGTTTGTTGATTTCGCAGAAGGCAAAAGTATCAAAAAGTGTTATGTTTTTCACGATTGAAAAACATTAAATATGTCATCTCGGCTCGACTCTCATGGTCCTGCGATTTCGGTCCAACTCGCAGCCCAAGCCCAACACAGAGCTCGGCTCGCCAGACTAATGCCTCGCGAGTTCAGATCTCATCTCACAGCTCAACTCGCTGCGACCTGAGATCTCGACTCGCTTTGCATAAAACGTCTATTTATTTATTTCGTATTTAACATTCGTCTAACTTAGCACAATAATATGTTTAACGAATATTACTAACAAAACAAATATTTATTTACAAATCTAAACCAATATACAAATGCAATAATAATTACACCAGTCCTATTTCAAGCTAGATCTGTTGTCACAATCTATGTCCCAACAGACTCCCCCTTGACAATAGCTCTAGCGTCTTTATCTTCACACTGTCTTTGGTCTTCATTTGTAAATCTTACTTCCTGCAAAAATTTTAAGCTTGATGCATGTTTTAACCATCAACTGATAATCTCTTGCTAAATCAGCCCATTCAATAGTCGTCAAAATTCTGTTCTCATTCAACTTTAACAGATCTTTTCTCGACATATTCATCAGGTGTCGATGATCATAAACTCTAAAGATTTCTCTTTCACCACCTTCAACCTCATCATCAGCTTCAACCATCACAGCTTCTCCAGTTCCTGAATCTACATGCCAACTCTTCATATTTCCCAGAATATCCTATGGCATTGTCTTCAGTGGAATCTGCTGTATGCATCTAACAGCTGGATAAACTTTATTCCTCCTTCTCCTTCCAGTCCTTTGACTTATCTCTTGTAGTTTCACAGTTTTTCCAGTCCTTTGACTTACCTCTTGTCTAATGATTCTTTCAACACGATCAGCATAATCATCACGACTTGGGTTGTTGATCTCTAATCTAGCCAAATCACGTATCTCATAACGTGGTAAAGAACTAAAAACTGCAAGCTTTCTTTCAAAATATTGAACTCCATCAAATCTTTTGATCGCAAAAAGCTTTAGCTCAGAGTCAAAGTACCATCCAACAATCCCTTTACGAGGAACACGTTTTCCCATAATATCAACTTCTGAAACTCCAATCTTCTTCTTCTGCTTTGGAAGTTTCCTAAGAAAAACAGCAGGATTCTTGGTAGGAATCAAAGTTTCATCTTTTTCAGAATCGGTTGAATCATCGATTTCTTCATCTACATTGACAACCATTGGACCTTGTTCATTTTCAATAATAACTTCTGTCCTAGATGGGCTCACATGGTGTTCATCAATATTTGCATCTGGATCTACACCAATGTCTTGCACAATCTCAGGTACAGCAGTCCAATCAGTAGGTGGTAGAAATTCTCCATCCTCAAGATCAAAATCAATGTCTTCATCTATCTCATCAAAAATATCATCTTCCGAATCAGATAGATCAAGCATTTCCAATCCTAGAGAAAAATGTAAATACAAATATATTAATAATTCAAATTCTTCATTGATTTCCCTGAACCAATCTAAGAATTTCTTTATTAATTCTTTTGTATATTTTAACCTAACATATAAACGCAATTTACATATAACTTATAAAATCTTTTATTGATTACCCTGAATCAATCCAAAATCTCTTAAGTCTACTTAACAAATATTAATTAACTTTAAATTCTAATGCATCGTGAATAATCACCAAACATTTAAATTTACTATTAATTACCTTATATAATTTCCAAGTGTTAATTGATCTCATTCATTATCAATTTAACATTTAAATTATATATCATTTGTCTAGTTAATACGAATACATTTTTAACTTGTTAATTACTTATATACCTTACGGTCTTAAGTCCATAATCAAATCTAAAATGCATATGTTATCATAAAATTTTGACCGCCGAAATTAATCGGAACACGCCGCTCGACTACTCAATGAGTCGGAAGACTTTCGATCACTATTTTATCTTAACATAATTATATAAACTTAAATTACCAAACATATTTTACTTAAAATAATAATAACCCTAAGCCAAATATATTTACACAATAAGTTAAGTTTACATTTGTTCACTACAAACTATTACAAATATTACAGTACTATGATAATACTAAGCTATCTTACCAGCTTCAGTATCACCCGGTACAGTCTTATCTGCACTTGTATCCACTCCAGAACCACTAGCACCAGCACCAGACTCCCCCTGAGTTGTAGCTTGCTCACCAGTCTTTGAAGGACCAGTCTGCTCACCACTCGGTGCATTGGGATCATCGTCCTTGTCTTGATCTCTCTTCCTCTTCAACTCATTTTCTCTGCAAGACTCCAGATATACCAATATCTCCCCCTGAGTAGACTGTCCTGAATGCGATCTCAAGACCAGACTCTCCAAAGAAGATAACTTCAGTCTCTGTACAGTGAAGTCCGCAAGCAACGTCTCATGAGTCTTCATCAGCAGATTGTAAGATTGACTCTGATTGAGAATCTGCTGAGAAAGAAGAAGATTGCTCGACACCAGCTCTGGAATCTGAGAAGTAAGCTTCTCTAAATCCTTTACCCTAGACTCTAAGGATGTAATCCTTTCTGCATCAGTCGTCGGAGTAACAGGTATCGTTCTTGGTCCAGGCGGTGTGAGAGACTCAATATGCCAGTCTCTGGTCAGCGGTGTATGAGGTTGAGACAAAGCTTGCGTAAGCAAACTTGTCGCAAATCTAGCTGCTTTGTTCGTTGGAAAATTAGCTCCACGAACTAGATCAGCAACCTCATGCTGTAAAGTTAAACACAATTAAAATCAGTTATTGTTACAGATTACTCTGTCTCAAACTCTAATTAATTGCATAACACTCATAGTTATAGAACTTATATCTCATACCTGAAGCGGTAAAGACATCGATTCAGTAACCACCGGTGCATCCATCTCTACCTGCGGTGTATCCTGAGCAACTGTATACAGAATTAACTGTCTCAGTTCAACTCCTGATAAACAACAAGTTAAGATTATTTAACTTTTATAATCAATACTAACCTTCTCGAATAGTAAGCGTTCTCGGACGCTTCATCAAAGGAATCTCAACTTCCTCAGTACCTTCCTCCAGAATATCCTTTCCTTTTCTCTTCCTTTCAGAATCAGATGGAGAAGGAGAAGGTGTATTCTCAGAATCTTCATCTGAAGCCGTCTCACCATCACGACCTCTAGATGATCTAACAGGATCCTAAAGTTTAAATATATTAAACATTTATGATTAGCGTAAGCTCTATCATACAAGTTCTGTATATTTAAGATTAATCAGATATAATACCTCAGTCGGTACTTCAACTGATCTATCAAGCTGTATCTGCTCATCCTCAAGTAATATAACTTCGGGATTTGCAGCCTCAGCTACAGCTTCCTGTTCGGTTAATGATATTTATATTTTAAAATAAGAAATAATATCCAATTTACTAAATATCTAATATCAGAATCATTAGATAATAATATTATGCATCTATGATTAATAAAAACAATCTATCAACTAAGAATCTATATTATTATATAAAAAAAATTACCTCAGGTGGTGCTAAATAACTCTCAATGTCTTGAAGCAAAGGATTTGTCGCATCATCATTCTGCTCCAAAACCTCTTGCACAACCTGTGCAGCAACATCTGGATTCACTTGCTGATCCACCTGACCAGCCTGAATAAGAACATCCTCAAGGAGCCCTTGTGGATCTTCAGGTTGAGCTTCCTCAGCTGCAGGTTCTTGTAAAACATCAGCATCAGCAGGAGCAACAGCAGCAGCAGGAGCAACGTCTAACCACCCATGATTTGGCGGTGCAACGTAGTTCGGATCAACAATATATCCGAAAAGTGGTCTAACTTCCGGTTTCACCACTCCTTCTTTCCTAACTGTCTGCATAAACATGGCATTATACCCACGATGGTCAATCGTATTAACCACTAGATGTGGTTCAGGTATAGCCAAATCCGGTAGACGCGCACGGATAAATAGCATGCAAAATCGCGGGTAAACCAAAAATCTTGATCTAACAGACCCCGATATCTGTTTCGCAATCTCACCAAAAAGATAATCACAAAAACTGTATGGTTTGTTATAAACCAGTGACAGTGCAGCCGATAGAATCGCAGGGCTTAACTCATCAAAACCACCTTTCTTCGCTGCAAAAACGATATTCATCACGTGCCAAAGAAACCACCACTGACCAATAACCAGAGGCTTCTGGAACTGACGTCCACGCCTGTCTCCTGTATATCCCATACGACCTATAGCACCCTCAATAAAATCCATAGGATACTCAATATCCCCGTTCTCCTGTTCTACGGTACCTAGCTGCAAAATCTCACGGAGATTACCAGCTGAAAAGGTAACAGGTCGTCCACTAACCGTAGCTCGAATCTCAGGTGGGGTGACAGATTCGTCATATACTATATCTGTCCAAAAATCGTTCAGAATAGCCTGAGATATCACACTTTTTGAGTGGCAAATTCGCCCCTAATTAGTATTTGGATGTGAAATATGACTCTTAAGGAAAATAAATTGCAAATACGATATTCAAACTTTTTGAGTGGCAAATTTGCCCCTAATTTGTGATTCTAAGTGAAATACTACTCTTAAGGAAAATAAATTGCAAATACGATATTCACACTTTTTGAGTGGCAAATTCGCCCCTAATTAGTATTTGGATGTGAAATATGAATCTTAAGGAAATTAAATTGCAAATACGATATTCAAACTTTTTGAGTGGCAAATTTGCCCCTAATTTGTGATTCTAAGTGAAATACTACTCTTAAGGAAAATAAATTGCAAATATGATATTCACACTTTTTGAGTGGCAAATTTTCCCCTAATTTGTATTTCTAAGTGAAATATGACTCTTAAGGAAAATAAATTGCAAATACGATATTCACACTTTTTGAGTGGCAAATTTGCCCCTAAATTGTATTTCGAAGTGAAATATGACTCTTAAGGAAAATAAATTACAAATACGATATTCACACTTTTTGAGTGGCAAATTTGCCCCTAATTTGTATTTCTAAGTGAAATATGACTCTTAAAGAAAATAAGTTGCAAATACGATATTCACACTTTTTGAGTGGCAAATTCGCCCCTAATTTGTGATTCTAAGTGAAATATGACTCTTCAAGAAAATAAATTGCAAATACGATATTCACACTTTTTGAGTGGCAAATTTGCCCCTAATTTGTATTTCGAAGTGAAATATAACACTTAATTAAAATAAATTGCAAATACGATATTCACACTTTTTGAGTAGCAAATTCGCCCCTAATTTGTATTTTATGTGAAATATGACTCTTAAGGAAAATAAATTGCAAATACGATATTCACACTTTTTGAGTGGCAAATTTGCCCCTAATTTATGATTTTAAGTGAAATACTAATCTTAAGGAAAATAAATTGCAAATACGATATTCACACTTTTTGAGTAGCAAATTCGCCCCTAATTTGTGATTCTAAGTGAAATATGACTCTTGAAGAAAATAAATTGCAAATACGATATTCACACTTTTTGAGTGGCAAATTTGCCCCAAATTTGTATTTCGAAGTGAAATATAACTCTTAATTAAAATAAATTGCAAATACGATATTCACACTTTTGGAGTAGCAAATTCGCCCCTAATTTGTATTTTATGTGAAATATGACTCTTAAGGAAAATAAATTGCAAATACGATATTCACACTTTTTGAGTAGCAAATTTGCCCTAATTTATGATTTTAAGTGAAATACTACTCTTAAGGAAAATAAATTGCAAATACGATATTCACACTTTTTGAGTGACAAATTTGCATCTAATTTGTGATTCTAAGTGAAATATGACTCTTAAGGAAAATAAATTGCAAATACGATATTCACACTTTTTGAGAGGCAAATTTGCCCGTAATTTGTATTTCGAAGTGAAATATGACTCTTAAGGAAAATAAATTACAAATACGATATTCACACTTTTTGAGTGACAAATACGCCCCCAATTTGTATTTGGATGTGAAATACGACCCTTAAGGAAAATAAATTGCAAATACCATTTTCACACTTTTTGAGTGGTAAATTTGCCCCTAATTTGTATTTCGAAGTGAAATATGATTCTTAAGGAAAATAAGTTGCAAATACGATATTCACACTTTTTGAGTGGCAAATTCACCTCTAATTTGTATTTGGATGTGAAATATGACACTTAAGGAAAATAAATTGCAAATATGATATTCACACTTTTTGAGTGGCAAATTTGCCCCTAATTTGTATTTGGATGTGAAATATGACTCTTAAGTAATATAAATTGCAAATACGATCTTCACACATTTTGGGTTGCAAATTTGCCCTTAATTTGTATTTCGAATTTAAATATTACTCTTAAGGAAAATAAATTGCAAATACGATATTCACATTCTAAGTGGCAAATTTAACCCTAATTTGTATTTGGATGTGAAATATGACTCTTAAAGAAAATAAAATGCAAATACGATATTAAAACTTTTTGAATGGCAAATTTGCCCCTAATTTGTATTTCTATGTGAAATATGACTTTTAAGAAAAATAAATTGCAAATACGATATTCACACTTTTTGAGTGGCAAATTTGCCCATAATTTGTGATTGTAAGTGAAATATAACTCTTAAGGAAAATAAATTGCAAATACGATATCACACTTTTTGAGTGGCAAATTTGCCCCTATTTGTGATTCTAAGTGAAATATAACTCTTAAATAAAATAAATTGCAAATACGATATTCACTATTTTAGAGTGGCAAATTTGCCCTAATTTGTGATTCTTAGTGAAATATGACTGTTAAGGAAAATAAATTGCAAATACGATATTCACAGTTTTTGAGTGGCAAATTTGCCCCTAATTTGTATTTGGATATGAAATATAACTCTTAAGAAAAATAAATTGCAAATACGATATTCACACTTTTTGAGTGGCAAATTTGCCTCTAATTTGTATTTCGAAGTGAAATATGACTCTTAAGGAAAATAAATTACAAATACGATATTCACACTTTTTGAGTTGCAAATTTGCCCCTAATTTGTATTTGGATGTGAAATATGACCCTTAAGGAAAATAAATTGCAAATACCATTTTCACACTTTTTGAGTGGCAAATTTGCCCCTAATTTTTATTTCGAAGTGAAATATGACTCTTAAGGAAAATAAACTGCAAATACGATATTCACACTTTTTGAGTGGCAAATTCGCCTCTAATTTGTATTTGGATGTGAAATATGACACTTAAGGAAAATAAATTGCAAATATGATATTCACACTTTTTGAATGGCAAATTTGCCCCTAATTTGTATTTGGATGTGAAATATGACTTTTAAGTAAAATAAATTGCAAATACGATCTTCACACATTTTGAGTGGCAAATTTGCCCCTAATTTGTGATTCTAAGTGAAATACTACTCTTAAGGAAAATAAATTGCAAATACGATATTCACACTTTTTGAGTGGCAAATTCGCCCCTAATTAGTATTTGGATGTGAAATATGAATCTTAAGGAAATTAAATTGCAAATACGATATTCAAACTTTTTGAGTGACAAATTTGCCCCTAATTTGTGATTCTAAGTGAAATACTACTCTTAAGGAAAATAAATTGCAAATATGATATTCACACTTTTTGAGTGGCAAATTTTCCCCTAATTTGTATTTCTAAGTGAAATATGACTCTTAAGGAAAATAAATTGCAAATACGATATTCACACTTTTTGAGTGGCAAATTTGCCCCTAATTTGTATTTCGAAGTGAAATATGACTCTTAAAGAAAATAAGTTGCAAATACGATATTCACACTTTTTGAGTGGCAAATTCGCCCCTAATTTGTGATTCTAAGTGAAATATGACTCTTCAAGAAAATAAATTGCAAATACGATATTCACACTTTTTGAGTGGCAAATTTGCCCCTAATTTGTATTTCGAAGTGAAATATAACACTTAATTAAAATAAATTGCAAATACGATATTCACACTTTTTGAGTAGCAAATTCGCCCCTAATTTGTATTTTATGTGAAATATGACTCTTAAGGAAAATAAATTGCAAATACGATATTCACACTTTTTGAGTGGCAAATTTGCCCCTAATTTATGATTTTAAGTGAAATACTAATCTTAAGAAAAATAAATTGCAAATACGATATTCACACTTTTTGAGTAGCAAATTCGCCCCTAATTTGTGATTCTAAGTGAAATATGACTCTTCAAGAAAATAAATTGCAAATACGATATTCACACTTTTTGAGTGGCAAATTTGCCCCAAATTTGTATTTCGAAGTGAAATATAACTCTTAATTAAAATAAATTGCAAATACGATATTCACACTTTTGGAGTAGCAAATTCGCCCCTAATTTGTATTTTATGTGAAATATGACTCTTAAGGAAAATAAATTGCAAATACGATATTCACACTTTTTGAGTAGCAAATTTGCCCTAATTTATGATTTTAAGTGAAATACTACTCTTAAGAAAATAAATTGCAAATACGATATTCACACTTTTTGAGTGACAAATTTGCCCCTAATTTGTGATTCTAAGTGAAATATGACTCTTAAGGAAAATAAATTGCAAATACGATATTCACACTTTTTGAGAGGCAAATTTGCCCGTAATTTGTATTTCGAAGTGAAATATGACTCTTAAGGAAAATAAATTACAAATACGATATTCACACTTTTTGAGTGACAAATTCGCCCCCAATTTGTATTTGGATGTGAAATACGACCCTTAAGGAAAATAAATTGCAAATACCATTTTCACACTTTTTGAGTGGTAAATTTGCCCCTAATTTGTATTTCGAAGTGAAATATGATTCTTAAGGAAAATAAGTTGCAAATACGATATTCACACTTTTTGAGTGGCAAATTCACCTCTAATTTGTATTTGGATGTGAAATATGACACTTAAGGAAAATAAATTGCAAATATGATATTCACACTTTTTGAGTGGCAAATTTGCCCCTAATTTGTATTTGGATGTGAAATATGACTCTTAAGTAATATAAATTGCAAATACGATCTTCACACATTTTGGGTTGCAAATTTGCCCCTAATTTGTATTTCGAATTTAAATATTACTCTTAAGGAAAATAAATTGCAAATACGATATTCACATTCTAAGTGGCAAATTTAACCCTAATTTGTATTTGGATGTGAAATATGACTCTTAAGGAAAATAAAATGCAAATACGATATTAAAACTTTTTGAATGGTAAATTTTCCCATAATTTGTGATTCTAAGTGAAACATGGCTCTTAAGGAAAATAAATTGCAAATACGATATTCACACTTTTTGAGTGGCAAATTTGCCCCTAATTTGTATTTGGATGTTAAATATGACTCTTAAAAAAATGAATTGCAAATACGATATTCACACTTTTTGAGTGGCAAATTTGTCTCTAATTTTAATTTGGATGTGAAAGATGACTCTTAAGGAAAATAAATTGCAAATACGATATTCACACATTTTGAGTGGCAAATTTGCCCCTAATTTGTATTTCGAAGTGAAATATGACTCTTAATGAAAATAAATTGGAAATACGATAGTCACACTTTTTGAGTGGCAAATTTGCCCCTATTTTGTATTTCGAATTGAAATATGACTCGTAAGGAAAATAAATCGCAAATACGATATTCACACTTTTTTAGTGACAAATTTGCCTCAAATTTGTATTTTTAAGTGAAATATGAATCTTAAGGAAAATAAATCGCAAATACGATATTCACACTTTTTGAGTTGCAAATTTGTCCCTAATTTGAATTTGGATGTGAAATATGACACTTAAGGAAAATAAATTGCAAATATGATATTCACACTTTTTGAGTGGCAAATTTGCCCCTAATTTGTATTTCGAAGTGAAATATGACTCTTAAGTAAAATAAATCGCAAATACGATATTCACACTTTTTGAGTGGCAAATTTGCCCCTAATTTATGATTCTAAGTGAAACCTGGCTCTAAAGGAAAAAATAAATTGCAAATACGATATTCTCACTTTTTGAGTGGCAAATTTGCCCCTAATTTGTATTTGGATGTGAAATATGACTCTTAAAAAAAATAAAATGCAAATACGATATTCACACTTTTTGAGTGGCAAATTTGCCCCTAATTTGTGATTCTAAGTGAAATATGACTCTTAAGGAAAATAAATTACGAATACGATATTCACACTTTTTGAGTGACAAATTCGCCCCCAATTTGTATTTGGATGTGAAATACGACCCTTAAGGAAAATAAATTGCAAATACCATTTTCACACTTTTTGAGTGGTAAATTTGCCCCTAATTTGTATTTCGAAGTGAAATATGATTCTTAAGGAAAATAAGTTGCAAATACGATATTCACACTTTTTGAGTGGCAAATTCACCTCTAATTTGTATTTGGATGTGAAATATGACACTTAAGGAAAATAAATTGCAAATATGATATTCACACTTTTTGAGTGGCAAATTTGCCCCTAATTTGTATTTGGATGTGAAATATGACTCTTAAGTAATATAAATTGCAAATACGATCTTCACACATTTTGGGTTGCAAATTTGCCCCTAATTTGTATTTCGAATTTAAATATTACTCTTAAGGAAAATAAATTGCAAATACGATATTCACATTCTAAGTGGCAAATTTAACCCTAATTTGTATTTGGATGTGAAATATGACTCTTAAGGAAAATAAAATGCAAATACGATATTAAAACTTTTTGAATGGCAAATTTTCCCATAATTTGTGATTCTAAGTGAAACATGGCTCTTAAGGAAAATAAATTGCAAATACGATATTCACACTTTTTGAGTGGCAAATTTGCCCCTAATTTGTATTTGGATGTTAAATATGACTCTTAAAAAAATGAATTGCAAATACGATATTCACACTTTTTGAGTGGCAAATTTGTCTCTAATTTGAATTTGGATGTGAAAGATGACTCTTAAGGAAAATAAATTGCAAATACGATATTCACACATTTTGAGTGGCAAATTTGCCCCTAATTTGTATTTCGAAGTGAAATATGACTCTTAATGAAAATAAATTGGAAATACGATAGTCACACTTTTTGAGTGGCAAATTTGCCCCTATTTTGTATTTCGAATTGAAATATGACTCGTAAGGAAAATAAATCGCAAATACGATATTCACACTTTTTTAGTGACAAATTTGCCTCAAATTTGTATTTTTAAGTGAAATATGAATCTTAAGGAAAATAAATCGCAAATACGATATTCACACTTTTTGAGTTGCAAATTTGTCCCTAATTTGAATTTGGATGTGAAATATGACACTTAAGGAAAATAAATTGCAAATATGATATTCACACTTTTTGAGTGGCAAATTTGCCCCTAATTTGTATTTCGAAGTGAAATATGACTCTTAAGTAAAATAAATCGCAAATACGATATTCACACTTTTTGAGTGGCAAATTTGCCCCTAATTTATGATTCTAAGTGAAACCTGGCTCTAAAGGAAAAAATAAATTGCAAATACGATATTCTCACTTTTTGAGTGGCAAATTTGCCCCTAATTTGTATTTGGATGTGAAATATGACTCTTAAAAAAAATAAATTGCAAATACGATATTCACACTTTTTGAGTGGCAAATTTGCCCCTAATTTGCATTTAAATGTGAAATATGACTCTTAAATGAAAATAAATTGCAAATACGATATTCACACTTTTTGAGTGGCAAATTTGCCTTAATTTGTATTTCGCAGTGAAATATGACTCTTAAGGAAAATAAGTTGCAAATACGATATTCACACTTTTTAAGTGGCAAATTTGCCCCTAATTTTTATTTGTATGTGAAACATGACTCTTAAGGAAAATAAATTGCAAATACGATATTCACACTTTTTGACTGGCAAATTCGCCCCTAATTTGTATTTGGATGTGAAATATAACTCTTAAGAAAAATAAATTGCAAATACGATATTCACACTTTTTGAGTAGCAAATTTGCCCCTAATTTGTATTTGGATGTGAAATATGATTCTAAAGGAAAATAAATTGCAAATACGATATTCACACTTTTTTTGTGCCAAATTCGCCCCTAATTTTTATTTGGATGTGAAATATGATTCTTATGGAAAATAAATTGCAAATACGATATTCACACTTTTTGAGTGGCAAATTTGCCCCTAATTTGTGATTCTAAGTGAAATATGACTATTAAGGAAAATAAATTGCAAATACGATATTCACACTTTTTGAGTGGCAAATTTGCCCCTAATTTATATTTAGATGTGAAATATGACTCTTAAGGAAAATAAATTGCAAATACGATCTTCACACTTTTTGGGTGGCAAATTTGCCCCTAATTTGTATTTCGAATTGAAATATGACTCTTAAGGAAAATAAATTGCAAATACGATATTCACACTTTTTGAGTGGCAAATTTAACCCTAATTTGTATTTGGATGAGGAATACGACTCTTATGGAAAATAAATTGCAAATACGATATTCAAACTTTTTGAATAACAAATTTGCCCCTAATTTGTATTTCTAAGTGAAATACGACTCTTAAGATAAATAAATTGCAAATACGATATTCACACTTTTTGAGTGGCAAATTTGCCCCTAATTTGTATTTCGAAATGAAATATGAAACTTAAGAAAAATAAGTTGCAAATACGATATTCACACTTTTTGAGTGGCAAATTTGCCCCTAATTTGTATTTGGATGTGAAATATGACTTTTAAGAAAAATAAATAAATTGCAAATACGATATTCACACTTTTGGAGTGGCAATTTTGCTCCTAATTTGTATTTGGATGTGAAATATGACTCTTAAGGAAAAAAATTGCAAAAACGATATTCACACTTTTTGAGTGGCAAATTTACCCCTAATTTGTATTTCTATGTGAAATATGACTCTTAAGAAAAATAAATTGCAAATACGATATTCACACTTTTTGAGTGGCAAATTTGCCCATAATTTGTGATTGTAAGTGAAATATAACTCTTAAGGAAAATAAATTGCAAATACGATATTCACACTTTTTGAGTGGCAAATTTGCCCCTATTTGTGATTCTAAGTGAAATATAACTCTTAAAAAAAATAAATTGCAAATACGATATTCACTATTTTAGAGTGGCAAATTTGCCCTAATTTGTGATTCTAAGTGAAATATGACTGTTAAGGAAAATAAATTGCAAATACGATATTCACAGTTTTTGAGTGGCAAATTTGCCCCTAATTTGTATTTGGATATGAAATATAACTCTTAAGAAAAATAAATTGCAAATACGATATTCACACTTTTTGAGTGGCAAATTTGCCTCTAATTTGTATTTCGAAGTGAAATATGACACTTAAGGAAAATAAATTACAAATACGATATTCACACTTTTTGAGTTGCAAATTTGCCCCTAATTTGTATTTGAATGTGAAATATGACCCTTAAGGAAAATAAATTGCAAATACCATTTTCACACTTTTTGAGTGGCAAATTTGCCCCTAATTTGTATTTCGAAGTGAAATATGACTCTTAAGGAAAATAAACTGCAAATACGATATTCACACTTTTTGAGTGGCAAATTCGCCTCTAATTTGTATTTGGATGTGAAATATGACACTTAAGAAAAATAAATTGCAAATACGATATTCACACTTTTTAAGTGGCAAATTTGCCCCTAATTTTTATTTGTATGTGAAACATGACTCTTAAGGAAAATAAATTGCAAATACGATATTCACACTTTTTGACTGGCAAATTCGCCCCTAATTTGTATTTGGATGTGAAATATAACTCTTAAGAAAAATAAATTGCAAATACAATATTCACACTTTTTGAGTAGCAAATTTGCCCATAATTTGTATTTGGATGTGAAATATGATTCTAAAGGAAAATAAATTGCAAATACGATATTCACACTTTTTTTGTGCCAAATTCGCCCCTAATTTTTATTTGGATGTGAAATATGATTCTTATGGAAAATAAATTGCAAATACGATATTCACACTTTTTGAGTGGCAAATTTGCCCCTAATTTGTGATTCTAAGTGAAATATGACTATTAAGGAAAATAAATTGCAAATACGATATTCACACTTTTTGAGTGGCAAATTTGCCCCTAATTTATATTTAGATGTGAAATATGACTCTTAAGGAAAATAAATTGCAAATACGATCTTCACACTTTTTGGGTGGCAAATTTGCCCCTAATTTGTATTTCGAATTGAAATATGACTCTTAAGGAAAATAAATTGCAAATACGATATTCACACTTTTTGAGTGGCAAATTTAACCCTAATTTGTATTTGGATGTGGAATACGACTCTTATGGAAAATAAATTGCAAATACGATATTCAAACTTTTTGAATAACAAATTTGCCCCTAATTTGTATTTCTAAGTGAAATACGACTCTTAAGATAAATAAATTGAAAATACGATATTCACACTTTTTGAATGGCAAATTTGCCCCTAATTTGTATTTCGAAATGAAATATGAAACTTAAGAAAAATAAGTTGCAAATACGATATTCACACTTTTTTAGTGGCAAATTTGCCCCTAATTTGTATTTGGATGTGAAATATGACTTTTAAGAAAAATAAATAAATTGCAAATACGATATTCACACTTTTGGAGTGGCAAATTTGCTCCTAATTTGTATTTGGATGTGAAATATGACTCTTAAGGAAAAAAATTGCAAAAACGATATTCACACTTTTTGAGTGGCAAATTTACCCCTAATTTGTATTTCTATGTGAAATATGACTCTTAAGAAAAATAAATTGCAAATACGATATTCACACTTTTTGAGTGGCAAATTTGCCCATAATTTGTGATTGTAAGTGAAATATAACTCTTAAGGAAAATAAATTGCAAATACGATATTCACACTTTTTGAGTGGCAAATTTGCCCCTATTTGTGATTCTAAGTGAAATATAACTCTTAAAAAAAATAAATTGCAAATACGATATTCACTATTTTAGAGTGGCAAATTTGCCCTAATTTGTGATTCTAAGTGAAATATGACTGTTAAGGAAAATAAATTGCAAATACGATATTCACAGTTTTTGAGTGGCAAATTTGCCCCTAATTTGTATTTGGATATGAAATATAACTCTTAAGAAAAATAAATTGCAAATACGATATTCACACTTTTTGAGTGGCAAATTTGCCTCTAATTTGTATTTCGAAGTGAAATATGACACTTAAGGAAAATAAATTACAAATACGATATTCACACTTTTTGAGTTGCAAATTTGCCCCTAATTTGTATTTGGATGTGAAATATGACCCTTAAGGAAAATAAATTGCAAATACCATTTTCACACTTTTTGAGTGGCAAATTTGCCCCTAATTTGTATTTCGAAGTGAAATATGACTCTTAAGGAAAATAAACTGCAAATACGATATTCACACTTTTTGAGTGGCAAATTCGCCTCTAATTTGTATTTGGATGTGAAATATGACACTTACGGAAAATAAATTGCAAATATGATATTCACACTTTTTGAATGGCAAATTTGCCCCTAATTTGTATTTGGATGTGAAATATGACTTTTAAGTAAAATAAATTGCAAATACGATCTTCACACATTTTGGGTGGCAAATTTGCCCCTTTTTAAGTGGCAAATTTAACCCTAATTTGTATTTGGATGTAAAATATGACTCTTAAGGAAAATAAATTGCAAATATGATATTAAAACTTTTTGAATGGCAAATTTGCCCCTAATTTGTATTTCTATGTGAAATATGACTTTTACGAAAAATAAATTGCAAATACGATATTCACACTTTTTAGTGGCAAATTTTCCCATAATTTGTGATTTTAAGTGAAACATGGCTCTTAAGGAAAATAAATTGCAAATACGATATTCACACTTTTTGAGTGGCAAATTTGCCCCTAATTTGTATTTGGATGTTAAATATGACTCTTAAAAAAATGAATTGCAAATACGATAATCACACTTTTTGAGTGGCAAATTTGTCCCTAATTTGAATTTGGATGTGAAAGATGACTCTTAAGGAAAATAAATTGCAAATACGATTTTCACACTTTTTGGGTGGCAAATTTGCCCCTAATTTGTATTTCGAATTGAAATATGACTCTTAAGGAAAATAAATTGCAAATACGATATTCACACTTTTTGAGTGGCAAATTTAACCCTAATTTGTATTTGGATGTGGAATATGACTCTTATGGAAAATAAATTGCAAATACGATATTCAAACTTTTTGAATGACAAATTTGCCCCTAATTTGTATTTCTAAGTGAAATACGACTCTTAAGATAAATAAATTGCAAATACGATATTCACACTTTTTGAGTGGCAAATTTGCCCCTAATTTGTATTTCGAAATGAAATATGAAACTTAAGAAAAATAAGTTGCAAATACGATATTCACACTTTTTGAGTGGCAAATTTGCCCCTAATTTGTCTTTGGATGTGAAATATGACTTTTAAGAAAAATAAATAAATTGCAAATACGATATTGACACTTTTGGAGTGGTAAATTTGCTCCTAATTTGTATTTGGATGTGAAATATGACTCTTAAAGAAAAAAATTGCAAAAACGATATTCACACTTTTTGAGCGGCAAATTTGCCCCTAATTTGTATTTGGATGTGAAATATGACTATTAAGAAAAATAAATTGCAAATACGATATTCACACTTTTTGATTGACAAATTTGCCCCTAATTTGTATTTGCATGTGAAATATGACTCTTAAGGAAAATAATTTGAAAATACGATATTCACACTTTTTGAGTGGCAAATTTGCCCCTAATTTGTATTTGAATCTGAAATATGACTCTTAAGGAAAATTAGTTGCAAATACGATATTCACAGTTTTTGAGTGGCAAATTCGCCCCTAATTTGAATTTGGATGTGAAATATGACACTTAAGGAAAATAAATTGCAAATACGATATTCACACTTTTTGAGTGACAAATTTGCCCCTAATTTGTATTTGGATGTGAAATATGACTCATAAGGAAAATAAATTGCAAATACGATATTCACACTTTTTGAGTGGCAAATTCGCCCCTAATTTGTATTTGGATGTGAAATATGACTCTTAAGGAAAATAAATTGCAAATACCGTTTTCACACTTTTTGAGTGGCAAATTTGCCCCTAATTTGTATTTCGAAGTGAAATATAACTCTTAAGGAAAATAAGTTGCAAATACGATATTCTCATTTTTTGAGTGGCAAATTCTCCCCTAATTTGTATTTGTAAGTGAAATATGACTCTTAAAGAAACTAAATGGCAAATACGATATTCACACTTTTTTAGTGGCAAATTTGCCCCTAATTTGTGATTCTAAGTGAAATATAACTATAAAAAAAAATAAATTACAAATACGATATTCACACTTTTTGAGTTGCAAATTTGCCCCTAATTTGTATTTGGATGTGAAATATGACCCTTAAGGAAAATAAATTGCAAATACCATTTTCACACTTTTTGAGTGGCAAATTTGCCCCTAATTTGTATTTCGAAGTGAAATATGACTCTTAAGGAAAATAAATTGCAAATACGATATTCACACTTTTTGAGTGGCAAATTTGCCTCTAATTTGTATTTGGATGTGAAATATGACACTTAAGGAAAATAAATTGCAAATATGATATTCACACTTTTTGAATGGCAAATTTGCCCCTAATTTGTATTTGGATGTGAAATATGACTTTTAAGTAAAATAAATTGCAAATACGATCTTCACACATTTTGGGTGGCAAATTTGCCCCTTTTTAAGTAGCAAATTTAACCCTAATTTGTATTTGGATGTAAAATATGACTCTTAAGGAAAATAAATTGCAAATATGATATTAAAACTTTTTGAATGGTAAATTTGCCCCTAATTTGTATTTCTATGTGAAATATGACTTTTAAGAAAAATAAATTGCAAATACGATATTCACACTTTTTAGTGGCAAATTTTCCCATAATTTGTGATTCTAAGTGAAACATGGCTCTTAAGGAAAATAAATTGCAAATACGATATTCACACTTTTTGAGTGGCAAATTTCCCCTAATTTGAATTTGGATGTTAAATATGACTCTTAAAAAAATGAATTGCAAATACGATATTCACACTTTTTGATTGGCAAATTTGCCCCTAATTTGTATTTGAATGTGAAATAAGAATCTTAAGGAAAATAAATTGCAAATACGATATTCACACTTTTTGAGTGGCAAATTTGTCCCTAATTTGAATTTGGATGTGAAAGATGACTCTTAAGGAAAATAAATTGCAAATACGATATTCACACATTTTGAGTGGCAAATTTGCCCCTAATTTGTATTTCGAAGTGAAATATGACTCTTAATGAAAATAAATTGGAAATACGATAGTCACACTTTTTGAGTGGCAAATTTGCCCCTATTTTGTATTTCGAATTGAAATATGACTCGTAAGGAAAATAAATCGCAAATACGATATTCACACTTTTTGAGTGACAAATTTGCCTCTAATTTGTATTTTTAAGTGAAATATGACTCTTAAGGAAAATAAATCGCAAATACGATATTCACACTTTTTGAGTTGCAAATTTGTCCCTAATTTGAATTTGGATGTGAAATATGACACTTAAGGAAAATAAATTGCAAATATGATATTCACACTTTTTGAGTGGCAAATTTGCCCCTAATTTGTATTTCGAAGTGAAATATGACTCTTAAATAAAATAAATCGCAAATACGATATTCACACTTTTTGAGTGGCAAATTTGCCCCTAATTTATGATTCTAAGTGAAACCTGGCTCTAAAGGAAAATAAATTGCAAATACGATATTCTCACTTTTTGAGTGGCAAATTTGCCCCTAATTTGTATTTGGATGTGAAATATGACTCTTAAAAAAAATAAATTGCAAATACGATATTCACACTTTTTGAGTGGCAAATTTGCCCCAAATTTGTATTTAAATGTGAAATATGACTCTTAAAGAAAATAAATTGCAAATATGATATTCACACTTTTTGAGTGGCAAATTTGCCCTAATTTGTATTTCGCAGTGAAATATGACTCTTAAGGAAAATAAGTTGCAAATACGATATTCACACTTTTTAAGTGGCAAATTTGCCCCTAATTTTTATTTGTATGTGAAACATGACTCTTAAGGAAAATAAATTGCAAATACGATATTCACACTTTTTGACTGGCAAATTCGCCCCTAATTTGTATTTGGATGTGAAATATAACTCTTAAGAAAAATAAATTGCAAATACGATATTCACACTTTTTGAGTATCAAATTTGCCCCTAATTTGTATTTGGATGTGAAATATGATTATAAAGGAAAATAAATTGCAAATACGATATTCACATTTTTTTAGTGGCAAATTCGCCCCTAATTTTAATTTGGATGTGAAATATGATTCTTATGGAAAATAAATTGCAAATACGATATTCACACTTTTTGAGTGGCAAATTTGCCCCTAATTTGTGATTCTAAGTGAAATATGACTGTTAAGGAAAATAAATTGCAAATACGATATTCACACTTTTTGAGTGGCAAATTTGCCCCTAATTTATATTTAGATGTGAAATATGACTCTTAAGGAAAATAAATTGCAAATACGATCTTCACACTTTTTGGGTGGCAAATTTGCCCCTAATTTGTATTTCGAATTGAAATATGACTCTTAAGGAAAATAAATTGCAAATACGATATTCACACTTTTTGAGTGGCAAATTTAACCCTAATTTGTATTTGGATGTGGAATATGACTCTTATGGAAAATAAATTGCAAATACGATATTCAAACTTTTTGAATGACAAATTTGCCCCTAATTTGTATTTCTAAGTGAAATACGACTCTTAAGATAAATAAATTGCAAATACGATATTCACACTTTTTGAGTGGCAAATTTGCCCCTAATTTGTATTTCGAAATGAAATATGAAACTTAAGAAAAATAAGTTGCAAATACGATATTCACACTTTTTGAGTGGCAAATTTGCCCCTAATTTGTATTTGGATGTGAAATATGACTTTTAAGAAAAATAAATAAATGGCAAATACGATATTCACACTTTTGGAGTGGCAAATTTGCTCCTAATTTGTATTTGGATGTGAAATATGACTCTTAAGGAAAAAAATTGCAAAAACGATATTCACACTTTTTGAGCGGCAAATTTGCCCCTAATTTGTATTTGGATGTGAAATATGACTATTAAGAAAAATAAATTGAAAATACGATATTCACACTTTTTGATTGGCAAATTTGCCCCTAATTTGTATTTCGAAGTGAAATATAACTCTTAAGGAAAATAAGTTGCAAATACGATATTCTCATTTTTGAGTGGCAAATTCTCCCCTAATTTGTATTTGTAAGTGAAATATGACTCTTAAAGAAACTAAATGGCAAATACGATATTCACACTTTTTTAGTGGCAAATTTGCCCCTAATTTGTGATTCTAAGTGAAATATAACTATCAAAAAAAATAAATTACAAATACGATATTCACACTTTTTGAGTTGCAAATTTGCCCCTAATTTGTATTTGGATGTGAAATATGACCCTTAAGGAAAATAAATTGCAAATACCATTTTCACACTTTTTGAGTGACAAATTTGCCCCTAATTTGTATTTCGAAGTGAAATATGACTCTTAAGGAAAATAAACTGCAAATACGATATTCACACTTTTTGAGTGGCAAATTTGCCTCTAATTTGTATTTGGATGTGAAATATGACACTTAAGGAAAATAAATTGCAAATATCATATTCACACTTTTTGAATGGCAAATTTGCCCCTAATTTGTATTTGGATGTGAAATATGACTTTTAAGTAAAATAAATTGCAAATACGATCTTCACACATTTTGGGTGGCAAATTTGCCCCTTTTTAAGTAGCAAATTTAACCCTAATTTGTATTTGGATGTAAAATATGACTCTTAAGGAAAATAAATTGCAAATATGATATTAAAACTTTTTGAATGGTAAATTTGCCCCTAATTTGTATTTCTATGTGAAATATGACTTTTAAGAAAAATAAATTGCAAATACGATATTCACACTTTTTAGTGGCAAATTTTCCCATAATTTGTGATTCTAAGTGAAACATGGCTCTTAAGGAAAATAAATTGCAAATACGATATTCACACTTTTTGAGTGGCAAATTTCCCCTAATTTGAATTTGGATGTTAAATATGACTCTTAAAAAAATGAATTGCAAATACGATATTCACACTTTTTGATTGGCAAATTTGCCCCTAATTTGTATTTGAATGTGAAATAAGAATCTTAAGGAAAATAAATTGCAAATACGATATTCACACTTTTTGAGTGGCAAATTTGTCCCTAATTTGAATTTGGATGTGAAAGATGACTCTTAAGGAAAATAAATTGCAAATACGATATTCACACATTTTGAGTGGCAAATTTGCCCCTAATTTGTATTTCGAAGTGAAATATGACTCTTAATGAAAATAAATTGGAAATACGATAGTCACACTTTTTGAGTGGCAAATTTGCCCCTATTTTGTATTTCGAATTGAAATATGACTCGTAAGGAAAATAAATCGCAAATACGATATTCACACTTTTTGAGTGACAAATTTGCCTCTAATTTGTATTTTTAAGTGAAATATGACTCTTAAGGAAAATAAATCGCAAATACGATATTCACACCTTTTGAGTTGCAAATTTGTCCCTAATTTGAATTTGGATGTGAAATATGACACTTAAGGAAAATAAATTGCAAATATGATATTCACACTTTTTGAGTGGTAAATTTGCCCCTAATTTGTATTTCGAAGTGAAATATGACTCTTAAGTAAAATAAATTGCAAATACGATATTCTCACTTTTTGAGTGGCAAATTTGCCCCTAATTTGTATTTGGATGTGAAATATGACTCTTAAAAAAAATAAATTGCAAATACGATATTCACACTTTTTGAGTGGCAAATTTGCCCCTAATTTGTATTTAAATGTGAAATATGACTCTTAAAGAAAATAAATTGCAAATATGATATTCACACTTTTTGAGTGGCAAATTTGCCCTAATTTGTATTTCGCAGTGAAATATGACTCTTAAGGAAAATAAGTTGCAAATACGATATTCACACTTTTTAAGTGGCAAATTTGCCCCTAATTTTTATTTGTATGTGAAACATGACTCTTAAGGAAAATAAATTGCAAATACGATATTCACACTTTTTGACTGGCAAATTCGCCCCTAATTTGTATTTGGATGTGAAATATAACTCTTAAGAAAAATAAATTGCAAATACGATATTCACACTTTTTGAGTAGCAAATTTGCCCCTAATTTGTATTTGGATGTGAAATATGATTCTAAAGGAAAATAAATTGCAAATACGATATTCACACTTTTTTAGTGGCAAATTCGCCCCTAATTTTAATTTGGATGTGAAATATGATTCTTTTGGAAAATAAATTGCAAATACGATATTCACACTTTTTGAGTGGCAAATTTGCCCCTAATTTGTGATTCTAAGTGAAATATGACTATTAAGGAAAATAAATTGCAAATACGATATTCACACTTTTTGAGTGGCAAATTTGCCCCTAATTTATATTTAGATGTGAAATATGACTCTTAAGGAAAATAAATTGCAAATACGATCTTCACACTTTTTGGGTGGCAAATTTGCCCCTAATTTGTATTTCGAATTGAAATATGACTCTTAAGGAAAATAAATTGCAAATACGATATTCACACTTTTTGAGTGGCAAATTTAACCCTAATTTGTATTTGGATGTGGAATATGACTCTTATGGAAAATAAATTGCAAATACGATATTCAAACTTTTTGAATGACAAATTTGCCCCTAATTTGTATTTCTAAGTGAAATACGACTCTTAAGATAAATAAATTGCAAATACGATATTCACACTTTTTGAGTGGCAAATTTGCCCCTAATTTGTATTTCGAAATGAAATATGAAACTTAAGAAAAATAAGTTGCAAATACGATATTCACACTTTTTGAGTGGCAAATTTGCCCCTAATTTGTATTTGGATGTGAAATATGACTTTTAAGAAAAATAAATAAATTGCAAATACGATATTCACACTTTTGGAGTGGCAAATTTGCTCCTAATTTGTATTTGGATGTGAAATATGACTCTTAAGGAAAAAAATTGCAAAAACGATATTCACACTTTTTGAGCGGCAAATTTGCCCCTAATTTGTATTTGGATGTGAAATATGACTATTAAGAAAAATAAATTGAAAATACGATATTCACACTTTTTGATTAACAAATTTGCCCCTAATTTGTATTTGGATGTGAAATATGACTCTTAAGGAAAATAATTTGAAAATACGATATTCACACTTTTTGAGTGGCAAATTTGCCCCTAATTTGTATTTGAATCTGAAATATGACTCTTAAGGAAAATTAGTTGCAAATACGATATTCACAGTTTTTGAGTGGCAAATTTGCCCCTAATTTGTATTTGAATCTGAAATATGACTCTTAAGGAAAATTAGTTGCAAATACGATATTCACAGTTTTTGAGTGGCAAATTCGCCCCTAATTTGAATTTGGATGTGAAATATGACACTTAAGGAAAATAAATTGCAAATACGATACTCACACTTTTTGAGTGACAAATTTGCCCCTAATTTGTATTTGGATGTGAAATATGACTCATAAGGAAAATAAATTGCAAATACGATATTCACACTTTTTGAGTGGCAAATTCGCCCCTAATTTGTATTTGGATGTGAAATATGACTCTTAAAGAAAATAAATTGCAAATACCGTTTTCACACTTTTTGAGTGGCAAATTTGCTCCTAATTTGTATTTCGAAGTGAAATATAACTCTTAAGGAAAATAAGTTGCAAATACGATATTCTCATTTTTTGAGTGGCAAATTCTCCCCTAATTTGTATTTGTAAGTGAAATATGACTCTTAAAGAAACTAAATGGCAAATACGATATTCACACTTTTTGAGTGGCAAATTTGCCCCTAATTTGTGATTCTAAGTGAAATATAACTCTCAAGGAAAATAAATTGCAAATACGATTTTCACACTTTTTGAGTGCCTAATTTGCCCCTAATTTGGGATTCTAAGTGAAATATGACTCTTAAGGAAAATAAATTGCAAATACGATATTCACACTTTTAGAGTGGCAAATTTGCCCCTAATTTGTGATTCTAAGTGAAATATGACTCTTAAGGAAAATAAATTGCAAATACGATATTCACACTTTTTGAGTGGCAAATTTGCCCCTAATTTGTATTTTGAAGTGAAATATGACTCTTAAGGAAAATAAATTGTAAATACGATATTCACACTTTTTGAGTGGCAAATTCGCCCCTAATTAGTATTTGGATGTGAAATATGACTCTTAAGGAAATAAATTGCAAATACGATATTCACACTTTTTGAGTGGCAAATTTGCCCCTAATTTGTGATTCTAAGTGAAATACAACTCTTAAGGAAAATAAACTGCAAATACGATATTCACACTTTTTGTGTGGCAAATTTGCCCCTAATTTGTGATTCTAAGTGAAATGTGACTCTTAAGGAAAATAAATTGCAAATACGATATTCACACTTTTTGAGTGGCAAATTTGCCCCTAATTTGTATTTCGAAGTGAAATATAACTCTTAATGAAAATAAATTGCAAATACGATATTCACACTTTTTGAGTAGCAAATTTGCCTCTAATTTGTATTTCTAAGTGAAATATGACTCTTAAGGAAAATAAATTGTAAATACGATATTCACACTTTTTGAGTGGCAAATTTGCCCCTAATTTGAATTTCGAAGTGAAATATGACTCTTAAGGAAAATAAGTTGCAAATACGATATTCACACTTTTTGAGTGGCAAATTCGCCCCTAATTAGTATTTGGATGTGAAATATGACTCTTAAGGAAAATAAATTGCAAATACGATATTCACACTTTTTGAGTGGCAAATTTGCCCCTAATTTGTATTTGGATGTGAAATATGACTTTTAAGAAAAATAAATAAATTGCAAATACTATATTCACACTTTTGGAGTGGTAAATTTGCTCCTAATTTGTATTTGGATGTGAAATATGACTCTTAAGGAAAAAAATTGCAAAAACGATATTCACACTTTTTGAGCGGCAAATTTGCCCCTAATTTGTATTTGGATGTGAAATATGACTATTAAGAAAAATAAATTGCAAATACGATATTCACACTTTTTGATTGACAAATTTGCCCCTAATTTGTATTTGGATGTGAAATATGACTCTTAAGGAAAATAAATTGCAAATACGATATTCACACTTTTTGAGTGACAAATTTGCCCCTAATTTGTATTTGGATGTGAAATATGACTCATAAGGAAAATAAATTGCAAATACGATATTCACACTTTTTGAGTGGCAAATTTGCCCCTAATTTGT
The DNA here is from genome assembly GCA_949592205.1 of Helichrysum umbraculigerum. NCBI lineage: Eukaryota > Viridiplantae > Streptophyta > Magnoliopsida > Asterales > Asteraceae > Helichrysum > Helichrysum umbraculigerum. The sequence goes on along the minus strand of CATIUR010000003.1, from coordinate 112,538,804 downwards.
GATTCTAAGTGAAATATAACTCTCAAGGAAAATAAATTGCAAATACGATATTCACACTTTTTGAGTGCCTAATTTGCCCCTAATTTGTATTTGGATGTGAAATATGACCCTTAAGGAAAATAAATTGCAAATACCATTTTCACACTTTTTGAGTGGCAAATTTGCCCCTAATTTGTATTTCGAAGTGAAATATGACTCTTAAGGAAAATAAACTGCAAATACGATATTCACACTTTTTGAGTGGCAAATTCGCCTCTAATTTGTATTTGGATGTGAAATATGACACTTAAGGAAAATAAATTGCAAATATGATATTCACACTTTTTGAATGGCAAATTTGCCCCTAATTTGTATTTGGATGTGAAATATGACATTTAAGTAAAATAAATTGCAAATACGATCTTCACACATTTTGGGTGGCAAATTTGCCCCTTTTTAAGTGGCAAATTTAACCCTAATTTGTATTTGGATGTAAAATATGACTATTAAGGAAAATAAATTGCAAATACGATATTCACACTTTTTGAGTGGCAAATTTGCCCCTAATTTATATTTAGATGTGAAATATGACTCTTAAGGAAAATAAATTGCAAATACGATCTTCACACTTTTTGGGTGGCAAATTTGCCCCTAATTTGTATTTCGAATTGAAATATGACTCTTAAGGAAAATAAATTGCAAATACGATATTCACACTTTTTGAGTGGCAAATTTAACCCTAATTTGTATTTGGATGTGGAATATGACTCTTATGTAAAATAAATTGCAAATACGATATTCAAACTTTTTGAATGACAAATTTGCCCCTCATTTGTATTTCTAAGTGAAATACGACTCTTAAGATAAATAAATTGCAAATACGATATTCACACTTTTTGAGTGGCAAATTTGCCCCTAATTTGTATTTCGAAATGAAATATGAAACTTAAGAAAAATAAGTTGCAAATACGATATTCACACTTTTTGAGTGGCAAATTTGCCCCTAATTTGTATTTGGATGTGAAATATGACTTTTAAGAAAAATAAATAAATTGCAAATACGATATTCACACTTTTGGAGTGGCAAATTTGCTCCTAATTTGTATTTGGATGTGAAATATGACTCTTAAGGAAAAAAATTGCAAAAACGATATTCACACTTTTTGAGCGGCAAATTTGCTCCTAATTTGTATTTGGATGTGAAATATGACTATTAAGAAAAATAAATTGCAAATACGATATTCACACTTTTTGATTGACAAATTTGCCCCTAATTTGTATTTGGATGTGAAATATGACTCTTAAGGAAAATAATTTGAAAATACGATATTCACACTTTTTGAGTGGCAAATTTGCCCCTAATTTGTATTTGAATCTGAAATATGACTCTTAAGGAAAATTAGTTGCAAATACGATATTCACAGTTTTTGAGTGGCAAATTCGCCCCTAATTTGAATTTGGATGTGAAATATGACACTTAAGGAAAATAAATTGCAAATACGATATTCACACTTTTTGAGTGACAAATTTGCCCCTAATTTGTATTTGGATGTGAAATATGACTCATAAGGAAAATAAATTGCAAATACGATATTCACACTTTTTGAGTGGCAAATTCGCCCCTAATTTGTATTTGGATGTGAAATATGACTCTTAAGGAAAATAAATTGCAAATACCGTTTTCACACTTTTTGAGTGGCAAATTTGCCCCTAATTTGTATTTCGAAGTGAAATATAACTCTTAAGGAAAATAAGTTGCAAATATGATATTCTCATTTTTTGAGTGGCAAATTCTCCCCTAATTTGTATTTGTAAGTGAAATATGACTCTTAAAGAAACTAAATGGCAAATACGATATTCACACTTTTTGAGTGGCAAATTTGCCCCTAATTTGTGATTCTAAGTGAAATATAACTCTTAAGGAAAATAAATTGCAAATACGATATTCACACTTTTTGAGTGCCTAATTTGCCCCTAATTTGGGATTCTAAGTGAAATATGACTCTTAAGGAAAATAAATTGCAAATACGATATTCACACTTTTAGAGTGGCAAATTTGCCCCTAATTTGTGATTCTAAGTGAAATATGACTCTTAAGGAAAATAAATTGTAAATACGATATTCACACTTTTTGAGTGGCAAATTTGCCCCTAATTTGTATTTTGAAGTGAAATATGACTCTTAAGGAAAATAAATTGTAAATACGATATTCATACTTTTTGAGTGGCAAATTCGCCCCTAATTAGTATTTGGATGTGAAATATGACTCTTAAGGAAATAAATTGCAAATACGATATTCACACTTTTTGAGTGGCAAATTTGCCCCTAATTTGTGATTCTATGTGAAATACAACTCTTAAGGAAAATAAACTGCAAATTCGATATTCACACTTTTTGTGTGGCAAATTTGCCCCTAATTTGTGATTCTAAGTGAAATGTGACTCTTAAGGAAAATAAATTGCAAATACGATATTCACACTTTTTGAGTGGCAAATTTGCCCCTAATTTGTATTTCGAAGTGAAATATAACTCTTAATGAAAATAAATTGCAAATACGATATTCACACTTTTTGAGTAGCAAATTTGCCCCTAATTTGTATTTCTAAGTGAAATATGACTCTTAAGGAAAATAAATTGTAAATACGATATTCACACTTTTTGAGTGGCAAATTTGCCCCTAATTTGAATTTCGAAGTGAAATATGACTCTTAAGGAAAATAAGTTGCAAATACGATATTCACACTTTTTGAGTGGCAAATTCGCCCCTAATTAGTATTTGGATGTGAAATATGACTCTTAAGGAAAATAAATTGCAAATACGATATTCACACTTTTTGAGTGGCAAATTTGCCCCTAATTTGTGATTCTAAGTGAAATATAACTCTTAAGGAAAATAAATTGCAAATACGATATTCACACTTTTTGAGTGGCAAATTTGCCCTTAATTTGTATTTATAAGTGAAATATGACTCTTAAGGAAAATAAATTGCAAATACGATATTCACACTTTTTGAGTGGCAAATTTGCCCCTAATTTTTATTTCGAAGTGAAATATGACTCTTAAGAAAAATAAGTTGCAAATACGATATTCACACTTTTTGAGAGGCAAATTTGTCCCTAATTTGTGATTCTAAGTGAAATACGACTCTTAAGGAAAATAAATTGTAAATACGATATTCACACTTTTAGAGTGGCAAATTTGCCCCTAATTTGTGATTCTAAGTGAAATATGACTCTTAAGGAAAATAAATTGCAAATACGATATTCACACTTTTTGAGTGGCAAATTTGCCCCTAATTTGTATTTGGATGAGAAATATGACTTTTAAGAAAAATAAATAAATTGCAAATACGATATTCACACTTTTGGAGTGGTAAATTTGCTCCTAATTTGTATTTGGATGTGAAATATGACTCTTAAGGAAAAAAATTGCAAAAACGATATTCACACTTTTTGAGCGGCAAATTTGCCCCTAATTTGTATTTGGATGTGAAATATGACTATTAAGAAAAATAAATTGCAAATACGATATTCACACTTTTTGATTGACAAATTTGCCCCTAATTTGTATTTGGATGTGAAATATGACTCTTAAGGAAAATAATTTGAAAATACGATATTCACACTTTTTGAGTGGCAAATTTGCCCCTAATTTGTATTTGAATCTGAAATATGACTCTTGCGGAAAATTAGTTGCAAATACGATATTCACAGTTTTTGAGTGGCAAATTCGCCCCTAATTTGAATTTGGATGTGAAATATGACACTTAAGGAAAATAAATTGCAAACAAGATATTCACACTTTTTGAGTGACAAATTTGCCCCTAATTTGTATTTGGATGTGAAATATGACTCATAAGGAAAATAAATTGCAAATACGATATTCACACTTTTTGAGTGGCAAATTCGCCCCTAATTTGTATTTGGATGTAAATATGACTCTTAAGGAAAATAAATTGCAAATACCGTTTTCACACTTTTTGAGTGGCAAATTTGCCCCTAATTTGTATTTCGAAGTGAAATATAACTCTTAAGGAAAATAAGTTGCAAATACGATATTCTCATTTTTTGAGTGGCAAATTCTCCCCTATTTTGTATTTGTAAGTGAAATATGACTCTTAAAGAAACTAAATGGCAAATACGATATTCACACTTTTTGAGTGGCAAATTTGCCTCTAATTTGTGATTCTAAGTGAAATATAACTCTCAAGGAAAATAAATTGCAAATACGATATTCACACTTTTTGAGTGCCTAATTTGCCCCTAATTTGTATTTGGATGTGAAATATGACCCTTAAGGAAAATAAATTGCAAATACCATTTTCACACTTTTTGAGTGGCAAATTTGCCCCTAATTTGTATTTCGAAGTGAAATATGACTCTTAAGGAAAATAAACTGCAAATACGATATTCACACTTTTTGAGTGGCAAATTTGCCTCTAATTTGTATTTGGATGTGAAATATGACACTTAAGGAAAATAAATTGCAAATATGATATTCACACTTTTTGAATGGCAAATTTGCCCCTAATTTGTATTTGGATGTGAAATATGACTTTTAAGTAAAATAAATTGCAAATACGATCTTCACACATTTTGGGTGGCGAATTTGCCCCTTTTTAAGTGGCAAATTTAACCCTAATTTGTATTTGGATGTAAAATATGACTCTTAAGGAAAATAAATTGCAAATATGATATTAAAACTTTTTGAATGGTAAATTTGCCCCTAATTTGTATTTCTATGTGAAATATGACTTTTAAAAAAAATAAATTGCAAATACGATATTCACACTTTTTAGTGGCAAATTTTCCCATAATTTGTGATTCTAAGTGAAACATGGCTCTTAAGGAAAATAAATTGCAAATACGATATTCATACTTTTTGAGTGGCAAATTTGCCCATAATTTGTATTTGGATGTTAAATATGACTTTTAAAAAAATAAATTGCAAATACGATATTCACACTTTTTGATTGGCAAATTTGCCCCTAATTTGTATTTGAATGTGAAATATGAATCTTAAGGAAAATAAATTGCAAATACGATATTCACACTTTTTGAGGTGGCAAATTTGTCCCTAATTTGAATTTGGATGTGAAAGATGACTCTTAAGGAAAATAAATTGCAAATACGATATTCACACATTTTGAGTGGCAAATTTGCCCCTAATTTGTATTTCGAAGTGAAATATGACTCTTAATGAAAATAAATTGGAAATACGATAGTCACACTTTTTGAGTGGCAAATTTGCCCCTATTTTGTATTTCGAATTGAAATATGACTCGTAAGGAAAATAAATCGCAAATACGATATTCACACTTTTTGAGTGACAAATTTGCCTCTAATTTGTATTTTTAAGTGAAATATGACTCTTAAGGAAAATAAATCGCAAATACGATATTCACACTTTTTGAGTTGCAAATTTGTCCCTAATTTGAATTTGGATGTGAAATATGACACTTAAGGAAAATAAATTGCAAATATGATATTCACACTTTTTGAGTGGCAAATTTGCCCCTAATTTATATTTCGAAGTGAAATATGACTCTTAAGTAAAATAAATCGCAAATACGATATTCACACTTTTTGAGTGGCAAATTTGCCCCTAATTTATGATTCTAAGTGAAACCTGGCTCTAAAGGAAAATAAATTGCAAATACGATATTCTCACTTTTTGAGTGGCAAATTTGCCCCTAATTTGTATTTGGATGTGAAATATGACTCTTAAAAAAAATAAATTGCAAATACGATATTCACACTTTTTGAGTGGCAAATTTGCCCCTAATTTGTATTTAAATGTGAAATATGACTCTTAAAGAAAATAAATTGCAAATACTATATTCACACTTTTTGAGTGGCAAATTTGCCCTAATTTGTATTTCGCAGTGAAATATGACTCTTAAGGAAAATAAATTGCAAATACGATATTCACACTTTTTGACTGGCAAATTCGCCCGTAATTTGTATTTGGATGTGAAATATAACTCTTAAGAAAAATAAATTACAAATACGATATTCACACTTTTTGAGTAGCAAATTTGCCCCTAATTTGTATTTGAATGTGAAATATGATTCTAAAGGAAAATAAATTGCAAATACGATATTCACACTTTTTTAGTGGCAAATTCGCCCCTAATTTTTATTTGGATGTGAAATATGATTCTTATGGAAAATAAATTGCAAATACGATATTCACACTTTTTGAGTGGCAAATTTGCCCCTAATTTGTGATTCTAAGTGAAATATGACTATTAAGGAAAATAAATTGCAAATACGATATTCACACTTTTTGAGTGGCAAATTTGCCCCTAATTTATATTTAGATGTGAAATATGACTCTTAAGGAAAATAAATTGCAAATACGATCTTCACACTTTTTGGGTGGCAAATTTGCCCCTAATTTGTATTTCGAATTGAAATATGACTCTTAAGGAAAATAAATTGCAAATACGATATTCACACTTTTTGAGTGGCAAATTTAACCCTAATTTGTATTTGGATGTGGAATATGACTCTTATGGAAAATAAATTGCAAATACGATATTCAAACTTTTTGAATGACAAATTTGCCCCTAATTTGTATTTCTAAGTGAAATACGACTCTTAAGATAAATAAATTGTAAATACGATATTCACACTTTTTGAGTGGCAAATTTGCCCCTAATTTGTATTTCGAAATGAAATATGAAACTTAAGAAAAATAAGTTGCAAATACGATATTCACACTTTTTGAGTGGCAAATTTGCCCCTAATTTGTATTTGGATGTGAAATATGACTTTTAAGAAAAATAAATAAATTGCAAATACGATATTCACACTTTTGGAGTGGCAAATTTGCTCCTAATTTGTATTTGGATGTGAAATATGACTCTTAAGGAAAAAAATTGCAAAAACGATATTCACACTTTTTGAGCGGCAAATTTGCTCCTAATTTGTATTTGGATGTGAAATATGACTATTAAGAAAAATAAATTGCAAATACGATATTCACACTTTTTGATTGACAAATTTGCCCCTAATTTGTATTTGGATGTGAAATATGACTCTTAAAGAAATTAATTTGAAAATACGATATTCACACTTTTTGAGTGGCAAATTTGCCCCTAATTTGTATTTGAATCTGAAATATGACTCTTAAGGAAAATTAGTTGCAAATACGATATTCACAGTTTTTGAGTGGCAAATTCGCCCCTAATTTGAATTTGGATGTGAAATATGACACTTAAGGAAAATAAATTGCAAATACGATATTCACACTTTTTGAGTGACAAATTTGCCCCTAATTTGTATTTGGATGTGAAATATGACTCATAAGGAAAATAAATTGCAAATACGATATTCACACTTTTTGAGTGGCAAATTCGCCCCTAATTTGTATTTGGATGTGAAATATGACTCTTAAGGAAAATAAATTGCAAATACCGTTTTCACACTTTTTGAGTGGCAAATTTGCCCCTAATTTGTATTTCGAAGTGAAATATAACTCTTAAGGAAAATAAGTTGCAAATATGATATTCTCATTTTTTGAGTGGCAAATTCTCCCCTAATTTGTATTTGTAAGTGAAATATGACTCTTAAAGAAACTAAATGGCAAATACGATATTCACACTTTTTGAGTGGCAAATTTGCCCCTAATTTGTGATTCTAAGTGAAATATAACTCTTAAGGAAAATAAATTGCAAATACGATATTCACACTTTTTTAATGCCTAATTTGCCCCTAATTTGGGATTCTAAGTGAAATATGACTCTTAAGGAAAATAAATTGCAAATACGATATTCACACTTTTAGAGTGGCAAATTTGCCCCTAATTTGTGATTCTAAGTGAAATATGACTCTTAAGGAAAATAAATTGTAAATACGATATTCACACTTTTTGAGTGGCAAATTTGCCCCTAATTTGTATTTTGAAGTGAAATATGACTCTTAAGGAAAATAAATTGTAAATACGATATTCACACTTTTTGAGTGGCAAATTCGCCCCTAATTAGTATTTGGATGTGAAATATGACTCTTAAGGAAATAAATTGCAAATACGATATTCACACTTTTTGAGTGGCAAATTTGCCCCTAATTTATGATTCTATGTGAAATACAACTCTTAAGGAAAATAAACTGCAAATACGATATTCACACTTTTTGTGTGGCAAATTTGCCCCTAATTTGTGATTCTAAGTGAAATGTGACTCTTAAGGAAAATAAATTGCAAATACGATATTCACACTTTTTGAGTGGCAAATTTGCCCCTAATTTGTATTTCGAAGTGAAATATAACTCTTAATGAAAATAAATTGCAAATACGATATTCACACTTTTTGAGTAGCAAATTTGCCCCTAATTTGTATTTCTAAGTGAAATATGACTCTTAAGGAAAATAAATTGTAAATACGATATTCACACTTTTTGAGTGGCAAATTTGCCCCTAATTTGAATTTCGAAGTGAAATATGACTCTTAATGAAAATAAGTTGCAAATACGATATTCACACTTTTTGAGTGGCAAATTCGCCCCTAATTAGTATTTGGATGTGAAATATGACTCTTAAGGAAAATAAATTGCAAATACGATATTCACACTTTTTGAGTGGCAAATTTGCCCCTAATTTGTGATTCTAAGTGAAATATAACTCTTAAGAAAAATAAATTGCAAATACGATATTCACACTTTTTGAGTGGCAAATTTGCCCTTAATTTGTATTTATAAGTGAAATATGACTCTTAAGGAAAATAAATTGCAAATACGATATTCACACTTTTTGAGTGGCAAATTTGCCCCTAATTTTTATTTCGAAGTGAAATATGACTCTTAAGAAAAATAAGTTGCAAATACGATATTCACACTTTTTGAGAGGCAAATTTGTCCCTAATTTGTGATTCTAAGTGAAATACGACTCTTAAGGAAAATAAATTGTAAATACGATATTCACACTTTTAGAGTGGCAAATTTGCCCCTAATTTGTGATTCTAAGTGAAATATGACTCTTAAGGAAAATAAATTGCAAATACGATATTCACACTTTTTGAGTGGCAAATTTGCCCCTAATTTGTATTTGGATGAGAAATATGAATTTTAAGAAAAATAAATAAATTGCAAATACGATATTCACACTTTTGGAGTGGTAAATTTGCTCCTAATTTGTATTTGGATGTGAAATATGACTCTTAAGGAAAAAAATTGCAAAAACGATATTCACACTTTTTGAGCGGCAAATTTGCCCTTAATTTGTATTTGGATGTGAAATATGACTATTAAGAAAAATAAATTGCAAATACGATATTCACACTTTTTGATTGACAAATTTGCCCCTAATTTGTATTTGGATGTGAAATATGACTCTTAAGGAAAATAATTTGAAAATACGATATTCACACTTTTTGAGTGGCAAATTTGCCCCTAATTTGTATTTGAATCTGAAATATGACTCTTGCGGAAAATTAGTTGCAAATACGATATTCACAGTTTTTGAGTGGCAAATTCGCCCCTAATTTGAATTTGGATGTGAAATATGACACTTAAGGAAAATAAATTGCAAATACGATATTCACACTTTTTGAGTGACAAATTTGCCCCTAATTTGTATTTGGATGTGAAATATGACTCATAAGGAAAATAAATTGCAAATACGATATTCACACTTTTTGAGTGGCAAATTCGCCCCTAATTTGTATTTGGATGTAAATATGACTCTTAAGGAAAATAAATTGCAAATACCGTTTTCACACTTTTTGAGTGGCAAATTTGCCCCTAATTTGTATTTCGAAGTGAAATATAACTCTTAAGGAAAATAAGTTGCAAATACGATATTCTCATTTTTTGAGTGGCAAATTCTCCCCTATTTTGTATTTGTAAGTGAAATATGACTCTTAAAGAAACTAAATGGCAAATACGATATTCACACTTTTTGAGTGGCAAATTTGCCTCTAATTTGTGATTCTAAGTGAAATATAACTCTCAAGGAAAATAAATTGCAAATACGATATTCACACTTTTTGAGTGCCTAATTTGCCCCTAATTTGTATTTGGATGTGAAATATGACCCTTAAGGAAAATAAATTGCAAATACCATTTTCACACTTTTTGAGTGGCAAATTTGCCCCTAATTTGTATTTCGAAGTGAAATATGACTCTTAAGGAAAATAAACTGCAAATACGATATTCACACTTTTTGAGTGGCAAATTCGCCTCTAATTTGTATTTGGATGTGAAATATGACACTTAAGGAAAATAAATTGCAAATATGATATTCACACTTTTTGAATGGCAAATTTGCCCCTAATTTGTATTTGGATGTGAAATATGACTTTTAAGTAAAATAAATTGCAAATACGATCTTCACACATTTTGGGTGGCGAATTTGCCCCTTTTTAAGTGGCAAATTTAACCCTAATTTGTATTTGGATGTAAAATATGACTCTTAAGGAAAATAAATTGCAAATATGATATTAAAACTTTTTGAATGGTAAATTTGCCCCTAATTTGTATTTCTATGTGAAATATGACTTTTAAGAAAAATAAATTGCAAATACGATATTCACACTTTTTAGTGGCAAATTTTCCCATAATTTGTGATTCTAAGTGAAACATGGCTCTTAAGGAAAATAAATTGCAAATACGATATTCATACTTTTTGAGTGGCAAATTTGCCCATAATTTGTATTTGGATGTTAAATATGACTTTTAAAAAAATGAATTGCAAATACGATATTCACACTTTTTGATTGGCAAATTTGCCCCTAATTTGTATTTGAATGTGAAATATGAATCTTAAGGAAAATAAATTGCAAATACGATATTCACACTTTTTGAGGTGGCAAATTTGTCCCTAATTTGAATTTGGATGTGAAAGATGACTCTTAAGGAAAATAAATTGCAAATACGATATTCACACATTTTGAGTGGCAAATTTGCCCCTAATTTGTATTTCGAAGTGAAATATGACTCTTAATGAAAATAAATTGGAAATACGATAGTCACACTTTTTGAGTGGCAAATTTGCCCCTATTTTGTATTTCGAATTGAAATATGACTCGTAAGGAAAATAAATCGCAAATACGATATTCACACTTTTTGAGTGACAAATTTGCCTCTAATTTGTATTTTTAAGTGAAATATGACTCTTAAGGAAAATAAATCGCAAATACGATATTCACACTTTTTGAGTTGCAAATTTGTCCCTAATTTGAATTTGGATGTGAAATATGACACTTAAGGAAAATAAATTGCAAATATGATATTCACACTTTTTGAGTGGCAAATTTGCCCCTAATTTGTATTTCGAAGTGAAATATGACTCTTAAGTAAAATAAATCGCAAATCCGATATTCACACTTTTTGAGTGGCAAATTTGCCCCTAATTTATGATTCTAAGTGAAACCTGGCTCTAAAGGAAAATAAATTGCAAATACGATATTCTCACTTTTTGAGTGGCAAATTTGCCCCTAATTTGTATTTGGATGTGAAATATGACTCTTAAAAAAAATAAATTGCAAATACGATATTCACACTTTTTGAGTGGCAAATTTGCCCCTAATTTGTATTTAAATGTGAAATATGACTCTTAAAGAAAATAAATTGCAAATACGATATTCACACTTTTTGAGTGGCAAATTTGCCCTAATTTGTATTTCGCAGTGAAATATGACTCTTAAGGAAAATAAGTTGCTAATACGATATTCACACTTTTTAAGTGGCAAATTTACCCCTAATTTTTATTTGTATGTGAAACATGACTCTTAAGGAAAATAAATTGCAAATACGATATTCACACTTTTTAACTGGCAAATTCGCCCCTAATTTATATTTGGATGTGAAATATAACTCTTAAGAAAAATAAATTGCAAATACGATATTCACACTTTTTTAGTAGCAAATTTCCCCTAATTTGTATTTGGATGTGAAATATGATTCTAAAGGAAAATAAATTGCAAATACGATATTCACACTTTTTTAGCGGCAAATTCGCCCCTAATTTTTATTTGGATGTGAAATATGATTCTTATGGAAAATAAATTGCAAATACGATATTCACACTTTTTGAGTGGCAAATTTGCCCCTAATTTGTGATTCTAAGTGAAATATGACTATTAAGGAAAATAAATTGCAAATACGATATTCACACTTTTTGAGTGGCAAATTTGCCCCTAATTTATATTTAGATGTGAAATATGACTCTTAAGGAAAATAAATTGCAAATACGATCTTCACACTTTTTGGGTGGCAAATTTGCCCCTAATTTGTATTTCGAATTGAAATATGACTCTTAAGGAAAATAAATTGCAAATACGATATTCACACTTTTTGAGTGGCAAATTTAACCCTAATTTGTATTTAGATGTGGAATATGACTCTTATGGAAAATAAATTGCAAATACGATATTCAAACTTTTTGAATGACAAATTTGCCCCTAATTTGTATTTCTAAGTGAAATACGACTCTTAAGATAAATAAATTGCAAATACGATATTCACACTTTTTGAGTGGCAAATTTGCCCCTAATTTGTATTTCGAAATGAAATATGAAACTTAAGAAAAATAAGTTGCAAATACGATATTCACACTTTTTGAGTGGCAAATTTGCCCCTAATTTGTATTTGGATGTGAAATATGACTTTTAAGAAAAATAAATAAATTGCAAATACGATATTCACACTTTTGGAGTGGCAAATTTTCTCCTAATTTGTATTTGGATGTGAAATATGACTTTTAAGGAAAAAAATTGCAAAAACGATATTCACACTATTTGAGCGGCAAATTTGCCCCTAATTTGTATTTGGATGTGAAATATGACTATTAAGAAAAATAAATTGCAAATACGATATTCACACTTTTTGATTGACAAATTTGCCCCTAATTTGTATTTGGATGTGAAATATGACTCTTAAGGAAAATAATTTGAAAATACGATATTCACACTTTTTGAGTGGCAAATTTGCCCCTAATTTGTATTTGAATCAGAAATATGACTCTTAAGGAAAATTAGTTGCAAATACGATATTCACAGTTTTTGAGTGGCAAATTCGCCCCTAATTTGAATTTGGATGTGAAATATGACACTTAAGGAAAATAAATTGCAAATACGATATTCAAACTTTTTGAGTGACAAATTTGCCCCTAATTTGTATTTGGATGTGAAATATGACTCATAAGGCAAATAAATTGCAAATACGATATTCACACTTTTTGAGTGGCAAATTCGCCCCTAATTTGTATTTGGATGTGAAATATGACTCTTAAGGAAAATAAATTGCAAATACCATTTTCACACTTTTTGAGTGGCAAATTTGCCCCTAATTTGTATTTCGAAGTGAAATATATTCTTAAGGAAAATAAGTTGCAAATACGATATTCTCATTTTTTGAGTGGCAAATTCTCCCCTAATTTGTATTTGTAAGTGAAATATGACTCTTTAAGAAACTAAATGGCAAATACGATATTCACACTTTTTGAGTGGCAAATTTGCCCCTAATTTGTGATTCTAAGTGAAATATAACTCTCAAGGAAAATAAATTGTAAATACGATATTCACACTTTTTGAGTGCCTAATTTGCCCCTAATTTGGGATTCTAAGTGAAATATGACTCTTAAGGAAAATAAATTGCAAATACGATATTCACACTTTTAGAGTGGCAAATTTGCCCCTAATTTGTGATTCTAAGTGAAATATGACTCTTAAGGAAAATAAATTGCAAATACGATATTCACTCTTTTTGAGTGGCAAATTTGCCCCTAATTTGTATTTTGAAGTGAAATATTACTCTTAAGGAAAATAAATTATAAATACGATATTCACACTTTTTGAGTGGCAAATTCGCCCCTAATTAGTATTTGGATGTGAAATATGACTCTTAAGGAAATAAATTGCAAATACGATATTCACACTTTTTGAGTGGCAAATTTGCCCCTAATTTGTGATTCTAAGTGAAATACAACTCTTAAGGAAAATAAACTGCAAATACGATATTCACACTTTTTGTGTGGCAAATTTGCCCCTAATTTGTGATTCTAAGTGAAATGTGACTCTTAAGGAAAATAAATTGCAAATACGATATTCACACTTTTTGAGTGGCAAATTTGCCCCTAATTTGTATTTTGAAGTGAAATATAACTCTTAATGAAAATAAATTGCAAATACGATATTCACACTTTTTGAGTAGCAAATTTGCCCCTAATTTGTATTTCTAAGTGAAATATGACTCTTAAGGAAAATAAATTGTAAATACGATATTCACACTTTTTGAGTGGCAAATTTGCCCCTAATTTGAATTTCGAAGTGAAATATGACTCTTAAGGAAAATAAGTTGCAAATACGATATTCACACTTTTTGAGTGGCAAATTCGCCCCTAATTAGTATTTAATTGTGAAATATGACTCTTAAGGAAAATAAAGTGCAAATACGATATTCACATTTTTGAGTGGCAAATTTGCCCCTAATTTGTGATTCTAAGTGAAATATAACTCTTAAGGAAAATAAATTGCAAATACGATATTCACACTTTTTGAGTGGCAAATTTGCCCCTAATTTGTGATTCTAAGTGAAATATAACTCTTAAGGAAAATAAATTGCAAATACGATATTCACACTTTTTGAGTGGCAAATTTGCCCTTAATTTTTATTTCTAAGTGAAATATGACTCTTAAGGATATTCACACTTTTTGAGAGGCAAATTTGTCCCTAATTTGTGATTCTAAGTGAAATATAACTCTTAAGGAAAATAAATTGCAAATACGATATTCACACTTTTAGAGTGGCAAATTTGCCCCTAATTTGTGATTCTAAGTGAAATATGACTCTTAAGGAAAATAAATTGCAAATACGATATTCACACTTTTAGAGTGGCAAATTTGCCCCTAATTTGTGATTCTAAGTGAAATATGACTCTTAAGGAAAATAAATTGCAAATACGATATTCACACTTTTTGAGTGGCAAATTTGCCCCTAATTTGTATTTTGAAGTGAAATATGATTCTTAAGGAAAATAAATTGTAAATACGATATTCACACTTTTTGAGTGGCAAATTCGCCCCTAATTTGGATTTAGATGTGAAATATGACTCTTAAGGAAAATAAATTGCAATTACGATAGTCACACTTTTTGAGTGGCAAATTTGCCCCTAATTTGTGATTCTAAGTGAAATACAACTCTTAAGGAAAATAAACTGAAAATACGATATTCACACTTTTTAAGTGGCAAATTTGCCCCTAATTTGTGATTCTAAGAGAAATGTTACTCTTAAGGAAAATAAATTGCAAATACGATATTCACACTTTTTGAGTGGCAAATTTGCCCCTTATTTGTATTTCGAAGTGAAATATAACTCTTAATGAAAATAAATTGCAAATACGATATTCACACTTTTTGAGTAGCAAATTTGCCCCTAATTTGTATTTCTAAGTGAAATATGACTCTTAAGGAAAATAAATTGCAAATACGATATTCACACTTTTTGAGTGGCAAATTTGCCCCTAATTTGTATTTCGAAGTTAAATATGACTCTTAAGGAAAATAAGTTGCAAATACGATATTCATACTTTTTGAGTAGCAAATTCGCCCCTAATTAGTATTTGGATGTGAAATATGACTTTTAAGGAAAATAAAGTGCAAATACGATATTCACATTTTTGAGTTGCAAATTTGCCCCTAATTTGTGATTCTAAGTGAAATATGACTCTTAAGGAAAATAAGTTGTAAATACGATATTCACACTTTTTGAGTGGCAAATTTGCCCCTAATTTGTATTTCTAAGTGAAATATGACTCTTAAGGAAAATAAATTGCAAATACGATATTCACACTTTTTGAGTGGCAAATTTGCCCCTAATTTTTATTTCGAAGTGAAATATGACTCTTAAGAAAAATAAGTTGCAAATACGATATTCACACTTTTTGAGAGGCAAATTTGTCCCTAATTTGTGATTCTAAGTGAAATATAACTCTTAAGAAAAATAAATTGTAAATACGATATTCACACTTTTAGAGTGGCAAATTTGCCCCTAATTTGTGATTCTAAGTGAAATATTACTCTTAAGGAAAATAAATTGCAAATACGATATTCACACTTTTTGAGTGGCAAATTTGCCCCTAATTTGTATTTCTAAGTGAAATATGACTCTTAAGGAAAATAAATTGCAAATACAATATTCACACTTTTTGAGTGGCAAATTCGCCCCTAATTTGGATTTGGATGTGAAATATGACTCTTAAGGAAAATAAATTGCAAATACGATATTCACACTTTTTGAGTGGCAAATTCGCCCCTAATTTGTATTTGGATGTGAAATATGACTCTTAAGGAAAATAAATTGCAAATACCGTTTTCACACTTTTTGAGTGGCAAATTTGCCCCTAATTTGTATTTTGAAGTGAAATATGACTCTTAAGGAAAATAAATTGTAAATACGATATTCACACTTTTTGAGTGGCAAATTCACCCCTAATTAGTATTTGGATGTGAAATATGACTCTTAAGTAAATAAATTGCAAATACGATATTCACACTTTTTGAGTGGCAAATTTGCCCCTAATTTGTGATTCTAAGTGAAATACAACTCTTAAGGAAAATAAACAGCAAATACGATATTCACACTTTTTGTGTGGCAAATTTGCCCATAATTTGTGATTCTAAGTGAAATGTGACTCTTAAGGAAAATAAATTGCAAATACGATATTCACACTTTTTGAGTGGCAAATTTGCCCCTAATTTATATTTCGAAGTGAAATATAACTCTTAATGAAAATAAATTGCAAATACGATATTCACACTTTTTGAGTAGCAAATTTGCCCCTAATTTGTATTTCTAAGTGAAATATGACTCTTAAGGAAAATAAATTGCAAATACGATATTCACACTTTTTGAGTGGCAAATTTGCCCCTAATTTGAATTTCGAAGTGAAATATGACTCTTAAGGAAAATAAGTTGCAAATACGATATTCACACTTTTTGAGTGGCAAATTCGCCCCTAATTATTATTTGGATGTGAAATATGACTTTTAAGGAAAATAAATTGCAAATACGATATTCACACTTTTTGAGTGGCAAATTTGCCCCTAATTTGTGATTCTAAGTGAAATATAACTCTTAAGGAAAATAAATTGCAAATACGATATTCACACTTTTTGAGTGGCAAATTTGCCCTTAATTTGTATTTCTAAGTGAAATATGACTCTTAAGGAAAATAAATTACAAATACGATATTCACACTTTTTGAGTGGCAAATTTGCCCCCAATTTTTATTTCGAAGTGAAATATGACTCTTAAGAAAAATAAGTTGCAAATACGATATTCACACTTTTTGAGAGGCAAATTTGTCCCTAATTTGTGATTCTAAGTGAAATATAACTCTTAAGGAAAATAAATTGTAAATACGATATTCACACTTTTAGAGTGGCAAATTTGCCCCTAATTTGTGATTCTAAGTGAAATATGACTCTTAAGGAAAATAAATTGCAAATACGATATTCACACTTTTTGAGTGGCAAATTTGCCCCTAATTTGTATTTCTAAGTGAAATATGACTCTTAAGGAAAATAAATTGCAAATACTATATTCACACTTTTTGAGTGGCAAATTTGTCCCCTTATTTGTATTTCGAAATGAAATATAACTCTTAATGAAAATAAATTGCAAATACTATATTCACACTTTTTGAGTAGCAAATTTGCCCCTAATTTGTATTTCTAAGTGAAATATGACTCTTAAGGAAAATAAATAGCAAATACGATATTCACATTTTTTGAGTGGCAAATTTGCCCCTAATTTGTATTTCGAAGTTAAATATGACTCTTAAGGAAAATAAGTTGCAAATACGATATTCACACTTTTTGAGTAGCAAATTCGCCCCTAATTAGTATTTGGATGTGAAATATGACTCTTAAGGAAAATAAAGTGCAAATACGATATTCACACTTTTTGAGTTGCAAATTTGCCCCTAATTTGTGATTCTAAGTGAAATATGACTCTTAAGGAAAATAAGTTGTAAATACGATATTCACACTTTTTGAGTGGCAAATTTGCCCCTAATTTGTATTTCTAAGTGAAATATGACTCTTAAGGAAAATAAATTGCAAATACGATATTCACACTTTTTGAGTGGCAAATTTGCCCCTAATTTGTATTTTGAAGTGAAATATGATTCTTAAGGAAAATAAATTGTAAACACGATATTCACACTTTTTGAGTGGCAAATTCGCCCCTAATTTGGATTTGGATGTGAAATATGACTCTTAAGGAAAATAAATTGCAAATACGATACTCACACTTTTTGAGTGGCAATTTTGCCCCTAATTTGTGATTCTAAGTGAAATACAACTCTTAAGGAAAATAAAATGCAAATACGATATTCACACTTTTTAAGTGGCAAATTTGCCCTAATTTGTGATTCTAAGAGAAATGTGACTCTTAAGGAAAATAAATTGCAAATACGATATTCACACTTTTTGAGTGGCAAATTTGCCCCATATTTGTATATCGAAGTGAAATATAACTCTTAAGGAAAATAAATTGCAAATACGATATTCACACTTTTTGAGTAGTAAATTTGCCCCTAATTTGTATTTCTAAGTGAAATATGACTCTTAAGGAAAATAAATTGCAAATACGATATTCACACTTTTTGAGTGGCAAATTTGCCCCTAATTTGTATTTCGAAGTTAAATATGACTCTTAAGGAAAATAAGTTGCAAATACGATATTCACACTTTTTGAGTAGCAAATTCGCCCCTAATTAGTATTTGGATGTGAAATATGACTCTTAAGGAAAATAAAGTGCAAATACGATATTCACATTTTTGAGTTGTAAATTTGCCCCTAATTTGTGATTCTAAGTGAAATATGACTCTTAAGGAAAATAAGTTGTAAATACGATATTCACACTTTTTGAGTGGCAATTTTGCCCCTAATTTGTATTTCTAAGTGAAATATGACACTTAAGGAAAATAAATTGCAAATACGATATTCACACTTTTTGAGTGGCAAATTTGCCCCTAATTTTTATTTCGAAGTGAAATATGACACTTAAGAAAAATAAGTTGCAAATACGATATTCACACTTTTTGAGAGGCAAATTTGTCCCTAATTTGTGATTCTAAGTGAAATATAACTCTTAAGAAAAATAAATTGTAAATACGATATTCACACTTTTAGAGTGGCAAATTTGCCCCTAATTTGTGATTCTAAGTGAAATATTACTCTTAAGGAAAATAAATTTCAAATACGATATTCACACTTTTTGAGTGGTAAATTTGCCCCTAATTTGTATTTCTAAGTGAAATATGACTCTTAAGGAAAATAAATTGCAAATATAATATTCACACTTTTTGAGTGGCAAATTCGCCCCTAATTTGGATTTGGATGTGAAATATGACTCTTAAGGAAAATAAATTGCAAATACGATATTCACACTTTTTGAGTGGCAAATTTGCCCCTAATTTGTGATTTTAAGTGAAATATAACTCTTAAGGAAAATAAATTGCAAATACGATATTCACACTTTTTGAGTGGCAAATTTGCCCCTAATTTGTATTTTGAAGTGAAATATGACTCTTAAGGAAAATAAAATGCAAATACGATATTCACACTTTTTGAGTGGCAAATTTGCCCCTAATTTGTATTTTGAAGTGAAATATGACTCTTAAGGAAAATAAATTGTAAATACGATATTCACACTTTTTGAGTGGCAAATTCACCCCTAATTAGTATTTGGATGTGAAATATGACTCTTAAGTAAATAAATTGCAAATACGTTTTGAGTGCCAAATTTGCCCCTAA
Organism: Helichrysum umbraculigerum; assembly: GCA_949592205.1. Classification (NCBI taxonomy): domain Eukaryota; kingdom Viridiplantae; phylum Streptophyta; class Magnoliopsida; order Asterales; family Asteraceae; genus Helichrysum; species Helichrysum umbraculigerum. Next base: position 112,519,059 of record CATIUR010000003.1, on the reverse strand, counting down.
TTTGTGATTCTAAGTGAAATACAACTCTTAAGGAAAATAAACTGCAAATACGATATTCACACTTTTTGTGTGGCAAATTTGCCCATAATTTGTGATTCTAAGTGAAATGTGACTCTTAAGGAAAATAAATTGCAAATACGATATTCACACTTTTTGAGTGGCAAATTTGCCCCTAATTTGTATTTCGAAGTGAAATATAACTCTTAATGAAAATAAATTGCAAATACGATATTCACACTTTTTGAGTAGCAAATTTGCCCCTAATTTGTATTTCTAAGTGAAATATGACTCTTAAGGAAAATAAATTGCAAATACGATATTCACACTTTTTGAGTGGCAAATTTGCCCCTAATTTGAATTTCGAAGTGAAATATGACTCTTAAGGAAAATAAGTTGCAAATACGATATTCACACTTTTTGAGTGGCAAATTCGCCCCTAATTAGTATTTGGATGTGAAATATGACTTTTAAGGAAAATAAATTGCAAATACGATATTCACACTTTTTGAGTGTCAAATTTGCCCCTAATTTGTGATTCTAAGTGAAATATAACTCTTAAAGAAAATAAATTGCAAATACGATATTCACACTTTTTGAGTGGCAAATTTGCCCTTAATTTGTATTTCTAAGTGAAATATGACTCTTAAGGAAAATAAATTGCAAATACGATATTCACACTTTTTGAGTGGCAAATTTGCCCCCAATTTTTATTTCGAAGTGAAATATGACCCTTAAGAAAAATAAATTGCAAATACGATATTCACACTTTTTGAGAGGCAAATTTGTCCCTAATTTGTGATTCTAAGTGAAATATAACTCTTAAGGAAAATAAATTGTAAATACGATATTCACACTTTTAGAGTGGCAAATTTGCCCCTAATTTGTGATTCTAAGTGAAATATGACTCTTAAGGAAAATAAATTGCAAATACGATATTCACACTTTTTCAGTGGCAAATTTGCCCCTAATTTGTATTTCTAAGTGAAATATGACTCTTAAGGAAAATAAATTGCAAATACGATATTCACACTTTTTGAGTGGCAAATTTGCCCCTTATTTGTATTTCGAAATGAAATATAACTCTTAATGAAAATAAATTGCAAATACGATATTCACACTTTTTGAGTAGCAAATTTGCCCCTAATTTGTATTTCTAAGTGAAATATGACTCTTAAGGAAAATAAATTGCAAATACGATATTCACACTTTTTGAGTGGCAAATTTGCCCCTAATTTGTATTTCGAAGTTAAATATGACTCTTAAGGAAAATAAGTTGCAAATACGATATTCACACTTTTTGAGTAGCAAATTCGCCCCTAATTAGTATTTGGATGTGAAATATGACTCTTAAGGAAAATAAAGTGCAAATACGATATTCACACTTTTTGAGTTGCAAATTTGCCCTAATTTGTGATTCTAAGTGAAATATGACTCTTAAGGAAAATAAGTTGTAAATACGATATTCACACTTTTTGAGTGGCAAATTTGCCCATAATTTGTATTTCTAAGTGAAATATGACTCTTAAGAAAAATAAATTGCAAATACGATATTCACACTTTTTGAGTGGCAAATTTGCCCCTAATTTTTATTTCGAAGTGAAATATGACTCTTAAGAAAAATAAGTTGCAAATACGATATTCACACTTTTGAGAGGCAAATTTGTCGCTAATTTGTGATTCTAAGTGAAATATAACTCTTAAGAAAAATAAATTGTAAATACGATATTCACACTTTTAGAGTGGCAAATTTGCCCCTAATTTGTATTTCTAAGTGAAATATGACTTTTAAGGAAAATAAATTGCAAATACGATATTCACACTTTTTGAGTGGCAAATTTGCCCCTAATTTGTATTTCGAAGTTAAATATGACTCTTAAGGAAAATAAGTTGCAAATACGATATTCACACTTTTTGAGTAGCAAATTCGCCCCTAATTAGTATTTGGATGTGAAATATGACTCTTAAGGAAAATAAAGTGCAAATACGATATTCACACTTTTTGAGTTGCAAATTTGCCCTAATTTGTGATTCTAAGTGAAATATGACTCTTAAGGAAAATAAGTTGTAAATACGATATTCACACTTTTTGAGTGGCAAATTTGCCCATAATTTGTATTTCTAAGTGAAATATGACTCTTAAGAAAAATAAATTGCAAATACGATATTCACACTTTTTGAGTGGCAAATTTGCCCCTAATTTTTATTTCGAAGTGAAATATGACTCTTAAGAAAAATAAGTTGCAAATACGATATTCACACTTTTTGAGAGGCAAATTTGTCCCTAATTTTTGATTCTAAGTGAAATATAACTCTTAAGAAAAATAAATTGTAAATACGATATTCACACTTTTAGAGTGGCAAATTTGCCCCTAATTTGTGATTCTAAGTGAAATATGACTCTTAAGGAAAATAAATTGCAAATACGATATTCACACTTTTTGAGTGGCAAATTTGCCCCTAATTTGTATTTCTAAGTGAAATATGACTTTTAAGGAAAATAAATTGCAAATACGATATTCACACTTTTTGAATGGCAAATTCGCCCCTAATTTGGATTTGGATGTGAAATATGACTCTTAAGGAAAATAAATTGCAAATACGATATTCACACTTTTTGAGTGGCAAATTTGCCCCTAATTTGTGATTTAAGTGAAATATAACTCTTAAGGAAAATAAATTGCAAATACGATATTCACACTTTTTGAGTGGCAAATTTGCCCTTAATTTGTATTTCTAAGTGAAATATGACTCTTAAGGAAAATAAATTGCAAATACGATATTCACACTTTTTGAGTGGCAAATTTGCCCCCAATTTTTATTTCGAAGTGAAATATGACCCTTAAGAAAAATAAATTGCAAATACGATATTCACACTTTTTGAGAGGCAAATTTGTCCCTAATTTGTGATTCTAAGTGAAATATAACTCTTAAGGAAAATAAATTGTAAATACGATATTCACACTTTTAGAGTGGCAAATTTGCCCCTAATTTGTGATTCTAAGTGAAATATGACTCTTAAGGAAAATAAATTGCAAATACGATATTCACACTTTTTCAGTGGCAAATTTGCCCCTAATTTGTATTTCTAAGTGAAATATGACTCTTAAGGAAAATAAATTGCAAATACGATATTCACACTTTTTGAGTGGCAAATTTGCCCCTTATTTGTATTTCGAAATGAAATATAACTCTTAATGAAAATAAATTGCAAATACGATATTCACACTTTTTGAGTAGCAAATTTGCCCCTAATTTGTATTTCTAAGTGAAATATGACTCTTAAGGAAAATAAATTGCAAATACGATATTCACACTTTTTGAGTGGCAAATTTGCCCCTAATTTGTATTTCGAAGTTAAATATGACTCTTAAGGAAAATAAGTTGCAAATACGATATTCACACTTTTTGAGTAGCAAATTCGCCCCTAATTAGTATTTGGATGTGAAATATGACTCTTAAGGAAAATAAAGTGCAAATACGATATTCACACTTTTTGAGTGGCAAATTTGCCCCTAATTTGTGATTTAAGTGAAATATAACTCTTAAGGAAAATAAATTGCAAATACGATATTCACACTTTTTGAGTGGCAAATTTGCCCTTAATTTGTATTTCTAAGTGAAATATGACTCTTAAGGAAAATAAATTGCAAATACGATATTCACACTTTTTGAGTGGCAAATTTGCCCCCAATTTTTATTTCGAAGTGAAATATGACCCTTAAGAAAAATAAATTGCAAATACGATATTCACACTTTTTGAGAGGCAAATTTGTCCCTAATTTGTGATTCTAAGTGAAATATAACTCTTAAGGAAAATAAATTGTAAATACGATATTCACACTTTTAGAGTGGCAAATTTGCCCCTAATTTGTGATTCTAAGTGAAATATGACTCTTAAGGAAAATAAAATGCAAATACGATATTCACACTTTTTCAGTGGCAAATTTGCCCCTAATTTGTATTTCTAAGTGAAATATGACTCTTAAGGAAAATAAATTGCAAATACGATATTCACACTTTTTGAGTGGCAAATTTGCCCCTTATTTGTATTTCGAAATGAAATATAACTCTTAATGAAAATAAATTGCAAATACGATATTCACACTTTTTGAGTAGCAAATTTGCCCCTAATTTGTATTTCTAAGTGAAATATGACTCTTAAGGAAAATAAATTGCAAATACGATATTCACACTTTTTGAGTGGCAAATTTGCCCCTAATTTGTATTTCGAAGTTAAATATGACTCTTAAGGAAAATAAGTTGCAAATACGATATTCACACTTTTTGAGTAGCAAATTCGCCCCTAATTAGTATTTGGATGTGAAATATGACTCTTAAGGAAAATAAAGTGCAAATACGATATTCACACTTTTTGAGTTGCAAATTTGCCCTAATTTGTGATTCTAAGTGAAATATGACTCTTAAGGAAAATAAGTTGTAAATACGATATTCACACTTTTTGAGTGGCAAATTTGCCCATAATTTGTATTTCTAAGTGAAATATGACTCTTAAGAAAAATAAATTGCAAATACGATATTCACACTTTTTGAGTGGCAAATTTGCCCCTAATTTTTATTTCGAAGTGAAATATGACTCTTAAGAAAAATAAGTTGCAAATACGATATTCACACTTTTGAGAGGCAAATTTGTCGCTAATTTGTGATTCTAAGTGAAATATAACTCTTAAGAAAAATAAATTGTAAATACGATATTCACACTTTTAGAGTGGCAAATTTGCCCCTAATTTGTATTTCTAAGTGAAATATGACTTTTAAGGAAAATAAATTGCAAATACGATATTCACACTTTTTGAGTGGCAAATTTGCCCCTAATTTGTATTTCGAAGTTAAATATGACTCTTAAGGAAAATAAGTTGCAAATACGATATTCACACTTTTTGAGTAGCAAATTCGCCCCTAATTAGTATTTGGATGTGAAATATGACTCTTAAGGAAAATAAAGTGCAAATACGATATTCACACTTTTTGAGTTGCAAATTTGCCCTAATTTGTGATTCTAAGTGAAATATGACTCTTAAGGAAAATAAGTTGTAAATACGATATTCACACTTTTTGAGTGGCAAATTTGCCCATAATTTGTATTTCTAAGTGAAATATGACTCTTAAGAAAAATAAATTGCAAATACGATATTCACACTTTTTGAGTGGCAAATTTGCCCCTAATTTTTATTTCGAAGTGAAATATGACTCTTAAGAAAAATAAGTTGCAAATACGATATTCACACTTTTGAGAGGCAAATTTGTCGCTAATTTGTGATTCTAAGTGAAATATAACTCTTAAGAAAAATAAATTGTAAATACGATATTCACACTTTTAGAGTGGCAAATTTGCCCCTAATTTGTATTTCTAAGTGAAATATGACTTTTAAGGAAAATAAATTGCAAATACGATATTCACACTTTTTGAGTGGCAAATTTGCCCCTAATTTGTATTTCGAAGTTAAATATGACTCTTAAGGAAAATAAGTTGCAAATACGATATTCACACTTTTTGAGTAGCAAATTCGCCCCTAATTAGTATTTGGATGTGAAATATGACTCTTAAGGAAAATAAAGTGCAAATACGATATTCACACTTTTTGAGTTGCAAATTTGCCCTAATTTGTGATTCTAAGTGAAATATGACTCTTAAGGAAAATAAGTTGTAAATACGATATTCACACTTTTTGAGTGGCAAATTTGCCCATAATTTGTATTTCTAAGTGAAATATGACTCTTAAGAAAAATAAATTGCAAATACGATATTCACACTTTTTGAGTGGCAAATTTGCCCCTAATTTTTATTTCGAAGTGAAATATGACTCTTAAGAAAAATAAGTTGCAAATACGATATTCACACTTTTTGAGAGGCAAATTTGTCCCTAATTTTTGATTCTAAGTGAAATATAACTCTTAAGAAAAATAAATTGTAAATACGATATTCACACTTTTAGAGTGGCAAATTTGCCCCTAATTTGTGATTCTAAGTGAAATATGACTCTTAAGGAAAATAAATTGCAAATACGATATTCACACTTTTTGAGTGGCAAATTTGCCCCTAATTTGTATTTCTAAGTGAAATATGACTTTTAAGGAAAATAAATTGCAAATACGATATTCACACTTTTTGAATGGCAAATTCGCCCCTAATTTGGATTTGGATGTGAAATATGACTCTTAAGGAAAATAAATTGCAAATACGATATTCACACTTTTTGAGTGGCAAATTTGCCCCTAATTTGTGATTTAAGTGAAATATAACTCTTAAGGAAAATAAATTGCAAATACGATATTCACACTTTTTGAGTGGCAAATTTGCCCCTAATTTGTATTTTGAAGTGAAATATGACTCTTAAGGAAAATAAATTGTAAATACGATATTCACACTTTTTGAGTGGCAAATTCGCCCCTAATTAGTATTTGGATGTGAAATATGACTCTTAAGTAAATAAATTGCAAATACGATATTCACACTTTTTGAGTGGCAAATTTGCCCCTAATTTGTGATTCTAAGTGAAATACAACTCTTAAGGAAAATAAACTGAAAATACGATATTCACACTTTTTGTGTGGCAAATTTGCCCCTAATTTGTGATTCTAAGTGAAATACAACTCTTAAGGAAAATAAACTGCAAATACGATATTCACACTTTTTGAGTGGCAAATTTGCCCCTAATTTGTATTTCGAAGTGAAATATAACTCTTAATGAAAATAAATTGCAAATACGATATTCACACTTTTTGAGTAGCAAATTTGCCCATAATTTGTATTTCTAAGTGAAATATGACTCTTAAGGAAAATAAATTGCAAATACGATATTCACACTTTTTGAGTGGCACATTTGCCCCTAATTTGAATTTCGAAGTGAAATATGACTCTTAAGGAAAATAAGTTGCAAATACGATATTCACACTTTTTGAGTGGCAAATTCGCCCCTAATTAGTATTTGGATGTGAAATATGACTCTTAAGGAAAATAAATTGCAAATACGATATTCACACTTTTTGAGTGGCAAATTTGCCCCTAATTTTTATTACGAAGTGAAATATGACTCTTAAGAAAAATAAGTTGCAAATACGATATTCACACTTTTTGAGAGGCAAATTTGTCCCTAATTTGTGATTCTAAGTGAAATATAACTCTTAAGGAAAATAAATTGCAAATACGATATTCACACTTTTTGAGTGGCAAATTTGCCTTTAATTTGTATTTCTAAGTGAAATATGACTCTTAAGGAAAATAAATTGCAAATACGATATTCACACTATTTGAGTGGCAAATTTGCCCCTAATTTTTATTTCGAAGTGAAATATGACTCTTAAGAAAAATAAGTTGCAAATACGATATTCACACTTTTTGACAGGCAAATTTGTCCCTAATTTGTGATTCTAAGTGAAATATAACTCTTAAGGAAAATAAATTGCAAATACGATATTCACACTTTTAGAGTGGCAAATTTGCCCCTAATTTGTGATTCTAAGTGAAATATGACTCTTAAGGAAAATAAATTGCAAATACGATATTCACACTTTTTGAGTGGCAAATTTGCCCCTAATTTGTATTTCTAAGTGAAATATGACTCTTAAGGAAAATAAATTGCAAATACGATATTCACACTTTTTGAGTGGCAAATTCGCCCCTAATTTGGATTTGGATGTGAAATATGACTCTTAAGGAAAATAAATTGCAAATACGATACTCACACTTTTTGAGTGGCAATTTTGCCCCTAATTTGTGATTCTAAGTGAAATACAACTCTTAAGGAAAATAAACTGCAAATACGATATTCACACTTTTTAAGTGGCAAATTTGCCCTAATTTGTGATTCTAAGTGAAATGTGACTCTTAAGGAAAATAAATTGCAAATACGATATTCACACTTTTTGAGTGGCAAATTTGCCCCTTATTTGTATTTCGAAGTGAAATATAACTCTTAATGAAAATAAATTGCAAATACGATATTCACACTTTTTGAGTAGCAAATTTGCCCCTAATTTGTATTTCTAAGTGAAATATGACTCTTAAGGAAAATAAATTGCAAATACGATATTCACACTTTTTGAGTGGCAAATTTGCCCCTAATTTGTATTTCGAAGTTAAATATGACTCTTAAGGAAAATAAGTTGCAAATACGATATTCACACTTTTTGAGTAGCAAATTCGCCCCTAATTAGTATTTGGATGTGAAATATGACTCTTAAGGAAAATAAAGTGCAAATACGATATTCACACTTTTTGAGTTGCAAATTTGCCCCTAATTTGTGATTCTAAGTGAAATATGACTCTTAAGAAAAATAAGTTGTAAATACGATATTCACACTTTTTTAGTGGCAAATTTGCCCCTAATTTGTATTTCTAAGTGAAATATGACTCTTAAGGAAAATAAATTGCAAATACGATATTCACACTATTTGAGTGGCAAATTTGCCCCTAATTTTTATTTCGAAGTGAAATATTACTCTTAAGAAAAATAAGTTGCAAATACGATATTCACACTTTTTGAGAGGCAAATTTGTCCCTAATTTGTGATTCTAAGTGAAATATAACTCTTAAGGAAAATAAATTGCAAATACGATATTCACACTTTTAGAGTGGCAAATTTGCCCCTAATTTGTGATTCTAAGTGAAATATGACTCTTAAGGAAAATAAATTGCCAATACGATATTCACACTTTTTGAGTGGCAAATTTGCCCCTAATTTGTATTTCTAAGTGAAATATGACTCTTAAGGAAAATAAATTGCAAATACGATATTCACACTTTTTGAGTGGCAAATTCGCCCCGAATTTGGATTTGGATGTGAAATATGACTCTTAAGGAAAATAAATTGCAACTACGATACTCACACTTTTTGAGTGGCAAATTTGCCCCTAATTTGTGATTCTAAGTGAAATACAAATCTTAAGGAAAATAAACTGCAAATACGATATTCACACTTTTTAAGTGGCAAATTTGCCCCTAATTTGTGATTCTAAGTGAAATGTGACTCTTAAGGAAAATAAATTGCAAATACGATATTCACACTTTTTGAGTGGCAAATTTGCCCCTAATTTGTATTTCGAAGTGAAATATGACTCTTAAGGAAAATAAATTGTAAATACGATATTCACACTTTTTGAGTGGCAAATTCACCCCTAATTAGTATTTGGATGTGAAATATGACTCTTAAGTAAATAAATTGCAAATACGATATTCACACTTTTTGAGTGGCAAATTTGCCCCTAATTTGTGATTCTAAGTGAAATACAACTCTTAAGGAAAATAAACTGCAAATACGATATTCACACTTTTTGTGTGGCAAATTCGCCCCTAATTAGTATTTGGATGTGAAATATGACTCTTAAGGAAAATAAAGTGCAAATACGATATTCACACTTTTTGAGTTGCAAATTTGCCCCTAATTTGTGATTCTAAGTGAAATATGACTCTTAAGGAAAATAAGTTGTAAATACGATATTCACACTTTTTGAGTGGCAAATTTGCCCCTAATTTGTATTTCTAAGTGAAATATGACTCTTAAGGAAAATAAATTGCAAATACGATATTCACACTTTTTGAGTGGCAAATTTGCCCCTAATTTTTATTACGAAGTGAAATATGACTCTTAAGAAAAATAAGTTGCAAATACGATATTCACACTTTTTGAGAGGCAAATTTGTCCCTAATTTGTGATTCTAAGTGAAATATAACTCTTAAGAAAAATAAATTGTAAATACGATATTCACACTTTTAGAGTGGCAAATTTGCCCCTAATTTGTGATTCTAAGTTAAATATGACTCTTAAGGAAAATAAATTGCAAATACGATATTCACACTTTTTGAGTGGCAAATTTGCGCCTAATTTGTATTTCTAAGTGAAATATGACTCTTAAAGAAAATAAATTGCTAATACGATATTCACACTTTTTGAGTGGCAAATTCGCCCCTAATTTGGATTTGGATGTGAAATATGACTCTTAAGGAAAATAAATTGCAAATACGATACTCACACTTTTTGGGTGGCAAATTTGCCCCTAATTTGTGATTCTAAGTGAAATACAAATCATAAGGAAAATAAACTGCAAATACGATATTCACACTTTTTAAGTGGCAAATTTGCCCCTAATTTGTGATTCTAAGTGAAATGTGACTCTTAAGGAAAATAAATTGCAAATACGATATTCACACTTTTTGAGTGGCAAATTTGCCCCTAATTTGTATTTCGAAGTGAAATATGACTCTTAAGGAAAATAAATTGTAAATACGATATTCACACTTTTTGAGTGGCAAATTCGCCCCTAATTTGGATTTGGATGTGAAATATGACTCTTAAGGAAAATAAATTGCAAATACGATATTCACACTTTTTTAGTGGCAAATTTGCCCCTAATTTGTGATTCTAAGTGAAATATAACTCTTAAGGAAAATAAATTGCAAATACGATATTCACACTTTTTGAGTGGCAAATTTGCCTATAATTTGTATTTTGAAGTGAAATATGACTTTTAAGGAAAATAAATTGTAAATACGATATTCACACTTTTTGAGTGGCAAATTCGCCCCTAATTAGTATTTGGATGTGAAATATGACTCTTAAGTAAATAAATTGCAAATACGATATTCACACTTTTTGAGTGGCAAATTTGCCCCTAATTTGTGATTCTAAGTGAAATACAACTCTTAAGGAAAATAAACTGCAAATACGATATTCACACTTTTTGTGTGGCAAATTTGCCCCTAATTTGTGATTCTAAGTGAAATGTGACTCTTAAGGAAAATAAATTGCAAATACGATATTCACACTTTTTGAGTGGCAAATTCGCCCCTAATTTGGATTTGGATGTGAAATATGACTCTTAAGGAAAATAAATTGCAAATACGATATTCACACTTTTTGAGTGGCAAATTTGCCCCTAATTTGTATTTCTAAGTGAAATATGACTCTTAAGGAAAATAAATTGCAAATACGATATTCACACTTTTTGAATGGCAAATTTGCCCCTAATTTGAATTTCGAAGTGAAATATGACTCTTAAGGAAAATAAGTTGCAAATACGATATTCACACTTTTTGAGTGGCAAATTCGCCCCCAATTAGTATTTGGATGTGAAATATGACTCTTACGTAAATAAATTGCAAATACGATATTCACACTTTTTGAGTGGCGAATTTGCCCCTAATTTGTGATTCTAAGTGAAATACAACTCTTAAGGAAAATAAACTGCAAATATGATATTCACACTTTTTGTGTGGCAAATTTGTCCCTAATTTGTGATTCTAAGTGAAATGTGACTCTTAATGAAAATAAATTGCAAATACGATATTCACACTTTTTGAGTGGCAAATTTGCCCCTAATTTTTATTTCGAAGTGAAATATAACTCTTAATGAAAATAAATTGCAAATACGATATTCACACTTTTTGAGTGGCAAATTTGCCCCTAATTTGAATTTCGAAGTGAAATATGACTCTTAAGGAAAATAAATTGCAAATACGATATTCACACTTTTTAAGTGGCAAATTTGCCCCTAATTTTTATTACGAAGTGAAATATGACTCTTAAGAAAAATAAGTTGCAAATACGATATTCACACTTTTTGAGAGGCAAATTTGCCCCTAATTTGTGATTCTAAGTGAAATATAACTCTTAAGGAAAATAAATTGTAAATACGATATTCACACTTTTAGAGTGGCAAATTTGCCCCTAATTTGTGATTCTAAGTGAAATATGACTCTTAAGGAAAATAAATTGCAAATACGATATTCACACTTTTTGAGTGGCAAATTTGCGCCTAATTTGTATTTATAAGTGAAATATGACTCTTAAAGAAAATAAATTGCAAATACGATATTCACACTTTTTGAGTGGCAAATTCGCCCCTAATTTGGATTTGGATGTGAAATATGACTCTTAAGGAAAATAAATTGCAAATACGATATTCACACTTTTTTAGTGGCAAATTTGCCCCTAATTTGTGATTCTAAGTGAAATATAACTCTTAAGGAAAATAAATTGCAAATACGATATTCACACTTTTTGAGTGGCAAATTTGCCTCTAATTTGTATTTTGAAGTGAAATATGACTTTTAAGGAAAATAAATTGTAAATACGATATTCACACTTTTTGAGTGGCAAATTCGCCCCTAATTAGTATTTGGATGTGAAATATGACTCTTAAGTAAATAAATTGCAAATACGATATTCACACTTTTTGAGTGGCAAATTTGCCCCTAATTTGTGATTCTAAGTGAAATACAACTCTTAAGGAAAATAAACTGCAAATACGATATTCACACTTTTTGTGTGGCAAATTTGCCCCTAATTTGTGATTCTAAGTGAAATGTGACTCTTAAGGAAAATAAATTGCAAATACGATATTCACACTTTTTGAGTGGCAAATTCGCCCCTAATTTGGATTTGGATGTGAAATATGACTCTTAAGGAAAATAAATTGCAAATACGATATTCACAATTTTTGAGTGGCAAATTTGCCCCTAATTTGTATTTCTAAGTGAAATATGACTCTTAAGGAAAATAAATTGCAAATACGATATTCACACTTTTTGAGTGGCAAATTTGCCCCTAATTTGAATTTCGAAGTGAAATATGACTCTTAAGGAAAATAAGTTGCAAATACGATATTCACACTTTTTGAGTGGCAAATTCGCCCCCAATTAGTATTTGGATGTGAAATATGACTCTTAAGTAAATAAATTGCAAATACGATATTCACACTTTTTGAGTGGCGAATTTGCCCCTAATTTGTGATTCTAAGTGAAATACAACTCTTAAGGAAAATAAACTGCAAATATGATATTCACACTTTTTGTGTGGCAAATTTGTCCCTAATTTGTGATTCTAAGTGAAATGTGACTCTTAAGGAAAATAAATTGCAAATACGATATTCACACTTTTTGAGTGGCAAATTTGCCCCTAATTTTTATTTCGAAGTGAAATATAACTCTTAATGAAAATAAATTGCAAATACGATATTCACACTTTTTGAGTGGCAAATTTGCCCCTAATTTGAATTTCGAAGTGAAATATGACTCTTAAGGAAAATAAATTGCAAATACGATATTCACACTTTTTGAGTGGCAAATTTGCCCCTAATTTGTATTTCAAAGTTAAATATGACTCTTAAGGAAAATAAGTTGCAAATACGATATTCACACTTTTTGAGTAGCAAATTCGCCCATAATTAGTATTTGGATGTGAAATATGACTCTTAAGGAAAATAAAGTGCAAATACGATATTCACACATTTTTAGTTGCAAATTTGCCCCTAATTTGTGATTCTAAGTGAAATATGACTCTTAAGGAAAATAAGTTGTAAATACGATATTCACACTTTTTAAGTGGCAAATTTGCCCCTAATTTGTATTTCGAAGTTAAATATGACTCTTAAGGAAAATAAATTGTAAATACGATATTCACACTTTTTGAGTGGCAAATTCGTCCCTAATTAGTATTTGGATGTGAAATATGACTCTTAAGTAAATAAATTGCAAATACGATATTCACACTTTTTGAGTGGCAAATTTGCCCCTAATTTGTGATTCTAAGTGAAATACAACTCTTAAGGAAAATAAACTGCAAATACGATATTCACACTTTTTGTGTGGCAAATTTGCCCCTAATTTGTAATTCTAAGTGAAATGTGACTTTTAAGGAAAATAAATTGCAAATACGATATTCACACTTTTTGAGTGGCAAATTTGGCCATAATTTTTATTTAGAAGTGAAATATAACTCTTAATGAAAATAAATTGCAAATATGATATTCACACTTTTTGAGTAGCAAATTTGCCCCTAATTTGTATTTCGAAGTGAAATATGACTCTTAAGGAAAATAAGTTGCAAATACGATATTCACACTTTTTGAGTGGCAAATTTGCCCCTAATTTGAATTTCGAAGTGAAATATGACTCTTAAGGAAAATAAGTTGCAAATACGATATTCACACTTTTTGAGTGGCAAATTCGCCCCTAATTAGTATTTGGATGTGAAATATGACTCTTAAGGAAAATAAATTGCAAATACGATATTCACACTTTTTGAGTGGCAAATTTGCCCCTAATTTGTAATTATAAGTGAAATATAACTCTTAAGGAAAATAAATTGCAAATACGATATTCACACTTTTTGAGTGGCAAATTTGCCCCTAATTTGTCAATCTAAGTGAAATATGACTCTTAAGGAAAATAAATTGCAAATACGATATTCACACTATTTGAGTGGCAAATTTGCCCCTAATTTTTATTTCGAAGTGAAATATGACTCTTAAGAAAAATAAGTTGCAAATACGATATTCACACTTTTTGAGAGGCAAATTTGCCCCTAATTTGTGATTCTAAGTGAAATATAACTCTTAAGGAAAATAAATTGCAAATACGATATTCACACTTTTAGAGTGGCAAATTTGCCCCTAATTTGTGATTCTAAGTGAAATATGACTCTTAAGGAAAATAAATTGCAAATACGATATTCACACTATTTGAGTGGCAAATTTGCCCCTAATTTTTATTTCGAAGTGAAATATGACTCTTAAGAAAAATAAGTTGCAAATACGATATTCACACTTTTTGAGAGGCAAATTTGTCCCTAATTTGTGATTCTAAGTGAAATATAACTCTTAAGGAAAATAAATTGCAAATACGATATTCACACTTTTAGAGTGGCAAATTTGCCCCTAATTTGTATTTCTAAGTGAAATATGACTCTTAAAGAAAATAAATTGCAAATACGATATTCACACTTTTTGAGTGGCAAATTCGCCCCTAATTTGGATTTTGATGTGAAATATGACTCTTAAGGAAAATAAATTGCAAATACGATATTCACACTTTTTGAGTGGCAAATTTGCCCCTAATTTGTATTTTGAAGTGAAATATGACTTTTAAGGAAAATAAATTGTAAATACGATATTCCCACTTTTTGGGTGGCAAATTCGCCCCTAATTAGTATTTGGATGTGAAATATGACTCCTAAGTAAATAAATTGCAAATACGATATTCACACTTTTTGAGTGGCAAATTTGCCCCTAATTTGTGATTCTAAGTGAAATACAACTCTTGAGGAAAATAAACTGCAAATACGATATTCACACTTTTTGTGTGGCAAATTTGCCCCTAATTTGTGATTCTAAGTGAAATGTGACTCTTAAGGAAAATAAATTGCAAATACGATATTCACACTTTTTGAGTGACAAATTTGCCCCTAATTTTTATTTCGAAGTGAAATATAACTCTTAATGAAAATAAATTGCAAATACGATATTCACACTTTTTGAGTGGCAAATTTGCCCCTAATTTGTGATTCTAAGTGAAATATAACTCTTAAGGAAAATAAATTGCAAATACGATATTCACACTTTTTGAGGTGCAAATTTGCCCTTAATTTGTATTTCTAAGTGAAATATGACTCTTAAGGAAAATAAATTGCAAATACGATATTCACACTATTTGAGTGGCAAATTTGCCCCTAATTTTTATTTCGAAGTGAAATATGACTCTTAAGAAAAATAAGTTGCAAATACGATATTCACACTTTTTGAGAGGCAAATTTGTCCCTAATTTGTGATTCTAAGTGAAATATAACTCTTAAGGAAAATAAATTGCAAATACGATATTCACACTTTTAGAGTGGCAAATTTGCCCCTAATTTGTATTTCTAAGTGAAATATGACTCTTAAGGAAAATAAATTGCAAATACGATATTCACACTTTTTGAGTGGCAAATTCGCCCCTAATTTGGATTTGGATGTGAAATATGACTCTTAAGGAAAATAAATTGCAAATACGATACTCACACTTTTTGAGTGGCAATTTTGCCCCTAATTTGTGATTCTAAGTGAAATACAAATCTTAAGGAAAATAAACTGCAAATACGATATTCACACTTTTTAAGTGACAAATTTGCCCCTAATTTGTGATTCTAAGTGAAATGTGACTCTTAAGGAAAATAAATTGCAAATACGATATTCACACTTTTTGAGTGGCAAATTTGCCCCTTATTTGTATTTCGAAGTGAAATATAACTCTTAATGAAAATAAATTGCAAATACGATATTCACACTTTTTGAGTAGCAAATTCGCTCCTAATTAGTATTTGGATGTGAAATATGACTCTTAAGGAAAATAAAGTGAAAATACGATATTCACACTTTTTGAGTTGCAAATTTGCCCCTAATTTGTGATTCTAAGTGAAATATGACTCTTAAGGAAAATAAGTTGTAAATACGATATTCACACTTTTTGAGTGGCAAATTTGCCCCTAATTTGTATTTCTAAGTGAAATATGACTCTTAAGGAAAATAAAATGCAAATACGATATTCACACTTTTTGAGTGGCAAATTTGCCCCTAATTTGTATTTCGAAGTTAAATATGACTCTTAAGGAAAATAAGTTGCAAATACGATATTCACACTTTTTGAGTAGCAAATTCGCCCCTAATTAGTATTTGAATGTGAAATATGACTCTTAAGGAAAATAAAGTGAAAATACGATATTCACACTTTTTGAGTTGCAAATTTGCCCCTAATTTGTGATTCTAAGTGAAATATGACTCTTAAGGAAAATAAGTTGTAAATACGATATTCACACTTTTTGAGTGGCAAATTTGCCCCTAATTTGTATTTCTAAGTGAAATATGACTCTTAAGGAAAATAAATTGCAAATACGATATTCACACTTTTTGAGTGGCAAATTCGCCCCTAATTTGGATTTGGATGTGAAATATGACTCTTAAGGAAAATAAATTGCAAATACGATATTCACACTTTTTGAGTGGCAAATTTGCCCCTAATTTGTGATTCTAAGTGAAATATAACTCTTTCGGAAAATAAATTGCAAATACGATATTCACACTTTTTGAGTGGCAAATTTGCCCCTAATTTGTATTTTGAAGTGAAATATGACTCTTAAGGAAAATAAATTGTAAATACGATATTCACACTTTTTGAGTGGCAAATTCGCCCCTAATTAGTATTTGGATGTGAAATATGACTCTTAAGTAAATAAATTGCAAATACGATATTCACACTTTTTGAGTGGCAAATTTGCCCCTAATTTGTGATTCTAAGTGAAATACAACTCTTAAGGAAAATAAACTGCAAATACGATATTCACACTTTTTGTGTGGCAAATTTGCCCCTAATTTGTAATTCTAAGTGAAATGTGACTCTTAAGGAAAATAAATAGCAAATACGATATTTACACTTTTTGAGGGGCAAATTTGCCCCTAATTTTTATTTCGAAGTGAAATATAACTCTTAATGAAAATAAATTGCAAATACGATATTCACACTTTTTGAGTAGCAAATTTGCCCCTAATTTGTATTTCTAAGTGAAATATGACTCTTAAGGAAAATAAATTGCAAATACGATATTCACACTTTTTGAGTGGCAAATTTGCCCCTAATTTGAATTTCGAAGTGAAATATGACTCTTAAGGAAAATAAGTTGCAAATACGATATTCACAATTTTTGAGTAGCAAATTCGCCCCTAATTAGTATTTGGATGTGAAATATGACTCTTAAGGAAAATAAAGTGCAAATACGATATTCACACTTTTTGAGTTGCAAATTTGCCCCTAATTTGTGATTCTATGTGAAATATGACTCTTAAAGAAAATAAGTTGTAAATACGATATTCACACTTTTTGAGTGGCAAATTTGCCCCTAATTTGTATTTCTAAGTGAAATATGACTCTTAAGGAAAATAAATTGCAAATACGATATTCACACTTTTTGAGTGGCAAATTTGCCCCTAATTTTTATTTCGAAGTGAAATATGACTCTTAAGAAAAATAAGTTGCAAATACGATATTCACACTTTTTGAGAGGCAAATTTGTCGCTAATTTGTGATTCTAAGTGAAATATAACTCTTAAGAAAAATAAATTGTAAATACGATATTCACACTTTTAGAGTGGCAAATTTGCCCCTAATTTGTGATTCTAAGTGAAATATGACTTTTAAGGAAAATAAATTGCAAATACGATATTCACACTTTTTGAGTGGCAAATTTGCCCCTAATTTGTATTTTTAAGCGAAATATGACTCTTAAGGAAAATAAATTGCAAATACGATATTCACACTTTTTGAGTGGCAAATTCGCCCCTTATTTGGATTTGGATGTGAAATATGACTCTTAAGGAAAATAAATTGCAAATACGATATTCACACTTTTAGAGTGGCAAATTCGCCCCTTATTTGGATTTGGATGTGAAATATGACTCTTAAGGAAAATAAATTGCAAATACGATATTCACACTTTTTGAGTGGCAAATTTGCCCCTAATTTGTGATTCTAAGTGAAATATAACTCTTAAGGAAAATAAATTGCAAATACGATATTCACACTTTTTGAGTTGCAAATTTGCCCCTAATTTGTATTTTGAAGTGAAATATGACTCTTAAGGAAAATAAATTGTAAACACGATATTCACACTTTTTGAGTGGCAAATTCGCCCCTAATTAGTATTTGGATATGAAATATGACTCTTAAGAAAATAAATTGCAAATACGATATTCACACTTTTTGAGTGGCAAATTTGCCCCTAATTTGTGATTCTAAGTGAAATACAACTCTTAAGGAAAATAAACTGCAAATACGATATTCACACTTTTTGTGTGGCAAATTTGCCCCTAATTTGTAATTCTAAGTGAAATGTGACTCTTAAGGAAAATAAATTGCAAATACGATATTCACACTTTTTGAGTGGCAAATTTGCCCCTAATTTTTATTTCGAAGTGAAATATAACTCTTAATGAAAATAAATTGCAAATACGATATTCACACTTTTTGAGTAGCACATTTGCCCCTAATTTGTATTTCTAAGTGAAATATGATTCTTAAGGAAAATAAATTGCAAATACGATATTCACACTTTTTGAGTGGCAAATTTGCCCCTAATTTGAATTTCGAAGTGAAATATGACTCTTAAGGAAAATAAGTTGCAAATACGATATTCACACTTTTTGAGTAGCAAATTCGCCCCTAATTAGTATTTGGATGTGAAATATGACTCTTAAGGAAATTAAAGTGCAAATACGATATTCACACTTTTTGAGTTGCAAATTTGCCCCTAATTTGTGATTCTATGTGAAATATGACTCTTAAGGAAAATAAGTTGTAAATACGATATTCACACTTTTTGAGTGGCAAATTTGCCCCTAATTTGTATTTCTAAGTGAAATATGACTCTTAAGGAAAATAAATTGCAAATACGATATTCACACTTTTTGAGTGGCAAATTTGCCCCTAATTTTTATTTCGAAGTGAAATATGACTCTTAAGAAAAATAAGTTGCAAATACGATATTCACAATTTTTGAGAGGCAAATTTGTCCCTAATTTGTGATTCTAAGTGAAATATAACTCTTAAGAAAAATAAATTGTAAATACTATATTCACACTTTTAGAGTGGCAAATTTGCCCCTAATTTGTGATTCTAAGTGAAATATTACTCTTAAGAAAAATAAATTGTAAATACGATATTCACACTTTTATAGTGGCAAATTTGCCCCTAATTTGTGATTCTAAGTGAAATATGACTTTTAAGGAAAATAAATTGCAAATACGATATTCACACTTTTTGAGTGGCAAATTTGCCCCTAATTTGTATTTTTAAGTGAAATATGACTCTTAAGGAAAATAAATTGCAAATACGATATTCACACTTTTTGAGTGGCAATTTCGCCCCTTATTTGGATTTGGATGTGAAATATGACTCTTAAGGAAAATAAATTGCAAATACGATATTCACACTTTTTGAGTGGCAAATTCGCCCCTTATTTGGATTTGGATGTGAAATATGACTCTTAAGGAAAATAAATTGCAAATACGATATTCACACTTTTTGAGTGGCAAATTTGCCCCTAATTTGTGATTCTAAGTGAAATATAACTCTTAAGGAAAATAAATTGCAAATACGATATTCACACTTTTTGAGTTGCAAATTTGCCCCTAATTTGTATTTTGAAGTGAAATATGACTCTTAAGGAAAATAAATTGTAAATACGATATTCACACTTTTTGAGTGGCAAATTCGCCCCTAATTAGTATTTGGATGTGAAATATGACTCTTAAGAAAATAAATTGCAAATACGATATTCACACTTTTTGAGTGGCAAATTTGCCCCTAATTTGTGATTCTAAGTGAAATACAACTCTTAAGGAAAATAAACTGCAAATACGATATTCACACTTTTTGAGTGGCAAATTTGCTCCTAATTTGTATTTCTAAATGAAATATGACTCTTAAGGAAAATAAATTGCAAATACGATATTCACACTTTTTGAGTGGCAAATTCGCCCCTAATTTGGATTTGGATGTGAAATATGACTCTTACGGAAAATAAATTGCAAATACGATATTAACACTTTTTGAGTGGCAAATTCGCCCCTTATTTGGATTTGGATGTGAAATATGACTCTTAAGGAAAATAAATTGCAAATACGATATTCACACTTTTTGAGTGGCAAATTTGCCCCTAATTTGTGATTCTAAGTGAAATATAACTCTTAAGGAAAATAAATTGCAAATACGATATTCACACTTTTTGAGTTGCAAATTTGCCCCAAATTTGTATTTTGAAGTGAAATATGACTCTTAAGGAAAATAAGTTGTAAATACGATATTCACACTTTTTGAGTGGCAAATTTGCCCCTAATTTGTATTTCTAAGTGAAATATGACTCTTAAGGAAAATAAATTGCAAATACGATATTCACACTTTTTGAGTGGCAAATTTGCCCCTAATTTTTATTTCGAAGTGAAATATGACTCTTAAGAAAAATAAGTTGCAAATACGATATTCACACTTTTTGAGAGGCAAATTTGTCCCTAATTTGTGATTCTAAGTGAAATATAACTCTTAAGAAAAATAAATTGTAAATACGATATTCACACTTTTAGAGTGGCAAATTTGCCCCTAATTTGTGATTCTAAGTGAAATATTACTCTTAAGAAAAATAAATTGTAAATACGATATTCACACTTTTAGAGTGGCAAATTTGCCCCTAATTTGTGATTCTAAGTGAAATATGACTTTTAAGGAAAATAAATTGCAAATACGATATTCACACTTTTTGAGTGGCAAATTTGCCCCTAATTTGTATTTTTAAGTGAAATATGACTCTTAAGGAAAATAAATTGCAAATACGATATTCACACTTTTTGAGTGGCAATTTCGCCCCTTATTTGGATTTGGATGTGAAATATGACTCTTAAGGAAAATAAATTGCAAATACGATATTCACACTTTTTGAGTGGCAAATTCGCCCCTTATTTGGATTTGGATGTGAAATATGACTCTTAAGGAAAATAAATTGCAAATACGATATTCACACTTTTTGAGTGGCAAATTTGCCCCTAATTTGTGATTCTAAGTGAAATATAACTCTTAAGGAAAATAAATTGCAAATACGATATTCACACTTTTTGAGTTGCAAATTTGCCCCTAATTTGTATTTTGAAGTGAAATATGACTCTTAAGGAAAATAAATTGTAAATACGATATTCACACTTTTTGAGTGGCAAATTCGCCCCTAATTAGTATTTGGATGTGAAATATGACTCTTAAGAAAATAAATTGCAAATACGATATTCACACTTTTTGAGTGGCAAATTTGCCCCTAATTTGTGATTCTAAGTGAAATACAACTCTTAAGGAAAATAAACTGCAAATACGATATTCACACTTTTTGAGTGGCAAATTTGCTCCTAATTTGTATTTCTAAATGAAATATGACTCTTAAGGAAAATAAATTGCAAATACGATATTCACACTTTTTGAGTGGCAAATTCGCCCCTAATTTGGATTTGGATGTGAAATATGACTCTTACGGAAAATAAATTGCAAATACGATATTAACACTTTTTGAGTGGCAAATTCGCCCCTTATTTGGATTTGGATGTGAAATATGACTCTTAAGGAAAATAAATTGCAAATACGATATTCACACTTTTTGAGTGGCAAATTTGCCCCTAATTTGTGATTCTAAGTGAAATATAACTCTTAAGGAAAATAAATTGCAAATACGATATTCACACTTTTTGAGTTGCAAATTTGCCCCAAATTTGTATTTTGAAGTGAAATATGACTCTTAAGGAAAATAAATTGTAAATACGATATTCACACTTTTTGAGTGGCAAATTCGCCCCTAATTAGTATTTGGATGTGAAATATGACTCTTAAGAAAATAAATTGCAAATACGATATTCACACTTTTTGAGTGGCAAATTTGCCCCTAATTTTTATTTCGAAGTGAAATATAACTCTTAAGGAAAATAAATTGCAAATACGATATTCACACTTTTTGAGTTGCAAATTTGTCCCTAATTTGTATTTTGAAGTGAAATATGACTCTTAAGGAAAATACATTGTAAATACGATATTCACACTTTTTGAGTGGCAAATTTGCCCCTAATTTGTATTTCTAAGTGAAATATGACTCTTAAGGAAAATAAATTGCAAATACGATATTCACACTTTTTGAGTGGCAAATTTGCCCCTAATTTTTATTTCGAAGTGAAATATGACTCTTAAGAAAAATAAGTTGCAAATACGATATTCACACTTTTTGAGAGGCAAATTTGTCGCTAATTTGTGATTCTAAGTGAAATATAACTCTTAAGAAAAATAAATTGTAAATACGATATTCACACTTTTAGAGTGGCAAATTTGCCCCTAATTTGTGATTCTAAGTGAAATATGACTTTTAAGGAAAATAAATTGCAAATACGATATTCACACTTTTTGAGTGGCAAATTTGCCCCTAATTTGTATTTTTAAGTGAAATATGACTCTTAAGGAAAATAAATTGCAAATACGATATTCACACTTTTTGAGTGGCAAATTCGCCCCTTATTTGGATTTGGATGTGAAATATGACTCTTAAGGAAAATAAATTGCAAATACGATATTCACACTTTTAGAGTGGCAAATTCGCCCCTTATTTGGATTTGGATGTGAAATATGACTCTTAAGGAAAATAAATTGCAAATACGATATTCACACTTTTTGAGTGGCAAATTTGCCCCTAATTTGTGATTCTAAGTGAAATATAACTCTTAAGGAAAATAAATTGCAAATACGATATTCACACTTTTTGAGTTGCAAATTTGCCCCTAATTTGTATTTTGAAGTGAAATATGACTCTTAAGGAAAATAAATTGTAAACACGATATTCACACTTTTTGAGTGGCAAATTCGCCCCTAATTAGTATTTGGATGTGAAATATGACTCTTAAGAAAATAAATTCAAATACGATATTCACACTTTTTGAGTGGCAAATTTGCCCCTAATTTGTGATTCTAAGTGAAATACAACTCTTAAGGAAAATAAACTGCAAATACGATATTCACACTTTTTGTGTGGCAAATTTGCCCCTAATTTGTAATTCTAAGTGAAATGTGACTCTTAAGGAAAATAAATTGCAAATACGATATTCACACTTTTTGAGTGGCAAATTTGCCCCTAATTTTTATTTCGAAGTGAAATATAACTCTTAATGAAAATAAATTGCAAATACGATATTCACACTTTTTGAGTAGCAAATTTGCCCCTAATTTGTATTTCTAAGTGAAATATGACTCTTAAGGAAAATAAATTGCAAATACGATATTCACACTTTTTGAGTGGCAAATTTGCCCCTAATTTGAATTTCGAAGTGAAATATGACTCTTAAGGAAAATAAGTTGCAAATACGATATTCACACTTTTTGAGTAGCAAATTCGCCCCTAATTAGTATTTGGATGTGAAATATGACTCTTAAGGAAATTAAAGTGCAAATACGATATTCACACTTTTTGAGTTGCAAATTTGCCCCTAATTTGTGATTCTATGTGAAATATGACTCTTAAGGAAAATAAGTTGTAAATACGATATTCACACTTTTTGAGTGGCAAATTTGCCCCTAATTTGTATTTCTAAGTGAAATATGACTCTTAAGGAAAATAAATTGCAAATACGATATTCACACTTTTTGAGTGGCAAATTTGCCCCTAATTTTTATTTCGAAGTGAAATATGACTCTTAAGAAAAATAAGTTGCAAATACGATATTCACACTTTTTGAGAGGCAAATTTGTCCCTAATTTGTGATTCTAAGTGAAATATAACTCTTAAGAAAAATAAATTGTAAATACGATATTCACACTTTTAGAGTGGCAAATTTGCCCCTAATTTGTGATTCTAAGTGAAATATTACTCTTAAGAAAAATAAATTGTAAATACGATATTCACACTTTTAGAGTGGCAAATTTGCCCCTAATTTGTGATTCTAAGTGAAATATGACTTTTAAGGAAAATAAATTGCAAATACGATATTCACACTTTTTGAGTGGCAAATTTGCCCCTAATTTGTATTTTTAAGTGAAATATGACTCTTAAGGAAAATAAATTGCAAATACGATATTCACACTTTTTGAGTGGCAATTTCGCCCCTTATTTGGATTTGGATGTGAAATATGACTCTTAAGGAAAATAAATTGCAAATACGATATTCACACTTTTTGAGTGGCAAATTCGCCCCTTATTTGGATTTGGATGTGAAATATGACTCTTAAGGAAAATAAATTGCAAATACGATATTCACACTTTTTGAGTGGCAAATTTGCCCCTAATTTGTGATTCTAAGTGAAATATAACTCTTAAGGAAAATAAATTGCAAATACGATATTCACACTTTTTGAGTTGCAAATTTGCCCCTAATTTGTATTTTGAAGTGAAATATGACTCTTAAGGAAAATAAATTGTAAATACGATATTCACACTTTTTGAGTGGCAAATTCGCCCCTAATTATTATTTGGATGTGAAATATGACTCTTAAGAAAATAAATTGCAAATACGATATTCACACTTTTTGAGTGGCAAATTTGCCCCTAATTTGTGATTCTAAGTGAAATACAACTCTTAAGGAAAATAAACTGCAAATACGATATTCACACTTTTTGAGTGGCAAATTTGCTCCTAATTTGTATTTCTAAATGAAATATGACTCTTAAGGAAAATAAATTGCAAATACGATATTCACACTTTTTGAGTGGCAAATTCGCCCCTAATTTGGATTTGGATGTGAAATATGACTCTTACGGAAAATAAATTGCAAATACGATATTCACACTTTTTGAGTGGCAAATTCGCCCCTTATTTGGATTTGGATGTGAAATATGACTCTTAAGGAAAATAAATTGCAAATACGATATTCACACTTTTTGAGTGGCAAATTTGCCCCTAATTTGTGATTCTAAGTGAAATATAACTCTTAAGGAAAATAAATTGCAAATACGATATTCACACTTTTTGAGTTGCAAATTTGCCCCAAATTTGTATTTTGAAGTGAAATATGACTCTTAAGGAAAATAAATTGTAAATACGATATTCACACTTTTTGAGTGGCAAATTCGCCCCTAATTAGTATTTGGATATGAAATATGACTCTTAAGAAAATAAATTGCAAATACGATATTCACACTTTTTGAGTGGCAAATTTGCCCCTAATTTTTATTTCGAAGTGAAATATAACTCTTAAGGAAAATAAATTGCAAATACGATATTCACACTTTTTGAGTTGCAAATTTGTCCCTAATTTGTATTTTGAAGTGAAATATGACTCTTAAGGAAAATAAATTGTAAATACGATATTCACACTTTTTGAGTGGCAAATTCGCCCCTAATTAGTATTTGGATGTGAAATATGACTCTTAAGAAAATAAATTGGAAATACGATATTCACACTTTTAGAGTGGCAAATTTGCCCCTAATTTGTGATTCTAAGTGAAATATGACTCTTAAGGAAAATAAATTGCAAATACGATATTCACACTTTTTGAGTAGCAAATTTGCCCCTAATATGTATTTCTAAATGAAATATGACTCTTAAGGAATATAAATTGCAAATACGATATTCACACTTTTTGAGTGGCAAATTCGCCCCTAATTTGTATTTGGATGTGAAATATGACTCTTACGGAAAATAAATTGCAAATACGATACTCACACTTTTTGAGTTGCAATTTTGCCCCTAATTTGTGATTCTAAGTGAAATACAAATCTTAAGGAAAATAAACTGCAAATACGATATTCACACTTTTTAAGTGGCAAATTTGCCTCTAATTTGTGATTCTAAGTGAAATGTGACTCTTAAGGAAAATAAATTGCAAATACGATATTCACACTTTTTGAGTGGCAAATTTGCCCCTTATTTGTATTTCGAAGTGAAATATAACTCTTAATGAAAATAAATTGCAAATACGATATTCACACTTTTTGAGTAGCAAATTTGCCCCTAATTTGTATTTCTGAGTGAAATATGACTCTTAAGGAAAATAAATTGCAAATACGATATTCACACTTTTTAAGTGGCAAATTTGCCCCTAATTTGTATTTCGAAGTTAAATATGACTCTTAAGGAAAATAAATTGTAAATACGATATTCACACTTTTTGAGTGGCAAATTCGTCCCTAATTAGTATTTGGATGTGAAATATGACTCTTAAGTAAATAAATTGCAAATACGATATTCACACTTTTTGAGTGGCAAATTTGCCCCTAATTTGTGATTCTAAGTGAAATACAACTCTTAAGGAAAATAAACTGCAAATACGATATTCACACTTTTTGTGTGTCAAATTTGCCCCTAATTTGTAATTCTAAGTGAAATGTGACTTTTAAGGAAAATAAATTGCAAATACGATATTCACACTTTTTGAGTGGCAAATTTGGCCATAATTTTTATTTAGAAGTGAAATATAACTCTTAATGAAAATAAATTGCAAATATGATATTCACACTTTTTGAGTAGCAAATTTGCCCCTAATTTGTATTTCGAAGTGAAATATGACTCTTAAGGAAAATAAGTTGCAAATACGATATTCACACTTTTTGAGTGGCAAATTTGCCCCTAATTTGAATTTCGAAGTGAAATATGACTCTTAAGGAAAATAAGTTGCAAATACGATATTCACACTTTTTGAGTAGTAAATTCGCCCCTAATTAGTATTTGGATGTGAAATATGACTCTTAAGGAAAATAAATTGCAAATACGATATTCACACTTTTAGAGTGGCAAATTTGCCCCTAATTTGTGATTCTAAGTGAAATACAAATTTTAAGGAAAATAAACTGCAAATACGATATTCACACTTTTTAAGTGGCAAATTTGCCCCTAATTTGTGATTCTAAGTGAAATGTGACTCTTAAGGAAAATAAATTGCAAATACGATATTCACACTTTTTAAGTGGCAAATTTGCTCCTAATTTTTATTTCGAAGTGAAATATGACTCTTAAGAAAAATAAGTTGCAAATACGATATTAACACTTTTTGAGAGGCAAATTTGTCGCTAATTTATGATTCTAAGTGAAATATAACTCTTAAGAAAAATAAATTGTAAATACGATATTCACACTTTTAGAGTGGCAAATTTGCCCCTAATTTGTGATTCTAAGTGAAATATGACTCTTAAGGAAAATAAATTGCAAATACGATATTCACACTTTTTGAGTGGCAAATTTGCCCCTAATTTGTATTTTTAAGTGAAATATGACTCTTAAGGAAAATAAATTGCAAATAAAATATTCACACTTTTTGAGTGGCAAATTCGCCCCTTATTTGGATTTGGATGTGAAATATGACTCTTAAAGAAAATAAATTGCAAATACGATATTCACACTTTTTGAGTGGCAAATTCGCCCCTTATTTGGATTTGGATGTGAAATATGACTCTTAAGGAAAATAAATTGCAAATACGATATTCACACTTTTTGAGTGGCAAATTTGCCCCTAATTTGTGATTCTAAGTGAAATATAACTCTTAAGGAAAATAAATTGCAAATACGATATTCACTCTTTTTGAGTTGCAAATTTGCCCCTAATTTGTATTTTGAAGTGAAATATGACTCTTAAGGAAAATAAATTGTAAATACGATATTCACACTTTTTGAGTGGCAAATTCGCCCCTAATTAGTATTTGGATGTGAAATATGACTCTTAAGAAAATAAATTGCAAATACGATATTCACACTTTTTGAGTGGCAAATTTGCCCCTAATTTGTGATTCTAAGTGAAATACAACTCTTAAGGAAAATAAACTGCAAATACGATATTCACACTTTTTGTGTGGCAAATTTGCCCCTAATTTGTGATTCTAAGTGAAATGTGACTCTTAAGGAAAATAAATTGCAAATACGATATTCACACTTTTTGATTGGCAAATTTGCCCCTAATTTGTGATTCTAAGTGAAATGTGACTCTTAAGGAAAATAAATTGCAAATACGATATTCACACTTTTTGAGTGGCAAATTTGCCCCTAATTTTTATTTCGAAGTGAAATATAACTCTTAATGAAAATAAATTGCAAATACGATATTCACACTTTTTGAGTAGCAAATTTGCCCCTAATTTGTATTTCTAAGTTAAATATGACTCTTAAGGAAAATAAATTGCAAATACGATATTCACACTTTTTGAGTGGCAAATTTGCCCCTAATTTGTATTTCGAAGTTAAATATGACTCTTAAGGAAAATAAATTGTAAATACGATATTCACACTTTTTGAGTGGCAAATTCGTCCCTAATTAGTATTTGGATGTGAAATATGACTCTTAAGTAAATAAATTGCAAATACGATATTCACACTTTTTGAGTGGCAAATTTGCCCCTAATTTGTGATTCTAAGTGAAATACAACTCTTAAGGAAAATAAACTGCAAATACGATATTCACACTTTTTGTGTGGCAAATTTGCCCCTAATTTGTAATTCTAAGTGAAATGTGACTTTTAAGGAAAATAAATTGCAAATACGATATTCACACTTTTTGAGTGGCAAATTTGGCCATAATTTTTATTTAGAAGTGAAATATAACTCTTAATGAAAATAAATTGCAAATATGATATTCACACTTTTTGAGTAGCAAATTTGCCCCTAATTTGTATTTCGAAGTGAAATATAACTCTTAATGAAAATAAATTGCAAATACGATATTCACACTTTTTGAGTAGCAAATTTGCCCCTAATTTGTATTTCGAAGTTAAATATGACTCTTAAGGAAAATAAATTGCAAATACGATATTCACACTTTTTGAGTGGCAAATTCGTCCCTAATTAGTATTTGGATGTGAAATATGACTCTTAAGGAAAATAAATTGCAAATACGATATTCACACTTTTTGAGTGGCAAATTTGCCCCTAATTTGTCATTCTAAGTGAAATATAACTCTTAAATAAAATAAATTGAAAATACGATATTCACAATTTTAAAGTGGCAAATTTGCCCCTAATTTGTGATTCTAAGTGAAATATGACTCTTAAGGAAAATAAATTGCAAATACGATATTCACACTATTTGAGTGGCAAATTTGCCCCTAATTTTTATTTCGAAGTGAAATATGACTCTTAAGAAAAATAAGTTGCAAATACGATATTCACACTTTTTGAGAGGCAAATTTGCCCCTAATTTGTGATTCTAAGTGAAATATAACTCTTAAGGAAAATAAATTGCAAATACGATATTCACACTTTTAGAGTGGCAAATTTGCCCCTAATTTGTGATTCTAAGTGAAATATGACTCTTAAGGAAAATAAATTGCAAATACGATATTCACACTTTTTGAGTGGCAAATTTGCCCCTAATTTGTATTTCTAAATGAAATATGACTTTTAAGGAAAATAAATTGCAAATACGATATTCACACTTTTTGAGTGGCAAATTCGCCCCTAATTAGTATTTGGATGTGAAATATGACTCTTAAGTAAATAAATTGCAAATACGATATTCACACTTTTTAAGTGGCAAATTTGCCCCTAATTTGTGATTCTAAGTGAAATACAACTCTTAAGGAAAATAAACTGCAAATACGATATTCACACTTTTTGTGTGGCAAATTTGCCCCTAATTTGTGATTCTAAGTGAAATGTGACTCTTAAGGAAAATAAATTGCAAATACGATATTCACACTTTTTGAGTGGCAAATTTGCCCCTAATTTTTATTTCGAAGTGAAATATAACTCTTAATGAAAATAAATTGCAAATACGATATTCACACTTTTTGAGTAGCAAATTTGCCCCTAATTTGTATTTCTAAGTTAAATATGACTCTTAAGGAAAATAAATTGCAAATACGATATTCACACATTTAGATTGCAAATACGATATTCACACTTTTTGAGTAGCAAATTTGCCCCAAATTTGTATTTCTAAGTGAAATATGACTCTTAAGGAAAATAAATTGCAAATACGATATTCACACTTTTTGAGTGGCAAATTTGCCCCTAATTTGAATTTCGAAGTGAAATATGACTCTTAAGGAAAATAAGTTGCAAATACGATATTCACACTTTTTGAGTGGCAAATTCGCCCCTAATTAGTATTTGGATGTGAAATATGACTCTTAAGGAAAATAAATTGCAAATACGATATTCACACTTTTTGAGTGGCAAATTTGCCCCTAATTTGTAATTCTAAGTGAAATATAACTCTTAAGTAAATAAATTGCAAATACGATATTCACACTTTTTGAGTGGCAAATTTGCCCCTAATTTGTCAATCTAAGTGAAATATGACTCTTAAGGAAAATAAATTGCAAATACGATATTCACACTATTTGAGTGGCAAATTTGCCCCTAATTTTTATTTCGAAGTGAAATATGACTCTTAAGAAAAATAAGTTGCAAATACGATATTCACACTTTTTGAGAGGCAAATTTGCCCCTAATTTGTGATTCTAAGTGAAATATAACTCTTAAGGAAAATAAATTGCAAATACGATATTCACACTTTTAGAGTGGCAAATTTGCCCCTAATTTGTGATTCTAAGTGAAATATGACTCTTAAGGAAAATAAATTGCAAATACGATATTCACACTTTTTGAGTGGCAAATTTGCCCCTAATTTGTATTTCTAAATGAAATATGACTTTTAAGGAAAATAAATTGCAAATACGATATTCACACTTTTTGAGTGGCAAATTCGCCCCTAATTAGTATTTGGATGTGAAATATGACTCTTAAGTAAATAAATTGCAAATACGATATTCACACTTTTTAAGTGGCAAATTTGCCCCTAATTTGTGATTCTAAGTGAAATACAACTCTTAAGGAAAATAAACTGCAAATACGATATTCACACTTTTTGTGTGGCAAATTTGCCCCTAATTTGTGATTCTAAGTGAAATGTGACTCTTAAGGAAAATAAATTGCAAATACGATATTCACACTTTTTGAGTGGCAAATTTGCCCCTAATTTTTATTTCGAAGTGAAATATAACTCTTAATGAAAATAAATTGCAAATATGATATTCACACTTTTTGAGTAGCAAATTTGCCCCTAATTTGTATTTCTAAGTGAAATATGACTCTTAAAGAAAATAAATTGCAAATACGATATTCACACTTTTTGAGTGGCAAATTTGCCCCTAATTTGAATTTCGAAGTGAAATATGACTCTTAAGGAAAATAAGTTGCAAATACGATATTCACACTTTTTGAGTGGCAAATTCGCCCCTAATTAGTATTTGGATGTGAAATATGACTCTTAAGGAAAATAAATTGCAAATACGATATTCACACTTTTTGAGTGGCAAATTCGCCCCTAATTTGTCATTCTAAGTGAAATATAACTCTTAAGGAAAATAAATTGCAAATACGATATTCACACTTTTTGAGTGGCAAATTTGCCCCTAATTTGTCAATCTAAGTGAAATATGACTCTTAAGGAAAATAAATTGCAAATACGATATTCACACTATTTGAGTGGCAAATTTGCCCCTAATTTTTATTTCGAAGTGAAATATGACTCTTAAGAAAAATAAGTTGCAAATACGATATTCACACTTTTTGAGAGGCAAATTTGCCCCTAATTTGTGATTCTAAGTGAAATATAACTCTTAAGGAAAATAAATTGCAAATACGATATTCACACTTTTAGAGTGGCAAATTTGCCCCTAATTTGTGATTCTAAGTGAAATATGACTCTTAAGGAAAATAAATTGCAAATACGATATTCACACTTTTTGAGTGGCAAATTTGCCCCTAATTTGTATTTCTAAATGAAATATGACTTTTAAGGAAAATAAATTGCAAATACGATATTCACACTTTTTGAGTGGCAAATTCGCCCCTAATTAGTATTTGGATGTGAAATATGACTCTTAAGTAAATAAATTGCAAATACGATATTCACACTTTTTAAGTGGCAAATTTGCCCCTAATTTGTGATTCTAAGTGAAATACAACTCTTAAGGAAAATAAACTGCAAATACGATATTCACACTTTTTGTGTGGCAAATTTGCCCCTAATTTGTGATTCTAAGTGAAATGTGACTCTTAAGGAAAATAAATTGCAAATACGATATTCACACTTTTTGAGTGGCAAATTTGCCCCTAATTTTTATTTCGAAGTGAAATATAACTCTTAATGAAAATAAATTGCAAATACGATATTCACACTTTTTGAGTAGCAAATTTGCCCCTAATTTGTATTTCTAAGTTAAATATGACTCTTAAGGAAAATAAATTGCAAATACGATATTCACACTTTTTGAGTGGCAAATTTGCCCCTATTTTGTATTTTGAAGTGAAATATGACTCTTAAGGAAAATAAATCGCAAATACGATATTCACACTTTTTGAGTGGCAAATTCGCCCCTAATTTGTCATTCTAAGTGAAATATAACTCTTAAATAAAATAAATTGAAAATACGATATTCACAATTTTAAAGTGGCAAATTTGCCCCTAATTTGTGATTCTAAGTGAAATATGACTCTTAAGGAAAATAAATTGCAAATACGATATTCACACTTTTTGAGTGGCAAATTTGCCCCTAATTTGTATTTCTAAATGAAATATGACTTTTAAGGAAAATAAATTGCAAATACGATATTCACACTTTTTGAGTGGCAAATTCGCCCCTAATTAGTATTTGGATGTGAAATATGACTCTTAAGTAAATAAATTGCAAATACGATATTCACACTTTTTAAGTGGCAAATTTGCCCCTAATTTGTGATTCTAAGTGAAATACAACTCTTAAGGAAAATAAACTGCAAATACGATATTCACACTTTTTGTGTGGCAAATTTGCCCCTAATTTGTGATTCTAAGTGAAATGTGACTCTTAAGGAAAATAAATTGCAAATACGATATTCACACTTTTTGAGTGGCAAATTTGCCCCTAATTTTTATTTCGAAGTGAAATATAACTCTTAATGAAAATAAATTGCAAATACGATATTCACACTTTTTGAGTAGCAAATTTGCCCCTAATTTGTATTTCTAAGTTAAATATGACTCTTAAGGAAAATAAATTGCAAATACGATATTCACACTTTTTGAGTGGCAAATTTGCCCCTAATTTGTATTTCGAAGTTAAATATGACTCTTAAGGAAAATAAATTGTAAATACGATATTCACACTTTTTGAGTGGCAAATTCGTCCCTAATTAGTATTTGGATGTGAAATATGACTCTTAAGTAAATAAATTGCAAATACGATATTCACACTTTTTGAGTGGCAAATTTGCCCCTAATTTGTGATTCTAAGTGAAATACAACTCTTAAGGAAAATAAACTGCAAATACGATATTCACACTTTTTGTGTGGCAAATTTGCCCCTAATTTGTAATTCTAAGTGAAATGTGACTTTTAAGGAAAATAAATTGCAAATACGATATTCACACTTTTTGAGTGGCAAATTTGCCCCTAATTTGTGATTCTAAGTGAAATATGACTCTTAAGGAAAATAAATTACAAATACGATATTCACACTTTTTGAGTGGCAAATTTGCCCCTAATTTGTATTTCTAAATGAAATATGACTTTTAAGGAAAATAAATTGCAAATACGATATTCACACTTTTTGAGTGGCAAATTCGCCCCTAATTAGTATTTGGATGTGAAATATGACTCTTAAGTAAATAAATTGCAAATACGATATTCACACTTTTTAAGTGGCAAATTTGCCCCTAATTTGTGATTCTAAGTGAAATACAACTCTTAAGGAAAATAAACTGCAAATACGATATTCACACTTTTTGTGTGGCAAATTTGCCCCTAATTTGTGATTCTAAGTGAAATGTGACTCTTAAGGAAAATAAATTGCAAATACGATATTCACACTTTTTGAGTGGCAAATTTGCCCCTAATTTTTATTTCGAAGTGAAATATAACTCTTAATGAAAATAAATTGCAAATACGATATTCACACTTTTTGAGTAGCAAATTTGCCCCTAATTTGTATTTCTAAGTTAAATATGACTCTTAAGGAAAATAAATTGCAAATACGATATTCACACTTTTTGAGTGGCAAATTTGCCCCTAATTTGTATTTCGAAGTTAAATATGACTCTTAAGGAAAATAAATTGTAAATACGATATTCACACTTTTTGAGTGGCAAATTCGTCCCTAATTAGTATTTGGATGTGAAATATGACTCTTAAGTAAATAAATTGCAAATACGATATTCACACTTTTTGAGTGGCAAATTTGCCCCTAATTTGTGATTCTAAGTGAAATACAACTCTTAAGGAAAATAAACTGCAAATACGATATTCACACTTTTTGTGTGGCAAATTTGCCCCTAATTTGTAATTCTAAGTGAAATGTGACTTTTAAGGAAAATAAATTGCAAATACGATATTCACACTTTTTGAGTGGCAAATTTGGCCATAATTTTTATTTAGAAGTGAAATATAACTCTTAATGAAAATAAATTGCAAATATGATATTCACACTTTTTGAGTAGCAAATTTGCCCCTAATTTGTATTTCGAAGTGAAATATAACTCTTAATGAAAATAAATTGCAAATACGATATTCACACTTTTTGAGTAGCAAATTTGCCCCTAATTTGTATTTCTAAGTTAAATATGACTCTTAAGGAAAATAAATTGCAAATACGATATTCACACTTTTTGAGTGGCAAATTTGCCCCTAATTTGTATTTCGAAGTTAAATATGACTCTTAAGGAAAATAAATTGTAAATACGATATTCACACTTTTTGAGTGGCAAATTCGTCCCTAATTAGTATTTGGATGTGAAATATGACTCTTAAGTAAATAAATTGCAAATACGATATTCACACTTTTTAAGTGGCAAATTTGCCCCTAATTTGTGATTCTAAGTGAAATACAACTCTTAAGGAAAATAAACTGCAAATACGATATTCACACTTTTTGTGTGGCAAATTTGCCCCTAATTTGTGATTCTAAGTGAAATGTGACTCTTAAGGAAAATAAATTGCAAATACGATATTCACACTTTTTGAGTGGCAAATTTGCCCCTAATTTTTATTTCGAAGTGAAATATAACTCTTAATGAAAATAAATTGCAAATACGATATTCACACTTTTTGAGTAGCAAATTTGCCCCTAATTTGTATTTCTAAGTTAAATATGACTCTTAAGGAAAATAAATTGCAAATACGATATTCACACTTTTTGAGTGGCAAATTTGCCCCTAATTTGTATTTCGAAGTTAAATATGACTCTTAAGGAAAATAAATTGTAAATACGATATTCACACTTTTTGAGTGGCAAATTCGTCCCTAATTAGTATTTGGATGTGAAATATGACTCTTAAGTAAATAAATTGCAAATACGATATTCACACTTTTTGAGTGGCAAATTTGCCCCTAATTTGTGATTCTAAGTGAAATACAACTCTTAAGGAAAATAAACTGCAAATACGATATTCACACTTTTTGTGTGGCAAATTTGCCCCTAATTTGTAATTCTAAGTGAAATGTGACTTTTAAGGAAAATAAATTGCAAATACGATATTCACACTTTTTGAGTGGCAAATTTGCCCCTAATTTGTGATTCTAAGTGAAATATGACTCTTAAGGAAAATAAATTGCAAATACGATATTCACACTTTTTGAGTGGCAAATTTGCCCCTAATTTGTATTTCTAAATGAAATATGACTTTTAAGGAAAATAAATTGCAAATACGATATTCACACTTTTTGAGTGGCAAATTCGCCCCTAATTAGTATTTGGATGTGAAATATGACTCTTAAGTAAATAAATTGCAAATACGATATTCACACTTTTTAAGTGGCAAATTTGCCCCTAATTTGTGATTCTAAGTGAAATACAACTCTTAAGGAAAATAAACTGCAAATACGATATTCACACTTTTTGTGTGGCAAATTTGCCCCTAATTTGTGATTCTAAGTGAAATGTGACTCTTAAGGAAAATAAATTGCAAATACGATATTCACACTTTTTGAGTGGCAAATTTGCCCCTAATTTTTATTTCGAAGTGAAATATAACTCTTAATGAAAATAAATTGCAAATACGATATTCACACTTTTTGAGTAGCAAATTTGCCCCTAATTTGTATTTCTAAGTTAAATATGACTCTTAAGGAAAATAAATTGCAAATACGATATTCACACTTTTTGAGTGGCAAATTTGCCCCTAATTTGTATTTCGAAGTTAAATATGACTCTTAAGGAAAATAAATTGTAAATACGATATTCACACTTTTTGAGTGGCAAATTCGTCCCTAATTAGTATTTGGATGTGAAATATGACTCTTAAGTAAATAAATTGCAAATACGATATTCACACTTTTTGAGTGGCAAATTTGCCCCTAATTTGTGATTCTAAGTGAAATACAACTCTTAAGGAAAATAAACTGCAAATACGATATTCACACTTTTTGTGTGGCAAATTTGCCCCTAATTTGTAATTCTAAGTGAAATGTGACTTTTAAGGAAAATAAATTGCAAATACGATATTCACACTTTTTGAGTGGCAAATTTGGCCATAATTTTTATTTAGAAGTGAAATATAACTCTTAATGAAAATAAATTGCAAATATGATATTCACACTTTTTGAGTAGCAAATTTGCCCCTAATTTGTATTTCGAAGTGAAATATAACTCTTAATGAAAATAAATTGCAAATACGATATTCACACTTTTTGAGTAGCAAATTTGCCCCTAATTTGTATTTCGAAGTTAAATATGACTCTTAAGGAAAATAAATTGCAAATACGATATTCACACTTTTTGAGTGGCAAATTCGTCCCTAATTAGTATTTGGATGTGAAATATGACTCTTAAGGAAAATAAATTGCAAATACGATATTCACACTTTTTGAGTGGCAAATTTGCCCCTAATTTGTCATTCTAAGTGAAATATAACTCTTAAATAAAATAAATTGAAAATACGATATTCACAATTTTAAAGTGGCAAATTTGCCCCTAATTTGTGATTCTAAGTGAAATATGACTCTTAAGGAAAATAAATTGCAAATACGATATTCACACTATTTGAGTGGCAAATTTGCCCCAAATTTTTATTTCGAAGTGAAATATGACTCTTAAGAAAAATAAGTTGCAAATACGATATTCACACTTTTTGAGAGGCAAATTTGCCCCTAATTTGTGATTCTAAGTGAAATATAACTCTTAAGGAAAATAAATTGCAAATACGATATTCACACTTTTAGAGTGGCAAATTTGCCCCTAATTTGTGATTCTAAGTGAAATATGACTCTTAAGGAAAATAAATTGCAAATACGATATTCACACTTTTTGAGTGGCAAATTTGCCCCTAATTTGTATTTCTAAATGAAATATGACTTTTATGGAAAATAAATTGCAAATACGATATTCACACTTTTTGAGTGGCAAATTCGCCCCTAATTAGTATTTGGATGTGAAATATGACTCTTAAGTAAATAAATTGCAAATACGATATTCACACTTTTTAAGTGGCAAATTTGCCCCTAATTTGTGATTCTAAGTGAAATACAACTCTTAAGGAAAATAAACTGCAAATACGATATTCACACTTTTTGTGTGGCAAATTTGCCCCTAATTTGTGATTCTAAGTGAAATGTGACTCTTAAGGAAAATAAATTGCAAATACGATATTCACACTTTTTGAGTGGCAAATTTGCCCCTAATTTTTATTTCGAAGTGAAATATAACTCTTAATGAAAATAAATTGCAAATACGATATTCACACTTTTTGAGTGGCAAATTTGCCCCTAATTTGTATTTGGATGTGAAATATGACTCTTACGGAAAATAAATTGCAAATACGATACTCACACTTTTTGAGTGGCAATTTTGCCCCTAATTTGTGATTCTAAGTGAAATACAAATCTTAAGGAAAATAAACTGCAAATACGATATTCACACTTTTTAAGTGGCAAATTTGCCTCTAATTTGTGATTCTAAGTGAAATGTGACTCTTAAGGAAAATAAATTGCAAATACGATATTCACACTTTTTGAGTGGCAAATTTGCCCCTTATTTGTATTTCGAAGTGAAATATAACTCTTAATGAAAATAAATTGCAAATACGATATTCACACTTTTTGAGTAGCAAATTTGCCCCTAATTTGTATTTCTGAGTGAAATATGACTCTTAAGGAAAATAAATTGCAAATACGATATTCACACTTTTTAAGTGGCAAATTTGCCCCTAATTTGTATTTCGAAGTTAAATATGACTCTTAAGGAAAATAAATTGTAAATACGATATTCACACTTTTTGAGTGGCAAATTCGTCCCTAATTAGTATTTGGATGTGAAATATGACTCTTAAGTAAATAAATTGCAAATACGATATTCACACTTTTTGAGTGGCAAATTTGCCCCTAATTTGTGATTCTAAGTGAAATACAACTCTTAAGGAAAATAAACTGCAAATACGATATTCACACTTTTTGTGTGGCAAATTTGCCCCTAATTTGTAATTCTAAGTGAAATGTGACTTTTAAGGAAAATAAATTGCAAATACGATATTCACACTTTTTGAGTGGCAAATTTGGCCATAATTTTTATTTAGAAGTGAAATATAACTCTTAATGAAAATAAATTGCAAATATGATATTCACACTTTTTGAGTAGCAAATTTGCCCCTAATTTGTATTTCGAAGTGAAATATGACTCTTAAGGAAAATAAGTTGCAAATACGATATTCACACTTTTTGAGTGGCAAATTTGCCCCTAATTTGAATTTCGAAGTCAAATATGACTCTTAAGGAAAATAAGTTGCAAATACGATATTCACACTTTTTGAGTGGCAAATTCGCCCCTAATTAGTATTTGGATGTGAAATATGACTCTTAAGGAAAATAAATTGCAAATACGATATTCACACTTTTTGAGTAGCAAATTTGCCCCTAATTTGTAATTCTAAGTGAAATATAACTCTTAAGGAAAATAAATTGCAAATACGATATTCACACTTTTTGAGTGGCAAATTTGCCCCTAATTTGTCAATCTAAGTGAAATATGACTCTTAAGGAAAATAAATTGCAAATACGATATTCACACTATTTGAGTGGCAAATTTGCCCCTAATTTTTATTTCGAAGTGAAATATGACTCTTAAGAAAAATAAGTTGCAAATACGATATTCACACTTTTTGAGAGGCAAATTTGCCCCTAATTTGTGATTCTAAGTGAAATATAACTCTTAAGGAAAATAAATTGCAAATACGATATTCACACTTTTAGAGTGGCAAATTTGCCCCTAATTTGTGATTCTAAGTGAAATATGACTCTTAAGGAAAATAAATTGCAAATACGATATTCACACTTTTTGAGTGGCAAATTTGCCCCTAATTT
The DNA here is from genome assembly GCA_949592205.1 of Helichrysum umbraculigerum. NCBI lineage: Eukaryota > Viridiplantae > Streptophyta > Magnoliopsida > Asterales > Asteraceae > Helichrysum > Helichrysum umbraculigerum. The sequence continues at coordinate 112,479,475 of CATIUR010000003.1, read as the reverse complement.
GTATTTCTAAATGAAATATGACTTTTAAGGAAAATAAATTGCAAATACGATATTCACACTTTTTGAGTGGCAAATTCGCCCCTAATTAGTATTTGGATGTGAAATATGACTCTTAAGTAAATAAATTGCAAATACGATATTCACACTTTTTAAGTGGCAAATTTGCCCCTAATTTGTGATTCTAAGTGAAATACAACTCTTAAGGAAAATAAACTGCAAATACGATATTCACACTTTTTGTGTGGCAAATTTGCCCCTAATTTGTGATTCTAAGTGAAATGTGACTCTTAAGGAAAATAAATTGCAAATACGATATTCACACTTTTTGAGTGGCAAATTCGCCCCTAATTAGTATTTGGATGTGAAATATGACTCTTAAGGAAAATAAAGTGCAAATACGATATTCACACTTTTTGAGTAGCAAATTTGCCCCTAATTTGTATTTCTAAGTTAAATATGACTCTTAAGGAAAATAAATTGCAAATACGATATTCACACTTTTTGAGTGGCAAATTTGCCCCTAATTTGAATTTCGAAGTGAAATATGACTCTTAAGGAAAATAAGTTGTAAATACGATATTCACACTTTTTGAGTGGCAATTCGCCCCTAATTAGTATTTGGATGTGAAATATGACTCTTAAGGAAAATAAATTGCAAATACGATATTTACACTTTTTGAGTGGCAAATTTGCCCCTAATTTGTGATTCTAAGTGAAATATAACTCTTAAAGAAAATAAATTGCAAATACGATATTCACACTTTTTGAGTGGCAAATTTGCCCTTAATTTGTATTTCTAAGTGAAATATGACTCTTAAGGAAAATAAATTGCAAATACGATATTCACACTATTTGAGTGACAAATTTGCCCCTAATTTTTATTTCGAAGTGAAATATGACTCTTAAGAAAAATAAGTTGCAAATACGATATTCACACTTTTTGAGAGGCAAATTTGTCCCTAATTTGTGATTCTAAGTGAAATATAACTCTTAAGGAAAATAAATTGCAAATACGATATTCACACTTTTAGAGTGGCAAATTTGCCCCTAATTTGTGATTCTAAGTGAAATATGACTCTTAAGGAAAATAAATTGCAAATACGATATTCACACTTTTTGAGTGGCAAATTTGCCCCTAATTTGTATTTCTAAGTGAAATATGACTCTTAAGGAAAATAAATTGCAAATACGATATTCATACTTTTTGAGTGGCAAATTCGCCCCTAATTTGGAATTGGATGTGAAATATGACTCTTAAGTATAATAAATTGCAAATACGATATTCACACTTTTTTAGTGGCAAATTTGCCCCTAATTTGTGATTCTAAGTGAAATATAACTCTTAAGGAAAATAAATTGCAAATACGATATTCACACTTTTTGAGTGGCAAATTTGCCCCTAATTTGTATTTTGAAGTGAAATATGACTTTTAAGGAAAATAAATTGTAAATACGATATTCACACTTTTTGAGTGGCAAATTCGCCCCTAATTAGTATTTGGATGTGAAATATGACTCTTAAGTAAATAAATTGCAAATACGATATTCACACTTTTTAAGTGGCAAATTTGCCCCTAATTTGTGATTCTAAGTGAAATACAACTCTTAAGGAAAATAAACTGCAAATACGATATTCACACTTTTTGTGTGGCAAATTTGCCCCTAATTTGTGATTCTAAGTGAAATGTGACTCTTTAGGAAAATAAATTGCAAATACGATATTCACACTTTTTGAGTGGCAAATTTGCCCCTAATTTTTATTTCGAAGTGAAATATAACTCTTAATGAAAATAAATTGCAAATACGATATTCACACTTTTTGAGTGGCAAATTTGCCCCTAATTTGTATTTCTAAATGAAATATGACTCTTAAGGAAAATAAATTGCAAATACGATATTCACACTTTTTGAGTGGCAAATTCGCCCCTAATTTGTATTTGGATGTGAAATATGACTCTTACGGAAAATAAATTGCAAATACGATACTCACACTTTTTGAGTGGCAATTTTGCCCCTAATTTGTGATTCTAAGTGAAATACAAATCTTAAGGAAAATAAACTGCAAATACGATATTCACACTTTTTAAGTGGCAAATTTGCCTCTAATTTGTGATTCTAAGTGAAATGTGACTCTTAAGGAAAATAAATTGCAAATACGATATTCACACTTTTTGAGTGGCAAATTTGCCCCTTATTTGTATTTCGAAGTGAAATATAACTCTTAATGAAAATAAATTGCAAATACGATATTCACACTTTTTGAGTAGCAAATTTGCCCCTAATTTGTATTTCTGAGTGAAATATGACTCTTAAGGAAAATAAATTGCAAATACGATATTCACACTTTTTAAGTGGCAAATTTGCCCCTAATTTGTATTTCGAAGTTAAATATGACTCTTAAGGAAAATAAATTGTAAATACGATATTCACACTTTTTGAGTGGCAAATTCGTCCCTAATTAGTATTTGGATGTGAAATATGACTCTTAAGTAAATAAATTGCAAATACGATATTCACACTTTTTGAGTGGCAAATTTGCCCCTAATTTGTGATTCTAAGTGAAATACAACTCTTAAGGAAAATAAACTGCAAATACGATATTCACACTTTTTGTGTGGCAAATTTGCCCCTAATTTGTAATTCTAAGTGAAATGTGACTTTTAAGGAAAATAAATTGCAAATACGATATTCACACTTTTTGAGTGGCAAATTTGGCCATAATTTTTATTTAGAAGTGAAATATAACTCTTAATGAAAATAAATTGCAAATATGATATTCACACTTTTTGAGTAGCAAATTTGCCCCTAATTTGTATTTCGAAGTGAAATATGACTCTTAAGGAAAATAAGTTGCAAATACGATATTCACACTTTTTGAGTGGCAAATTTGCCCCTAATTTGAATTTCGAAGTCAAATATGACTCTTAAGGAAAATAAGTTGCAAATACGATATTCACACTTTTTGAGTGGCAAATTCGCCCCTAATTAGTATTTGGATGTGAAATATGACTCTTAAGGAAAATAAATTGCAAATACGATATTCACACTTTTTGAGTGGCAAATTTGCCCCTAATTTTTATTTCGAAGTGAAATATAACTCTTAATGAAAATAAATTGCAAATACGATATTCACACTTTTTGAGTGGCAAATTTGCCCCTAATTTGTATTTCTAAATGAAATATGACTCTTAAGGAAAATAAATTGCAAATACGATATTCACACTTTTTGAGTGGCAAATTCGCCCCTAATTTGTATTTGGATGTGAAATATGACTCTTACGGAAAATAAATTGCAAATACGATACTCACACTTTTTGAGTGGCAATTTTGCCCCTAATTTGTGATTCTAAGTGAAATACAAATCTTAAGGAAAATAAACTGCAAATACGATATTCACACTTTTTAAGTGGCAAATTTGCCTCTAATTTGTGATTCTAAGTGAAATGTGACTCTTAAGGAAAATAAATTGCAAATACGATATTCACACTTTTTGAGTGGCAAATTTGCCCCTTATTTGTATTTCGAAGTGAAATATAACTCTTAATGAAAATAAATTGCAAATACGATATTCACACTTTTTGAGTGGCAAATTCGCCCCTAATTAGTATTTGGATGTGAAATATGACTCTTAAGTAAATAAATTGCAAATACGATATTCACACTTTTTAAGTGGCAAATTTGCCCCTAATTTGTGATTCTAAGTGAAATACAACTCTTAAGGAAAATAAACTGCAAATACGATATTCACACTTTTTGTGTGGCAAATTTGCCCCTAATTTGTGATTCTAAGTGAAATGTGACTCTTAAGGAAAATAAATTGCAAATACGATATTCACACTTTTTGAGTGGCAAATTCGCCCCTAATTAGTATTTGGATGTGAAATATGACTCTTAAGGAAAATAAAGTGCAAATACGATATTCACACTTTTTGAGTAGCAAATTTGCCCCTAATTTGTATTTCTAAGTTAAATATGACTCTTAAGGAAAATAAATTGCAAATACGATATTCACACTTTTTGAGTGGCAAATTTGCCCCTAATTTGAATTTCGAAGTGAAATATGACTCTTAAGGAAAATAAGTTGTAAATACGATATTCACACTTTTTGAGTGGCAATTCGCCCCTAATTAGTATTTGGATGTGAAATATGACTCTTAAGGAAAATAAATTGCAAATACGATATTTACACTTTTTGAGTGGCAAATTTGCCCCTAATTTGTGATTCTAAGTGAAATATAACTCTTAAAAAAAATAAATTGCAAATACGATATTCACACTTTTTGAGTGGCAAATTTGCCCTTAATTTGTATTTCTAAGTGAAATATGACTCTTAAGGAAAATAAATTGCAAATACGATATTCACACTATTTGAGTGACAAATTTGCCCCTAATTTTTATTTCGAAGTGAAATATGACTCTTAAGAAAAATAAGTTGCAAATACGATATTCACACTTTTTGAGAGGCAAATTTGTCCCTAATTTGTGATTCTAAGTGAAATATAACTCTTAAGGAAAATAAATTGCAAATACGATATTCACACTTTTAGAGTGGCAAATTTGCCCCTAATTTGTGATTCTAAGTGAAATATGACTCTTAAGGAAAATAAATTGCAAATACGATATTCACACTTTTTGAGTGGCAAATTTGCCCCTAATTTGTATTTCTAAGTGAAATATGACTGTTAAGGAAAATAAATTGCAAATACGATATTCACACTTTTTGAGTGGCAAATTCGCCCCTAATTTGGAATTGGATGTGAAATATGACTCTTAAGTATAATAAATTGCAAATACGATATTCACACTTTTTTAGTGGCAAATTTGCCCCTAATTTGTGATTCTAAGTGAAATATGACTCTTAAGGAAAATAAATTGCAAATACGATATTCACACTTTTTGAGTGGCAAATTTGCCCCTAATTTGTATTTTGAAGTGAAATATGACTTTTAAGGAAAATAAATTGTAAATACGATATTCACACTTTTTGAGTGGCAAATTCGCCCCTAATTAGTATTTGGATGTGAAATATGACTCTTAAGTAAATAAATTGCAAATACGATATTCACACTTTTTAAGTGGCAAATTTGCCCCTAATTTGTGATTCTAAGTGAAATACAACTCTTAAGGAAAATAAACTGCAAATACGATATTCACACTTTTTGTGTGGCAAATTTGCCCCTAATTTGTGATTCTAAGTGAAATGTGACTCTTAAGGAAAATAAATTGCAAATACGATATTCACACTTTTTGAGTGGCAAATTTGCCCCTAATTTTTATTTCGAAGTGAAATATAACTCTTAATGAAAATAAATTGCAAATACGATATTCACACTTTTTGAGTAGCAAATTTGCCCCTAATTTGTATTTCTAAGTGAAATATGACTCTTAAGGAAAATAAATTGCAAATACGATATTCACACTTTTTGAGTGGCAAATTTGCCCCTAATTTGAATTTCGAAGTGAAATATGACTCTTAAGGAAAATAAGTTGTAAATACGATATTCACACTTTTTGAGTGGCAATTCGCCCCTAATTAGTATTTGGATGTGAAATATGACTCTTAAGGAAAATAAATTGCAAATACGATATTCACACTTTTTGAGTGGCAAATTTGCCCCTAATTTGTGATTCTAAGTGAAATATAACTCTTAAAGAAAATAAATTGCAAATACGATATTCACACTTTTTGAGTGGCAAATTTGCCCTTAATTTGTATTTCTAAGTGAAATATGACTCTTAAGGAAAATAAATTGCAAATACGATATTCACACTATTTGAGTGACAAATTTGCCCCTAATTTTTATTTCGAAGTGAAATATGACTCTTAAGAAAAATAAGTTGCAAATACGATATTCACACTTTTTGAGAGGCAAATTTGTCCCTAATTTGTGATTCTAAGTGAAATATAACTCTTAAGGAAAATAAATTGCAAATACGATATTCACACTTTTAGAGTGGCAAATTTGCCCCTAATTTGTGATTCTAAGTGAAATATGACTCTTAAGGAAAATAAATTGCAAATACGATATTCACACTTTTTGAGTGGCAAATTTGCCCCTAATTTGTATTTCTAAGTGAAATATGACTGTTAAGGAAAATAAATTGCAAATACGATATTCACACTTTTTGAGTGGCAAATTCGCCCCTAATTTGGAATTGGATGTGAAATATGACTCTTAAGTATAATAAATTGCAAATACGATATTCACACTTTTTTAGTGGCAAATTTGCCCCTAATTTGTGATTCTAAGTGAAATATGACTCTTAAGGAAAATAAATTGCAAATACGATATTCACACTTTTTGAGTGGCAAATTTGCCCCTAATTTGTATTTTGAAGTGAAATATGACTTTTAAGGAAAATAAATTGTAAATACGATATTCACACTTTTTGAGTGGCAAATTCGCCCCTAATTAGTATTTGGATGTGAAATATGACTCTTAAGTAAATAAATTGCAAATACGATATTCACACTTTTTAAGTGGCAAATTTGCCCCTAATTTGTGATTCTAAGTGAAATACAACTCTTAAGGAAAATAAACTGCAAATACGATATTCACACTTTTTGTGTGGCAAATTTGCCCCTAATTTGTGATTCTAAGTGAAATGTGACTCTTAAGGAAAATAAATTGCAAATACGATATTCACACTTTTTGAGTGGCAAATTTGCCCCTAATTTTTATTTCGAAGTGAAATATAACTCTTAATGAAAATAAATTGCAAATACGATATTCACACTTTTTGAGTAGCAAATTTGCCCCTAATTTGTATTTCTAAGTGAAATATGACTCTTAAGGAAAATAAATTGCAAATACGATATTCACACTTTTTGAGTGGCAAATTTGCCCCTAATTTGAATTTCGAAGTGAAATATGACTCTTAAGGAAAATAAGTTGTAAATACGATATTCACACTTTTTGAGTGGCAATTCGCCCCTAATTAGTATTTGGATGTGAAATATGACTCTTAAGGAAAATAAATTGCAAATACGATATTCACACTTTTTGAGTGGCAAATTTGCCCCTAATTTGTGATTCTAAGTGAAATATAACTCTTAAAGAAAATAAATTGCAAATACGATATTCACACTTTTTGAGTGGCAAATTTGCCCTTAATTTGTATTTCTAAGTGAAATATGACTCTTAAGGAAAATAAATTGCAAATACGATATTCACACTATTTGAGTGACAAATTTGCCCCTAATTTTTATTTCGAAGTGAAATATGACTCTTAAGAAAAATAAGTTGCAAATACGATATTCACACTTTTTGAGAGGCAAATTTGTCCCTAATTTGTGATTCTAAGTGAAATATAACTCTTAAGGAAAATAAATTGCAAATACGATATTCACACTTTTAGAGTGGCAAATTTGCCCCTAATTTGTGATTCTAAGTGAAATATGACTCTTAAGGAAAATAAATTGCAAATACGATATTCACACTTTTTGAGTGGCAAATTTGCCCCTAATTTGTATTTCTAAGTGAAATATGACTGTTAAGGAAAATAAATTGCAAATACGATATTCACACTTTTTGAGTGGCAAATTCGCCCCTAATTTGGAATTGGATGTGAAATATGACTCTTAAGTATAATAAATTGCAAATACGATATTCACACTTTTTTAGTGGCAAATTTGCCCCTAATTTGTGATTCTAAGTGAAATATGACTCTTAAGGAAAATAAATTGCAAATACGATATTCACACTTTTTGAGTGGCAAATTTGCCCCTAATTTGTATTTTGAAGTGAAATATGACTTTTAAGGAAAATAAATTGTAAATACGATATTCACACTTTTTGAGTGGCAAATTCGCCCCTAATTAGTATTTGGATGTGAAATATGACTCTTAAGTAAATAAATTGCAAATACGATATTCACACTTTTTAAGTGGCAAATTTGCCCCTAATTTGTGATTCTAAGTGAAATACAACTCTTAAGGAAAATAAACTGCAAATACGATATTCACACTTTTTGTGTGGCAAATTTGCCCCTAATTTGTGATTCTAAGTGAAATGTGACTCTTAAGGAAAATAAATTGCAAATACGATATTCACACTTTTTGAGTGGCAAATTTGCCCCTAATTTTTATTTCGAAGTGAAATATAACTCTTAATGAAAATAAATTGCAAATACGATATTCACACTTTTTGAGTAGCAAATTTGCCCCTAATTTGTATTTCTAAGTGAAATATGACTCTTAAGGAAAATAAATTGCAAATACGATATTCACACTTTTTGAGTGGCAAATTTGCCCCTAATTTGAATTTCGAAGTGAAATATGACTCTTAAGGAAAATAAGTTGTAAATACGATATTCACACTTTTTGAGTGGCAATTCGCCCCTAATTAGTATTTGGATGTGAAATATGACTCTTAAGGAAAATAAATTGCAAATACGATATTCACACTTTTTGAGTGGCAAATTTGCCCCTAATTTGTGATTCTAAGTGAAATATGACTCTTAAGGAAAATAAATTGCAAATACGATATTCACACTTTTTGAGTGGCAAATTTGCCCCTAATTTGAATTTCGAAGTGAAATATGACTCTTAAGGAAAATAAATTGCAAATACGATATTCACACTTTTTAAGTGGCAAATTTGCCCCTAATTTGTGATTCTAAGTGAAATACAACTCTTAAGGAAAATAAACTGCAAATACGATATTCACACTTTTTGTGTGGCAAATTTGCCCCTAATTTGTGATTCTAAGTGAAATGTGACTCTTTAGGAAAATAAATTGCAAATACGATATTCACACTTTTTGAGTGGCAAATTTGCCCCTAATTTTTATTTCGAAGTGAAATATAACTCTTAATGAAAATAAATTGCAAATACGATATTCACACTTTTTGAGTGGCAAATTTGCCCCTAATTTGTATTTCTAAATGAAATATGACTCTTAAGGAAAATAAATTGCAAATACGATATTCACACTTTTTGAGTGGCAAATTCGCCCCTAATTTGTATTTGGATGTGAAATATGACTCTTACGGAAAATAAATTGCAAATACGATACTCACACTTTTTGAGTGGCAATTTTGCCCCTAATTTGTGATTCTAAGTGAAATACAAATCTTAAGGAAAATAAACTGCAAATACGATATTCACACTTTTTAAGTGGCAAATTTGCCTCTAATTTGTGATTCTAAGTGAAATGTGACTCTTAAGGAAAATAAATTGCAAATACGATATTCACACTTTTTGAGTGGCAAATTTGCCCCTTATTTGTATTTCGAAGTGAAATATAACTCTTAATGAAAATAAATTGCAAATACGATATTCACACTTTTTGAGTAGCAAATTTGCCCCTAATTTGTATTTCTGAGTGAAATATGACTCTTAAGGAAAATAAATTGCAAATACGATATTCACACTTTTTAAGTGGCAAATTTGCCCCTAATTTGTATTTCGAAGTTAAATATGACTCTTAAGGAAAATAAATTGTAAATACGATATTCACACTTTTTGAGTGGCAAATTCGTCCCTAATTAGTATTTGGATGTGAAATATGACTCTTAAGTAAATAAATTGCAAATACGATATTCACACTTTTTGAGTGGCAAATTTGCCCCTAATTTGTGATTCTAAGTGAAATACAACTCTTAAGGAAAATAAACTGCAAATACGATATTCACACTTTTTGTGTGGCAAATTTGCCCCTAATTTGTAATTCTAAGTGAAATGTGACTTTTAAGGAAAATAAATTGCAAATACGATATTCACACTTTTTGAGTGGCAAATTTGGCCATAATTTTTATTTAGAAGTGAAATATAACTCTTAATGAAAATAAATTGCAAATATGATATTCACACTTTTTGAGTAGCAAATTTGCCCCTAATTTGTATTTCGAAGTGAAATATGACTCTTAAGGAAAATAAGTTGCAAATACGATATTCACACTTTTTGAGTGGCAAATTTGCCCCTAATTTGAATTTCGAAGTCAAATATGACTCTTAAGGAAAATAAGTTGCAAATACGATATTCACACTTTTTGAGTGGCAAATTCGCCCCTAATTAGTATTTGGATGTGAAATATGACTCTTAAGGAAAATAAATTGCAAATACGATATTCACACTTTTTGAGTAGCAAATTTGCCCCTAATTTGTATTTCTAAGTTAAATATGACTCTTAAGGAAAATAAATTGCAAATACGATATTCACACTTTTTGAGTGGCAAATTTGCCCCTAATTTGAATTTCGAAGTGAAATATGACTCTTAAGGAAAATAAGTTGTAAATACGATATTCACACTTTTTGAGTGGCAATTCGCCCCTAATTAGTATTTGGATGTGAAATATGACTCTTAAGGAAAATAAATTGCAAATACGATATTTACACTTTTTGAGTGGCAAATTTGCCCCTAATTTGTGATTCTAAGTGAAATATAACTCTTAAAAAAAATAAATTGCAAATACGATATTCACACTTTTTGAGTGGCAAATTTGCCCTTAATTTGTATTTCTAAGTGAAATATGACTCTTAAGGAAAATAAATTGCAAATACGATATTCACACTATTTGAGTGACAAATTTGCCCCTAATTTTTATTTCGAAGTGAAATATGACTCTTAAGAAAAATAAGTTGCAAATACGATATTCACACTTTTTGAGAGGCAAATTTGTCCCTAATTTGTGATTCTAAGTGAAATATAACTCTTAAGGAAAATAAATTGCAAATACGATATTCACACTTTTAGAGTGGCAAATTTGCCCCTAATTTGTGATTCTAAGTGAAATATGACTCTTAAGGAAAATAAATTGCAAATACGATATTCACACTTTTTGAGTGGCAAATTTGCCCCTAATTTGTATTTCTAAGTGAAATATGACTGTTAAGGAAAATAAATTGCAAATACGATATTCACACTTTTTGAGTGGCAAATTCGCCCCTAATTTGGAATTGGATGTGAAATATGACTCTTAAGTATAATAAATTGCAAATACGATATTCACACTTTTTTAGTGGCAAATTTGCCCCTAATTTGTGATTCTAAGTGAAATATGACTCTTAAGGAAAATAAATTGCAAATACGATATTCACACTTTTTGAGTGGCAAATTTGCCCCTAATTTGTATTTTGAAGTGAAATATGACTTTTAAGGAAAATAAATTGTAAATACGATATTCACACTTTTTGAGTGGCAAATTCGCCCCTAATTAGTATTTGGATGTGAAATATGACTCTTAAGTAAATAAATTGCAAATACGATATTCACACTTTTTAAGTGGCAAATTTGCCCCTAATTTGTGATTCTAAGTGAAATACAACTCTTAAGGAAAATAAACTGCAAATACGATATTCACACTTTTTGTGTGGCAAATTTGCCCCTAATTTGTGATTCTAAGTGAAATGTGACTCTTAAGGAAAATAAATTGCAAATACGATATTCACACTTTTTGAGTGGCAAATTTGCCCCTAATTTTTATTTCGAAGTGAAATATAACTCTTAATGAAAATAAATTGCAAATACGATATTCACACTTTTTGAGTAGCAAATTTGCCCCTAATTTGTATTTCTAAGTGAAATATGACTCTTAAGGAAAATAAATTGCAAATACGATATTCACACTTTTTGAGTGGCAAATTTGCCCCTAATTTGAATTTCGAAGTGAAATATGACTCTTAAGGAAAATAAGTTGTAAATACGATATTCACACTTTTTGAGTGGCAATTCGCCCCTAATTAGTATTTGGATGTGAAATATGACTCTTAAGGAAAATAAATTGCAAATACGATATTCACACTTTTTGAGTGGCAAATTTGCCCCTAATTTGTGATTCTAAGTGAAATATAACTCTTAAAGAAAATAAATTGCAAATACGATATTCACACTTTTTGAGTGGCAAATTTGCCCTTAATTTGTATTTCTAAGTGAAATATGACTCTTAAGGAAAATAAATTGCAAATACGATATTCACACTATTTGAGTGACAAATTTGCCCCTAATTTTTATTTCGAAGTGAAATATGACTCTTAAGAAAAATAAGTTGCAAATACGATATTCACACTTTTTGAGAGGCAAATTTGTCCCTAATTTGTGATTCTAAGTGAAATATAACTCTTAAGGAAAATAAATTGCAAATACGATATTCACACTTTTAGAGTGGCAAATTTGCCCCTAATTTGTGATTCTAAGTGAAATATGACTCTTAAGGAAAATAAATTGCAAATACGATATTCACACTTTTTGAGTGGCAAATTTGCCCCTAATTTGTATTTCTAAGTGAAATATGACTGTTAAGGAAAATAAATTGCAAATACGATATTCACACTTTTTGAGTGGCAAATTCGCCCCTAATTTGGAATTGGATGTGAAATATGACTCTTAAGTATAATAAATTGCAAATACGATATTCACACTTTTTTAGTGGCAAATTTGCCCCTAATTTGTGATTCTAAGTGAAATATGACTCTTAAGGAAAATAAATTGCAAATACGATATTCACACTTTTTGAGTGGCAAATTTGCCCCTAATTTGTATTTTGAAGTGAAATATGACTTTTAAGGAAAATAAATTGTAAATACGATATTCACACTTTTTGAGTGGCAAATTCGCCCCTAATTAGTATTTGGATGTGAAATATGACTCTTAAGTAAATAAATTGCAAATACGATATTCACACTTTTTAAGTGGCAAATTTGCCCCTAATTTGTGATTCTAAGTGAAATACAACTCTTAAGGAAAATAAACTGCAAATACGATATTCACACTTTTTGTGTGGCAAATTTGCCCCTAATTTGTGATTCTAAGTGAAATGTGACTCTTAAGGAAAATAAATTGCAAATACGATATTCACACTTTTTGAGTGGCAAATTTGCCCCTAATTTTTATTTCGAAGTGAAATATAACTCTTAATGAAAATAAATTGCAAATACGATATTCACACTTTTTGAGTAGCAAATTTGCCCCTAATTTGTATTTCTAAGTGAAATATGACTCTTAAGGAAAATAAATTGCAAATACGATATTCACACTTTTTGAGTGGCAAATTTGCCCCTAATTTGAATTTCGAAGTGAAATATGACTCTTAAGGAAAATAAGTTGTAAATACGATATTCACACTTTTTGAGTGGCAATTCGCCCCTAATTAGTATTTGGATGTGAAATATGACTCTTAAGGAAAATAAATTGCAAATACGATATTCACACTTTTTGAGTGGCAAATTTGCCCCTAATTTGTGATTCTAAGTGAAATATAACTCTTAAAGAAAATAAATTGCAAATACGATATTCACACTTTTTGAGTGGCAAATTTGCCCTTAATTTGTATTTCTAAGTGAAATATGACTCTTAAGGAAAATAAATTGCAAATACGATATTCACACTTTTTAAGTGGCAAATTTGCCCCTAATTTGTGATTCTAAGTGAAATACAACTCTTAAGGAAAATAAACTGCAAATACGATATTCACACTTTTTGTGTGGCAAATTTGCCCCTAATTTGTGATTCTAAGTGAAATGTGACTCTTTAGGAAAATAAATTGCAAATACGATATTCACACTTTTTGAGTGGCAAATTTGCCCCTAATTTTTATTTCGAAGTGAAATATAACTCTTAATGAAAATAAATTGCAAATACGATATTCACACTTTTTGAGTGGCAAATTTGCCCCTAATTTGTATTTCTAAATGAAATATGACTCTTAAGGAAAATAAATTGCAAATACGATATTCACACTTTTTGAGTGGCAAATTCGCCCCTAATTTGTATTTGGATGTGAAATATGACTCTTACGGAAAATAAATTGCAAATACGATACTCACACTTTTTGAGTGGCAATTTTGCCCCTAATTTGTGATTCTAAGTGAAATACAAATCTTAAGGAAAATAAACTGCAAATACGATATTCACACTTTTTAAGTGGCAAATTTGCCTCTAATTTGTGATTCTAAGTGAAATGTGACTCTTAAGGAAAATAAATTGCAAATACGATATTCACACTTTTTGAGTGGCAAATTTGCCCCTTATTTGTATTTCGAAGTGAAATATAACTCTTAATGAAAATAAATTGCAAATACGATATTCACACTTTTTGAGTAGCAAATTTGCCCCTAATTTGTATTTCTGAGTGAAATATGACTCTTAAGGAAAATAAATTGCAAATACGATATTCACACTTTTTAAGTGGCAAATTTGCCCCTAATTTGTATTTCGAAGTTAAATATGACTCTTAAGGAAAATAAATTGTAAATACGATATTCACACTTTTTGAGTGGCAAATTCGTCCCTAATTAGTATTTGGATGTGAAATATGACTCTTAAGTAAATAAATTGCAAATACGATATTCACACTTTTTGAGTGGCAAATTTGCCCCTAATTTGTGATTCTAAGTGAAATACAACTCTTAAGGAAAATAAACTGCAAATACGATATTCACACTTTTTGTGTGGCAAATTTGCCCCTAATTTGTAATTCTAAGTGAAATGTGACTTTTAAGGAAAATAAATTGCAAATACGATATTCACACTTTTTGAGTGGCAAATTTGGCCATAATTTTTATTTAGAAGTGAAATATAACTCTTAATGAAAATAAATTGCAAATATGATATTCACACTTTTTGAGTAGCAAATTTGCCCCTAATTTGTATTTCGAAGTGAAATATGACTCTTAAGGAAAATAAGTTGCAAATACGATATTCACACTTTTTGAGTTGCAAATTTGCCCCTAATTTGAATTTCGAAGTCAAATATGACTCTTAAGGAAAATAAGTTGCAAATACGATATTCACACTTTTAGAGTGGCAAATTCGCCCCTAATTAGTATTTGGATGTGAAATATGACTCTTAAGGAAAATAAATTGCAAATACGATATTCACACTTTTTGAGTGGCAAATTTGCCCCTAATTTTTATTTCGAAGTGAAATATAACTCTTAATGAAAATAAATTGCAAATACGATATTCACACTTTTTGAGTGGCAAATTTGCCCCTAATTTGTATTTCTAAATGAAATATGACTCTTAAGGAAAATAAATTGCAAATACGATATTCACACTTTTTGAGTGGCAAATTCGCCCCTAATTTGTATTTGGATGTGAAATATGACTCTTACGGAAAATAAATTGCAAATACGATACTCACACTTTTTGAGTGGCAATTTTGCCCCTAATTTGTGATTCTAAGTGAAATACAAATCTTAAGGAAAATAAACTGCAAATACGATATTCACACTTTTTAAGTGGCAAATTTGCCTCTAATTTGTGATTCTAAGTGAAATGTGACTCTTAAGGAAAATAAATTGCAAATACGATATTCACACTTTTTGAGTGGCAAATTTGCCCCTTATTTGTATTTCGAAGTGAAATATAACTCTTAATGAAAATAAATTGCAAATACGATATTCACACTTTTTGAGTGGCAAATTCGCCCCTAATTAGTATTTGGATGTGAAATATGACTCTTAAGTAAATAAATTGCAAATACGATATTCACACTTTTTAAGTGGCAAATTTGCCCCTAATTTGTGATTCTAAGTGAAATACAACTCTTAAGGAAAATAAACTGCAAATACGATATTCACACTTTTTGTGTGGCAAATTTGCCCCTAATTTGTGATTCTAAGTGAAATGTGACTCTTAAGGAAAATAAATTGCAAATACGATATTCACACTTTTTGAGTGGCAAATTCGCCCCTAATTAGTATTTGGATGTGAAATATGACTCTTAAGGAAAATAAAGTGCAAATACGATATTCACACTTTTTGAGTAGCAAATTTGCCCCTAATTTGTATTTCTAAGTTAAATATGACTCTTAAGGAAAATAAATTGCAAATACGATATTCACACTTTTTGAGTGGCAAATTTGCCCCTAATTTGAATTTCGAAGTGAAATATGACTCTTAAGGAAAATAAGTTGTAAATACGATATTCACACTTTTTGAGTGGCAATTCGCCCCTAATTAGTATTTGGATGTGAAATATGACTCTTAAGGAAAATAAATTGCAAATACGATATTTACACTTTTTGAGTGGCAAATTTGCCCCTAATTTGTGATTCTAAGTGAAATATAACTCTTAAAAAAAATAAATTGCAAATACGATATTCACACTTTTTGAGTGGCAAATTTGCCCTTAATTTGTATTTCTAAGTGAAATATGACTCTTAAGGAAAATAAATTGCAAATACGATATTCACACTATTTGAGTGACAAATTTGCCCCTAATTTTTATTTCGAAGTGAAATATGACTCTTAAGAAAAATAAGTTGCAAATACGATATTCACACTTTTTGAAAGGCAAATTTGTCCCTAATTTGTGATTCTAAGTGAAATATAACTCTTAAGGAAAATAAATTGCAAATACGATATTCACACTTTTAGAGTGGCAAATTTGCCCCTAATTTGTGATTCTAAGTGAAATATGACTCTTAAGGAAAATAAATTGCAAATACGATATTCACACTTTTTGAGTGGCAAATTTGCCCCTAATTTGTATTTCTAAGTGAAATATGACTGTTAAGGAAAATAAATTGCAAATACGATATTCACACTTTTTGAGTGGCAAATTCGCCCCTAATTTGGAATTGGATGTGAAATATGACTCTTAAGTATAATAAATTGCAAATACGATATTCACACTTTTTTAGTGGCAAATTTGCCCCTAATTTGTGATTCTAAGTGAAATATGACTCTTAAGGAAAATAAATTGCAAATACGATATTCACACTTTTTGAGTGGCAAATTTGCCCCTAATTTGTATTTTGAAGTGAAATATGACTTTTAAGGAAAATAAATTGTAAATACGATATTCACACTTTTTGAGTGGCAAATTCGCCCCTAATTAGTATTTGGATGTGAAATATGACTCTTAAGTAAATAAATTGCAAATACGATATTCACACTTTTTAAGTGGCAAATTTGCCCCTAATTTGTGATTCTAAGTGAAATACAACTCTTAAGGAAAATAAACTGCAAATACGATATTCACACTTTTTGTGTGGCAAATTTGCCCCTAATTTGTGATTCTAAGTGAAATGTGACTCTTAAGGAAAATAAATTGCAAATACGATATTCACACTTTTTGAGTGGCAAATTTGCCCCTAATTTTTATTTCGAAGTGAAATATAACTCTTAATGAAAATAAATTGCAAATACGATATTCACACTTTTTGAGTAGCAAATTTGCCCCTAATTTGTATTTCTAAGTGAAATATGACTCTTAAGGAAAATAAATTGCAAATACGATATTCACACTTTTTGAGTGGCAAATTTGCCCCTAATTTGAATTTCGAAGTGAAATATGACTCTTAAGGAAAATAAGTTGTAAATACGATATTCACACTTTTTGAGTGGCAATTCGCCCCTAATTAGTATTTGGATGTGAAATATGACTCTTAAGGAAAATAAATTGCAAATACGATATTCACACTTTTTGAGTGGCAAATTTGCCCCTAATTTGTGATTCTAAGTGAAATATAACTCTTAAAGAAAATAAATTGCAAATACGATATTCACACTTTTTGAGTGGCAAATTTGCCCTTAATTTGTATTTCTAAGTGAAATATGACTCTTAAGGAAAATAAATTGCAAATACGATATTCACACTATTTGAGTGACAAATTTGCCCCTAATTTTTATTTCGAAGTGAAATATGACTCTTAAGAAAAATAAGTTGCAAATACGATATTCACACTTTTTGAGAGGCAAATTTGTCCCTAATTTGTGATTCTAAGTGAAATATAACTCTTAAGGAAAATAAATTGCAAATACGATATTCACACTTTTAGAGTGGCAAATTTGCCCCTAATTTGTGATTCTAAGTGAAATATGACTCTTAAGGAAAATAAATTGCAAATACGATATTCACACTTTTTGAGTGGCAAATTTGCCCCTAATTTGTATTTCTAAGTGAAATATGACTCTTAAGGAAAATAAATTGCAAATACGATATTCACACTTTTTGAGTGGCAAATTCGCCCCTAATTTGGATTTGGATGTGAAATATGACTCTTAAGTAAAATAAATTGCAAATACGATATTCACACTTTTTTAGTGGCAAATTTGCCCCTAATTTGTGATTCTAAGTGAAATATAACTCTTAAGGAAAATAAATTGCAAATACGATATTCACACTTTTTGAGTGGCAAATTTGCCCCTAATTTGTATTTTGAAGTGAAATATGACTTTTAAAGAAAATAAGTTGCAAATACGATATTCACACTTTTTGAGTGGCAAATTCGCCCCTAATTAGTATTTGGATGTGAAATATGACTCTTAAGGAAAATAAAGTGCAAATACGATATTCACACTTTTTGAGTTGCAAATTTGCCCCTAATTTGTGATTCTAAGTGAAATATGACTCTTAAGGAAAATAAATTGCAAATACGATATTCACACTTTTTGAGTGGCAAATTTGCCCCTTATTTGTATTTCGAAGTGAAATATAACTCTTAATGAAAATAAATTGCAAATACGATATTCACACTTTTTGAGTAGCAAATTTGCCCCTAATTTGTATTTCTAAGTGAAATATGACTCTTAAGGAAAATAAAATGCAAATACGATATTCACACTTTTTGAGTGGCAAATTTGCCCCTAATTTGTATTTCAAAGTTAAATATGACTCTTAAGGAAAATAAGTTGCAAATACGATATTCACACTTTTTGAATAGCAAATTCGCCCCTAATTAGTATTTGGATGTGAAATATGACTCTTAAGGAAAATAAAGTGCAAATATGATATTCACACTTTTTGAGTTGCAAATTTGCCCCTAATTTGTGATTCTAAGTGAAATATGACTCTTAAGGAAAATAAGTTGTAAATACGATATTCACACTTTTTGAGTGGCAAATTTGCCCCTAATTTGTATTTCTAAGTGAAATATGACTCTTAAGGAAAATAAATTGCAAATACGATATTCACACTTTTTGAGTGGCAAATTCGCCCCTAATTTGGATTTGGATGTGAAATATGACTCTTAAGGAAAATAAATTGCAAATACGATATTCACACTTTTTGAGTGGCAAATTTGCCCCTAATTAGTGATTCTAAATGAAATATAACTCTTAAGGAAAATAAATTGCAAATACGATATTCACACTTTTTGAGTGGCAAATTTGCCCCTAATTTGTGATTCTAAGTGAAATATGACTCTTAAGGAAAATAAGTTGTAAATACGATATTCACACTTTTTGAGTGGCAAATTTGCCCCTAATTTGTATTTCTAAGTGAAATATGACTCTTAAGGAAAATAAATTGCAAATACGATATTCACACTTTTTGAGTGGCAAATTTGCCCCTAATTAGTGATTCTAAGTGAAATAAAACTCTTAAGGAAAATAAATTGTAAATACGATATTCACACTTTTTGAGTGGCAAATTTGCCCCTAATTTGTATTTTGAAGTGAAATATGACTCTTAAGGAAAATAAATTGTAAATACGATATTCACACTTTTTGAGTGGCAAATTCGCCCCTAATTAGTATTTGGATGTGAAATATGACTCTTAAGTAAATAAATTGCAAATACGATATTCACACTCTTTGAGTGGCAAATTTGCCCCTAATTTGTGATTCTAAGTGAAATACAACTCTTAAGGAAAATAAACTGCAAATACGATATTCACACTTTTTGTGTGGCAAATTTGCCCCTAATTTGTAATTCTAAGTGAAATGTGACTCTTAAGGAAAATAAATTGCAAATACGATATTCACACTTTTTGAGTGGCAAATTCGCCCCTAATTTGGATTTGGATGTGAAATATGACTCTTAAGGAAAATAAATTGCAAATACGATATTCACACTTTTTGAGTGGCAAATTTGCCCCTAATTAGTGATTCTAAGTGAAATATAACTCTTAAGGAAAATAAATTGCAAATACGATATTCACACTTTTTGAGTGGCAAATTTGCCCCTAATTTGTGATTCTAAGTGAAATATGACTCTTAAGGAAAATAAGTTGTAAATACGATATTCACACTTTTTGAGTGGCAAATTTGCCCCTAATTTGTATTTCTAAGTGAAATATGACTCTTAAGGAAAATAAATTGCAAATACGATATTCACACTTTTTGAGTGGCAAATTTGCCCCTAATTAGTGATTCTAAGTGAAATAAAACTCTTAAGGAAAATAAATTGTAAATACGATATTCACACTTTTTGAGTGGCAAATTTGCCCCTAATTTGTATTTTGAAGTGAAATATGACTCTTAAGGAAAATAAATTGTAAATACGATATTCACACTTTTTGAGTGGCAAATTCGCCCCTAATTAGTATTTGGATGTGAAATATGACTCTTAAGTAAATAAATTGCAAATACGATATTCACACTCTTTGAGTGGCAAATTTGCCCCTAATTTGTGATTCTAAGTGAAATACAACTCTTAAGGAAAATAAACTGCAAATACGATATTCACACTTTTTGTGTGGCAAATTTGCCCCTAATTTGTAATTCTAAGTGAAATGTGACTCTTAAGGAAAATAAATTGCAAATACGATATTCACACTTTTTGAGTGGCAAATTTGCCCCTAATTTTTATTTCGAAGTGAAATATAACTCTTAATGAAAATAAATTGCAAATACGATATTCACACTTTTTGAGTAGCAAATTTGCCCCTAATTTGTATTTCTAAGTGAAATATGACTCTTAAGGAAAATAAATTGCAAATACGATATTCACACTTTTTGAGTGGCAAATTTGCCCCTAATTTGAATTTCGAAGTGAAATATGACTCTTAAGGAAAATAAGTTGCAAATACGATATTCACACTTTTTGAGTAGCAAATTCGCCCCTAATTAGTATTTGGATGTGAAATATGACTCTTAAGGAAAATAAAGTGCAAATACGATATTCACACTTTTTGAGTTGCAAATTTGCCCCTAATTTGTGATTCTATGTGAAATATGACTCTTAAGGAAAATAAGTTGTAAATACGATATTCACACTTTTTGAGTGGCAAATTTGCCCCTAATTTGTATTTCTAAGTGAAATATGACTCTTAAGGAAAATAAATTGCAAATACGATATTCACACTTTTTGAGTGGCAAATTTGCCCCTAATTTTTATTTCGAAGTGAAATATGACTCTTAAGAAAAATAAGTTGCAAATACGATATTCACACTTTTTGAGAGGCAAATTTGTCGCTAATTTGTGATTCTAAGTGAAATATAACTCTTATGAAAAATAAATTGTAAATACGATATTCACACTTTTAGAGTGGCAAATTTGCCCCTAATTTGTGATTCTAAGTGAAATATGACTCTTAAGGAAAATAAATTGCAAATACGATATTCACAATTTTTGAGTGGCAAATTTGCCCCTAATTTGTATTTTGAAGTGAAATATGACTTTTAAGGAAAATAAATTGTAAATACGATATTCACACTTTTTAAGTGGCAAATTCGCCCCTAATTAGTATTTGGATGTGAAATATGACCCTTAAGTAAATAAATTGCAAATACGATATTCACACTTTTTAAGTGGCAAATTTGCCCCTAATTTGTGATTCTAAGTGAAATACAACTCTTAAGGAAAATAAACTGCAAATACGATATTCACACTTTTTGTGTGGCAAATTTGCCCCTAATTTGTGATTCTAAGTGAAATGTGACTCTTAAGGAAAATAAATTGCAAATACGATATTCACACTTTTTGAGTGGCAAATTTGCCCCTAATTTTTATTTCGAAGTGAAATATAACTCTTAATGAAAATAAATTGCAAATACGATATTCACACTTTTTGAGTAGCAAATTTGCCCATAATTTGTATTTCTAAGTGAAATATGACTCTTAAGGAAAATAAATTGCAAATACGATATTCACACTTTTTGAGTGGCAAATTTGCCCCTAATTTGAATTTCGAAGTGAAATATGACTCTTAAGGAAAATAAGTTGCAAATACGATATTCACACTTTTTGAGTGGCAAATTCGCCCCTAATTAGTATTTGGATGTGAAATATGACTCTTAAGGAAAAATAAATTGCAAATACGATATTCACACTTTTTGAGTGGCAAATTTGCCCCTAATTTGTGATTCTAAGTGAAATATAACTCTTAAGGAAAATAAATTGCAAATACGATATTCACACTTTTTGAGAGACAAATTTGCCCCTAATTTGTATTTTGAAGTGAAATATGACTCTTAAGGAAAATAAATTGTAAATACGATATTCACACTTTTTGAGTGGCAAATTCGCCCCTAATTAGTATTTGGATGTGAAATATGACTCTTAAGTAAATAAATTGCAAATACGATATTCACACTTTTTGAGTGGCAAATTTGCCCCTAATTTGTGATTCTAAGTGAAATACAACTCTTAAGGAAAATAAACTGCAAATACGATATTCACACTTTTTGTGTGGCAAATTTGCCCCTAATTTGTAATTTTAAGTGAAATGTGACTCTTAAGTAAAATAAATTGTAAATACGATATTCACACTTTTTGAGTGGCAAATTTGCCCCTAATTTTTATTTCGAAGTGAAATATAACTCTTAATGAAAATAAATTGCAAATACGATATTCACACTTTTTGAGTAGCAAATTTGCCCCTAATTTGTATTTCTAAGTGAAATATGACTCTTAAGGAAAATAAATTGCAAATACGATATTCACACTTTTTGAGTGGCAAATTTGCCCCTAATTTGAATTTCGAAGTAAAATATGACTCTTAAGGAAAATAAGTTGTAAATACGATATTCACACTTTTTGAGTGGCAAATTCGCCCCTAATTAGTATTTGGACGTGAAATATGACTCTTAAGGAAAATAAATTGCAAATACGATATTCACACTTTTTGAGTGGCAAATTTGCCCCTAATTTGTGATTCTAAGTGAAATATAACTCTTAAAGAAAATAAATTGCAAATACGATATTCACACTTTTTGAGTGGCAAATTTGCCCTTAATTTGTATTTCTATGTGAAATATGACTCTTAAGGAAAATAAATCGCAAATACGATATTCACACTATTTGAGTGACAAATTTGCCCCTAATTTTTATTTCGAAGTGAAATATGACTCTTAAGAAAAATAAGTTGCAAATACGATATTCACACTTTTTGAGAGGCAAATTTGTCCCTAATTTGTGATTCTAAGTGAAATATAACTCTTAAGGAAAATAAATTGCAAATACGATATTCACACTTTTAGAGTGGCAAATTTGCCCCTAATTTGTGATTCTAAGTGAAATATGACTCTTAAGGAAAATAAATTGCAAATACGATATTCACACTTTTTGAGTGGCAAATTTGCCCTAATTTGTATTTCAAAGTTAAATATGACTCTTAAGGAAAATAAGTTGCAAATACGATATTCACACTTTTTGAGTAGCAAATTCGGCCCTAATTTGTATTTCAAAGTTAAATATGACTCTTAAGGAAAATAAGTTGCAAATACGATATTCACACTTTTTGAGTAGCAAATTCGCCCCTAATTAGTATTTGGATGTGAAATATGACTCTTAAGGAAAATAAAGTGCAAATACGATATTCACACTTTTTGAGTTGCAAATTTGCCCCTAATTTGAATTTCGAAGTGAAATATGACTCTTAAGGAAAATAAGTTGCAAATACGATATTCACACTTTTTGAGTGGCAAATTCGCCCCTAATTAGTATTTGGATGTGAAATATGACTCTTAAGGAAAATAAAGTTCAAATACGATAATCACACTTTTTGAGTTGCAAATTTGCCCCTAATTTGTGATTCTAAGTGAAATATGACTCTTAAGGAAAATAAATTGCAAATACGATATTCACACTTTTTGAGTGGCAAATTTGCCCCTTATTTGTATTTCGAAGAGAAATATAACTCTTAATGAAAATAAATTGCAAATATGATATTCACACTTTTTGAGTAGCAAATTTGCCCCTAATTTGTATTTCTAAGTGAAATATGATTCTTAAGGAAAATAAAATGCAAATACGATATTCACACTTTTTGAGTGGCAAATTTGCCCCTAATTTGTATTTCAAAGTTAAATATGACTCTTAAGGAAAATAAGTTGCAAATACGATATTCACACTTTTTGAGTAGCAAATTCGCCCCTAATTAGTATTTGGATGTGAAATATGACTCTTAAGGAAAATAAAGTGCAAATACGATATTCACACTTTTTGAGTTGCAAATTTGCCCCTAATTTGTGATTCTAAGTGAAATATGACTCTTAAGGAAAATAAGTTGTAAATACGATATTCACACTTTTTGAGTGGCAAATTTGCCCCTAATTTGTATTTCTAAGTGAAATATGACTCTTAAGGAAAATAAATTGCAAATACGATATTCACACTTTTTGAGTGGCAAATTCGCCCCTAATTTTGATTTGGATGTGAAATATGACTCTTAAGGAAAATAAATTGCAAATACGATATTCACACTTTTAGAGTGGCAAATTTGCCCCTAATTAGTGATTCTAAGTGAAATATAACTCTTAAGGAAAATAAATTGCAAATACGATATTCACACTTTTTGAGTGGCAAATTTGCCCCTAATTTGTGATTCTAAGTGAAATATGACTCTTAAGGAAAATAAGTTGTAAATACGATATTCACACTTTTTGAGTGGCAAATTTGCCCCTAATTTGTATTTCTAAGTGAAATATGACTCTTAAGGAAAATAAATTGCAAATACGATATTCACACTTTTTGAGTGGCAAATTTGCCCCTAATTAGTGATTCTAAGTGAAATATAACTCTTAAGGAAAATAAATTGTAAATACGATATTCACACTTTTTGAGTGGCAAATTTTCCCCTAATTTGTATTTTGAAGTGAAATATGACTCTTAAGGAAAATAAATTGTAAATACGATATTCACACTTTTTGAGTGGCAAATTCGCCCCTAATTAGTATTTGGATGTGAAATATGACTCTTAAGTAAATAAATTGCAAATACGATATTCACACTCTTTGAGTGGCAAATTTGCCCCTAATTTGTGATTCTAAGTGAAATACAACTCTTAAGGAAAATAAACTGCAAATACGATATTCACACTTTTTGTGTGGCAAATTTGCCCCTAATTTGTAATTCTAAGTGAAATGTGACTCTTAAGGAAAATAAATTGCAAATACGATATTCACACTTTTTGAGTGGCAAATTTGCCTCTAATTTTTATTTCGAAGTGAAATATAACTCTTAATGAAAATAAATTGCAAATACGATATTCACACTTTTTGAGTAGCAAATTTGCCCCTAATTTGTATTTCTAAGTGAAATATGACTCTTAAGGAAAATAAATTGCAAATACGATATTCACACTATTTGAGTGACAAATTTGCCCCTAATTTTTATTTCGAAGTGAAATATGACTCTTAAGAAAAATAAGTTGCAAATACGATATTCACACTTTTTGAGAGGCAAATTTGTCCCTAATTTGTGATTCTAAGTGAAATATAACTCTTAAGGAAAATAAATTGCAAATACGATATTCACACTTTTAGAGTGGCAAATTTGCCCCTAATTTGTGATTCTAAGTGAAATATGACTCTTAAGGAAAATAAATTGCAAATACGATATTCACACTTTTTGAGTGGCAAATTTGCCCTAATTTGTATTTCAAAGTTAAATATGACTCTTAAGGAAAATAAGTTGCAAATACGATATTCACACTTTTTGAATAGCAAATTCGGCCCTAATTTGTATTTCAAAGTTAAATATGACTCTTAAGGAAAATAAGTTGCAAATACGATATTCACACTTTTTGAGTAGCAAATTCGCCCCTAATTAGTATTTGGATGTGAAATATGACTCTTAAGGAAAATAAAGTGCAAATACGATATTCACACTTTTTGAGTTGCAAATTTGCCCCTAATTTGAATTTCGAAGTGAAATATGACTCTTAAGGAAAATAAGTTGCAAATACGATATTCACACTTTTTGAGTGGCAAATTCGCCCCTAATTAGTATTTGGATGTGAAATATGACTCTTAAGGAAAATAAAGTTCAAATACGATATTCACACTTTTTGAGTTGCAAATTTGCCCCTAATTTGTGATTCTAAGTGAAATATGACTCTTAAGGAAAATAAATTGCAAATACGATATTCACACTTTTTGAGTGGCAAATTTGCCCCTTATTTGTATTTCGAAGTGAAATATAACTCTTAATGAAAATAAATTGCAAATATGATATTCACACTTTTTGAGTAGCAAATTTGCCCCTAATTTGTATTTCTAAGTGAAATATGATTCTTAAGGAAAATAAAATGCAAATACGATATTCACACTTTTTGAGTGGCAAATTTGCCCCTTATTTGTATTTCAAAGTTAAATATGACTCTTAAGGAAAATAAGTTGCAAATACGATATTCACACTTTTTGAGTAGCAAATTCGCCCCTAATTAGTATTTGGATGTGAAATATGACTCTTAAGGAAAATAAAGTGCAAATACGATATTCACACTTTTTGAGTTGCAAATTTGCCCCTAATTTGTGATTCTAAGTGAAATATGACTCTTAAGGAAAATAAGTTGTAAATACGATATTCACACTTTTTGAGTGGCAAATTTGCCCCTAATTTGTATTTCTAAGTGAAATATGACTCTTAAGGAAAATAAATTGCAAATACGATATTCACACTTTTTGAGTGGCAAATTCGCCCCTAATTTTGATTTGGATGTGAAATATGACTCTTAAGGAAAATAAATTGCAAATACGATATTCACACTTTTAGAGTGGCAAATTTGCCCCTAATTAGTGATTCTAAATGAAATATAACTCTTAAGGAAAATAAATTGCAAATACGATATTCACACTTTTTGAGTGGCAAATTTGCCTTTAATTTGTGATTCTAAGTGAAATATGACTCTTAAGGAAAATAAGTTGTAAATACGATATTCACACTTTTTGAGTGGCAAATTTGCCCCTAATTTGTATTTCTAAGTGAAATATGACTCTTAAGGAAAATAAATTGCAAATACGATATTCACACTTTTTGAGTGGCAAATTTGCCCCTAATTAGTGATTCTAAGTGAAATATAACTCTTAAGGAAAATAAATTGTAAATACGATATTCACACTTTTTGAGTGGCAAATTTTCCCCTAATTTGTATTTTGAAGTGAAATATGACTCTTAAGGAAAATAAATTGTAAATACGATATTCACACTTTTTGAGTGGCAAATTCGCCCCTAATTAGTATTTGGATGTGAAATATGACTCTTAAGTAAATAAATTGCAAATACGATATTCACACTCTTTGAGTGGCAAATTTGCCCCTAATTTGTGATTCTAAGTGAAATACAACTCTTAAGGAAAATAAACTGCAAATACGATATTCACACTTTTTGTGTGGCAAATTTGCCCCTAATTTGTAATTCTAAGTGAAATGTGACTCTTAAGGAAAATAAATTGCAAATACGATATTCACACTTTTTGAGTGGCAAATTTGCCCCTAATTTTTATTTCGAAGTGAAATATAACTCTTAATGAAAATAAATTGCAAATACGATATTCACACTTTTTGAGTAGCAAATTTGCCCCTAATTTGTATTTCTAAGTGAAATATGACTCTTAAGGAAAATAAATTGCAAATACGATATTCACACTTTTTGAGTGGCAAATTTGCCCCTAATTTGAATTTCGAAGTGAAATATGACTCTTAAGGAAAATAAGTTGCAAATACGATATTCACACTTTTTGAGTAGCAAATTCGCCCCTAATTAGTATTTGGATGTGAAATATGACTCTTAAGGAAAATAAAGTGCAAATACGATATTCACACTTTTTGAGTTACAAATTTGCCCCTAATTTGTGATTCTATGTGAAATATGACTCTTATGGAAAATAAGTTGTAAATACGATATTCACACTTTTTGAGTGGCAAATTTGCCCCTAATTTGTATTTCTAAGTGAAATATGACTCTTAAGGAAAATAAATTGCAAATACGATATTCACACTTTTTGAGTGGCAAATTTGCCCCTAATTTTTATTTCGAAGTGAAATATGACTCTTAAGAAAAATAAGTTGCAAATACGATATTCACACTTTTTGAGAGGCAAATTTGTCGCTAATTTGTGATTCTAAGTGAAATATAACTCTTAAGAAAAATAAATTGTAAATACGATATTCACACTTTTAGGGTGGCAAATTTGCCCCTAATTTGTGATTCTAAGTGAAATATGACTCTTAAGGAAAATAAATTGCAAATACGATATTCACAATTTTTGAGTGGCAAATTTGCCCCTAATTTGTATTTTGAAGTGAAATATGACTTTTAAGGAAAATAAATTGTAAATACGATATTCACACTTTTTGAGTGGCAAATTCGCCCCTAATTAGTATTTGGATGTGAAATATGACTCTTAAGTAAATAAATTGCAAATACGATATTCACACTTTTTAAGTGGCAAATTTGCCCCTAATTTGTGATTCTAAGTGAAATACAACTCTTAAGGAAAATAAACTGCAAATACGATATTCACACTTTTTGTGTGGCAAATTTGCCCCTAATTTGTGATTCTAAGTGAAATGTGACTCTTAAGGAAAATAAATTGCAAATACGATATTCACACTTTTTGAGTGGCAAATTTGCCCCTAATTTTTATTTCGAAGTGAAATATAACTCTTAATGAAAGTAAATTGCAAATACGATATTCACACTTTTTGAGTAGCAAATTTGCCCCTAATTTGTATTTCTAAGTGAAATATGACTCTTAAGGAAAATAAATTGCAAATACGATATTCACACTTTTTGAGTGGCAAATTTACCCCTAATTTGAATTTCGAAGTGAAATATGACTCTTAAGGAAAATAAGTTGCAAATACGATATTCACACTTTTTGAGTGGCAAATTCGCCCCTAATTAGTATTTGGATGTGAAATATGACTCTTAAGGAAAATAAATTGCAAATACGATATTCACACTTTTTGAGTGGCAAATTTGCCCCTAATTTGTGATTCTAAGTGAAATATAACTCTTAAGGAAAATAAATTGCAAATACGATATTCACACTTTTTGAGAGACAAATTTGCCCCTAATTTGTATTTTGAAGTGAAATATGACTCTTAAGGAAAATAAATTGTAAATACGATATTCACACTTTTTGAGTGGCAAATTCGCCCCTAATTAGTATTTGGATGTGAAATATGACTCTTAAGTAAATAAATTCCAAATACGATATTCACACTTTTTGAGTGGCAAATTTGCCCCTAATTTGTGATTCTAAGTGAAATACAACTCTTAAGGAAAATAAACTGCAAATACGATATTCACACTTTTTGTGTGGCAAATTTGCCCCTAATTTGTAATTTTAAGTGAAATGTGACTCTTAAGTAAAATAAATTGTAAATACGATATTCACACTTTTTGAGTGGCAAATTTGCCCCTAATTTTTATTTCGAAGTGAAATATAACTCTTAATGAAAATAAATTGCAAATACGATATTCACACTTTTTGAGTAGCAAATTTGCCCCTAATTTGTATTTCTAAGTGAAATATGACTCTTAAGGAAAATAAATTGCAAATACGATATTCACACTTTTTGAGTGGCAAATTTGCCCCTAATTTGAATTTCGAAGTGAAATATGACTCTTAAGGAAAATAAGTTGCAAATACGATATTCACACTTTTTGAGTAGCAAATTCGCCCCTAATTAGTATTTGGATGTGAAATATGACTCTTAAGGAAAATAAAGTGCAAATACGATATTCACACTTTTTGAGTTGCAAATTTGCCCCTAATTTGTGATTCTATGTGAAATATGACTCTTAAGGAAAATAAGTTGTAAATACGATATTCACACTTTTTGAGTGGCAAATTTGCCCCTAATTTGTATTTCTAAGTGAAATATGACTCTTAAGGAAAATAAATTGCAAATACGATATTCACACTTTTTGAGTGGCAAATTTGCCCCTAATTTTTATTTCGAAGTGAAATATGACTCTTAAGAAAAATAAGTTGCAAATACGATATTCACACTTTTTGAGAGGCAAATTTGTCGCTAATTTGTGATTCTAAGTGAAATATAACTCTTAAGAAAAATAAATTGTAAATACGATATTCACACTTTTAGAGTGGCAAATTTGCACCTAATTTGTGATTCTAAGTGAAATATGACTTTTAAGGAAAATAAATTGCAAATACGATATTCACAATTTTTGAGTGGCAAATTTACCCCTAATTTGTATTTTTAAGTGAAATATGACTCTTAAGGAAAATAAATTGCAAATACGATATTCACACTTTTTGAGTGGCAAATTCGCCCCTAATTTGGATTTGGATGTGAAATATGACTCTTAAGTAAAATAAATTGCAAATACGATATTCACACTTTTTTAGTGGCAAATTTGCCCCTAATTTGTGATTCTAAGTGAAATATAACTCTTAAGGAAAATAAATTGCAAATACGATATTCACACTTTTTGAGTGGCAAATTTGCCCCTAATTTGTATTTTGAAGTGAAATATGACTTTTAAGGAAAATAAATTGTAAATACGATATTCACACTTTTTGAGTGGCAAATTCGCCCCTAATTAGTATTTGGATGTGAAATATGACTCTTAAGTAAATAAATTGCAAATACGATATTCACACTTTTTAAGTGGCAAATTTGCCCCTAATTTGTGATTCTAAGTGAAATACAACTCTTAAGGAAAATAAACTGCAAATACGATATTCACACTTTTTGAGTAGCAAATTCGCCCCTAATTTGTATTTCTAAGTGAAATATGACTCTTAAGGAAAATAAATTGCAAATACGATATTCACACTTTTTGAGTGGCAAATTTGCCCCTAATTTATGATTTTAAGTGAAATACTACTTTTAAGGAAAATAAATTGCAAATACGATATTCACACTTTTTGAGTGGCAAATTTGCCCCTAATTTGTGATTCTAAGTGAAATATGACTCTTAAGGAAAATAAATTGAAAATACGATATTTACACTTTTTGAGTGGCAAATTTGCCCCTAATTTGTGATTATAAGTGAAAAATAACTCTTAAGGAAAATAAATTGCAAATATGATATTCACACTTTTTGAGTGGCAAATTTGCCCCTAATTTTTGATTCTAAGTTAAATATGACTCTTAAGGAAAAATAAATTGCAAATACGATATTCTCATTTTTGAGTGACAAATTTGCCCCTAATTTGTATTTCTAAGTGAAATATGACTCTTAAGGAAAATAAATTGCAAATACGAAATTCACACTTTTTGAGTGACAAATTTGCCCCTGTTTTGTATTTCTAAGTGAAATATGACTCTTAAGATAAATAAATTGCAAATACGATATTCACACTTTTTGATTGGCAAATTTGCCCAAATTTGTATTTCGAAGTGAAATATAATCTTAAGGAAAATATGTTGCAAATACGATATTCACACTTTTTGAGTGGCAAATTCGCCCCTAATTTGTGATTCTAAGTGAAATATGACTCTTAAGGAAATAAATTGCAAATACGATATTCACACTTTTTGAGTGGCAAATTTGCCCCTAATTTGTATTTTGAAGTGAAATCTGACTCTTAAGAAAAATAAATTGCAAATACGATATTCACAATTTTTGAGTGGCAAATTCGCCCCTAATTAGTATTTGGATGTGAAATATGACTCTTAAGGAGAATAAATTGCAAATGCGATATTCAAACTTTTTGAGTGGCAAATTTGCCCCTAATTTGTGATTCTAAGTGAAATACTACTCTTAAGGAAAATAAATTGCAAATACGATATTCACACTTTTTGAGTGGCAAATTTTTCCCTAATTTGTATTTCTAAGTGAAATATGACTCTTAAGGAAAATAAATTGCAAATACGATATTCACACTTTTTGAGTGGCAAATTTGCCCCTAATTTGTATTTTTAAGTGAAATATGACTCTTAAGGAAAATGAATTGCAAATACGATATTCACACTTTTTGATGGGCAAATTTGCCCAAATTTGTATTTCGAAGTGAAATATAATCTTAAGGAAAATAAGTTGCAAATACGATATTCACACTTTTTGAGTGGCAAATTCGCCCCTAATTTGTGATTATAAGTGAAATATGACTCTTAAGGAAAATAAATTGCTAATACGATATTCACACTTTTTGAGTGGCAAATTTGCCCCTAATTTGTGATTTTAAGTGAAATATGAGTCTTAAGGAAAATAAATTGCAAATACGATATTCACACTTTTTGAGTGGCAAATTTGCCCCTAATTTGTATTTCTAAGTGAAATATGACTCTTAAGGAAAATAAATTGCAAATACGATATTCACACTTTTTGAGTGGCAAATTTGCCCCTAATTTGTATTTCTAAGTGAAATATGACTCTTAAAGAAAATAAATTGCAAATACAATATTCACACTTTTTGATTGGCAAATTTGCCCAAATTTGTATTTCGAAGTGAAATATAATCTTAAGGAAAATAAGTTGCAAATACGATATTCACACTTTTTGAGTGGCAAATTCGCTCCTAATTTGTGATTCTAAGTGAAATATGACTCTTAAGGAAATAAATTGCAAATACGATATTCACACTTTTTGAGTGGCAAATTTGCCCCTAATTTGTATTTTGAAGTGAAATATGACTCTTAAGGAAAATAAATTTGCAAATACGATATTCACACTTTTTGAGTGGCAAATTTGCCCCTAATTTATGATTTTAAGTGAAATACTACTCTTAAGGAAAATAAATTGCAAATACGATATTCACACTTTTTGAGTGGCAAATTTGCCCCTAATTTGTATTTCGAAGTGAAATATGACTCTTAAGGAAAATAAATTGCAAATACGATATTCACACTTTTTGAGTGACAAATTTGCCCCTGTTTTGTATTTCTAAGTGAAATATGACTCTTAAGGAAAATAAATTGCAAATACGATATTCACACTTTTTGATTGGCAAATTTGCCCAAATTTGTATTTCGAAGTGAAATATAATCTTAAGGAAAATAAGTTGCAAATACGATATTCACACTTTTTGAGTGGCAAATTCGCTCCTAATTTGTGATTCTAAGTGAAATATGACTCTTAAGGAAATAAATTGCAAATACGATATTCACACTTTTTGAGTGGCAAATTTGCCCCTAATTTGTATTTTGAAGTGAAATATGACTCTTAAGGAAAATAAATTTGCAAATACGATATTCACACTTTTTGAGTGGCAAATTCGTCCCTAATTAGTATTTGGATGTGAAATATGACTCTTAAGGAAAATAAATTGCAAATACGATATTCATGCTTTTTGAGTGGCAAATTTGCCCCTAATTTGTGATTCTAAGTGAAATACTACTCTTAAGGAAAATAAATTGCAAATATGATATTCACACTTTTTGAGTGGCAAATTTTCCCCTAATTTGTATTTCTAAGTGAAATATGACTCTTAAGGAAAATAAATTGCAAATACGATATTCACACTTTTTGAGTGGCAAATTTTCCCCTAATTTGTATTTTGAAGTGAAATATGACCCTTAAGGAAAATAAATTACAAATACGATATTCACACTTTTTGAGTGGCAAATTTGCCCCTAATTTATTATTTTAAGTGAAATACTACTCTTAAGGAAAATAAATTGCAAATACGATATTCACACTTTTTGAGTGGCAAATTTGCCCCTAATTTGTGATTCTAAGTGAAATATGACTCTTAAGGAAAATAAATTGAAAATACGATATTCACACTTTTTGAGTGGCAAATTTGCCCCTAATTTGTGATACTAAGTGAAATATGACTCTTAAGGAAAATAAATTGCAAATACGATATTCACACTTTTTGAGTGGCAAATTTTCCCCTAATTTGTATTTCTAAGTGAAATATGACTCTTAAGGAAAATAAATTGCAAATACGATATTCACACTTTTTGAGTGGCAAATTTGCCCCTAATTTGTATTTCGAAGTGAAATATGACCCTTAAGGAAAATAAATTACAAATACGATATTCACACTTTTTGAGTGGCAAATTTGCCCCTAATTTATGATTTTAAGTGAAATACTACTATTAAGGAAAATAAATTGCAAATACGATATTCACACTTTTTGAGTGGCAAATTTGCCCCTAATTTATGATTTTAAGTGAAATACTACTCTTAAGGAAAATAAATTGAAAATACAATATTCACATTTTTTGAGTGGCAAATTTGCCCCTAATTTGTGATTCTAAGTGAAATACCACTCTTAAGGAAAATAAATTGCAAATACGATATTCACACTTTTTGAGTGGCAAATTTGCCCCTAATTTGTGATTCTAAGTGAAATATGACTCGTAAGGAAAATAAATTGCAAATACGATATTCACACTTTTTGAGTGGCAAATTTGCCCTAATTTGTATTTCGAAGTGAAATATGAGTCTTAAGGAAAATAAATTGCAAATACGATATTCACACTTTTTGAGTGGCAAATTCGCCCCTAATTTGTGATTCTAAGTGAAATATGACTCTTAAGGAAATAAATTGCAAATACAATATTCACACTTTTTGAGTGGCAAATTTGCCCCTAATTTGTATTTTGAAGTGAAATATGACTCTTAAGGAAAATAAATTTGCAAATACGATATTCACACTTTTTGAGTGGCTAATTCGCCCCTAATTTGTATTTTGAAGTGAAATATGACTCTTAAGGAAAATAAATTACAAATACGATATTCACACTTTTTGAGTGGCAAATTTGCCCCTAATTTATTATTTTAAGTGAAATACTACTCTTAGGGAAAATAAATTGCAAATACGATATTCACACTTTTTGAGTGGCAAATTTGCCCCTAATTTGTGATTCTAAGTGAAATATGAATCTTAAGGAAAATAAATTGCAAATACGATATTCACACTTTTTGAGTGGCAAATTTGCCCCTAATTTATGATTTTAAGTGAAATACTACTCTTAAGGAAAATAAATTGCAAATACGATATTCACACTTTTTGAGTGGCAAATTTGCCCCTAATTTGTATTTCGAAGTGAAATATGACTCTTAAGGAAAATAAATTGCAAATACGATATTCACACTTTTTGAGTGACAAATTTGCCCCTATTTTGTATTTCTAAGTGAAATATGACTCTTAAGGAAAATAAATTGCAAATACGATATTCACACTTTTTGATTGGCAAATTTGCCCAAATTTGTATTTCGAAGTGAAATATAATCTTAACGAAAATAAGTTGCAAATACGATATTCACACTTTTTGAGTGGCAAATTCGCCCCTAATTTGTGATTCTAAGTGAAATATGACTCTTAAGGAAATAAATTGCAAATTCGATATTCACACTTTTTGAGTGGCAAATTTGCCCCTAATTTGTATTTTGAAGTGAAATATGACTCTTAAGGAAAATAAATTTGCAAATACGATATTCACACTTTTTGAGTGGCAAATTCGCCCCTAATTAGTATTTGGATGTGAAATATGACTCTTAAGGAAAATAAATTGCAAATACGATATTCATACTTTTGGAGTGGCAAATTTGCCCCTAATTTGTGATTCTAAGTGAAATACTACTCTTAAGGAAAATAAATTGCAAATACGATATTCACACTTTTTGAGTGGCAAATTTTCCCCTAATTTGTATTTCTAAGTGAAATATGACTCTTAAGGAAAATAAATTGCAAATACGATATTCACACTTTTTGAGTGGCAAATTTGCCCCTAATTTGTATTTCTAAGTGAAATATGACTCTTAAGGAAAATAAATTGCAAATACGATATTCACACTTTTTGAGTGGCAAATTCGCCCCTAATTTTGATTTGGATGTGAAATATGACTCTTAAGGAAAATAAATTGCAAATACGATATTCACACTTTTAGAGTGGCAAATTTGCCCCTAATTAGTGATTCTAAGTGAAATATAACTCTTAAGGAAAATAAATTGCAAATACGATATTCACACTTTTTGAGTGGCAAATTTACCCCTAATTTGTGATTCTAAGTGAAATATGACTCTTAAGGAAAATAAGTTGTAAATACGATATTCACACTTTTTGAGTGGCAAATTTGCCCCTAATTTGTATTTCTAAGTGAAATATGACTCTTAAGGAAAATAAATTGCAAATACGATATTCACACTTTTTGAGTGGCAAATTTGCCCCTAATTAGTGATTCTAAGTGAAATATAACTCTTAAGGAAAATAAATTGTAAATACGATATTCACACTTTTTGAGTGGCAAATTTTCCCCTAATTTGTATTTTGAAGTGAAATATGACTCTTAAGGAAAATAAATTGTAAATACGATATTCACACTTTTTGAGTGGCAAATTCGCCCCTATTTAGTATTTGGATGTGAAATATGACTCTTAAGTAAATAAATTGCAAATACGATATTCACACTCTTTGAGTGGCAAATTTGCCCCTAATTTGTGATTCTAAGTGAAATACAACTCTTAAGGAAAATAAACTGCAAATACGATATTCACACTTTTTGTGTGGCAAATTTGCCCCTAATTTGTAATTCTAAGTGAAATGTGACTCTTAAGGAAAATAAATTGCAAATACGATATTCACACTTTTTGAGTGGCAAATTTGCCCCTAATTTTTATTTCGAAGTGAAATATAACTCTTAATGAAAATAAATTGCAAATACGATATTCACACTTTTTGAGTAGCAAATTTGCCCCTAATTTGTATTTCTAAGTGAAATATGACTCTTAAGGAAAATAAATTGCAAATACGATATTCACACTTTTTGAGTGGCAAATTTGCCCCTAATTTGAATTTCGAAGTGAAATATGACTCTTAAGGAAAATAAGTTGCAAATACGATATTCACACTTTTTGAGTAGCAAATTCGCCCCTAATTAGTATTTGGATGTGAAATATGACTCTTAAGGAAAATAAAGTGCAAATACGATATTCACACTTTTTGAGTTGCAAATTTGCCCCTAATTTGTGATTCTATGTGAAATATGACTCTTAAGGAAAATAAGTTGTAAATACGATATTCACACTTTTTGAGTGGCAAATTTGCCCCTAATTTGTATTTCTAAGTGAAATATGACTCTTAAGGAAAATAAATTGCAAATACGATATTCACACTTTTTGAGTGGCAAATTTGCCCCTAATTTTTATTTCGAAGTGAAATATGACTCTTAAGAAAAATAAGTTGCAAATACGATATTCACACTTTTTGAGAGGCAAATTTGTCGCTAATTTGTGATTCTAAGTGAAATATAACTCTTAAGAAAAATAAATTGTAAATACGATATTCACACTTTTAGAGTGGCAAATTTGCCCCTAATTTGTGATTCTAAGTGAAATATGACTCTTAAGGAAAATAAATTGCAAATACGATATTCACAATTTTTGAGTGGCAAATTTGCCCCTAATTTGTATTTTGAAGTGAAATATGACTTTTAAGGAAAATAAATTGTAAATACGATATTCACACTTTTTGAGTGGCAAATTCACCCCTAATTAGTATTTGGATGTGAAATATGACTCTTAAGTAAATAAATTGCAAATACGATATTCACACTTTTTAAGTGGCAA
Source organism: Helichrysum umbraculigerum (assembly GCA_949592205.1). Classification (NCBI taxonomy): domain Eukaryota; kingdom Viridiplantae; phylum Streptophyta; class Magnoliopsida; order Asterales; family Asteraceae; genus Helichrysum; species Helichrysum umbraculigerum. Next base: position 112,442,137 of record CATIUR010000003.1, on the reverse strand, counting down.
ATTTGCCCCTAATTTGTGATTCTAAGTGAAATACAACTCTTAAGGAAAATAAACTGCAAATACGATATTCACACTTTTTGTGTGGCAAATTTGCCCCTAATTTGTGATTCTAAGTGAAATGTGACTCTTAAGGAAAATAAATTGCAAATACGATATTCACACTTTTTGAGTGGCAAATTTGCCCCTAATTTTTATTTCGAAGTGAAATATAACTCTTAATGAAAGTAAATTGCAAATACGATATTCACACTTTTTGAGTAGCAAATTTGCCACTAATTTGTATTTCTAAGTGAAATATGACTCTTAAGGAAAATAAATTGCAAATACGATATTCACACTTTTTGAGTGGCAAATTTGCCCCTAATTTGAATTTCGAAGTGAAATATGACTCTTAAGGAAAATAAGTTGCAAATACGATATTCACACTTTTTGAGTGGCAAATTCGCCCCTAATTAGTATTTGGATGTGAAATATGACTCTTAAGGAAAATAAATTGCAAATACGATATTCACACTTTTTGAGTGGCAAATTTGCCCCTAATTTGTGATTCTAAGTGAAATATAACTCTTAAGGAAAATAAATTGCAAATACGATATTCACACTTTTTGAGAGACAAATTTGCCCCTAATTTGTATTTTGAAGTGAAATATGACTCTTAAGGAAAATAAATTGTAAATACGATATTCACACTTTTTGAGTGGCAAATTCGCCCCTAATTAGTATTTGGATGTGAAATATGACTCTTAAGTAAATAAATTGCAAATACGATATTCACACTTTTTGAGTGGCAAATTTGCCCCTAATTTGTGATTCTAAGTGAAATACAACTCTTAAGGAAAATAAACTGCAAATACGATATTCACACTTTTTGTGTGGCAAATTTGCCCCTAATTTGTAATTTTAAGTGAAATGTGACTCTTAAGTAAAATAAATTGTAAATACGATATTCACACTTTTTGAGTGGCAAATTTGCCCCTAATTTTTATTTCGAAGTGAAATATAACTCTTAATGAAAATAAATTGCAAATACGATATTCACACTTTTTGAGTAGCAAATTTGCCCCTAATTTGTATTTCTAAGTGAAATATGACTCTTAAGGAAAATAAATTGCAAATACGATATTCACACTTTTTGAGTGGCAAATTTGCCCCTAATTTGAATTTCGAAGTGAAATATGACTCTTAAGGAAAATAAGTTGCAAATACGATATTCACACTTTTTGAGTAGCAAATTCGCCCCTAATTAGTATTTGGATGTGAAATATGACTCTTAAGGAAAATAAAGTGCAAATACGATATTCACACTTTTTGAGTTGCAAATTTGCCCCTAATTTGTGATTCTATGTGAAATATGACTCTTAAGGAAAATAAGTTGTAAATACGATATTCACACTTTTTGAGTGGCAAATTTGCCCCTAATTTGTATTTCTAAGTGAAATATGACTCTTAAGGAAAATAAATTGCAAATACGATATTCACACTTTTTGAGTGGCAAATTTGCCCCTAATTTTTATTTCGAAGTGAAATATGACTCTTAAGAAAAATAAGTTGCAAATACGATATTCACACTTTTTGAGAGGCAAATTTGTCGCTAATTTGTGATTCTAAGTGAAATATAACTCTTAAGAAAAATAAATTGTAAATACGATATTCACACTTTTAGAGTGGCAAATTTGCACCTAATTTGTGATTCTAAGTGAAATATGACTCTTAAGGAAAATAAATTGCAAATACGATATTCACAATTTTTGAGTGGCAATTTTGCCCCTAATTTGTATTTTTAAGTGAAATATGACTCTTAAGGAAAATAAATTGCAAATACGATATTCACACTTTTTGAGTGGCAAATTCGCCCCTAATTTGGATTTGGATGTGAAATATGACTCTTAAGTAAAATATATTGCAAATACGATATTCACACTTTTTTAGTGGCAAATTTGCCCCTAATTTGTGATTCTAAGTGAAATATAACTCTTAAGGAAAATAAATTGCAAATACGATATTCACACTTTTTGAGTGGCAAATTTGCCCCTAATTTGTATTTTGAAGTGAAATATGACTTTTAAGGAAAATAAATTGTAAATACGATATTCACACTTTTTGAGTGGCAAATTCGCCCCTAATTAGTATTTGGATATGAAATATGACTCTTAAGTAAATAAATTGCAAATACGATATTCACACTTTTTAAGTGGCAAATTTGCCCCTAATTTGTGATTCTAAGTGAAATACAACTCTTAAGGAAAATAAACTGCAAATACGATATTCACACTTTTTGAGTAGCAAATTCGCCCCTAATTTGTATTTCTAAGTGAAATATGACTCTTAAGGAAAATAAATTGCAAATACGATATTCACACTTTTTGAGTGGCAAATTTGCCCCTAATTTATGATTTTAAGTGAAATACTACTCTTAAGGAAAATAAATTGCAAATACGATATTCACACTTTTTGAGTGGCAAATTTGCCCCTAATTTGTGATTCTAAGTGAAATATGACTCTTAAGGAAAATAAATTGAAAATACGATATTCACACTTTTTGAGTGGCAAATTTGCCCCTAATTTGTGATTATAAGTGAAAAATAACTCTTAAGGAAAATAAATTGCATATATGATATTCACACTTTTTGAGTGGCAAATTTGCCCCTAATTTTTGATTCTAAGTTAAATATGACTCTTAAGGAAAAATAAATTGCAAATACGATATTCTCATTTTTGAGTGACAAATTTGCCCCTAATTTGTATTTCTAAGTGAAATATGACTCTTAAGGAAAATAAATTGCAAATACGAAATTCACACTTTTTGAGTGACAAATTTGCCCCTGTTTTGTATTTCTAAGTGAAATATGACTCTTAAGATAAATAAATTGCAAATACGATATTCACACTTTTTGATTGGCAAATTTGCCCAAATTTGTATTTCGAAGTGAAATATAATCTTAAGGAAAATATGTTGCAAATACGATATTCACACTTTTTGAGTGGCAAATTCGCCCCTAATTTGTGATTCTAAGTGAAATATGACTCTTAAGGAAATAAATTGCAAATACGATATTCACACTTTTTGAGTGGCAAATTTGCCCCTAATTTGTATTTTGAAGTGAAATCTGACTCTTAAGAAAAATAAATTGCAAATACGATATTCACAATTTTTGAGTGGCAAATTCGCCCCTAATTAGTATTTGGATGTGAAATATGACTCTTAAGGAGAATAAATTGCAAATGCGATATTCAAACTTTTTGAGTGGCAAATTTGCCCCTAATTTGTGATTCTAAGTGAAATACTACTCTTAAGGAAAATAAATTGCAAATACGATATTCACACTTTTTGAGTGGCAAATTTTTCCCTAATTTGTATTTCTAAGTGAAATATGACTCTTAAGGAAAATAAATTGCAAATACGATATTCACACTTTTTGAGTGGCAAATTTGCCCCTAATTTGTATTTTTAAGTGAAATATGACTCTTAAGGAAAATGAATTGCAAATACGATATTCACACTTTTTGATGGGCAAATTTGCCCAAATTTGTATTTCGAAGTGAAATATAATCTTAAGGAAAATAAGTTGCAAATACGATATTCACACTTTTTGAGTGGCAAATTCGCCCCTAATTTGTGATTCTAAGTGAAATATGACTCTTAAGGAAAATAAATTGCTAATACGATATTCACACTTTTTGAGTGGCAAATTTGCCCCTAATTTGTGATTTTAAGTGAAATATGAGTCTTAAGGAAAATAAATTGCAAATACGATATTCACACTTTTTGAGTGGCAAATTTGCCCCTAATTTGTATTTCTAAGTGAAATATGACTCTTAAGGAAAATAAATTGCAAATACGATATTCACACTTTTTGAGTGGCAAATTTGCCCCTAATTTGTATTTCTAAGTGAAATATGACTCTTAAAGAAAATAAATTGCAAATACAATATTAACACTTTTTAAGTGGCAAATTTGCCCTAATTTGTATTTCGAAGTGAAATATATTCTTAAGGAAAATAAGTTGCAAATACGATATTCACACTTTTTAAGTGGCAAATTCGCCCCTAATTTGTGATTATAAGTGAAATATGAATCTTAAGGAAAATAAATTGCAAATACGATATTCACACTTTTTGAGTGGCAAATTTGCCCCTAATTTATGATTTTAAGTGAAATACTACTCTTAAGGAAAATAAATTGCAAATACGATATTCACACTTTTTGAGTGGCAAATTTGCCCCTAATTTGTATTTCGAAGTGAAATATGACTCTTAAGGAAAATAAATTGCAAATACGATATTCACACTTTTTGAGTGACAAATTTGCCCCTGTTTTGTATTTCTAAGTGAAATATGACTCTTAAGGAAAATAAATTGCAAATACGATATTCACACTTTTTGATTGGCAAATTTGCCCAAATTTGTATTTCGAAGTGAAATATAATCTTAAGGAAAATAAGTTGCAAATACGATATTCACACTTTTTGAGTGGCAAATTCGCTCCTAATTTGTGATTCTAAGTGAAATATGACTCTTAAGGAAATAAATTGCAAATACGATATTCACACTTTTTGAGTGGCAAATTTGCCCCTAATTTGTATTTTGAAGTGAAATATGACTCTTAAGGAAAATAAATTTGCAAATACGATATTCACACTTTTTGAGTGTCAAATTCGCCCCTAATTAGTATTTGGATGTGAAATATGACTCTTAAGGAAAATAAATTGCAAATACGATATTCATGCTTTTTGAGTGGCAAATTTGCCCCTAATTTGTGATACTAAGTGAAATATGACTCTTAAGGAAAATAAATTGCAAATACGATATTCACACTTTTTGAGTGGCAAATTTTCCCCTAATTTGTATTTCTAAGTGAAATATGACTCTTAAGGAAAATAAATTGCAAATACGATATTCACACTTTTTGAGTGGCAAATTTGCCCCTAATTTGTATTTCGAAGTGAAATATGTCCCTTAAGGAAAATAAATTACAAATACGATATTCACACTTTTTGAGTGGCAAATTTGCCCCTAATTTATGATTTTAAGTGAAATACTACTCTTAAGGAAAATAAATTGCAAATACGATATTCACACTTTTTGAGTGGCAAATTTGCCCCTAATTTATGATTTTAAGTGAAATACTACTCTTAAGGAAAATAAATTGAAAATACAATATTCACATTTTTTGAGTGGCAAATTTGCCCCTAATTTGTGATTCTAAGTGAAATACCACTCTTAAGGAAAATAAATTGCAAATACGATATTCACACTTTTTGAGTGGCAAATTTGCCCCTAATTTGTGATTCTAAGTGAAATATGACTCGTAAGGAAAATAAATTGCAAATACGATATTCACACTTTTTGAGTGGCAAATTTGCCCTAATTTGTATTTCGAAGTGAAATATGAGTCTTAAGGAAAATAAATTGCAAATACGATATTCACACTTTTTGAGTGGCAAATTCGCCCCTAATTTGTGATTCTAAGTGAAATATGACTCTTAAGGAAATAAATTGCAAATACAATATTCACACTTTTTGAGTGGCAAATTTGCCCCTAATTTGTATTTTGAAGTGAAATATGACTCTTAAGGAAAATAAATTTGCAAATACGATATTCACACTTTTTGAGTGGCTAATTCGCCCCTAATTTGTATTTTGAAGTGAAATATGACTCTTAAGGAAAATAAATTACAAATACGATATTCACACTTTTTGAGTGGCAAATTTGCCCCTAATTTATTATTTTAAGTGAAATACTACTCTTAGGGAAAATAAATTGCAAATACGATATTCACACTTTTTGAGTGGCAAATTTGCCCCTAATTTGTGATTATAAGTGAAATATGAATCTTAAGGAAAATAAATTGCAAATACGATATTCACACTTTTTGAGTAGCAAATTTGCCCCTAATTTATGATTTTAAGTGAAATACTACTCTTAAGGAAAATAAATTGCAAATACGATATTCACACTTTTTGAGTGGCAAATTTGCCCCTAATTTGTATTTCGAAGTGAAATATGACTCTTAAGGAAAATAAATTGCAAATACGATATTCACACTTTTTGAGTGACAAATTTGCCCCTGTTTTGTATTTCTAAGTGAAATATGACTCTTAAGGAAAATAAATTGCAAATACGATATTCACACTTTTTGATTGGCAAATTTGCCCAAATTTGTATTTCGAAGTGAAATATAATCTTAACGAAAATAAGTTGCAAATACGATATTCACACTTTTTGAGTGGCAAATTCGCCCCTAATTTGTGATTCTAAGTGAAATATGACTCTTAAGGAAATAAATTGCAAATTCGATATTCACACTTTTTGAGTGGCAAATTTGCCCCTAATTTGTATTTTGAAGTGAAATATGACTCTTAAGGAAAATAAATTTGCAAATACGATATTCACACTTTTAGAGTGGCAAATTTGCCCCTAATTAGTGATTCTAAGTGAAATATAACTCTTAAGGAAAATAAATTGCAAATACGATATTCACACTTTTTGAGTGGCAAATTTGCCCCTAATTTGTGATTCTAAGTGAAATATGACTCTTAAGGAAAATAAGTTGTAAATACGATATTCACACTTTTTGAGTGGCAAATTTGCCCCTAATTTGTATTTCTAAGTGAAATATGACTCTTAAGGAAAATAAATTGCAAATACGATATTCACACTTTTTGAGTGGCAAATTTGCCCCTAATTAGTGATTCTAAGTGAAATATAACTCTTAAGGAAAATAAATTGTAAATACGATATTCACACTTTTTGAGTGGCAAATTTTCCCCTAATTTGTATTTTGAAGTGAAATATGACTCTTAAGGAAAATAAATTGTAAATACGATATTCACACTTTTTGAGTGGCAAATTCGCCCCTAATTAGTATTTGGATGTGAAATATGACTCTTAAGTAAATAAATTGCAAATACGATATTCACACTCTTTGAGTGGCAAATTTGCCCCTAATTTGTGATTCTAAGTGAAATACAACTCTTAAGGAAAATAAACTGCAAATACGATATTCACACTTTTTGTGTGGCAAATTTGCCCCTAATTTGTAATTCTAAGTGAAATGTGACTCTTAAGGAAAATAAATTGCAAATACGATATTCACACTTTTTGAGTGGCAAATTTGCCCCTAATTTTTATTTCGAAGTGAAATATAACTCTTAATGAAAATAAATTGCAAATACGATATTCACACTTTTTGAGTAGCAAATTTGCCCCTAATTTGTATTTCTAAGTGAAATATGACTCTTAAGGAAAATAAATTGCAAATACGATATTCACACTTTTTGAGTGGCAAATTTGCCCCTAATTTGAATTTCGAAGTGAAATATGACTCTTAAGGAAAATAAGTTGCAAATACGATATTCACACTTTTTGAGTAGCAAATTCGCCCCTAATTAGTATTTGGATGTGAAATATGACTCTTAAGGAAAATAAAGTGCAAATACGATATTCACACTTTTTGAGTTGCAAATTTGCCCCTAATTTGTGATTCTATGTGAAATATGACTCTTAAGGAAAATAAGTTGTAAATACGATATTCACACTTTTTGAGTGGCAAATTTGCCCCTAATTTGTATTTCTAAGTGAAATATGACTCTTAAGGAAAATAAATTGCAAATACGATATTCACACTTTTTGAGTGGCAAATTTGCCCCTAATTTTTATTTCGAAGTGAAATATGACTCTTAAGAAAAATAAGTTGCAAATACGATATTCACACTTTTTGAGAGGCAAATTTGTCGCTAATTTGTGATTCTAAGTGAAATATAACTCTTAAGAAAAATAAATTGTAAATACGATATTCACACTTTTAGAGTGGCAAATTTGCCCCTAATTTGTGATTCTAAGTGAAATATGACTCTTAAGGAAAATAAATTGCAAATACGATATTCACAATTTTTGAGTGGCAAATTTGCCCCTAATTTGTATTTTGAAGTGAAATATGACTTTTAAGGAAAATAAATTGTAAATACGATATTCACACTTTTTGAGTGGCAAATTCGCCCCTAATTAGTATTTGGATGTGAAATATGACTCTTAAGTAAATAAATTGCAAATACGATATTCACACTTTTTAAGTGGCAAATTTGCCCCTAATTTGTGATTCTAAGTGAAATACAACTCTTAAGGAAAATAAACTGCAAATACGATATTCACACTTTTTGTGTGGCAAATTTGCCCCTAATTTGTGATTCTAAGTGAAATGTGACTCTTAAGGAAAATAAATTGCAAATACGATATTCACACTTTTTGAGTGGCAAATTTGCCCCTAATTTTTATTTCGAAGTGAAATATAACTCTTAATGAAAGTAAATTGCAAATACGATATTCACACTTTTTGAGTAGCAAATTTGCCCCTAATTTGTATTTCTAAGTGAAATATGACTCTTAAGGAAAATAAATTGCAAATACGATATTCACACTTTTTGAGTGGCAAATTTGCCCCTAATTTGAATTTCGAAGTGAAATATGACTCTTAAGGAAAATAAGTTGCAAATACGATATTCACACTTTTTGAGTGGCAAATTCGCCCCTAATTAGTATTTGGATGTGAAATATGACTCTTAAGGAAAATAAATTGCAAATACGATATTCACACTTTTTGAGTGGCAAATTTGCCCCTAATTTGTGATTCTAAGTGAAATATAACTCTTAAGGAAAATAAATTGCAAATACGATATTCACACTTTTTGAGAGACAAATTTGCCCCTAATTTGTATTTTGAAGTGAAATATGACTCTTAAGGAAAATAAATTGTAAATACGATATTCACACTTTTTGAGTGGCAAATTCGCCCCTAATTAGTATTTGGATGTGAAATATGACTCTTAAGTAAATAAATTGCAAATACGATATTCACACTTTTTGAGTGGCAAATTTGCCCCTAATTTGTGATTCTAAGTGAAATACAACTCTCAACTCTTAAGGAAAATAAACTGCAAATACGATATTCACACTTTTTGTGTGGCAAATTTGCCCCTAATTTGTAATTTTAAGTGAAATGTGACTCTTAAGTAAAATAAATTGTAAATACGATATTCACACTTTTTGAGTGGCAAATTTGCCCCTAATTTTTATTTCGAAGTGAAATATAACTCTTAATGAAAATAAATTGCAAATACGATATTCACACTTTTTGAGTAGCAAATTTGCCCCTAATTTGTATTTCTAAGTGAAATATGACTCTTAAGGAAAATAAATTGCAAATACGATATTCACACTTTTTGAGTGGCAAATTTGCCCCTAATTTGAATTTCGAAGTGAAATATGACTCTTAAGGAAAATAAGTTGCAAATACGATATTCACACTTTTTGAGTAGCAAATTCGCCCCTAATTAGTATTTGGATGTGAAATATGACTCTTAAGGAAAATAAAGTGCAAATACGATATTCACACTTTTTGAGTTGCAAATTTGCCCCTAATTTGTGATTCTATGTGAAATATGACTCTTAAGGAAAATAAGTTGTAAATACGATATTCACACTTTTTGAGTGGCAAATTTGCCCCTAATTTGTATTTCTAAGTGAAATATGACTCTTAAGGAAAATAAATTGCAAATACGATATTCACACTTTTTGAGTGGCAAATTTGCCCCTAATTTTTATTTCGAAGTGAAATATGACTCTTAAGAAAAATAAGTTGCAAATACGATATTCACACTTTTTGAGAGGCAAATTTGTCGCTAATTTGTGATTCTAAGTGAAATATAACTCTTAAGAAAAATAAATTGTAAATACGATATTCACACTTTTAGAGTGGCAAATTTGCACCTAATTTGTGATTCTAAGTGAAATATGACTCTTAAGGAAAATAAATTGCAAATACGATATTCACAATTTTTGAGTGGCAATTTTGCCCCTAATTTGTATTTTTAAGTGAAATATGACTCTTAAGGAAAATAAATTGCAAATACGATATTCACACTTTTTGAGTGGCAAATTCGCCCCTAATTTGGATTTGGATGTGAAATATGACTCTTAAGTAAAATAAATTGCAAATACGATATTCACACTTTTTTAGTGGCAAATTTGCCCCTAATTTGTGATTCTAAGTGAAATATAACTCTTAAGGAAAATAAATTGCAAATACGATATTCACACTTTTTGAGTGGCAAATTTGCCCCTAATTTGTATTTTGAAGTGAAATATGACTTTTAAGGAAAATAAATTGTAAATACGATATTCACACTTTTTGAGTGGCAAATTCGCCCCTAATTAGTATTTGGATGTGAAATATGACTCTTAAGTAAATAAATTGCAAATACGATATTCACACTTTTTAAGTGGCAAATTTGCCCCTAATTTGTGATTCTAAGTGAAATACAACTCTTAAGGAAAATAAACTGCAAATACGATATTCACACTTTTTGAGTAGCAAATTCGCCCCTAATTTGTATTTCTGAGTGAAATATGACTCTTAAGGAAAATAAATTGCAAATACGATATTCACACTTTTTTGAGTGGCAAATTTGCCCTAATTTATGATTTTAAGTGAAATACTACTCTTAAGGAAAATAAATTGCAAATACGATATTCACACTTTTTGAGTGGCAAATTTGCCCCTAATTTGTGATTCTAAGTGAAATATGACTCTTAAGGAAAATAAATTGAAAATACGATATTCACACTTTTTGAGTGGCAAATTTGCCCCTAATTTGTGATTATAAGTGAAAAATAACTCTTAAGGAAAATAAATTGCATATATGATATTCACACTTTTTGAGTGGCAAATTTGCCCCTAATTTTTGATTCTAAGTTAAATATGACTCTTAAGGAAAAATAAATTGCAAATACGATATTCTCATTTTTGAGTGACAAATTTGCCCTAATTTGTATTTCTAAGTGAAATATGACTCTTAAGGAAAATAAATTGCAAATACGAAATTCACACTTTTTGAGTGACAAATTTGCCCCTGTTTTGTATTTCTAAGTGAAATATGACTCTTAAGATAAATAAATTGCAAATACGATATTCACACTTTTTGATTGGCAAATTTGCCCAAATTTGTATTTCGAAGTGAAATATAATCTTAAGGAAAATATGTTGCAAATACGATATTCACACTTTTTGAGTGGCAAATTCGCCCCTAATTTGTGATTCTAAGTGAAATATGACTCTTAAGGAAATAAATTGCAAATACGATATTCACACTTTTTGAGTGGCAAATTTGCCCCTAATTTGTATTTTGAAGTGAAATCTGACTCTTAAGAAAAATAAATTGCAAATACGATATTCACAATTTTTGAGTGGCAAATTCGCCCCTAATTAGTATTTGGATGTGAAATATGACTCTTAAGGAGAATAAATTGCAAATGCGATATTCAAACTTTTTGAGTGGCAAATTTGCCCTAATTTGTGATTCTAAGTGAAATACTACTCTTAAGGAAAATAAATTGCAAATACGATATTCACACTTTTTGAGTGGCAAATTTTTCCCTAATTTGTATTTCTAAGTGAAATATGACTCTTAAGGAAAATAAATTGCAAATACGATATTCACACTTTTTGAGTGGCAAATTTGCCCCTAATTGTATTTTTAAGTGAAATATGACTCTTAAGGAAAATGAATTGCAAATACGATATTCACACTTTTTGATGGGCAAATTTGCCCAAATTTGTATTTCGAAGTGAAATATAATCTTAAGGAAAATAAGTTGCAAATACGATATTCACACTTTTGAGTGGCAAATTCGCCCCTAATTTGTGATTCTAAGTGAAATATGACTCTTAAGGAAAATAAATTGCTAATACGATATTCACACTTTTTGAGTGGCAAATTTGCCCCTAATTTGTGATTTTAAGTGAAATATGAGTCTTAAGGAAAATAAATTGCAAATACGATATTCACACTTTTTGAGTGGCAAATTTGCCCTAATTTGTATTTCTAAGTGAAATATGACTCTTAAGGAAAATAAATTGCAAATACGATATTCACACTTTTTGAGTGGCAAATTTGCCCCTAATTTGTATTTCTAAGTGAAATATGACTCTTAAAGAAAATAAATTGCAAATACAATATTAACACTTTTTAAGTGGCAAATTTGCCCTAATTTGTATTTCGAAGTGAAATATATTCTTAAGGAAAATAAGTTGCAAATACGATATTCACACTTTTTAAGTGGCAAATTCGCCCCTAATTTGTGATTATAAGTGAAATATGAATCTTAAGGAAAATAAATTGCAAATACGATATTCACACTTTTTGAGTGGCAAATTTGCCCCTAATTTATGATTTTAAGTGAAATACTACTCTTAAGGAAAATAAATTGCAAATACGATATTCACACTTTTTGAGTGGCAAATTTGCCCCTAATTTGTATTTCGAAGTGAGAATATGACTCTTAAGGAAAATAAATTGCAAATACGATATTCACACTTTTTGAGTGACAAATTTGCCCCTGTTTTGTATTTCTAAGTGAAATATGACTCTTAAGGAAAATAAATTGCAAATACGATATTCACACTTTTTGATTGGCAAATTTGCCCAAATTTGTATTTCGAAGTGAAATATAATCTTAAGGAAAATAAGTTGCAAATACGATATTCACACTTTTTGAGTGGCAAATTCGCTCCTAATTTGTGATTCTAAGTGAAATATGACTCTTAAGGAAATAAATTGCAAATACGATATTCACACTTTTTGAGTGGCAAATTTGCCCCTAATTTGTATTTTGAAGTGAAATATGACTCTTAAGGAAAATAAATTTGCAAATACGATATTCACACTTTTTGAGTGGCAAATTCGCCCCTAATTAGTATTTGGATGTGAAATATGACTCTTAAGGAAAATAAATTGCAAATACGATATTCATGCTTTTTGAGTGGCAAATTTGCCCCTAATTTGTGATTCTAAGTGAAATACTACTCTTAAGGAAAATAAATTGCAAATACGATATTCACACTTTTTGAGTGGCAAATTTTCCCCTAATTTGTATTTCTAAGTGAAATATGACTCTTAAGGAAAATAAATTGCAAATACGATATTCACACTTTTTGAGTGGCAAATTTTCCCCTAATTTGTATTTTGAAGTGAAATATGACCCTTAGGAAAATAAATTACAAATACGATATTCACACTTTTTGAGTGGCAAATTTGCCCCTAATTTATTATTTTAAGTGAAATACTACTCTTAAGGAAAAAAAATTGCAAATACGATATTCACACTTTTTGAGTGGCAAATTTGCCCCTAATTTGTGATTCTAAGTGAAATATGACTCTTAAGGAAAATAAATTGAAAATACGATATTCACACTTTTTGAGTGGCAAATTTGCCCCTAATTTGTGATACTAAGTGAAATATGACTCTTAAGGAAAATAAATTGCAAATACGATATTCACACTTTTTGAGTGGCAAATTTTCCCCTAATTTGTATTTCTAAGTGAAATATGACTCTTAAGGAAAATAAATTGCAAATACGATATTCACACTTTTTGAGTGGCAAATTTGCCCCTAATTTGTATTTCGAAGTGAAATATGTCCCTTAAGGAAAATAAATTACAAATACGATATTCACACTTTTTGAGTGGCAAATTTGCCCCTAATTTATGATTTTAAGTGAAATACTACTCTTAAGGAAAATAAATTGCAAATACGATATTCACACTTTTTGAGTGGCAAATTTGCCCCTAATTTATGATTTTAAGTGAAATACTACTCTTAAGGAAAATAAATTGAAAATACAATATTCACATTTTTTGAGTGGCAAATTTGCCCCTAATTTGTGATTCTAAGTGAAATACCACTCTTAAGGAAAATAAATTGCAAATACGATATTCACACTTTTTGAGTGGCAAATTTGCCCCTAATTTGTGATTCTAAGTGAAATATGACTCGTAAGGAAAATAAATTGCAAATACGATATTCACACTTTTTGAGTGGCAAATTTGCCCTAATTTGTATTTCGAAGTGAAATATGAGTCTTAAGGAAAATAAATTGCAAATACGATATTCACACTTTTTGAGTGGCAAATTCGCCCCTAATTTGTGATTCTAAGTGAAATATGACTCTTAAGGAAATAAATTGCAAATACAATATTCACACTTTTTGAGTGGCAAATTTGCCCCTAATTTGTATTTTGAAGTGAAATATGACTCTTAAGGAAAATAAATTTGCAAATACGATATTCACACTTTTTGAGTGGCTAATTCGCCCCTAATTTGTATTTTGAAGTGAAATATGACTCTTAAGGAAAATAAATTACAAATACGATATTCACACTTTTTGAGTGGCAAATTTGCCCCTAATTTATTATTTTAAGTGAAATACTACTCTTAGGGAAAATAAATTGCAAATACGATATTCACACTTTTTGAGTGGCAAATTTGCCCCTAATTTGTGATTATAAGTGAAATATGAATCTTAAGGAAAATAAATTGCAAATACGATATTCACACTTTTTGAGTAGCAAATTTGCCCCTAATTTATGATTTTAAGTGAAATACTACTCTTAAGGAAAATAAATTGCAAATACGATATTCACACTTTTTGAGTGGCAAATTTGCCCCTAATTTGTATTTCGAAGTGAAATATGACTCTTAAGGAAAATAAATTGCAAATACGATATTCACACTTTTTGAGTGACAAATTTGCCCCTGTTTTGTATTTCTAAGTGAAATATGACTCTTAAGGAAAATAAATTGCAAATACGATATTCACACTTTTTGATTGGCAAATTTGCCCAAATTTGTATTTCGAAGTGAAATATAATCTTAACGAAAATAAGTTGCAAATACGATATTCACACTTTTTGAGTGGCAAATTCGCCCCTAATTTGTGATTCTAAGTGAAATATGACTCTTAAGGAAATAAATTGCAAATTCGATATTCACACTTTTTGAGTGGCAAATTTGCCCCTAATTTGTATTTTGAAGTGAAATATGACTCTTAAGGAAAATAAATTTGCAAATACGATATTCACACTTTTTGAGTGGCAAATTCGCCCCTAATTAGTATTTGGATGTGAAATATGACTCTTAAGGAAAATAAATTGCAAATACGATATTCATACTTTTTGAGTGGCAAATTTGCCCCTAATTTGTGATTCTAAGTGAAATACTACTCTTAAGGAAAATAAATTGCAAATACGATATTCACACTTTTTGAGTGGCAAATTTTCCCCTAATTTGTATTTCTAAGTGAAATATGACTCTTAAGGAAAATAAATTGCAAATACGATATTCACACTTTTTGAGTGGCAAATTTGCCCCTAATTTGTATTTCGAAGTGAAATATGACCCTTAAGGAAAATAAATTACAAATACGATATTCACACTTTTTGAGTGGCAAATTTGCCCCTAATTTATTATTTTAAGAGAAATACTACTCTTAAGGAAAATAAATTGCAAATACGATATTCACACTTTTTGAGTGGCAAATTTGCCCCTAATTTGTGATTCTAAGTGAAATATGACTCTTAAGGAAAATAAATTAAAAATACGATATTCACACTTTTTGAGTGACAAATTTGCCCCTGTTTTGTATTTCTAAGTGAAATATGACTCTTAAGGAAAATAAATTGCAAATACGATATTCACACTTTTTGAGTGGCAAATTTGCCCCTAATTTATGATTTTAAGTGAAATACTACTCTTAAGGAAAATAAATTGAAAATACAATATTCACATTTTTTGAGTGGCAAATTTGCCCCTAATTTGTGATTCTAAGTGAAATACCACTCTTAAGGAAAATAAATTGCAAATACGATATTCACACTTTTCGAGTGGCAAATTTGCCCCTAATTTATGATTTTAAGTGAAATACTACTCTTAAGGAAAATAAATTGAAAATACGATATTCACATTTTTTGAGTGGCAAATTTGCCCCTAATTTGTGATTCTAAGTGAAATACCACTCTTAAGGAAAATAAATTGCAAATACGATATTCACACTTTTTGAGTGGCAAATTTGCCCCTAATTTGTGATTCTAAGTGAAATATGACTCGTAAGGTTGCAAATACGATATTCACACTTTTTGAGTGGCAAATTTGCCCTAATTTGTATTTCGAAGTGAAATATGAGTCTTAAGGAAAATAAATTGCAGATACGATATTCACACTTTTTGAGTGGCAAATTTGCCCCTAATTTGTATTTCGAAGTGAAATATAATCTTAAGGAAAATAAGTTGCAAATACGATATTCACACTTTTTAAGTGGCAAATTCGCCCCTAATTTGTGATTATAAGTGAAATATGAATCTTAAGGAAAATAAATTGCAAATACGATATTCACACTTTTTGAGTGGCAAATTTGCCCCTAATTTATGATTTTAAGTGAAATACTACTCTTAAGGAAAATAAATTGCAAATACGATATTCACACTTTTTGAGTGGCAAATTTGCCCCTAATTTGTATTTCGAAGTGAAATATGACTCTTAAGGAAAATAAATTGCAAATACGATATTCACACTTTTTGAGTGACAAATTTGCCCCTGTTTTGTATTTCTAAGTGAAATATGACTCTTAAGGAAAATAAATTGCAAATACGATATTCACACTTTTTGATTGGCAAATTTGCCCAAATTTGTATTTCGAAGTGAAATATAATCTTAAGGAAAATAAGTTGCAAATACGATATTCACACTTTTTGAGTGGCAAATTCGCCCCTAATTTGTGATTCTAAGTGAAATATGACTCTTAAGGAAATAAATTGCAAATACGATATTCACACTTTTTGAGTGGCAAATTTGCCCCTAATTTGTATTTTGAAGTGAAATATGACTCTTAAGGAAAATAAATTTGCAAATACGATATTCACACTTTTTGAGTGGCAAATTCGCCCCTAATTAGTATTTGGATGTGAAATATGACTCTTAAAGAAAATAAATTGCAAATACGATATCCATACTTTTTGAGTGGCAAATTTGCCCCTAATTTGTGATTCTAAGTGAAATACTACTCTTAAGGAAAATAAATTGCAAATACGATATTCACACTTTTTGAGTGGCAAATTTTCCCCTAATTTGTATTTCTAAGTGAAATATGACTCTTAAGGAAAATAAATTGCAAATACGATATTCACACTTTTTGAGTGGCAAATTTGCCCCTAATTTGTATTTCGAAGTGAAATATGACCCTTAAGGAAAATAAATTACAAATACGATATTCACACTTTTTGAGTGGCAAATTTGCCCCTAATTTATTATTTTAAGTGAAATACTACTCTTAAGGAAAATAAATTGCAAATACGATATTCACACTTTTTGAGTGGCAAATTTGCCCCTAATTTGTGATTCTAAGTGAAATATGACTCTTAAGGAAAATAAATTGAAAATACGATATTCACACTTTTTGAGTGGCAAATTTGCCCCTAATTTGTGATTCTAAGTGAAATATGACTCTTAAGGAAAATAAATTGCAAATACGATATTCACACTTTTTGAGTGGCAAATTTTCCCCTAATTTGTATTTCTAAGTGAAATATGACTCTTAAGGAAAATAAATTGCAAATACGATATTCACACTTTTTGAGTGGCAAATTTGCCCCTAATTTGTATTTCGAAGTGAAATATGACCCTTAAGGAAAATAAATTACAAATACGATATTCACACTTTTTGAGTGGCAAATTTGCCCCTAATTTATGATTTTAAGTGAAATACTACTCTTAAGGAAAATAAATTGAAAATACAATATTCACATTTTTTGAGTGGCAAATTTGCCCCTAATTTGTGATTCTAAGTGAAATACCACTCTTAAGCAAAATAAATTGCAAATACGATATTCACACTTTTTGAGTGGCAAATTTGCCCCTAATTTGTGATTCTAAGTGAAATATGACTCGTAAGGTTGCAAATACGATATTCACACTTTTTGAGTGGCAAATTTGCCCTAATTTGTATTTCGAAGTGAAATATGAGTCTTAAGGAAAATAAATTGCAAATACGATATTCACACTTTTTGAGTGGCAAATTCGCCCCTAATTAGTATTTGGATGTGAAATATGACACTTAAGGAAAATAAATTTCAAATACGATATTCACACTTTTTGATGGCAAATTTGCCCCTAATTTGTCATTCTAAGTGAAATATAACTCTTAAATAAAATAATATGAAAATACGATATTCACAATTTTAGAGTGGCAAATTTGCCTCTAATTTGTGATTCTAAGTGAAATATGATTCTTAAGGAAAATAAATTGCAAATACGATATTCACACTTTTTGAATGGGAAATTTGCCCCTAATTTGTATTTTGAAGTGAAATATGACTCTTAAGGAAAATAAATTGCTATTACGATATTCACAATTTTTGACTGGCAAATTCGCCCCTAATTAGTATTTGGATGTGAAATATGACTCTTAAGGAAAATAAATTGCAAATACGATATTCACACTTTTTGAGTGGCAAATTTGCCCCTAATTTGTGATTCTAAGTGAAATATTACTCTTAAGGAAAATAAATTGCAAATACGATATTCACACTTTTTGAGTAGCAAATTTGCCCCAAATTTGTGATTCAAAGTGAAATATAACTCTTAAGGAAAATAAATTGCAAATACGATATTCACACTTTTTGAGTGGCAAATTTGCCCCTAATTTGTGATTCTTAGTGAAATATGACTCTTAAGGAAAATAACTTGCAAATACGATATTCACACTTTTTGAGTGGCAATTTTCCCCCTAATTTGTGATTCTAAGTGAAATATGACTCTTAAGGAAAATAAATTGCAAATACGATATTCACTCTTTTTGAGTGGCAAATTTGCCCCTAATTTGTGATTCTAAGTGAAATATGAGTCTTAAGGAAAATAAATTGCAAATACGATATTCACACATTTTGAGTGGCAAATTTGCCCCTAATTTGTATTTCTAAGTGAAATACTACTCTTAAGGAAAATAAAATGCAAATACGATATTTACACTTTTTGAGTGGCAAATTTGCCCCTAATTTGTTATTCTAAGTGAAATATGACTCTTAAGGAAAATAAATTGCAAATACGATATTCACACTTTTTGAGTGGCAAATTTGCCCTAAATTTGTATTTTGAAGTGAAATATGACTCTTAAGGAAAATAAATTGCAAATACGTTATTCACACTTTTTGAGTGGCAAATTCGCCCCTAATTAGTATTTGGATGTGAAATATGACTCTTAAGGAAAATAAATTGCTAATACGATATTCACACTTTTTGAGTGGCAAATTTGCCCCTAATTTGTCAATCTAAGTGAAATATGACTCTTAAGGAAAATAAATTGCAAATACGATATTCAAACTTTTTGAGTGGCAAATTTGCCCCTAATTTGTGATTCTAAGTGAAATACTACTCTTAAGGAAAAAAAATTGCAAATACGATATTCCCACTTTTTGAGTGGCAAATTTGCCCCTAATTTGTGATTCTAAGTGAAATATGACTCTTAAGGAAAATAAATTGCAAATACGATATTCACACTTTTTGAGTGGCAAATTTGCCCCTATTTTGTATTTTGAAGTGAAATATGACTCTTAAGGAAAATAAATTGCAAATACGATATTCACACTTTTTGAGTGGCAAATTCGCCCCTAATTTGTCATTCTAAGTGAAATATAACTCTTAAATAAAATAAATTGAAAATACGATATTCACAATTTTAAAGTGGCAAATTTGCCCTTAATTTGTGATTCTAAGTGAAATATGACTCTTAAGGAAAATAAATTGCAAATACGATATTCACACTTTTTGAGTGGCAAATTTGCCCCTAATTTGTCATTCTAAGTGAAATATAACTCTTAAATAAAATAAATTGAAAATACGATATTCACAATTTTAGAGTGGCAAATTTGCCCCTAATTTGTGATTCTAAGTGAAATATGACTCTTAAGGAAAATAAATTGCAAATACGATATTCACACTTTTTGAGTGGCAATTTGCCCCTAATTTGTATTTTAAAGTGAAATATGACTCTTAAGGAAAATAAATTGCTAATACGATATTCACACTTTTTGAGTGGCAAATTTGCCCCTAATTTGTGATTCTAAGTGAAATATGACTCTTAAGGAAAATAAATTGCATATACGATATTCACACTTTTTGAGTGTCAAATTTGCCCCTAATTTGTATTTTTAAGTGAAATATGAATCTTAAGGAAAATAAATTGCAAATACGATATTCACACTTTTTGAGTGGCAATTTGCCCCTAATTTGTATTTTAAAGTGAAATATGACTCTTAAGAAAAATAAATTGCTAATACGATATTCACACTTTTTGAGTGGCAAATTTGCCCCTAATTTGTCATTCTAAGTGAAATATAACTCTAAAATAAAATAAATTGAAAATACGATATTCACAATTTTAAAGTGGCAAATTTGCCCTTAATTTGTGATTCTTAGTGAAATATGACTCTTAAGGAAAATAAATTGAAAATACGATATTTACAATTTTAGAGTGGCAAATTTGCCCCTTAATTTGTGATTCTTAGTGAAATATGACTCTTAAGGAAAATAAATTTCAAATATGATATTCACACTTTTTGAGTGGTAAATTTGCCCCTAATTTGTATTTTGAAGTGAAATATGACTCTTAAGGAAAATAAATTGCAAATACGATATTCACACTTTTTGAGTGGCAAATTCGCACCTAGTTAGTATTTGGATATGAAATATAACTCTTAAGGAAAATAAATTGCAAATACGATATTCAAACTTTTTGAGTGTCAAATTTGCCCCTAATTTGTGATTCTAAGTGAAATACTACTCTTAAGGAAAATAAAATGCAAATACGATATTCACAATTTTTGAGTGGCAAATTTGCCCCTAATTTGTGATTCTAAGTGAAATATGACTCTTAAGGAAAATAAATTGCAAATACGATATTTACACTTTTTGAATGGCAAATATGCCCTAAATTTGTATTTTGAAGTGAAATATGACTCTTAAGGAAATAAATTGCAAATACGATATTCACACTTTTTGAGTGGCAAATTTGCCCCTAATTTGTATTTTGAAGTGAAATATGACTCTTAAGGAAAATAAATTGCAAATACGATATTCACACTTTTTGAGTGGCAAATTCGCCCCTAGTTAGTATTTGGATGTGAATACGATATTCAAATACGATATTCAAACTTTTTGAGTGGCAAATTTGCCCCTAATTTGTGATTCTAAGTGAAATACTACTCTTAAGGAAAATAAAATGCAAATACGATATTCACACTTTTTGAGTGGCAAATTTGCCCCTAATTTGTTATTCTAAGTGAAATATGACTCTTAAGAAAAATAAATTGCAAATACGATATTCACACTTTTTGAGTGGCAAATTTGCCCTAAATTTGTATTTTGAAGTGAAATATGACTCTTAAGGAAAATAAATTGCAAATACGTTATTCACACTTTTTGAGTGGCAAATTCGCCCCTAATTAGTATTTGGATGTGAAATATGACTCTTAAGGAAAATAAATTGCTAATACGATATTCACACTTTTTGAGTGGCAAATTTGCCCCTAATTTGTCATTCTAAGTGAAATATAACTCTTAAATAAAATAAATTGAAAATACGATATTTACAATTTTAGAGTGGCAAATTTGCCCCTAATTTGTGATTCTAAGTGAAATATGACTCTTAAGGAAAATAAATTGCAAATACGATATTCACACTTTTTGAGTGGCAAATTTGCCCCTAATTTGTATTTTGAAGTGAAATATGACTCTTAAGGAAAATAAATTGCAAATACGATATTCACACTTTTTGAGTGGCAAATTCGCCCCTAGTTAGTATATTTGGATGTGAAATATGACACTTAAGGAAAATAAATTGCAAATACGATATTCAAACTTTTTGAGTGGCAAATTTGCCCCTAATTTGTGATTCTAAGTGAAATACTACTTTTAAAGAATATAAATTGCAAATACGATATTCACACTTTTTGAGTGGCAAATTTGCCCCTAATTTGTGATTCTAAGTGAAATATGACTCTTAAGGAAAATAAATTGCAAATACTATATTCACACTTTTTGAGTGACAAATTTGCCCCAAATTTGTATTTTGAAGTGAAATATGACTCTTAAGGAAAATAAATTGCAAATACGATATTCACACTTTTTGAGTGGCAAATTTGCCCCTAATTTGTATTTTGAAGTGAAATATGACTCTTAAGGAAAATAAATTGCTAATACGATATTCACACTTTTTGATTGGAAAATTTGCCCCTAATTTGTCATTCTAAGTGAAATATAACTCTTAAATATAATAAATTGAAAATACGATATTCACAATTTTAGAGTGGTAAATTTGCCCCTAATTTGTGATTCTAAATGAAATATGACTCTTAAGGAAAATAAATTGTAATTACGATATTCACACTTTTTGAGTGGCAAATTTGCCCCTAATTTGTATTTTGAAGTGAAATATGACTCTTAAGGAAAATAAATTGCAAATACGATATTTACACTTTTTGAGTGGCAAATTCGCCCCTAGTTAGTATTTCGATGTGAATACGATATTCAAATACGATATTCAAACTTTTTGAGTGGCAAATTTGCCCCTAATTTGTGATTCTAAGTGAAATACTACTCTTAAGGAAAATAAAATGCAAATACGATATTCACACTTTTTGAGTGGCAAATTTGCCTCTAATTTGTTATTCTAAGTGAAATATGACTCTTAAGGAAAATAAATTGCAAATATGATATTCACACTTTTTGAGTGGCAAATTTGCCCTAAATTTGTATTTTGAAGTGAAATATGACTCTTAAGGAAAATAAATTGCAAATACGTTATTCACACTTTTTGAGTGGCAAATTCGCCCCTAATTAGTATTTGGATGTGAAATATGACTCTTAAGGAAAATAAATTGCAAATACGATATTCTAACTTTTTGAGTGGCAAATTTGCCCCTAATTTGTGATTCTAAGTGAAATACTACTCTTAAGGGAAAAAAAATTGCAAATACGATATTCACACTTTTTGAGTGGCAAATTTGCCCCTAATTTGTGATTCTAAGTGAAATATGACTCTTAAGGAAAATAAATTGCAAATACGATATTCACACTTTTTGAGTGGCAAATTTGCCCCTATTTTGTATTTTGAAGTGAAATATGACTCTTAAGGAAAATAAATTGCAAATACGATATTCACACTTTTTGAGTGGCAAATTCGCCCCTAATTTGTCATTCTAAGTGAAATATAACTCTTAAATAAAATAAATTGAAAATACGATATTCACAATTTTAAAGTGGCAAATTTGCCCTTAATTTGTGATTCTAAGTGAAATATGACTCTTAAGGAAAATAAATTGCAAATACGATATTCACACTTTTTGAGTGGCAAATTTGCCCCTAATTTGTCATTCTAAGTGAAATATAACTCTTAAATAAAATAAATTGAAAATACGATATTCACAATTTTAGAGTGGCAAATTTGCCCCTAATTTGTGATTCTAAGTGAAATATGACTCTTAAGGAAAATAAATTGCAAATACGATATTCACACTTTTTGAGTGGCAATTTGCCCCTAATTTGTATTTTAAAGTGAAATATGGCTCTTAAGGAAAATAAATTGCTAATATGATATTCACACTTTTTGAGTGGCAAATTTGCCCCTAATTTGTGATTCTAAGTGAAATATGACTCTTAAGGAAAATAAATTGCATATACGATATTCACACTTTTTGAGTGTCAAATTTGCCCATAATTTGTATTTTTAAGTGAAATATGAATCTTAAGGAAAATAAATTGCAAATACAATATTCACACTTTTTGAGTGGCAATTTGCCCCTAATTTGTATTTTAAAGTGAAATATGACTCTAAAGGAAAATAAATTGCTAATACGATATTCACACTTTTTGAGTGGCAAATTTGCCCCTAATTTGTCATTCTAAGTGAAATATAACTCTAAAATAAAATAAATTGAAATTACGATATTCACAATTTTAAAGTGGCAAATTTGCCCTTAATTTGTGATTCTTAGTGAAATATGACTCTTAAGGAAAATAAATTGAAAATACGATATTTACAATTTTAGAGTGGCAAATTTGCCCCTTAATTTGTGATTCTTAGTGAAATATGACTCTTAAGGAAAATAAATTTCAAATACGATATTCACACTTTTTGAGTGGTAAATTTGCCCCTAATTTGTATTTTGAAGTGAAATATGACTCTTAAGGAAAATAAATTGCAAATACGATATTCACACTTTTTGAGTGGCAAATTCGCACCTAGTTAGTATTTGGATATGAAATATAACTCTTAAGGAAAATAAATTGCAAATACGATATTCAAACTTTTTGAGTGGCAAATTTGCCCCTAATTTGTGATTCTAAGTGAAATACTACTCTTAAGGAAAATAAAATGCAAATACGATATTCACAATTTTTGAGTGGCAAATTTGCCCCTAATTTGTGATTCTAAGTGAAATATGACTCTTAAGGAAAATAAATTGCAAATACGATATTTACACTTTTTGAATGGCAAATATGCCCTAAATTTGTATTTTGAAGTGAAATATGACTCTTAAGGAAATAAATTGCAAATACGATATTCACACTTTTTGAGTGGCAAATTTGCCCCTAATTTGTATTTTGAAGTGAAATATGACTCTTAAGGAAAATAAATTGCAAATACGATATTCACACTTTTTGAGTGGGAAATTCGCCCCTAGTTAGTATTTGGATGTGAATACGATATTCAAATACGATATTCAAACTTTTTGAGTGGCAAATTTGCCCCTAATTTGTGATTCTAAGTGAAATACTACTCTTAAGGAAAATAAAATGCAAATACGATATTCACACTTTTTGAGTGGCAAATTTGCCCCTAATTTGTTATTCTAAGTGAAATATGACTCTTAAGGAAAATAAATTGCAAATACGATATTCACACTTTTTGAGTGGCAAATTTGCCCTAAATTTGTATTTTGAAGTGAAATATGACTCTTAAGGAAAATAAATTGCAAATACGTTATTCACACTTTTTGAGTGGCAAATTCGCCCCTAATTAGTATTTGGATGTGAAATATGACTCTTAAGGAAAATAAATTGCTAATACGATATTCACACTTTTTGAGTGGCAAATTTGCCCCTAATTTGTCATTCTAAGTGAAATATAACTCTTAAATAAAATAAATTGAAAATACGATATTTACAATTTTAGAGTGGCAAATTTGCCCCTAATTTGTGATTCTAAGTGAAATATGACTCTTAAGGAAAATAAATTGCAAATACGATATTCACACTTTTTGAGTGGCAAATTTGCCCCTAATTTGTATTTTGAAGTGAAATATGACTCTTAAGGAAAATAAATTGCAAATACGATATTCACACTTTTTGAGTGGCAAATTCGCCCCTAGTTAGTATATTTGGATGTGAAATATGACACTTAAGGAAAATAAATTGCAAATACGATATTCAAACTTTTTGAGTGGCAAATTTGCCCCTAATTTGTGATTCTAAGTGAAATACTACTTTTAAAGAATATAAATTGCAAATACGATATTCACACTTTTTGAGTGGCAAATTTGCCCCTAATTTGTGATTCTAAGTGAAATATGACTCTTAAGGAAAATAAATTGCAAATACTATATTCACACTTTTTGAGTGACAAATTTGCCCCAAATTTGTATTTTGAAGTGAAATATGACTCTTAAGGAAAATAAATTGCAAATACGATATTCACACTTTTTGAGTGGCAAATTCGCCCCTATTAGTATTTGGATGTAAAATATGACTCTTAAGGAAAATAAATTGCTAATACGATATTCACACTTTTTGATTGGAAAATTTGCCCCTAATTTGTCATTCTAAGTGAAATATAACTCTTAAATATAATAAATTGAAAATACGATATTCACAATTTTAGAGTGGTAAATTTGCCCCTAATTTGTGATTCTAAGTGAAATATGACTCTTAAGGAAAATAAATTGCAAATACGATATTCACACTTTTTGAGTGGCAAATTTGCCCCTAATTTGTATTTTGAAGTGAAATATGACTCTTAAGGAAAATAAATTGCTAATACGATATTCACACTTTTTGATTGGAAAATTTGCCCCTAATTTGTCATTCTAAGTGAAATATAACTCTTAAATATAATAAATTGAAAATACGATATTCACAATTTTAGAGTGGTAAATTTGCCCATAATTTGTGATTCTAAATGAAATATGACTCTTAAGGAAAATAAATTGTAAATACGATATTCACACTTTTTGAGTGGCAAATTTGCCCCTAATTTGTATTTTGAAGTGAAATATGACTCTTAAGGAAAATAAATTGCAAATACGATATTCACACTTTTTGAGTGGCAAATTCGCCCCTAGTTAGTATTTCGATGTGAATACGATATTCAAATACGATATTCAAACTTTTTGAGTGGCAAATTTGCCCCTAATTTGTGATTCTAAGTGAAATACTACTCTTAAGGAAAATAAAATGCAAATACGATATTCACACTTTTTGAGTGGCAAATTTGCCTCTAATTTGTTATTCTAAGTGAAATATGACTCTTAAGGAAAATAAATTGCAAACACGATATTCACACTTTTTGAGTGGCAAATTTGCCCTAAATTTGTATTTTGAAGTGAAATATGACTCTTAAGGAAAATAAATTGCAAATACGTTATTCACACTTTTTGAGTGGCAAATTCGCCCCTAATTAGTATTTGGATGTGAAATATGACTCTTAAGGAAAATAAATTGCAAATACGATATTCAAACTTTTTGAGTGGCAAATTTGCCCCTAATTTGTGATTCTAAGTGAAATACTACTCTTAAGGAAAAAAAATTGCAAATACGATATTCACACTTTTTGAGTGGCAAATTTGCCCCTAATTTGTGATTCTAAGTGAAATATGACTCTTAAGGAAAATAAATTGCAAATACGATATTCACACTTTTTGAGTGGCAAATTTGCCCCTATTTTGTATTTTGAAGTGAAATATGACTCTTAAGGAAAATAAATTGCAAATACGATATTCACACTTTTTGAGTGGCAAATTCGCCCCTAATTTGTCATTCTAAGTGAAATATAACTCTTAAATAAAATAAATTGAAAATACGATATTCACAATTTTAGAGTGGCAAATTTGCCCTTAATTTGTGATTCTAAGTGAAATATGACTCTTAAGGAAAATAAATTGCAAATACGATATTCACACTTTTTGAGTGGCAAATTTGCCCCTAATTTGTCATTCTAAGTGAAATATAACTCTTAAATAAAATAAATTGAAAATACGATATTCACAATTTTAGAGTGGCAAATTTGCCCCTAATTTGTGATTCTAAGTGAAATATGACTCTTAAGGAAAATAAATTGCAAATACGATATTCACACTTTTTGAGTGGCAATTTGCCCCTAATTTGTATTTTAAAGTGAAATATGACTCTTAAGGAAAATAAATTGCTAATACGATATTCACACTTTTTGAGTGGCAAATTTGCCCCTAATTTGTGATTCTAAGTGAAATATGACTCTTAAGGAAAATAAATTGCATATACGATATTCACACTTTTTGAGTGTCAAATTTGCCCATAATTTGTATTTTTAAGTGAAATATGAATCTTAAGGAAAATAAATTGCAAATACGATATTCACACTTTTTGAGTGGCAATTTGCCCCTAATTTGTATTTTAAAGTGAAATATGACTCTTAAGGAAAATAAATTGCTAATACGATATTCACAATTTTAGAGTGGCAAATTTGCCCCTAATTTGTGATTCTAAGTGAAATATGACTCTTAAGGAAAATAAATTGCTAATACGATATTCACACTTTTTGAGTGGCAAATTTGCCCCTAATTTGTCATTCTAAGTGAAATAAAACTCTTAAATAAAATAAATTGAAAATACGATATTCACAATTTTAAAGTGGCAAATTTGCCCTTAATTTGTGATTCTTAGTGAAATATGACTCTTTAGGAAAATAAATTGAAAATACGATATTCACAATTTTAGAGTGGCAAATTTGCCCCTAATTTGTGATTCTTAGTGAAATATGACTCTTAAGGAAAATAAATTGCAAATACGATATTCACACTTTTTGAGTGGCAAATTTGCCCCTAATTTGTATTTTGAAGTGAAATATTACTCTTAAGGAAAATAAATTGCAAATACGATATTCACACTTTTTGAGTGGCAAATGCGCACCTAGTTAGTATTTGGATGTGAAATATAACTCTTAAGGAAAATAAATTGCAAATACGATATTCAAACTTTTTGAGTGGCAAATTTGCCCCTAATTTGTGATTCTAAGTGAAATACTACTCTTAAGGAAAATAAAATGCAAATACGATATTCACAATTTTTGAGTGGCAAATTTGCCCCTAATTTGTGATTCTAAGTGAAATATGACTTTTAAGGAAAATAAATTGTAAATACGATATTCACACTTTTTGAGTGGCAAATTTGCCCATAATTTGTATTTTGAAGTGAAATATGACTCTTAAGGAAAATAAATTGCAAATACGATATTCACACTTTTTGAGTGGCAAATTCGCCCCTAGTTAGTATATAGGGATGTGAAATATGACACTTAAGGAAAATAAATTGCAAATACGATATTTACACTTTTTGAGTGGCAAATTTGCCCTAAATTTGTATTTTGAAGTGAAATATGACTCTTAAGGAAAATAAATTGCAAATACGATATTCACACTTTTTGAGTGGCAAATTTGCCCCTAATTTGTATTTTGAAGTGAAATATGACTCTTAAGGAAAATAAATTGCAAATACGATATTCACACTTTTTGAGTGGCAAATTCGCCCCTAGTTAGTATTTGGATGTGAATACGATATTCAAAAACGATATTCAAACTTTTTGAGTGGCAAATTTGCCCCTAATTTGTGATTCTAAGTGAAATACTACTCTTAAGGAAAATAAAATGCAAATACGATATTCACACTTTTTGAGTGGCAAATTTGCCCCTAATTTGTTATTCTAAGTGAAATATGACTCTTAAGGAAAATAAATTGCAAATACGATATTCACACTTTTTGAGTGGCAAATTTGCCCTAAATTTGTGATTCTAAGTGAAATATGACTCTTAAGGAAAATAAATTGCAAATACGTTATTCACACTTTTTGAGTGGCAAATTCGCCCCTAATTAGTATTTGGATGTGAAATATGACTCTTAAGGAAAATAAATTGCTAATACGATATTCACAATTTTTGAGTGGCAAATTTGCCCCTAATTTGTCATTCTAAGTGAAATATAACTCTTAAATAAAGCAAATTGAAAATACGATATTCACAATTTTAGAGTGGCAAATTTGCCCCTAATTTGTGATTCTAAGTGAAATATGACTCTTAAGGAAAATAAATTGCAAATACGATATTTACACTTTTTGAGTGGCAAATTTGCCCCTAATTTGTATTTTGAAGTGAAATATGACTCTTAAGGAAAATAAATTGCAAATACGATATTCACACTTTTTGAGTGGCAAATTCGCCCCTAGTTAGTATATTTGGATGTGAAATATGACACTTAAGGAAAATAAATTGCAAATACGATATTCAAACTTTTTGAGTGGCAAATTTGCCCCTAATTTGTGATTCTAAGTGAAATACTACTTTTAAAGAATATAAATTGCAAATACGACATTCACACTTTTTGAGTGGCAAATTTGCCCCTAATTTGTGATTCTAAGTGAAATATGACTCTTAAGGAAAATAAATTGCAAATACTATATTCACACTTTTTGAGTGACAAATTTGCCCCAAATTTGTATTTTGAAGTGAAATATGACTCTTAAGGAAAATAAATTGCAAATACGATATTCACACTTTTTGAGTGGCAAATTCGCCCCTATTAGTATTTGGATGTGAAATATGACTCTTAAGGAAAATAAATTGCTAATACGATATTCACACTTTTTGATTGGAAAATTTGCCCCTAATTTGTCATTCTAAGTGAAATATAACTCTTAAATATAATAAATTGAAAATACGATATTCACAATTTTAGAGTGGTAAATTTGCCCCTAATTTGTGATTCTAAGTGAAATATGACTCTTAAGGAAAATAAATTGCAAATACGATATTCACACTTTTTGAGTGGCAATTTTGCCCCTAATTTGTATTTTGAAGTGAAATATGACTCTTAAGGAAAATAAATTGCAAATACGATATTCACACTTTTTGAGTGGCAAATTCGCCCCTAGTTAGTATTTCGATGTGAATACGATATTCAAATACGATATTCAAACTTTTTGAGTGGCAAATTTGCCCCTAATTTGTGATTCTAAGTGAAATACTACTCTTAAGGAAAATAAAATGCAAATACGATATTCACACTTTTTGAGTTGCAAATTTGCCCCTAATTTGTTATTCTAAGTGAAATATGACTCTTAAGGAAAATAAATTGCAAATACGATATTCACACTTTTTGAGTGGCAAATTTGCCCTAAATTTGTATTTTGAAGTGAAATATGACTCTTAAGGAAAATAAATTGCAAATACGTTATTCACACTTTTTGAGTGGCAAATTCGCCCCTAATTAGTATTTGGATGTGAAATATGACTCTTAAGGAAAATAAATTGCTAATACGATATTCACACTTTTTGAGTGGCAAATTTGCCCCTAATTTGTCAATCTAAGTGAAATATGACTCTTAAGGAAAATAAATTGCAAATACGATATTCAAACTTTTTGAGTGGCAAATTTGCCCCTAATTTGTGATTCTAAGTGAAATACTACTCTTAAGGAAAAAAAATTGCAAATACGATATTCACACTTTTTGAGTGGCAAATTTGCCCCTAATTTGTGATTCTAAGTGAAATATGACTCTTAAGGAAAATAAATTGCAAATACGATATTCACACTTTTTGAGTGGCAAATTTGCCCCTATTTTGTATTTTGAAGTGAAATATGACTCTTAAGGAAAATAAATTGCAAATACGATATTCACACTTTTTGAGTGGCAAATTCGCCCCTAATTTGTCATTCTAAGTGAAATATAACTCTTAAATAAAATAAATTGAAAATACGATATTCACAATTTTAAAGTGGCAAATTTTCCCTTAATTTGTGATTCTAAGTGAAATATGACTCTTAAGGAAAATAAATTGCAAATACGATATTCCCACTTTTTGAGTGGCAAATTTGCCCCTAATTTGTCATTCTAAGTGAAATATAACTCTTAAATAAAATAAATTGAAAATACGATATTCACAATTTTAGAGTGGCAAATTTGCCCCTAATTTGTGATTCTAAGTGAAATATGACTCTTAAGGAAAATAAATTGCAAATACGATATTCACACTTTTTGAGTGGCAATTTGCCCCTAATTTGTATTTTAAAGTGAAATATGACTCTTAAGGAAAATAAATTGCTAATACGATATTCACACTTTTTGAGTGGCAAATTTGCCCCTAATTTGTGATTCTAAGTGAAATATGACTATTAAGGAAAATAAATTGCATATACGATATTCACACTTTTTGAGTGTCAAATTTGCCCCTAATTTGTATTTTTAAGTGAAATACGAATCTTAAGGAAAATAAATTGCAAATACGATATTCACACTTTTTGAGTGGCAATTTGCCCCTAATTTGTATTTTAAAGTGAAATATGACTCTTAAGGAAAATAAATTGTTAATACGATATTCACACTTTTTGAGTGGCAAATTTGCCCCTAATTTGTCATTCTAAGTGAAATCTAACTCTTAAATAAAATAAATTGAAAATACGATATTCACAATTTTAAAGTGGCAAATTTGCCCTTAATTTGTGATTCTTAGTGAAATATGACTCTTAAGGAAAATAAATTGAAAATACGATATTCACAATTTTAGAGTGGCAAATTTGCCCCTAATTTGTGATTCTTAGTGAAATATGACTCTTAAGGAAAATAAATTGCAAATACGATATTCACACTTTTTGAGTGGCAAATTTGCCCATAATTTGTATTTTGAAGTGAAATATGACTCTTAAGGAAAATAAATTGCAAATATGATATTCACACTTTTTGAGTGGCAAAATCGCACCTAGTTAGTATTTGGATGTGAAATATAACTCTTAAGGAAAATAAATTGCAAATACGATATTCAAACTTTTTGAGTGGCAAATTTTCCCCTAATTTGTGATTATAAGTGAAATACTACTCTTAAGGAAAATAAAATGCAAATACGATATTCACAATTTTTGAGTGGCAAATTTGCCCCTAATTTGTGATTCTAAGTGAAATATGACTGTTAAGGAAAATAAATTGCAAATACGATATTTACACTTTTTGAGTGGCAAATATGCCCTAAATTTGTATTTTGAAGTGAAATATGACTCTTAAGGAAAATAAATTGCAAATACGTTATTCACACTTTTTGAGTGGCAAATTCGCCCCTAATTAGTATTTGGATGTGAAATTATGACTCTTAAGGAAAATAAATTGCTAATACGATATTCACACTTTTTGAGTGGCAAATTTGCCCCTAATTTGTCAATCTAAGTGAAATATTACTCTTAAGGAAAATAAATTGCTAATACGATATTCACACTTTTTGAGTGGCAAATTTGCCCCTAATTTGTGATTCTAAGTGAAATATAACTCTTAAGGAAAATAAAATGCAAATACGATATTCACACTTTTTGATTGGCAAATTTGCTCATAATTTGTGATTCTAAGTGAAATATGACTCTTAAGGAAAATAAATTGCAAATACGATATTCACACTTTTTGAGTAGCAAATTTGCCCATAATTTATGATTCTAAGTGAAATATAACTCTTAAGGAAAATAAATTGCAAATACGATATTCACACTTTTTGAGTGGCAAATTCGCCCCTAATTAGTATTTGGATGTGAAATATGACTCTTAAGGAAAATAAATTGCTAATACGATATTCACACTTTTTGAGTGTCAAATTTGCCCCTAATTTGTCAATCTAAGTGAAATATGACTCTTAAGGAAAATAAATTGCAAATACGATATTCAAACTTTTTGAGTGGCAAATTTGCCCCTAATTTGTGATTCTAAGTGAAATACTACTTTTAAGGAAAATAAATTGCAAATACGATATTCACACTTTTTGAGTGGCAAATTTGCCCCTAATTTGTGATTATAAGTGAAATATGACTCTTAAGGAAAATAAATTGCAAATACGATATGCACACTTTTTGAGTGGCAAATTTGCCCCTATTTTGTATTTTGAAGTGAAATATGACTCTTAAGGAAAATAAATTGCAAATACGATATTCACACTTTTTGAGTGGCAAATTCGCCCCTAATTAGTATTTGGATGTGAAATATGACTCTTAAGAAAAATAAATTGCTAATACGATATTCACACTTTTTGAGTGGCAAATTTGCCCCTAATTTGTCATTCTAAGTGAAATATAACTCTTAAATAAAATAAATTGAAAATACGATATTCACAATTTTTGAGTGGCAAATTTGCCCCTAATTTGTGATTCTAAGTGAAATATGACTCTTAAGGAAAATAAATTACTAATACGATATTCACACTTTTTGAGTGGCAAATTTGCCCCTAATTTGTCATTCTAAGTGAAATATAACTCTTAAATAAAATAAATTGAAAATACGATATTCACAATTTTAGAGTGGCAAATTTGCCCCTAATTTGTGATTCTAAGTGAAATATGACTCTTAAGGAAAATAAATTGCAAATACGATATTCACACTTTTTGAGTGGCAATTTGCCCCTAATTTGTATTTTAAATGGAAATATGACTCTTAAGGAAAATAAATTGCTAATACGATATTCACACTTTTTGAGTGGCAAATTTGCCCCTAATTTGTATTTTGAAATGAAATATGACTCTTAAGGAAAATAAAATGCAAATACGATATTCACACTTTTTGAGTGGTAAATTCGCCCCTAGTTAGTATTTGGATGTGAAATATGACTCTTAAGGAAAATAAATTGCAAATACGATATTCAAACTTTTTGAGTGGCAAATTTGCCCCTAATTTGTGATTCTAAGTGAAATACTACTCTTAAGGAAAATAAAATGCAAATACGATATTCACACTTTTTGAGTGCCAAATTTGCCCCTAATTTGTGATTCTAAGTGAAATATGACTCTTAAGAAAAATAAATTGCAAATACGATATTCACACTTTTTGAGTGGCAAATTTGCCCCAAATTTGTATTTTGAAGTGAAATATGACTCTTAAGGAAAATAAATTGCAAATAAGATATTTACACTTTTTGAGTGGCAAATTCGCCCCTAATTAGTATTTGGATGTGAAATATGACTCTTAAGGAAAATAAATTGCTAATACGATACTCACACTTTTTGAATTGCAAATTTGCCCCTAATTTGTAAATTTAAGTGAAATATGACTCTTAAGGAAAATAAATTGCAAATACGATATTCAAACTTTTTGAGTTGCAAATTTGCCCATAATTTTTTATTCTAAGTGAAATACTACTCTTAAGAAAAATAAATTGCAAATACGATATTCACACTTTTTGAGTGGCAAATTTGCCCCTAATTTGTGATTATAATTGAAATATGACTCTTAAGGAAAATATATTGCAAATACGATAT
Organism: Helichrysum umbraculigerum; assembly: GCA_949592205.1. Taxonomy (NCBI): domain Eukaryota; kingdom Viridiplantae; phylum Streptophyta; class Magnoliopsida; order Asterales; family Asteraceae; genus Helichrysum; species Helichrysum umbraculigerum. The sequence continues at coordinate 112,407,726 of CATIUR010000003.1, read as the reverse complement.
TCACACTTTTTGAGTGGCAAATTTGCCCCTATTTTGTATTTTGAAATGAAATATGACTCTTAAGGAAAATAAATTGCAAATACGATATTCACACTTTTTGAGTGGCAAATTCGCCCCTAATTAGTATTTGGATGTGAAATATGACTCTTAAGGAAAATAAATTGCTAATACGATATTCACACTTTTTGAGTGGCAAATTTGCCCCTAATTTGTCATTCTAAGTGAAATATAACTCTTAAATAAAATAAATTGAAAATACGATATTCACAATTTTAGAGTGGCAAATTTGCCCCTAATTTGTGATTCTAAGTGAAATATGACTCTTAAGGAAAATAAATTACAAATACGATATTCACACTTTTTGAGTGGCAAATTTGCCCCTAATTTGTATTTCGAAGTGAAATACGACTCTTAAGGAAAATAAATTGCAAATACGATATTCACACTTTTTGAGTGGCAAATTTGCCCCTAATTTGTGATTCTAAGTGAAATATAACTCTTAAGGAAAATAAAATGCAAATACGATATTCACACTTTTTGATTGGCAAATTTGCTCATAATTTGTGATTCTAAGTGAAATATGACTCTTAAGGAAAATAAATTGCAAATACGATATTCACACTTTTTGAGTAGCAAATTTGCCCATAATTTATGATTCTAAGTGAAATATAACTCTTAAGGAAAATAAATTGCAAATACGATATTTACACTTTTTTAGTGGCAAATTTGCCCATAATTTGTGATTATAAGTGAAATATGACTCTTAAGGAAAATAAATTGCAAATACGATATTCACACTTTTTGAGTGGCAAATTTGCCCATAATTTGTATTTCTAAGTGAAATATGACTCTTAAGGAAAATAAATTACAAATACGATATTCACACTTTTTGAGTGGCAAATTTGCCCCTAATTTGTATTTCTAAGTGAAATATGACTCTTAAAGAAAATAAATTACAAATACGATATTCACACTTTTTAAGTGGCAAATTTGTCCTAATTTGTATTTCGAAGTGAAATATACTCTTAAGGAAAATAAGTTGCAAATACGATATTCACACTTTTTGAGTAGCAAATTCGCCCCTAATTTGTGATTCTAAGTGAAATATGACCCTTAAGGAAAAAAATTGCAAATAAGATATTCACACTTTTTGAGTGGCAAATTTGTCCCTAATTTGTGATTCTAAGTGAAATACTACTCTTAAGGAAAATAAATTGCAAATACGATATTCACACTTTTTGAGTGGCAAATTTGCCCCTAATTTGTGATTCTAAGTGAAATATGACTCTTAAGGAAAATAAATTGCAAATACGATATTTACACTTTTTGAGAGGCAAATTTGCCCCAAATTTGTATTTTGAAGTGAAATATGAATCTTAAGGAAAATAAATTGCAAACACGATATTCACACTTTTTGAGTGGCAAATTCGCCACTAATTAGTATTTGGATGTGAAATATTACTCTTAAGGAAAATAAATTGCTAATACGATATTCACACTTTTTGAGTGGCAAATTTGCCCCTAATTTGTGATTCTAAGTGAAATACTACTCTTAAGGAAATAAAATGCAAATACGATATTCACACTTTTTGAGTGGCAAATTTGCCCCTAATTTGTGATTATAAGTGAAATATGACTCTTAAGGAAAATAAATTGCAAATACGATTTTCACACTTTTTGAGTGGCAAATTTTCCTGAAATTTGTATTTTGAAGTGAAATATGACTCTTAAGGAAAATAAATTGAAAATACGATATTCACACTTTTTGAGTGGCAAATTCGCCCCTTGTTAGTATTTGGATGTGAAATATGACTCTTAAAGAAAATAAATTGCAAATACGATATTCAAACTTTTTGACTGGCAAATTTGCCCCTAATTTGTGATTCTAAGTGAAATACTACTCTTAAGGAAAATAAAATGCAAATACGATATTCACACTTTTTGAGTGGCAAATTTGTCCCTAATTTGTGATTCTAAGTGAAATACTACTCTTAAGGAAAATAAATTGCAAATACGATATTCACACTTTTTGAGTGGCAAATTTGCCCCTAATTTGTGATTCTAAGTGAAATATGACTCTTAAGGAAAATAAATTGCAAATACGATATTCACACTTTTTGAGTGGCAAATTTGTCCCTAATTTGTGATTCTAAGTGAAATACTACTTTTAAGGAAAATAAATTGCAAATACGATATTCACACTTTTTGAGTGGCAAATTTGCCCCTAATTTGTGATTCTAAGTGAAATATGACTCTTAAGGAAAATAAATTGCAAATACGATATTTACACTTTTTGAGTGGCAAATATGCCCTAAATTTGTATTTTGAAGTGAAATATGACTCTTAAGGAAAATAAATTGCAAATACATTATTCACACTTTTTGAGTGGCAAATTCGCCCCTAATTAGTATTTGGATGTGAAATTATGACTCTTAAGGAAAATAAATTGCTAATACGATATTCACACTTTTTGAGTGGCAAATTTGCCCCTAATTTGTCAATCTAAGTGAAATATGACTCTTAAGGAAAATAAATTGCAAATACGATATTCAAAATTTTTGAGTGGCAAATTTGCCCCTAATTTGTGATTCTAAGTGAAATACTACTCTTAAAGAAAATAAATTGCAAATACGATATTCACACTTTTTGAGTGGCAAATTTGCCCTAATTTGTGATTCTAAGTGAAATATGACTCTTAAGGAAAATAAATTGCAAATACGATATTCACACTTTTTGAGTGGCAAATTTGCCCCTAATTTGTATTTTTAAGTGAAATATGAATCTTAAAGAAAATAAATTGCAAATACGATATTCACACTTTTTGAGTGGCAAATTTGTCCCTAATTTGTGATTCTAAGTGAAATACTACTCTTAAGGAAAATAAATTGCAAATACGATATTCACACTTTTTGAGTGGCAAATTTGCCCCTAATTTGTGATTCTAAGTGAAATATGACTCTTAAGGAAAATAAATTGCAAATACGATATTTACACTTTTTGAGAGGCAAATTTGCCCCAAATTTGTATTTTGAAGTGAAATATGAATCTTAAAGAAAATAAATTGCAAACACGATATTCACACTTTTTGAGTGGCAAATTCGCCCCTAATTAGTATTTGGATGTGAAATATTACTCTTAAGGAAAATAAATTGCTAATACGATATTCACACTTTTTGAGTGGCAAATTTGCCCCTAATTGTGATTCTAAGTGAAATATAACTCTTAAGGAAAATAAAATGCAAATACGATATTCACACTTTTTGATTGGCAAATTTGCTCATAATTTGTGATTCTAAGTGAAATATGACTCTTAAGGAAAATAAATTGCAAATACGATATTCACACTTTTTGAGTAGCAAATTTGCCCATAATTTATGATTCTAAGTGAAATATAACTCTTAAGGAAAATAAATTGCAAATACGATATTCACACTTTTTGAGTGGCAAATTCGCCCCTAATTAGTATTTGGATGTGAAATATGACTCTTAAGGAAAATAAATTGCTAATACGATATTCACACTTTTTGAGTGTCAAATTTGCCCCTAATTTGTCAATCTAAGTGAAATATGACTCTTAAGGAAAATAAATTGCAAATACGATATTCAAACTTTTTGAGTGGCAAATTTGCCCCTAATTTGTGATTCTAAGTGAAATACTACTTTTAAGGAAAATAAATTGCAAATACGATATTCACACTTTTTGAGTGGCAAATTTGCCCCTAATTTGTGATTATAAGTGAAATATGACTCTTAAGGAAAATAAATTGCAAATACGATATGCACACTTTTTGAGTGGCAAATTTGCCCCTATTTTGTATTTTGAAGTGAAATATGACTCTTAAGGAAAATAAATTGCAAATACGATATTCACACTTTTTGAGTGGCAAATTCGCCCCTAATTAGTATTTGGATGTGAAATATGACTCTTAAGAAAAATAAATTGCTAATACGATATTCACACTTTTTGAGTGGCAAATTTGCCCCTAATTTGTCATTCTAAGTGAAATATAACTCTTAAATAAAATAAATTGAAAATACGATATTCACAATTTTTGAATGGCAAATTTGCCCCTAATTTGTGATTCTAAGTGAAATATGACTCTTAAGGAAAATAAATTACTAATACGATATTCACACTTTTTGAGTGGCAAATTTGCCCCTAATTTGTCATTCTAAGTGAAATATAACTCTTAAATAAAATAAATTGAAAATACGATATTCACAATTTTAGAGTGGCAAATTTGCCCCTAATTTGTGATTCTAAGTGAAATATGACTCTTAAGGAAAATAAATTGCAAATACGATATTCACACTTTTTGAGTGGCAATTTGCCCCTAATTTGTATTTTAAATGGAAATATGACTCTTAAGGAAAATAAATTGCTAATACGATATTCACACTTTTTGAGTGGCAAATTTGCCCCTAATTTGTATTTTGAAATGAAATATGACTCTTAAGGAAAATAAAATGCAAATACGATATTCACACTTTTTGAGTGGTAAATTCGCCCCTAGTTAGTATTTGGATGTGAAATATGACTCTTAAGGAAAATAAATTGCAAATACGATATTCAAACTTTTTGAGTGGCAATTTGCCCCTAATTTGTGATTCTAAGTGAAATACTACTCTTAAGGAAAATAAAATGCAAATACGATATTCACACTTTTTGAGTGCCAAATTTGCCCCTAATTTGTGATTCTAAGTGAAATATGACTCTTAAGGAAAATAAATTGCAAATACGATATTCACACTTTTTGAGTGGCAAATTTGCCCCAAATTTGTATATTTTGAAGTGAAATATGACTCTTAAGGAAAATAAATTGCAAATAAGATATTTACACTTTTTGAGTGGCAAATTCGCCCCTAATTAGTATTTGGATGTGAAATATGACTCTTAAGGAAAATAAATTGCTAATACGATACTCACACTTTTTGAATTGCAAATTTGCCCCTAATTTGTAAATTTAAGTGAAATATGACTCTTAAGGAAAATAAATTGCAAATACGATATTCAAACTTTTTGAGTTGCAAATTTGCCCATAATTTTTTATTCTAAGTGAAATACTACTCTTAAGAAAAATAAATTGCAAATACGATATTCACACTTTTTGAGTGGCAAATTTGCCCCTAATTTGTGATTATAATTGAAATATGACTCTTAAGGAAAATATATTGCAAATACGATATTCACACTTTTTGAGTTGCAAATTTGCCCCTATTTTGTATTTTGAAGTGAAATATGACTCTTAAGGAAAATAAATTGCAAATATGATATTCACACTTTTTGAGTGGCAAATTCGCCCTAATTAGTATTTGGATGTGAAATATGACTCTTAAGGAAAATAAATTGCTAATACGATATTCACACTTTTTGAGTGGCAAATTTGCCCCTAATTTGTCATTCTAAGTGAAATATAACTCTTAAATAAAATAAATTGAAAATACGATATTCACAATTTTAGAGTGGCAAATTTGCCCCTAATTTGTGATTCTAAGTGAAATATGACTCTTAAGGAAAATAAATTACAAATACGATATTCACACTTTTTGAGTGGCAAATTTGCCCCTAATTTGTATTTCGAAGTGAAATACGACTCTTAAGGAAAATAAATTGCAAATACGATATTCACACTTTTTGAGTGGCAAATTTGCCCCTAATTTGTGATTCTAAGTGAAATATAACTCTTAAGGAAAATAAAATGCAAATACGATATTCACCACTTTTTGATTGGCAAATTTGCTCATAATTTGTGATTCTAAGTGAAATATGACTCTTAAGGAAAATAAATTGCAAATACGATATTCACACTTTTTGAGTAGCAAATTTGCCCATAATTTATGATTCTAAGTGAAATATAACTCTTAAGGAAAATAAATTGCAAATACGATATTTACACTTTTTTAGTGGCAAATTTGCCCATAATTTGTGATTATAAGTGAAATATGACTCTTAAGGAAAATAAATTGCAAATACGATATTCACACTTTTTGAGTGGCAAATTTGCCCATAATTTGTATTTCTAAGTGAAATATGACTCTTAAGGAAAATAAATTACAAATACGATATTCACACTTTTTGAGTGGCAAATTTGCCCCTAATTTGTATTTCTAAGTGAAATATGACTCTTAAAGAAAATAAATTACAAATACGATATTCACACTTTTTAAGTGGCAAATTTGTCCTAATTTGTATTTCGAAGTGAAATATACTCTTAAGGAAAATAAGTTGCAAATACGATATTCACACTTTTTGAGTGGCAAATTCGCCCCTAATTTGTGATTCTAAGTGAAATATGACCCTTAAGGAAAAAAATTGCAAATAAGATATTCACACTTTTTGAGTGGCAAATTTGTCCCTAATTTGTGAATCTAAGTGAAATACTACTCTTAAGGAAAATAAATTGCAAATACGATATTCACACTTTTTGAGTGGCAAATTTGCCCCTAATTTGTGATTCTAAGTGAAATATGACTCTTAAGGAAAATAAATTGCAAATACGATATTTACACTTTTTGAGAGGCAAATTTGCCCCAAATTTGTATTTTGAAGTGAAATATGAATCTTAAGGAAAATAAATTGCAAACACGATATTCACACTTTTTGAGTGGCAAATTCGCCACTAATTAGTATTTGGATGTGAAATATTACTCTTAAGGAAAATAAATTGCTAATACGATATTCACACTTTTTGAGTGGCAAATTTGCCCCTAATTTGTGATTCTAAGTGAAATACTACTCTTAAGGAAAATAAAATGCAAATACGATATTCACACTTTTTGAGTGGCAAATTTGCCCCTAATTTGTGATTATAAGTGAAATATGACTTAAGGAAAATAAATTGCAAATACGATTTTCACACTTTTTGAGTGTCAAATTTTCCCGAAATTTGTATTTTGAAGTGAAATATGACTCTTAAGGAAAATAAATTGCAAATACGATATTCACACTTTTTGAGTGGCAAATTCGCCCCTAGTTAGTATTTGGATGTGAAATATGACTCTTAAAGAAAATAAATTGCAAATACGATATTCAAACTTTTTGACTGGCAAATTTGCCCCTAATTTGTGATTCTAAGTGAAATACTACTCTTAAGGAAAATAAAATGCAAATACGATATTCACACTTTTTGAGTGGCAAATTTGCCCCTAATTTGTGATTCTAAGTGAAATATGACTCTTAAGGAAAATAAATTGCAAATACGATATTCAAACTTTTTGAGTGGCAAATTTGCCCCAAATTTGTATTTTGAAGTGAAATATGACTCTTAAGGAAAATAAATTGCAAATAAGATATTTACACTTTTTGAGTGGAAAATTCGCCCCTAATTAGTATTTGGATGTGAAATATGACTCTTAAGGAAAATAAATTGCTAATACGATACTCACACTTTTTGAGTGGCAAATTTGCCCCTAATTTGTAAATTTAAGTGAAATATGACTCTTAAGGAAAATAAATTGCAAATACGATATTCAAACTTTTTGAGTTGCAAATTTGCCCCTAATTTGTTATTCTAAGTGAAATACTACTCTTAAGAAAAATAAATTGCAAATACGATATTCACACTTTTTGAGTGGCAAATTTGCCCCTAATTTGTGATTATAAGTGAAATATGACTCTTAAGGAAAATAAATTGCAAATACGATATTCACACTTTTTGAGTGGCAAATTTGCCCCTATTTTGTATTTTGAAGTGAAATATGACTCTTAAGGAAAATAAATTGCAAATACGATATTCACACTTTTTGAGTGGCAAATTCGCCCCTAATTAGTATTTGGATGTGAAATATGACTCTTAAGGAAAATAAATTGCTAATACGATATTCACACTTTTTGAGTGGCAAATTTGCCCCTAATTTGTCATTCTAAGTGAAATATAACTCTTAAATAAAATAAATTGAAAATACGATATTCACAATTTTAGAGTGGCAAATTTCCCCCTAATTTGTGATTCTAAGTGAAATATGACTCTTAAGGAAAATAAATTACAAATACGATATTCACACTTTTTGAGTGGCAAATTTGCCCCTAATTTGTATTTCGAAGTGAAATACGACTCTTAAGGAAAATAAATTGCAAATACGATATTCACACTTTTTGATGGCAAATTTGCCCCTAATTTGTGATTCTAAGTGAAATATAACTCTTAAGGAAAATAAAATGTAAATACGATATTCACACTTTTTGAGTGGCAAATTTGCTCCTAATTTGTGATTCTAAGTGAAATATGACTCTTAAGGAAAATAAATTGCAAATACGATATTCACACTTTTTGAGTAGCAAATTTGCCCATAATTTATGATTCTAAGTGAAATATAACTCTTAAGGAAAATAAATTGCAAATACGATATTTACACTTTTTGAGTGGCAAATTTGCCCATAATTTGTGATTATAAGTGAAATATGACTCTTAAGGAAAATAAATTGCAAATACGATATTCACACTTTTTGAGTGGCAAATTTGCCCATAATTTGTATTTCTAAGTGAAATATGACTCTTAAGGAAAATAAATTACAAATACGATATTCACACTTTTTGAGTGGCAAATTTGCCCCTAATTTGTATTTCTAAGTGAAATATGACTCTTAAAGAAAATAAATTACAAATACGATATTCACACTTTTTAAGTGGCAAATTTGTCCTAATTTGTATTTCGAAGTGAAATATACTCTTAAGGAAAATAAGTTGCAAATACGATATTCACACTTTTTGAGTGGCAAATTCGCCCCTAATTTGTGATTCTAAGTGAAATATGACCCTTAAGGAAAAAAATTGCAAATACGATATTCACACTTTTTGAGTGGCAAATTTGCCCCTAATTTGTGATTCTAAGTGAAATACTACTCTTAAGGAAAATAAATTGCAAATACGATATTCACACTTTTTGAGTGGCAAATTTGTCCCTAATTTGTGATTCTAAGTGAAATATGACTCTTAAGGAAAATAAATTGCAAATACGATTTTCACATTTTTGAGTGGCAAATTTTCCCGAAATTTGTATTTTGAAGTGAAATATGACTCTTAAGGAAAATAAATTGCAAATACGATATTCACACTTTTTGAGTGGCAAATTCGCCCCTAATTTGTATTTGGATGTGAAATATGACTCTTAAGGAAAATAAATTGCTAATACGATATTCACACTTTTTTAGTGGCAAATTTGCCCTTAATTTGTCATTTTAAGTGAAATATAACTCTTAAATAAAATAAATTGAAAATACGATATTCACAATTTTAGAGTGGCAAATTTGCCCCTAATTTGTGATTCTAAGTGAAATATGACTCTTAAGGAAAATAAATTGCAAATACGATATTCACACTTTTTGAGTGGCAAATTTGCCGCTAATTTGTATTTTGAAGTGAAATATGACTCTTAAGGAAAATAAATTGCAAATACGATATACACACTTTTTGAGTGGCAAATTCGCCCCTACTTAGTATTTGGATGTGAAATATGACTCTTAAGGAAAATAAATTGCAAATACGATATTCAAATTTTTTGATTGGCAAATTTGCCCCTAATTTGTGATTCTAAGTGAAATACTACTCTTAAGGAAAATAAAATGCAAATACGATATTCACACTTTTTGAGTGGCAAATTTGCCCTAATTTGTGATTCTAAGTGAAATATGACTCTTAAAGAAAATAAATTGCAAATACGATATTCACACTTTTTGAGTGGCAAATTTGCCCCAAATTTGTATTTAGAAATGAAATATGACTCTTAAGGAAAATAAATTGCAAATACGATATTCACACTTTTTGAGTGGCAAATTCGCCCCTAATTATTATTTGGATGTGAAATATGACTCTTAAGGAAAATAAATTGCTAATACGATATTCACACTTTTTGAGTGGCAAATTTGCCCCTAATTTGTCAATCTAAGTGAAATATGACTCTTAAGGAAAATAAATTGCAAATACGATATTCAAATTTTTGAGTGGCAAATTTGCCCCTAATTTGTGATTCTAAGTGAAATATGACTCTTAAGGAAAATAAATTGCAAATACGATATTCACACTTTTTGAGTGGCAAATTTTCCCCTATTTTGTATTTTGAAGTGAAATATGACTCTTAAGGAAAATAAATTGCTAATACGATATTCACACTTTTTGAGTGGCAAATTCGTCCCTAATTAGTATTTGGATGTGAAATATGACTCTTAAGGGAAATAAATTGCTAATACGATATTCACACTTTTTGAGTGGCAAATTTGCCCCTAATTTGTCATTCAAGTGAAATATAACTCTTAAATAAAATAAATTGAAAATACGATATTCACAATTTTAGAGTGGCAAATTTGCCCCTAATTTGTGATTCTAAGTGAAATATGACTCTTAAGGAAAATAAATTGCAAATACGATATTCACACTTTTTGAGTGGCAAATTTGCCCCAATTTGTATTTCGAAGTGAAATATGACTCTTAAGCAAAATAAATTGCAAATACGATATTCACACTTTTTGAGTGGTAAATTTGCCCCTAATTTGTGATTCTAAGTGAAATATAACTCTTAAGGAAAATAAATTGCAAATACGATATTCACACTTTTTGAGTGGCAAATTTGCCCCTAATTTGTGATTCTAAGTGAAATATGATTCTTAAGGAAAATAAATTGCAAATAAGATATTCACACTTTTTGAGTAGCAAATTTGCCCATAATTTATGATTCTAAGTGAAATATAACTCTTAAGGAAAATAAATTGCAAATACGATATTCACACTTTTTGAGTGGCAAATTTGCCCATAATTTGTGATTATAAGTGAAATATGACTCTTAAGGAAAATAAATTGCAAATACGATATTCACACTTTTTGAGTGTCAAATTTGCCCATAATTTGTATTTCTAAGTGAAATATGACTCTTAAGGAAAATAAATTGCAAATACGATATTCACACTTTTTGAGTGGCAAATTTGCCCCTAATTTGTCAATCTAAGTGAAATATGACTCTTAAGGAAAATAAATTGCAAATACGATATTCAAACTTTTTGAGTGGCAAATTTGCCCCTAATTTGTGATTCTAAGTGAAATATGACTCTTAAGGAAAATAAATTGCAAATACGATATTCACACTTTTTGAGTGGCAAATATTCCCCTATTTTGTATTTTGAAGTGAAATATGACTCTTAAGGAAAATAAATTGCAAATACGATATTCACACTTTTTGAGTGGCAAATTTTCCCCTAATTTGTGATTCTAAGTGAAATATAACTCTTAAGGAAAATAAATTGCAAATAGGATATTCACACTTTTTGAGTGGCAAATTTGCCCCTAATTTTTGATTCTAAGTTAAATATGACTCTTAAGGAAAATAAATTGCAAATACGATATTCACACTTTTTGAGTGGCAAATTTGCCCTAATTTGTGATTCTAAGTGAAATATGACTCTTAAGGAAAATAAATTGCAAATACGATATTCACACTTTTTGATTGGCAAATTTGCCCCAAATTTGTATTTTGAAGTGAAATATGACTCTTAAGGAGAATAAATTGCTAATACTATATTCACACTTTTTGAGTGGCAAATTCGCCCCTAATTATTATTTGGATGTGAAATTTGACTCTTAAGGAAAATAAATTGCTAATACGATATTCACACCTTTTGAGTGGCAAATTTGCCCCTAATTTGTCAATCTAAGTGAAATATGACTCTTAAGGAAAATAAATTGCAAATACGATATTCAAAATTTTTGATTGGCAAATTTGCCCCTAATTTGTGATTCTAAGTGAAATACAACTCTGAAGGAAAATAAATTGCAAATACGATATTCACACTTTTTGAGTGGCAAATTTGCCCCTAATTTGTGATTCTAAGTGAAATATGACTCTTAAGGAAAATAAATGGCAAATACGATATTCACACTTTTTGAGTGGCAAATTTGCCCCTATTTTGTATTTTGAAGTGAAATATGACTCTTAAGGAAAATAAATTGCAAATATGATATTCACACTTTTTGAGTGGCAAATTCGCCCCTAATTTGTGATTCTAAGTGAAATATGACCCTTAAGGAAAATAAATTGCAAATACGATATTCACACTTTTTGAGTGGCAAATTTGCCCCTAATTTGTGATTCTAAGTGAAATACTACTCTTAAGGAAAATAAATTGCAAATACGATATTCACACTTTTTGACTGGCAAATTTGCCCCTAATTTGTGATTCTAAGTGAAATATGACTCTTAAGGAAAATAAATTGCAAATACGATATTTACACTTTTTGAGAGGCAAATTTGCCCAAAATTTGTATTTTGAAGTGAAATATGAATCTTAAGGAAAATAAATTGCAAACACGATATTCACACTTTTTGAGTGGCAAATTCGCCCCTAATTAGTATTTGGATGTGAAATATTACTCTTAAGGAAAATAAATTGCTAATACGATATTCACACTTTTTGAGTGGCAAATTTGCCCCTAATTTGTGATTCTAAGTGAAATACTACTTTTAAGGAAAATAAAATGCAAATACGATATTCACACTTTTTGAGTGGCAAATTTGCCCCTAATTTGTGATTATAAGTGAAATATGACTCTTAAGGAAAATAAATTGCAAATACGATTTTCACACTTTTTGAGTGGCAAATTTTCCCGAAATTTGTATTTTGAATTGAAATATGACTCTTAAGGAAAATAAATTGCAAATACGATATTCACACTTTTTGAGTGGCAAATTCGCCCCTAATTAGTATTTGGATGTGAAATATGACTCTTAAGGAAAATAAATTGCTAATACGATATTCACACTTTTTGAGTGTCAAATTTGCCCTTAATTTGTCATTTTAAGTGAAATATAACTCTTAAATAAAATAAATTGAAAATACGATATTCACAATTTTAGAGTGGCAAATTTGCCCCTAATTTGTGATTCTAAGTGAAATATGACTCTTAAGGAAAATAAATTGCAAATACGATATTCACACTTTTTGAGTGGCAAATTTGCCGCTAATTTGTATTTTGAAGTGAAATATGACTCTTAAAGAAAATAAATTGCAAATACGATATACACACTTTTTGAGTGGCAAATTCGCCCCTACTTAGTATTTGGATGTGAAATATGATTCTTAAGGAAAATAAATTGCAAATACGATATTCAAACTTTTTGAGTGGCAAATTTGCCCCTAATTTGTGATTCTAAGTGAAATATGACTCTTAAGGAAAATAAATTGCAAATACGATATTCACACTTTTTGAGTGGCAAATATTCCCCTATTTTGTATTTTGAAGTGAAATATGACTCTTAAGGAAAATAAATTGCAAATACGATATTCACACTTTTTGAGTGGCAAATTTTCCCCTAATTTGTGATTCTAAGTGAAATATAACTCTTAAGGAAAATAAATTGCAAATAGGATATTCACACTTTTTGAGTGGCAAATTTGCCCCTAATTTTTGATTCTAAGTTAAATATGACTCTTAAGGAAAATAAATTGCAAATACGATATTCACACTTTTTGAGTGGCAAATTTGCCCTAATTTGTGATTCTAAGTGAAATATGACTCTTAAGGAAAATAAATTGCAAATACGATATTCCCACTTTTTGATTGGCAAATTTGCCCCAAATTTGTATTTTGAAGTGAAATATGACTCTTAAGGAGAATAAATTGCTAATACTATATTCACACTTTTTGAGTGGCAAATTCGCCCCTAATTATTATTTGGATGTGAAATTTGACTCTTAAGGAAAATAAATTGCTAATACGATATTCACACCTTTTGAGTGGCAAATTTGCCCCTAATTTGTCAATCTAAGTGAAATATGACTCTTAAGGAAAATAAATTGCAAATACGATATTCAAACTTTTTGATTGGCAAATTTGCCCCTAATTTGTGATTCTAAGTGAAATACAACTCTGAAGGAAAATAAATTGCAAATACGATATTCACACTTTTTGAGTGGCAAATTTGCCCCTAATTTGTGATTCTAAGTGAAATATGACTCTTAAGGAAAATAAATGGCAAATACGATATTCACACTTTTTGAGTGGCAAATTTGCCCCTATTTTGTATTTTGAAGTGAAATATGACTCTTAAGGAAAATAAATTGCAAATATGATATTCACACTTTTTGAGTGGCAAATTCGCCCCTAATTTGTGATTCTAAGTGAAATATGACCCTTAAGGAAAATAAATTGCAAATACGATATTCACACTTTTTGAGTGGCAAATTTGCCCCTAATTTGTGATTCTAAGTGAAATACTACTCTTAAGGAAAATAAATTGCAAATACGATATTCACACTTTTTGACTGGCAAATTTGCCCCTAATTTGTGATTCTAAGTTAAATATGACTCTTAAGGAAAATAAATTGCAAATACGATATTTACACTTTTTGAGAGGCAAATTTGCCCCAAATTTGTATTTTGAAGTGAAATATGAATCTTAAGGAAAATAAATTGCAAACACGATATTCACACTTTTTGAGTGGCAAATTCGCCCCTAATTAGTATTTGGATGTGAAATATTACTCTTAAGGAAAATAAATTGCTAATACGATATTCACACTTTTTGAGTGGCAAATTTGCCCCTAATTTGTGATTCTAAGTGAAATACTACTTTTAAGGAAAATAAAATGCAAATACGATATTCACACTTTTTGAGTGGCAAATTTGCCCCTAATTTGTGATTATAAGTGAAATATGACTCTTAAGGAAAATAAATTGCAAATACGATTTTCACACTTTTTGAGTGGCAAATTTTCCCGAAATTTGTATTTTGAAGTGAAATATGACTCTTAAGGAAAATAAATTGCAAATACGATATTCACACTTTTTGAGTGGCAAATTCGCCCCTAATTAGTATTTGGATGTGAAATATGACTCTTAAGGAAAATAAATTGCTAATACGATATTCACACTTTTTGAGTGGCAAATTTGCCCTTAATTTGTCATTTTAAGTGAAATATAACTCTTAAATAAAATAAATTGAAAATACGATATTCACAATTTTAGAGTGGCAAATTTGCCCCTAATTTGTGATTCTAAGTGAAATATGACTCTTAAGGAAAATAAATTGCAAATACGATATTCACACTTTTTGAGTGGCAAATTTGCCGCTAATTTGTATTTTGAAGTGAAATATGACTCTTAAAGAAAATAAATTGCAAATACGATATACACACTTTTTGAGTGGCAAATTCGCCCCTACTTAGTATTTGGATGTGAAATATGATTCTTAAGGAAAATAAATTGCAAATACGATATTCAAATTTTTTGATTGGCAAATTTGCCCCTAATTTGTGATTCTAAGTGAAATACTACTCTTAAGGAAAATAAAATGCAAATACGATATTCACACTTTTTGAGTGGCAAATTTGCCCTAATTTGTGATTCTAAGTGAAATATGACTCTTAAAGAAAATAAATTGCAAATACGATATTCACACTTTTTGAATGGCAAATTTGCCCCAAATTTGTATTTAGAAATGAAATATGACTCTTAAGGAAAATAAATTGCAAATACGATATTCACACTTTTTGAGTGGCAAATTCGCCCCTAATTATTATTTGGATGTGAAATATGACTCTTAAGGAAAATAAATTGCTAATACGATATTCACACTTTTTGAGTGGCAAATTTGCCCCTAATTTGTCAATCTAAGTGAAATATGACTCTTAAGGAAAATAAATTGCAAATACGATATTCAAATTTTTGAGTGGCAAATTTGCCCCTAATTTGTGATTCTAAGTGAAATATGACTCTTAAGGAAAATAAATTGCAAATAAGATATTCACATTTTTTGAGTGGCAAATTTTCCCCTATTTTGTATTTTGAAGTGAAATATGACTCTTAAGGAAAATAAATTGCTAATACGATATTCACACTTTTTGAGTGGCAAATTCGTCCCTAATTAGTATTTGGATGTGAAATATGACTATTAAGGGAAATAAATTGCTAATACGATATTCACACTTTTTGAGTGGCAAATTTGCCCCTAATTTGTCATTCTAAGTGAAATATGACTCTTAAGGAAAATAAATTGCAAATACGATATTCACACTTTTTGAGTGGCAAATTTTCCCCTATTTTGTATTTTGAAGTGAAATATGACTCTTAAGGAAAATAAATTGCAAATACGATATTCACACTTTTTGAGTGGCAAATTTTCCCATAATTTGTGATTCTAAGTGAAATATAACTCTTAAGGAAAATAAATTGCAAATACGATATTCACACTTTTTGAGTGGCAAATTTGCCCCTAATTTTTGATTCTAAGTTAAATATGACTCGTAAGGAAAATAAATTGCAAATACGATATTCACACTTTTTGAGTGGCAAATTTGCCCTAATTTGTGATTCTAAGTAAAATATGACTCTTAAGGAAAATAAATTGCAAATACGATATTCACACTTTTTGATTGGCAAATTTGCCCCAAATTTGTATTTTGAAGTAAAATATGACTCTTAAGGAGAATAAATTGCTAATACAATATTCACACTTTTTGAGTGGCAAATTCGCCCCTAATTATTATTAGGATGTGAAATTTGACTCTTAAGGAAAATAAATTGCTAATACGATATTCACACCTTTTGAGTGGCAAATTTGCCCCTAATTTGTCAATCTAAGTGAAATATGACTCTTAAGGAAAATAAATTGCAAATACGATATTCAAACTTTTTGAGTGGCAAATTTGCCCCTAATTTGTGATTCTAAGTGAAATACAACTCTGAAGGAAAATAAATTGCAAATACGATATTCACACTTTTTGAGTGGCAAATTTGCCCCTAATTTGTGATTCTAAGTGAAATATGACTCTTAAGGAAAATAAATTGCAAATACGATATTCACACTTTTTGAGTGGCAAATTTGCCCCTATTTTGTATTTTGAAGTGAAATATGACTCTTAAGGAAAATAAATTGCAAATATGATATTCACACTTTTTGAGTGGCAAATTTGCCCCTATTTTGTATTTTGAAGTGAAATATGACTCTTAAGGAAAATAAATTGCAAATATGATATTCACACTTTTTGAGTGGCAAATTCGCCCCTAATTTGTGATTCTAAGTGAAATATGACCCTTAAGGAAAATAAATTGCAAATACGATATTCACACTTTTTGAGTGGCAAATTTGCCCCTAATTTGTGATTCTAAGTGAAATACTACTCTTAAGGAAAATAAATTGCAAATACGATATTCACACTTTTTGAGTGGCTAATTTGCCCGTAATTTGTGATTCTAAGTGAAATATGACTCTTAAGGAAAATAAATTGCAAATACGATATTTACACTTTTTGAGAGGCAAATTTGCCCCAAATTTGTATTTTGAAGTGAAATATGAATCTTAAGGAAAATAAATTGCAAACACGATATTCACACTTTTTGAGTGGCAAATTCGCCCCTAATTAGTATTTGGATGTGAAATATTACTCTTAAGGAAAATAAATTGCTAATACGATATTCACACTTTTTGAGTGACAAATTTGCCCCTAATTTGTGATTCTAAGTGAAATACTACTCTTAAGGAAAATAAAATGCAAATACGATATTCACACTTTTTGAGTGGCAAATTTGCCCCTATTTTGTATTTTGAAGTGAAATATGACTCTTAAGGAAAATAAATTGCAAATATGATATTCACACTTTTTGAGTGGCAAATTCGCCCCTAATTTGTGATTCTAAGTGAAATATGACCCTTAAGGAAAATAAATTGCAAATACGATATTCACACTTTTTGAGTGGCAAATTTGCCCCTAATTTGTGATTCTAAGTGAAATACTACTCTTAAGGAAAATAAATTGCAAATACGATATTCACACTTTTTGACTGGCAAATTTGCCCCTAATTTGTGATTCTAAGTGAAATATGACTCTTAAGGAAAATAAATTGCAAATACGATATTTACACTTTTTGAGAGGCAAATTTGCCCAAAATTTGTATTTTGAAGTGAAATATGAATCTTAAGGAAAATAAATTGCAAACACGATATTCACACTTTTTGAGTGGCAAATTCGCCCCTAATTAGTATTTGGATGTGAAATATTACTCTTAAGGAAAATAAATTGCTAATACGATATTCACACTTTTTGAGTGGCAAATTTGCCCCTAATTTGTGATTCTAAGTGAAATACTACTTTTAAGGAAAATAAAATGCAAATACGATATTCACACTTTTTGAGTGGCAAATTTGCCCCTAATTTGTGATTATAAGTGAAATATGACTCTTAAGGAAAATAAATTGCAAATACGATTTTCACACTTTTTGAGTGGCAAATTTTCCCGAAATTTGTATTTTGAATTGAAATATGACTCTTAAGGAAAATAAATTGCAAATACGATATTCACACTTTTTGAGTGGCAAATTCGCCCCTAATTAGTATTTGGATGTGAAATATGACTCTTAAGGAAAATAAATTGCTAATACGATATTCACACTTTTTGAGTGGCAAATTTGCCCTTAATTTGTCATTTTAAGTGAAATATAACTCTTAAATAAAATAAATTGAAAATACGATATTCACAATTTTAGAGTGGCAAATTTGCCCCTAATTTGTGATTCTAAGTGAAATATGACTCTTAAGGAAAATAAATTGCAAATACGATATTCACACTTTTTGAGTGGCAAATTTGCCGCTAATTTGTATTTTGAAGTGAAATATGACTCTTAAAGAAAATAAATTGCAAATACGATATACACACTTTTTGAGTGGCAAATTCGCCCCTACTTAGTATTTGGATGTGAAATATGATTCTTAAGGAAAATAAATTGCAAATACGATATTCAAACTTTTTGAGTGGCAAATTTGCCCCTAATTTGTGATTCTAAGTGAAATATGACTCTTAAGGAAAATAAATTGCAAATACGATATTCACACTTTTTGAGTGGCAAATATTCCCCTATTTTGTATTTTGAAGTGAAATATGACTCTTAAGGAAAATAAATTGCAAATACGATATTCACACTTTTTGAGTGGCAAATTTTCCCCTAATTTGTGATTCTAAGTGAAATATAACTCTTAAGGAAAATAAATTGCAAATAGGATATTCACACTTTTTGAGTGGCAAATTTGCCCCTAATTTTTGATTCTAAGTTAAATATGACTCTTAAGGAAAATAAATTGCAAATACGATATTCACACTTTTTGAGTGGCAAATTTGCCCTAATTTGTGATTCTAAGTGAAATATGACTCTTAAGGAAAATAAATTGCAAATACGATATTCCCACTTTTTGATTGGCAAATTTGCCCCAAATTTGTATTTTGAAGTGAAATATGACTCTTAAGGAGAATAAATTGCTAATACTATATTCACACTTTTTGAGTGGCAAATTCGCCCCTAATTATTATTTGGATGTGAAATTTGACTCTTAAGGAAAATAAATTGCTAATACGATATTCACACCTTTTGAGTGGCAAATTTGCCCCTAATTTGTCAATCTAAGTGAAATATGACTCTTAAGGAAAATAAATTGCAAATACGATATTCAAACTTTTTGATTGGCAAATTTGCCCCTAATTTGTGATTCTAAGTGAAATACAACTCTGAAGGAAAATAAATTGCAAATACGATATTCACACTTTTTGAGTGGCAAATTTGCCCCTAATTTGTGATTCTAAGTGAAATATGACTCTTAAGGAAAATAAATGGCAAATACGATATTCACACTTTTTGAGTGGCAAATTTGCCCCTATTTTGTATTTTGAAGTGAAATATGACTCTTAAGGAAAATAAATTGCAAATATGATATTCACACTTTTTGAGTGGCAAATTCGCCCCTAATTTGTGATTCTAAGTGAAATATGACCCTTAAGGAAAATAAATTGCAAATACGATATTCACACTTTTTGAGTGGCAAATTTGCCCCTAATTTGTGATTCTAAGTGAAATACTACTCTTAAGGAAAATAAATTGCAAATACGATATTCACACTTTTTGACTGGCAAATTTGCCCCTAATTTGTGATTCTAAGTTAAATATGACTCTTAAGGAAAATAAATTGCAAATACGATATTTACACTTTTTGAGAGGCAAATTTGCCCCAAATTTGTATTTTGAAGTGAAATATGAATCTTAAGGAAAATAAATTGCAAACACGATATTCACACTTTTTGAGTGGCAAATTCGCCCCTAATTAGTATTTGGATGTGAAATATTACTCTTAAGGAAAATAAATTGCTAATAC
Source organism: Helichrysum umbraculigerum (assembly GCA_949592205.1). Classification (NCBI taxonomy): domain Eukaryota; kingdom Viridiplantae; phylum Streptophyta; class Magnoliopsida; order Asterales; family Asteraceae; genus Helichrysum; species Helichrysum umbraculigerum. Next base: position 112,387,604 of record CATIUR010000003.1, on the reverse strand, counting down.
GATATTCACACTTTTTGAGTGGCAAATTTGCCCCTAATTTGTGATTCTAAGTGAAATACTACTTTTAAGGAAAATAAAATGCAAATACGATATTCACACTTTTTGAGTGGCAAATTTGCCCCTAATTTGTGATTATAAGTGAAATATGACTCTTAAGGAAAATAAATTGCAAATACGATTTTCACACTTTTTGAGTGGCAAATTTTCCCGAAATTTGTATTTTGAAGTGAAATATGACTCTTAAGGAAAATAAATTGCAAATACGATATTCACACTTTTTGAGTGGCAAATTCGCCCCTAATTAGTATTTGGATGTGAAATATGACTCTTAAGGAAAATAAATTGCTAATACGATATTCACACTTTTTGAGTGGCAAATTTGCCCTTAATTTGTCATTTTAAGTGAAATATAACTCTTAAATAAAATAAATTGAAAATACGATATTCACAATTTTAGAGTGGCAAATTTGCCCCTAATTTGTGATTCTAAGTGAAATATGACTCTTAAGGAAAATAAATTGCAAATACGATATTCACACTTTTTGAGTGGCAAATTTGCCGCTAATTTGTATTTTGAAGTGAAATATGACTCTTAAAGAAAATAAATTGCAAATACGATATACACACTTTTTGAGTGGCAAATTCGCCCCTACTTAGTATTTGGATGTGAAATATGATTCTTAAGGAAAATAAATTGCAAATACGATATTCAAATTTTTTGATTGGCAAATTTGCCCCTAATTTGTGATTCTAAGTGAAATACTACTCTTAAGGAAAATAAAATGCAAATACGATATTCACACTTTTTGAGTGGCAAATTTGCCCTAATTTGTGATTCTAAGTGAAATATGACTCTTAAAGAAAATAAATTGCAAATACGATATTCACACTTTTTGAATGGCAAATTTGCCCCAAATTTGTATTTAGAAATGAAATATGACTCTTAAGGAAAATAAATTGCAAATACGATATTCACACTTTTTGAGTGGCAAATTCGCCCCTAATTATTATTTGGATGTGAAATATGACTCTTAAGGAAAATAAATTGCTAATACGATATTCACACTTTTTGAGTGGCAAATTTGCCCCTAATTTGTCAATCTAAGTGAAATATGACTCTTAAGGAAAATAAATTGCAAATACGATATTCAAATTTTTGAGTGGCAAATTTGCCCCTAATTTGTGATTCTAAGTGAAATATGACTCTTAAGGAAAATAAATTGCAAATAAGATATTCACATTTTTTGAGTGGCAAATTTTCCCCTATTTTGTATTTTGAAGTGAAATATGACTCTTAAGGAAAATAAATTGCTAATACGATATTCACACTTTTTGAGTGGCAAATTCGTCCCTAATTAGTATTTGGATGTGAAATATGACTATTAAGGGAAATAAATTGCTAATACGATATTCACACTTTTTGAGTGGCAAATTTGCCCCTAATTTGTCATTCTAAGTGAAATATGACTCTTAAGGAAAATAAATTGCAAATACGATATTCACACTTTTTGAGTGGCAAATTTTCCCCTATTTTGTATTTTGAAGTGAAATATGACTCTTAAGGAAAATAAATTGCAAATACGATATTCACACTTTTTGAGTGGCAAATTTTCCCATAATTTGTGATTCTAAGTGAAATATAACTCTTAAGGAAAATAAATTGCAAATACGATATTCACACTTTTTGAGTGGCAAATTTGCCCCTAATTTTTGATTCTAAGTTAAATATGACTCGTAAGGAAAATAAATTGCAAATACGATATTCACACTTTTTGAGTGGCAAATTTGCCCTAATTTGTGATTCTAAGTAAAATATGACTCTTAAGGAAAATAAATTGCAAATACGATATTCACACTTTTTGATTGGCAAATTTGCCCCAAATTTGTATTTTGAAGTAAAATATGACTCTTAAGGAGAATAAATTGCTAATACAATATTCACACTTTTTGAGTGGCAAATTCGCCCCTAATTATTATTAGGATGTGAAATTTGACTCTTAAGGAAAATAAATTGCTAATACGATATTCACACCTTTTGAGTGGCAAATTTGCCCCTAATTTGTCAATCTAAGTGAAATATGACTCTTAAGGAAAATAAATTGCAAATACGATATTCAAACTTTTTGAGTGGCAAATTTGCCCCTAATTTGTGATTCTAAGTGAAATACAACTCTGAAGGAAAATAAATTGCAAATACGATATTCACACTTTTTGAGTGGCAAATTTGCCCCTAATTTGTGATTCTAAGTGAAATATGACTCTTAAGGAAAATAAATTGCAAATACGATATTCACACTTTTTGAGTGGCAAATTTGCCCCTATTTTGTATTTTGAAGTGAAATATGACTCTTAAGGAAAATAAATTGCAAATATGATATTCACACTTTTTGAGTGGCAAATTCGCCCCTAATTTGTGATTCTAAGTGAAATATGACCCTTAAGGAAAATAAATTGCAAATACGATATTCACACTTTTTGAGTGGCAAATTTGCCCCTAATTTGTGATTCTAAGTGAAATACTACTCTTAAGGAAAATAAATTGCAAATACGATATTCACACTTTTTGAGTGGCTAATTTGCCCGTAATTTGTGATTCTAAGTGAAATATGACTCTTAAGGAAAATAAATTGCAAATACGATATTTACACTTTTTGAGAGGCAAATTTGCCCCAAATTTGTATTTTGAAGTGAAATATGAATCTTAAGGAAAATAAATTGCAAACACGATATTCACACTTTTTGAGTGGCAAATTCGCCCCTAATTAGTATTTGGATGTGAAATATTACTCTTAAGGAAAATAAATTGCTAATACGATATTCACACTTTTTGAGTGACAAATTTGCCCCTAATTTGTGATTCTAAGTGAAATACTACTCTTAAGGAAAATAAAATGCAAATACGATATTCACACTTTTTGAGTGGCAAATTTGCCCCTAATTTGTGATTATAAGTGAAATATGACTCTTAAGGAAAATAAATTGCAAATACGATATTTACACTTTTTGAGTGGCAAATTTGCCCGAAATTTGTATTTTGAAGTGAAATATGACTCTTAAAGAAAATAAATTGCAAATACGATATTCACACTTTTTGAGTGGCAAATATGCCCCTAATTAGTATTTGGATGTGAAATATGACTCTTAAGGAAAATAAATTGCTAATACGATATTCACACTTTTTGAGTGGCAAATTTGCCCCTAATTTGTCATTTTAAGTGAAATATAACTCTTAAATAAAATAAATTGATAATACGATATTCACAAATTTAGAGTGGCAAATTTGCCCCTAATTTGTGATTCTAAGTGAAATATGACTCTTAAGGAAAATAAATTGCAAATACGATATTCACACTTTTTGAGTGGCAAATTTGCCACTAATTTATATTTTGAAGTGAAATATGACTCTTAAGGAAAATAAATTGCAAATACGATATTCACACTTTTTGAGTGGCAAATATGCCCCTAATTAGTATTTGGATGTGAAATATGACTCTTAAGGAAAATAAATTGCTAATACGATATTCACACTTTTTGAGTGGCAAATTTGCCCATAATTTGTCATTTTAAGTGAAAAATAACTCTTAAATAAAATAAATTGAAAATACGATATTCACAATTTTAGAGTGGCAAATTTGGCCATAATTTGTGATTCTAAGTGAAATATGACTCTTAAGGAAAATAAATTGCAAATACGATATTCACACTTTTTGAGTGGCAAATTTGCCCATAATTTGTATTTTGAAGTGAAATATGACTCTTAAGGAAAATAAATTGCAAATACGATATACACCCTTTTTGAGTGGCAAATTCGCCCCTACTTAGTATTTGGATGTGAAATATGACTCTTAAGGAAAATAAATTGCAAATACGATATTCAAACTTTTTGATTGACAAATTTGCCCCTAATTTGTGATTCTAAGTGAAATACTACTCTTAAGGAAAATAAAATGGAAATACGATATTCACACTTTTTGAGTGGCAAATTTGCCCTAATTTGTGATTCTAAGTGAAATATGACTCTTAAAGAAAATAAATTGCAAATACGATATTCACACTTTTTGAGTGGCAAATTTGCCCATAATTTGTGATTCTAAGTGAAATATGACTCTTAAGGAAAATAAATTGCAAATACGATATTCTCACTTTTTGAGTGGCAAATTTGCCCCAAATTTGTATTTAGAAGTGAAATATGACTCTTAAGGAAAATAAATTGCAAATACGATATTCACACTTTTTGAGTGGCAAATTCGCCCCTAATTATTATTTGGATGTGAAATATGACTCTTAAGGAAAATAAATTGCTAATACGATATTCACACTTTTTGAGTGGAAAATTTGCCCCTAATTTGTCAATCTAAGTGAAATATGACTCTTAAGGAAAATAAATTGCAAATACGATATTCAAACTTTTTGAGTGGCAAATTTGCCCCTAATTTGTGATTCTAAGTGAAATATGACTCTTAAGGAAAATAAATTGAAAATACGATATTCACACTTTTTGAGTGGCAAAATTTCCCCTATTTTGTATTTTGAAGTGAAATTTGACTCTTAAGGAAAATAAATTGCAAATATGATATTCACACTTTTTGAGTGGCAAATTCGCCCCTAATTAGTATTTGGATGTGAAATATGACTCTTAAGGGAAATAAATTGCTAATACGATATTCACACTTTTTGAGTGGCAATTTGCCCCTAATTTGTCATTCTAAGTGAAATATAACTCATAAATAAAATAAATTGAAAATACGATATTCACACTTTTTGAGTGGCAAATTTGCCCTTAATTTGTGATTCTAAGTGAAATATGACTCTTAAGGAAAATAAATTGCAAATACGATATTCACACTTTTTGAGTGGCAAATTTTCCCATAATTTATGATTCTAAGTGAAATATAACACTTAAGGAAAATAAATTGCAAATACGATATTCACACTTTTTGAGTGGCAAATTTGCCCCTAATTTGTGATTCTAAGTGAAATATGACTCTTAAGGAAAATAAATTGCAAATACGATATTCACACTTTTTGAGTGGCAAATTTGCCCCTAATTTATATTTTGAAGTGAAATATGACTCTTAAGGAAAATAAATTGCAAATACGATATTCACACTTTTTGAGTGGCAAATATGCCCCTAATTAGTATTTGGATGTGAAATATGACTCTTAAGGAAAATAAATTGCTAATACGATATTCACACTTTTTAAGTGGCAAATTTGCCCATAATTTGTCATTTTAAGTGAAAAATAACTCTTAAATAAAATAAATTGAAAATACGATATTCACAATTTTAGAGTGGCAAATTTGCCCCTAATTTGTGATTCTAAGTGAAATATGACTCTTAAGGAAAATAAATTGCAAATACGATATTCACACTTTTTGAGTGGCAAATTTGCCCATAATTTGTATTTTGAAGTGAAATATGACTCTTAAGGAAAATAAATTGCAAATACGATATACACCCTTTTTGAGTGGCAAATTCGCCCCTACTTAGTATTTGGATGTGAAATATGACTCTTAAGGAAAATAAATTGCAAATACGATATTCAAACTTTTTGATTGACAAATTTGCCCCTAATTTGTGATTCTAAGTGAAATACTACTCTTAAGGAAAATAAAATGCAAATACGATATTCACACTTTTTGAGTGACAAATTTGCCCTAATTTGTGATTCTAAGTGAAATATGACTCTTAAAGAAAATAAATTGCAAATACGATATTCTCACTTTTTGAGTGGCAAATTTGCCCCAAATTTGTATTTAGAAGTGAAATATGACTCTTAAGGAAAATAAATTGCAAATACGATAATCACACTTTTTGAGTGGCAAATTCGCCCCTAATTATTATTTGGATGTGAAATATGACTCTTAAGGAAAATAAATTGCTAATACGATATTCACACTTTTTGAGTGGAAAATTTGCCCCTAATTTGTCAATCTAAGTGAAATATGACTCTTAAGGAAAATAAATTGCAAATACGATATTCAAACTTTTTGAGTGGCAAATTTGCCCCTAATTTGTGATTCTAAGTGAAATATGACTCTTAAGGAAAATAAATTGCAAATACGATATTCACACTTTTTGAGTGGCAAAATTTCCCCTATTTTGTATTTTGAAGTGAAATTTGACTCTTAAGGAAAATAAATTGCAAATACGATATTCACACTTTTTGAGTGGCAAATTCGCCCCTAATTAGTATTTGGATGTGAAATATGACTCTTAAGGGAAATAAATTGCTAATACGATATTCACACTTTTGAAGTGGCAATTTGCCCCTAATTTGTCATTCTAAGTGAAATATAACTCATAAATAAAATAAATTGAAAATACGATATTCACACTTTTTGAGTGGCAAATTTGCCCTTAATTTGTGATTCTAAGTGAAATATGACTCTTAAGGAAAATAAATTGCAAATACGATATTCACACTTTTTGAGTGGCAAATTTTCCCATAATTTATGATTCTAAGTGAAATATAACTCTTAAGGAAAATAAATTGCAAATACGATATTCACACTTTTTGAGTGGCAAATTTGCCCATAATTTGTGATTATAAGTGAAATATGACTCTTAAGGAAAATAAATTGCAAATACGATATTCACACTTTTTTGAGTGTCAAATTTGCCCATAATTTGTATTTCTAAGTGAAATATGACTCTTAAGGAAAATAAATTGCAAATACGATATTCACACTTTTTGAGTGGCAAATTTGCCCCTAATTTGTCAATCTAAGTGAAATATGACTCTTAAGGAAAATAAATTGCAAATACGATATTCAAACTTTTTGAGTGGCAAATTTGCCCCTAATTTGTGATTCTAAGTGAAATACAACTCTGAAGGAAAATAAATTGCAAATACGATATTCACACTTTTTGAGTGGCAAATTTGCCCCTAATTTGTGATTCTAAGTGAAATATGACTCTTAAGGAAAATAAATTGCAAATACGATATTCACACTTTTTGAGTGGCAAATTTGCCCCTATTTTGTATTTTGAAGTGAAATATGACTCTTAAGGAAAATAAATTGCAAATATGATATTCACACTTTTTGAGTGGCAAATTCGCCCCTAATTTGTGATTCTAAGTGAAATATGACCCTTAAGGAAAATAAATTGCAAATACGATATTCACACTTTTTGAGTGGCAAATTTGCCCCTAATTTGTGATTCTAAGTGAAATACTACTCTTAAGGAAAATAAATTGCAAATACGATATTCACACTTTTTGAGTGGCAAATTTGCCCGTAATTTGTGATTCTAAGTGAAATATGACTCTTAAGGAAAATAAATTGCAAATACGATATTTACACTTTTTGAGAGGCAAATTTGCCCCAAATTTGTATTTTGAAGTGAAATATGAATCTTAAGGAAAATAAATTGCAAACACGATATTCACACTTTTTGAGTGGCAAATTCGCCCCTAATTAGTATTTGGATGTGAAATATTACTCTTAAGGAAAATAAATTGCTAATACGATATTCACACTTTTTGAGTGACAAATTTGCCCCTAATTTGTGATTCTAAGTGAAATACTACTCTTAAGGAAAATAAAATGCAAATACGATATTCACACTTTTTGAGTGGCAAATTTGCCCCTAATTTGTGATTATAAGTGAAATATGACTCTTTAGGAAAATAAATTGCAAATACGATATTCACACTTTTTGAGTGGCAAATTTGCCCGAAATTTATATTTTGAAGTGAAATATGACTCTTAAAGAAAATAAATTGCAAATACGATATTCACACTTTTTGAGTGGCAAATATGCCCCTAATTAGTATTTGGATGTGAAATATGACTCTTAAGGAAAATAAATTGCTAATACGATATTCACACTTTTTGAGTGGCAAATTTGCCCCTAATTTGTCATTTTAAGTGAAATATAACTCTTAAATAAAATAAATTGAAAATACGATATTCACAATTTTAGAGTGGCAAATTTGCCCCTAATTTGTGATTCTAAGTGAAATATGACTCTTAAGGAAAATAAATTGCAAATACGATATTCACACTTTTTGAGTGGCAAATTTGCCCCTAATTTATATTTTGAAGTGAAATATGACTCTTAAGGAAAATAAATTGCAAATACGATATTCACACTTTTTGAGTGGCAAATATGCCCCTAATTAGTATTTGGATGTGAAATATGACTCTTAAGGAAAATAAATTGCTAATACGATATTCACACTTTTTGAGTGGCAAATTTGCCCATAATTTGTCATTTTAAGTGAAAAATAACTCTTAAATAAAATAAATTGAAAATACGATATTCACAATTTTAGAGTGGCAAATTTGCCCCTAATTTGTGATTCTAAGTGAAATATGACTCTTAAGGAAAATAAATTGCAAATACGATATTCACACTTTTTGAGTGGCAAATTTGCCCATAATTTGTATTTTGAAGTGAAATATGACTCTTAAGGAAAATAAATTGCAAATAGGATATACACCCTTTTTGAGTGGCAAATTCGCCCCTACTTAGTATTTGGATGTGAAATATGACTCTTAAGGAAAATAAATTGCAAATACGATATTCAAACTTTTTGATTGACAAATTTGCCCCTAATTTGTGATTCTAAGTGAAATACTACTCTTAAGGAAAATAAAATGCAAATACGATATTCACACTTTTTGAGTGGCAAATTTGCCCTAATTTGTGATTCTAAGTGAAATATGACTCTTAAAGAAAATAAATTGCAAATACGATATTCTCACTTTTTGAGGGGCAAATTTGCCCCAAATTTGTATTTAGAAGTGAAATATGACTCTTAAGGAAAATAAATTGCAAATACGATATTCACACTTTTTGAGTGGCAAATTCGCCCCTAATTATTATTTGGATGTGAAATATGACTTTTAAGGAAAATAAATTGCTAATACGATATTCACACTTTTTGAGTGGAAAATTTGCCCCTAATTTGTCAATCTAAGTGAAATATGACTCTTAAGGAAAATAAATTGCAAATACGATATTCAAACTTTTTGAGTGGCAAATTTGCCCCTAATTTGTGATTCTAAGTGAAATATGACTCTTAAGGAAAATAAATTGCAAATACGATATTCACACTTTTTGAGTGGCAAAATTTCCCCTATTTTGTATTTTGAAGTGAAATTTGACTCTTAAGGAAAATAAATTGCAAATACGATATTCACACTTTTTGAGTGGCAAATTCGCCCCTAATTAGTATTTGGATGTGAAATATGACTCTTAAGGGAAATAAATTGCTAATACGATATTCACACTTTTTGAGTGGCAATTTGCCCCTAATTTGTCATTCTAAGTGAAATATAACTCATAAATAAAATAAATTGAAAATACGATATTCACACTTTTTGAGTGGCAAATTTGCCCTTAATTTGTGATTCTAAGTGAAATATGACTCTTAAGGAAAATAAATTGCAAATACGATATTCACACTTTTTGAGTGGCAAATTTTCCCATAATTTATGATTCTAAGTGAAATATAACTCTTAAGGAAAATAAATTGCAAATACGATATTCACACTTTTTGAGTGGCAAATTTGCCCATAATTTGTGATTATAAGTGAAATATGACTCTTAAGGAAAATAAATTGCAAATACGATATTCACACTTTTTGAGTGTCAAATTTGCCCATAATTTGTATTTCTAAGTGAAATATGACTCTTAAGGAAAATAAACTGCAAATACGATATTCACACTTTTTGAGTGGCAAATTTGCCCCTAATTTGTCAATCTAAGTGAAATATGACTCTTAAGGAAAATAAATTGCAAATACGATATTCAAACTTTTTGAGTGGCAAATTTGCCCCTAATTTGTGATTCTAAGTGAAATATGACTCTTAAGGAAAAAAAATTGCAAATACGATATTCACACTTTTTGAGTGGCAAATTTTCCCCTATTTTGTATTTTGAAGTGAAATATGACTCTTAAGGAAAATAAATTGCAAATACGATATTCACACTTTTTGAGTGGCAAATTTTCCCCTAATTTGTGATTCTAAGTGAAATATAACTCTTAAGGAAAATAAATTGCAAATACGATATTCACACTTTTTGAGTGGCAAATTTGCCCCTAATTTTTGATTCTAAGTTAAATATGACTCTTAAGGAAAATAAATTGCAAATACGATATTCACACTTTTTGAGTGTCAAATTTGCCCTAATTTGTGATTCTAAGTGAAATATGACTCTTAAGGAAAATAAATTGCAAATACGATATTCACACTTTTTGATTGGCAAATTTGCCCCAAATTTGTATTTTGAAGTGAAATATGACTCTTAAGGAGAATAAATTGCTAATACAATATTCACACTTTTTGAGTGGCAAATTCGCCCCTAATTATTATTTGGATGTGAAATTTGACTCTTAAGGAAAATAAATTGCTAATACGATATTCACACCTTTTGAGTGGCAAATTTGCCCCTAATTTGTCAATCTAAGTAAAATATGACTCTTAAGGAAAATAAATTGCAAATACGATATTCATACTTTTTGAGTGGCAAATTTGCCCCTAATTTGTGATTCTAAGTGAAATACAACTCTGAAGGAAAATAAATTGCAAATACGATATTCACACTTTTTGAGTGGCAAATTTGCCCTTAATTTGTGATTCTAAGTGAAATATGACTCTTAAGGAAAATAAATTGCAAATACGATATTCACACTTTTTGAGTGGCAAATTTGCCCCTATTTTGTATTTTGAAGTGAAATATGACTCTTAAGGAAAATAAATTGCAAATATGATATTCACACTTTTTGAGTGGCAAATTCGCCCCTAATTTGTGATTCTAAGTGAAATATGACCCTTAAGGAAAATAAATTGCAAATACGATATTCACACTTTTTGAGTGGCAAATTTGCCCCTAATTTGTGATTCTAAGTGAAATACTACTCTTAAGGAAAATAAATTGCAAATACGAATTTCACACTTTTTATGTGGCAAATTTGCCCGTAATTTGTGATTCTAAGTGAAATATGACTCTTAAGGAAAATAAATTGCAAATACGATATTTACACTTTTTGAGAGGCAAATTTGCCCCAAATTTGTATTTTGAAGTGAAATATGAATCTTAAGGAAAATAAATTGCAAACACGATATTCACACTTTTTGAGTGGCAAATTCGCCCCTAATTAGTATTTGGATGTGAAATATTACTCTTAAGGAAAATAAATTGCTAATACGATATTCACACTTTTTGAGTGACAAATTTGCCCCTAATTTGTGATTCTAAGTGAAATACTACTCTTAAGGAAAATAAAATGCAAATACGATATTCACACTTTTTGAGTGGCAAATTTGCCCCTAATTTGTGATTATAAGTGAAATATGACTCTTAAGGAAAATAAATTGCAAATACGATATTCACACTTTTTGAGTGGCAAATTTGCCCGAAATTTGTATTTTGAAGTGAAATATGACTCTTAAGGAAAATAAATTGCAAATACGATATTCACACTTTTTGAGTGGCAAATATGCCCCTAATTAGTATTTGGATGTGAAATATGACTCTTAAGGAAAATAAATTGCTAATACGATATTCACACTTTTTGAGTGGCAAATTTGCCCCTAATTTGTCATTTTAAGTGAAATATAACTCTTAAATAAAATAAATTGAAAATACGATATTCACAATTTTAGAGTGGCAAATTTGCCCCTAATTTGTGATTCTAAGTGAAATATGACTCTTAAGGAAAATAAATTGCAAATACGATATTCACACTTTTTGAGTGGCAAATTTGCCCCTAATTTATATTTTGAAGTGAAATATGACTCTTAAGGAAAATAAATTGCAAATACGATATTCACACTTTTTGAGTGGCAAATATGCCCCTAATTAGTATTTGGATGTGAAATATGACTCTTAAGGAAAATAAATTGCTAATACGATATTCACACTTTTTGAGTGGCAAATTTGCCCCTAATTTGTCATTTTAAGTGAAATATAACTCTTAAATAAAATAAATTGAAAATACGATATTCACAATTTTAGAGTGGCAAATTTGCCCCTAATTTGTGATTCTAAGTGAAATATGACTCTTAAGGAAAATAAATTGCTAATACGATATTCACACTTTTTGAGTGGCAAATTTGCCCATAATTTGTCATTTTAAGTGAAATATAACTCTTAAATAAAATAAATTGAAAATACGATATTCACAATTTTAGAGTGGCAGATTTGCCCCTAATTTGTGATTCTAAGTGAAATATGACTCTTAAGGAAAATAAATTGCAAATACGATATTCACACTTTTTGAGTGGCAAATTTGCCTATAATTTGTATTTTGAAGTGAAATATGACTCTTAAGGAAAATAAATTGCAAATACGATATACACCCTTTTTGAGTGGCAAATTCGCCCCTACTTAGTATTTGGATGTGAAATATGACTCTTAAGGAAAATAAATTGCAAATACGATATTCAAACTTTTTGATTGGCAAATTTGCCCCTAATTTGTGATTCTAAGTGAAATACTACTCTTAAGGAAAATAAAATGCAAATACGATATTCACACTTTTTGAGTGGCAAATTTGCCCTAATTTGTGATTTTAAGTGAAATATGACTCTTAAAGAAAATTAATTGCAAATACGATATTCTCACTTTTTGAGTGGCAAATTTGCCCCAAATTTGTATTTAGAAGTGAAATATGACTCTCAAGGAAAATAAATTGCAAATACGATATTCACACTTTTTGAGTGGCAAATTCGCCCCTAATTATTATTTGGATTGAAATATGACTCTTAAGGAAAATAAATTGCTAATACGATATTCACAATTTTTGAGTGGAAAATTTGCCCCTAATTTGTCAATCTAAGTGAAATATGACTCTTAAGGAAAATAAATTGCAAATACGATATTCAAACTTTTTGAGTGGCAAATTTGCCCCTAATTTGTGATTCTAAGTGAAATATAACTCTTAAGGAAAATAAATTGAAAATACGATATTCACACTTTTTGAGTGGCAAAATTTCCCCTATTTTGTATTTTGAAGTGAAATTTGACTCTTAAGGAAAATAAATTGCAAATACGATATTCACACTTTTTGAGTGGCAAATTCGCCCCTAATTAGTATTTGGATGTGAAATATGACTCTTAAGGGAAATAAATTGCTAATACGATATTCACACTTTTTGAGTGGCAATTTGCCCCTAATTTGTCATTTTAAGTGAAATATAACTCTTAAATAAAATAAATTGAAAATACGATATTCACACTTTTTGAGTGGCAAATTTGCCCTTAATTTGTGATTCTAAGTGAAATATGACTCTTAAGGAAAATAAATTGCAAATACGATATTCACACATTTTGAGTGGCAAATTTGCCCCAATTTGTATTTCGAAGTGAAATATGACTCTTAAGGAAAATAAATTGCAAATACGATATTCACACTTTTTGAGTGGTAAATTTGCCCCTAATTTGTGATTCTAAGTGAAATATAACTCTTAAGGAAAATAAATTGCTAATACGAATTTCACACTTTTTGAGTGGCCAATTTGCCCCTAATTTGTGATTCTAAGTGAAATATGACTCTTAAGGAAAATAAATTGCAAATAAGATATTCACACTTTTTGAGTAGCAAATTTGCCCATAATTTATGATTCTAAGTGAAATATAACTCTTAAGGAAAATAAATTGCAAATACGATATTCACACTTTTTGAATGGCAAATTTGCCCATAATTTGTGATTATAAGTGAAATATGACTCTTAAGGAAAATAAATTGCAAATACGATATTCACACTTTTTGAGTGTCAAATTTGCCCATAATTTGTATTTCTAAGTGAAATATGACTCTTAAGGAAAATAAATTGCAAATACGATATTCACACTTTTTGAGTGGCAAATTTGCCCCTAATTTGTATTTCTAAGTGAAATATGACTCTTAAAGAAAATAAATTGTAAATACGATATTCACACTTTTTAAGTGGCAAATTTGTCCTAATTTGTATTTCGAAGTGAAATATACTCTTAAGGAAAATAAGTTGCATATACGATATTCACACTTTTTGAGTGGCAAATTCGCCCCTAATTTGTGATTCTAAGTGAAATATGACCCTTAAGGAAAATAAATTGCAAATACGATATTCACACTTTTTGAGTGGCAAATTTGCCCCTAATTTGTATTTCGAAGTGAAATATAACTCTTAATGAAAATAAATTGCAAATACGATATTCACACTTTTTGAGTAGCAAATTCGCCTCTAATTTGTATTTCTAAGTGAAATATGACTCTTAAGGAAAATATATTGCAAATACGATATTCACACTTTTTGAGTGGCAAATTTGCCCCTAATTTATGATTCTAAGTGAAATACTACTCTTAAGGAAAATAAATTGCAATTACGATATTCACACTTTTTGAGTGGCAAATTTGCCCCTAATTTGTGATTCTAAGTGAAATATGACTCTTAAGGAAAATAAATTGCAAATACGATATTCACACTTTTTGAGTGGCAAATTTTCCCCTAATTTGTGATTCTAAGTGAAATATAACTCTTAAGGAAAATAAATTGCAAATACGATATTCACACTTTTTGAGTGGCAAATTTGCCCCTAATTTTTGATTCTAAGTTAAATATGACTCTTAAGGAAAATAAATTGCAAATACGATATTCACACTTTTTGAGTGGCAAATTTGCCCTAATTTGTGATTCTAAGTGAAATATGACTCTTAAGGAAAATAAATTGCAAATACGATATTCACACTTTTTGATTGGCAAATTTGCCCCAAATTTGTATTTTGAAGTGAAATATGACTCTTAAGGAGAATAAATTGCTAATACGATATTCACACTTTTTGAGTGGCAAATTCGCCCCTAATTATTATTTGGATGTGAAATTTGACTCTTAAGGAAAATAAATTGCTAATACGATATTCACACTTTTTGAGTGGCAAATTTGCCCCTAATTTGTCAATCTAAGTGAAATATGACTCTTAAGGAAAATAAATTGCAAATACGATATTCAAACTTTTTGAGTGGCAAATTTGCCCCTAATTTGTGATTCTATGTGAAATACAACTCTGAAGGAAAATAAATTGCAAATACGCTATTCACACTTTTTGAGAGGCAAATTTGCCCCTAATTTGTGATTCTAAGTGAAATATGACTCTTAAGAAAAATAAATTGCAAATACGATATTCACACTATTTGAGTGGCAAATTTGCCCCTATTTTGTATTTTGAAGTGAAATATGACTCTTAAGGAAAATAAATTGCAAATACGATATTCACACTTTTTGAGTTGCAAATTCGCCCCTAATTAGTATTTGGATGTGAAATATGACTCTTAAGGGAAATAAATTGCTAATACGATATTCACACTTTTTGATTGGCAAATTTGCCCCTAATTTGTCATTCTAAGTGAAATATAACTCTTAAATAAAATAAATTGAGAATACGATATTCACAATTTTATAGTGGCAAATTTGCCCCTAATTTGTGATTCTAAGTGAAATATGACTCTTAAGGAAAATAAATTGCAAATACGATATTCACACTTTTTGAGTGGCAAATTTGCCCTAATTTGTATTTCGAAGTGAAATATGACTCTTAAGGAAAATAAATTGCAAATACGATATTCACACTTTTTGAGTGGTAAATTTGCCCCTAATTTGTGATTCTAAGTGAAATATAACTCTTAAGGAAAATAAATTGCAAATACGATATTCACACTTTTTGAGTGGCAAATTTGCCCCTAATTTGTGATTCTAAGTGAAATATGACTCTTAAGGAAAATAAATTGCAAATACGATATTCACACTTTTTGTGTAGCAAATTTGCCCATAATTTATGATTCTAAGTGAAATATAACTCTTAAGGAAATAAATTGCAAATACGATATTCAAACTTTTTGAGTGGCAAATTTGCCCATAATTTGTGATTCTAAGTGAAATATGACTCTTAAGGAAAATAAATTGCAAATACGATATTCACACTTTTTGAGTGGCAAATTTGCCCCTAATTTGTATTTCTAAGTGAAATATGACTCTTAAGGAAAATAAATTGCAAATACGATATTCACACTTTTTGAGTGGCAAATTTACCCATAATTTGTATTTCTAAGTGAAATATGACTCTTAAAGAAAATAAATTGCAAATACGATATTCACACTTTTTGAGTGCCAAATTCGCCCCTAATTAGTATTTGGATGTGAAATATGACTCTTAAGGGAAATAAATTGCTAATACGATATTCACACTTTTTGAGTGGCAAATTTGCCCCTAATTTGTCATTCTAAGTGAAATATAACTCTTAAATAAAATAAATTGAAAATACGATATTCACAATTTTAGAGTGGCAAATTTGCCCCTAATTTGTGATTCTAAGTGAAATATGACACTTAAGGAAAATAAAATGCAAATACGATATTCACACTTTTTGAGTGGCAAATTTGCCCCTAATTTGTTTTTCGAAGTGAAATATGACTCTTAAGGAAAATAAATTGCAAATATGATATTCACACTTTTTGAGTGGTAAATTTGCCCATAATTTGTGATTCTAAGTGAAATATAACTATTAAGGAAAAAAATTGCAAATACGATATTCACACTTTTTGAGTGGCAAATTTGCCCCTAATTTGTGATTCTAAGTGAAATATGACTCTTAAGGAAAATAAATTGCAAATACGATATTCACACTTTTTGAGTAGCAAATTTGCCCATAATTTATGATTCTAAGTGAAATATAACTCTTAAGGAAAATAAATTGCAAATACGATATTCAAACTTTTTGAGTGGGAAATTTGCCCATAATTTGTGATTCTAAGTGAAATATGACTTTTAAGGAAAATAAATTGCAAATACGATATTCACACTTTTTGAGTGGCAAATTTGCCCCTAATTTGTATTTCTAAGTGAAATATGACTCTTAAGGAAAATAAATTGCAAATACGATATTCACACTTTTTGAGTGGCAAATTTGCTCCTAATTTGTATTTCTATGTGAAATATGACTCTTAAAGAAAATAAATTGCAAATACGATATTCACACTTTTTAAGTGGCAAATTTGTCCTAATTTGTATTTCGAAGTGAAATATACTCTTAAGGAAAATAAGTTGCAAATACGATATTCACACTTTTTGAGTGGCAAATTCGCCCATAATTTGTGATTCTAAGTGAAATATGACCCTTAAGGAAAATAAATTGCAAATACGATATTCACACTTTTTGAGTGGCAAATTTGCCCCTAATTTGTATTTAGAAGTGAAATATAACTCTTAATGAAAATAAATTGCAAATACGATATTCACACTTTTTGAGTAGCAAATTCGCCCCTAATTTGTATTTCTAAGTGAAATATGACTCTTAAGGAAAATATATTGCAAATACGATATTCACACTTTTTTGAGTGGCAAATTTGCCCCTAATTTATGATTCTAAGTGAAATACTACTCTTAAGGAAAATAAATTGCAAATACGATACTCACACTTTTTGAGTGGCAAATTTGCCCCTAATTTGTGATTCTAAGTGAAATATGACTCTTAAGGAAAATAAATTGCAAATACGATATTCACACTTTTTGAGCGGCAAATTTGCCCCTAATTTGTGATTCTAAGTGAAATATAACTCTTAAGGAAAATAAATTGCAAATACGATATTCACACTTTTTGAGTGGCAAATTTGCCCCAAATTTGTATTTTGAAGTGAAATATGAGTCTTAAGGAGAATAAATTGCAAATACGATATTCACACTTTTTGAGTGGCAAATTCGCCCCTAATTAGTATTTGAATGTGAAATATGATTCTTAAGAAAAATAAATTGCTAATACGATATTCACACTTTTTGAGTGACAAATTTGCCCCTAATTTGTCATTCTAAGTGAAATATAACTCTTAAATAAAATAAATTGAAAATACGATATTCACAATTTTAGAGTGGCAAATTTGCCCCTAATTTGTGATTCTAAGTGAAATATGACTCTTAAGGAAAATAAATTGCAAATACGATATTCACACTTTTTGAGTGGCAAATTTGCCCCTAATTTGTATTTTGAAGTGAAATATGACTCTTAAGGAAAATAAATTGCAAATACGATATTCACACTTTTTGAGTGGCAAATTCGCCCCTAGTTAGTATTTGGATGTGAAATATGCCTCTTAAGGAAAATAAATTGCAAATACGATATTCAAACTTTTTGAGTGGCAAATTTGCCCCTAATTTGTGATTCTAAGTGAAATACTACTCTTAAGGAAAATAAATTGCAAATACGATATGCACACTTTTTGAGTGGCAAATTTGCCCCTAATTTGTGATTCTAAGTGAATACCGAGAGGTTTAAAGGCTTATTGCATGTGCTAAATGCAATCGTGTTGCCTACGGAAGTGTGCTGTGTATTTTATTTCTGAATGAAGTCTTTCAAGCAAATTGCCTTCAAATCAGGGGAGTTTTCTGTTTCACTTCTTTTCTATTCCCTTTATTTTTATTTTCTTTTGCAATGAGGACATTGCATGTTTCTAAGTGGGGGATGGGGGAAAAGAAGTCTAGTTGTCCTTAACTTATGAATGGTAGCTATTATTGAGGTTAAGAGGCATTCTACGTGTTAGTCATTTTTCAGCCGAATTTTTGTTTTAAAATTGTTTTCTATGTAAAGTTTAGCAATCTTGTAACATGCTGTGGGAATGCAAAGAATGAAATAAATTTAATTTTAAATATTAGATAGTTCATCTTATGATGTACCGATAGACAATCTATATGAAAGTATTGAGCTAGTAAGAAATGTAATTATTTAAGTAGGGATTTATCCTGTGAGGATCTTTTAGCAAGGTATGACTGTAGCCTTAATTCTTGTATGATAGCGTGTTATAATCCATAATTTTCGGATCCTGATAATCATCATTTGGGAATATACTGGGTGTTTTCTCCTCTATTGTACGAAAGTACATACCTGGTTTCCGTCAGTATATTTGTTATCACAATAGATAAAAATAAAGGAGTACAAAGGACTCGTAAATTGAAAAACCAAAGCCAAGTTATATCGCTCTGTTGTACTAAGGTACATACCTGTCACCAATGTCTTGGTTTGAAAAATGATTGATTTAATTGGATATTCATTATTTGGAGAATTGTGACACGTTATCTATATGAGAGTATTTTGCTATTGAAAATCAAGGGTAAGGCCTGCTAGAATAATAATAAGTTAAGCTCAATTTCTGAAATTTAGATTGTTTAAATGGACAACAATATCGGTAATCTGAGTGAATTGTCTTTTATGGGTAACAATAATCTGTTAGAATGGCTTCCCATGTAGAGTTTCTTGATTGTTGAGTTTTAAGGAAGAATTGATTTTAAGATAAAAATTTGGTTTGTCGAATGCTGTGTAGTTTGTAAGTCCTTTTATCATTTGTTTGCCGTTCATATTTAAAGTTTTGAATTTTTGAATCACTAGTCTACTTGAGGACAAGTAGGATTCAAGTGGGGGATGTTTGATGAACGCCAAAATGTGCTATTTTATAGTACTAATTACCCCTTAGTTTGATTAATTTCTTATGCATTTTATTTGAATTCGATACTCATTTCGTTCATACTTGCATTTAGGATTTATTTGGAGCTTGAATCGGAATAGAAGCTGAAAACGAGCAAGAATCGAAGAAAAGATGTTAAAAAGAGTGAAGGTTGAAGAAAGAAGGTCGATCGGCTGAGAAGTTGGAAATTTCAATCCATACGGCGTATGGAATCCATACGGCGTATGGAATCCATACGGCGTATGGATCATCTGAGCCGGGCCGCCAGAAGACGCGGGTCAGATCCATGGGCTTTGCAATCCATACGGCGTATGGAAATCCATACGGCGTATGGATCGCCTCGGCAGAAAACCTAAAAAACTCATTTTGCCTCATTTTAAACACACACTTCAACACTTTTTTCTTCCAGACGAATTCTCTGCTCAAGAACCCTAATTTCAGTGACTTTTGAAGGCAAATAATTCAAAAGAATTGAAGGCTTTCATTCGTTCATTCGTTATTTCATTATTTCGGTTCGATTTCTCGTATATCTTTCATTCGATTATGATTATGATGTTGAGTTTGAATCTGATTTTCTGTTATAATATGATTGGCTAAGTATTTTATGTATTTGCTTAGATGATAATACTTATTTGATGGATTGATTATCGAAAATGCGAACGTATCTGATTTTATTCAATGTTTATGTGTTTATTCGTTAATCCTTGGATATTTGATGATTGTTGCTGATTACCTAGCGTGGTTTCATAATTAGTTGAGATTGATTTCCTGTTGGTTGTGGAATTATTGATAGTTGTTGATCTTGATTGATAATTATTGCCGAATATATTGAGTTTGACTGGCTAGGGTTAATAGTTAGTAATGGTCATTGATGGACAAGATAACCTTAATCAGTTATAGACTTTGTTGATTCAAGTCAATAGAATAAGTCGCATAAACGGTGTTGAATTAATCTAGAATACAATTTTGTGGACAACGTTAAATTGAACTGTTAATGTGTTGAAAACAACCTTGTGTCTTTCTTAATTGTATTTAATTCAACTTATCTTGTAAGGAAGGTTGATATATTTGAAAGGGCATGATAGAATCCATACGTGAGCATTCTAAATAACATGATTTCCAGATTTTAAGGAAAGTAATCTAAGCAAATGCGTTTCTTTTACCATTTGAATTAAACCTTTTATTTTAATTAAACTATTTTAGTATTTCTTATTTTAATAAATTAGTTTTCTTTATTTAATCATTTCTTTTTATAATTGTTACTTATTTGTTCGAACGGAACTAAAACATCCCCATTTTTTACTGCTTTATTTACTTGTAGCAATTTCCAATTTGTTAATATTGACATCCGTTCCCTGTGTTCGACTCGGACTTACTGAGCTATACTATATATGATCAGGTATTCTTGCCTGTGTTGTGTATAGTAAGTTAGGTATTTTCCATTTTTAAAATAAAACCCCGTTTACACGACATCAAGTTTTTGTTTGATAAACGCTCAAAAGTACTATATTTTAGTAGTATTTTACCCCTAATCTTGAATGTTTTTATTGCATTTTGTTTAGAATAGATATTGATTTCGTTCATATTTGCAAATAGATGTGGAAATGGAGCGTTTATGGAAAAGGAACGGAAAACAGTCAATAATCAAGCTAAATGAGGCATATTTGAAGAATAATGAGAAGTCGAAGTCGAAGAAAAGAAGAAAGGAAGAAAAGTCAAGAAATCGGCTGGAAAAAGCATCCATACGCCGTATGGAATCCATACGCCGTATGGATTGCTGCAGTGGAGGCCCAGGTTACGCGAGTCTGGGCTGGGCTTGAAATCAATCCATACGCCGTATGGAAATCCATACGCATTATGGATCAAAAACCACAGAAGTATAAAAACGCGTTTTAAACCTTATTTCGAGAGTTTTTGAAGGTTTTTCTATTTCTTTCGGTTTCAGACGACTTTTAGGGTTTATATTACGAATTTTAGGAGTAGTTTGGAGGTACGAAAGCTTAGGATCGAGGATAATTCGCTCTAATCTTTCGTAGTTCATCGTTAATCAATTCGGTATATTTCGTTTCTTTATTTTCATTGAAGAATTTGTTATAATGAATCTGAATATTTCTGTTTTGATGATGGATTGAATATTAATGTGATTGTGAAGTTGATTTAACTTAGATTATGATTATTGAACGATTATAATTGCGTATTGAATAAGTTATTTGATTGAAAACGGTTATATTACTCGTGGACACTTGTTTATTGGTAACTAGTTATTATTGTTACTTCACGTGGTTAATAATGTTGTTGAGATTGAGTTCCTTTAATTATTATTAACTATTGATGGTCATAACTTTAGGGTTTTGAATTATCACTAAATACGTTGAGTCTGATAGGTCGAGTATACAATAATAATCTACTTTAAAATGAGCAAGACAATAAGTTAATTATTGGGTATTGTTGAGTCATACCAATAGAGTTAATTATAATACGTTGTGAATGTTTAATGCATAATTTAGGGAAAGGCACACAATTGACTGATCATCTTGTGACATTGGAACCAGTGTTTCATGTTGGACCCTAGATTATAGGAATTAGTTGGACCCGAAACGTTGGCTAGTTCATATTCGACTTAGTATTCATTGAAGAATTTGGTATTAAGTTGATCTAAAAGAATCACAATTAAATAATCAATACGTAATAAATTGGGAAATATGAATCTAAGTGACATTAACTATACAATCACTTGTTCCTTCCAATTAGGATTTATTATTATTATTTATTTGTTATTTTAATTTAAAGTTTTATTTAAGTTTGTTTATTTTTAATTAAATGTTTTCTACAATGTTCGCACGGAACTAAAACGCCCCCCATATTTACTGCTTTCTAGTTAATTGTTAATTTTTATTTTAAATATTCCACCTTTTCCCTGTGTTCGAATCTGACTTACCAAATCTATATTTACAATTGATCGGGTATTCTTGCCTGGTTGCTTGAAAGTATTTATTAGGTATTTCTATTTATAAATTATAAAACAAGACGCGCTTTCACTAGCGACATCAAGTTTTTGGCGCCGCTGCCGGGGAAAGCGGTTGTGTTTATTTAAATAGAAATTAGTAATTTTTAATTCTTTCTTTTTAAAAGTAACTTTTGTTAAATAAGTTTTTGTAAAGTTGTTTTAATTAGTTTAATTAATTTTGTAAAAGGTTTTTAATACATCACTGGTTGAAACTAATTATCTTTTAATTGGTTAAACTTTTGGGGTTTTAGTTTCAACCGGCGGATGGAAATCCGTCCGCCGGTTGGAGTGCCATTTATTTGAAATTGTACATGTTATTTAATTTTTGTTTATTTTGTGTGAACTAACTTGTTTTTCGTTAGTGGTGTTTTGTATTTCCAGATTTATTTTTATTTAGGTTTGTCCAATGGCGAGGAGTTTTGAAAGTGATGCAAATGATAATAACATGGTTAAGAGGGATCAGTCTGTTACTTCGGATGCTAGTTCCGCCGAGAGGGTGCCTCCTTATACCCAATTAGGCTGTATTCCCGTTCCTATTACTTCATCTTGTCAGGGGTTGCTATCGGCACTTGAGGAGTTTAGAGGGGATATACCTTTCAGTTCTGAGATTATTAGCAGGTCCACTGTGGATTTTACTGATAGTCAGCAGGTTTTGGTGAAAGATGTGTTGGAGGCAGCTATGATTGAGAGTCAGTATGGGATTGATAGGCAATTCTATATTGCCCTTACTACTTTTGGGGAATCTCTAGAAACTAGGATTAAAGAGGAAGAGAAATTCTACACAGCTCAGAAGAAAAGACATACGGAGATCTATGAGATTTTGAGGCATTCTGCATTTCCTTATTCGGCAAATTAGACCGCGTGTCTTGGCCGTATGCTTAGGGCTCTGTACGAGGCTACTGGTCATCCAAAGGCAGGAGCAGACAAGGAATTTAGGTTTGGTTTGAGAGAGTTGGTTAGATTGCTACATTCAGAAGACCATTTGACGGATATTACACCTCATCGATTCATTGTTACGAGTACTATTCATTACTATCTTCATGGAATGGTGACAAAAATGGATCGCTTTGCTAAGGAAGAGGAAGAAAGGCCACACCCGGAATTCATTCATCCTCATTGTGATATTGATTTGGCTACTTATGCGGTACTGAACTTGGATGTTTTAGTTGATAACAATAAGGTTCTAACTATGAGGGAGCATTTCCACTATGGGATGGTGGAAATATACACTAAATTGGTTGAAATCTTCAAGGATTCGGGATTAGAACTAACTTGTGTTCAGAATGAGGTAATTGCAAGGATTGAAACTAGAATAAGAAGTTTAAGGAAAGAACCGTTTCTGAGTAAGCATGCTGGGATAGTGGCAGATTGTTTGGAGTTTATGAGTGAGTTTGAGAAGAATCATCCCGATCGTGAGTACAAACTGGTAGGTGATAATTAGTATTGGGACCTGAGGGAGTAATTAATAAGGTGACAAAAGGAATCAGCTGGGACTTGGTTTATCTTCAACATTTTACCAATGGACATTTAGAAAGTTTTGCGACTTTTGGTAATGGGGTTGAAAATGTAGTCACTGAAATGATGAAGAGCTTCCTTGTCCTCTATCCATTGAACTAATTTCATCGTTCTATCCCTTTTATATTCCTTATGCTATTGGACTGTTTCTAATATTTTGGTTTGTTTTGGATTATGTTAGACTTTTGTTTGTTTGGATATTTGTTTTTGAATGTGTGATTTGAATATTAGTATTATTTTGAATATTTTTCTTTTCAATATTTGTTAATTTTTGTTATTTATTTTATAGTGTGGAATTATGAAGATTTTGAAGTCGTGATTATCATCCAGGTTTGAGATTTAATTATATAAAGTTAATGGTGAATTTGGGTTAAAAATGGGTTGAAAATCGTTTTTTGAAAAATTCCGATTTTTCAATCCATACGCCGTATGGAATCCATACGCCGTACGGATTGATTGGGCCGCTGGACCGGGCCGTTGACTGGGTTTAATGAGTTGACCTGGGCCTATGTAATCCATACGCCGTATGGATCAAAAATGCAGAAAACCGCCAGCAGCCTCCTTCTTTCCCATTTTTCATTCCAAAACCCTTTTTCTAAAAACCACCCACGGCTTCCACTACCACCACCCCCAAACGGAAATTCCGGCCACGCATTCATCGCCATTTTTACATATTCGTGTTACACTCACTTTCCTCTACAAGGTATAACTTCCCGTTTTCATTTTCGTTGGTTAAATCGCTCGTTTGGAAGTTAGGGTTTATGATATGATTTTGGGTATTTCGAATATGGGTATGATTATTAGCATGTTTTGATTGATTTATGTTCTAGATGCTATATGCATTGCAATGTTATGTTCGTTTTTTCTATTGTATTGCATATTTGGTGTTATTCGAATTATTCGTTAGTGATGATTAAATGTGAATATGAGAAACTCAATTGTGCTATGTTTTAATTTAGTGCTTATTAATTTTCTGACCACATGATGATTAATGCAAATATTTGTTTGGTACACACGTGTTTGTGATTACGATTATGTGATAAATTGTTATTTTGATTAATTGTGTTACAATAATTCATTTTGAGTTTGTATGAATGTTTGCTAGTTGCTAATACTCGAGTTTAGTAATTGTGCAAATTTGTATATTCATAATGGTACCAAGTTATTATAATACATTTAATTAGGCAATTGTCATGAATATTTAATTAAGTATATACATGTATGCATATTGAGTGGTTTTTGTTTAAAAATTGCAAATTAGTTTGATGAAATTGGTTGTTGCGGTAGTTTTGGGCTGAACCTTTATGGTGGATTATTCAATTTTAAGCCGAAATGCTGCCGAAATTTTTAGTAACCTTTTTGCAATTAACTGCTTATTTAGTATTATTAACAATTGTTTTGTTTAGCAGTTATCATGTCTAACAGGAGAGCACGAGGAGGTGAGACTTTGGGAAACCCATTGATTAGATCACATAGATACCTCACGTTTCATGGGTCATATTCTGAGACTGCTAGGATGCAGTTTGGAGATCGTCTGGCTTCCAATATTGGCCAGTCTATTGAGGTATTTGATGCTGTCAATTGGAATGTTTTGGAGCATGTGATTGCTAGAGAGGGGTTTACTAATGGTGCTGAAGCCATTAGGAATTTACTGGCTATTCCATACGTATTAGAGGATGGAAACATTGGATTTGTTTCCTATGCTTGGTCCCGGTTATTCAGTATCAGGGAGGATATCTACAGAGAGTTGGTTGTAGAGTTTTACAGCACTTTTAGGTTTGATGCCAGGTCGACCCAATGGACTGAGTATTCCATTTTCTTCCAGCTAGGGGGACAGCCCAGACAGATGACCTTGGTTCAGTTTGCTTTGGGTTTGGGGCTTTATGAGCCCAATGAGCTGGATAACCCTCATTTTCTAGACCATATTTCTGCAGGTGCTGTGAAGAAGCTCACTGATTTGGAGATTGAGCAGGAGTGGCAGTTTATTGCCCAAGGTGCTTATGGTAGTTCGACACCTTCTTATACGCGTATTCGAGATCCTCGTCATCGACTCATTCACAGATTGTTGACTTACACCATTGTGGGTCGCAAGGAGGGGCATGAGAAAGTTTCGAGGCCTGACTTGTTTCATTTGAGTTCGATTATCAGGAAGAGGTTAGTGAATGTACCTTGGAGGTTGGCTAAGTGGATGTCGAAGAGAACTACTGGTACTAGAGATGGTAGTAGTTTGTGTGGAGGTCACTATGTTACTCGATTGGCGAGATATTTTGGTTTAGCTACTCAGGATGAGATGGGCTCATGCACTATTGTTCAGCCTAGTATGGGTTGGCTGACTGCACGCCGGTTGGAGGCGTTTGCTCTTATTGAGCCATGTACCACGTATGGTGGTCCTGCAGAGATGTATTACTGGGTTCCGATTACTCCGGTGGGACAGACTTTGCAGTTGAGGCAGGCTAGAGCCAGAGGAGACACGAGTGGCAATGATAGAGGTCGAGGTACGGCACGAGGCCGTAACAGAGGTTATGCTACGGAGTTTGATCAGTTGTCTCAGCAGATGCACCAGATGCAGTTACAGCAGACTCAGAGGTTTGATCAGATAGATCTGATGCAGAGACAACATTTTCATCAGACCAGTGCACACTTTGATTACCAGGATGGCTTGTTTGAGCAGCTGTTTGGTCAGTTTCCTTCTGGACCTACATATCAGCCATTTCAGTACCAGATGCCACCTGAGTTCATGCCACGACCACCACCACCATCGCAGTCAGAGTATGGAGTGCCTTCTCACCAGTACCGGTACCGCCAGGATGATGACAGTGATTAGGATGATGTTCATCCTATTTGGTTTATGATTCCAGACACTATTATTATTATTGTTTTATTATTATTATTATGACTGTTTTTATTTTTTTAAGTTTTCTTAATTATGTTGGATTGGTAATTTTAGGACTTGGTAGTAGTTGTTTTTAATTAGGATATTTTAATTTGGTATTATTTACTTATGTTTGTTGGTTGTTCCCTCAGAATTGTGTTGTGAGTACGTGTCATGCTGGCAGTAAGTTCAGCGCAACGAATAATTGAATCGCGAGGATATGGGAAATTCGTATCATCCTTGTCATTAAACTGCACACTATTCCAGGGGAGTTTTTCTGTTTTAAGTTCTTTTCTCTTTTTCCTGTTTTCTTTTAAGCATGTCATTATTTGTACAATGAGGGCATTGTACATCTTTAAGTAGGGGATGGGAGAGAAAAGAAGTGAAATTTCCACATAATTGTTTGTTAATAAGTAAATGATTTTGTAATTTGGTTAATAGTTATCTTATTAAGGTAAGTAACTAGGAGGTTATGAGTTACCCATTTTTCAACCAAATTTTTGCATTTAAATTTCTTGTTTTCTAGAGATAATTATTTTGTAACTTTGTAGGTTGGATTTAAAATTTTCTATACTTTTAATTAAATACTAAAGCTATTAAAGATGTTATTTAGCTTCATTATATGATGTATTGATAGGCGATTTATATGAGAATGTTTGAGCTGTTAAGAAATGATAATTAAGGAGTAAATGTTACTTGTAGATGAACTTTAGCTATGTATTATAACGCCCCTCATTTAATACAACAATATAATATTAAGTTTGGCGGAAGCGACTACTTGAAATACATATTCTATTAAAACCTGCTAGAAATTTTCGCAACCCTTTATACAATATGTTTAACTACTAAACAAACATAGTTAACATGTTTACAAACCCGGGGCATTATATACTATAAAACATTATTTATAACAAACTGGATCAGAGTTGCAAGTTTCAAACATTCCCAGCATCAAAACGTCCATTCCTGGCTACCCACATAATTAAACATAACCTGCAGGAAGTAAATTGAGGGATTAGCACGAAGCTAAGTGAATGAATAATCAACTACAATTCAATTTAGCTAGCAATCTGTTCACAATCAATAATGCAACAAATATCGTCAAGAGGAACGGTGGTTCCTAAGGACCCTGTTCCGGGTGGCCCCATCAGAACACTTAAATCAACTGTAGGCCAAAACAGTGATTAACCGCTAACTAAATGCTAATCTCTATCAACACATGTACGCAACCCTGTGTTGACCAACATTAGCAATCAAGTCCAACCGACAATCTAGTTGACCTCTGTATTCATCAATCAAGCTCACAGGCTAATCAAACCACCAATCAAATGGCATATCATTTCCAAGTTAACATTCTATCAATAGTAATCCTATAATTACTGATTGAAATCAAACTGACACAACCAAATCAAACTATGAGTTTCAAATCCACTCACCTGATTTGTCTCAGTTACTTACTCAGCAGTCTTATCTCGCTGAGCCCTTGGATTATCTGAGAACATAAAATCAATCATAAGTTAATAATTTGTTTTCAACTAATGGTACTTATGTAATTAAACACATTACATAAGTAATCACATTGTTAATCAATTCCAAACATAAGTAACAATAATATCTTTCTACAAAAGTGCCACTAAAACATCAATAAAGTGCCACTAAAGGAATATTATATACAATACTCAGTCGACGTTAAACTTCTTTACTAAGTCTCATAACTCATTAGAATTATCCACATTATAACATATATTTTCAATGGATAAGTGCCACTAAAGTACCACCTAAATGCCACTAAAGGAATATGACATAAGAAGTGCCACTAAAAACACCCTCTTCCAAACACTTATGCATTTTCAAAATTTGCAAAACTCATCAAATTTATTCATTCAAACGCGATCCGGCAAAGGGTGGTGGGATCGCGTTCGTCAGTTAAAAAAGTTCTGTGACGAAATTTCACATGGTAACGCGATCCGGGTAACATGAGCTGGATCGCGTTCCCAAGAAG
Organism: Helichrysum umbraculigerum; assembly: GCA_949592205.1. NCBI lineage: Eukaryota > Viridiplantae > Streptophyta > Magnoliopsida > Asterales > Asteraceae > Helichrysum > Helichrysum umbraculigerum. Next base: position 112,358,759 of record CATIUR010000003.1, on the reverse strand, counting down.
AAAAAGTTCTGTAACCGTTTTTCATATAGTAACGCGATCCAGGAAAGGTTTCAGGATCGCGTTCCCACGCGTTTTAGCTCAGGTGCAGACCTGCAAACACACAGCTCAACCCATTTTCTTAAACCAACATTATAATCACTTGATTCTCAGTTTTGAAGTTACAATTCACTCAAATACTACCATATATGCATACCAAAGCATCATTCAAGCTTCAATTCACATATACTTCAATAATTTGTATGATTACTCTCAAAACTCAATTCTATCATTCAAACACTTACCTCTTAATATTAGAACAAGATGATTATGATGATTAGATAGCTAAGATCAAGATCAAAATCAGCTCAAGATCACAACAAACTCTTTGATTCACTTGATTTCTAGCTTTAGGGTTTAAGGGTTTTGAAAGTTTTAGGTTTTAGACAAATAAGGAAAGTAAGAACTTTCCTAAAAGGGAAAGGTATTTAAGTCGGTTAACTTTTACACCGACCCGCATCCACTTAAAACTAGTCCCTTTTCAATCTATTGTCTGGAACCTAAAAACCATTTGCGAGAAACTTCTTTTATTGCACCGTCAACTATAGTAAATTAAAACAAACAATAATTTACTAAGCACAATAAGTCCTGAGGCTTATTTAACTAAGTTTTGCAATTTAAACATATTTATCAAATAATTTCTAATACGATTAAATACATCAATTTAAAATTAGAAATTACCGGACCAGAAGAGAGGATGTTACAACTCTCCCCCCCTTAAGAAGATTTCGTCCCCGAAATCTCATCACGATCAAATAATCCAGGATATCTGGATCTCATACTATCCTCAGTTTCCCAAGTTAGGTTTTCACCTAAACTATGTCTCCATTTCACTAACACCATGGGAATCTGTTTCTTCCTAAGTTTGGTCACTTTTCGGTCAAGAAGTTCAACTGGTTCTTCTACTAACTTCTGACTTTGATCTACTTTCAAATCTTTCAAAGGAAGAATCTGAGACTGGTCTTCAACGTTACATTTCCTCAAATAACAAATGTTAAACGTATCATGAATACCAGCAAGCTCTGGAGGAAGATCCAATGTAACAGACTGATCATTAACAATCTGACGAATTCTAAACGGTCCAATATATCGAGGAGCCAATTTGCCACGTTTCCCAAACCGTATTACCCCTTTCCAAGGTGAAACTTTTAAGTAAACAAGTTCACCTTCAACAAAAGTAATTGGTCGACGTTTAGGATCAGCATATTGTTTCTGTCTATCACGTGCAGCTTTCAATTTTTCACGAGCCACTGCAACTTTATCAGCTGTCATTTGAACAATATCTGGACCTGCAAACTGTTTCTCACCTGCCTCTAGCCAACAAGTTGGAGTTCTACAACGGCGACCATAAAGCATTTCATATGGAGGCATGCCAATACTAGAATGATAAGAGTTATTATAAGCAAACTCAACCAATGGCAAATGAGAATCCCAAGAACCCCCATACTCCAGAATACAAGCTCTCAACATATCCTCCAATGTCTGAATCATACGTTCTGACTGACCATCTGTTTGAGGATGATAAGCTGTACTAAGATTCACTCTGGTGCCTAACTCACGCTGCAAACTTTGCCAAAATTGAGATACAAACCTTGGATCTCTATCAGACACAATCGATAACGGAATACCATGCCGAGTAACAATCTCATTCATATATAACTGTGCAAGCTTACTCAGAGATGCAGTATCACTAGTAGCTAGAAAATGAGCACTCTTGGTTAATCGATCAACAATGACCCAAACCATGTCATTTCCACGAACAGTTCTAGGCAGTTTGGTAACAAAATCCATAGTCAATTGTTCCCACTTCCATTCGGGAATCTCAAGCTGTTTCAACGATCCATACGGCTTCTGGTGTTCAGCTTTAACTTGAGAACAAATATGACAAGAACTAACAAACCTCGCTACATCCATATTCATTGTAGGCCACCAATACAAAGGTTTCAAGTCATTATACATTTTAGTGCTTCCTGGATGTACAGACAATCTGGACTTATGGGCTTCATTCAGAATAACATCCCGAAGACCACCGAACAAAGGAATCCAAACACGAGACTGAAAGGTTTTTAATCCTCTCGAATCATCTAATAACAATTCCTTTCGATTCAACATAATTTCAGATTTCAAATTATGATCTAACAAAGCCTCTAACTGTGCAGCTTTAATCTGACCCACCAAATCAGAAGAAACTTCTAAACGCATAAAATAAAATCGATCAGAAGTTACCTTGCGGCTTAAAGCATCAGCAACCACATTGGCTTTCCCTGGATGGTATTTAATTTCACAATCATAATCTTTGATTAATTCTAACCATCGTCTCTGCCGCATATTCAACTCTTGCTGTGAAAATATATACTGAAGACTCTTGTGATCTGTACAAATAACACATTTAGTACCATACAAGTAATGCCTCCAGATTTTCAAAGCAAACACAACCGCCACAAGCTCTAAATCATGGGTAGGATAATTTCTTTCATGAGGTTTGAGCTGACGAGAAGCATAAGCAATCACACGATCTCGCTGCATTAAAACACAACCCAAACCAGAAATCGATGCATCACAGTAAACAACAAAATCATTGGACCCATCTGGCAATGCTAACACAGGAGCCTGACATAACAACTGTTTCAGAGTCTGAAAAGCTGTTTCCTGTTGTTCAGTCCATATAAACTTTTCATCCTTACGGGTCAATTTAGTCAACGAACCGGCAATTTTAGAAAAATCTTTAATAAACTTCCGGTAATAACCCGCCAAACCAAGAAAACTTTTTATTTCTGAAGCAGACTTTGGAGCTTTCCAATTCATTACAGCTTCAATTTTTGAAGGATCAACTTTAACACCATCATTACAAATAATATGACCCAAAAACTGTACTTCCCGAATCCAAAATTCACATTTAGAAAACTTTGCATACAAATGTTCTCTCTGTAAGGTTTCCAATACTAACCTCAAATGCATTCCATGTTCTGATTCGGATTTAGAATATACCAAAATGTCATCGATAAACACAATCACAAATTTATCAAGAAAAGGTCGACAAACACGGTTCATCAAATCCATAAAAACTGCTGGAGCATTCGTTAATCCAAAAGGCATAACCAGGAATTCAAAATGACCATACCTGGTTCTAAATGCAGTTTTAGGAATATCACAATCCCTAACACGAACTTGATGATAACCTGATCTCAAATCAATCTTTGAATAAAATGAAGATCCCTGCAACTGATCAAATAAATCATCTATCCGAGGCAGAGGATATTTATTCTTTACTGTCCTTTTATTCAATTCCCTATAATCAATGCACATTCTAAAATACCCATCTTTCTTTTTCACAAACAGAACTGGTGCACCCCAGGGAGAAGAACTAGGTCTAATAAACCCTTTATCCAACAACTCCTGTATCTGATTCATCATTTCACGTATCTCAGACGGAGCTAATCTATAAGGGGCTTTGGCTATATGTGAAGAGCCAGGAACAAGATCAATCTGGTATTCAACTTCCCTAACCGGTGGTAAACCAGGTAATTCATCAGGGAATACTTCCGGATACTCAGAAACAACCGGTACATCAGAAAGGGACTTCTTTTCTAACTTAGCATCAATCACATAAGCTAGATACGATTTACAGCCCTTGGACAAAGATTTCCTAGCTTTCATCATACTAATCAAAGGTATACAAACATTATCCCGTTCTCCTCGAGCCACGACATATGACTTTTCAGAGATTGGAATTCTAATCAGCTTATTGTGGCAATCTATGCTTGCTTTATACCGACTTAACCAATCCATACCAATAATCACATCAAAACTAGCAATTGGCATCAATAGAAAGGAAATTGGGAAAGTCTGACTATCTATTATAATACTAGCTCCAATTACCGAGGTGGTAACAGGAACCGATTTGCCACTAGCTATTTCTACTTCAACTGGGTTTGTTATCACAGTAGGCATCATTTTCAACTTATTACAGAAGTACATGGATACAAAAGAACAATTTGCACCAGAATCAAATAAAACACGAGCTGGTACAGAATTTACAAGAAAAGTACCCGTGATCACGTCATCTGTATGGACAGCTTCATCAACTGTCATTTGAAAATCCCTACTAACTGCAGATGGCGGATTCTTCCGCTTCTGACCGGAAGAAGCTGATGAACCAACAACTGTCCCCGAACCCTGTCTCTTAGCCTCAGAACACTGATTTGCACGATGACCTTCCTTATGGCAATTCCAACACACATACGTGGGAAAAACACAATCTTTGGCTTCATGCCCAATCACACCACATTTTACACATCTAGTGGTTTGCACAGTACACGGCCCAAAATGTCTAGCTCTACACTTAATACACCAATTGGGACGATCAGAAGTACCACCACGACTTTCTTGTTTCTTACCCTGCTGATTTCCTTGCCACCGTTGCTTACCTTTACCAGAAGATTCACTCTTTGATTTCTGAGAAACCATTTCTTTACTTGATGCCTGTTGAGGTTTTAAATCACTGTCAACAGATCGAGCTAACATGAAAGCTTGAGAAAGAGAGCCAGCTAATCTCACTGAAGTTCGATACTGATTAGGTAAAGTACCCACAAACTGTTCTATCTGAGTTCTCTCATCAGGAACCCACTGCTGAACAAACCTGAGTTTCTCTGTAAACTGATTTATCAAATCATCCATTGACATGTTATCAGTTAATTACAAATCCATAAACTCTTTTCTAATCCGAGCTATATCATAGTTTGAACAATACTGCTTACAAACTTCATTACGAAAATCAGACCATCGGATAGATGCTTTCTGAAAAGAAGTTAATACAGAAGTAATCGAATCCCACCAATTCATAGCTGCTCCTTTTAAAAGTTGAGTTGCATAAGGAACTTTTAGTTCTTCCTCACATTGACAGACTTTAAATTTCTTTTCAACATCTCTCAACCAATCCAGAGTTACAGAAGGATTCGTACTACCCGAATACACAGACGGATTACTGCTCATAAAGGTTTTAAAGGAACACACCTTTTGCTTTGGCGGTGAAATCGTACCAAACACAGGATGAGATGATTCAGCCTCTTTTTGTTGTTTATACATTCTAAGTGCTTGGTTTTCCTCTTCCAATTGAAGTAGATACTGATCCCTTTCTGCCTCCTCTCTAGCATGGAAAGAAGTACCAGCATTCTCATTCCGGTCATCATGAGTCTCAGCAGCAACTTCAGGCCTTGAGGCATTATTAGGGTTAACATGTAGTTGCTCATTATCCGCCATATCTGTAAACACAACAACAGCTTACAAATCATTAGTCGTTAGCACCTATTCTACTAACCGATTCACATTCAGTACATAATCCCTTTCCCAAGAATGTTTGACATAACACAATCAAAGTTTAGGATTGAACATACAATCATATTCAATTGCCCCAAACTATTGCTCTGATACCAACTTAAAATGCCCCTCATTTAATACAACAATATAATATTAAGTTTGGCGGAAGCGACTACTTGAAATACATATTCTATTAAAACCTGCTAGAAATTTTCGCAACCCTTTATACAATATGTTTAACTACTAAACAAACATAGTTAACATGTTTACAAACCCGGGGCATTATATACTATAAAACATTATTTATTACAAACTGGATCAGAGTTGCAAGTTTCAAACATTCCCAGCATCAAAACGTCCCTTCCTGGCTACCCACATAATTAAACATAACCTGCAGGAAAGAGGGATTAGCACGAAGCTAAGTGAATGAATAATCAACTACAATTCAATTTAGCTAGCAATCTGTTCATAATCAATAATGCAACAAATATCATCAAGAGGAACGGTGGTTCCTAAGGACCCTGTTCCGGGTGGCCCCATCAGAACACTTAAATCAACTGTAGGCCAAAACAGTGATTAACCGCTAACTAAATGCTAATCTCTATCAACACATGTACGCAACCCTGTGTTGACCAACATTAGCAATCAAGTCCAACCGACAATCTAGTTGACCTCTGTATTCATCAATCAAGCTCACAGGCTAATCAAACCACCAATCAAATGGCATATCATTTCCAAGTTAACATTCTATCAATAGTAATCCTATAATTACTGATTGAAATCAAACTGACACAACCAAATCAAACTATGAGTTTCAAATCCACTCACCTGATTCGTCTCAGTTACTTACTCAGCAGTCTTATCTCGCTGAGCCCTTGGATTATCTGAGAACATAAAATCAATCATAAGTTAATAATTTGTTTTCAACTAATGGTACTTATGTAATTAAACACATTACATAAGTAATCACATTGTTAATCAATTCCAAACATAAGTAACAATAATATCTTTCTACAAAAGTGCCACTAAAACATCAATAAAGTGCCACTAAAGGAATATTATATACAATACTCAGTCGACGTTAAACTTCTTTACTAAGTCTCATAACTCATTAGAATTATCCACATTATAACATATATTTTCAATGGATAAGTGCCACTAAAGTACCACCTAAATGCCATTAAAGGAATATGACATAAGAAGTGCCACTAAAAACACCCTCTTCCAAACACTTATGCATTTTCAAAATTTGCAAAACTCATCAAATTTATTCATTCAAACGCGATCCGGCAAAGGGTGGTGGGATCGCGTTCGTCAGTTAAAAAAGTTCTGTGACGAAATTTCACATGGTAACGCGATCCGGGTAACATGAGCTGGATCGCGTTCCCAAGAAGAAAAAGTTCTGTAACCGTTTTTCATATAGTAACGCGATCCAGGAAAGGTTTCAGGATCGCGTTCCCACGCGTTTTAGCTCAGGTGCAGACCTGCAAACACACATCTCAACCCATTTTCTTAAACCAACATTATAATCACTTGATTCTCAGTTTTGAAGTTACAATTCACTCAAATACTACCATATATGCATACCAAAGCATCATTCAAGCTTCAATTCACATATACTTCAATAATTTGTATGATTACTCTCAAAACTCAATTCAAACATTCAAACACTTACCTCTTAATATTAGAACAAGATGATTATGATGATTAGATAGCTAAGATCAAGATCAAAATCAGCTCAAGATCACAACAAACTCTTTGATTCACTTGATTTCTAGCTTTAGGGTTTAAGGGTTTTGAGAGTTTTAGGTTTTAGACAAATAAGGAAAGTAAGAACTTTCCTAAAAGGGAAAGGTATTTAAGTCGGTTAACTTTTACACCGACCCGCATCCACTTAAAACTAGTCCCTTTTCAATCTATTGTCTGGAACCTAAACACCATTTGCGAGAAACTTCTTTTATTGCACCGTCAACTATAGTAAATTAAAACAAACAATAATTTACTAAGCACAATAAGTCCTGAGGCTTATTTAACTAAGTTTCGCAATTTAAACATATTTATCAAATAATTTCTAATACGATTAAATACATCAATTTAAAATTAGAAATTACCGGACCAGAAGAGAGGATGTTACATGTATGACATATGTCTTAATTTTCATATTAGTAATGTGTGATATGCCATATTTTTTAGAATTTAATTAACATCATTTGGGGATATACAGGGTGTTGTTTCCTCTATTGTACGAAAGTACAGACCTGGTCTCCGTCAGTATATCTAATGAAAAAGAGCAAAAGAGTTTAATAACTCATGATTGTAAAATGTGGTCAAATTAAGTCGCTTTGTTGTACTGAGGCACAGACCTGTCACCAATGGTTTGACTAAAAACATTATTGCTAAACCAAAATCAAGTTATGTTGCTTTGTTGTGTTGAGGCACAGACCTGTCACCTCTGTCTTGATTTGAAAAATGATTGTTTTGATTAAATTTCAAGATATGTAATATTGGCATATTATGAGTATGAAGGTATATAGTTTTTGGGAATCTAAGGGAATATTTACACGAATAATAATAAGTTGAGCTCGAGTATTCAATTATAGATTGTTTAAGTGGATAACAATATCAGTAATCATTGTGAACTATTCAATGTTTTAGAATAATAACTTTATGTGTAGATCAGTTTTTGTAAATCTCATAGTTTCTTAATAATTATTTTTAGAATTAACAGATTTTTAAATTTAAACATTTGAATTGAAGACGGGTGATGTTGTGTAATTCCTACTTTAGTTATTTAGTTTAATGGAGATGACTGTTTTCCTAAGAATTTGATTTTTGAATCGATAGTCTACTTGAGGACAAGTAGGATTCAAGTGGGGGATGTTTGATAAACGCTCAAAAGTACTATATTTTAGTAGTATTTTACCCCTAATCTTGAATGTTTTTATTGCATTTTGTTTAGAATAGATATTGATTTCGTTCATATTTGCAAATAGATGTGGAAATTGAGCGTTTATGGAAAAGGAACGGAAAAAAGTCAATAATCAAGCTAAATGAGGCATATTTGAAGAATAATGAGAAGTCGAAGTCGAAGAAAAGAAGAAAGGAAGAAAAGTCAAGAAATCGGCTGGAAAAAGCATCCATACGCCGTATGGAATCCATACGCCGTATGGATTGCTGCAGTGGAGGCCCAGGTTACGCGAGTCTGGGCTGGGCTTGAAATCAATCCATATGCCGTATGGAAATCCATACGCCGTATGGATCAAAAACCACAGAAGTATAAAAACGCGTTTTAAACCTTATTTTGAGAGTTTTTGAAGGTTTTTCGATTTCTTTCGGTTTCAGACGACTTTTAGGGTTTATATTACGAATTTTAGGAGTAGTTTGGAGGTACGAAAGCTTAGGATCGAGGATAATTTGCTCTAATCTTTCGTAGTTCATCGTTAATCGATTCGGTATATTTCGTTTCTTTATTTTCATTGAAGAATTTGTTATAATGAATCTGAATATTTCTGTTTTGATGATGGATTGAATATTAATGTGATTGTGAAGTTGATTTAACTTATATTATGATTATTGAACGATTATAATTGCGTATTGAATAAGTTATTTGATTGAAAACGGTTATATTACTCGTGGACACTTGTTTATTGGTAACTAGTTGTTATTGTTACTTCACGTGGTTAATAATGTTGTTGAGATTGAGTTCCTTTAATATTATTAACTATTGATGGTCATAACTTTAGGGTTTTGAATTATCACTAAATACGTTGAGTCTGATAGGTCGAGTATACAATAATAATCTACTTTAAAATGAGCAAGACAATGAGTTAATTATTGGGTATTGTTGAGTCATACCAATAGAGTTAATTATAATACGTTGTGAATGTTTAATGCATAATTTAGGGAAAGGCACACAATTGACTGATCATCTTGTGACATTGGAACCAGTGTTTCATGTTGGACCTTAGATTATAGGAATTAGTTGGACCCGAAACGTTGGCTAGTTCATATTCGACTTAGTATTCATTGAAGAATTTGGTATTAAGTTGATCTAAAAGAATCACAATTAAATAATCAATACGTAATAAATTGGGAAATATGAATCTAAGTGACATTAACTATACAATCACTTGTTCCTTCCAATTAGGATTTATTATTATTATTTATTTGTTATTTTAATTTAAAGTTTTATTTAAGTTTGTTTATTTTTAATTAAATGTTTTCTACAATGTTCGCACGGAACTAAAACGCCCCCCATATTTACTGCTTTCTAGTTAATTGTTAATTTTTATTTTAAATATTCCACCTTTTCCCTGTGTTCGAATCTGATTTACCAAATATATATTTACAATTGATCGGGTATTCTTGCCTGGTTGCTTGAAAGTGTTTATTAGGTATTTCTATTTATAAATTATAAAACAAGACGCGCTTTCACTAGCGACATCAAGTTTTTGGCGCCGCTGCCGGGGAAAGCGGTTGTGTTTATTTAAATAGAAATTAGTAATTTTTAATTCTTTCTTTTTAAAAGTAACTTTTGTTAAATAAGTTTTTGTAAAGTTGTTTTAATTAGTTTAATTAATTTTGTAAAAGGTTTTTAATACATCACTGGTTGAAACTAATTATCTTTTAATTGGTTAAACTTTTGGGGTTTTAGTTTCAACCGGCGGATGGAAATCCGTCCGCCGGTTGGAGTGCCATTTATTTGAAATTGTACATGTTATTTAATTTTTGTTTATTTTGTGTGAACTAACTTGTTTTTCGTTAGTGGTGTTTTGTATTTCCAGATTTATTTTTATTTAGGTTTGTCCAATGGCGAGGAGTTTTGAAAGTGATGCAAATGATAATAACATGGTTAAGAGGGATCAGTCTGTTACTTCGGATGCTAGTTCCGCTGAGAGGGTGCCTCCTTATACCCAATTAGGCTGTATTCCCGTTCCTATTACTTCATCTTGTCAGGGGTTGCTATCGGCACTTGAGGAGTTTAGAGGGGATATACCTTTCAGTTATGAGATTATTAGCAGGTCCACTGTGGATTTTACTGATAGTCAGCAGGTTTTGGTGAAAGATGTGTTGGAGGCAGCTATGATTGAGAGTCAGTATGGGATTGATAGGCAATTATATATTGCCCTTACTACTTTTGGGGAATCTCTAGAAACTAGGATTAAAGAGGAAGAGAAATTCTACACAGCTCAGAAGAAAAGATATACGGAGATCTATGAGATTTTGAGGCATTCTGCATTTCCTTATTCGGCAAATCAGACCGCGTGTCTTGGCCGTATGCTTAGGGCTCTGTACGAGGCTACTGGTCATCCAAAGGCAGGAGCAGACAAGGAATTTAGGTTTGGTTTGAGAGAGTTGGTTAGATTGCTACATTCAGATGACCATTTGACGGATATTACACCTCATCGATTCATTGTTACGAGTACTATTCATTACTATCTTCATGGAATGGTGACAAAAATGGATCGCTTTGCTAAGGAAGAGGAAGAAAGGCCACACCCGGAATTCATTCATCCTCATTGTGATATTGATTTGGCTACTTATGCGGTACTGAACTTGGAAGTTTTAGTTGATAACAATAAGGTTCTAACTATGAGGGAGCATTTCCACTATGGGATGGTGGAAATATACACTAAATTGGTTGAAATCTTCAAGGATTCGGGATTAGAACTAACTTGTGTTCAGAATGAGGTAATTGCAAGGATTGAAACTAGAATAAGAAGTTTAAGGAAAGAACCGTTTCTGAGTAAGCATGCTGGGATAGTGGCAGATTGTTTGGAGTTTATGAGTGAGTTTGAGAAGAATCATCCCGATCGTGAGTACAAACTGGTAGGTGATAAGTTAGTATTGGGACCTGAGGGAGTAATTAATAAGGTGACAAAAGGAATCAGCTGGGACTTGGTTTATCTTCAACATGTTACCAATGGACATTTAGAAACTTTTGCGACTTTTGGTAATGGGGTTGAAAATGTAGTCACTGAAATGATGAAGAGCTTCCTTGTCCTCTATCCATTGAACTAATTTCATCGTTCTATCCCTTTTATATTCCTTATGCTATTGGATTGTTTCTAATATTTTGGTTTGTTTTGGATTATGTTAGACTTTTGTTTGTTTGGATATTTGTTTTTGAATGTGTGATTTGAATATTAGTATTATTTTGAATATTTTTCTTTTCAATATTTGTTAATTTTTGTTATTTATTTTATAGTGTGGAATTGTGAAGATTTTGAAGTCGTGATTATCATCCAGGTTTGAGATTTAATTATATAAAGTTAATGGTGAATTTGGGTTAAAAATGGGTTGAAAATCGTTTTTTGAAAAATTCTGATTTTTCAATCCATACGCCGTATGGATTGATTGGGCCGCTGGACCGGGCCGTTGACTGGGTTTAATGAGTTGACCTGGGCCTATGTAATCCATACGCCGTATGGAATCCATACGTCGTATGGATCAAAAATGCAGAAAACCGCCAGCAGCCTCCTTCTTTCCCATTTTTCATTCCAAAACCCTTTTTCTAAAAACCACCCACGGCTTCCACTACCACCACCCCCAAACGGAAATTCCGGCCACGCATTCATCGCCATTTTTACATATTCGTGTTACACGCACTTTCCTCTACAAGGTATAACTTCCCGTTTTCATTTTCGTTGGTTAAATCGCTCGTTTGGAAGTTAGGGTTTATGATATGATTTTGGGTATTTCGAATATGCGTATGATTATTAGCATGTTTTGATTGATTTATGTTCTAGATGCTATATGCATTGCAATGTTATGTTCGTTTTTTCTATTGTATTGCATATTTGGTGTTATTCGAATTATTCGTTAGTGATGATTAAATGTGAATATGAGAAACTCAATTGTGCTATGTTTTAATTTAGTGCTTATTAATTTTCTGACCACATGATGATTAATGCAAATATTTGTTTGGTACACACGTGTTTGTGATTACGATTATGTGATAAATTGTTATTTTGATTAATTGTGTTACAATAATTCATTTTGAGTTTGTATGAATGTTTGCTAGTTGCTAATACTCGAGTTTAGTAATTGTGCAAATTCGTATATTCATAATGGTACCAAGTTATTATAATACATTTAATTAGGCAATTGTCATGAATATTTAATTAAGTATATACATGTATGCATATTGAGTGGTTTTTGTTTAAAAATTGCAATTTAGGTTGATGAAATTGGTTGTTGCGGTAGTTTTAGGCTGAACCTTTATGGTGGATTATTCAATTTTAAACCGAAATGCTGCCGAAATTTTTAGTAACCTTTTTGTAATTAACTGCTTATTTACTATTATTAACAATTGTTTTGTTTAGCAGTTATCATGTCTAACAGGAGAGCACGAGGAGGTGAGACTTTGGGAAACCCATTGATTAGATCACATAGATACCTCACGTTTCATGGGTCATATTCTGAGACTGCTAGGATGCAGTTTGGAGATCGTCTGGCTTCCAATATTGGCCAGTCTATTGAGGTATTTGATGCTGTCAATTGGAATGTTTTGGAGCATGTGATTGCTAGAGAGGGGTTTACTAATGGTGCTGAAGCCATTAGGAATTTACTGGCTATTCCATACGTATTAGAGGATGGAAACATTGGATTTGTTTCCTATGCTTGGTCCCGGTTATTTAGTATCAGGGAGGATATCAACAGAGAGTTGGTTGTAGAGTTTTACAGCACTTTTAGGTTTGATGCCAGGTCGACCCAATGGACTGAGTATTCCATTTTCTTCCAGCTAGGGGGATAGCTCAGACAGATGACCTTGGTTCAGTTTGCTTTGGGTTTGGGGCTTTATGAGCCCAATGAGCTAGATAACCCTCATTTTCTAGACCACATTTCTGCAGGTGCTGTGAAGAAGCTCACTGATTTGGAGATTGAGCAGGAGTGGCAGTTTATTGCCCAGGGTGCTTATGGTAGTTCGACACCTTCTTATACGCGTATTCGAGATCCTCGTCATCGACTCATTCACAGATTGTTGACTTACACCATTGTGGGTCGCAAGGAGGGGCATGAGAAAGTTTCGAGGCCTAACTTGTTTTATTTGAGTTCGATTATCAGGAAGAGGTTAGTGAATGTACCTTGGAGGTTGGCTAAGTGGATGTCGAAGAGAGCAACTGGTACTAGAGATGGTAGTAGTTTGTGTGGAGGTCACTATGTTACTCGATTGGCGAGATATTTTGGTTTGGCTACTCAGGATGAGATGGGCTCATGCACTATTGTTCAGCCTAGTATGGGTTGGCTGACTGCACGCCGGTTGGAGGCGTTTGCTCTTATTGAGCCATGTACCACGTATGGTGGTCCTGCAGAGATGTATTACTGGGTTCTGATTACTCCGGTGGGACAGACTTTGCAGTTGAGGCAGGCTAGAGCCAGAGGAGACACGAGTGGCAGTGATAGAGGTCGAGGTACGGCACGAGGCCGTAACAGAGGTTATGCTACGGAGTTTGATCAGTTGTCTCAGCAGATTCACCAGATGCAGTTACAGTAGACTCAGAGGTTTGATCAGATAGATCTGATGCAGAGACAGCATTTTCATCAGACCAGTGCACACTTGGATTACCAGGATGGCTTGTTTGAGCAGCTGTTTGGTCAGTTTCCTTCTGGACCTACATATCAGCCATTTCAGTACCAGATGCCACCTGAGCCACGACCACCACCACCATCGCAGTCAGAGTATGGAGCGCCTTCTCACCAGTACCGGTACCGCCAGGATGATGACAGTGATTAGGATGATGTTCATCCTATTTGTTTTATGATTCCAGACGCTATTATTATTATTGTTTTATTATTATTATTATGACTGTTTTTATTTTTTTTTAAGTTTTCTTAATTATGTTGGATTGGTAATTTTAGGACTTGGTAGTAGTTGTTTTTAATTAGGATATTTTAATTTGGTATTATTTACTTATGTTTGTTGGTTGTTCCCTCAGAATTGTGTTGTGAGTACGTGTCATGCTGGCAGTAAGTTCAGCGCAACGAATAATTGAATCGCGAGGATGTGGGAAATTCGTATCATCCTTGTCATTAAACTGCACACTATTCCAGGGGAGTTTTTCTGTTCTAAGTTCTTTTCTCTTTTTCCCGTTTTCTTTTAAGCATGTCATTATTTGTACAATGAGGGCATTGTACATCTTTAAGTAGGGGATGGGAGAGAAAAGAAGTGAAATTTCCACATAATTGTTTGTTAATAAGTAAATGATTTTGTAATTTGGTTAATAGTTATCTTATTAAGGTAAGTAACTAGGAGGTTATGAGTTACCCATTTTTCAACCAAATTTTTGCATTTAAATTTCTTGTTTTCTAGAGATAATTATTTTGTAACTTTGTAGGTTGGATTTAAAATTTTCTACACTTTTAATTAAATACTAAAGCAATTAAAGATGTTATTTAGCTTCATTATATGATGTATTGATAGGCGATTTATATGAGAATGTTTGAGCTGTTAAGAAATGATAATTAAGGAGTAAATGTTACTTGTAGATGAACTTTAGCTATGTATGACATATGTCTTAATTTTCATATTAGTAATGTGTGATATGCCATATTTTTGAGAATTTAATTAACATCATTTGGGGATATACTGGGTGTTGTTTCCTCTGTTGTACGAAAGTACAGACCTGGTCTCCGTCAGTATATCTAATGAAAAAGAGCAAAAGAGTTTAATAACTCATGATTGTAAAATGTGGTCAAATTAAGTCGCTTTGTTGTACTGAGGCACAGACCTGTCACCAATGGTTTGACTAAAAACATTATTGCTAAACCAAAATCAAGTTATGTTGCTTTGTTGTGTTGAGGCACAGACCTGTCACCTCTGTCTTGATTTGAAAAATGATTGTTTTGATTAAATTTCAAGATATGTAATATTGGCATATTATGAGTATGAAGGTATATAGTTTTTGGAAATCTAAGGGAATATTTACACGAATAATAATAAGTTGAGCTCGAGTATTCAATTATAGATTGTTTAAGTGGATAACAATATCAGTAATCATTGTGAACTATTCAATGTTTTAGAATAATAACTCTATGTGTAGATCAGTTTTTGTAAATCTCATAGTTTCTTAATAATTATTTTTAGAATTAACAGATTTTTAAATTTAAACATTTGAATTGAAGACGGGTGATGTTGTGTAATTCCTACTTTAGTTATTTAGTTTAATGGAGATGACTGTTTTCCTAAGAATTTGATTTTTGAATCGATAGTCTACTTGAGGACAAGTAGGATTCAAGTGGGGGATGTTTGATAAACGCTCAAAAGTACTATATTTTAGTAGTATTTTACCCCTAATCTTGAATGTTTTTATTGCATTTTGTTTAGAATAGATATTGATTTCGTTCATATTTGCAAATAGATGTGGAAATGGAGCGTTTATGGAAAAGGAACGGAAAACAGTCAATAATCAAGCTAAATGAGGCATATTTGAAGAATAATGAGAAGTCGAAGTCGAAGAAAAGAAGAAAGGAAGAAAAGTCAAGAAATCGGCTGGAAAAAGCATCCATACGCCGTATGGAATCCATACGCCGTATGGATTGCTGCAGTGGAGGCCCAGGTTACGCGAGTCTGGGCTGGGCTTGAAATCAATCCATACGCCGTATGGAAATCCATACGCCGTATGGATCAAAAACCACAGAAGTATAAAAACGCGTTTTAAACCTTATTTCGAGAGTTTTTGAAGGTTTTTCGATTTCTTTCGGTTTCAGACGACTTTTAGGGTTTATATTACGAATTTTAGGAGTAGTTTGGAGGTACGAAAGCTTAGGATCGAGGATAATTCGCTCTAATCTTTCATAGTTCATCTTTAATCGATTCGGTATATTTCGTTTCTTTATTTTCATTGAAGAATTTGTTATAATGAATCTGAATATTTCTGTTTTGATGATGGATTGAATATTAATGTGATTGTGAAGTTGATTTAACTTAGATTATGATTATTGAACGATTATAATTGCGTATTGAATAAGTTATTTGATTGAAAACGGTTATATTACTCGTGGACACTTGTTTATTGGTAACTAGTTGTTATTGTTACTTCACGTGGTTAATAATGTTGTTGAGATTGAGTTCCTTTAATATTATTAACTATTGATGGTCATAACTTTAGGGTTTTGAATTATCACTAAATACGTTGAGTCTGATAGGTCGAGTATACAATAATAATCTACTTTAAAATGAGAAAGACAATAAGTTAATTATTGGGTATTGTTGAGTCATACCAATAGAGTTAATTATAATACGTTGTGAATGCTTAATGCATAATTTAGGGAAAGGCACACAATTGACTGATCATCTTGTGACATTGGAACCAGTGTTTCATGTTGGACCCTAGATTATAGGAATTAGTTGGACCCGAAACGTTGGCTAGTTCATATTCGACTTAGTATTCATTGAAGAATTTGGTATTAAGTTGATCTAAAAGAATCACAATTAAATAATCAATACGTAATAAATCGGGAAATATGAATCTAAGTGACATTAACTATACAATCACTTGTTCCTTCCAATTAGGATTTATTATTATTATTTATTTGTTATTTTAATTTAAAGTTTTATTTAAGTTTGTTTATTTTTAATTAAATGTTTTCTACAATGTTCGCACGGAACTAAAACGCCCCCCCATATTTACTGCTTTCTAGTTAATTGTTAATTTTTATTTTAAATATTCCACCTTTTCCCTGTGTTCGAATCTGACTTACCAAATCTATATTTACAATTGATCGGGTATTCTTGCCTGGTTGCTTGAAAGTATTTATTAGGTATTTCTATTTATAAATTATAAAACAAGACGCGCTTTCACTAGCGACATAAAGTTTTTGGCGCCGCTGCCGGGGATACAAAATTGTTAGTGATTTTCTGTGTACAATAATATAAGCACCCTGGGCAATAAACTGCCACTCCTGAAAATTGTTAGTGATCTTTTTGCAATTAACTGCTTATTTAGTATTATTAACAATTGTTTTGTTTAGCAGTTATCATGTCTAACAGGAGAGCACGAGGAGGTGAGACTTTGGGAAACCCATTGATTAGATCACATAGATACCTCACGTTTCATGGGTCATATTCTGAGACTGCTAGGATGCAGTTTGGAGATCGTCTGGCTTCCAATATTGGCCAGTCTATTGAGGTATTTGATGCTGTCAATTGGAATGTTTTGGAGCATGTGATTGCTAGAGAGGGGTTTACTAATGGTGCTGAAGCCATTAGGAATTTACTGGCTATTCCATACGTATTAGAGGATGGAAACATTGGATTTGTTTCCTATGCTTGGTCCCGGTTATTCAGTATTAGGGAGGATATCTACAGAGAGTTGGTTGTAGAGTTTTACAGCACTTTTAGGTTTGATGCCAGGTCGACCCAATGGACTGAGTATTCCATTTTCTTCCAGCTAGGGGGACAGCCCAGACAGATGACCTTGGTTCAGTTTGCTTTGGGTTTGGGGCTTTATGAGCCCAATGAGCTGGATAACCCTCATTTTCTAGACCACATTTCTGCAGGTGCTGTGAAGAAGCTCACTGATTTGGAGATTGAGCAGGAGTGGCAGTTTATTGCCCAGGGTGCTTATGGTAGTTCGACACCTTCTTATACGCGTATTCGAGATCCTCGTCATCGACTCATTCACAGATTGTTGACTTACACCATTGTGGGTCGCAAGGAGGGGCATGAGAAAGTTTTGAGGCCTGACTTGTTTTATTTGAGTTCGATTATCAGGAAGAGGTTAGTGAATGTACCTTGGAGGTTGGCTAAGTGGATGTCGAAGAGAGCTACTGGTACTAGAGATGGTAGTAGTTTGTGTGGAGGTCACTATGTTACTCGATTGGCGAGATATTTTGGTTTGGCTACTCAGGATGAGATGGGCTCATGCACTATTGTTCAGCCTAGTATGGGTTGGCTGACTGCACGCCGGTTGGAGGCGTTTGCTCTTATTGAGCCATGTACCACGTATGGTGGTCCTGCAGAGATGTATTACTGGGTTCCGATTACTCCGGTGGGACAGACTTTGCAGTTGAGGCAGGCTAGAGCCAGAGGAGACACGAGTGGCAGTGATAGAGGTCGAGGTATGGCACGAGGCCGTAACAGAGGTTATGCTACGGAGTTGGATCAGTTGTCTCAGCAGATGCACCAGATATAGTTACAGCAGACTCAGAGGTTTGATCAGATAGATCTGATGCAGAGACATCATTTTCATCAGACCAGTGCACACTTGGATTACCAGGATGGCTTGTTTGAGCAGCTGTTTGGTCAGTTTCCTTCTGGACCTACATATCAGCCATTTCAGTACCAGATGCCACCTGAGTTCATGCCACGACCACCACCACCATCGTAGTCAGAGTATGGAGCGCCTTCTCACCAGTACCGGTACCGCCAGGATGATGACAGTGATTAGGATGATGTTCATCCTATTTGGTTTATGATTCCAGACACTATTATTATTACTGTTTTATTATTATTATTATGACTGTTTTTATTTTTTTTTAAGTTTTCTTAATTATGTTGGATTGGTAATTTTAGGACTTGGTAGTAGTTGTTTTTAATTAGGATATTTTAATTTGGTATTATTTACTTATGTTTGTTGGTTGTTCCCTCAGAATTGTGTTGTGAGTACGTGTCATGCTGGCAGTAAGTTCAGCGCAACGAATAATTGAATCGCGAGGATGTGGGAAATTCGTATAATCCTTGTCATTAAACTGCACACTATTCCAGGGGAGTTTTTCTGTTCTAAGTTCTTTTCTCTTTTTCCCGTTTTCTTTTAAGCATGTCATTATTTGTTCAATGAGGGCATTGTACATCTTTAAGTGGGGGATGGGAGAGAAAAGAAGTGAAATTTCCACATAATTGTTTGTTAATAAGTAAATGATTTTGTAATTTGGTTAATAGTTAGATAGAGGATCAAAAGAGATCACTAGTTTTGGAGAGGTTTGGAGAACTCCAATTCTCAACCATCCATTTTGAAAATCAATGGTTCAAATCTGACTAGGATATTTATAACCAAAACCTTAAACTTAAGGGACCAAAATTATAAAATATATATATGAAGTTCTACCTACAACCCTTCCACATTTTTTACTTTTTACTTTTAGCCCCTATACTTTCTTTATCCTTTTTATTTATTCCTCCCCCACCCTACCATCCACCCCCACTCCCACTACCACCTGCCGCCGCTGTCAGCCGTCTCCGACCGCCGCCAACCGTCGTCGGATTTCGGCGACCGGAATTTTTAAATTTTTTTTTTTTTTGAAAATATTTTAAAAAAAAAAAAAATTTTAAAAATTTTTTTTATTGAAATTTTTTTTCCATGTTTTTTTCAATTCTTTTTATATATTATCATTTTATACTGCATTTTGTATCATACACATTTAACTTTTGTACTGCATTTTGATTTTTTACTGTATTTTATATATATACAACTCGATCTATTAATTTTTTTTTACTGCATTTTATGTTATACATAATCTATTTTATACTGCATTTTGTTAAAATTATATCGCATATTGTTACATTTACTGTATTTTGCATATATTTCACTTATTACATATTGTTTATTTTTCACTGCATTTTGTATTACATAAATTATCCATTTATACTGCATTTTCTATAAAACTATAACACGCGTTGTTGTTTTTACTGCATTTTACATATATTTCATTTAGTACATATTGTTCTTTTTTTTACTGCATTTTATGTTATACATAATCTATTTGTACCGCATTTTGTTATATTTACTGCATTTTACATATATTTTTATTTTTTACTGCATTTTATATTATACATATTATCTATTTACACTGCATTTTGTATAAAAGTATTGTACATATTGTTGTTTTTTACTGCATTTTGCATATATTTTATTTAGGACATATTGTTCTCTTTTTACTGCATTTTATATTATACATAATCTATTTGTACTGCATTTTATTATTTTTACTGCATTTTACATATATTTCATTTATTACATACTGTTTGTTTTTTACTGCATTTTGCATATATTTCATTAATTACATACTGTTTATTTTTTACTGCATTTTATATTATACATATTATCTATTTGTACTGCATTTTGTATATAAAAGTATATTATGTATTATTATTTTTACTGCATTTTGTATATATTGTTCGTTTTTTACTGCATTTTATATTAAACATATTATCCACTTTTATTGCATTTTGCTGACATCGTATATAGAAGATGCAGTAAAATATATATACAAGTTGCAGTTAAAAAACAATAGTATATACAAAATGCAGTAAAAAAGGCTAACATATATATAAAAAAGAATGATGTAGTAATAGTTATATACAAAATGCAGTAAAAATAAACAATATGCATTATAATTTGATACAAAATGCAATAGAAAAAGAATAATATGTGATACAAAATGCAGTATAAAACAAACAATATGTATAAAAAATATATGCACAAAATACGATATGGTTTTATTTAAAATGCAGTAGAAAGATAATATATATAATACAAAAAAATTTAGAGAAAAAATTTGAAATTTTTTTTTGAAAAAAATATTTTTTTGAAAAAAAAAATAAAAAAAATATTTTGAAAAACAAATTCCGACCGCCGGAATCCGGTGGCGACAGGAGGCGGTCAGTGGTGGGGCAAGTGGTGGTGGAAGGTGGGGGTGAATGGGGAGGATGGAGAAGTTGTATTAATAAAGGGGAGGGAGGAAATTATAAAATATATGAGGTGGAGGGGCTAAAATGAAAGTTTGATGGAGGACACTTCTCATATTTTGAGTAGTTCCTCCATGGCTCTCCATAGCTCTCCAAAAATGGTGTGCTCTCCAGAACCTTACTCTAATAGTTATCTTATTAAGGTAAGTAACTAGGAGGTTATGAGTTACCCATTTTTCAACCAAATTTTTGCATTTAAATTTCTTGTTTTCTAGAGATAATTATTTTGTAACTTTGTAGGTTGGATTTAAAATTTTCTACACTTTTAATTAAATACTAAAGCTATTAAAGATGTTATTTAGCTTCATTATATGATGTATTGATAGGCGATTTATATGAGAATGTTTGAGCTGTTAAGAAATGATAATTAAGGAGTAAATGTTACTTGTAGATGAACTTTAGCTATGTATGACATATGTCTTAATTTTCATATTAGTAATGTGTGATATGCCATATTTTTGAGAATTTAATTAACATCATTTGGGGATATACTGGGTGTTGTTTCCTCTGTTGTACGAAAGTACAGACCTGGTCTCCTTCAGTATATCTAATGAAAAAGAGCAAAAGAGTTTAATAACTCATGATTGTAAAATGTGGTCAAATTAAGTCGCTTTGTTGTACTGAGGCACAGACCTGTCACCAATGGTTTGACTAAAAACATTATTGCTAAACCAAAATCAAGTTATGTTGCTTTGTTGTGTTGAGGCACAGACCTGTCACCTCTGTCTTGATTTGAAAAATGATTGTTTTGATTAAATTTCAAGATATGTAATATTGGCATATTATGAGTATGAAGGTATATAGTTTTTGGGAATCTAAGGGAATATTTACACGAATAATAATAAGTTGAGCTCGAGTATTCAATTATAGATTGTTTAAGTGGATAACAATATCATTAATCATTGTGAACTATTCAATGTTTTAGAATAATAACTCTATGTGTAGATCAGTTTTTGTAAATCTCATAGTTTCTTAATAATTATTTTTAGAATTAACAGATTTTTAAATTTAAACATTTGAATTGAAGACGGGTGATGTTGTGTAATTCCTACTTTAGTTATTTAGTTTAATGGAGATGACTGTTTTCCTAAGAATTTGATTTTTGAATCGATAGTCTACTTGAGGACAAGTAGGATTCAAGTGGGGGATGTTTGATAAACGCTCAAAAGTACTATATTTTAGTAGTATTTTACCCCTAATCTTGAATGTTTTTATTGCATTTTGTTTAGAATAGATATTGATTTCGTTCATATTTGCAAATAGATGTGGAAATGGAGCGTTTATGGAAAAGGAACGGAAAACAGTCAATAATCAAGCTAAATGAGGCATATTTGAAGAATAATGAGAAGTCGAAGTCGAAGAAAAGAAGAAAGGAAGAAAAGTCAAGAAATCGGCTGGAAAAAGCATCCATACACCGTATGGAATCCATACGCCGTATGGATTGCTGCAGTGGAGGCCCAGGTTACGCGAGTCTGGGCTGGGCTAGAAATCAATCCATACGCCGTATGGAAATCCATACGCCGTATGGATCAAAAACCACAGAAGTATAAAAACACGTTTTAAACCTTATTTCGAGAGTTTTTGAAGGTTTTTCGATTTCTTTCGGTTTCAGACGACTTTTATGGTTTATATTACGAATTTTAGGAGTAGTTTGGAGGTACGAAAGCTTAGGATCGAGGATAATTCGCTCTAATCTTTCGTAGTTCATCGTTAATCGATTCGGTATATTTCGTTTCTTTATTTTCATTGAAGAATTTGTTATAATGAATCTGAATATTTCTGTTTTGATGATGGATTGAATATTAATGTGATTGTGAAGTTGATTTAACTTAGATTATGATTATTGAACGATTATAATTGCGTATTGAAAAAGTTATTTGATTGAAAACGGTTATATTACTCGTGGACACTTGTTTATTGGTAACTAGTTATTATTGTTACTTCACGTGGTTAATAATGTTGTTGAGATTGAGTTCCTTTAATATTATTAACTATTGATGGTCATAACTTTAGGGTTTTGAATTATCACTAAATACGTTGAGTCTGATAGGTCGAGTATACAATAATAATCTACTTTAAAATGAGCAAGACAATAAGTTAATTATTGGGTATTGTTGAGTCATACCAATAGAGTTAATTATAATACGTTGTGAATGTTTAATGCATAATTTAGGGAAAGGCACACAATTGACTGATCATCTTGTGACATTGGAACCAGTGTTTCATGTTGGACCCTAGATTATAGGAATTAGTTGGACCCGAAACGTTGGCTAGTTCATATTCGACTTAGTATTCATTGAAGAATTTGGTATTAAGTTGATCTAAAAGAATCACAATTAAATCAATACGTAATAAATCGGGAAATATGAATCTAAGTGACATTAACTATACAATCACTTGTTCCTTCCAATTAGGATTTATTATTATTATTTATTTGTTAATTTAAATTAAAGTTTTATTTAAGTTTGTTTATTTTTAATTAAATGTTTTCTACAATGTTCGCACGGAACTAAAACGCCCCCCCCATATTTACTGCTTTCTAGTTAATTGTTAATTTTTATTTTAAATATTCCACCTTTTCCCTGTGTTCGAATCTGACTTACCAAATCTATATTTACAATTGATCGGGTATTCTTGCCTGGTTGCTTGAAAGTATTTATTAGGTATTTCTATTTATAAATTATAAAACAAGACGCGCTTTCACTAGCGACATCAAGTTTTTAAAACATAGCACAATTGAGTTTCTCATATTAAAATTGAATAATCCACCATAAAGGTTCAGCCTAAAACTACCGCAACAACCAATTTCATCAACCTAAATTGCAATTTTTAAACAAAAACCACTCAATATGCATACATGTATATACTTAATTAAATATTCATGACAATTGCCTAATTAAATGTATTATAATAACTTGGTACCATTATGAATATACGAATTTGCACAATTACTAAACTCGAGTATTAGCAACTAGCAAACATTCATACAAACTCAAAATGAATTATTGTAACACAATTAATCAAAATAACAATTTATCACATAATCGTAATCACAAACACGTGTGTACCAAACAAATATTTGCATTAATCATCATGTGGTCAGAAAATTAATAAGCACTAAATTAAAACATAGCACAATTGAGTTTCTCATATTCACATTTAATCATCACTAACGAATAATTCGAATAACACCAAATATGCAATACAATAGAAAAAACGAACATAACATTGCAATGCATATAGCATCTAGAACATAAATCAATCAAAACATGCTAATAATCATACGCATATTCGAAATACCCAAAATCATATCATAAACCCTAACTTCCAAACGAGCGATTTAACCAACGAAAATGAAAACGGGAAGTTATACCTTGTAGAGGAAAGTGCGTGTAACACGAATATGTAAAAATGGCGATGAATGCGTGGCCGGAATTTCCGTTTGGGGGTGGTGGTAGTGGAAGCCGTGGGTGGTTTTTAGAAAAAGGGTTTTGGAATGAAAAATGGGAAAGAAGGAGGCTGCTGGCGGTTTTCTGCATTTTTGATCCATACGGCGTATGGATTACATAGGCCCATGTCAACTCATTAAACCCAGTCAACGGCCCGGTCCAGCGGCCCAATCAATCCATACGGCGTATGGATTCCATACGGCGTATGGATTGAAAAATCAGAATTTTTCAAAAAACGATTTTCAACCCATTTTTAACCCAAATTCACCATTAACTTTATATAATTAAATCTCAAACCTGGATGATAATCACGACTTCAAAATCTTCACAATTCCACACTATAAAATAAATAACAAAAATTAACAAATATTGAAAAGAAAAATATTCAAAATAATACTAATATTCAAATCACACATTCAAAAACAAATATCCAAACAAACAAAAGTCTAACATAATCCAAAACAAACCAAAATATTAGAAACAATCCAATAGTATAAGGAATATAAAAGGGATAGAACGATGAAATTAGTTCAATGGATAGAGGACAAGGAAGCTCTTCATCATTTCAGTGACTACATTTTCAACCCCATTACCAAAAGTCGCAAAAGTTTCTAAATGTCCATTGGTAACATGTTGAAGATAAACCAAGTCCCAGCTGATTCCTTTTGTCACCTTATTAATTACTCACTCAGGTCCCAATACTAACTTATCACCTACCAGTTTGTACTCACGATCGGGATGATTCTTCTCAAACTCACTCATAAACTCCAAACAATCTGCCACTATCCCAGCATGCTTACTCAGAAACGGTTCTTTCCTTAAACTTCTTATTCTAGTTTCAATCCTTGCAATTACCTCATTCTGAACACAAGTTAGTTCTAATCCCGAATCCTTGAAGATTTCAACCAATTTAGTGTATATTTCCACCATCCTATAGTGGAAATGCTCCCTCATAGTTAGAACCTTATTGTTATCAACTAAAACATCCAAGTTCAGTACCGCATAAGTAGCCAAATCAATATCACAATGAGGATGAATGAATTCCGGGTGTGGCCTTTCTTCCTCTTCCTTAGCAAAGCGATCCATTTTTGTCACCATTCCATGAAGATAGTAATGAATAGTACTCGTAACAATGAATCGATGAGGTGTAATATCCGTCAAATGGTCATCTGAATGTAGCAATCTAACCAACTCTCTCAAACCAAACCTAAATTCCTTGTCTGCTCCTGCCTTTGGATGACCAGTAGCCTCGTACAGAGCCCTAAGCATACGGCCAAGACACGCGTTCTGATTTGCCGAATAAGGAAATGCAGAATGCCTCAAAATCTCATAGATCTCCGTATATCTTTTCTTCTGAGCTGTGTAGAATTTCTCTTCCTCTTTAATCCTAGTTTCTAGAGATTCCCCAAAAGTAGTAAGGGCAATATATAATTTCCTATCAATCCCATACTGACTCTCAATCATAGCTGCCTCCAACACATCTTTCACCAAAACCTGCTGACTATCAGTAAAATCCACAGTGGACCTGCTAATAATCTCAGAACTGAAAGGTATATCCCCTCTAAACTCCTCAAGTGCCGATAGCAACCCCTGACAAGATGAAGTAATAGGAACGGGAATACAGCCTAATTGGGTATAAGGAGGCACCCTCTCGGCGGAACTAGCATCCGAAGTAACAGACTGATCCCTCTTAACCATGTTATTATCATTTGCATCACTTTCAAAACTCCTCGCCATTGGACAAACCTAAATAAAAATAAATCTGGAAATACAAAACACCACTAACGAAAAACAAGTTAGTTCACACAAAATAAACAAAAATTAAATAACATGTACAATTTCAAATAAATGGCACTCCAACCGGCGGATGGATTTCCATCCGCCGGTTGAAACTAAAACCCCAAAAGTTTAACCAATTAAAAGATAATTAGTTTCAACCAGTGATGTATTAAAAACCTTTTACAAAATTAATTAAACTAATTAAAACAACTTTACAAAAACTTATTTAACAAAAGTTACATTTAAAAAGAAAGAATTAAAAATTACTAATTTCTATTTAAATAAACACAACCGCTTTCCCCGGCAGCGGCGCCAAAAACTTTATGTCGCTAGTGAAAGCGCGTCTTGTTTTATAATTTATAAATAGAAATACCTAATAAATACTTTCAAGCAACCAGGCAAGAATACCCGATCAATTGTAAATATAGATTTGGTAAGTCAGATTCGAACACAGGGAAAAGGTGGAATATTTAAAATAAAAATTAACAATTAACTAGAAAGCAGTAAATATGGGGGGCGTTTTAGTTCCGTGCGAACATTGTAGAAAACATTTAATTAAAAATAAACAAACTTAAATAAAACTTTAAATTAAAATAACAAATAAATAATAATAATAAATCCTAATTGGAAGGAACAAGTGATTGTATAGTTAATGTCACTTAGATTCATATTTCCCGATTTATTACGTATTGATTATTTAATTGTGATTCTTTTAGATCAACTTAATACCAAATTCTTCAATGAATACTAAGTCGAATATGAACTAGCCAACGTTTCGGGTCCAACTAATTCCAATAATCTAGGGTCCAACATGAAACACTGGTTCCAATGTCACAAGATGATCAGTCAATTGTGTGCCTTTCCCTAAATTATGCATTAAACATTCACAACGTATTATAATTAACTCTATTGGTATGACTCAACAATACCCAATAATTAACTTATTGTCTTGCTCATTTTAAAGTAGATTATTATTGTATACTCGACCTATCAGACTCAACGTATTTAGTGATAATTCAAAACCCTAAAGTTATGACCATCAATAGTTAATAATATTAAAGGAACTCAATCTCAACAACATTATTAACCACGTGAAGTAACAATAACAACTAGTTACCAATAAACAAGTGTCCACGAGTAATATAACCGTTTTCAATCAAATAACTTATTCAATACGCAATTATAATCGTTCAATAATCATAATCTAAGTTAAATCAACTTCACAATCACATTAATATTCAATCCATCATCAAAACAGAAATATTCAGATTCATTATAACAAATTCTTCAATGAAAATAAAGAAACGAAATATACCGAATCGATTAAAGATGAACTACGAAAGATTAGAGCGAATTATCCTCGATCCTAAGCTTTCGTACCTCCAAACTACTCCTAAAATTCGTAATATAAACCCTAAAAGTCGTCTGAAACCGAAAGAAATCGAAAAACCTTCAAAAACTCTCGAAATAAGGTTTAAAACGCGTTTTTATACTTCTGTGGTTTTTGATCCATACGGCGTATGGATTTCCATACGGCGTATGGATTGATTTCAAGCCCAGCCCAGACTCGCGTAACCTGGGCCTCCACTGCAGCAATCCATACGGCGTATGGATTCCATACGGCGTATGGATGCTTTTTCCAGCCGATTTCTTGACTTTTCTTCCTTTCTTCTTTTCTTCGACTTCGACTTCTCATTATTCTTCAAATATGCCTCATTTAGCTTGATTATTGACTGTTTTCCGTTCCTTTTCCATAAACGCTCAATTTCCACATCTATTTGCAAATATGAACGAAATCAATATCTATTCTAAACAAAATGCAATAAAAACATTCAAGATTAGGGGTAAAATACTACTAAAATATAGTAATTTTGAGCGTTTATCAAACATCCCCCACTTGAATCCTACTTGTCCTCAAGTAGACTATCGATTCAAAAATCAAATTCTTAGGAAAACAGTCATCTCCATTAAACTAAATAACTAAAGTAGGAATTACACAACATCACCCGTCTTCAATTCAAATGTTTAAATTTAAAAATCTGTTAATTCTAAAAATAATTATTAAGAAACTATGAGATTTACAAAAACTGATCTACACATAGAGTTATTATTCTAAAACATTAAATAGTTCACAATGATTATTGATATTGTTATCCACTTAAACAATCTATAATTGAATACTCGAGCTCAACTTATTATTATTCGTGTAAATATTCCCTTAGATTCCCAAAAACTATATACCTTCATACTCATAATATGCCAATATTACATATCTTGAAATTTAATCAAAACAATCATTTTTCAAATCAAGACAGAGGTGACAGGTCTGTGCCTCAACACAACAAAGCAACATAACTTGATTTTGGTTTAGCAATAATGTTTTTAGTCAAACCATTGGTGACAGGTCTGTGCCTCAGTACAACAAAGCGACTTAATTTGACCACATTTTACAATCATGAGTTATTAAACTCTTTTGCTCTTTTTCATTAGATATACTGACGGAGACCAGGTCTGTACTTTCGTACAACAGAGGAAACAACACCCAGTATATCCCCAAATGATGTTAATTAAATTCTCAAAAATATGGCATATCACACATTACTAATATGAAAATTAAGACATATGTCATACATAGCTAAAGTTCATCTACAAGTAACATTTACTCCTTAATTATCATTTCTTAACAGCTCAAACATTCTCATATAAATCGCCTATCAATACATCATATAAAGAAGCTAAATAACATCTTTAATAGCTTTAATATTTAATTAAAAGTGAAAATTTTAAATCCAACCTACAAAGTTACAAAATAATTATCTGTAGAAAACAAGAAATTTAAATGCAAAAATTTGGTTGAAAAATGGGTAACTCATAACCTCCTAGTTACTTACCTTAATAAGATAACTATTAGTGTAAGGTTCTGGAGAGCACACCATTTTTGGAGAGCTATGGAGAGCCATGGAGGAACTACTCAAAATATGAGAAGTGTCCTCCATCAAACTTTCATTTTAGCCCCTCCACCTCATATATTTTATAATTTCCTCCCTCCCCTTTATTAATACAACTTCTCCATCCTCACCACTCACCCCCATCTTCCACCACCACTTGCCCCACCACTGACCGCCTCCTGTCGCCGCCGGATTCCGGCGGTCGGAATTTTTTTTTCAAAATATTTTTTTTATTTTTTTTTTCAAAAAAATATTTTTTTCAAAAAAAAAATTTCAAATTTTTTCTCTAAATTTTTTTGTATTATATATATATATTATCTTTCTACTGCATTTTAAATAAAACCATATCGTATTTTGTGCATATATTTTTGATACATATTGTTTGTTTTATACTGCATTTTGTATCACATATTATTCTTTTTCTATTGCATTTTGTATCAAATTATAATGCATATTGTTTATTTTTACTGCATTTTGTATATAACTATTACTACATCATTCTTTTTTAGATATACGTTAGCCTTTTTCACTGCATTTTGTATATACTATTTTTTTTAACTGCAACTTGTATATATATTTTACTTCATCTTCTATATACGATGTCAGCAAAATGCAGTAAAAGTGGATAATATGTTTAATATAAAATGCAGTAAAAAACGAACAATATATACAAAATGCAGTAAAAATAATAATACATAATATACTTTTATACAAAATGCAGTACAAATAGATAATATGTATAATATAAAATGCAGTAAAAAGTAAACAGTATGTAATTAATGAAATATATGCAAAATGCAGTAAAAAACAAACAATATGTAATAAATGAAATATATGTAAAATGCAGTAAAAATAATAAAATGCAGTACAAATAGATTATGTATAATATAAAATGCAGTAAAAAGAGAACAATATGTCCTAAATAAAATATATGCAAAATGCAGTAAAAAACAACAATATGTACAATACTTTTATACAAAATGCAGTGTAAATAGATAATATGTATAATATAAAATGCAGTAAAAAATAAAAATATATGTAAAATGCAGTAAATATAACAAAATGCGGTACAAATAGATTATGTATAACATAAAATGCAGTAAAAAAAAGAACAATATGTACTAAATGAAATATATGTAAAATGCAGTAAAAACAACAACGCGTGTTATAGTTTTATAGAAAATGCAGTATAAATGGATAATTTATATAATACAAAATGCAGTGAAAAATAAACAATATGTAATAAGTGAAATATATGCAAAATGCAGTAAATGTAACAATATGCGATATAATTTTAACAAAATGCAGTACAAAATAGATTATGTATAACATAAAATGCAGTAAAAAAAATTAATAGATCGAGTTGTATATATATAAAATACAGTAAAAAATCAAAATGCAGTACAAAAGGAAAATGTGTATGATACAAAATGCAGTATAAAATGATAATATATAAAAAGAATTGAAAAAAACATGGAAAAAAAATTTCAATAAAAAAAATTTTTTAAAATTTTTTTTTTTTTAAATATTTTCAAAAAAAAAAAAAAAAAAATTTTTAAATCCGGTCGCCGGAATCCGGTGACGGTTGGCGGCGGTCGGAGATGGCTGACAGCGGCGGCAGGTGGTAGTGGGAGTGGGGGTGGATGGTAGGGTGGGGGAGGAATAAATAAAAGGGATAAAGAAAGTATAGGGGCTAAAAGTAAAAAGTAAAAAATGTGGAAGGGTTGTAGGTAGAACTTCATATATATATTTTATAATTTTGGTCCCTTAAGTTTAAGGTTTTGGTTATAAATATCCTAGTCAGATTTGAACCATTGATTTTCAAAATGGATGGTTGAGATTTGGAGCTCTCCAAACCTCTCCAAAACTAGTGATCTCTTTTGATCCTCTATCTAACTATTAACCAAATTACAAAATCATTTACTTATTAACAAACAATTATGTGGAAATTTCACTTCTTTTCTCTCCCATCCCCCACTTAAAGATGTACAATGCCCTCATTGTACAAATAATGACATGCTTAAAAGAAAACGGGAAAAAGAGAAAAGAACTTAGAACAGAAAAACTCCCCTGGAATAGTGTGCAGTTTAATGACAAGGATGATACGAATTTCCCACATCCTCGCGATTCAATTATTCGTTGCGCTGAACTTACTGCCAGCATGACACGTACTCACAACACAATTCTGAGGGAACAACCAACAAACATAAGTAAATAATACCAAATTAAAATATCCTAATTAAAAACAACTACTACCAAGTCCTAAAATTACCAATCCAACATAATTAAGAAAACTTAAAAAAAAATAAAAATAGTCATAATAATAATAATAAAACAATAATAATAATAGTGTCTGGAATCATAAACCAAATAGGATGAACATCATCCTAATCACTGTCATCATCCTGGCGGTACCGGTACTGGTGAGAAGGCGCTCCATACTCTGACTGCGATGGTGGTGGTGGTCGTGGCATGAACGCAGGTGGCATCTGGTACTGAAATGGCTGATATGTAGGTCCAGAAGGAAACTGACCAAACAGCTGCTCAAACAAGCCATCCTGGTAATCCAAGTGTGCACTGGTCTGATGAAAATGCTGTCTCTGCATCAGATCTATCTGATCAAACCTCTGAGTCTGCTGTAACTGTATCTGGTGCATCTGCTGAGACAACTGATCAAACTCCGTAGCATAACCTCTGTTACGGCCTCGTGCCATACCTCGACCTCTATCACTGCCACTCGTGTCTCCTCTGGCTCTAGCCTGCCTCAACTGCAAAGTCTGTCCCACCGGAGTAATCGGAACCCAGTAATACATCTCTGCAGGACCACCATACGTGGTACATGGCTCAATAAGAGCAAACGCCTCCAACCGACGTGCAGTCAGCCAACCCAT
Source organism: Helichrysum umbraculigerum (assembly GCA_949592205.1). Taxonomy (NCBI): domain Eukaryota; kingdom Viridiplantae; phylum Streptophyta; class Magnoliopsida; order Asterales; family Asteraceae; genus Helichrysum; species Helichrysum umbraculigerum. Next base: position 112,326,652 of record CATIUR010000003.1, on the reverse strand, counting down.
ACTAGGCTGAACAATAGTGCATGAGCCCATCTCATCCTGAGTAGCCAAACCAAAATATCTCGCCAATCGAGTAACATAGTGACCTCCACACAAACTACTACCATCTCTAGTACCAGTAGCTCTCTTCGACATCCACTTAGCCAACCTCCAAGGTACATTCACTAACCTCTTCCTGATAATCGAACTCAAATAAAACAAGTCAGGCCTCGAAACTTTCTCATGCCCCTCCTTGCGACCCACAATGGTGTAAGTCAACAATCTGTGAAAGAGTCGATGACGAGGATCTCGAATACGCGTATAAGAAGGTGTCGAACTACCATAAGCACCCTGGGCAATAAACTGCCACTCCTGCTCAATCTCCAAATCAGTGAGCTTCTTCACAGCACCTGCAGAAATGTGGTCTAGAAAATGAGGGTTATCCAGCTCATTGGGCTCATAAAGCCCCAAACCCAAAGCAAACTGAACCAAGGTCATCTGTCTGGGCTGTCCCCCTAGCTGGAAGAAAATGGAATACTCAGTCCATTGGGTCGACATGGCATCAAACCTAAAAGTGCTGTAAAACTCTACAACCAACTCTCTGTAGATATACTCCCTGATACTGAATAACCGAGACCAAGCATAGGAAACAAATCCAATGTTTCCATCATCTAATACGTATGGAATAGCCAGTAAATTCCTAATGGCTTCAGCACCATTAGTAAACCCCTCTCTAGCAATCACATGCTCCAAAACATTCCAATTGACAGCATCAAATACCTCAATAGACTGGCCAATATTGGAAGCCAGACGATCTCCAAACTGCATCCTAGCAGTCTCAGAATATGACCCATGAAACGTGAGGTATCTATGTGATCTAATCAATGGGTTTCCCAAAGTCTCACCTCCTCGTGCTCTCCTGTTAGACATGATAACTGCTAAACAAAACAATTGTTAATAATACTAAATAAGCAGTTAATTGCAAAAAGATCACTAACAATTTTCAGGAGTGGCAGTTTATTGCCCAGGGTGCTTATATTATTGTACACAGAAAATCACTAACAATTTTGTATCCCCGGCAGCGGCGCCAAAAACTTGATGTCGCTAGTGAAAGCGCGTCTTGTTTTATAATTTATAAATAGAAATACCTAATAAATACTTTCAAGCAACCAGGCAAGAATACCCGATCAATTGTAAATATAGATTTGGTAAGTCAGATTCGAACACATGGATTCCATACGGCGTATGGATGCTTTTTCCAGCCGATTTCTTGACTTTTCTTCCTTTCTTCTTTTCTTCGACTTCGACTTCTCATTATTCTTCAAATATGCCTCATTTAGCTTGATTATTGACTGTTTTCCGTTCCTTTTCCATAAACGCTCCATTTCCACATCTATTTGCAAATATGAACGAAATCAATATCTATTCTAAACAAAATGCAATAAAAACATTCAAGATTAGGGGTAAAATACTACTAAAATATAGTACTTTTGAACGTTTATCAAACATCCCCCACTTGAATCCTACTTGTCCTCAAGTAGACTATCGATTCAAAAATCAAATTTTTAGGAAAACAGTCATCTCCATTAAACTAAATAACTAAAGTAGGAATTACACAACATCACCCGTCTTCAATTCAAATGTTTAAATTTAAAAATCTGTTAATTCTAAAAATAATTATTAAGAAACTATGAGATTTACAAAAACTGATCTACATATAGAGTTATTATTCTAAAACATTAAATAGTTCACAATGATTACTGATATTGTTATCCACTTAAACAATCTATAATTGAATACTCGAGCTCAACTTATTATTATTCGTGTAAATATTCCCTTAGATTCCCAAAAACTATATACCTTCATACTCATAATATGCCAATATTACATATCTTGAAATTTAATCAAAACAATCATTTTTCAAATCAAGACAGAGGTGACAGGTCTGTGCCTCAACACAACAAAGAAACATAACTTGATTTTGGTTTAGCAATAATGTTTTTAGTCAAACCATTGGTGACAGGTCTGTGCCTCAGTACAACAAAGCGACTTAATTTGACCACATTTTACAATCATGAGTTATTAAACTCTTTTTCTCTTTTTCATTAGATATACTGACGGAGACCAGGTCTGTACTTTCGTACAACAGAGGAAACAACACCCAGTATATCCCCAAATGATGTTAATTAAATTCTAAAAAATATGGCATATCACACATTACTAATATGAAAATTAAGACATATGTCATACATAGCTAAAGTTCATCTACAAGTAACATTTACTCCTTAATTATCATTTCTTAACAGCTCAAACATTCTCATATAAATCGCCTATCAATACATCATATAATGAAGCTAAATAACATCTTTAATAGCTTTAGTATTTAATTAAAAGTGTAGAAAATTTTAAATCCAACCTACAAAGTTACAAAATAATTATCTCTAGAAAACAAGAAATTTAAATGCAAAAATTTGGTTGAAAAATGGGTAACTCATAACCTCCTAATTACTTACCTTAATAAGATAACTATTAACCAAATTACAAAATCGTTTACTTATTAACAAACAATTATGTGGAAATTTCACTTCTTTTCTCTCCCATCCCCCACTTAAAGATGTACAATGCCCTCATTGTACAAATAATGACATGCTTAAAAGAAAACGGGAAAAAGAGAAAAGAACTTAGAACAGAAAAACTCCCCTGGAATAGTGTGCAGTTTAATGACAAGGATGATACGAATTTCCCACATCCTCGCGATTCAATTATTCGTTGCGCTGAACTTACTGCCAGCATGACACGTACTCACAACACAATTCTGAGGGATCAATCAACACACAAGATTAAACAATACCAAATATAAACATCCTACTTAAAAATAACTACTACCGAATCCTAAAACTACCAATCCAACATAATTAATAAATCCTACAAATAAAAACAATCATAATAATAATAATAAAACAATAATAATAATAGTGTCTGGAATCATAAACCAAATAGGATGAACATCATCCTAATCACTATCATCATCCTGGCGGTACCGGTACTGGTGAGAAGGCGCTTCATACTCTGACTACGATGGTGGTGGGGGTCGTGGCATGAACTCAGGTGGCATCTGGTACTGAAATGGCTGATATGTAGGTCCAGAAGGAAACTGACCAAACAGCTGCTCAAACAAGCCATCCTGGTAATCCAAGTGTGCACTGGTCTGATGAAAATGATGTCTCTGCATCAGATCTATCTGATCAAACCTCTGAGTCTGCTGTAACAGTATCTGGTGCATCTGCTGAGACAACTGATCCAACTCCGTAGCATAACCTCTGTTACGGCCTCGTGCCGTACCTCAACCTCTATCACTGCCACTCGTGTCTCCTCTGGCTCTAGCCTGCCTCAACTGCAAAGTCTGTCCCACCGGAGTAATCGGAACCCAGTAATACATCTCTGCAGGACCACCATACGTGGTACATGGCTCAATAAGAGCAAACGCCTCCAACCGGCGTGCAGTCAGCCAACCCATACTAGGCTGAACAATAGTGCATGAGCCCATCTCATCCTGAGTAGCCAAACCAAAATATCTCGCCAATCGAGTAACATAGTGACCTCCACACAAACTACTACCATCTCTAGTACCAGTAGCTCTCTTCGACATCCACTTAGCCAACCTCCAAGGTACATTCACTAACCTCTTCCTGATAATCGAACTCAAATAAAACAAGTCAGGCCTCGAAACCTTCTCATGCCCCTCCTTGCGACCCACAATGGTGTAAGTCAACAATCTGTGAATGAGTCGATGACGAGGATCTCGAATACGCGTATAAGAAGGTGTCGAACTACCATAAGCACCCTGGGCAATAAACTGCCACTCCTGCTCAATCTCCAAATCAGTGAGCTTCTTCACAGCACCTGCAGAAATGTGGTCTAGAAAATGAGGGTTATCCAGCTCATTGGGCTCATAAAGCCCCAAACCCAAAGCAAACTGAACCAAGCTGTCCCCTAGCTGGAAGAAAATGGAATACTCAGTCCATTGGGTCGACCTGGCATCAAACCTAAAAGTGTTGTAAAACTCTACAACCAACTCTCTGTAGATATCCTCCCTGATACTGAATAACCGGGACCAAGCATAGGAAACAAATCCAATGTTTCCATCCTCTAATACGTATGGAATAGCCAGTAAATTCCTAATGGCTTCAGCACCATTAGTAAACCCCTCTCTAGCAATCACATGCTCCAAAACATTCCAATTGACAGCATCAAATACCTCAATAGACTGGCCAATATTGGAAGCCAGACGATCTCCAAACTGCATCCTAGCAGTCTCAGAATATGACCCATGAAACGTGAGGTATCTATGTGATCTAATCAATGGGTTTCCCAAAGTCTCACCTCCTCGTGCTCTCCTGTTAGACATGATAACTGCTAAACAAAACAATTGTTAATAATACTAAATAAGCAGTTAATTGCAAAAAGATCACTAACAATTTTGGCAGCATTTCGGCTTAAAATTGAATAATCCCCCATAAAGGTTCAGCCTAAAACTACCGCAATAATCAATTTCATGAACTTGAATTGCAATTTAAACAAAAACTACTCAATATGCATACATGTATATACTTAAATAAATATTCCTGACAATTGCCTAATCAAATGTATTATAAAAACTTGGTACCATTTTGAATATACGAAATTTCACAATCACTAAACTTGAGTATTAGCAACTAGCAATCATTCATACAAACTCAAAATTAATTATTGTAACACAATTAATCAAAATAACAATTTATCACATAATCGTAATCACAAACACGTGTGTACCAAACAAATATTTGCATTAATCATCATGTGGTCAGAAAATTACTAAGCACTAAATTAAAACATAGCACAATTGAGTTTCTCATATTCACATTTAATCATCACTAACGAATAATTCGAATAACACCAAATATGCAATACAATAGAAAAAACGAACATAACATTGCAATGCATACCGCAATTAGAACATAAATCAATCAAAACATGCCAATAATCATACGCATATCCAAATTACCCAAAATTCTATCATAAACCCTAACTTCCAAACGAGCGATTTAAACAACGAAAATGAAAACGGGAAGTTATACCTTTTAGAGGAAAGTGCGTGTAACACGAATATGCAAAAATGGCGATGAATGCGTGGCCGGAATTTCCGTTTGGGGGTTGTGGAAGTGAAAACCGTAGGTGGTTTTTTTAGAAAAAAGGTTTTAGAAGTGAAAAATGAGAAAGAAGGAGGCTGCTGGCGGTTTTCTGCATTTTTGATCCATACGGCGTATGGATTACATAGGCCCAGGTAAACTCATTAAACCCAGTCAACGGCCTGGTCCAGCGGCCCAATCAATCCATACAGTGTATGGATTCCATACGGCGTATGGATTCCATACGGCGTATGGATTGAAAAATCAGAATTTTTCAAAAAACGATTTTCAACCCATTTTTAACCCAAATTCACCATTAACTTTATATAATTAAATCTCAAACCTGGATGATAATCACGACTTCAAAATCTTCACAATTCCACACTATAAAATAAATAACAAAAATTAACAAATATTGAAAAGAAAAATATTCAAAATAATACTAATATTCAAATCACACATTCAAAAACAAATATCCAAACAAACAAAAGTCTAACATAATCCAAAACAAACCAAAATATTAGAAACAATCCAATAGCATAAGGAATATAAATAGAAAATTGTACTTGACATCAAGTTACAGCATCCCTAACATTACAAGCGATCAAGTCATGCTCCGCGTGTTCCCAAGAACACTCAAGGGAGCCGCAAAAAGATGGATTACTAATGAACCAGCTGGATCCATCACCACGTGGGAAGATCTTCGCATAAAGTTTCTAAAGATGTACTGCCCGCCATCCAAAACGTCGAAGATGATCAACGAGATTAGGAATATTAAGAAGAAATTCAAATACGTGTCTATGATCTTGTGGTAAACACCTTGTGATGTACGACACTAAGTCTTAATTCCTTAGCGTAGCTTGACATACTTCTAATTTTTGGATCGTATATCTGAGATCTCTTAGGGGAGTTTGCTGATTGTTTCCTTTGTTGTACGTAAGTGCAGACCTGGTCTCAATTCAGCTTACTCTCAAAACTAAGCAAACGTGAGTCAATGCACTTGCAAAGTCTTAAATTTAAGGTACTAAACAAGGTCGCCACAAATTTAGTTTGACTGCGTTTGGTTTTGCTTAAACCTGAATCAAGTGTATGTCGCTCTGTTGTACACAAGTACAGACCTGTCACCGCTGGCTTGATTCTTAAAATTGATTCTCTTATATTCTTTCTAAATTTGGAAACTAAGTTCTTGTCTGGGCTAAAGGGGTATGTCTATAGTGGGGACCACGGTGAAATATTCATACTAATAATAAAATGTTAGCTCGCAGACTCGGATGTAACAGTTGTTTGTCCCTACACTTGGATCTTACGGCACCGAGTCAATCTAATCGCTAGCGGAAATAACAATTAGATCACGAACCAATCACACGAATAATCAAACACAAAGAATACGAATCAAAACGTTTGTATATTGATGTTAATCGACCAGATTACAGAGATTTCGACTAATTGCGTTTAGGGTTCCGTCCACCCTAAACTGAAAACGTAAAAATGTTTATATACAAAAATCGGCACCTGCGACGTGGCACACGATGTCGCAGGCCCAAGCCCATGCGACGTTGACTACGTCGCAGGCCCAAAACCTGACGTCGCACCTGCGACGTTACACACAACGTCGCAGGAGTCAGGAAATCTAATTCTATTAACTAACTACGAGCCAGACCAACTGACAGACACAAACATGTACCAACAAACTCCCCCGTGTCTTCAGCTTGGTCTTCAAAAATCTTCTTTAAACCCAGCCCGCAGGAAATTGGCTGTCAGCGTGAATTCCATTAGCCACACAATCAGTAACAACATTGTAAAACTGCTCGGCTAAACGTTTGTTGAACTCATTCTTCTGACCAACACGAATCCGATCATCATAGAGTTTTCTTAAATCTTTTTCATGAAAGTTAATCAAACTCATCGGATCATACAGTCTAAACGTTGCTTGCTTCAAATTCCATATACCTCCTATTTCTGGCCACGGTTCTGAATCTGGTACAAAAGTAATAACCGCTTCACCAGTTTGTGAATCGAGTTCCCATTTAACAAGTCTTCGCAGAAAATAATAAGGAACTGGTTCCAGAGGTATCTCAGTCAAACAGTTAGCTGGTGGATAGTGAATTTTAACCATAGGCTTCCTGGTGGCTGGATCAATCTTCTTTTTCAACGTATACCGAGTGCCCAACGTCAGTTTCAATTTAGAATATGTCTTCGATAACACTTCTCGACGTAAATTTCTCTGAATAAACTCAGCATAATCATTCTCGAACGGATTAATCAATTTAAGCTGAGCTAATCGATTAATCTCTCCTTTTGGCAACGTGCTTAATTGATCAAAACGCATTTCGAAATACTGAACTCCATCCTCTCTTTTAATCATAAATATAACACCCCTCGTTTCATTATAAACAATTAATATAATAATGGCGACTAGGAAGCGTATATTTAAAACATACTGTCAATGTACTCAAAATGTCAATAAACTTTTTCAAACTAAATACATGACATTTCAACAAACTCGGTGTTATATAATTCAAAACGTCTCTTTAGTTATCAAAATAACATCAGAGTAAAAGCCTGTCAAACATTCCATCCAGTCAAAACACTTCCTGCCCTGCCCAATATGTCCCATCTATTACAACCTGCAGGAAGAACTGTGGTGGAGTTAGCATAAAGCTAAGTGAATGAAACTATAATCAACAGTCCAACCTAGCATAACAATCTGTTTACATCAAATAACAATAAACAGAAAATCAATCAATCACTCGACATCCAATCAATGTCATACACGCAACATCATGAGGATCGGTGGTCCCTGAGACACCCTAATACCGGTTTGGTACTCAAGGAACTCTTATCAATCATCTGTATTGGCCCATACAGAACTACCGATAACCAGTTGTCAATCACACACAACCTAGATCTCTAAACCAACATGTCAAGTTTCCGAGATCTCCTGTCGTCTACAACAACAACAAGTCCAACCATCAATTCAAGTTGACCTCAAAATCTTACACACTAGCACAGTCAGCCAAGTAAGTAACTAATTAAACTATCATGGCAAGATATTTCAACAGATTCATCATATCAAAGTAATACTATAAATTACTTGTTGTAAATCAAATCATTACAACTAAATCACACTGAGGTTACAGATCCACTCACCGACTACCTCAGCCGCAAGCTCAGAAGTCTAATATTACTGAGCCTTCTCCACATCTGAGAATACAATCAATTAAACAATAAGTTAGTAACTTGTCTCAACTGATAATACTTAGGTAATTAATATCGTTACACAATCATAACATAATTACATGAATCCAATGATCTCTAAGATCACAGCAAACAAAAGTTCAATTCGGAACAAAATCAAAAAGTCCCGAAATAAGGTCCAAAAACTGTAAAATGCCATTTTCGACCCCTAAACGAACCCGAATGTCCAAAAACTGACTAGGCTATAGTATATAGCTTTGATCAGTGGGCCGTTTTCGAGTGACCATGTAAATTTCAGCCCAATCGGAGTTTAAAGACAATTTGTCAATTTTTCCGTGGCAAAAATCACTACTAAACACTTATGCACTTTTAAAATTTTACAAAAAGTACTGACAAACGCGATCCAGAAAACAATGGTGGGATCGCGTTCCTCTTTGTAAAATCATTCTGTGACAAATTATAACTAAGCAACGCGATCCGGACAAATTCTTGGGATCGCGTTCCCAAGAACAAAACTCGTCCGATTCCTTTTATAACTAACGAACGCGATCCTGCCTAGGGTTCTGGGATCGCGTTTGAGCCTTTTTCAGCTCATCTTCATCCCTGATCAAACCCTAACCTACGGGTTTTTAACAAAAATCACCCCAAACTCATTTTCTAACTGTTATATTTCACAAATACTTTCATATAAACACTATATAACAGTTATTACATGTTTCTAACATCTAATTCTTCCAAATCATCAATTCACCCAAATTTCAATCGAAATCAAATTCTTAAATACTCAAGAACACTTACTGATTGAAGAATATACTGATGATAATCTGTCCATGGTGAAGTTTCACGAGAATCACAACTTTCTGATTTGATTTCTAGTTTGATTTGGAGGTTTTTTGAGAGTTTCTGTGAGTTTTGAAGTTTCTAAATGAACTTTCCTAAAGAGGAAATGATATATATAAGTCGGCCTCATTAAACCGCCTTCAATATACGGGTATAATTTAATACCCCATCTCAATATATAGTCTGGAACCCGAAAACCATTTGCTAGTCCAAACATTTTATTGTACCGTCAACTATATTAATTTACAACAATTAATAATTCACTTATCACATTGGAATATTCGACTCCTATTCCAATTATTTCACTAATTCAAACAATATTATTTCCAAACACATTTACATATTAATTTAAATCAAGAAATAATATAACACAACTAGGTCCATTTCGAGGATGTTACAATAAACAAATTTCTTTGACACTTCCAGCTTTTGATAACTCCAATGTAATTTCGACTAACTCGATAAACTTGACATTTAACTGGAATAGGAACAGGATTGCGTCCCTTAGGCCACCATTGCTTGTTTCTTTCTTTCTTTTCTTCAGCAGTTAATTTCTTCTTAGGAACATCAGAAGATTCAGTTTCAGGAGCTGCCGAGTCCGGTGCCTGTGTCTCTGGAGCTGGAGTCGATTGTTGAGCAGGCTTTGCAGAAGAGCTTGATTCTTCACATTGATTCTTAGCAGGCCTCTCATCTTCACTTGAATCAGATTCAATAATCGGTGCACCATCGTAAGCTTCCCCAGATTGTGCATCATCATACGTTTCATCTGAATTCAACTGTTCTTCTTCAATCGAAACATCATCATTCATCTCAAAAACATTATCCGTTTCTTCCTCAGAGCCAACTCCACTGGCCATTCTCTGAATAAACGAAAAGTCAGCGAATGAATAGTCAACAGCCAGCGGTCTCGGTTGCCCTGGAATATCATCAACACAAAAGTAATCCAAAACAGAAACATTTTCATTAACATTTTCAAGTACAAGGTTGGGTTTACAGACGCAGGTTCACTTGACTCTAAATTGGGTACCCCAGACCCAGACTCCCCCGAGGCAAGTAACCTGCCTTCCAAAACATTAACCCTAAGCTTCGTTTCCTCGAGCTCCTTAGATTGAACCTCGATCAGTGCAGACTGCTCAGCAATCCTTACATCTTGAGCTTTCATCCTTTGCTGCATCTTCAAGATATCATCCATCATCTTTTGCATGAACGCTGGAGTCGGTTGAAACGTAAAGTCATCTTGCGGCGACGGGTTGACTGGAGCTCTTGCTGACGAAGAATGATGAACACGACGACTAGGTCGATAAGTTACATCAGCAGAATCATCGTCACCTCGAGTACGTTTCCCAGTATCCCGAGGAGGAACATACTTGCGTCCTTCCCTGATCCTACGCTGAATCCTCAGATATCGGAATGAATCGGTAATCCGGATACGTTCCATCTCAAAGGGATGCGGAACAGTACCATCCGAATGCTCAGGCGTCGGACCACCATCCTGAGGACCTACAGTAGCTTCAGAAGTATCATCAAGGTAAGCAGCAGTATTGTGACGCGCTTCGAAAACAAGAGCCATAGCTGCAAAAAGAAATATAATATATATTCTCGAAAAGCGTTAGAATAAACAAAATATACCAAACTTGTCACAAAAAGGTTTCATTGATATGTTAAATAAGTACATAGTTACAAATAAACATATCAAATCCTAAACCATAAACCCTAAACTTAAACCTAGACCAAAGATCCTGATTAAATAAATACAGCCAAAATTCAAGACAAGGTCAGGCCAAAATCCAAGACAAGGATGGTATCCCACCAGACCAGAAGGCCAAGATCCAGGACAGTGAAGGAATTCCTCCAGACCAGAAAACCAAGATTCAGGACAAGAAGAGAATCCCACCGGATCTTTAGCCAACTGAGACAAAAATGGTCATATCTAAGTGACCAGATAGAAGCTTTAAGGTGCATTACCACCCGAAAGCACAAAAAAATCCACGACCGGAAGAGGATCCTTCTAGCCACGGACGGGCGAGTGGTGACACTCTTTGGGCAGAAGCAGTGAACACAGTCATTGTCCTTCAGCGAGGAACTGAAAGAAATCGCCCGCCATTGCTGGACAGAATTTAATAGTCAGAAAAACGCAACATTTGGTTTGTAACAAAGATTGTCATTTTCCTGTAAGTAGCGACGTAGCCTAAGACGTCGCATCTCAGATAGCGACGTAGTAATGGACGTTGCAGAAAATCAGAATAATAACAAAAGCGACGTAGTCAGTGACGTCGCACAATATTTGAGCGACGTTAAAGGGGACGTCGCATTTTGCTATTAATTGTGAATTTAATCACATTATCAAAATGGTGCGACGTAGAATAAGACGTCGCTCGGGACGTCGCAGAAAATGCGACGACGCATACAAGTAAATGATAATGCGACGTAGGCTACGACGTCGCAGCCGACGTCGCACTGATGAACATTCAAGCGTAAACCCAGAAACCCTAAGATTCGAAATTTGGGGTTTTTCAAAATCGAACGCACTACTCGGTGCGGCAACGAATGGTGATCACGAAAACATAAATTATACGACGTTTAGATCACGATCACATAACTAATATAACCCAAACCGAGAACCCTAAAACCCGCAATATACATTTAACGATTAAAGCAAAAATACACGGTAAAAAAGGGTAAGATTGGTACCTAAGTGTACGAAATAACGAGTAGAACAAGACTACGTGAATGGATCGGAAAGAAAACGGCTACAAATCACAAAGATGCTCGAAAAAGTGGTACGTCGCAAATCGCCAGATGGTACGTCGCAGGCTACGTCGCAGGTGAATAGTGAATAATGTGACGTTGTACGTCGCGGTTGAGACTATATATAGTCTAACCCTATATGCGACGTAGACTGGGACGTCGCAAGCGACGGCGAGAGGGACGTCGCTTAGAGCAGTTAGGATGTGATTTGAGTCGATTTTGAATTTTCCAAAAAACGTTTACTTGTTAATTTAGCAAATAATATCCAAATGACTCATGACTTGGAAAAAATAACTTAGAATAAAATTAAAGCATAAAATGAAATAACTAAACTAAAAAATCTTTTTGGTATTTTCTTTAATATCACAAAAAGTAAAAATATAACATAATAAAATTACTAACACTCTATTTTTGGTGACGGAGTTGTTTTGTCTGCTTAGGGATCATATCGGAATAACATGCAATTATTAGGAATAGTAAGTGTTATTTCGATTATCAGTATATTTGACCACTTTAAATTTACGTGGCACATTTAAAACACATTTTATAAAAATTATTTCAAGACGATTATTGGTATTGTTTGTCCACATAAACATGTTACCTCCGTATTTGTGAGCTATCCTTTATTGTTAATATGAATATTAATTTTGTGAAACCTATTTTATGATATACTGATAAACTTCAGTAAAACAAACACTGCATATTCACACAAGGTAGAGATTACAAGACCAAGAGAATCTCGGTTTTCTTGTAACATACACTTGATATTTATATTTAGGCATACATCAAACCGACTATGAAAATACTAGTGGCCCCAGATCTGTACATAGTACAACAGAGGGTCCCTTAGTATGAACATAACAAGTTTGAGACTATTTGCATAACTAATGGATTCAGGTCTGTACGTGAGTACAACAATAGTCACCATTAGTTAGGCGAATAATCATATTATTACTATATGCCAACTTTACATTTACATAATAATTATGACAGTGTATGACAGTACTTCCATTTATCAATTAAGACATATGTCATACATCATATAACATTTTTCACAAAGTAATAGACAAGTTTTAATATTACTTCTTACTCACTCACAAACCGGTGTGTATCATGCCTACCAATACATCGTGTAATGAAGACAATTTAGATAGAAACTGTTTTAAGTGTGTCATATAAACCTACTGACACATCCAAGATAAACCTTAAAATTCCATTTTGTGCATGTCACCCGATGTACTATCATATCCCAAGTTGTTTACAAACACAACTTCAACGTCTATTTTAAAAATGTTGCAACCTTGCGTTTTCTTTAATACTAAAGAGTATAAAGAGTAGCTGTTGCGAAATTTTTTTTTTTTTAATGAATTTAAAATTTAAACTTAAAAATCCAAGTCACAGATCATTTCTTTGACTGAAAGAACCTTAAACCTATCAGATTGACCAGTTCAATAAAACGTGATCGCAAAAAGGCTTTTGTGAAAAGGTCCGCACACTACTTAAGGGTTTATATATGTACGACATCTATAAGGTGTTTCTCAAAGCAATCCCGTATAAAGTGGAACCTAAGTTCGATATGTTTGGTCTTAGAGTGCTGTACGGGATTGTGTGTGATAGATATAGCAGCTGTATTATCAATGTAAATAGGAGTCATAGAGAGATTGAACCCGTAATCGCGTAGTTGATGCTGAATCCAGAGTACTTGAGAACAGCAACTTGCAGCAGCAACATACTCGGCTTCAGCTGTGGAAATAGCAACCGCAGTCTGCTTTTTGCACTGCCAAGAAACTAAGCGCGATCCAAGGAACTGACATCCTCCAGTAGTTGACTTCATATCTACCTTGCAGCCACCAAGATCCGAATCCGAATAGGCAGTTAACTCGAAGTTTTTCTCGTTTGAATACCATAGACCCAGAGATGGCCTAAAAGCGAGATATCCAAAAATGCGTTTTACTGCCTTCATATGAGACACCTTCGGATTTGCTTGAAATCGAGAGCAGAGTGAAACGGCAAACACTATATCTGGTCTTGAGGCAGTCAGATACATGAGAGAGCCTATCATTGAGCGATAGTCTTTTTCCTTGCAATCTTCGTCATCCTCATTAGGTCCAAGATTGTGTTTCACTTCAATTGGAGTGCCGTAGTGTTTACAATCGAGCAATTCATACCGCTTCAACATGTCAGTGACATATTTTGACTGGTGTATATAAATTCCATTGTCAGATTGCTCGACCTGTAGTCCCAGAAAGAACGTGAGTTCCCCCATAGCACTCATTTCAAACTCAGCTTTCATCAGTCCTTCAAAATCCTTGCACAACTGATCATTCGTTGATCCGAATATTATGTCGTCCACATAAACCTGAACAAGTAATAAATCCGCTCCTTCCCTTTTGATGAAAAGCGTGCTATCAATCTGTCCTCTATCAAAACCATTCTTCAGCAAGTACTTTGCAAGTCTCTCATACCAAAGTCGAGGAGATTGATGAAGACCATACAAAGCTTTCTTTAGCTTGCAAACATGATTAGGATTTTTTGGATCTTCAAAACCAGGAGGCTGACACACATAAATTACTGCGTCGACATCTCCGTATAGAAAAGCACACTTTACGTCAAGTTGATACATGCGGAATCCTTTAAAAGAAGCATAGGCTAGAAAAATTCTAATAGATTCCAAACGAGCGACAGGAGCGAAAACTTCATCATAGTCAATACCTTCTAGTTGACTATATCCTTGAACTACCAGACGGGCTTTATTTCGAATAACCGCCCCACGATCATCCATTTTGTTACGGTAAACCCAACGAGTACCCGTCAAGTGAGCACCCTTGGGTAGAGGAACAATTTCCCAAACATTCATCTTATTTATTTACTGTAGTTCCTCCTGCATAGCCTCGACCCAAGATAGATCTTTTAAGGCTTGTTCAACCTTTTTAGGTTCGATTTGAGACAAATGACATGAATTGATGTGAGCTATAAGTCCCAAAAGCTGCTGAGCTGAAGTCTGCTTTGCTTGTTGTCGTGTTTGAACAGATGCATGAGGATCACCAATGATATTATCAATGGGGTGATCCTTATGTATACGAGTTTCTGGTATGGCACTTGGCACAAGATCCACACCCAGATTGTTCAAATCTCCCTCGGTTTCGGGAGTAGCAGCAGACTCAGGAATGGCTAACTCTTCTTCTTCCCCTTCATGTTCAGAAGTATATAGGTGAGAGTAGGCCATTGTTTCTTCCACTTCATCTTCTTCTTGAGGTTCCTCTAAAGGAGGCATGTTTGGATCATATGGAAGCTCCTTTGTGTAGTTATAGACTGTTTTAGAAGGAGCAGCCGAAGATGGTGGTGTAGGAGATGGTGTTGGTGTAGATGGTGGTGATTTGGTTGTTGTTTATGGTTGTGTGGGTGTTGTTTGTGATGGTGTAGGATTAGTTGGTGGAGGTGTGGGTGTTGCATTGGGAGATGGGTCGGATGGTTTATTATTAACAGGTGTATCTTGAGTAAGATCAAGTACATGAAGTATTGAAACCAATTCTTCCGTATCATCCTCTTCCGGAATATTGAAAGAGTTGAAGAGGTTTCCATAGTTGAAAAACCAATCCGGACCCGTTCCTTGAGGAGGTTCCGTATACCTTAAACATTTCACCTCAAACTGTTCCTCAATCTGATTCGTTGATTTGTTGAAGACTCTTTTGTTCGGAGAGTTGACTGAATATCCAAGAAAAATCCCTTCAACAGCTTTATCACCAAACTTAGAGACCTTATCTTTTGTAATCATGATCATGCATGGACACCCAAATGGTTCTAGAAACTGCAGATTTGGCTTACGGTTATTGAAAAGTTCATAACATGTTTTGTTCTTTTTCTTAACCGTGAGCACTCTGTTGAGAACATAACAGGCAGTATTAACTGCCTCAGCCCAGAAGATGATTGGTAACTTGGAGTCAGCTAACATAGTCCGAGCTGTCTCGATGATTGTCCTGTTCTTCCTTTCTGCAACTCCATTCTGTTGTGGAGTCCTCGGAGCACTAAATTGATGCTCAATACCTCTTGTAGCACAAAACAATTCGAGAGTTGAGTTCTTGAATTCAGTTCCATTGTCGCTTCGTATCCTTTTCACCTTCAAGTTGCACAGATTTGCCAACTTGTCCAACAAATACACCAGAATATCAGGAGTCTCCCCCTTTGTGGTCAAAAAGTAAACCCACGAAAACCTTGAGTAGTCATCAGTAACTACCAAGCAGTAAGACCGACCACCAATGCTTTTTGTAGAGACTGGACCGAAAAGATCCATATGCAGTAGTTCCAATGGTGCATTAATGGAATTCACCTGCTTAGACTTATGGGACTTCTTACGTAGCTTTCCTTTTTGGCAAGAGATACAGTCATCCTTTAGAGCAAATGACTGTTTTGGAACTCCTAGCACTAGGTCATTTTTAGTCAAGAAATTCATTTTTCGGAAATGAATGTGTCCCATTCGTCTGTGCCAAAGCAGTGAATCCTTTTCAGAAGCCTTAGACAAGAGACACGTATACTCGTTCGAGGTCTCAACAGTTCTCATGTTCAGAATGTATGTGTCATTCTTTCTTGGTGCTCTCAGTAACACCCATTCTTCCGGAATGACATACCCAGGCTTCAGTATCACGCACTCTGTCTTTGTGAACGCAGTAGTATAATCCTTATCACAGACCTGTGAAACACTTAGCAAGTTGTGCGTAAGCTGTTCCACGTAGTTCACATTTTCAAAACTAACATTGCCGTTAGTTAGCGTTCCTCTTCCAGAAATGGTTCCTCCAGTATCTACAGCAAAGGCAACATATCCTCCTGCGTATGGTTTAATATCCACAAGAAGAGATACATCGCCTGTCATATGTCGCGAGCAGCCGCTATCCAAATACCATTCAATATCTTTAACGCGTTCTGACTGCTGCAACACACAAACGAAGGAGATTAGTGAGAAACGGTGACCCAAGCCTTTACAGACTTAGGTCGACCATGGTCATCAACAATAAGCACATCAGATAGGATTTTATCTTTAAACAAATTAGAATTTTTATCTGATGTGTTATTGTTGACGACTGAAGAGTCAACATCAGACTCTTTTCGTTTCCAAACTTTAAAAGGTTCGGAATTGATATTAGAAGTAATGTTGGGCTTTTGAATTGGCAAAGATTTTTGCTCAACATTACTTGGCTTCAAAACGGGCTTGGGAGAGTTTGAGTAACGCCTAGGTGGGGATTTTGAAAAAGAATTTCTATAAACAGATGTCCTAGGCATCTCTCTCCCATAGCGCTGATTTGACAGCTTTGGACATTCACGAATTAAATGTCCTTGTTTCTTGCAGTAGAAACAAGAACGAGTCTCAACAAACGGTTGAGGCTGAGGAATTACCACAGGAGATGAAGAAACATTTCTAGAACATGAACATTGCGTACATGTCTTAGAAAGTGTTTGTTTTGGTTGAGAGGTTGAAGTTGAAGGTTTATCATATGAAACTCTTTCATTTACTATTTTGTGTTGCAAAATCTTTACAGGTGACTGTAAAGTTTGTTGTTTCAAATTTAAAACCTTGGTTTTTCCCTTATTTGGTTGAACCTTAATTTCAGGTTCAACTTTTGAAATCACTTTTTCAGGTTTAACTTCAACTTTCTTAACTTCAGGATACTCCTGATCTGTAATATCCTCAATCTCAACAATCTCCTCAGAACAGATTGGAGATTCATTCTTTAGCTCAACACTCTCCTCAACACTAACAGGAGATTCATTCACAGACTTAACAAACCTTGGCAAGGGGTACTCTGGCCGCTTGGTTTTCTCCTTTGCCGGTTTGTTGTGTTTGGTCTCTTTAGCATCTTTAGCTTTTATACCGTAAAGCTTTGACCAATCAACTGGAATCTTTTCAAAGCCTTCCTTAACAGGCAGGGGACAATGAGTAGTAGGAGGAGGGACTGAGTGGTATCCCAATCCCTCATTCTTTTTCCCACTAGTACCATGCTTGCTAAGAATTTCATTAAAGACAACCGTTGAAGAATTTGAACCTAAGATTTTATTCTTATAATTCTCATACTCATTTTTTAAATCTGTAAGTTCTTTCTTTAGTAGTTCAATTTCAACAAGATAGCTTTTAATGGCATCTTCTTGACTAAAGACCTTAGATTTATATTTCTGAGTATCTAACCGATGAGCCTCAAGATGTTTTTCATAAAGTTTCTCATTAGCTTTTAAAAAATTATTTGACTCGGTTAGTTTTTCATTCTTTTTCCTCAACTCTACGGTGTCTGTCTGATATGCCTTTAGAGATTCAGTTAACTTAATGCATGAGATACAATTTAACGGTTCATCAGGTACCTCATTCACAATGTGAGCCATCAAACACTGTTGGTATTGCTGGGAGACAGCCGTCCAATCCTGACTTGTGGGCTCGAAAACAATCAGGGCATTATCAGCAGGCCCTTTCTTGGTAACTTCCATTTCTTTGGTCTTTGGAGGAGTAGAAGGTGTTGTGAATCCCGATGCTGGCATTTTGGGTTTCTCGCATTCCCTGGCGAAATGACCCAAGTTTTGACAATTGTAACACCGGACCTTACTCTTGTTAAATCCGAAGCCAGTCTTCCCGTCACCTTCCAAGCTTTTACGCCCTGTCCTCTGCAAAAACTTTTGAATTCTTCGGGTGATCATTGCCACATTCCAAGTTAGATCCATTTGCTCCAGATCATCTTCATCAAGCTGAGCATAGTCTTCCTTAGTTAGCTCCAAAGTAAGATTCGGTTGAGTAACCAAATCCTTGTGTGAACTTAAGAAAGCTGTGTAAATGGCAGCTTGCTCCTGAATAGCAGGTGAGACTTGAACCTGTTGTTGATTTGAAGAAGGTCCAGACATGAAAACAGAATGAATCCCATCGTAAGAAGAAGAAGAGGTTGATGAAGCATTTGTATTTGTCACGAAGGCGACTCCAGATCCATAAGTCTTTCCAGAGTTAAGTTGAACACCATACACACTAGGATTCTGAACAGCAGCACCAGACCTTGTTTCTTTCTTCTTAATCTCCATCGCGTGAGCTTGAAGATCCCCTATCAAAGTATCCAAAGACATGTTTGCAAGTTCTTCATTTTCTTTTAAAAATTGAATTTTAACATCCCAAGAACTCGGCAACACATCCAGTAGCTTCTTATTGACTTCAATTGGAGGAAAAGTATAACCCCCTTCAAACAACTCACCAACTAACCGTGAGTACCTGGTGAATAAAGAAGTTGTGTCTTCATTAGGAAGAATGTCAAAGATATCGTACTGTTTCTTAATTAGTTCGAGTTTGGCTTCCTTATACTTATCATTTCCTCCACAACGAGTTTCAATTGCCTTCCATAAATCAAATGCTGTTTCATGAGTTCTGAAAAGCCATAGAACATCTTTGGTTAAACACATTTTAATCTTCGAAAATGACTTTCTCTCAGTATCAAAATCTTTCTTCTCCTCGGGAGTCATAGCTTTATAAGTCTTGACAGGACGAATACTACGGTATTCTCTTTCAGCTAATGGAGGTACATAACGCTCACGTAATGGACCCCATAATTCTGGACAGTGAAAGTCAATGTATTGTTCAACACGGTCTCTCCAGTATACATAATCCATATCCGCAGTAAATAGTGGAGGTTTATTACCTGAACCTATGTCATTACTTTGTTTAATCATTTCTCTCAGTCCTCTAATATCCTCTTTATCAGCTGCCATTGTAATTACTTAATCGAAAAAACAACCTTCTAATTTTAGCGACGTTGATGATAACGTCGCACAAAGATT
This sequence comes from Helichrysum umbraculigerum, assembly GCA_949592205.1. Taxonomy (NCBI): domain Eukaryota; kingdom Viridiplantae; phylum Streptophyta; class Magnoliopsida; order Asterales; family Asteraceae; genus Helichrysum; species Helichrysum umbraculigerum. The sequence goes on along the minus strand of CATIUR010000003.1, from coordinate 112,306,928 downwards.
ATGCGACGGCGATAGTGACGTCGCAAAAAAAGCAAAGGATCAATTAAGAATCAGAAATATGCGACGTTGAGAGTCACGTAGCAGATGACGTCGCAGAGTCACACGGCGTCGCAATAAGACGTCGCAACACAAGGTCGCAAAGACTAATTAAAGTCAAAATAGCGATGTCGCTGATGACGTCGCAACAGTTGTCGCACAGACTAATTAAAGTCCAAATCACTAACGTCGCAAGCGACGTCGCAGATGATGTCGCAGGTAACGTCGCAAAACGAGAAAACCTGCGGCCAAAAACCCTAAAAATGAATTTTTAACCTGAAAACCAAAACCACTAATGTCGAACGACGAAAACCTTCAAAAATCCCAGTAATATTGATCGAACACCTGTAAATACAAAAAAAAAAACAAGCGTAATAATCACAAAACAATATGAAAATCACGTCGCTTTTTCCCGAACTCGATCCGAATCGCCAAAAACGAGCACTTTCTGCTCTGATACCAGTTGTTTGTCCCTACACTTGGATCTTACGGCACCGAGTCAATCTAATCGCTAGCGGAAATAACAATTAGATCACGAACCAATCACACGAATAATCAAACACAAAGAATACGAATCAAAACGTTTGTATATTGATGTTAATCGACCAGATTACAGAGATTTCGACTAATTGCCTTTAGGGTTTCGTCCACCCTAAACTGAAAACGTAAAAACGTTTATATACAAAAAACGGCACCTGCGACGTCGTACACGACGTCGCAGGCCCAAGCCCATGCGACGTTGACTACGTCGCAGGCCCAAAACCTGACGTCGCACCTGCGACGTTACACACAACGTCGCAGGAGTCAGGAAATCTAATTCTATTAACTAACTACGAGCCAGACAAACTGACAGACACAAACATGTACCAACATGACTCTTAAGGAAAATAAATTGCAAATACGATATTCACACTTTTTGAGTGGCAAATTTGCCCCAAATTTGTATTTTGAAGTGAAATATGACTCTTAAGGAAAATAAATTGCAAATACGATATTCACACTTTTTGAGTGGCAAATTCGCCCCTAATTAGTATTTGGATGTGAAATATGACTCTTAAGGAAAATAAATTGCTAATACGATATTCACACTTTTTGAGTGGCAAATTTGCCCCTAATTTGTCATTCTAAGTGAAATATAACTCATAAATAAAATAAATTGAAAATACGATATTCACAATTTTAGAGTGGCAAATTTGCCCCTAATTTGTGATTCTAAGTGAAATATGACTCTTAAGGAAAATAAATTGCAAATACGATATTCACACTTTTTGAGTGGCAAATTTGCCCCTAATTTGTGATTATAAGTGAAATATGACTCTTAAGGAAAATAAATTGCAAATAGGATATTCACACTTTTTGACTGGCAAATTTGCCCCAAATTTGTATTTTGAAGTGAAATATTACTCTTAAGGAAAATAAATTGCAAATACGATATTCACACTTTTTGAGTGGAAAATTCGCCCCTAATTAGTATATTTGGATGTGAAATATGACTCTTAAGGAAAATAAATTGCTAATACGATATTCACACTTTTTGAGTGGCAAATTTGCCCCTAATTTGTCATTCTAAGTGAAATATAACTCTTAAATAAAATAAATTGAAAATACGATATTCACAATTTTAGAGCGGCAAATTTGCCCCAAATTTGTGATTCTAAGTGAAATATGACTCTTAAGGAAAATAAATTGCAAATACGATATTCACACTTTTTGAGTGGCAAATTTGCCCCTAATTTGTATTTTGAAGTGAAATATGACTCTTAAGGAAAATAAATTGCAAATACGATATTCACACTTTTTGAGTGGCAAATTCGGCCCTAGTTAGTATTTGGATGTGAAATATGACTCTTAAGGAAAATAAATTGCAAATACGATATTCAAACTTTTTGAGTGGCAAATTTGCCCCTAATTTGTGATTCTAAGTGAAATACTACTCTTAAGGAAAATAAAATGCAAATACGATATTCACACTTTTTGAGTGGCAAATTGGCCCCTAATTTGTGATTCTAAGTGAAATATGACTCTTAAGGAAAATAAATTGCAAATACGATATTCACACTTTTTGAGTGGCAAATTTGCCCCAAATTTGTATTTTGAAGTGAAATATGACTCTTAAGGAAAATAAATTGCAAATACGATATTCACACTTTTTGAGTGGCAAATTCGCCCCTAATTAGTATTTGGATGTGAAATATGACTCTTAAGGAAAATAAATTGCTAATACGATATTCACACTTTTTGTGTGGCAAATTTGCCCATAATTTGTCATTCTAAGTGAAATATAACTCTTAAATAAAATAAATTGAAAATACGATATTCACAATTTTAGAGTGGCAAATTTGCCCCTAATTTGTGATTCTAAGTGAAATATGACTCTTAAGGAAAATAAATTGGAAATACGATATTCACACTTTTTGAGTGTCAAATTTGCCCCTAATTTGTATTTCGAAGTGAAATATGACTCTTAAGGAAAATAAATTGCAAATACGATATTCACACTTTTTGAGTGGCAAATTTGCCCCTAATTTGTGATTCTAAGTGAAATATAACTCTTAAGGAAAATAAATTGCAAATACGATATTCACACTTTTTGAGTGGCAAATTTGTCCCTAATTTGTGATTCTAAGTGAAATATGACTCTTAAGGAAAATAAATTGCAAATACAATATTCACACTTTTTGAGTGGCAAATTTGCCCCTAATTTGTATTTTGAAGTGAAATATCACTATTAAGGAAAATAAATTGCAAATACGATATTCACACATTTTGAGTGGCAAATTCGCCCCTAGTTAGTATTTGGATGTGAAATATGACTCTTAAGGAAAATAAATTGCAAATACGATATTCAAACTTTTTGAGTGGCAAATTTGCCCCTAATTTGTGATTCTAAGTGAAATACTACTCTTAAGGAAAATAAATTGCAAATACGATATTCACACTTTTTGAGTGGCAAATTTGCCCCTAATTTGTGATTCTAAGTGAAATATGACTCTTAAGGAAAATAAATTGCAAATACGATATTCACACTTTTTGAGTGGCAAATTTGCCCCTAATTTGTGATTCTAAGTGAAATATGACTCTTAAGGAAAATAAATTGCAAATACGATATTTACACTTTTTGAGTGGCAAATGCGCCCCTAATTAGTATTTGGATGTGAAATATGACTCTTAAGGAAAATAAATTGCAAATACGATATTCACACTTTTTGAGTGGCAAATTCGCCCCTAATTAGTATTTGGATGTGAAATATGACTCTTAAGGAAAATAAATTGCAAATACGATATTCACACTTTTTGAGTGGCAAATTTGCCCCTAATTTGTGATTCTAAGTGAAATATGACTCTTAAGGAAAATAAATTGCAAATACGATATTCACACTTTTTGAGTGGCAAATTTGCCCCTAATTTTTGATTCTAAGTTAAATATTACTTTTAAGGAAAATAAATTGCAAATACGATATTCACACTTTTTGAGTGGCAAATTTGCCCCTAATTTGTATTTCTAAGAGAAATATGACTCTTAAGGAAAATAAATTGCAAATACGATATTTACACTTTTTGAGTGACAAATTTGCCCCTAATTTGTATTTCTAAGTGAAATATGACTCTTAAGGAAAATAAATTGCAAATACGATATTCACACTTTTTGAGTGGCAAATTTGCCCATAATTTGTGATTCTAAGTGAAATATGACTCTTAAGGAAAATAAATTGCAAATACGATATTCACACTTTTTGAGTGGCAAATTTGCCCCTAATTTGTATTTCTAAGTGAAATATGACTCTTAAGGAAAATAAATTGCAAATACGATATTCACACTTTTTGAGTGGCAAATTTGCCCCTAATTTGTATTTCTAAGTAAAATATGACTCTTAAAGAAAATAAATTGCAAATACGATATTCACACTTTTTAAGTGGCAAATTTGTCCTAATTTGTATTTCGAAGTGAAATATACTCTTAAGGAAAATAAGTTGCAAATACGATATTCACACTTTTTGAGTGGCAAATTCGCCCCTAATTTGTGATTCTAAGTGAAATATGACTCTTAAGGAAAATAAATTGCAAATACGATATACACACTTTTTGAGTGGAAAATTTGCCCCTAATTTGTATCTCGAAGTGAATTATAACTCTTAATGAAAATAAATTGCAAATACGATATTCACACTTTTTGAGTAGCAAATTCGCCCCTAATTTGTATTTCTAAGTAAAATATGACTCTTAAGGAAAATAAATTGCAAATACGATATTCACACTTTTTGAGTGGCAAATTTTCCCCTAATTTGTATTTTGAAGTGAAATATGACTCTTAAGGAAAATAAATTGCAAATACGATATTCACACTTTTTGAGTGGCAATTTTGCCCCTAATTTGTGATTCTAAGTGAAATATAACTCTTAAGGAAAATAAATTGCAAATACGATATTCACACTTTTTGACTGGCAAATTTGCCCCTAATTTATGATTCTAAGTTAAATATGACTTTTAAGGAAAATAAATTGCAAATACGATATTCACACTTTTTGAGTGGCAAATTTGCCCCTAATTTTTATTTCTAAGTGAAATATGACTTTTAAGGAAATTAAATTGCAAATACGATATTCACACTTTTTGAGTGGCAATTTTGCCCCTAATTTGTGATTCTAAGTGAAATATAACTCTTAAGGAAAATAAATTGCAAATACGATATTCACACTTTTTGACTGGCAAATTTGCCCCTAATTTATGATTCTAAGTTAAATATGACTTTTAAGGAAAATAAATTGCAAATACGATATTCACACTTTTTGAGTGGCAAATTTGCCCCTAATTTGTATTTCTAAGAGAAATATGACTCTTAAGGAAAATAAATTGCAAATACGATATTCACACTTTTTGAGTGACAAATTTGCCCCTAATTTGTATTTCTAAGTGAAATATGACTCTTAAAGAAAAATAAATTGCAAATACGATATTCACACTTATTGATTGGCAAATTTGCCCAAATTTGTATTTCGAAGTGAAATATAATCTTAAGGAAAATAAGTTGCAAATACGATATTCACACTTTTTGAGTGGCAAATTCGCCCCTAATTTGTGATTCTAAGTGAAATATGACTCTTAAGGAAAATAAATTGCAAATACGATATTCACACTTTTTGAGTGGCAAATTTGCCCCTAATTTGTATTTTGAAGTGAAATATCACTCTTAAGGAAAATAAATTGCAAATACGATATTCACACTTTTTGAGTGGCAAATTCGCCCCTAGTTAGTATTTGGATGTGAAATATGACTCTTAAGGAAAATAAATTGCAAATACGATATTCAAACTTTTTGAGTGGCAAATTTGCCCCTAATTTGTGATTCTAAGTGAAATACTACTCATAAGGAAAATAAATTGCAAATACGATATTCACACTTTTTGAGTGGCAAATTTGCCCCTAATTTTAGATTCTAAGTGAAATATGACTCTTAAGGAAAATAAATTGCAAATACGATATTCACACTTTTTGAGTGGCAAATTTGCCCCTAATTTGTGATTCTAAGTGAAATATGACTCTTAAGGAAAATCAATTGCAAATACGATATTTACACTTTTTGAGTGGCAAATTCGCCCCTAATTAGTATTTGGATGTGAAATATGACTCTTAAGGAAAATAAATTGCAAATACGATATTCACACTTTTTGAGTGGCAAATTCGCCCCTAATTAGTATTTGGATGTGAAATATGACTCTTAAGGAAAATAAATTGCAAATACAATATTCACACTTTTTGAGTGGCAAATTTGCCCCTAATTTGTATTTTGAAGTGAAATATGACTCTTAAGGAAAATAAATTGCAAATACGATATTCGCACTTTTTGAGTGGCAAATTCGCCCCTAATTAGTATTTGGATGTGAAATATGACTCTTAAGGAAAATAAATTGCTAATACGATATTCACACTTTTTGTGTGGCAAATTTGCCCATAATTTGTCATTCTAAGTGAAATATAACTCTTAAATAAAATAAATTGAAAATACGATATTCACAATTTTAGAGTGGCAAATTTGCCCCTAATTTGTGATTCTAAGTGAAATATGACTCTTAAGGAAAATAAATTGCAAAATTCGATATTCACACTTTTTGAGTGTCAAATTTGCCCCTAATTTGTATTTCGAAGTGAAATATGACTCTTAAGGAAAATAAATTGCAAATACGATATTCACACTTTTTGAGTGGCAAATTTGCCTCTAATTTGTGATTCTAAGTGAAATATAACTCTTAAGGAAAATAAATTGCAAATACGATATTCACACTTTTTGAGTGGCAAATTTGTCCCTAATTTGTGATTCTAAGTGAAATATGACTCTTAAGGAAAATAAATTGCAAATACGATATTCACACTTTTTGAGTGGCAAATTTGCCCCTAATTTGTGATTCTAAGTGAAATATGACTTTTAAGGAAATTAAATTGCAAATACGATATTCACACTTTTTGAGTGGCAAATTTGCCCCTAATTTGTGATTCTATGTGAAATATAACTCTTAAGGAAAATAAATTGCAAATACGATATTCACACTTTTTGAGTGGCAAATTTGCCCCTAATTTTTGATTCTAAGTTAAATATGACTTTTAAGGAAAATAAATTGCAAATACGATATTCACACTTTTTGAGTGGCAAATTTGCCCCTAATTTGTATTTCTAAGAGAAATATGACTCTTAAGGAAAATAAATTGCAAATACGATATTTACACTTTTTGAGTGACAAATTTGCCCCTAATTTGTATTTCTAAGTGAAACATGACTCTTAAGGAAAATAAATTGCAAATACGATATTCACACTTATTGATTGGCAAATTTGCCCAAATTTGTATTTCGAAGTGAAATATAATCTTAAGGAAAATAAGTTGCAAATACGATATTCACACTTTTTGAGTGGCAAATTCGCCCCTAATTTGTGATTCTAAGTGAAATATGACTCTTAAGGAAAATAAATTGCAAATACGATATTCACACTTTTTGAGTGGCAAATTCGCCCCTAATTTGTATTTTGAAGTGAAATATCACTCTTAAGGAAAATAAATTGCTAATACGATATTCACACTTTTTGTGTGGCAAATTTGCCCATAATTTGTCATTCTAAGTGAAATATAACTCTTAAATAAAATAAATTGAAAATACGATATTCACAATTTTAGAGTGGCAAATTTGCCCCTAATTTGTGATTCTAAGTGAAATATGACTCTTAAGGAAAATAAATTGCAAATACGATATTCACACTTTTTGAGTGTCAAATTTGCCCCTAATTTGTATTTCGAAGTGAAATATGACTCTTAAGGAAAATAAATTGCAAATACGATATTCACACTTTTTGAGTGGCAAATTTGCCCCTAATTTGTGATTCTAAGTGAAATATAACTCTTAAGGAAAATAAATTGCAAATACGATATTCACACTTTTTGAGTGGCAAATTTGTCCCTAATTTGTGATTCTAAGTGAAATATGACTCTTAAGGAAAATAAATTGCAAATACAATATTCACACTTTTTGAGTGGCAAATTTGCCCCTAATTTGTGATTCTAAGTGAAATATGACTTTTAAGGAAATTAAATTGCAAATACGATATTCACACTTTTTGAGTGGCAAATTTGCCCCTAATTTGTGATTCTATGTGAAATATAACTCTTAAGGAAAATAAATTGCAAATACGATATTCACACTTTTTGAGTGGCAAATTTGCCCCTAATTTTTGATTCTAAGTTAAATATGACTTTTAAGGAAAATAAATTGCAAATACGATATTCACACTTTTTGAGTGGCAAATTTGCCCCTAATTTGTATTTCTAAGAGAAATATGACTCTTAAGGAAAATAAATTGCAAATACGATATTTACACTTTTTGAGTGACAAATTTGCCTCTAATTTGTATTTCTAAGTGAAATATGACTCTTAAGGAAAATAAATTGCAAATACGATATTCACACTTATTGATTGGCAAATTTGCCCAAATTTGTATTTCGAAGTGAAATATAATCTTAAGGAAAATAAGTTGCAAATACGATATTCACACTTTTTGAGTGGCAAATTCGCCCCTAATTTGTGATTCTAAGTGAAATATGACTCTTAAGGAAAATAAATTGCAAATACGATATTCACACTTTTTGAGTGGCAAATTTGCCCCTAATTTGTATTTTGAAGTGAAATATCACTATTAAGGAAAATAAATTGCAAATACGATATTCACACATTTTGAGTGGCAAATTCGCCCCTAGTTAGTATTTGGATGTGAAATATGACTCTTAAGGAAAATAAATTGCAAATACGATATTCAAACTTTTTGAGTGGCAAATTTGCCCCTAATTTGTGATTCTAAGTGAAATACTACTCTTAAGGAAAATAAATTGCAAATACGATATTCACACTTTTTGAGTGGCAAATTTGCCCCTAATTTGTGATTCTAAGTGAAATATGACTCTTAAGGAAAATAAATTGCAAATACGATATTCACACTTTTTGAGTGGCAAATTTGCCCCTAATTTGTGATTCTAAGTGAAATATGACTCTTAAGGAAAATAAATTGCAAATACGATATTTACACTTTTTGAGTGGCAAATGCGCCCCTAATTAGTATTTGGATGTGAAATATGACTCTTAAGGAAAATAAATTGCAAATACGATATTCACACTTTTTGAGTGGCAAATTCGCCCCTAATTAGTATTTGGATGTGAAATATGACTCTTAAGGAAAATAAATTGCAAATACGATATTCACACTTTTTGAGTGGCAAATTTGCCCCTAATTTGTGATTCTAAGCGAAATACTACTTTTAAAGAATATAAATTGCAAATACGATATTCACACTTTTTGAGTGGCAAATTTGCCCCTAATTTTTGATTCTAAGTTAAATATGACTTTTAAGGAAAATAAATTGCAAATACGATATTCACACTTTTTGAGTGGCAAATTTGCCCCTAATTTGTATTTCTAAGAGAAATATGACTCTTAAGGAAAATAAATTGCAAATACGATATTTACACTTTTTGAGTGACAAATTTGCCTCTAATTTGTATTTCTAAGTGAAATATGACTCTTAAGGAAAATAAATTGCAAATACGATATTCACACTTATTGATTGGCAAATTTGCCCAAATTTGTATTTCGAAGTGAAATATAATCTTAAGGAAAATAAGTTGCAAATACGATATTCACACTTTTTGAGTGGCAAATTCGCCCCTAATTTGTGATTCTATGTGAAATATGACTCTTAAGGAAAATAAATTGCAAATACGATATTCACACTTTTTGATTGGCAAATTTGCCCCTAATTTGTATTTTGAAGTGAAATATCACTATTAAGGAAAATAAATTGCAAATACGATATTCACACATTTTGAGTGGCAAATTCGCCCCTAGTTAGTATTTGGATGTGAAATATGACTCTTAAGGAAAATAAATTGCAAATACGATATTCAAACTTTTTGAGTGGCAAATTTGCCCCTAATTTGTGATTCTAAGTGAAATACTACTCTTAAGGAAAATAAATTGCAAATACGATATTCACACTTTTTGAGTGGCAAATTTGCCCCTAATTTGTGATTCTAAGTGAAATATGACTCTTAAGGAAAATAAATTGCAAATACGATATTCACACTTTTTGAGTGGCAAATTTGGCCCTAATTTGTGATTCTAAGTGAAATATGACTCTTAAGGAAAATAAATTGCAAATACGATATTTACACTTTTTGAGTGGCAAATGCGCCCCTAATTAGTATTTGGATGTGAAATATGACTCTTAAGGAAAATAAATTGCAAATACGATATTCACACTTTTTGAGTGGCAAATTCGCCCCTAATTAGTATTTGGATGTGAAATATGACTCTTAAGGAAAATAAATTGCAAATACGATATTCACACTTTTTGAGTGGCAAATTTGCCCCTAATTTGTGATTCTAAGTGAAATATGACTCTTAAGGAAAATAAATTGCAAATACGATATTCACACTTTTTGAGTGGCAAATTTGCCCCTAATTTGTGATTCTATGTGAAATATAACTCTTAAGGAAAATAAATTGCAAATACGATATTCACACTTTTTGAGTGGCAAATTTGCCCCTAATTTTTGATTCTAAGTTAAATATTACTTTTAAGGAAAATAAATTGCAAATACGATATTCACACTTTTTGAGTGGCAAATTTGCCCCTAATTTGTATTTCTAAGAGAAATATGACTCTTAAGGAAAATAAATTGCAAATACGATATTTACACTTTTTGAGTGACAAATTTGCCCCTAATTTGTATTTCTAAGTGAAATATGACTCTTAAGGAAAATAAATTGCAAATACGATATTCACACTTTTTGAGTGGCAAATTTGCCCATAATTTGTGATTCTAAGTGAAATATGACTCTTAAGGAAAATAAATTGCAAATACGATATTCACACTTTTTGAGTGGCAAATTTGCCCCTAATTTGTATTTCTAAGTGAAATATGACTCTTAAGGAAAATAAATTGCAAATACGATATTCACACTTTTTGAGTGGCAAATTTGCCCCTAATTTGTTTTTCTAAGTAAAATATGACTTTTAAAGAAAATAAATTGCAAATACGATATTCACACTTTTTAAGTGGCAAATTTGTCCTAATTTGTATTTCGAAGTGAAATATACTCTTAAGGAAAATAAGTTGCAAATACGATATTCACACTTTTTGAGTGGCAAATTCGCCCCTAATTTGTGATTCTAAGTGAAATATGACTCTTAAGGAAAATAAATTGCAAATACGATATTCACACTTTTTGAGTGGAAAATTTGCCCCTAATTTGTATCTCGAAGTGAATTATAACTCTTAATGAAAATAAATTGCAAATACGATATTCACACTTTTTGAGTAGCAAATTCGCCCCTAATTTGTATTTCTAAGTAAAATATGACTCTTAAGGAAAATAAATTGCAAATACGATATTCACACTTTTTGAGTGGCAAATTTGCCTGTAATTTGTGATTCTAAGTGAAATATAACTCTTAAGGAAAATAAATTGCAAATACGATATTCACACTTTTTGAGTGGCAAATTTGTCCCTAATTTGTGATTCTAAGTGAAATATGACTCTTAAGGAAAATAAATTGCAAATACGATATTCACACTTTTTGAGTGGCAAATTTGCCCCTAATTTGTGATTCTAAGTGAAATATGACTTTTAAGGAAATTAAATTGCAAATACGATATTCACACTTTTTGAGTGGCAAATTTGCCCCTAATTTGTGATTCTATGTGAAATATAACTCTTAAGGAAAATAAATTGCAAATACGATATTCACACTTTTTGAGTGGCAAATTTGCCCCTAATTTTTTATTCTAAGTTAAATATGACTTTTAAGGAAAATAAATTGCAAATACGATATTCACACTTTTTGAGTGGCAATTTTGCCCCTAATTTGTGATTCTAAGTGAAATATAACTCTTAAGGAAAATAAATTGCAAATACGATATTCACACTTTTTGACTGGCAAATTTGCCCCTAATTTATGATTCTAAGTTAAATATGACTTTTAAGGAAAATAAATTGCAAATACGATATTCACACTTTTTGAGTGGCAAATTTGCCCCTAATTTTTATTTCTAAGTGAAATATGACTTTTAAGGAAATTAAATTGCAAATACGATATTCACACTTTTTGAGTGGCAATTTTGCCCCTAATTTGTGATTCTAAGTGAAATATAACTCTTAAGGAAAATAAATTGCAAATACGATATTCACACTTTTTGACTGGCAAATTTGCCCCTAATTTATGATTCTAAGTTAAATATGACTTTTAAGGAAAATAAATTGCAAATACGATATTCACACTTTTTGAGTGGCAAATTTGCCCCTAATTTGTATTTCTAAGAGAAATATGACTCTTAAGGAAAATAAATTGCAAATACGATATTCACACTTTTTGAGTGACAAATTTGCCCCTAATTTGTATTTCTAAGTGAAATATGACTCTTAAAGAAAAATAAATTGCAAATACGATATTCACACTTATTGATTGGCAAATTTGCCCAAATTTGTATTTCGAAGTGAAATATAATCTTAAGGAAAATAAGTTGCAAATACGATATTCACACTTTTTGAGTGGCAAATTCGCCCCTAATTTGTGATTCTAAGTGAAATATGACTCTTAAGGAAAATAAATTGCAAATACGATATTCACACTTTTTGAGTGGCAAATTTGCCCCTAATTTGTATTTTGAAGTGAAATATCACTCTTAAGGAAAATAAATTGCAAATACGATATTCACACTTTTTGAGTGGCAAATTCGCCCCTAGTTAGTATTTGGATGTGAAATATGACTCTTAAGGAAAATAAATTGCAAATACGATATTCAAACTTTTTGAGTGGCAAATTTGCCCCTAATTTGTGATTCTAAGTGATATACTACTCATAAGGAAAATAAATTGCAAATACGATATTCACACTTTTTGAGTGGCAAATTTGCCCCTAATTTTAGATTCTAAGTGAAATATGACTCTTAAGGAAAATAAATTGCAAATACGATATTCACACTTTTTGAGTGGCAAATTTGCCCCTAATTTGTGATTCTAAGTGAAATATGACTCTTAAGGAAAATCAATTGCAAATACGATATTTACACTTTTTGAGTGGCAAATTCGCCCCTAATTAGTATTTGGATGTGAAATATGACTCTTAAGGAAAATAAATTGCAAATACGATATTCACACTTTTTGAGTGGCAAATTCGCCCCTAATTAGTATTTGGATGTGAAATATGACTCTTAAGGAAAATAAATTGCAAATACAATATTCACACTTTTTGAGTGGCAAATTTGCCCCTAATTTGTATTTTGAAGTGAAATATGACTCTTAAGGAAAATAAATTGCAAATACGATATTCGCACTTTTTGAGTGGCAAATTCGCCCCTAATTAGTATTTGGATGTGAAATATGACTCTTAAGGAAAATAAATTGCTAATACGATATTCACACTTTTTGTGTGGCAAATTTGCCCATAATTTGTCATTCTAAGTGAAATATAACTCTTAAATAAAATAAATTGAAAATACGATATTCACAATTTTAGAGTGGCAAATTTGCCCCTAATTTGTGATTCTAAGTGAAATATGACTCTTAAGGAAAATAAATTGCAAAATTCGATATTCACACTTTTTGAGTGTCAAATTTGCCCCTAATTTGTATTTCGAAGTGAAATATGACTCTTAAGGAAAATAAATTGCAAATACGATATTCACACTTTTTGAGTGGCAAATTTGCCTCTAATTTGTGATTCTAAGTGAAATATAACTCTTAAGGAAAATAAATTGCAAATACGATATTCACACTTTTTGAGTGGCAAATTTGTCCCTAATTTGTGATTCTAAGTGAAATATGACTCTTAAGGAAAATAAATTGCAAATACGATATTCACACTTTTTGAGTGGCAAATTTGCCCCTAATTTGTGATTCTAAGTGAAATATGACTTTTAAGGAAATTAAATTGCAAATACGATATTCACACTTTTTGAGTGGCAAATTTGCCCCTAATTTGTGATTCTATGTGAAATATAACTCTTAAGGAAAATAAATTGCAAATACGATATTCACACTTTTTGAGTGGCAAATTTGCCCCTAATTTTTGATTCTAAGTTAAATATGACTTTTAAGGAAAATAAATTGCAAATACGATATTCACACTTTTTGAGTGGCAAATTTGCCCCTAATTTGTATTTCTAAGAGAAATATGACTCTTAAGGAAAATAAATTGCAAATACGATATTTACACTTTTTGAGTGACAAATTTGCCCCTAATTTGTATTTCTAAGTGAAATATGACTCTTAAGGAAAATAAATTGCAAATACGATATTCACACTTATTGATTGGCAAATTTGCCCAAATTTGTATTTCGAAGTGAAATATAATCTTAAGGAAAATAAGTTGCAAATACGATATTCACACTTTTTGAGTGGCAAATTCGCCCCTAATTTGTGATTCTAAGTGAAATATGACTCTTAAGGAAAATAAATTGCAAATACGATATTCACACTTTTTGAGTGGCAAATTCGCCCCTAATTTGTATTTTGAAGTGAAATATCTCTCTTAAGGAAAATAAATTGCTAATACGATATTCACACTTTTTGTGTGGCAAATTTGCCCATAATTTGTCATTCTAAGTGAAATATAACTCTTAAATAAAATAAATTGAAAATACGATATTCACAATTTTAGAGTGGCAAATTTGCCCCTAATTTGTGATTCTAAGTGAAATATGACTCTTAAGGAAAATAAATTGCAAATACGATATTCACACTTTTTGAGTGTCAAATTTGCCCCTAATTTGTATTTCGAAGTGAAATATGACTCTTAAGGAAAATAAATTGCAAATACGATATTCACACTTTTTGAGTGGCAAATTTGCCCCTAATTTGTGATTCTAAGTGAAATATAACTCTTAAGGAAAATAAATTGCAAATACGATATTCACACTTTTTGAGTGGCAAATTTGTCCCTAATTTGTGATTCTAAGTGAAATATGACTCTTAAGGAAAATAAATTGCAAATACAATATTCACACTTTTTGAGTGGCAAATTTGCCCCTAATTTGTGATTCTAAGTGAAATATGACTCTTAAGGAAAATAAATTGCAAATACGATATTCACACTTATTGATTGGCAAATTTGCCCAAATTTGTATTTCGAAGTGAAATATAATCTTAAGGAAAATAAGTTGCAAATACGATATTCACACTTTTTGAGTGGCAAATTCGCCCCTAATTTGTGATTCTAAGTGAAATATGACTCTTAAGGAAAATAAATTGCAAATACGATATTCACACTTTTTGAGTGGCAAATTTGCCCCTAATTTGTATTTTGAAGTGAAATATCACTATTAAGGAAAATAAATTGCAAATACGATATTCACACATTTTGAGTGGCAAATTCGCCCCTAGTTAGTATTTGGATGTGAAATATGACTCTTAAGGAAAATAAATTGCAAATACGATATTCAAACTTTTTGAGTGACAAATTTGCCCCTAATTTGTGATTCTAAGTGAAATACTACTCTTAAGGAAAATAAATTGCAAATACGATATTCACACTTTTTGAGTGGCAAATTTGCCCCTAATTTGTGATTCTAAGTGAAATATGACTCTTAAGGAAAATAAATTGCAAATACGATATTCACACTTTTTGAGTGGCAAATTTGCCCCTAATTTGTGATTCTAAGTGAAATATGACTCTTAAGGAAAATAAATTGCAAATACGATATTTACACTTTTTGAGTGGCAAATGCGCCCCTAATTAGTATTTGGATGTGAAATATGACTCTTAAGGAAAATAAATTGCAAATACGATATTCACACTTTTTGAGTGGCAAATTCGCCCCTAATTAGTATTTGGATGTGAAATATGACTCTTAAGGAAAATAAATTGCAAATACGATATTCACACTTTTTGAGTGGCAAATTTGCCCCTAATTTGTGATTCTAAGTGAAATATGACTCTTAAGGAAAATAAATTGCAAATACGATATTCACACTTTTTGAGTGGCAAATTTGCCCCTAATTTGTGATTCTATGTGAAATATAACTCTTAAGGAAAATAAATTGCAAATACGATATTCACACTTTTTGAGTGGCAAATTTGCCCCTAATTTTTGATTCTAAGTTAAATATTACTTTTAAGGAAAATAAATTGCAAATACGATATTCACACTTTTTGAGTGGCAAATTTGCCCCTAATTTGTATTTCTAAGAGAAATATGACTCTTAAGGAAAATAAATTGCAAATACGATATTTACACTTTTTGAGTGACAAATTTGCCCCTAATTTGTATTTCTAAGTGAAATATGACTCTTAAGGAAAATAAATTGCAAATACGATATTCACACTTTTTGAGTGGCAAATTTGCCCATAATTTGTGATTCTAAGTGAAATATGACTCTTAAGGAAAATAAATTGCAAATACGATATTCACACTTTTTGAGTGGCAAATTTGCCCCTAATTTGTATTTCTAAGTGAAATATGACTCTTAAGGAAAATAAATTGCAAATACGATATTCACACTTTTTGAGTGGCAAATTTGCCCCTAATTTGTATTTCTAAGTAAAATATGACTCTTAAAGAAAATAAATTGCAAATACGATATTCACACTTTTTGAGTGTCAAATTTGCCCCTAATTTGTATTTCGAAGTGAAATATGACTCTTAAGGAAAATAAATTGCAAATACGATATTCACACTTTTTGAGTGGCAAATTTGCCCCTAATTTGTGATTCTAAGTGAAATATAACTCTTAAGGAAAATAAATTGCAAATACGATATTCACACTTTTTGAGTGGCAAATTTGTCCCTAATTTGTGATTCTAAGTGAAATATGACTCTTAAGGAAAATAAATTGCAAATACAATATTCACACTTTTTGAGTGGCAAATTTGCCCCTAATTTGTGATTCTAAGTGAAATATGACTTTTAAGGAAATTAAATTGCAAATACGATATTCACACTTTTTGAGTGGCAAATTTGCCCCTAATTTGTGATTCTATGTGAAATATAACTCTTAAGGAAAATAAATTGCAAATACGATATTCACACTTTTTGAGTGGCAAATTTGCCCCTAATTTTTGATTCTAAGTTAAATATGACTTTTAAGGAAAATAAATTGCAAATACGATATTCACACTTTTTGAGTGGCAAATTTGCCCCTAATTTGTATTTCTAAGAGAAATATGACTCTTAAGGAAAATAAATTGCAAATACGATATTTACACTTTTTGAGTGACAAATTTGCCTCTAATTTGTATTTCTAAGTGAAATATGACTCTTAAGGAAAATAAATTGCAAATACGATATTCACACTTATTGATTGGCAAATTTGCCCAAATTTGTATTTCGAAGTGAAATATAATCTTAAGGAAAATAAGTTGCAAATACGATATTCACACTTTTTGAGTGGCAAATTCGCCCCTAATTTGTGATTCTAAGTGAAATATGACTCTTAAGGAAAATAAATTGCAAATACGATATTCACACTTTTTGAGTGGCAAATTTGCCCCTAATTTGTATTTTGAAGTGAAATATCACTATTAAGGAAAATAAATTGCAAATACGATATTCACACATTTTGAGTGGCAAATTCGCCCCTAGTTAGTATTTGGATGTGAAATATGACTCTTAAGGAAAATAAATTGCAAATACGATATTCAAACTTTTTGAGTGGCAAATTTGCCCCTAATTTGTGATTCTAAGTGAAATACTACTCTTAAGGAAAATAAATTGCAAATACGATATTCACACTTTTTGAGTGGCAAATTTGCCCCTAATTTGTGATTCTAAGTGAAATATGACTCTTAAGGAAAATAAATTGCAAATACGATATTCACACTTTTTGAGTGGCAAATTTGCCCCTAATTTGTGATTCTAAGTGAAATATGACTCTTAAGGAAAATAAATTGCAAATACGATATTTACACTTTTTGAGTGGCAAATGCGCCCCTAATTAGTATTTGAATGTGAAATATGACTTTTAAGGAAAATAAATTGCAAATACGATATTCACACTTTTTGAGTGGCAAATTCGCCCCTAATTAGTATTTGGATGTGAAATATGACTCTTAAGGAAAATAAATTGCAAATACGATATTCACACTTTTTGAGTGGCAAATTTGCCCCTAATTTGTGATTCTAAGTGAAATATGACTCTTAAGGAAAATAAATTGCAAATACGATATTCACACTTTTTGAGTGGCAAATTTGCCCCTAATTTGTGATTCTATGTGAAATATAACTCTTAAGGAAAATAAATTGCAAATACGATATTCACACTTTTTGAGTGGCAAATTTGCCCCTAATTTTTGATTCTAAGTTAAATATTACTTTTAAGGAAAATAAATTGCAAATACGATATTCACACTTTTTGAGTGGCAAATTTGCCCCTAATTTGTATTTCTAAGAGAAATATGACTCTTAAGGAAAATAAATTGCAAATACGATATTTACACTTTTTGAGTGACAAATTTGCCCCTAATTTGTATTTCTAAGTGAAATATGACTCTTAAGGAAAATAAATTGCAAATACGATATTCACACTTTTTGAGTGGCAAATTTGCCCATAATTTGTGATTCTAAGTGAAATATGACTCTTAAGGAAAATAAATTGCAAATACGATATTCACACTTTTTGAGTGGCAAATTTGCCCCTAATTTGTATTTCTAAGTGAAATATGACTCTTAAGGAAAATAAATTGCAAATACGATATTCACACTTTTTGAGTGGCAAATTTGCCCCTAATTTGTATTTCTAAGTAAAATATGACTCTTAAAGAAAATAAATTGCAAATACGATATTCACACTTTTTAAGTGGCAAATTTGTCCTAATTTGTATTTCGAAGTGAAATATACTCTTAAGGAAAATAAGTTGCAAATACGATATTCACACTTTTTGAGTGGCAAATTCGCCCCTAATTTGTGATTCTAAGTGAAATATGACTCTTAAGGAAAATAAATTGCAAATACGATATTCACACTTTTTGAGTGGAAAATTTGCCCCTAATTTGTATCTCGAAGTGAATTATAACTCTTAATGAAAATAAATTGCAAATACGATATTCACACTTTTTGAGTAGCAAATTCGCCCCTAATTTGTATTTCTAAGTAAAATATGACTCTTAAGGAAAATAAATTGCAAATACGATATTCACACTTTTTGAGTGGCAAATTTGCCCCTAATTTGTATTTTGAAGTGAAATATGACTCTTAAGGAAAATAAATTGCAAATACGATATTCACACTTTTTGAGTGGCAATTTTGCCCCTAATTTGTGATTCTAAGTGAAATATAACTCTTAAGGAAAATAAATTGCAAATACGATATTCACACTTTTTGACTGGCAAATTTGCCCCTAATTTATGATTCTAAGTGAAATATGACTTTTAAGGAAAATAAATTGCAAATACGATATTCACACTTTTTGAGTGGCAAATTTGCCCCTAATTTGTATTTCTAAGTGAAATATGACTTTTAAGGAAATTAAATTGCAAATACGATATTCACACTTTTTGAGTGGCAATTTTGCCCCTAATTTGTGATTCTAAGTGAAATATAACTCTTAAGGAAAATAAATTGCAAATACGATATTCACACTTTTTGACTGGCAAATTTGCCCCTAATTTATGATTCTAAGTTAAATATGACTTTTAAGGAAAATAAATTGCAAATACGATATTCACACTTTTTGAGTGGCAAATTTGCCCCTAATTTGTATTTCTAAGAGAAATATGACTCTTAAGGAAAATAAATTGCAAATACGATATTCACACTTTTTGAGTGACAAATTTGCCCCTAATTTGTATTTCTAAGTGAAATATGACTCTTAAAGAAAAATAAATTGCAAATACGATATTCACACTTATTGATTGGCAAATTTGCCCAAATTTGTATTTCGAAGTGAAATATAATCTTAAGGAAAATAAGTTGCAAATACGATATTCACACTTTTTGAGTGGCAAATTCGCCCCTAATTTGTGATTCTAAGTGAAATATGACTCTTAAGGAAAATAAATTGCAAATACGATATTCACACTTTTTGAGTGGCAAATTTGCCCCTAATTTGTATTTTGAAGTGAAATATCACTCTTAAGGAAAATAAATTGCAAATACGATATTCACACTTTTTGAGTGGCAAATTCGCCCATAGTTAGTATTTGGATGTGAAATATGACTCTTAAGGAAAATAAATTGCAAATACGATATTCAAACTTTTTGAGTGGCAAATTTGCCCCTAATTTGTGATTCTAAGTGAAATACTACTCTTAAGGAAAATAAATTGCAAATACGATATTCACACTTTTTGAGTGGCAAATTTGCCCCTAATTTTCGATTCTAAGTGAAATATGACTCTTAAGGAAAATAAATTGCAAATACGATATTCACACTTTTTGAGTGGCAAATTTGCCCCTAATTTGTGATTCTAAGTGAAATATGACTCTTAAGGAAAATCAATTGCAAATACGATATTTACACTTTTTGAGTGGCAAATTCGCCCCTAATTAGTATTTGGATGTGAAATATGACTCTTAAGGAAAATAAATTGCAAATACGATATTCACACTTTTTGAGTGGCAAATTCGCCCTAATTAGTATTTGGATGTGAAATATGACTCTTAAGGAAAATAAATTGCAAATACAATATTCACACTTTTTGAGTGGCAAATTTGCCCCTAATTTGTATTTTGAAGTGAAATATGACTCTTAAGGAAAATAAATTGCAAATACGATATTCGCACTTTTTGAGTGGCAAATTCGCCCCTAATTAGTATTTGGATGTGAAATATGACTCTTAAGGAAAATAAATTGCTAATACGATATTCACACTTTTTGTGTGGCAAATTTGCCCATAATTTGTCATTCTAAGTGAAATATAACTCTTAAATAAAATAAATTGAAAATACGATATTCACAATTTTAGAGTGGCAAATTTGCCCCTAATTTGTGATTCTAAGTGAAATATGACTCTTAAGGAAAATAAATTGCAAAATTCGATATTCACACTTTTTGAGTGTCAAATTTGCACCTAATTTGTATTTCGAAGTGAAATATGACTCTTAAGGAAAATAAATTGCAAATACGATATTCACACTTTTTGAGTGGCAAATTTGCCTCTAATTTGTGATTCTAAGTGAAATATAACTCTTAAGGAAAATAAATTGCAAATACGATATTCACACTTTTTGAGTGGCAAATTTGTCCCTAATTTGTGATTCTAAGTGAAATATGACTCTTAAGGAAAATAAATTGCAAATACGATATTCACACTTTTTGAGTGGCAAATTTGCCCCTAATTTGTGATTCTAAGTGAAATATGACTTTTAAGGAAATTAAATTGCAAATACGATATTCACACTTTTTGAGTGGCAAATTTGCCCCTAATTTGTGATTCTATGTGAAATATAACTCTTAAGGAAAATAAATTGCAAATACGATATTCACACTTTTTGAGTGGCAAATTTGCCCCTAATTTTTGATTCTAAGTTAAATATGACTTTTAAGGAAAATAAATTGCAAATACGATATTCACACTTTTTGAGTGGCAAATTTGCCCCTAATTTGTATTTCTAAGAGAAATATGACTCTTAAGGAAAATAAATTGCAAATACGATATTTACACTTTTTGAGTGACAAATTTGCCCCTAATTTGTATTTCTAAGTGAAATATGACTCTTAAGGAAAATAAATTGCAAATACGATATTCACACTTATTGATTGGCAAATTTGCCCAAATTTGTATTTCGAAGTGAAATATAATCTTAAGGAAAATAAGTTGCAAATACGATATTCACACTTTTTGAGTGGCAAATTCGCCCCTAATTTGTGATTCTAAGTGAAATATGACTCTTAAGGAAAATAAATTGCAAATACGATATTCACACTTTTTGAGTGGCAAATTTGCCCCTAATTTGTATTTTGAAGTGAAATATCACTCTTAAGGAAAATAAATTGCAAATACGATATTCACACTTTTTGAGTGGCAAATTCGCCCCTAGTTAGTATTTGGAAGTGAAATATGACTCTTAAGGAAAATAAATTGCAAATACGATATTCAAACTTTTTGAGTGGCAAATTTGCCCCTAATTTGTGATTCTAAGTGAAATACTACTCTTAAGGAAAATAAATTGCAAATACGATATTCACACTTTTTGAGTGGCAAATTTGCCCCTAATTTTCGATTCTAAGTGAAATATGACTCTTAAGGAAAATAAATTGCAAATACGATATTCACACTTTTTGAGTGGCAAATTTGCCCCTAATTTGTGATTCTAAGTGAAATATGACTCTTAAGGAAAATCAATTGCAAATACGATATTTACACTTTTTGAGTGGCAAATTCGCCCCTAATTAGTATTTGGATGTGAAATATGACTCTTAAGGAAATTAATTGCAAATACGATATTCAAACTTTTTGAGTGGCAAATTCGCCCCTAATTAGTATTTGGATGTGAAATATGACTCTTAAGGAAAATAAATTGCAAATACAATATTCACACTTTTTGAGTGGCAAATTTGCCCCTAATTTGTATTTTGAAGTGAAATATGACTCTTAAGGAAAATAAATTGCAAATACAATATTCACACTTTTTGAGTAGCAAATTCGCCCCTAATTAGTATTTGGATGTGAAATATGACTCTTAAGGAAAATAAATTGCTAATACGATATTCACACTTTTTGTGTGGCAAATTTGCCCATAATTTGTCATTCTAAGTGAAATATAACTCTTAAATAAAATAAATTGAAAATACGATATTCACAATTTTAGAGTGGCAAATTTGCCCCTAATTTGTGATTCTAAGTGAAATATGACTCTTAAGGAAAATAAATTGCAAATACGATATTCACACTTTTTGAGTGTCAAATTTGCCCATAATTTGTATTTCGAAGTGAAATATGACTCTTAAGGAAAATAAATTGCAAATACGATATTCACACTTTTTGAGTGGCAAATTTGCCCCTAATTTGTGATTCTAAGTGAAATATAACTCTTAAGGAAAATAAATTGCAAATACGATATTCACACTTTTTGAGTGGCAAATTTGTCCCTAATTTGTGATTCTAAGTGAAATATGACTCTTAAGGAAAATAAATTGCAAATACGATATTCACACTTTTTGAGTGGCAAATTTGCCCCTAATTTGTGATTCTAAGTGAAATATGACTTTTAAGGAAATTAAATTGCAAATACGATATTCACACTTTTTGAGTGGCAAATTTGCCCCTAATTTGTGATTCTATGTGAAATATAACTCTTAAGGAAAATAAATTGCAAATACCATATTCACACTTTTTGAGTGGCAAATTTGCCCCTAATTTTTGATTCTAAGTTAAATATGACTTTTAAGGAAAATAAATTGCAAATACGATATTCACACTTTTTGAGTGGCAAATTTGCCCCTAATTTGTATTTCTAAGAGAAATATGACTCTTAAGGAAAATAAATTGCAAATACGATATTTACACTTTTTGAGTGACAAATTTGCCCCTAATTTGTATTTCTAAGTGAAATATGACTCTTAAGGAAAATAAATTGCAAATACGATATTCACACTTATTGATTGGCAAATTTGCCCAAATTTGTATTTCGAAGTGAAATATAATCTTAAGGAAAGTAAGTTGCAAATACGATATTCACACTTTTTGAGTGGCAAATTTGCCCCTAATTTGTATTTTGAAGTGAAATATCACTATTAAGGAAAATAAATTGCAAATACGATATTCACACATTTTGAGTGGCAAATTCGCCCCTAGTTAGTATTTGGATGTGAAATATGACTCTTAAAGAAAATAAATTGCAAATACGATATTCAAACTTTTTGAGTGGCAAATTTGCCCCTAATTTGTGATTCTAAGTGAAATACTACTCTTAAGGAAAATAAATTGCAAATACGATATTCACACTTTTTAAGTGGCAAATTTGCCCCTAGTTTGTGATTCTAAGTGAAATATGACTCTTAAGGAAAATAAATTGCAAATACGATATTCACACTTTTTGAGTGGCAAATTTGCCCCTAATTTGTGATTCTAAGTGAAATATGACTCTTAAGGAAAATAAATTGCAAATACGATATTTACACTTTTTGAGTGGCAAATGCGCCCCTAATTAGTATTTGGATGTGAAATATGACTCTTAAGGAAAATAAATTGCAAATACGATATTCACACTTTTTGAGTGGCAAATTCGCCCCTAATTAGTATTTGGATGTGAAATATGACTCTTAAGGAAAATAAATTGCAAATACGATATTCACACTTTTTGAGTGGCAAATTTGCCCCTAATTTGTGATTCTAAGTGAAATATGACTCTTAAGGAAAATAAATTGCAAATACGATATTCACACTTTTTGAGTGGCAAATTTGCCCCTAATTTGTGATTCTATTTGAAATATAACTCTTAAGGAAAATAAATTGCAAATACGATATTCACACTTTTTGAGTGGCAAATTTGCCCCTAATTTTTGATTCTTAGTTAAATATGACTTTTAAGGAAAATAAATTGCAAATACGATATTCACACTTTTTGATTGGCAAATTTGCCCCTAATTTGTATTTCTAAGAGAAATATGACTCTTAAGGAAAATAAATTGCAAATACGATATTTACACTTTTTGAGTGACAAATTTGCCCCTAATTTGTATTTCTAAGTGAAATATGACTCTTAAGGAAAATAAATTGCAAATACGATATTCACACTTTTTGAGTGGCAAATTTGCCCATAATTTGTGATTCTAAGTGAAATATGACTCTTAAGAAAAATAAATTGCAAATACGATATTCACACTTTTTGAGTGGCAAATTTGCCCCTAATTTGTATTTCTAAGTGAAATATGACTCTTAAGGAAAATAAATTGCAAATACGATATTCACACTTTTTGAGTGGCAAATTTGCCCCTAATTTGTATTTCTAAGTAAAATATGACTCTTAAAGAAAATAAATTGCAAATACGATATTCACACTTTTTAAGTGGCAAATTTGTCCTAATTTGTATTTCGAAGTGAAATATACTCTTAAGGAAAATAAGTTGCAAATACGATATTCACACTTTTTGAGTGGCAAATTCGCCCCTAATTTGTGATTCTAAGTGAAATATGACTCTTAAGGAAAATAAATTGCAAATACGATATTCACACTTTTTGAGTGGAAAATTTGCCCCTAATTTGTATTTCGAAGTGAATTATAACTCTTAATGAAAATAAATTGCAAATACGATATTCACACTTTTTGAGTAGCAAATTCGCCCCTAATTTGTATTTCTAAGTGAAATATGACTCTTAAGGAAAATAAATTGCAAATACGATATTCACACTTTTTGAGTGGCAAATTTGCCCCTAATTTGTATTTTGAAGTGAAATATGACTCTTAAGGAAAATAAATTGCAAATACGATATTCACACTTTTTGAGTGGCAATTTTGCCCCTAATTTGTGATTCTAAGTGAAATATAACTCTTAAGGAAAATAAATTGCAAATACGATATTCACACTTTTTGACTGGCAAATTTGCCCCTAATTTATGATTCTAAGTTAAATATGACTTTTAAGGAAAATAAATTGCAAATACGATATTCACACTTTTTGAGTGGCAAATTTGCCCCTAATTTGTATTTCTAAGTGAAATATGACTTTTAAGGAAATTAAATTGGAAATACGATATTCACACTTTTTGAGTGGCAATTTTGCCCCTAATTTGTGATTCTAAGTGAAATATAACTCTTAAGGAAAATAAATTGCAAATACGATATTCACACTTTTTGACTGGCAATTTTGCCCCTAATTTATGATTCTAAGTTAAATATGACTTTTAAGGAAAATAAATTGCAAATACGATATTCACACTTTTAGAGTGGCAAATTTGCCCCTAATTTGTATTTCTAAAAGAAATATGACTCTTAAGGAAAATAAATTGCAAATACGATATTCACACTTTTTGAGTGACAAATTTGCCCCTAATTTGTATTTCTAAGTGAAATATGACTCTTAAGGAAAATAAATTGCAAATACGATATTCACACTTTTTGAGTGGCAAATTTGTCCCTAATTTGTGATTCTAAGTGAAATATGACTCTTAAGGAAAATAAATTGCAAATACGATATTCACACTTTTTGAGTGGCAAATTTGCCCCTAATTTGTGATTCTAAGTGAAATATGACTCTTAAGGAAAATAAATTGCAAATACGATATTCACACTTTTTGAGTGGCAAATTTGCCCCTAATTTGTGATTCTATTTGAAATATAACTCTTAAGGAAAATAAATTGCAAATACGATATTCACACTTTTTGAGTGGCAAATTTGCCCCTAATTTTTGATTCTTAGTTAAATATGACTTTTAAGGAAAATAAATTGCAAATACGATATTCACACTTTTTGATTGGCAAATTTGCCCCTAATTTGTATTTCTAAGAGAAATATGACTCTTAAGGAAAATAAATTGCAAATACGATATTTACACTTTTTGAGTGACAAATTTGCCCCTAATTTGTATTTCTAAGTGAAATATGACTCTTAAGGAAAATAAATTGCAAATACGATATTCACACTTTTTGAGTGGCAAATTTGCCCATAATTTGTGATTCTAAGTGAAATATGACTCTTAAGGAAAATAAAATGCAAATACGATATTCACACTTTTTGAGTGGCAAATTTGCCCCTAATTTGTATTTCTAAGTGAAATATGACTCTTAAGGAAAATAAATTGCAAATACGATATTCACACTTTTTGAGTGGCAAATTTGCCCCTAATTTGTATTTCTAAGTAAAATATGACTCTTAAAGAAAATAAATTGCAAATACGATATTCACACTTTTTAAGTGGCAAATTTGTCCTAATTTGTATTTCGAAGTGAAATATACTCTTAAGGAAAATAAGTTGCAAATACGATATTCACACTTTTTGAGAGGCAAATTCGCCCCTAATTTGTGATTCTAAGTGAAATATGACTCTTAAGGAAAATAAATTGCAAATACGATATTCACACTTTTTGAGTGGAAAATTTGCCCCTAATTTGTATTTCGAAGTGAATTATAACTCTTAATGAAAATAAATTGCAAATACGATATTCACACTTTTTGAGTAGCAAATTCGCCCCTAATTTGTATTTCTAAGTGAAATATGACTCTTAAGGAAAATAAATTGCAAATACGATATTCACACTTTTTGAGTGGCAAATTTGCCCCTAATTTGTATTTTGAAGTGAAATATGACTCTTAAGGAAAATAAATTGCAAATACGATATTCACACTTTTTGAGTGGCAATTTTGCCCCTAATTTGTGATTCTAAGTGAAATATAACTCTTAAGGAAAATAAATTGCAAATACGATATTCACACTTTTTGACTGGCAAATTTGCCCCTAATTTATGATTCTAAGTTAAATATGACTTTTAAGGAAAATAAATTGCAAATACGATATTCACACTTTTTGAGTGGCAAATTTGCCCCTAATTTGTATTTCTAAGTGAAATATGACTTTTAAGGAAATTAAATTGGAAATACGATATTCACACTTTTTGAGTGGCAATTTTGCCCCTAATTTGTGATTCTAAGTGAAATATAACTCTTAAGGAAAATAAATTGCAAATACGATATTCACACTTTTTGACTGGCAATTTTGCCCCTAATTTATGATTCTAAGTTAAATATGACTTTTAAGGAAAATAAATTGCAAATACGATATTCACACTTTTAGAGTGGCAAATTTGCCCCTAATTTGTATTTCTAAAAGAAATATGACTCTTAAGGAAAATAAATTGCAAATACGATATTCACACTTTTTGAGTGACAAATTTGCCCCTAATTTGTATTTCTAAGTGAAATATGACTCTTAAGGAAAATAAATTGCAAATACGATATTCACACTTATTGATTGGCAAATTTGCCCAAATTTGTATTTCGAAGTGAAATATAATCTTAAGGAAAATAAGTTGCAAATACGATATTCACACTTTTTGAGTGGCAAATTCGCCCCTAATTTGTGATTCTAAGTGAAATATGACTCTTAAGGAAAATAAATTGCAAATACGATATTCACACTTTTTAAGTGGCAAATTTGCCCCTAATTTGTATTTTGAAGTGAAATATCACTCTTAAGGAAAATAAATTGCAAATACGATATTCACACTTTTTGAGTGGCAAATTCGCCCCTAGTTAGTATTTGGATGTGAAATATGACTCTTAAGGAAAATAAATTGCAAATACGATATTCAAACTTTTTGAGTGGCAAATTTGCCCCTAATTTGTGATTCTAAGTGAAATACTACTCTTAAGGAAAATAAATTGCAAGTACGATATTCACACTTTTTGAGTGGCAAATTTGCCCCTAATTTTCAATTCTAAGTGAAATATGACTCTTAAGGAAAATAAATTGCAAATACGATATTCACACTTTTTGAGTGGCAAATTTGCCCCTAATTTGTGATTCTAAGTGAAATATGACTCTTAAGGAAAATCAATTGCAAATACGATATTTACACTTTTTGAGTGGCAAATTCGCCCCTAATTAGTATTTGGATGTGAAATATGACTCTTAAGGAAAATAAATTGCAAATACGATAGTCACACTTTTTGAGTGGCAAATTCGCCCCTAATTAGTATTTGGATGTGAAATATGACTCTTAAGGAAAATAAATTGCAAATACGATATTCACACTTTTTGAGTGGCAAATTTGCCCCTAATTTGTATTTCGAAGTGAAATGTAACTCTTAATGAAAATAAATTGCAAATACGATATTCACACTTTCTGAGTAGCAAATTTGCCCCTAATTTGTATTTTTAAGTGAAATATGACTCTTAAGGAAAATAAATTGCAAATACGATATTCACACTTTTTGTGTGGCAAATTTGCCCCTAATTTGTGATTCTAAGTGAAATACTACTCTTAAGGAAATAAATTACAAATACGATATTCACACCTTCTTAGTGGCAAATTTGCCCCTAATTTGTGATTCTAAGTGAAATATGACTCTTAAGGAAAATAAATTGCATATACGATATTCACACTTTTTCAGTGGCAAATTTGCCCCTAATTTGTGATTCTAAGTGAAATACTACTCTTAAGGAAATAAATTACAAATACGATATTCACACTTTTTGAGTGGCAAATTTGCCCCTAATTTGTGATTCTAAGTGAAATATGACTTTTAAGGAAAATAAATTGCAAATACGATATTCACACTTTTTGAGTGGCAAATTTGACCCTAATTTGTGATTTTAAGTGAAATATGACTCATAAGGAAAATAAATTGCAAATACGATATTCAAACTTTTTTAGTGGAAAATTTGCCCCTAATTTGTGATTCTAAGTGAAATATGACTCTTAAGGAAAATAAATTGAAAATACGATATTCACACTTTTTGAGTGGCAAATTCGCCCCTAATTAGTATTTGGATGTGAAATATGACTCTTAAGGAAAATAAATTGCAAATACGATATTCACACTTTTTGAGTGGCAAATTCGCCCCTAATTAGTATTTGGATGTGAAATATGACTCTTAAGGAAAATAAATTGCAAATACGATATTCACACTTTTTGAGTGGCAAATTTGCCCCTAATTTGTATTTCGAAGTGAAATGTAACTCTTAATGAAAATAAATTGCAAATACGATATTCACACTTTTTAGTAGCAAATTTGTCCCTAATTTGTATTTCTAAGTGAAATATGACTCTTAAGGAAAATAAATTGCAAATACGATATTCACACTTTTTGAGTGGCAAATTTGACCCTAATTTGTGATTTTAAGTGAAATACTACTCTTAAGGAAAATAAATTACAAATACGATATTCACACTTTTTGAGTGGCAAATTTGCCCCTAATTTGTGATTCTAAGTGAAAATATAACTCTTAAGGAAAATAAATTGCAAATACGATATTCACACTTTTTGAGTGGCAAATTTGCCCCTAATTTGTGATTCTAAGTGAAATACTACTCTTAAGGAAATAAATTACAAATACGATATTCACACTTTTTGAGTGGCAAATTTGCCCCTAATTTGTGATTCTAAGTGAAATATGACTCTTAAGGAAAATAAATTGCAAATACGATATTCACACTTTTTGAGTGGCAAATTTGCCCCTAATTTGTATTTCGAAGTGAAATGTAACTCTTAAGGAAAATAAATTGCAAATACGATATTCACACTTTTTGAGTGGCAAATTTGCCCCTAATTTGTATTTTGAAGTGAAATATGACTCTTAAGGAAAATAAATTGCAAATACGATATTCACACTTTTTGAGTAGCAAATTCGCCCCTAATTAGTATTTGGATGTGAAATATGACTCTTAAGGAAAATAAATTGCAAATACGATATTCACACTTTTTGAGTGGCAAATTTGCCCCTAATTTGTATTTTGAAGTGAAATATGACTCTTAAGGAAAATAAATTGCAAATACGATATTCACACTTTTTGAGTGGCAATTTTGCCCCTAATTTGTGATTCTAAGTGAAATATAACTCTTAAGGAAAATAAATTGCAAATACGATATTCACACTTTTTGACTGGCAAATTTGCCCCTAATTTATGATTCTAAGTTAAATATGACTTTTAAGGAAAATAAATTGCAAATACGATATTCACACTTTTTGAGTGGCAAATTTGCCCCTAATTTGTATTTCTAAGTGAAATATGACTTTTAAGGAAATTAAATTGGAAATACAATATTCACACTTTTTGAGTGGCAATTTTGCCCCTAATTTGTGATTCTAAGTGAAATATAACTCTTAAGGAAAATAAATTGCAAATACGATATTCACACTTTTTGACTGGCAATTTTGCCCCTAATTTATGATTCTAAGTTAAATATGACTTTTAAGGAAAATAAATTGCAAATACGATATTCACACTTTTAGAGTGGCAAATTTGCCCCTAATTTGTATTTCTAAAAGAAATATGACTCTTAAGGAAAATAAATTGCAAATACGATATTCACACTTTTTGAGTGACAAATTTGCCCCTAATTTGTATTTCTAAGTGAAATATGACTCTTAAGGAAAATAAATTGCAAATACGATATTCACACTTTTTGAGTGGCAAATTTGTCCCTAATTTGTGATTCTAAGTGAAATATGACTCTTAAGGAAAATAAATTGCAAATACGATATTCACACTTTTTGAGTGGCAAATTTGCCCCTAATTTGTGATTCTAAGTGAAATATGACTCTTAAGGAAAATAAATTGCAAATACGATATTCACACTTTTTGAGTGGCAAATTTGCCCCTAATTTGTGATTCTATTTGAAATATAACTCTTAAGGAAAATAAATTGCAAATACGATATTCACACTTTTTGAGTGGCAAATTTGCCCCTAATTTTTGATTCTTAGTTAAATATGACTTTTAAGGAAAATAAATTGCAAATACGATATTCACACTTTTTGATTGGCAAATTTGCCCCTAATTTGTATTTCTAAGAGAAATATGACTCTTAAGGAAAATAAATTGCAAATACGATATTTACACTTTTTGAGTGACAAATTTGCCCCTAATTTGTATTTCTAAGTGAAATATGACTCTTAAGGAAAATAAATTGCAAATACGATATTCACACTTTTTGAGTGGCAAATTTGCCCATAATTTGTGATTCTAAGTGAAATATGACTCTTAAGGAAAATAAAATGCAAATACGATATTCACACTTTTTGAGTGGCAAATTTGCCCCTAATTTGTATTTCTAAGTGAAATATGACTCTTAAGGAAAATAAATTGCAAATACGATATTCACACTTTTTGAGTGGCAAATTTGCCCCTAATTTGTATTTCTAAGTAAAATATGACTCTTAAAGAAAATAAATTGCAAATACGATATTCACACTTTTTAAGTGGCAAATTTGTCCTAATTTGTATTTCGAAGTGAAATATACTCTTAAGGAAAATAAGTTGCAAATACGATATTCACACTTTTTGAGAGGCAAATTCGCCCCTAATTTGTGATTCTAAGTGAAATATGACTCTTAAGGAAAATAAATTGCAAATACGATATTCACACTTTTTGAGTGGAAAATTTGCCCCTAATTTGTATTTCGAAGTGAATTATAACTCTTAATGAAAATAAATTGCAAATACGATATTCACACTTTTTGAGTAGCAAATTCGCCCCTAATTTGTATTTCTAAGTGAAATATGACTCTTAAGGAAAATAAATTGCAAATACGATATTCACACTTTTTGAGTGGCAAATTTGCCCCTAATTTGTATTTTGAAGTGAAATATGACTCTTAAGGAAAATAAATTGCAAATACGATATTCACACTTTTTGAGTGGCAATTTTGCCCCTAATTTGTGATTCTAAGTGAAATATAACTCTTAAGGAAAATAAATTGCAAATACGATATTCACACTTTTTGACTGGCAAATTTGCCCCTAATTTATGATTCTAAGTTAAATATGACTTTTAAGGAAAATAAATTGCAAATACGATATTCACACTTTTTGAGTGGCAAATTTGCCCCTAATTTGTATTTCTAAGTGAAATATGACTTTTAAGGAAATTAAATTGGAAATACGATATTCACACTTTTTGAGTGGCAATTTTGCCCCTAATTTGTGATTCTAAGTGAAATATAACTCTTAAGGAAAATAAATTGCAAATACGATATTCACACTTTTTGACTGGCAATTTTGCCCCTAATTTATGATTCTAAGTTAAATATGACTTTTAAGGAAAATAAATTGCAAATACGATATTCACACTTTTAGAGTGGCAAATTTGCCCCTAATTTGTATTTCTAAAAGAAATATGACTCTTAAGGAAAATAAATTGCAAATACGATATTCACACTTTTTGAGTGACAAATTTGCCCCTAATTTGTATTTCTAAGTGAAATATGACTCTTAAGGAAAATAAATTGCAAATACGATATTCACACTTATTGATTGGCAAATTTGCCCAAATTTGTATTTCGAAGTGAAATATAATCTTAAGGAAAATAAGTTGCAAATACGATATTCACACTTTTTGAGTGGCAAATTCGCCCCTAATTTGTGATTCTAAGTGAAATATGACTCTTAAGGAAAATAAATTGCAAATACGATATTCACACTTTTTAAGTGGCAAATTTGCCCCTAATTTGTATTTTGAAGTGAAATATCACTCTTAAGGAAAATAAATTGCAAATACGATATTCACACTTTTTGAGTGGCAAATTCGCCCCTAGTTAGTATTTGGATGTGAAATATGACTCTTAAGGAAAATAAATTGCAAATACGATATTCAAACTTTTTGAGTGGCAAATTTGCCCCTAATTTGTGATTCTAAGTGAAATACTACTCTTAAGGAAAATAAATTGCAAGTACGATATTCACACTTTTTGAGTGGCAAATTTGCCCCTAATTTTCAATTCTAAGTGAAATATGACTCTTAAGGAAAATAAATTGCAAATACGATATTCACACTTTTTGAGTGGCAAATTTGCCCCTAATTTGTGATTCTAAGTGAAATATGACTCTTAAGGAAAATCAATTGCAAATACGATATTTACACTTTTTGAGTGGCAAATTCGCCCCTAATTAGTATTTGGATGTGAAATATGACTCTTAAGGAAAATAAATTGCAAATACGATAGTCACACTTTTTGAGTGGCAAATTCGCCCCTAATTAGTATTTGGATGTGAAATATGACTCTTAAGGAAAATAAATTGCAAATACGATATTCACACTTTTTGAGTGGCAAATTTGCCCCTAATTTGTATTTCGAAGTGAAATGTAACTCTTAATGAAAATAAATTGCAAATACGATATTCACACTTTCTGAGTAGCAAATTTGCCCCTAATTTGTATATTTATAAGTGAAATATGACTCTTAAGGAAAATAAATTGCAAATACGATATTCACACTTTTTGTGTGGCAAATTTGCCCCTAATTTGTGATTCTAAGTGAAATACTACTCTTAAGGAAATAAATTACAAATACGATATTCACACCTTCTTAGTGGCAAATTTGCCCCTAATTTGTGATTCTAAGTGAAATATGACTCTTAAGGAAAATAAATTGCATATACGATATTCACACTTTTTCAGTGGCAAATTTGCCCCTAATTTGTGATTCTAAGTGAAATACTACTCTTAAGGAAATAAATTACAAATACGATATTCACACTTTTTGAGTGGCAAATTTGCCCCTAATTTGTGATTCTAAGTGAAATATGACTTTTAAGGAAAATAAATTGCAAATACGATATTCACACTTTTTGAGTGGCAAATTTGACCCTAATTTGTGATTTTAAGTGAAATATGACTCATAAGGAAAATAAATTGCAAATACGATATTCAAACTTTTTTAGTGGAAAATTTGCCCCTAATTTGTGATTCTAAGTGAAATATGACTCTTAAGGAAAATAAATTGAAAATACGATATTCACACTTTTTGAGTGGCAAATTCGCCCCTAATTAGTATTTGGATGTGAAATATGACTCTTAAGGAAAATAAATTGCAAATACGATATTCACACTTTTTGAGTGGCAAATTCGCCCCTAATTAGTATTTGGATGTGAAATATGACTCTTAAGGAAAATAAATTGCAAATACGATATTCACACTTTTTGAGTGGCAAATTTGCCCCTAATTTGTATTTCGAAGTGAAATGTAACTCTTAATGAAAATAAATTGCAAATACGATATTCACACTTTTTAGTAGCAAATTTGTCCCTAATTTGTATTTCTAAGTGAAATATGACTCTTAAGGAAAATAAATTGCAAATACGATATTCACACTTTTTGAGTGGCAAATTTGACCCTAATTTGTGATTTTAAGTGAAATACTACTCTTAAGGAAAATAAATTACAAATACGATATTCACACTTTTTGAGTGGCAAATTTGCCCCTAATTTGTGATTCTAAGTGAAAATATAACTCTTAAGGAAAATAAATTGCAAATACGATATTCACACTTTTTGAGTGGCAAATTTGCCCCTAATTTGTGATTCTAAGTGAAATACTACTCTTAAGGAAATAAATTACAAATACGATATTCACACTTTTTGAGTGGCAAATTTGCCCCTAATTTGTGATTCTAAGTGAAATATGACTCTTAAGGAAAATAAATTGCAAATACGATATTCACACTTTTTGAGTGGCAAATTTGCCCCTAATTTGTATTTCGAAGTGAAATGTAACTCTTAAGGAAAATAAATTGCAAATACGATATTCACACTTTTTGAGTGGCAAATTTGCCCCTAATTTGTATTTTGAAGTGAAATATGACTCTTAAGGAAAATAAATTGCAAATACGATATTCACACTTTTTGAGTGGCAAATTCGCCCCTAGTTAATATTTGGATGTGAAATATGACTCTTAAGGAAAATAAATTGCAAAATACGATATTCACACTTTTTGAGTGGAAAATTTGCCCCTATTTGTGATTCTAAGTGAAATATGACTCTTAAGGAAAATAAATTGTAAATACGATATTCACACTTTTTGAGTGGCAAATTCGCCCCTAATTAGTATTTGGATGTGAAATATGACTCTTAAGGAAAATAAATTGCAAATACGATAGTCACACTTTTTGAGTGGCAAATTCGCCCCTAATTAGTATTTGGATGTGAAATATGACTCTTAAGGAAAATAAATTGCAAATACGATATTCACACTTTTTGAGTGGCAAATTTGCCCCTAATTTGTATTTCGAAGGGAAATGTAACTCTTAATGAAAATAAATTGCAAATACGATATTCACACTTTTTAGTAGCAAATTTGCCCCTAATTTGTATTTCTAAGTGAAATATGACTCTTAAGGAAAATAAATTGCAAATACGATATTCACACTTTTTGAGTGGCAAATTTGACCCTAATTTGTGATTTTAAGTGAAATACTACTCTTAAGGAAAATAAATTGCAAATACGATATTCACACTTTTTGAGTGGCAAATTTGCCCCTAATTTGTGATTCTAAGTGAAATATAACTCTTAAGGAAAATAAATTGCAAATACGATATTCACACTTTTTGAGTGGCAAATTTGCCCCTAATTTGTGATTCTAAGTGAAATACTACTCTTAAGGAAATAAATTACAAATACGATATTCACAATTTTTGAGTGGCAAATTTGCCCCAAATTTGTGATTCTAAGTGAAATATGACTCTTAAGGAAAATAAATTGCAAATACGATATTCACACTTTTTGAGTGGCAAATTTGCCCCTAATTTGTATTTCGAAGTGAAA
The DNA here is from genome assembly GCA_949592205.1 of Helichrysum umbraculigerum. Lineage (NCBI taxonomy): Eukaryota > Viridiplantae > Streptophyta > Magnoliopsida > Asterales > Asteraceae > Helichrysum > Helichrysum umbraculigerum. The sequence goes on along the minus strand of CATIUR010000003.1, from coordinate 112,271,212 downwards.
TGTAACTCTTAAGGAAAATAAATTGCAAATACGATATTCACACTTTTTGAGTGGCAAATTTGCCCCTAATTTGTATTTTGAAGTGAAATATGACTCTTAAGGAAAATAAATTGCAAATACGATATTCACACTTTTTGAGTGGCAAATTCGCCCCTAGTTAGTATTTGGATGTGAAATATGACTCTTAAGGAAAATAAATTGCAAATACGATATTCACACTTTTTGAGTGGAAAATTTGCCCCTAATTTGTGATTCTAAGTGAAATATGACTCTTAAGGAAAATAAATTGCAAATACGATATTCACACTTTTTGAGTGGCAAATTCGCCCCTAATTAGTATTTGGATGTGAAATATGACTCTTAAGGAAAATAAATTGCAAATACGATAGTCACACTTTTTGAGTGGCAAATTCGCCCCTAATTAGTATTTGGATGTGAAATATGACTCTTAAGGAAAATAAATTGCAAATACGATATTCACACTTTTTGAGTGGCAAATTTGCCCCTAATTTGTATTTCGAAGTGAAATGTAACTCTTAATGAAAATAAATTGCAAATACGATATTCACACTTTTTAGTAGCAAATTTGCCCCTAATTTGTATTTCTAAGTGAAATATGACTCTTAAGGAAAATAAATTGCAAATACGATATTCACACTTTTTGAGTGGCAAATTTGACCCTAATTTGTGATTTTAAGTGAAATACAACTCTTAAGGAAATTAAATTGCAAATACGATATTCACACTTTTTGAGTGGCAAATTTGCCCCTAATTTGTGATTCTAAGTGAAATATAACTCTTAAGGAAAATAAATTGCAAATACGATATTCACACTTTTTGAGTTGCAAATTTACCCCTAATTTTTGATTCTAAGTTAAATATGACTCTTAAGGAAAATAAATTGCAAATACGATATTCACACTTTTTGAGTGGCAAATTTGCCCCTAATTGGTATTTCTAAGAGAAATATAACTCTTAAGGAAAATAAATTGCAAATACGATATTCACACTTTTTCAGTGGCAAATTTGCCCTAATTTGTATTTCGAAGTGAAATATGACTCTTAAGGAAAATAAATTGCAAATACGATATTCACACTTTTTGAGTGGCAAATTCGCCCCTAATTAGTATTTGGATGTGAAATATGACTCTTAAGGAAAATAAATTGCAAATACGATATTCACACTTTTTGAGTGGCAAATTCGCCCCTAATTAGTATTTGGATGTGAAATATGACTCTTAAGGAAAATAAATTGCAAATACGATATTCACACTTTTTGAGTGGCAAATTCGCCCCTAATTAGTATTTGGATGTGAAATATGACTCTTAAGGAAAATAAATTGAAAATACGATATTCACACTTTTTGAGTGGCAAATTTGCCCTAATTTGTTTTTCGAAGTGAAATGTAACTCTTAATGAAAATAAATTGCAAATACGATATTCACACTTTCTGAGTAGCAAATTTGCCCCTAATTTGTATTTCTAAGTGAAATATGACTCTTAAGGAAAATAAATTGCAAATACGATATTCACACTTTTTGTGTGGCAAATTTGCCCCTAATTTGTGATTCTAAGTGAAATACTACTCTTAAGGAAATAAATTACAAATACCATATTCACACCTTTTTAGTGGCAAATTTGCCCCTAATTTGTGATTCTAAGTGAAATATGACTCTTAAGGAAAATAAATTGCATATACGATATTCACACTTTTTCAGTGGCAAATTTGCCCCTAATTTATATTTCGAAATGAAATATGACTTTTAAGAAAAATAAATTGCAAATACGATATTCACACTTTTTGAGTGGCAAATTTGACCCTAATTTGTGATTTTAAGTGAAATATGACTCCTAAGGAAAATAAATTGCAAATACGATATTCACACTTTTTGAGTGGAAAATTTGCCCCTAATTTGTGATTTTAATGAAATATGACTCTTAAGGAAAATAAATTGCAAATACGATATTCACACTTTTTGAGTGGCAAATTCGCCCCTAATTAGTATTTGGATGTGAAATATGACTCTTAAGAAAAATAAATTGCAAATACGATATTCACACTTTTTGAGTGGCAAATTCGCCCCTAATTAGTATTTGGATGTGAAATATGACTCTTAAGGAAAATAAATTGCAAATACGATATTCACACTTTTTGAGTGGCAAATTAGCCCCTAATTTGTATTTCGAAGTGAAATGTAACTCTTAATTAAAATAAATTGCAAATACGATATTCACACTTTTTAGTAGCAAATTTGCCCCTAATTTGTATTTCTAAGTGAAATATGACTCTTAAGGAAAATAAATTGCAAATACGATATTCACACTTTTTGAGTGGCAAATTTGACCCTAATTTGTGATTTTAAGTGAAATACTACTCTTAAGGAAAATAAATTGCAAATACGATATTCACACTTTTTGAGTGGCAAATTTGCCCCTAATTTGTGATTCTAAGTAAAATATAACTCTTAAGGAAAATAAATTGCAAATACGATATTCACACTTTTTGAGTGGCAAATTTGCCCCTAATTTGTGATTCTAAGTGAAATACTACTCTTAAGGAAATAAATTACAAATACGATATTCACACTTTTTGAGTGGCAAATTTGCCCCTAATTTGTGATTCTAAGTGAAATATGACTCTTAAGGAAAATAAATTGCAAATACGATATTCACACTTTTTGAGTGGCAAATTTGCCCCTAATTTGCATTTCGAAGTGAAATGTAACTCTTAAGGAAAATAAATTGCAAATACGATATTCACACTTTTTGAGTGGCAAATTTGCCCCTAATTTGTATTTTGAAGTGAAATATGACTCTTGAGGAAAATAAATTGCAAATACGATATTCACACTTTTTGAGTGACAAATTCGCCCCTAGTTAGTATTTCGATGTGAAATATGACTCTTAAGGAAAATAAATTGCAAATACGATATTCACACTTTTTGAGTGGAAAATTTGCCCCTAATTTGTGATTCTAAGTGAAATATGACTCTTAAGGAAAATAAATTGCAAATAGGATATTCACACTTTTTGAGTGGCAAATTCGCCCCTAATTAGTATTTGGATGTGAATTATGACTCTTAAGGAAAATAAATTGCAAATACGATAGTCACACTTTTTGAGTGGCAAATTCGCCCCTAATTAGTATTTGAATGTGAAATATGACTCTTAAGGAAAATAAATTGCAAATACGATATTCACACTTTTTGAGTGGCAAATTTGCCCCTAATTTGTATTTCGAAGTGAAATGTAACTCTTAATGAAAATAAATTGCAAATACGATATTCACACTTTTTAGTAGCAAATTTGCCCCTAATTTGTATTTCTAAGTGAAATATGACTCTTAAGGAAAATAAATTGCAAATACGATATTCACACTTTTTGAGTGGCAAATTTGACCCGAATTTGTGATTCTAAGTGAAATACTACTCTTAAGGAAAATAAATTGCAAATACGATATTCACACTTTTTGAGTGGCAAATTTGCCCCTAATTTGTATTTCGAAGTGAATTATAACTCTTAAGGAAAATAAATTGCAAATACGATATTCACACTTTTTGAGTGGCAAATTCCCCCCTAATTAGTATTTGGATGTGAAATATGACTCTTAAGGAAAATAAATTGCAAATACGATATTCACACTTTTTGAGTGGCAAATTTGCCCCTAATTTATGATTCTATGTGAAATACTACTCTTAAGGAAAATAAATAGCAAATACGATATTCACACTTTTTGAGTGACAAATTTGCCCCTAATTTGTATTTCTAAGTGAAATATGACTCTTAAGGAAAATAAATTGCAAATACGATATTCACACTTTTTGATTGGCAAATTTGCCCAAATTTGTATTTCGAAGTGAAATATAATCTTAATGAAAATAAGTTGCAAATACGATATTCATACTTTTTGAGTGGCAAATTCGCCCCTAATTTGTTATTCTAAGTGAAATATGACTCTTAAGGAAAATAAATTGCAAATACGATATTCACCCTTTTTGAGTGGCAAATTTGCCCCTAATTTGTATTTTGAAGTGAAATATGACTCTTAAGGAAAATAAATTGCAAATACGATATTCACACTTTTTGAGTGGCAAATTCGCCCCTAGTTAGTATTTGGATGTGAAATATGACTCTTAAGGAAAATAAATTGCAAATACGATATTCAAACTTTTTTAGTGGCAAATTTGCCCCTAATTTGTGATTCTAAGTGAAATACTACTCTTAAGGAAAATAAATTGCAAATACGATATTCACACTTTTTGAGTGGCAAATTTGCCCCTAATTTGTATTTCGAAGTGAAATGTAACTCTTAATGAAAATAAATTGCAAATACGATATTCACACTTTTTAGTAGCAAATTTGCCCCTAATTTGTGATTCTAAGTGAAATATGACTCTTAAGGAAAATAAATTGCAAATACGATATTCACACTTTTTGAGTAGCAAATTTGCACCTAATTTGTATTTCTAAGTGAAATATGACTCTTAAGGAAAATAAATTGCAAATACGATATTCACACTTTTTGTGTGGCAAATTTGCCCCTAATTTGTGATTCTAAGTGAAATACTACTCTTAAGGAAATAAATTACAAATACGGTATTCACACCTTTTTAGTGGCAAATTTGCCCTAATTTGTGATTCTAAGTGAAATATGACTCTTAAGGAAAATAAATTGCATATACGATATTCACACTTTTTCAGTGGCAAATTTGCCCCTAATTTTTGATTCTAAGTTAAATATGACTCTTAAGGAAAATAAATTGCAAATACGATATTCACACTTTTTGAGTGGCAAATTTGCCCTTAATTTGTATTTCTAAGAGAAATATGACTCTTAAAGAAAATAAATTGCAAATACGATATTCACACTTTTTGAGTGGCAAATTCGCCCCTAATTATTATTTGGATGTGAAATATGACTCTTAAGGAAAACAAATTGCAAATACGATATTCACACTTTTTGAGTGGTAAATTTGCCCCTAATTTGTATTTCGAAGTGAAATGTAACTCTTAATGAAAATAAATTGCAAATACGATATTCACACTTTTTTAGTAGCAAATTTGCACCTAATTTGTATTTCGAAGTGAAATATGACTCTTAAGGAAAATAAATTACAAATACGATATTCACACTTTTTGAGTGACAAATTTGCCCCTAATTTGTATTTTAAGTGAAATATGACTCTTAAGGAAAATAAATTGCAAATACGATATTCACACTTTTTGATTGGCAAATTTGCCCAAATTTGTATTTCGAAGTGAAATATAATCTTAATGAAAACAAGTTGCAAATACGATATTCACACTTTTTGAGTGGCAAATTCGCCCCTAATTTGTGATTCTAAGTGAAATATGACTCTTAAGGAAAATAAATTGCAAATACGATATTCACACTTTTTGAGCGGCAAATTTGCCCTAATTTGTTATTCTAAGTGAAATATAACTCTTAAGGAAAATAAATTGCAAATACGATATTAACACTTTTTGAGTGGCAAATTTGCCCCTAATTTGTGATTCTAAGTTAAATATGACTCCTAAGGAAAATAAATTGCAAATACGATATTCACACTTTTTGAGAGGCAAATTTGCCCTAATTTGTATTTCTAAGTGAAATATGACTCTTAAGGAAAATAAATTGCAAATACGATATTCACACTTTTTGAGTGACAAATTTGCCCCTAATTTGTATTTCTAAGTGAAATATGACTCTTAAGGAAAATAAATTGCAAATACGATATTCACACTTTTTGATTGGCAAATTTGCCCAAATTTGTATTTCGAAGTGAAATATAATCTTAATGAAAATAAGTTGCAAATACGATATTCACACTTTTTTAGTGGCAAATTCGCCCCTAATTTGTGATTCTAAGTGAAATATGACTCTTAAGGAAAATAAATTGCAAATACGATATTCACACTTTTTGATTGGCAAATTTGCCCAAATTTGTATTTCGAAGTGAAATATAATCTTAATGAAAATAAGTTGCAAATACGATATTCACACTTTTTGAGTGGCAAATTCGCCCCTAATTTGTGATTCTAAGTGAAATATGACTCTTAAGGAAAATAAATTGCAAATACGATATTCACCCTTTTTGAGTGGCAAATTTGCCCCTAATTTGTATTTTGAAGTGAAATATGACTCTTAAGGAAAATAAATTGCAAATACGATATTCACACTTTTTGAGTGGCAAATTCGCCCCTAGTTAGTATTTGGATGTGAAATATGACTCTTAAGGAAAATAAATTGCAAATACGATATTCAAACTTTTTTAGTGGCAAATTTGCCCCTAATTTGTGATTCTAAGTGAAATACTACTCTTAAGGAAAATAAATTGCAAATACGATATTCACACTTTTTGAGTGGCAAATTTGCCCCTAATTTGTGATTCTAAGTGAAATATGACTCTTAAGGAAAATAAATTGCAAATACGATATTCACACTTTTTGAGTGGCAAATTTGCCCCTAATTTGTGATTCTAAGTGAAATATGAATCTTAAGGAAAATAAATTGCAAATACGATATTTACACTTTTTGAGTGGCAAATTCGCCCCTAATTAGTATTTGGATGTGAAATATGACTCTTAAGGAAAATAAATTGCAAATACGATATTCACACTTTTTGAGTGGCAAATTCGCCCCTAATTAGTATTTTGGATGTGAAATATGACTCTTAAGGAAAATAAATTGCAAATACGATATTCACACTTTTTGAGTGACAAATTTGCCCCTAATTTGTATTTCTAAGTGAAATATGACTCTTAAGGAAAATAAATTGCAAATACGATATTCACACTTTTTGATTGGCAAATTTGCCCAAATTTGTATTTCGAAGTGAAATATAATCTTAATGAAAATAAGTTGCAAATACGATATTCACACCTTTTGAGTGGCAAATTCGCCCCTAATTTGTGATTCTAAGTGAAATATGACTCTTAAGGAAAATAAATTGCAAATACGATATTCACACTTTTTGAGCGGCAAATTTGCCCTAATTTGTTATTCTAAGTGAAATATAACTCTTAAGGAAAATAAATTGCAAATACGATATTAACACTTTTTGAGTGGCAAATTTGCCCCTAATTTGTGATTCTACGTTAAATATGACTCCTAAGGAAAATAAATTGCAAATACGATATTCCCACTTTTTGAGAGGCAAATTTGCCCTAATTTGTATTTCTAAGTGAAATATGACTCTTAAGGAAAATAAATTGCAAATACGATATTCACACTTTTTGAGTGACAAATTTGCCCCTAATTTGTATTTCTAAGTGAAATATGACTCTTAAGGAAAATAAATTGCAAATACGATATTCACACTTTTTGATTGGCAAATTTGCCCAAATTTGTATTTCGAAGTGAAATATAATCTTAATGAAAATAAGTTGCAAATACGATATTCACACTTTTTGAGTGGCAAATTCGCCCCTAATTTGTGATTCTAAGTGAAATATGACTCTTAAGGAAAATAAATTGTAAATACGATATTCACCCTTTTTGAGTGGCAAATTTGCCCCTAATTTGTATTTTGAAGTGAAATATGACTCTTAAGGAAAATAAATTGCAAATACGATATTCACACTTTTTGAGTGGCAAATTCGCCCCTAGTTAGTATTTGGATGTGAAATATGACTCTTAAGGAAAATAAATTGCAAATACGATATTCAAACTTTTTTAGTGGCAAATTTGCCCCTAATTTGTTATTCTAAGTGAAATACACCTCTTAAGGAAAATAAATTGCAAATACGATATTCACACTTTTTGAGTGGCAAATTCGCCCCTAATTTGTGATTCTAAGTGAAATATGACTCTTAAGGAAAATAAATTGCAAATACGATATTCACACTTTTTGAGTGGCAAATTTGCCCCTAATTTGTTATTCTAAGTGAAATATGACTCTTAAGGAAAATAAATTGCAAATACGATATTTACACTTTTTGAGTGGCAAATTCGCCCCTAATTAGTATTTGGATGTGAAATATGACTCTTAAGGAAAATAAATTGCAAATACGATATTTACACTTTTTGAGTGGCAAATTCGCCCCTAATTAGTATTTGGATGTGAAATATGACTCTTAAGGAAAATAAATTGCAAATACGATATTCACACTTTTTGAGTGACAAATTTGCCCCTAATTTGTATTTCTAAGTGAAATATGACTCTTAAGGAAAATAAATTGCAAATACGATATTCACACTTTTTAATTGGCAAATTTGCCCAAATTTGTATTTCGAAGTGAAATATAATCTTAATGAAAATAAGTTGCAAATACGATATTCACACTTTTTGAGTGGCAAATTCGCCCCTAATTTGTGATTCTAAGTAAAATATGACTCTTAAGGAAAATAAATTGCAAATACGATATTCACACTTTTTGAGCGGCAAATTTGCCCTAATTTGTTATTCTAAGTGAAATATAACTCTTAAGGAAAATAAATTGCAATACGATATTAACACTTTTTGAGTGGCAAATTTGCCCCTAATTTGTGATTCTAAGTTAAATATGACTCCTAAGGAAAATAAATTGCAAATACGATATTCACACTTTTTGAGATGCAAATTTGCCCTAATTTGTATTTCTAAGTGAAATATGACTCTTAATGAAAATAAATTGCAAATACGATATTCACACTTTTTGAGTGGCAAATTTGCCCCTAATTTGTGATTCTAAGTGAAATACTACTCTTAAGGAAATAAATTACAAATACGATATTCACACTTTTTGAGTGGCAAATTTGCCCCTAATTTGTGATTGTAAGTGAAATATGACTCTTAAGGAAAATAAATTGCAAATACGATATTCACACTTTTTGAGTGGCAAATTTGCCCCTAATTTGTATTTCGAAGTGAAATGTAACTCTTAATGAAAATAAATTGCAAATACGATATTCACACTTTTTGAGTGGCAAATTTGCCCATATTTTGTGATTCTAAGTGAAATATGACTTTTAAGGAAAATAAATTGCAAATACGATATTCACACTTTTTGAGTGGCAAATTTGCCCCTAATTTGTATTTCTAAAAGAAATATGACTCTTAAGGAAAATAAATTGCAAATACGATATTCACACTTTTTGAGTGGCAAATTTGCCCCTAATTTGTATTTCTAAAAGAAATATGACTCTTAAGGAAAATAAATTGCAAATACGATATTCACACTTTTTGAGTGGCAAATTTGCCTCTAATTTGTATTTCTAAGTAAAATATGACTATTAAAGAAAATAAATTGCAAATATGATATTCACACTTTTTAAGTGGCAAATTTGTCCTAATTTGTATTTCGAATTGAAATATACTCTTAAGATAAATAAGTTGCAAATACGATATTCACACTTTTTGAGTGTCAAATTCGCCCCTAATTTGTGATTCTAAGTGAAATATGACTCTTAAGGAAAATAAATTGCAAATACGATATTCACACTTTTTTAGTGGCAAATTTGCCCCTAATTTGTATTTCGAAGTGAATTATAACTCTTAAGGAAAATAAATTGCAAATACAATATTCACACTTTTTGAGTGGCAAATTCCCCCCTAATTAGTATTTGGATGTGAAATATGACTCTTAAGGAAAATAAATTGTAAATACGATATTCACACTTTTTGAGTGGCAAATTTGCCCCTAATTTATGATTCTATGTGAAATACTACTCTTAAGGAAAATAAATTGCAAATACGATATTCACACTTTTTGAGTGGCAAATTTGCCCCTAATTTGTGATTCTAAGTGAAATATGACTTTTAAGGAAATTAAATTGCAAATACGATATTCACACTTTTTGAGTGGCAAATTTGCCCCTAATTTGTGATTCTAAGTGAAATACTACTCTTAAGGAAAATAAATTGCAAATACGATATTCACACTTTTTGAGTGGCAAATTTGCCCCTAATTTGTGATTCTAAGTGAAATATGACTATTAAGGAAAATAAATTGCAAATACGATATTCACACTTTTTGAGTGGCAAATTTGCCCCTAATTTGTGATTCTAAGTGAAATATGACTCTTAAGGAAAATAAATTGCAAATACGATATTTACACTTTTTGAGTGGCAAATTCGCCCCTAATTAGTATTTGGATGTGAAATATGACTCTTAAGGAAAATAAATTGCAAATATGATATTCACACTTTTTGAGTGGCAAATTCGCCCCTAATTAGTATTTGGATGTGAAATATGACTCTTAAGGAAAATAAATTGCAAATACGATATTCACACTTTTTGAGTGGCAAATTTGCCCCTAATTTGTATTTCGAAGTGAAATGTAACTCTTAATGAAAATAAATTGCAAATACGATATTCACACTTTTTGAGTAGCAAATTTGCACCTAATTTGTATTTCTAAGTGAAATATGACTCTTAAGGAAAATAAATTGCAAATACGATATTCACACTTTTTGTGTGGCAAATTTGCCCCTAATTTGTGATTTTAAGTGAAATACTACTCTTAAGGAAATAAATTACAAATACGATATTCACACCTTTTTAGTGGCAAATTTGCCCTAATTTGTGATTCTAAGTGAAATATGACTCTTAAGGAAAATAAATTGCATATACGATATTCACACTTTTTCAGTGGCAAATTTGCCCCTAATTTTTGATTTTAAGTTAAATATGACTCTTAAGGAAAATAAATTGCAAATACGATATTCACACTTTTTGAGTGGCAAATTTGCCCCTAATTTGTATTTCTAAGAGAAATATGACTCTTAAAGAAAAATAAATTGCAAATACGATATTCACACTTTTTCAGTGGCAAATTTGCCCCTAATTTGTATTTCGAAGTGAAATATGACTCTTAAGGAAAATAAATTGCAAATACGATATTCACACTTTTTGAGTGACAAATTTGCCCCTAATTTGTATTTCTAAGTGAAATATGACTCTTAAGGAAAATAAATTGCAAATACGATATTCACACTTTTTGATTGGCAAATTTGCCCAAATTTGTATTTCGAAGTGAAATATAATCTTAATGAAAATAAGTTGCAAATACGATATTCACACCTTTTGAGTGGCAAATTCGCCCCTAATTTGTGATTCTAAGTGAAATATGACTCTTAAGGAAAATAAATTGCAAATACGATATTCATACTTTTTGAGCGGCAAATTTGCCCTAATTTGTTATTCTAAGTGAAATATAACTCTTAAGGAAAATAAATTGCAAATACGATATTAACACTTTTTGAGTGGCAAATTTGCCCCTAATTTGTGATTCTAAGTTAAATATGACTCCTAAGGAAAATAAATTGCAAATACGATATTCCCACTTTTTGAGAGGCAAATTTGCCCTAATTTGTATTTCTAAGTGAAATATGACTCTTAAGGAAAATAAATTGCAAATACGATATTCACACTTTTTGAGTGACAAATTTGCCCCTAATTTGTATTTCTAAGTGAAATATGACTCTTAAGGAAAATAAATTGCAAATACGATATTCACACTTTTTGATTGGCAAATTTGCCCAAATTTGTATTTCGAAGTGAAATATAATCTTAATGAAAATAAGTTGCAAATACGATATTCACACTTTTTGAGTGGCAAATTCGCCCCTAATTTGTGATTCTAAGTGAAATATGACTCTTAAGGAAAATAAATTGTAAATACGATATTCACCCTTTTTGAGTGGCAAATTTGCCCCTAATTTGTATTTTGAAGTGAAATATGACTCTTAAGGAAAATAAATTGCAAATACGATATTCACACTTTTTGAGTGGCAAATTCGCCCCTAGTTAGTATTTGGATGTGAAATATGACTCTTAAGGAAAATAAATTGCAAATACGATATTCAAACTTTTTTAGTGGCAAATTTGCCCCTAATTTGTTATTCTAAGTGAAATACACCTCTTAAGGAAAATAAATTGCAAATACGATATTCACACTTTTTGAGTGGCAAATTCGCCCCTAATTTGTGATTCTAAGTGAAATATGACTCTTAAGGAAAATAAATTGCAAATACGATATTCACACTTTTTGAGTGGCAAATTTGCCCCTAATTTGTTATTCTAAGTGAAATATGACTCTTAAAGAAAATAAATTGCAAATACGATATTTACACTTTTTGAGTGGCAAATTCGCCCCTAATTAGTATTTGGATGTGAAATATGACTCTTAAGGAAAATAAATTGCAAATACGATATTTACACTTTTTGAGTGGCAAATTCGCCCCTAATTAGTATTTGGATGTGAAATATGACTCTTAAGGAAAATAAATTGCAAATACGATATTCACACTTTTTGAGTGACAAATTTGCCCCTAATTTGTATTTCTAAGTGAAATATGACTCTTAAGGAAAATAAATTGCAAATAAGATATTCACACTTTTTAATTGGCAAATTTGCCCAAATTTGTATTTCGAAGTGAAATATAATCTTAATGAAAATAAGTTGCAAATACGATATTCACACTTTTTGAGTGGCAAATTCGCCCCTAATTTGTGATTCTAAGTAAAATATGACTCTTAAGGAAAATAAATTGCAAATACGATATTCACACTTTTTGAGCGGCAAATTTGCCCTAATTTGTTATTCTAAGTGAAATATAACTCTTAAGGAAAATAAATTGCAAATACGATATTAACACTTTTTGAGTGGCAAATTTGCCCCTAATTTGTGATTCTACGTTAAATATGACTCCTAAGGAAAATAAATTGCAAATACGATATTCACACTTTTTGAGATGCAAATTTGCCCTAATTTGTATTTCTAAGTGAAATATGACTCTTAATGAAAATAAATTGCAAATACGATATTCACACTTTTTGAGTGGCAAATTTGCCCCTAATTTGTGATTCTAAGTGAAATACTACTCTTAAGGAAATAAATTACAAATACGATATTCACACTTTTTGAGTGGCAAATTTGCCCCTAATTTGTGATTGTAAGTGAAATATGACTCTTAAGGAAAATAAATTGCAAATACGATATTCACACTTTTTGAGTGGCAAATTTGCCCCTAATTTGTATTTCGAAGTGAAATGTAACTCTTAATGAAAATAAATTGCAAATACGATATTCACACTTTTTGAGTGGCAAATTTGCCCATATTTTGTGATTCTAAGTGAAATATGACTTTTAAGGAAAATAAATTGCAAATACGATATTCACACTTTTTGAGTGGCAAATTTGCCCCTAATTTGTATTTCTAAAAGAAATATGACTCTTAAGGAAAATAAATTGCAAATACGATATTCACACTTTTTGAGTGGCAAATTTGCCCCTAATTTGTATTTCTAAAAGAAATATGACTCTTAAGGAAAATAAATTGCAAATACGATATTCACACTTTTTGAGTGGCAAATTTGCCTCTAATTTGTATTTCTAAGTAAAATATGACTATTAAAGAAAATAAATTGCAAATACGATATTCACACTTTTTAAGTGGCAAATTTGTCCTAATTTGTATTTCGAATTGAAATATACTCTTAAGGAAAATAAGTTGCAAATACGATATTCACACTTTTTGAGTGTCAAATTCGCCCCTAATTTGTGATTCTAAGTGAAATATGACTCTTAAGGAAAATAAATTGCAAATACGATATTCACACTTTTTAGTGGCAAATTTGCCCCTAATTTGTATTTCGAAGTGAATTATAACTCTTAAGGAAAATAAATTGCAAATACAATATTCACACTTTTTGAGTGGCAAATTCCCCCCTAATTAGTATTTGGATGTGAAATATGACTCTTAAGGAAAATAAATTGTAAATACGATATTCACACTTTTTGAGTGGCAAATTTGCCCCTAATTTATGATTCTATGTGAAATACTACTCTTAAGGAAAATAAATTGCAAATACGATATTCACACTTTTTGAGTGGCAAATTTGCCCATAATTTGTGATTCTAAGTGAAATATGACTTTTAAGGAAATTAAATTGCAAATACGATATTCACACTTTTTGAGTGGCAAATTTGCCCCTAATTTGTGATTCTAAGTGAAATACTACTCTTAAGGAAAATAAATTGCAAATACGATATTCACACTTTTTGAGTGGCAAATTTGCCCCTAATTTGTGATTCTAAGTGAAATATGACTCTTAAGGAAAATAAATTGCAAATACGATATTCACACTTTTTGAGTGGCAAATTTGCCCCTAATTTGTGATTCTAAGTGAAATATGACTCTTAAGGAAAATAAATTGCAAATACGATATTTACACTTTTTGAGTGGCAAATTCGCCCCTAATTAGTATTTGGATGTGAAATATGACTCTTAAGGAAAATAAATTGCAAATATGATATTCACACTTTTTGAGTGGCAAATTCGCCCCTAATTAGTATTTGGATGTGAAATATGACTCTTAAGGAAAATAAATTGCAAATACGATATTCACACTTTTTGAGTGGCAAATTTGCCCCTAATTTGTATTTCGAAGTGAAATGTAACTCTTAATGAAAATAAATTGCAAATACGATATTCACACTTTTTGAGTAGCAAATTTGCACCTAATTTGTATTTCTAAGTGAAATATGACTCTTAAGGAAAATAAATTGCAAATACGATATTCACACTTTTTGTGTGGCAAATTTGCCCCTAATTTGTGATTCTAAGTGAAATACTACTCTTAAGGAAATAAATTACAAATACGATATTCACACCTTTTTAGTGGCAAATTTGCCCTAATTTGTGATTCTAAGTGAAATATGACTCTTAGGGCCTGCTCCCGAGTCTATTTTTTGAGGGAAAAGAAAAGAACTAGAAAGAAAACAAAATAGGTTTGCGTTCCTGAGTTTTGCGTATGGAGGGAAAAGAAAAGAAGTGGAAGGAGAATTATCTAATATCTTCTCTCCTAATCTTCTCTCCAAAATTGGGAAGAAGTGGAAGGAAGGAAGGCTGAATTAGTTATAAAATTGTCACTTCCTCCCAAATCTCTCCAACTCAGGAACACAAAATACCTAAATTTTAGTTTCTTTTCTTTCCAACTCGGGAACACAAAATGTATAAAAAGTATGTCTTCTCTTCTATTCTTTTCTACCACTTTACTTCCTCTTCTTCTCTTTTCTTCTTGTCAAAAACTGGGGAGCGGGCCCTTAAGGAAAATAAATTGCATATACGATATTCACACTTTTTCAGTGGCAAATTTGCCCCTAATTTTTGATTTTAAGTTAAATATGACTCTTAAGGAAAATAAATTGCAAATACGATATTCACACTTTTTGAGTCGCAAATTTGCCCCTAATTTGTATTTCTAAGAGAAATATGACTCTTAAAGAAAAATAAATTGCAAATACGATATTCACACTTTTTCAGTGGCAAATTTGCCCCTAATTTGTATTTCGAAGTGAAATATGACTCTTAAGGAAAATAAATTGCAAATACGATATTCACACTTTTTGAGTGACAAATTTGCCCCTAATTTGTATTTCTAAGTGAAATATGACTCTTAAGGAAAATAAATTGCAAATACGATATTCACACTTTTTGATTGGCAAATTTGCCCAAATTTGTATTTCGAAGTGAAATATAATCTTAATGAAAATAAGTTGCAAATACGATATTCACACTTTTTGAGTGGCAAATTCGCCCCTAATTTGTGATTCTAAGTGAAATATGACTCTTAAGGAAAATAAATTGCAAATACGATATTCACACTTTTTGAGCGGCAAATTTGCCCTAATTTGTTATTCTAAGTGAAATATAACTCTTAAGGAAAATAAATTGCAAATACGATATTAACACTTTTTGAGTGGCAAATTTGCCCCTAATTTGTGATTCTAAGTTAACTATGACTCCTAAGGAAAATAAATTGCAAATACGATATTCACACTTTTTGAGAGGCAAATTTGCCCTAATTTGTATTTCTAAGTGAAATATGACTCTTAAGGAAAATAAATTGCAAATACGATATTCACACTTTTTGAGTGACAAATTTGCCCCTAATTTGTATTTCTAAGTGAAATATGACTCTTAAGGAAAATAAATTGCAAATACGATATTCACAATTTTTGATTGGCAAATTTGCCCAAATTTGTATTTCGAAGTGAAATATAATCTTAATGAAAATAAGTTGCAAATACGATATTCACACTTTTTGAGTGGCAAATTCGCCCCTAATTTGTGATTCTAAGTGAAATATGACTCTTAAGGAAAATAAATTGCAAATACGATATTCACCCTTTTTGAGTGGCAAATTTGCCCCTAATTTGTATTTTGAAGTGAAATATGACTCTTAAGGAAAATAAATTGCAAATACGATATTCACACTTTTTGAGTGGCAAATTCGCCCCTAGTTAGTATTTGGATGTGAAATATGACTCTTAAGGAAAATAAATTGCAAATACGATATTCAAACTTTTTTAGTGGCAAATTTGCCCCTAATTTGTGATTCTAAGTGAAATACTACTCTTAAGGAAAATAAATTGCAAATACGATATTCACACTTTTTGAGTGGCAAATTTGCCCCTAATTTGTGATTCTAAGTGAAATATGACTCTTAAGGAAAATAAATTGCAAATACGATATTCACACTTTTTGAGTGGCAAATTTGCCCCTAATTTGTGATTCTAAGTGAAATATGACTCTTAAGGAAAATAAATTGCAAATACGATATTCACCCTTTTTGAGTGGCAAATTTGCCCCTAATTTGTATTTTGAAGTGAAATATGACTCTTAAGGAAAATAAATTGCAAATACGATATTCACACTTTTTGAGTGGCAAATTCGCCCCTAGTTAGTATTTGGATGTGAAATATGACTCTTAAGGAAAATAAATTGAAATACGATATTCAAACTTTTTTAGTGGCAAATTTGCCCCTAATTTGTGATTCTAAGTGAAATACTACTCTTAAGGAAAATAAATTGCAAATACGATATTCACACTTTTTGAGTGGCAAATTTGCCCCTAATTTGTGATTCTAAGTGAAATATGACTCTTAAGGAAAATAAATTGCAAATACGATATTCACACTTTTTGAGTGGCAAATTTGCCCCTAATTTGTGATTCTAAGTGAAATATGACTCTTAAGGAAAATAAATTGCAAATACGATATTTACACTTTTTGAGTGGCAAATTCGCCCCTAATTAGTATTTGGATGTGAAATATGACTCTTAAGGAAAATAAATTGCAAATACGATATTCACACTTTTTGAGTGGCAAATTCGCCCCTAATTAGTATTTGGATGTGAAATATGACTCTTAAGGAAAATAAATTGCAAATACGATATTCACACTTTTTGAGTGGCAAATTTACCCCTAATTTGTATTTCGAAGTGAAATGTAACTCTTAATGAAAATAAATTGCAAATACGATATTCACACTTTTTGAGTAGCAAATTTGCACCTAATTTTTATTTCTAAGTGAAATATGACTCTTAAGGAAAATAAATTGCAAATACGATATTCACACTTTTTGTGTGGCAAATTTGCCCCTAATTTGTGATTCTAAGTGAAATACTACTCTTAAGGAAATAAATTACAAATACGATATTCTCACCTTTTTAGTGGCAAATTTGCCCTAATTTGTGATTCTAAGTGAAATATGACTCTTAAGGAAAATAAATTGCATATACGATATTCACACTTTTTCAGTGGCAAATTTGCCCCTAATTTTTGATTCTAAGTTAAATATGACTCTTAAGGAAAATAAATTGCAAATACGATATTCACACTTTTTGAGTCGCAAATTTGCCCCTAATTTGTATTTCTAAGAGAAATATGACTCTTAAAGAAAAATAAATTGCAAATACGATATTCACACTTTTTCAGTGGCAAATTTGCCCCTAATTTGTATTTCGAAGTGAAATATGACTCTTAAGGAAAATAAATTGCAAATACGATATTCACACTTTTTGAGTGACAAATTTGCCCCTAATTTGTATTTCTAAGTGAAATATGACTCTTAAGGAAAATAAATTGCAAATACGATATTCACACTTTTTGATTGGCAAATTTGCCCAAATTTGTATTTCGAAGTGAAATATAATCTTAATGAAAATAAGTTGCAAATACGATATTCACACTTTTTGAGTGGCAAATTCGCCCCTAATTTGTGATTCTAAGTGAAATATGACTCTTAAGGAAAATAAATTGCAAATACGATATTCACACTTTTTGAGCGGCAAATTTGCCCTAATTTGTTATTCTAAGTGAAATATAACTCTTAAGGAAAATAAATTGCAAATACGATATTAACACTTTTTGAGTGGCAAATTTGCCCCTAATTTGTGATTCTAAATTAAATATGACTCATAAGGAAAATAAATTGCAAATACGATATTCACACTTTTTGAGAGGCAAATTTGCCCTAATTTGTATTTCTAAGTGAAATATGACTCTTAAGGAAAATAAATTGCAAATTCGATATTCACACTTTTTGAGTGGCAAATTTGCCCATAATTTGTGATTCTAAGTGAAATACTACTCTTAAGGAAATAAATTACAAATACGATATTCACACTTTTTGAGTGGCAAATTTGCCCCTAATTTGTGATTGTAAGTGAAATATGACTCTTAAGGAAAATAAATTGCAAATACGATATTCACACTTTTTGCGTGGCAAATTTGCCCCTAATTTGTATTTCGAAGTGAAATGTAACTCTTAATGAAAATAAATTGCAAATACGATATTCACACTTTTTGAGTAGCAAATTTGCACCTAATTTGTATTTCTAAGTGAAATATGACTCTTAAGGAAAATAAATTGCAAATACGATATTCACACTTTTTGAGTGGCAAATTTGCCCATAATTTGTGATTCTAAGTGAAATATGACTCTTAAGGAAAATAAATTGCAAATACGATATTCACACTTTTTGAGTGGCAAATTTGCCCCTAATTTGTATTTCGAATTGAAATATACTCTTAAGGAAAATAAGTTGCAAATACGATATTCACACTTTTTGAGTGTCAAATTCGCCCCTAATTTGTGATTCTAAGTGAAAAATGACTCTTAAGGAAAATAAATTGCAAATACGATATTCACACTTTTTGAGTGGCAAATTTGCCCCTAATTTGTATTTCGAAGTGAATTATAACTCTTAAGGAAAATAAATTACAAATACGATATTCACACTTTTTGAGTGGCAAATTCCCCCCTAATTAGTATTTGGATGTGAAATATGACTCTTAAGGAAAATAAATTGCAAATACGATATTCACACTTTTTGAGTGGCAAATTTGCCCCTAATTTATGATTCTATGTGAAATACTACTCTTAAGGAAAATAAATTGCAAATACGATATTCACACTTTTTGAGTGGCAAATTTGCCCCTAATTTGTGATTCTAAGTGAAATATGACTTTTAAGGAAATTAAATTGCAAATACGATATTCACACTTTTTGAGTGGCAAATTTGCCCCTAATTTGTGATTCTAAGTGAAATACTACTCTTAAGGAAAATAAATTGCAAATACGATATTCACACTTTTTGAGTGGCAAATTTGCCCCTAATTTGTGATTCTAAGTGAAATATGACTTTTAAGGAAAATAAATTGTAAATACGATATTCACACTTTTTGAGTGGCAAA
The DNA here is from genome assembly GCA_949592205.1 of Helichrysum umbraculigerum. Classification (NCBI taxonomy): domain Eukaryota; kingdom Viridiplantae; phylum Streptophyta; class Magnoliopsida; order Asterales; family Asteraceae; genus Helichrysum; species Helichrysum umbraculigerum. The sequence goes on along the minus strand of CATIUR010000003.1, from coordinate 112,251,743 downwards.
TTTGCCCCTAATTTGTGATTCTAAGTGAAATATTACTCTTAAGGAAAATAAATTGCAAATACGATATTTACACTTTATGAGTGGCAAATTCGCCCCTAATTAGTATTTGGATGTGAAATATGACTCTTAAGAAAAATAAATTGCAAATACGATATTCACACTTTTTGAGTGGCAAATTCGCCCCTAATTAGTTTTTGGATGTGAAATATGACTCTTAAGGAAAACAAATTGCAAATACGATATTCACACTTTTTGAGTGGTAAATTTGCCCCTAATTTGTATTTCGAAGTGAAATGTAACTCTTAATGAAAATAAATTGCAAATACGATATTCACACTTTTTGAGTAGCAAATTTGCACCTAATTTGTATTTCTAAGTGAAATATGACTCTTAAGGAAAATAAATTGCAAATACGATATTCACACTTTTTGTGTGGCAAATTTGCCCCTAATTTGTGATTCTAAGTGAAATACTACTCTTAAGGAAATAAATTACAAATACGATATTCACACCTTTTTAGTGGCAAATTTGCCCTAATTTGTGATTCTAAGTGAAATATGACTCTTAAGGAAAATAAATTGCATATACGATATTCACACTTTTTCAGTGGCAAATTTGCCCCTAATTTTTGATTCTAAGTTAAATATGACTCTTAAGGAAAATAAATTGCAAATACGATATTCACACTTTTTGAGTGACAAATTTGCCCCTAATTTGTATTTCTAAGTGAAATATGACTCTTAAGGAAAATAAATTGCAAATACGATATTCACACTTTTTGATTGGCAAATTTGCCCAAATTTGTATTTCGAAGTGAAATATAATCTTAATGAAAATAAGTTGCAAATACGATATTCACACTTTTTGAGTGGCAAATTCGCCCCTAATTTGTGATTCTAAGTGAAATATGACTCTTAAAGAAAATAAATTGCAAATACGATATTCACACTTTTTGAGCGGCAAATTTGCCCTAATTTGTTATTCTAACTGAAATATAACTCTTAAGGAAAATAAATTGCAAATACGATATTAACACTTTTTCAGTGGCAAATTTGCCCTAATGTAATTTTTTTTGAGTGGCAAATACGATATTCACACTTTTTGAGTGGTAAATTTGCCCCTAATTTGTATTTCGAAGTGAAATGTAACTCTTAATGAAAATAAATTGCAAAAATGATATTCACACTTTTTGAGTAGCAAATTTGCACCTAATTTGTATTTCTAAGTGAAATATGACTCTTAAGGAAAATAAATTGCAAATACGATATTCACACTTTTTGAGTGGCAAATTTGCCCCTAATTTGTGATTTTAAGTGAAATACTACTCTTAAGGAAATAAATTACAAATACGATATTCACACTTTTTGAGTGGCAAATTTGCCCCTAATTTGTGATTCTAAGTGAAATATGACTCTTAAGGAAAATAAATTGCAAATATGATATTCACACTTTTTGAGTGGCAATTTTGCCCCTAATTTGTATTTCGAAGTGAAATGTAACTCTTAATGAAAATAAATTGCAAATACGATATTCACACTTTTTGAGTAGCAAATTTGCACCTAATTTGTATTTCTAAGTGAAATATGACTCTTAAGGAAAATAAATTGCAAATGCGATATTCACACTTTTTGAGTGGTAAATTTGCCCCTAATTTGTATTTCGAAGTGAAATGTAACTCTTAATGAAAATAAATTGCAAATACGATATTCACACTTTTTAAGTAGCAAATTTGCACCTAATTTGTATTTCTAAGTGAAATATGACTCTTAAGGAAAATAAATTGCAAATACGATATTCACACTTTTTGTGTGGCAAATTTGCCCCTAATTTGTGATTCTAAGTGAAATACTACTCTTAAGGAAAATAAATTGCAAATACGATATTTACACTTTTTGAGTGGCAAATTCGCCCCTAATTAGTATTTGGATGTGAAATATGACTCTTAAGGAAAAATAAATTGCAAATACGATATTCACACTTTTTGAGTGGCAAATTCGCCCCTAATTAGTATTTGGATGTGAAATATGACTCTTAAGGAAAATAAATTGCAAATACGATATTCACACTTTTTGAGTGGCAAATTTGCCCCTAATTTGTGATTCTAAGTGAAATATGACTCTTAAGAAAAATAAATTGCAAATACGATATTCACACTTTTTGAGTGGCAAATTTGCCCCTCATTTGTATTTCGAAGTGAATTATAACTCTTAAGGAAAATAAATTGCAAATACGATATTCACACTTTTTGAGTGGCAAATTCCCCCCTAATTAGTATTTGGATGTGAAATATGACTCTTAAGGAAAATAAATTGCAAATACGATATTCACACTTTTTGAGTGGCAAATTTGCCCCTAATTTATGATTCTATGTGAAATACTACTCTTAAGGAAAATAAATTGCAAATACGATATTCACACTTTTTGAGTGGCAAATTTGCCCCTAATTTGTGATTCTAAGTGAAATATGACTTTTAAGGAAATTAAATTGCAAATACGATATTCACACTTTTTGAGTGGCAAATTTGCCCCTAATTTGTGATTCTAAGTGAAATACTACTCTTAAGGAAAATAAATTGCAAATACGATATTCACACTTTTTGAGTGGCAAATTTGCCCCTAATTTGTGATTCTAAGTGAAATATGACTCTTAAGGAAAATAAATTGCAAATACGATATTCACACTTTTTGAGTGGCAAATTTGCCCCTAATTTGTGATTCTAAGTGAAATATGACTCTTAAGGAAAATAAATTGCAAATATGATATTTACACTTTTTGAGTGGCAAATTCGCCCCTAATTAGTATTTGGATGTGAAATATGACTCTTAAGGAAAATAAATTGCAAATACGATATTCACACTTTTTGAGTGGCAAATTCGCCCCTAATTAGTATTTGGATGTGAAATATGACTCTTAAGGAAAATAAATTGCAAATACGATATTCACACTTTTTGAGTGGCAAATTTGCCCCTAATTTGTATTTCGAAGTGAAATGTAACTCTTAATGAAAATAAATTGCAAATAGGATATTCACACTTTTTGAGTAGCAAATTTGCACCTAATTTGTATTTCTAAGTGAAATATGACTCTTAAGGAAAATAAATTGCTAATACGATATTCACACTTTTTGTGTGGCAAATTTGCCCCTAATTTGTGATTCTAAGTGAAATACTACTCTTAAGGAAATAAATTACAAATACGATATTCACACCTTTTTAGTGGCAAATTTGCCCTAATTTGTGATTCTAAGTGAAATATGACTCTTAAGGAAAATAAATTGCATATACGATATTCACACTTTTTCAGTGGCAAATTTGCCCCTAATTTTTGATTCTAAGTTAAATATGACTCTTAAGGAAAATAAATTGCAAATACGATATTCACACTTTTTGAGTGGCAAATTTGCCCCTAATTTGTATTTCTAAGAGAAATATGACTCTTAAAGAAAAATAAATTGCAAATACGATATTCACACTTTTTCAGTGGCAAATTTGCCCCTAATTTGTATTTCGAAGTGAAATATGACTCTTAAGGAAAATAAATTGCAAATACGATATTCACACTTTTTGAGTGACAAATTTGCCCCTAATTTGTATTTCTAAGTGAAATATGACTCTTAAGGAAAATAAATTGCAAATACGATATTCACACTTTTTGTTTGGCAAATTTGCCCAAATTTGTATTTCGAAGTGAAATATAATCTTAATGAAAATAAGTTGCAAATACGATATTCACACTTTTTGAGTGGCAAATTCGCCCCTAATTTGTGATTCTAAGTGAAATATGACTCTTAAGGAAAATAAATTGCAAATACGATATTCACACTTTTTGAGCGGCAAATTTGCCCAAATTTGTTATTCTAAGTGAAATATAACTCTTAAGGAAAATAAATTGCAAATACGATATTAACACTTTTTGAGTGGCAAATTTGCCCCTAATTTGTGATTCTAAGTTAAATATGACTCCTAAGGAAAATAAATTGCAAATACGATATTCACACTTTTTGAGAGGCAAATTTGCCCTAATTTGTATTTCTAAGTGAAATATGACTCTTAAGGAAAATAAATTGCAAATACGATATTCACACTTTTTGAGTGACAAATTTGCCCCTAATTTGTATTTCTAAGTGAAATATGACTCTTAAGGAAAATAAATTGCAAATACGATATTCACACTTTTTGATTGGCAAATTTGCCCAAATTTGTATTTCGAAGTGAAATATAATCTTAATGAAAATAAGTTGCAAATACGATATTCACACTTTTTGAGTGGCAAATTCGCCCATAATTTATGATTCTAAGTGAAATATGACTCTTAAGGAAAATAAATTGCAAATACGATATTCACCCTTTTTGAGTGGCAAATTTGCCCCTAATTTGTATTTTGAAGTGAAATATGACTCTTAAGGAAAATAAATTGCAAATACGATATTCACACTTTTTGAGTGGCAAATTCGCCCCTAGTTAGTATTTGGATGTGAAATATGACTCTTAAGGAAAATAAATTGCAAATACGATATTCAAACTTTTTTAGTGGCAAATTTGCCCCTAATTTGTGATTCTAAGTGAAATACTACTCTTAAGGAAAATAAATTGAAAATACGATATTCACACTTTTTGAGTGGCAAATTTACCCCTAATTTGTGATTCTAAGTGAAATATGACTCTTAAGGAAAATAAATTGCAAATACGATATTCACACTTTTTGAGTGGCAAATTTGCCCCTAATTTGTGATTCTAAGTGAAATATGACTCTTAAAGAAAATAAATTGCAAATACGATATTTACACTTTTGAGTGGCAAATTCGCCCCTAATTAGTATTTGGATGTGAAATATGACTCTTAAGGAAAATAAATTGCAAATACGATATTCACACTTTTTGAGTGGCAAATTCGCCCCGAATTAGTATTTGGATGTGAAACATGACTCTTAAGGAAAATAAATTGCAAATACGATATTCACACTTTTTGAGTGGCAAATTTGCCCCTAATTTGTATTTCGAAGTGAAATGTAACTCTTAATGAAAATAAATTGCAAATACGATATTCACACTTTTTGAGTAGCAAATTTGCACCTAATTTGTATTTCTAAGTGAAATATGACTCTTAAGGAAAATAAATTGCAAATACGATATTCACACTTTTTGTGTGGCAAATTTGCCCCTAATTTGTGATTCTAAGTGAAATACTACTCTTAAGGAAATAAATTACAAATACGATATTCACACCTTTTTAGTGGCAAATTTGCCCTAATTTGTGATTCTAAGTGAAATATGACTCTTAAGGAAAATAAATTGCAAATACGATATTCACACTTTTTGAGTGGCAAATTTGCCCCTAATTTGTGATTCTAAGTGAAATATGACTCTTAAGGAAAATAAATTGCAAATACGATATTTACACTTTTTGAGTGGCAAATTCGCCCATAATTAGTATTTGGATGTGAAATATGACTCTTAAGGAAAATAAATTGCAAATACGATATTCACACTTTTTGAGTGGCAAATTCGCCCCTAATTAGTATTTGGATGTGAAATATGACTCTTAAGGAAAATAAATTGCAAATACGATATTCACACTTTTTGAGTGGCAAATTTGCCCCTAATTTGTATTTCGAAGTGAAATGTAACTCTTAATGAAAATAAATTGCAAATACGATATTCACACTTTTTGAGTAGCAAATTTGCACCTAATTTGTATTTCTAAGTGAAATATGACTCTTAAGGAAAATAAATTGCAAATACGATATTTACACTTTTTGTGTGGCAAATTTGCCCCTAATTTGTGATTCTAAGTGAAATACTACTCTTAAGGAAATAAATTACAAATACGATATTCACACCTTTTTAGTGGCAAATTTGCCCTAATTTGTGATTCTAAGTGAAATATGACTCTTAAGGAAAATAAATTGCAAATACGATATTCACACTTTTTGAGTAGCAAATTTGCACCTAATTTGTATTTCTAAGTGAAATATGACTCTTAAGGAAAATAAATTGCAAATACGATCTTCACACTTTTTGTGTGGCAAATTTGCCCCTAATTTGTGATTCTAAGTGAAATACTACTCTTAAGGAAAATAAATTGCAAATACGATATTCACACTTTTTGAGTGGCAAATTTGCCCCTAATTTGTGATTCTAAGTGAAATATGACTCTTAAGGAAAATAAATTGCAAATACGATATTCACACTTTTTGAGTGGCAAATTTGCCCCTAATTTGTGATTCTAAGTGAAATATGACTCTTAAGGAAAATAAATTGCAAATACGATATTTACACTTTTTGAGTGGCAAATTCGCCCCTAATTAGTATTTCGAAGTGAAATGTAACTCTTAATGAAAATAAATTGCAAATACGATATTCACACTTTTTGAGTAGCAAATTTGCACCTAATTTGTATTTCTAAGTGAAATATGACTCTTAAGGAAAATAAATTGCAAATACGATATTCACACTTTTTGTGTGGCAAATTTGCCCCTAATTTGTGATTCTAAGTGAAATACTACTCTTAAGGAAAATAAATTGCAAATACGATATTCACACTTTTTGAGTGGCAAATTTGCCCCTAATTTGTGATTCTAAGTGAAATATGACTCTTAAGGAAAATAAATTGCAAATACGATATTCACACTTTTTGAGAGGCAAATTTGCCCCTAATTTGTGATTCTAAGTGAAATATGACTCTTAAATAAAATAAATTGCAAATACGATATTTACACTTTTTGAGTGGCAAATTCGCCCCTAATTAGTATTTGGATGTGAAATATGACTCTTAAGGAAAATAAATTGCAAATACGATATTCACACTTTTTGAGTGGCAAATTCGCCCCTAATTAGTATTTGGATGTGAAATATGACTCTTAAGGAAAATAAATTGCAAATACGATATTCACACTTTTTGAGTGGCAAATTTGCCCCTAATTTGTATTTCGAAGTGAAATGTAACTCTTAATGAAAATAAATTGCAAATAGGATATTCACACTTTTTGAGTAGCAAATTTGCACCTAATTTGTATTTCTAAGTGAAATATGACTCTTAAGGAAAATAAATTGCTAATACGATATTCATACTTTTTGTGTGGCAAATTTGCCCCTAATTTGTGATTCTAAGTGAAATACTACTCTTAAGGAAATAAATTACAAATACGATATTCACACCTTTTTAGTGGCAAATTTGCCCTAATTTGTGATTCTAAGTGAAATATGACTCTTAAGGAAAATAAATTGCATATACGATATTCACACTTTTTCAGTGGCAAATTTGCCCCTAATTTTTGATTCTAAGTTAAATATGACTCTTAAGGAAAATAAATTGCAAATACGATATTCACACTTTTTGAGTGGCAAATTTGCCCCTAATTTGTATTTCTAAGAGAAATATGACTCTTAAAGAAAAATAAATTGCAAATACGATATTCACACTTTTTGAGTGGCAAATTTGCCCCTAATTTGTATTTCGAAGTGAAATATGACTCTTAAGGAAAAT